>CM051463.1:42770701-44095120 GCA_028095005.1 Rhynchospora pubera | reverse complement strand
CTAGTCCCTTCACCAGCCTCCATGCTACTTTCTCTTTGTCATTTAAAACTCAAACTGGAAACTTTTGTTTTGTTTTGTTTTGTTTTGAGTGGAAACTTGTGTGTTGAGTAAACTGTGAACATAAAATGAGACAGAAACCAGAAATAAGAAATAGGGTGGTTAATTTGGTTGAGAAACTCCAACTGGGTCACTTGATTAGATTAGGCTTGATATTGCGTATTCCCTCAAACAAAAGTAAAATAATAGCAGGGTCCATTATGAAACATAATCGGTGGCATAACACTATTGAGGTCTTTGTGCTGTTGTTGCATGCTCTCTCTTGGCAAGAGGGCTATCTTGCATAGCCAGAGGACCTTATGTGATGGACAAGCGAATTGTAATTCCTTGTTAGGCCTTATACTCTGACAGGCCCTCCACAATGACAGTCTTCATTACAAAGTGCAAAGCAAGGAAAATAAGGAAGCAAGGAATTAATTACCAATTATTGTCAGAATTGCAGAATTTATGATCTTTTGACCTGAATATTTATGCCAAGTTCATTAGTTATGGTTTGAGTAGAAATTAACATACTACTAGGAAGCACGGAAAATAACGAAAGAACAGATTTGAAGGTTGTCACTTTGATCGCCACCTTGATCTAAAGGCTGTACGGATGCTTTACCAGTGGCAGTGAGCAACTCAGGTAACACCAAACCATAAGTGTATATGTCACACATTTCAGTTACCTTCATTTTGTATGCATCATGTTTTAAGAAAAATTGAAATTAAAAAATTAGATCAATGAATAGCATATCATTATGGATAAAATGAAATTAAAAACTTTATAATATTATAATGGTTTACGTTGTAGTGCTTTATATTTATAGCCCATTATATTATACAAAAAATACACACTATGTGCTCATGGTAAAAGAACATTCAGAACCAATTATAGCAAATTTTCGAGTTTCTTGCAAACATAGTTGTTCTGAAGTGCATTTTAGTTTATGTACAGATGTACTGATGGGAATAGATGTCCCTATGAGGTATGTCAACTCTCAGATGATTTTTACGACCTCATTGCAAAGAAAATATAATTAATAGAAATGGTCTTAACTTCAGATGTTATCACCAAGGTACTTCAAAGACATTGTCCTTTTTCATGTGACTTTGTCAGTTTGACCTATAATTAATAGTCTGGACTCATCTGTTGGAACTTTTGTGATCTATTAGTAGGGTAAATGGGTAGTCATTTTTGTGAGTTTCACTTTGTTAGAAGGAAAATCATTTCAATTTTGTTAGGAACCGAGTTCAGTAGCTATATATAGATATTTTTTTTTTTTCTGGAAAGCATGACAGAAAGAATTAAGTTCTGCATAAATTAGCATGTTAGTTATAATTTAGAATTGGTTGCCCAGAGCACCTTGCACTTTATGGTCTGTGGATGAGGTTCTAGTTCTAAGTAGTTCTACATATTTGGTGGATTTGGGATTATAAAACACTTTAATGGTTTGGTTCAGAGTATTTCATTGGTCATCCTTATTAGTGAACAAGTTTCTGATACATGGGTGGGCCCCACTAATGTATACTGGCACGTAAATCCACAGGTACATTTCTTAGCCATTGCGGATGGAACTCAACACTTGAGGCCCTGGTACATGGTGTACCGATTATTAGTTGGCCTCTATCTGGTGAGCAATTTTTAATGTTATTATGTTGGAGAAATGGAGTGCTAGTATGGAATTGGCAAGGGGTAATTGCGAGTATTTGCGTGTGGATACGGAGTGGATCAGGGAGCTGATAGAGATGGTGGTAGGAGATAGCAAGAAGAGGAAGGAGATTAAGCGAGAATGCGAGAAAGATTAAAGATTGATGGATAATGCTTGGAAGGAAGGTGGTTCGTTGGCTAATGGGTTCAATGAATTTCTTAAAAAGGCTGGAGGTACTGGTGTAGGTTTTAACTATCAGTTATAAGGTTACTTTTAATGGTGTCTTTCTCTGTTGCATGGTGGGCTGATCATTCTTGTAGCTTATCCATTGTAGGTCGATATAGATGCTCGCTCCTATTGATTTTTTTTTTAATTAGTAATATAATTGCTGGCCTTAGTATCCCGTTATCTCAGTCATTAACATTTTTGGATGTTGGTGATCTGACACGAGAGGAAAAACCAGGTACCGTATCAGATTCACATTGGCTGAGCATCCAATTGATTTGAAATAAACATCTTTTTCAGCGATTGTTTGTTCCTTTTTAATTTAACCAAGATTAGGTGCAAGGATCAAGAGTTAGTTTACAATAAGAACAAAAGATGTGACTAAGAGAGTTGTAGTAATAAGTAACTGCTTTTATTTATTTGTTACTAGGCACCGTACTTCATCATACTGGTTCGTCCTGCATCAGTAGGTCCATGCTACCATTCATTTTTCTTTTGCTGTTTACCAGGACAAGAACATTTACAAAGAAACTCAAACATGAAAGTTACGTTTCGATTGAGAAGTTTGTTAACAGGAAATGGGACAGGAATCAGAAATATGAAGTTGAACAGGGTGGTTTATTTGGTTGAGGAAGTCCCACTTGATTATGGTCAGATTTGTAGATTAGGTCCGATCTTATGTATCGTTCTGTTTTTCTATCAAACAAAAGAATACAAACAGCAGGCTCTTTTTGTAGTATATTATGGGTGTGTTTGGATGCAACGGAATAAGTCGGGAATAGGGAATAGGAATAAAAAATTTCGGTTTGCGTGCTTATCTTTTTTGAGGTTAAAGGGGTAGAATGGTGAGTGTAGTGATTGGAAAGGGTTAGTGCTAGTCTAAGGTTAGTTTGGTGTGGTACGTTGAGGTTAGTGATGGAGGGAAATAAATAAATTATTGATTACTTTTATTTTGTTTTTTAACTTAGCATTATAATTAATCATTACAATATTGATTACTTTTATTTTATTTTTTAACTATACCGTGCTCTCATTGTTATTATAATTATGATTAATCGTTACGATATTATTAATTTGAAATTGATTAATTTTGAAAACATTATCAAATGGGCAAAAAGTGCATTCCACATGCATATCAGTTAATTACACGAATTTATTATCTAATAGGGTCAATTGTACACAAAATTACAATCTGTAATCCACCATCTAGAAAGGAACAAATGCAAAATTCATGAAAAGATCCTATAATTAACAACACCTAATATCAGTATAACAAGAAACAAAATTTTATCAGGGACCAAAAGGGTGAGAATCTAAAAATACAAAATCTTTGCGCATGTTGAAAAGCATCGTCAAGAGACGGTAGAGAGCAGAGCAACCTTACAGATATGAAAGAACTCATGCCCATCGTAATAATGGAGAAATAGAAAGAGGGGCGACGAAAACTTAGCAAACGAGGTCTCTTTGGGTTGGTCGCGAGGAGGAGAGCACGATGGTAAGGTCGATTACGACAGTAACTCGTTCGATTGTTGGAAATCGGAGAAGGATGGAAGCAAGCCACATTTTTTCGGATTAGTTTCTTCTTCCGAGAAGATGTAAGAGAAATGAATAAAAAAGGAAAGAAATGATTTCTTTTAATTTTCTCTCTCCTCACGGACCAGGAAAAGGGAATTCAGATCTGGTGCCGCGCGGCACACCGTGTAGCGCGGCATCAGAGCCGTCTGATCAAGATCCAATGGACAAGGGAGCCCCGTGCATGTAACCTAGATTGATAGGCCCGTAAAAAATGAACCGTCCGATCAAGATCAGACGGTTCGTACGCGTGCTACACGGTGTCCCGCGCTACACCGGATTCGGGTCCAGGAAAAGGAGCTAACTCACGCCTTGTCTGAGTTAGCAGGTAGGGCTTCTCCGTTTGGATGGGATATGGGAATAAGAAAATAAGGGAATAAAAAAATAAATTTATTATAAACAATTTAAATTTTTCACAAAGTTACACACTTCCCAATATTTCTTCCCACTTCTTCTCTTATTCCTCTTATTTCCACACCATTCAAACGAAACCTTAGCTACTAAACTCACTAACCCTGATTCATTTGGTAAACTAACCTGACGTTAGGTTAGTCACTAACCTAGGTGAAGCACTAATTTTGGGTTGCCAATCGCACCCTTAAGAAGGAAAAAAATTCCTAGCTTACACTTAATAATTTACACATATTATGAACACAGCTCATATTTGGTACCAGCACCCACTACACATGGACTGGTACATTGGTACATCACATTTGCACACCATCTAATTCCTCCCTGCTCCGTAATTGAATCCTTTACATGTTAGTTCATGTTGACAGCAGCATCTAACCAGTATGGACCATCCCTTGTCACTGTACCTGCACACTCTACGCTATAGCAGTAGATTGTGACAGGCCCAGTATAATGTAACCGATCAGGTACGCAGCTTTCCTTGTCTATCACCTTTACTGCCGAGCACATCCCCTGTTAAGAGCTGTTGTCAAGTTAGGATGATAACAATATTACTAAAATAGGTCTTCCAGACAAAACGATGATTCTACCAGTATGGTGCTGGCTGAATTTAAGCAATAACTTTTCACTTCATGCCAGCATAGGACACCGAGAAGTAGAGTCTTGCATATCAGAAAAGTAGAATTGAGGGGAAAAAAAAAGAAAAAGAAGCAGCACCTTCTGTCAGTCTTCTATGAATTAGAAAGAAAGAGAGACCATCGTTAACACATTAATATGAAAAAAAAAAATCATTCTAAACATACATATTGAAAAGACTTAAAAAGTTTATTAATAGTATTGAAAGCATGAAGTACCAAGAAATAGATACCTTTGAGTGGAGCGATATTGCCAGCATCACTTTACTAAAATAGCAGTCCATGTAAAATTGTAAATAGTAAAGGTATTGAATATGGATGTTGAGTTTGAAGCATAACATGATTGTACCAGAATATGAAGCTACAAAGGGATTTTTTTTTTCAAGAAAATTAAGGTTCAAGCCCTCTTTCCTTTTCGGAATGAAAAAGAAGAATAAGGTTTATTAAAAATTGAATATAAAATACAAAATCTATTAGCCAGTGGCTAATAAATAAAGAAAAGACGAGAAATTATATTATACAAAGATGCTGATTCATCTGAGGAGTTTAATTGAGTTGCTTTTGTTTCCAGCCATCTTAAGTTTTTAGCATGGGACATTTGGCATGCCATAAAGTAGAACAAAGGACTCGGAATGATAAATGGAGTATGACTGTATGAGTGAGGCAAACTACAAAATAAGTTTCAGTAAACCGCCATTCTGAATGCCATATATTTTGAAATTCGTGAAGCTTTCCTGCTCCAGATGTTGTAGCAAACATGATCACAAAATATATCTGAAGAACTTTAGTTAAGACACCAATAGTGATGCAAAATTTGATTTTTTTTTTATTTATTATTTTTTTTCATTTGTCTCTCTTTTGAATGAATGGCTCCGAAGGGGTAGAATTTGTGGTCAGAATTATGAATAAATCTATTTGCCTTTAAAAACTGGCATGAAGGACACCTCCTGCATGATCATCCTGGTCAGTATTGAGAGCTCTCAAGATCTGAAGATTGATAAAAGCAGTTGCAATACATATTTTAGTGAGTTAATACAGAAAGAATAAATGAGTACCAATTTTAAGTTACCAGTTTGAAATTTGATTTTATTAATCTCTTTTATAGTTCGCTTGCTTGTATCTGATTCGAAAATTGAGGATGAATTGTAGTGAAATGGGAAAGTTGCCTAATTAAGTCCATATCTAAGATAAAATTGTGTGATTTATTCAATTAAATGTTACTTATTTCCATAGAACACTGTGGTTTCAACTTTATGGATGGATCAAGCTAATTGTAATTCTTTTTCTAAGGCCCTGTACAGTTGTACTCTAGAATCTGGACAAAGCCTGTCCAAGAAAGAATCCCCCGATTTCAATTTACATCACTAAAATGTGCAGCGGGACTGCGGGAAGCACCAATCATCAAAAGGAGAAATAAAAGAAATAATCAATTAAGCTATCATGATAACTGAATGTAAGCAGAAATCGTGGACTGATATAATTACCCAATAATTTGTCAGAATTCCAGAATTGATGATCTTTTGACCTGAAGATTCATGCTAAGTTCATAGGTAGTTATGATTCGAGTGGAAATTAAGTAAACATAACACTGGGAAGAATGTTCGATGATAGGCAGTAAAATACCACAGGGAACATCAACAAAATAGTTTCCAGCAAGAATGTACAAGGGTAAAATTCCCAATATTCCTATACAATAAAATGAGCTAGTTTAAAGAATAACTATTGTTATAATGTCTACAAAAGATTAAAAAAATTAAAAAGGTGGTAGTAAATGCACCTTTGGTAAATTCAGAAAAAAAAAGAGAGTAAAAAGAGGTGAAATATCAATTACATTCAAGACTCATTCTCATTGTGAGAAGAATGTTCAGAAGGGGGAGATGAGTCATAGCTCCTAGCTCTCTCTCTAGACTCAACCAACATAACTACAACTTGTCGCATGGGCGGCCTATCAAATGGTGACATGTTTGTACACAACAATGCAATTTTCAAAACTGTGATCATGTGCTCTATAGCCAATCCTTCTGACAAATCCAATTTATCATCAAGGATTTCTGGGTTCAACGTATTGTTGCTATTTCGAATAAAGTTCCGGACCCAAGTCACTAGATCGCCACCTTGATCTATTGGTTGTACTGGTGCTTTACCAGTGAGCAACTCAAGTAGCACCACCCCATAACTGTATATGTCGCACTTTTCAGTTACCTTCATTGTATATGCATACTCTGTTTTAAGAAAAAAATGAAATTAAGAAATTAGAACAACGACATTATGGAGAAAAAGAAATTAAGAAAAAACAATGTTTGCAGAAACCATGCAAATGTCTTTGTTCCCATTGCAATTTTATTGAGGCCTGATCTAAATTTGACATCAGAATATCTAGTGACAAAACTTCAAACCAGACTCTATTCTCAGTCGAATGCCAATTATAAATGGCATTCTTTAGCATTAACTGCTGCTTTCAATATAACAAAGATGAAAACATATAGCAATGCAAGTTGCAAGTAACCATCTATTAACTGCGTGAAAGATGCACACTTCATACTTTAAATAAACTGTAAACCAAAACTAAATGGCAAAAAAATAGATACTTTAGCGCACTTACCAGGGGCAATATATCCATAAGACCCAGCAACAGCTGACATTGATTTTGACTGTGGCAAATCAATGACCTTGGCAAGCCCAAAATCCCCTACATGGGCCTCAAAATTCTCATCAAGCAGAATATTGTTTGACTTAATATCCCTATGAACAATTCTTGGCTTGCAATCATGGTGTAAGTATGATAACCCTCAGCAGCACCGAGTGCAATCTTAAAACGGGTCTCCCATTGTAGTGTGCTTGAATCTGATCCATGAAGAAGCTCACCCAAACTTCCCCTTGCCATGTATTCATACAAAAGCAAGTTCGACCCTTGGTGGTAGATGAAACCATAGAGTTTTACTATGTTACGATGCCGAATTTTTCCCAGCGTCAAAATTTCTGCTTGAAAACTATTATCTGTGTTGTTTCCTTCTCGGTTGGACGCTAATTTTTTAACTGCAACTGCCCTGCCTGATTTCATCACGGCCCGGTAAACAGTCCCACATGCACCTCGGCCGATGACAAATGTCTCATCAAAATTATTAGTTGCCAGTACTAGGTCTTGAAAGGTGAAACCTTCTTTTGGTGACATACACAAGTCCGAGGCAGTGGGCCCTAGCTGCTTTTCCTGAAGTGGGGCCACAGATTCAAGAGGTTTTCTCATGTAATACACGATTATAGCAATGAATACCAAGGAAACACCACCAATTACAGCTGAAATTATGGCTATAACCTTGCCCAGGGGAGTAGTTGCTTTTCGAGAGAAGCCTGCTGAGGACAAAGGGGACTCGTTGCACTGCCCGAGTGGACCCCCACAAAGCCCCTTATTACCAACAAAGCTACTCACTGCCATGTGTTCAAACAGTGATAGGGGTGGTAAAGGACCCGTTAAGTTATTGTATGAGACATTGAGGCCCATTAGACTTGACAAGTTTGCAAATGTAGCTGGTATCTCACCTGTTAGCCCATTGTTGTTTAACAGTAGATACTCTAACAAGGCAAGATTTCCTATCTCGTCTGGTATATTTCCAAAGAGGCTATTAAAGCTTAAATTCATGGCAATTTGGAGACTAGACAACATGCCCAATTCCTTTGGTATTGGACCTGAGAAATTATTCCCTCCTATCTGTAACTCGGTTAGGTGAGAAAGCTTACCCAAAATGGGAGGTATTGCACCAGTCAAGACATTGTCAGCAATTCGAAGAAGCTCCAACTGGGTAAGTATCCCAATTTGGTCAGGTAAGGGGCCCATAAACTGATTTTGACTCAAATCGAGCCGTTGCAATGTTGTACAATTGAAAATTCCAAGTGGTATGTTACCAATAAACCTGTTTGATGAAATGTTGAACACAACCAGCTTTGATAAATCGCCAATTTCACCAGGTAATTGAGAGGTGAAGTAGTTATTAGATATGCTGAGCCTTTGTAAACCCTTGCAATTCTTAATTTCCGGTGTTATTGGCCCACTAAACCTATTTTGATCCAACTCTATTGTGGTCAAATTCGTAAGATTGCAGAGATCAAGAGGGAAACTGCCAGTCAGGCTATTTGATCCAAGCCTCAGTTGCACTAGAGACTTGCAAAAGGTAATTTCAGAAGGAATGTTCCCTGTAAGTTTATTCGACCAAAGGTTCAGTAAAATCAAGTTTGAGTGCCTGCATAGGTACCTTGGAATTTGACCACTTAAATTATTGTTAGAGAAATCCATGACCCATAAACGGCTGAAAACTCCCAGCTTAGGAGGAATTTTACCAGTAAGAAAATTGTTAAATAATTGAAGTTGGTTTAATTGAGTGAGGTACTGTAAACCGACTGGTATCGGCCCAGTTAAGTTATTAATTGACAAATCCAGCTTGGTCAAGTTTTTTAGATCACACAGTTCAACAGGTATTGCACCTGTAAGTTGATTTTGAAAAAGGTATAACAATTTTAACCCCTTGATGCTTCCGAACTCCCTGGGTATGGTACCGGAAAGCTCATTTTCTGAAAAATCTATTTCTTTTGCCATACTCAAATTGCCCAGTGAAACAGGTATAGAGCCATTCAAACCATTACGGTAGAGGTACAAATTTTCCAGGTTCTTCAAATTTCCTATTGTTTCTGGTATCGTACCAATCAAGTTATTCTCGTATAGTGCAATTGTTCGGAGACTTGTGCAGGTGCCAATTTCAGGTGGTATTGTCCCAGCAAGCTGATTTGACCAAAGGATCATCTCCCGCAAATTACTTAGCATGCCAATCTCTTTCGGCACCTGACCATTTAATGCATTTTGCGCAAGACCAAGAATTTCAAGGTTTTCACATCCATAAATTTCTGCAGGTATGGCTCCAGAAATAAGATTCTGCCCAACCCGAAAAATAGTGAGATTTTTAAGTCTCCCAATAGTACTTGGTAATGAACCAGACAAATTATTTGTATATGCCACAAATTCAACAAGGGAACTCAAATTTCCAAATTCGTCAGGTATGTCCCCCGAAAGTCGATTGTTGCACAAATTGCATCTCACCAAATTAACCAATTTGCCAATTTCATGTGGAATTTCTCCCTCAAAATTGTTATTGTAGAGTTTCAAAACCTCAAGGTTGACCAAATTACCAATTTGCCCAGGGATTTTCCCTGAAAACTGATTGCCGGAGAGGTCAAGGTAGGATAGGCGAATTAGCATACCAATGGTTGGGGAGATGGTACCAGAGAGGTTTAAATTGTTCAAATCCAAAGAGAAAACAAAGGAATTAAGATCAGTGGTGCAATTTACTCCTGTCCACGAGCAAGGTATTTGATCTTTTGCTTCCCAGTTAGATAAATGGTTTAAAATATCAATAAATCCAGATTTGAGTTGTAGTAGATTTTGACCTTCTGGATTTAATGCTTTGCAAGTGATTAATAGTAGCAACCCTAGCATAAGTTTCAGCTGGAAACAGGATTCAGAAAAAGGAAAAGACTAAATTAGAAATTAAGGAGTAATTCAAGTGTGCTGTGCCCTACCAAAGTTCAAAAAATTACTCATGTATATTTGGTATATCCATAAACATACAAAAGTAACCCACTGCCATTATTGTTTAAAGTACCAAAGTAACCCCTCCGTTACTCTTATTTTGCATTCACCCCTCAAAAGTGACAGGAAATGTAGGCACATTTTGGCGTTTTCCAAAAGACTTAAGGAAAGGATAATAATAAAGTTTACAGAATACTCCTAGTTGAGATTATGCAAAGAAACTTTCTTAAAAATGATGGCATGAATAATTATCAAATAAAAGCAACAAAGAAGAGCAATGGACTAACCCATGTTGCATCCATGGATGAAGGATCAATTGGCAAAATCTAAAATTCGTAACCTCCTGATCCAACTCAAGAATCGTACTCCACTCCAGTATCTGGCTTATTCAATTCCCTGAATTCCAATTCAAAACTCACTCAATTATTCAATGAAAAAAGGAGTAGATGAAGAACTAAAGAGAAAGATGGATGAAAACAGACTCTGTTTAAAGTTTCAGCTGGAAACAGGATTCAGAAAAAGGAAAAGACTAAATTAGAAATTAAGGAGTAATTCAAGTGTGCTGTGCCCTACCAAAGTTCAAAAAATTACTCATGTATATTTGGTATATCCATAAACATACAAAAGTAACCCACTGCCATTATTGTTTAAAGTACCAAAGTAACCCCTCCGTTACTCTTATTTTGCATTCACCCCTCAAAAGTGACAGGAAATGTAGGCACATTTTGGCGTTTTCCAAAAGACTTAAGGAAAGGATAATAATAAAGTTTACAGAATACTCCTAGTTGAGATTATGCAAAGAAACTTTCTTAAAAATGATGGCATGAATAATTATCAAATAAAAGCAACAAAGAAGAGCAATGGACTAACCCATGTTGCATCCATGGATGAAGGATCAATTGGCAAAATCTAAAATTCGTAACCTCCTGATCCAACTCAAGAATCGTACTCCACTCCAGTATCTGGCTTATTCAATTCCCTGAATTCCAATTCAAAACTCACTCAATTATTCAATGAAAAAAGGAGTAGATGAAGAACTAAAGAGAAAGATGGATGAAAACAGACTCTGTTTACATTTAAAGAAATACACATTTTGCCTCCCTTTGACATTTTTAAAATTAAAAGGGAGGTAAAGAAACAAAAAAAAATTACCTTCATGCTATAGAGTGATTGTCGGAGACGTGTTGCTCGTGATCAGAATCGTCATGAACTCACCGGCATTCAGCTTGGGTGCAGCTCCTGACCGCAAGCAAAGCGTTCCTAGTTCACTCGATCTCACTATCCTGATCTATACCAGATGCAAGTGTTGATTTTAAGCACTTTTAAGTTCATTAATCACTTTGTTAATCTCGATACATAACCTATAAATGCAGCTAATCTTTTGACTATTAGAATGCTCTTAACTGTTTACTTAATGTTAATGACATGTTATGCATACATAAAGTTACTGATCTAATTCTTAATCTAAAGTTTAAAGAAAACCTAAAGCTTCCACACACCTGGAAAGACGGGCATAGAGACAGCTGTAACAGTATAGCAATGGCGAAGTTCTTGCCAACGCCTTGCACCTCTTACTTAGATCAGCAATTTGGTCAACTACACCTGTGTGGTCTGACTGATTACCTGACGATCAGAAAGGCTACGAATTAGACTAACGATCTACCCAATTATCCCATAATTAAAATCAAGTGCTGGTTATGTGTTCTAAACAATACTTAGTTAATTTTAAAAGGGATTATATTTCAAAATATATCATTAAATTTACTTATATATTTTATAAGATTTTAACAGAGTTTTATCTGAAACTAGTGTGAAGAGATATTTATTAAGTTAGATCACCGTTGTTATTTTTAGAATTATTTTAACAGAATTTTATTTAAAAAGAATATAATGTGAAGATAACTTAGTCTGCATGTTGGAATCACATCACTATTAGTTCGTATCTAGAAATTATATTAATTGTGTAGGTGACTTAGAGAGTATTTATTTGGAGTAAATAAGTGCTTTAATTCTATGTATATTTTAGACATTTAATACACTAATTTTGTAAGAATGTTTTGACATGCATTATTGCAAAAATATATTTGCTATATACTTGTTTTAATTCTGTAATATTTAAATTGTTTCAAGAATATTTACAAAGTGCATATAATGTGTAAACTCATAGTGAAGTTATTACTTTTATCTCATAACAGATGTCTAATCTTATATTTATTGCTTTTAGAAAAGTATAGTTAATTTTAGTAATTTTCATGTTACTAATAATTGTATAAAAGTATATTATCATTCGTTTATGAATAGAAAATTATTTTATAAGTGTTAACATTATTTAGTGGATTCGAAGTTATAATTTGCTCATTTAACAATCTCTAATCATTTCTCAATTGGATTTAGATTTAATTTATTAGTGAGTAGAATTTAAGATTTTCTGAAAGGAATTCTGTATTAAAATATATTATTTTAATTAGAAAAATATTTTATAAATTTTGGCAAAATTTCCTTTAAAACAGTGTGTGAAGAAAGTCGTTTTTAGACGAGTTCCTACAGTCCATTCTACACGTTTAAGTGGTGTAATAATTAAATTAAGTATTTTAGTTTGGTAATATTTTTAATAGTGTTTTGCTCAAGTATTAAATTTTTTTATTAATTTTTATAACTAATTTCACTTAAGTAGATTTTAGTAATTAAAATGTATTGATATTATTTTATCTTTTTAATAATGCAATTTCAAGTGTGATTAGGTTGGAAATAATATAGTGGTAATAGTGAATAAAGTTATTATTAACTAAAGTTAATATAATTCTTAAATAGTTTGTCATAATGATAATATAAATAATAAGTTTGTTATTTTAACGTGTTAGTGTTTTAATGTGTTTGAGATCATACGCATTTGTAAGACTATACTGATGGTAATCCTCTCCCATCTTTAAGTTTATGTATTAGTCCGATTAATTTAGATATCACTTAATTTATAATTAGTCCCATTTTTAAGTTAACCGTATTAATCAATTTACTTATATATAAATGTTAATCCTGAAATTATTTATGGACCTGGCCCAGTCCAACAATTAAAGTCCAGAAATTCTAATTTTAATTTAATAATTCAATTCGGCCCATAAACAGAGCCCAACACAAAAATTCAGAGTCAGCCCAGCACAAGGCCGAGCAGGCCAGAGAAAAGCCACGGCCCAGGTGGGAATAAGGGGCCAGCCTGGTGCCTAGCGGATCGGGTTCAGCGGGTGAGTGGGTTTCGGGGATAAAATCCGAACCCACAACTAAAATGGAATCCGACCCAAACAGTTGTCAGATCCGACCCGCAATCCAACCATTTTGCATACAAGTCCTCAAATCTATTTTATTTACTTTAGAATTTCACTTTAAGTCCTTAATAACAGTATTATTTATAAACTAGCCCCAAATCAATTCAACCCAACTTATAAACAGGTCCCTGATAACAAGAAACTATCACAAACGAGTCCCTGGACTCATACCAGAATGCAAACAGAGAGGCATATGGCTGGTACCAAGCCTGTACCAGCTTGATAACCAAGCCGAGAGCAACATTCAACACAAACCAACCATCACAGATTCAAATAGAGGCAAGTAACGCCTCAAAACTCAATGCATGACCTCAGCCAGCACATAAACAGATCATAAGAGATTTAATCACAGCCCATCTAGTCCTAACACAGATCAAAGCTCAACACGGAGCAAGCAAAGCTCACACGAGCCAACAGCAAGTGTCAACACAGATCAAGTAAGGCTCATTCAAGCCATAGAAGCAAGCAAACAAATCACACAAGAGGCAATGCACAAATCAACACTACTTAATCGATTCAAACAAGCAAGCAACAGTTCAGTTCAGATCAAGGCATGCCTCAACATGAATCAAAAGCATTCAGTACGGATCAAGAATAACAGAGGCAACAATTTCTCAGTTCAAGCCATCAATCAAACAAAGCATGCCTCGCGTATTTACAGCACAATAAAGGAGAGAGGGAAAGGAAGTTGGTTACCAAACCGAGGTAGCAAGCAAAAGAAGAGGAACGAGGGAGAGTGGGGTTCAGCCTAACTCTGTCAGTCACCGCCTGAGTCGTCTCCTCACCTCCGATCTGCCACTAGCCGTCGCCACTGCCAACTGCTGTCGCCTCGTATCCAAACAGCTGCTAGCCACCGTCGTCGTCGCCGTAAGTGTCACCAGTCACGTCACCAGAACAGAAGAGAGAAGGTGGAGTGAGTGTGTGAGGCTAGGTGGGGGTGAGGTGGAGGGAAACAGTGAGGGTTTGGGGCTGCCGTGAGTGGAGCTGAGGTGTAGGAGAGAAGGGAGGCTTTGAGGTGGGGGTCTGGTGTTCGAGTCAGAGGAGAGACGAGTGAGAGGGGTCTGATTTTTTTTTTTTTGTGGGATTGAGCGAGAGGGAGAGGGGTTGGCTTAAGCTATCGGAGAGGGGAGCAGAGAGGTGAGGTCTGGTGCTGCTCGAGAGGAGAGAAAGGAGGAGGAGGGGTGAGGTTTCGGCTGAGGTGAAAGTGAATGAGAGAGAGACGGAACTCTCGAGGAAGAATTTAAGAAGAAAGAAGGAGAAGACGGTGGTCGGTGGACGCCAATCCAAATGAAATGGAATTCAGAATCTGATCAATTCCATGAATTTGATTGGATGTCCAAAACGGCACAGATCCAAAAGTCTAGAAAAATTCAAATTTTGGAATTCAAATCGGACGACTCAAAAACACAGAAAACTAACTATTAATTATTTACACATTGGATTATGGTTTTCAATCAGATTTTAAGCTTTGATTATTTTTATGAACTTGAAATTAGATTCTTTGTTAATTTCATTTATTTGTTTGCTTGAAGATTAATTAAATACTTAATATTCGATTTTCAACTTCAGACTATTTTGTATTATGAGTTCTGAAAATTTCTCAAAACTTTAATTTATTCGTCAAATTATACGATTTTATTATGTTTAGAAATTAACAGTCATTTTGAAATTATAATTCTATTTTTAAATTTTACGGATTTTCACATAACTCACGCCTTGTCTGAGTTAGCAGGGTAGGGCTTCTCCGTTTGGATGGGATGTGGGAATAAGAAAATAAGACAAGAAGAAAATAAATTTATTATAAACAATCTAAATTTTTCACAAAGTTACACACTTCCCAATATTTCTTCCCACTTCTTCTCTTATTCCTCTTATTCCCACACCATTCAAACGGAACCTTAGCTACTAAACTCACTAACCCTGATTCATTTGGTAAACTAACCTGACGTTAGGTTAGTCACTAACCTAGGTGAAGCACTAATTTTGGGTTGCCAATCGCACCCTTAAGAAGGAAAAAAAATTCCTAGCTTACACTTAATAATTTACACATATTATGAACACAGCTCATATTTGGTACCAGCACCCACTACACATGGACTGGTACATTGGTACATCACATTTGCACACCATCTAATTCCTCCCTGCTCCGTAATTGAATCCTTTACATGTTAGTTCATGTTGACAGCAGCATCTAACCAGAATGGACCATCCCTTGTCACTGTACCTGCACACTCTACGCTATAGCAGTAGATTGTAACAGGCCCAGTATAATGTAACCGATCAGGTACGCAGCTTTCCTTGTCTATCACCTTTACTGCCGAGCACATCCCCTGTTAAGAGCTGTTGTCAAGTTAGGATGATAACAATATTACTAAAATAGGTCTTCCAAACAAAACGATGATTCTACCAGTATGGTGCTGGCTGAATTTAAGCAATAACTTTTCACTTCATGCCAGCACAGGACACCGAGAAGTAGAGTCTTGCATATCAGAAAAGTAGAATTGAGGGAAAAAAAGAAAAAAAGAAAAAGAAGCAGCACCTTCTGTCAGTCTTCTATGAATTAGAAAGAAAGAGAGACCATCGTTAACACATTAATATGAAATAAAAAAATCATTCTAAACATACATATTGAAAAGACTTAAAAAGTTTATTAATAGTATTGAAAGCATGAAGTACCAAGAAATAGATACCTTTGAGTGGAGCGATATTGCCAGCATCACTTTACTAAAATAGCAGTCCATGTAAAATTGTAAATAGTAAAGGTATTGAATATGGATGTTGAGTTTGAAGCATAACATGATTGTACCAGAATATGAAGCTACAAAGGGATTTTTTTTTCAAGAAAATTAAGGTTCAAGCCCTCTTTCCTTTTCGGAATGAAAAAGAAGAATAAGGTTTATTATAAATTGAATATAAAATAAGAAATCTATTAGCCAGTGGCTAATAGATAAAGAAAAGACGAGAAATTATATTATACAAAGATGCTGATTCATCTGAGGAGTTTAATTGAGTTGCTTTTGTTTCCAGCCATCTTAAGTTTTTAGCATGGGACATTTGGCATGCCATAAAGTAGAACAAAGGACTCGGAATGATAAATGGAGTATGACTGTATGAGTGAGGCAAACTATAAAATAAGTTTCAGTAAACCGCCATTCAGAATGCCATATATTTTGAAATTGGTGAAGCTTTCCTGCTCCAGATGTTGTAGCAAACATGATCACAAAATATATCTGAAGAACTTTAGTTAAGACACCAATAGTGATGCAAAATTTGATTTTTTTTTATTTATTATTTTTTTTCATTTGTCTCTCTTTTGAATGAATGGCTCCGAAGGGGTAGAATTTGTGGTCAGAACTATGAATAAATCTATTTGCCTTTAAAAACTGGCATGAAGGACACCTCCTGCATGATCATCCTGGTCAGTATTGAGAGCTCTCAAGATCTGAAGATTGATAAAAGCAGTTGCAATACATATTTTAGTGAGTTAATACAGAAAGAATAAATGAGTACCAATTTTAAGTTACCAGTTTGAAATTTGATTTTATTAATCTCTTTTATAGTTCGCTTGCTTGTATCTGATTCGAAAATTGAGGATGAATTGTGGTGAAATGGGAAAGTTGCCTAATTAAGTCCATATCTAAGATAAAATTGTGTGATTTATTCAATTAAATGTTACTTATTTCCATAGAACACTGTGGTTTCAACTTTATGGATGGATCAAGCTAATTGTAATTCTTTTTCTAAGGCCCTGTACAGTTGTACTCTGGAGTCTGGACAAAGCCTGTCCAAGAAAGAATCCCCCGATTTCAATTTACATCACTAAAATGTGCAGCGGGACTGCGGGAAGCACCAATCATCAAAAGAGAAATAAAAGAAATAATCAATTAAGCTATCATGATAACTGAATGTAAGCAGAAATCGTAGACTGATATAATTACCCAATAATTTGTCAGAATTCCAGAATTGATGATCTTTTGACCTGAAGATTCATGCTAAGTTCATAGGTAGTTATGATTCGAGTGGAAATTAAGTAAACATAACACAGGGAAGAATGTTCGATGATAGGCAGTAAAATACCACAGGGAACATCAACAAAATAGTTTCCAGCAAGAATGTACAAGGGTAAAATTCCCAATATTCCTATACAATAAAATGAGCTAGTTTAAAGAATAACTATTGTTATAATGTCTACAAAAGATTAAAAAAATTAAAAAGGTGGTAGTAAATGCACCTTTGGTAAATTCAGAAAAAAAAAAGAGAGTAAAAAGAGGTGAAATATCAATTACATTCAAGACTCATTCTCATTGTGAGAAGAATGTTCAGAAGGGGGAGATGAGTCATAGCTCCTAGCTCTCTCTCTAGACTCAACCAACATAACTACAACTTGTCGCATGGGCGGCCTATCAAATGGTGACATGTTTGTACACAACAATGCAATTTTCAAAACTGTGATCATGTGCTCTACAGCCAATCCTTCTGACAAATCCAATTTATCATCAAGGATTTCTGGGTTCAGCGTATTGTTGCTATTTCGAATAAAGTTCCGGACCCAAGTCACTAGATCGCCACCTTGATCTATTGGCTGTACTGGTGCTTTACCAGTGAGCAACTCAAGTAGCACCACCCCATAACTGTATATGTTGCACTTTTCAGTTACCTTCATTGTATATGCATACTCTGTTTTAAGAAAAAAATGAAATTAAGAAATTAGAACAACGACATTATGGAGAAAAAGAAATTAAGAAAAAACAATGTTTGCAGAAACCATGCAAATGTCTTTGTTCCCATTGCAATTTTATTGAGGCTTGATCTAAATTTGACATCAGAATATCTAGTGACAAAACTTCAAACCAGTCTCTATTCTCAGTCGAATGCCAATTATAATTGGCATTCTTTAGCATTAACTGCTGCTTTCAATATAACAAAGATGAAAACATATAGCAATGCAAGTTGCAAGTAACCATCTATTAACTGCGTGAAAGATGCACACTTCATACTTTAAATAAACTGTAAACCAAAACTAAATGGCAAAAAAATAGATACTTTAGTGTACTTACCAGGGGCTATATATCCATAAGACCCAGCAACAGCTGACATTGATTTTGACTGTGGCAAATCAATGACCTTGGCAAGCCCAAAATCCCCTACATGGGCCTCAAAATTCTCATCAAGCAGAATATTGTTTGACTTAATATCCCTATGAACAATTCTTGGCTTGCAATCATGGTGTAAGTATGATAACCCCTCAGCAGCACCGAGTGCAATCTTAAAACGGGTCTCCCATTGTAGTGTGCTTGAATCTGATCCATGAAGAAGCTCACCCAAACTTCCCCTTGCCATGTATTCATACAAAAGCAAGTTTGACCCTTGGTGGTAGATGAAACCATAGAGTTTTACTATGTTACGATGCCGAATTTTTCCCAGCGTCAAAATTTCTGCTTGAAAACTATTATCTGTGTTGTTTCCTTCTCGGTTGGACGCTAATTTTTTAACTGCAACTGCCCTGCCTGATTTCATCACGGCCCGGTAAACAGTCCCACATGCACCTCGGCCGATGACAAATGTCTCATCAAAATTATTAGTTGCCAAATACTAGGTCTTGAAAGGTGAAACCTTCTTTTGGTGACATACACAAGTCTGAGGCAGTGGGCCCTAGCTGCTTTTCCTGAAGTGGGGCCACAGATTCAAGAGGTTTTCTCATGTAATACACGATTATAGCAATGAATACCAAGGAAACACCACCAATTACAGCTGAAATTATGGCTATAACCTTGCCCAGGGGAGTAGATGCTTTTCGAGAGAAGCCTGCTGAGGACAAAGGGAACTCGTTGCACTGCCCGAGTGGACCCCCACAAAGCCCCTTATTACCAACAAAGCTACTCACTGCCATGTGTTCAAACAGTGATAGGGGTGGTAAAGGACCCGTTAAGTTATTGTATGAGACATTGAGGCCCATTAGACTTGACAAGTTTGCAAATGTAGCTGGTATCTCACCTGTTAGCCCATTGTTGTTTAACAGTAGATACTCTAACAAGGCAAGATTTCCTATCTCGTCTGGTATATTTCCAGAGAGGCTATTAAAGCTTAAATTCATGGCAATTTGGAGACTAGACAACATGCCCAATTTCTTTGGTATTGGACCTGAGAAATTATTCCCTCCTATCTGTAACTCGGTTAGGTGAGAAAGCTTACCCAAAATGGGAGGTATTGCACCAGTCAAGGCATTGTCAGCAATTCGAAGAAGCTCCAACTGGGTAAGTATCCCGATTTGGTCAGGTAAGGGGCCCATAAACTGATTTTGACTCAAATCGAGCCGTTGCAATGTTGTACAATTGAAAATTCCAAGTGGTATGTTACCAATAAACCTGTTTGATGAAATGTTGAACACAACCAGCTTTGATAAATCGCCAATTTCACCATGTAATTGAGAGGTGAAGTAGTTATTAGATATGCTGAGCCTTTGTAAACCCTTGCAATTCTTAATTTCCGGTGTTATTGGCCCACTAAACCTATTTTGATCCAACTCTATTTGTGGTCAAATTCGTAAGATTGCAGAGATCAAGAGGGAAACTGCCAGTCAGGCTATTTGATCCAAGCCTCAGTTGCACTAGAGACTTGCAAAAGGTAATTTCAGAAGGAATGTTCCCTGTAAGTTTATTCGACCAAAGGTTCAGTAAAATCAAGTTTGAGTGCCTGCATAGGTACCTTGGAATTTGACCACTTAAATTATTGTTAGAGAAATCCATGACCCATAAACGGCTGAAAACTCCCAGCTTAGGAGGAATTTTACCAGTAAGAAAATTGTTAAATAATTGAAGTTGGTTTAATTGAGTGAGGTACTGTAAACCGACTGGTATCGGCCCAGTTAAGTTATTAATTGACAAATCCAGCTTGGTCAAGTTTTTTAGATCACACAGTTCAACAGGTATTGCACCTGTAAGTTGATTTTGAAAAAGGTATAACAATTTTAACCCCTTGATGCTTCCGAACTCCCTGGGTATGGTACCGGAAAGCTCATTTTCTGAAAAATCTATTTCTTTTGCCATACTCAAATTGCCCAGTGAAACAGGTATAGAGCCATTCAAACCATTACGGTAGAGGTACAAATTTTCCAGGTTCTTCAAATTCCCTATTGTTTCTGGTATCGTACCAATCAAGTTATTCTCGTATAGTGCAATTGTTCGGAGACTTGTGCAGGTGCCAATTTCAGGTGGTATTGTCCCAGCAAGCTGATTTGACCAAAGGATCATCTCCCGCAAATTACTTAGCATGCCAATCTCTTTCGGCACCTGACCATTTAATGCATTTTGCGCAAGACCAAGAATTTCAAGGTTTTCACATCCATAAATTTCTGCAGGTATGGCTCCAGAAATAAGATTCTGCCCAACCCGGAAAATAGTGAGATTTTTAAGTCTCCCAATAGTACTTGGTAGTGAACCAGACAAATTATTTGTATATGCCACAAATTCAACAAGGGAACTCAAATTTCCAAATTCGTCAGGTATGTCCCCCGAAAGTCGATTGTTGCACAAATTGCATCTCACCAAATTAACCAATTTGCCAATTTCATGTGGGATTTCTCCCTCAAAATTGTTATTGTAGAGTTTCAAAGCCTCAAGGTTGACCAAATTACCAATTTGCCCAGGGATTTTCCCTGAAAACTGATTGCCGGAGAGGTCAAGGTAGGATAGGTGAATTAGCATACCAATGGTTGGGGAGATGGTACCAGAGAGGTTTAAATTGTTCAAATCCAAAGAGAAAACAAAGAAATTAAGATCAGTGGTGCAATTTACTCCTGTCCACGAGCAAGGTATTTGATCTTTTGCTTCCCAGTTAGATAAATGGTTTAAACTATCAATAAATCCATATTTGAGTTGTAGTAGATTTTGACCTTCTGGATTTAATGCTTTGCAAGTGATTAATAGTAGCAACCCTAGCATAAGTTTCAGCTGGAAACAGGATTCAGAAAAAGGAAAAGACTAAATTAGAAATTAAGGAGTAATTCAAGTGTGATGTGCCCTACCAAAGTTCAAAAAATTACTCCTGTATATTTGGTATATCCATAAACATACAAAAGTAACCCACTGCCATTATTGTTTAAAGTACCAAAGTAACCCCTCCATTACTCTTATTTTGCATTCACCCCTCAAAAGTGACAGAAAATGTAGGCACATTTTGGCGTTTTCCAAAAGACTTAAGGAAAGGATAATAATAAAGTTTACAGAATACTCCTAGTTGAGATTATGCAAAGAAACTTTCTTAAAAATGATGGCATGAATAATTATCAAATAAAAGCAACAAAGAAGAGCAATGGACTAACCCATGTTGCATCCATGGATGAAGGATCAATTGGCAAAATCTAAAATTCGTAACCTCCTGATCCAACTCAAGAATCGTACTCCACTCCAGTATGTGGCTTATTCAATTCCCTGAATTCCAATTCAAAACTCACTCAATTATTCAATGAAAAAAGGAGTAGATGAAGAACTAAAGAGAAAGATGGATGAAAACAGACTCTGTTTACATTTAAAGAAATACACATTTTGCCTCCCTTTGACATTTTTAGAATTAAAAGGGAGGTAAAGAAACAAAAAAAAAAATTTACCTTCATGCTATAGAGGGACCTCTCTTGAAAAGCCCAAAATGGTTTTTAAATCGTTCAGCAAGTAGCATTAATGGCAACGCTTCTGTAGATTCTCTTATGAGACACTTGTTTCTTTCAACAATTTCAAATCAAAGGAATCAAAATTCTCTCCACCTAACTTTGAAAACGAGCTACAACGACCAATCATGCCACGGCCTTATCATGCACACAGTGAGCGATGCAACACACACGTACACTGCACAACACTTCAAACCAACTCACACCCAAATCCCAGTAGATCCAACTTCGCAACAAAACAGAGACACCCAAGTTCTTGCCAACGCCTTGCACCTCTTACTTAGATCAGCAATTTGGTCAACTACACCTGTGTGGTCTGACTGATTACCTGACGATCAGAAAGGCTACGAATTAGACTAACGATCTACCCAATTATGGGCCGCACGAAACCCTAGTTTTCATAGCCGAAAACCAACCTAGAGAGTCAGCCTGTTGAGACATCCAGCCACCATCCTGAGACGCACCGCCCCACCCAGGACAAAGCACAGAAGCGAGGGAATTTCAAGCACAACTTGTTGTAATCTTAGTTTTTCTTCTTTCTATGTGTCTTTGTATGATGAAACCTGCTTTTTCTTGTATGGATTTAGTAGAGTAGTTTAATTAGGGGCTATGGTTTGATAACTTTTCTTTTAGTTGTTTGTTTTGTTTGAATTCTTGATTATAAGTTAAGTTAAGTTACGTTTATGATCTCTGTGATTTACTTTCTTATCTACTTGTTGAAATTTGTTATTGATTGATCTGATTATTGCGTTAAACAAAGGCCTAGTTTAATTGACAAGTCAAAATCGAACAACAATAACCAAATAACACTTAGATTAATTAGGTAGGCGATATCCGAAAGTATTTAACCAGACTCTAAGCAATTAGAGTTTTACTCAATAAACTAGAAGGTTGAGAGTTTACCAAGACCCAGAAATCAATCTAAAGCACCTGAACCAAAAAACGGAAGTTGAAATTTAGGAGTTTTAGGAATTACCAATCAGAACCCTTCAACTTGACCAGAACGGAAGTTAGAGTGCAAGTCTGTAGGTTAGGTTTGGTTTAATTCACGTAAAAATACTTAGCAAATAAACAAGAAAGATGATAAAACAAACATCAGATGATTGGAACGGCCCGTTCCAGAGTCAGGGCGGACCGCCCGAGAGGGGGCGCCTGGCTCAGAACGGCATGTTCCAACCATCTGACAGGGTCCAGGACGTCTCATTCCATAAATGGAACGGTCCGCCCCAACCCTGACGGATAAGAAAAGTTGGATAACCTAAACCCCTAATCGTTCATAAATTGATTTATCTCTGTGTTAGTTAAGTTCTCTGTTTAATTAGGCTTTTAAATCTGCGTTTTTATTTTCTATTTAAATATGTTCGAAAAATGAATTGTTTATTTACTATAGAGTTTAATTAAATCTGAATTGTTTAAACTTGGAAAAGGAATAATCCGTTCCCGTCATTTGACCCTTAAACTGTACTGCAAACGAATTAGTATCGGGTTTTAAGGATTTAATTTGACTAGTACTCTCAGCACCGATTACTAGACAAACTAAATTCCAAGGAAGAAAGTAAATAAATAAATAATTTACATTTTTGTGGCGAGATATCGTGCATAAGCTAACTAGTCTCTTACTTTAATTACTTTCTTAAGCAAATTAAATTTGATGATATTTCGAAATACATATATATAGCAAAGACGTCTCTCTTAATTTAAATTAAAATTGATTATATGATCTATTTAATTATCATTATTCTATAATGTCGCGACATGAATAAAATTACGTTAATTAGCTAATGAAAATTATATTTGAATCACCACATTCTTTTTTACTGTTTATGTGACAAATATGTTACAAAAGCCACTGCTACGCATAAGCTTTTGAAAATCTCCAGTTTAGTGTACGTGAATGACATTTTTAACTCGTTATGCACCTTCGCGTTTGCACAATAAACGAAACTTAATATATAAAGATAAAATATTTTACTCTTTCATGATTCTACTTGTTCCTCTGCTTCTCGTAGGGGCTGTTTGGAATCCTAAGGAATTTGGAGAATTTCATCTTCCGACCATAAATTTATTATAAATAATTCAAATTCTTCACAAAGTTACACACTTTCCAATAAATTTATTTCTAAAAATTACAACTTTTCGAAATTTCTCAAATTCCTAAGCGATCCAAACGGCCCGTAATATATATTATAAAACTATAAGTTGGGATCGTATTGAATATTAAATTGTACAGTGCATGTGCAAGATTAAAATTAACAATATTTCACGGTAAACATCATGTCTTTTTCAAACTTTTTTCTTTACTAATTAATACGTGTCTAATTAGTTAACCAACAATCTGAAACAAAATCAAAGCAGTAAGGATTCCCGTGTTACCGGTCCCCCAAAAAAATGTCTTTCAGAACCAACATAGCTGTACCTTTCCACAAAATTATGTAAAATGGACTGTGAAAAGAAAGCAAGGGAGAAAAATATAAGTGCTACTAGACTGATTTATTTATTACCTAGCATAGTACTTTGAATATATATAACATGATATTGTTAATACAAGTACATTTTTTTTTCATTTTACCCAAAGTTATTTAGTTGTCCATTCCGCAAAGAAAATAAAATGATTGGGAAAACGGAGGTGATAAGGATCATCCCCGATATTTGTCATCCCCATCATCCCCACGCGTTTTCTATTTTAGGAAACAATTATTTACGCATTTTCTAAATACGAAAATCCAATACTCATTCTTTTTCGCTCTCCTCTCCCGCGCGTGTACGCTCGCCCCCCCTCCCACCCTCCTGCGTACGTTCCCCAACCCCCATCCTTCTCCAATTCATTCTAACTGTTGAGGTTAACATATTTAAATGTTGAAGTTAATATATATAATTGTTGAAGTTAATATATATGCCAACTTCAATAATTTAAATATGCTCACTTCAAATATTACCTTCAACATTTAAATATGCCAAGTTCAACAATTATATATATTAACTTCAACAGTTATATATATTAAATTCAACAGTTACATATATAACATATTATACAACAGTTACATATATAACATATTATACAACAGTTACATATATAACTTCAATAGCTACATATATAACTTCAACAGTTATATATATTAACTTCAACAGTTATATATAGTAACTTCAACAGTTACAGATATAACTTCAACAACTACATATATAATTTTAACAATTACGCATATAACTTCAACAGTTATATATATTAACTTCAACAATTATATATATTAACTTCAGCAGTTACATATATAACATATTAACTTCAACAGTACATAGAGGATGTTCGTGGCGTGTAGTTTGATTTCCGAATTATGAAATTTTTGGCCAGAGAATTAACTTCAACAGTTAGGATATTACCTTCAACATTTATTGACTTCAACAGTTATGAAATGTGTAGGAGGGGAAGAGGGAGTGTGGGGGGACAGCGTCCGTGAGAGGGATGAGGGGGGAGGGGGGCAGCGTACGTGAGAGGGAGGATGGGGGACAATGTACGCGAGAGGGGAAAAGGATTAGTTCACGCGGGAGAGGGGAGACATCGTACGCGGAAGGAGAGCTCACGCGTTTTCTCTTTCTGAAAATCGAGAATGATGGAGATGATATAATCTCTGAGATGGTCCTAAGCAATTCCGATTGAGAAAAGAGATACAACAGCAGGATTATTCTTGCGGAGTAATTTGGCAGCTTCTCTGCTTTCTTAAAAAAAAAGTTAAATTTAAGAGAGATTTCACAAAAAAGAGAAATGAAAAGATGAAACACGCCACTACTTTCCCCTAGTGGCAGGACAAATGAGGCAAAGACCCCCACCACAAAGAAAAGGTTCAATCACTACGCGTGTCTTTCCCACCCTTTCTCAAGATTTAACTAGGCCCGGTACCTACATTCCCTTAGTATGGACTTCTTTATATGCATGACAACCTCAAATATTGATTAATAACACCTAATTCTAACTGAAAATTAAAAAAAACAGATATATCATCCCCCTTAAAGTCCCCTAAACCATTCAAAATTCTAGAAAAGATTAATACAAGCAAAGACCGTGCTATAAGTATGAGTATACTTATGTTTTAATTTCTTATAATTGCCTTATAAAAGTATCCCAACAAAAAAAAAATTAATCGTCTGCGTGCTGTGTAATTATAAGTTGGCTAAGATAAACATCAAGTGTACTCCGGTTTGCAAACTATTTCATCATTCAAAAATACCAATCAAGACCAAATTGTTAACATTTGCAAATCTCTTTGGAGGGAAAAATATTTAAATTGGACTTCTTTATATTTTAGAAAATTATCATTCACTGCAATGTACATTTAGCATCCACATTAATTATCTATTAAGTATTTTTTTTCTGTTTTCACGAACTTGTCCAGCGTCTTCATTAAATATCCTCGTACATTTATGTCTGATCCTCATTTTTTGCCATCTAGTGCCTACTTACCCCTCCCATGTTGTCCCCCTTGACACGTACTCATTTTTAATTTATCCAGGACAATTAATTTTTTTTCAAGACAATTATTTTTTTTTCTAGAATAGTTAGTATTATTTTTTTCTAATTGTCCTAGTTTTGTGAACTAATTGTCATGGTTCTATAAAATATTTGTCCTAGTTCCAAAGACAGTTAATAAGATTTTTCAGGACAATTAATTTTTTCCAAAACAGTTAGTATTATTTTAGTAATTGTCCTAGTTCGTAAACTATTTGTCCTTAGTTCTATAAACTAATTGTCATAGTTCTAAAGAAAGTTAATAACATTTTCCATGAGAATTAATTTTTTTATGACAGTTAGTATTATTTTTTTAATTGTCCTAGTTCTGTAAACTAATTGTTCTGATTTTGGAAGGGGATGGGGGTCTCTAGGAGATGGGAGAAGAGAGGAAAACATAAGTAGTAGGAGTAGAATGGGTGAAAGAACCAGGAAGGAAGGGGATGGGTAGACGAGTTGGATGTTAGGATGAGATTCTAGAAATACAAAAGATGAATTTGTGCCGGAAAAGTATTTCAAAAATGAAAAACAAAACGTACCTAGAGAATGATGTGGGTGATGAATCTTGGAGATTATCATTATCAGCCCGTTTATGAATATAAATATAAAATATTAAGAAACATTTAATAGTCCTTTTACTGCACTATAAATGTATTTTCGGAATTATTAAAAAGGAAAAAATTACTTTAGTTGGCTCGATAGGACAATTTTATTTCTGGATTTTAAAATATTTTTTATTATTGATCCTCATAATTATAACAGAATGCGATCATTAAAATGTGCACAAAAAGAAATGTCGATATTGTATTTGAACTCTATTAAAAATTGTTACGGCCCTTTTATGGTTAGCACAATCAATTAAGAAACATATATTCGATTTATTTAACAAGAAACATTATTTCATAATTGTTATTTAATTGTTTTATTATGTCATCATCTAACATCAGTGATATATATCCTTGACTGTTGAATCCCATTACTAGATTTAATTATTACAATATATATATTTTGAGTTTTGCTATGGTGAGTCACGACTCACAAGAGAGTCTGTGAGTCGCGCTCAAAACTTTTAAATCTGGTTCAAAATGACCGATTCAAACCGTCCAATACGATCTTCTTATTGAAATCTTCATGCATAACAAATTTTATATTTTTTTCAAAATTTTTAAGTATTTTTTATTTTTGAAAATCGTTAATCTAATTAGTTTTGAACTGTTCAAAAATAGCAGTTTTTAAAAATCTGAAAAAATACTTAAAAATTTTAAAAAAATTATAAAATTTGGTCTGCATAGAGATTTTAATAGGGAGATTGTATTGGACGGTTTGGATCGGTCATTTTGAACCAGATCTAAGAATTTTGAGCATGACTCACCATAGCAAAACTTTCTCTCTCTCTCTCTCTCTCTATATATATATATATATATATATTATAAACGTTATTTAGTTAAGATGAAATACGTCTTCCAATTTTAAAGATTAAGAGTTAATCTTTAAATGATTTTAAACTCTAACACTGTATTTGAATAATAAAGAGAATGAAAAGAGAAGATAAATATAAAAGGGAAAGAAGTTGGATGATTAAATGAAAAAGAAGGAAAAAAAATTCGGAGGGAACTTCGCCTCATTAAAAACTTTTCCTCGTAATCTTTTTCCCATCCAAACAAAAGTATATATTTATTATGTTTCCATCCCTTTCATTTTTCTCTATTCAAACATATAATATTTCATATAAATTTATCAATTTCAATACAACATTTTTACATGTGTCGTTATACGCGCATTTGTACTATCAACCCACCCGTAAGTAATATATTTTGATTGGACAAGCAAAATAACATGTAAGTTGTTATTTTGAATAGTAGCTTATTCGTTCAAATACTGAATAATGTTTGTAAGACTAGCAAATACGCCCGTCAATGTGCAGGTAAAATTTTAACAAACTAAAAAAATCATCGAAATAAAATTTATGATAATAATTCTGTAAAAGATTCTACCACTACGCGAAATTTTGGCTTCTGTAACGGTTAATAAAAGACTTCTGTAACGGTATATGAAACGTTACTGTAGCCCCCGTTACAGAATGTCTAATAACCGTTACAGATCTATAACGGTTATTAGACAATAACCGTTACAGTAGCCAATCTTCTGTAACGGTTATTATCTAATAACCGTTATAGTATTATGCAAGGGAAATCTGGTACAGCTTTTTGGAGAACATGTGTAACGGTTATTCTCTAATAACCGTTACAGATAATGTTTATAATAAAAAAAAATGAAATTATAATATTCTGTAACGGTTATTCCTTAATAACCGTTACAGAAGGTCCTTTTTTTTGTTTCGTTTTTTTGATTTGGCTAGCCCAATTTGCTAGCCGAATTGGTACCAAATTGGTACCCAATTTACATTAGATAACACATGCAGCATACTGTTACAATCCAGTACTCCAAGAGATGCTTATCTGAACACTCATTAAAGCACACACAACTCTTCATATGATTAACAATTCAAAAATTAAAGCACGCAACTCTTCATATTTTCAGTTTCAAACTCATTTGTACTATAAATGACCAAACTGTAGAACCCCACGCCTTTTCAGTTTCAAACTAATTTCTCACTTCTCCCTCCTATCTCTCTACTCAAAAACCAACCATGGAAAACCTTGATCCCATCAGAGTTGATGAAGACGACATCACTGCTCCGGCCAGTGCAGAGATCACCAAATCCATTGTCATCCAAACCATGGAAGGTGTAACTTTGCTTGATGTCATGATAGAGATGAGAAGACGCCTCCCTGCAGGACAACACAGAGTGACAACACTCCTAGAAAACCGATTTCTCATCATCGGCCCCTCTGAGCAATGGCGCGATGAGATGTTTAGAAAAGGCACTATTGAAATCACATATGGAAACAACATGAGGCGGCCATTTCCCATCCTCATTGATCCTCCAAGGGAACTAGACCCCAGAGCAGACAGTGTGAGGCTATGGGTAAGAATTGCTGATCTTCCATTTGGATGGTGCTCATGGTATGGAGCAAATATCTTTTTCCCTTTTGGTACAGTTTTACATGCTGATGCACCAACATACATGGGTATAGATGCCAGATTTGCTAGAGTAGAAGTATTGGTTGAACATAGGGATAGAATACCAGCCTCTCGTGCATTTGAATTACACAGAAGAAATGAAAAAATTGACCTACTTCGTATTCAGTACGTAGTTGAGGAACCACAAATCAGAAACCCACGTCATGAATACATCAAAGCTTTGCCTAGGATTGAATGGTCCCCTGCTGATGAGGCAAGACTGCAAAGTATCAATCCACCTGATAGGGTTGATTCTGGCAGTACTACAACCATGCGACAGAGCAAGAGAAAAGCAAAGAAAAAGGCTGCAAAAACCACAACCCCCAATAATACTCAAGCAAAAAAAAGGAAGATAGATGAGGTCATCCCCTCAATGATTACTAGATCACAAATCAAGGGAGGAAGCAGAACTAAGGAGACAGGAGTTCTCATTGGAGACACCAGGGTAATCAAACCTACAAGCTCTAGTTCTAAAGGAAAAGGAGTACAAGAATCCTAGTTTAGAGAATAGCTCTACATAAATCCTAGTTTAGAGAATAGCTCTACATAAATCCTAGTTTAGAGAATAGCTCTACATAAATATACATTTAACTTTTTCAATAATTGCACTGACTTGAAAACAGACATGGAAAAAACCTTCATGGATTTGGCAAAGAAGCAGGAAGCAGCAAAGAAGAGCAATGGCTCCACTGATGACACATCCTCTACCTAGATGCTGCCCTTTTTTTTTACTTCTCAGTTATTTATTGTTGTACTGTACTGTTAATGGCAAGAATTGTGTGAATTGTGTGATGTTTAGATGTATGTTTGTGATGTTTAGATACAGAATCAAGCTTGAAACAATATAAATTGCTCTTGAGTAGAAAGGTTTCTATTGACATTTGACATTTGTGGCCAACAGGCACTATCAACCGTAATTCAGCTCAATTATTTAGCTCAATTATTTGTCAATTACAACTTAAAAGCAAAAGGAAAAAAAGCAGTTAACCCTAAATCGCATATATATGAAAAAAGAGGAGTTTATGAAAGTACCGAAGAAATATAAAATTATCCAGTTTTCGATCGATTCGTTGAATCTGCTCTCCTTCTCCTTGTCGTTCTTTCGATCGATCCGTTGAATCTGCTCTCCTTCTCGTTCTTTCGATCGATCCGTTGAATCTGCTCTCGTTCTCATGAAAAAACCGAAATAAATAAGGAAAAATATGAAAAAATACGATTCAAATTTTTTGTTTTTTTACCTCAAATCTGCTCTCCTTTTTGTTCTCTTTTTTTCAGAATTTTTATAAATTTTTTGCTATTTTTTGGAGTGAAACAGAAGGGATAAGAGAGGTATTTCTTTGAATAAAATGAAAAGAAGAGAGAAAGGAATGCGGCTGGGAAGACTTAACCTAAATACATAACCTTTCTGTAACGGTTATTTAAACAAACCGTTACAGAAGACTTATTACAGAAGATTGGCTTCTGTAACGGTTATTACGTAATAACCGATACAGATAATGTTTATAATAAAAAAAATGAAATTATAATGTTCTGTAACGGTTATTAGGTAATAACCGATACAGATAATGTTTATAATAAAAAAAATGAAATTATAATGTTCTGTAACGGTTATTAGGTAATAACCGATACAGATAATGTTTATAATAAAAAAAATGAAATTATAATGTTCTGTAACGGTTATTAGGTAATAACCGATACAGATAATTTTTATAATAAAAAAATGAAATTATAATGTTCTGTAACGGTTATTAGGTAATAACCGATACATATAATGTTTATAATAAAAAAAATGAAATTATAATATTCTGTAACGGTTATTCCTTAATAACCGTTACAGAAGGTCCTTTTTTTTGTGTTTCGCCTGTTTGATTGGCTAGCCCAATTTGCTAGCCGAATTGGTACCAGATTGGTACCCAATTTACATTAAACACATGCAGCATATCACACATATATCAAACATATATATAATCATGCATATTACACAAACAATAAACAAAGTATTTAGTTTGCCTCACAAGTATCAATCAAATCAGAATCTCAATATCAGAATCGTACAATATCAGAATCTCAATATCATTAATAGCTTAGATAGAAGTGCTTGCTTTGTCTTAAATTTGGTCAGAACGTACCTGAATCATCAATATCAGAATCTCAATATCAGAACACCTGAATCAAGTTGTAGTCTTCCGAAGAGGTGCTTGGTTTGTCTTAAATTTGGTCATAATTGTCAGAGAACTTCTTCAATTCTTCCTTTAATCTCTTTGCCTTCTCCTCTCCCTCCCCCATCTATTAATACTCAATCCCCTCTTGCTGCCTCTTCCACTTCTCCTCCTTTTTAGTTCTTTCTTCAGATATGGCAAACCTTCATGATTGGCAATTTGTGCCTATGAACAGTGCTGCTGAGTTTGAAGATCTCAGACCTGATCATTTAAATGTGTTTTACTCTCCTATACAAGATCTTGACCCTGAAAATGAAGTTCTGCACAGAGCGGCGATTGTTACATTACAAGCAGAAGGATTACTTCCGCCTGATCTTGAGCACCGCTTGGGATTCAGACTTGCACGTCAGTTTGGTTTTGCAGTTCACCAGTATCGTCTCTCTCCAGTGCACCCAACCTCTGGAGATTTTCTTCTGGTTTGCCCAAATCAAGGGGTCAGGAATGAAATCTGCAGCCTAGGTGTCATTTACCTGCAGAATGTTAGATTGGTTCTAACAAGGTGGACTGAGCGTGCTGGTACAGTTTATGAACCTCCTCTTTATCGTACCAGAATCAGAATTACTGGTCCCCCTCTTCATCTCTGGAATAGAAGTGCCATTAACATGCTGGTGTCTGGGTTTGGTTATCCAATTTTCACTGCTCCTCACTTCTTTGATGGGATCTTCCTTCATTTGCGTTTGCTTATTAAAGGAGCTCATCCCTCAGAGATCCCTCATCATTTGGTTATCTCTGCAGACCCTCGAGCTGCAAGAGCTAGGGTACATATTGAAGGTTTTGAACAAGTTGGAGGGCCCACTGAACCACCTTTTGTAGGCCCCGGCAGGCCTTGGGTGCCTCCTCCACCTCCTCCACCACCTCCTCCACCACCATCGACTGACACCGATTCAACTTCTACTGAATCAGCTTCTGTTGCTCCTCCTACTGGATCAGCTTCTGGTGTCTCCTTGCCAGTACATTGTGCTACTGGTGATCCCTTTTTAGCCATTGCCTCTTCAAGTTTTCTGCCTTGGTTCTTTAATGCTATTAATGCCTCCTTTAATGTACAGCAGTTCTAAGTGCTTCTTCTCTTTGTCTTAAATTTTTTATTTAGCTCTGTATGCTTTATGGCTGTAATCCTTAAATTTTCTTCTTGGAATATCAACAAAGAGCATTCTTCTTTACTTTGCCTTCACTCTCTTCCTTTTCTCACCTGATCTGTGTATTATTGCTAGCTACTACTTGATGACGTTTACTATATGACAACACGAAATTCATGCCTATATATATGCAAATTATTAACGAAATGCAAAATAATTTAAATAAAGAGGAGTTCATGAAAATATACTTTGAACTTCTGATCCGTTTGAATGTTGAAAAGTGCGCGCGACTGAGAGTTAGATGAGTGAGGATGATATTTTATTTATACATAACCTTTCTGTAACGGTTATTTCCAAATAACCGTTACAGAATCACTAAAAAAATAAAAACAAAATTATTTGCCTCTATGTAACGGTTGTTGGATAATAACCGTTACAGAATATAATAAATCTGTAACGGTTATTATCCAACAACCGTTACAGAAGGTTGATGCATTTTTTTCCCTGACCATGACGGAAATGTTATTACGGTTGTTTCATAATAACCGTTACAGATTTGTGGCGCCTATTTTCCCGCCTAATGCCTCACTATTCTGTAACGGTTATTTCAATAACCGTTACAGAAGTGCCGTTACAGAAGGTCCTTTTTCCCGTAGTGTACAAAGCATCTATTTTGCAAAGCATGTTCTCTCCTTTTTATATTTTGAGATTGTCTTCTTCACTTTAACTCAGATTGATTAAAAACAGAAATCAATTTTTTTCTATTTGAATAGTCTCAATGAAAGATGTAAAAAATTGAATAGTCTCCATTTGGCAGCAAACAATAGGAGCAGTGAGCAAAACTACACATTGATTTACATATCCTAGTCAAGAAATCCCCAACCATGAAAAGGTTCCTATTTCATGATGAGATAGCCGAACACATACACGTCCTTTTTGAGCCGTCGGTCCCACCTTAGCCAAGCAGATTTATCCTTTTCCTTTCTTTTCTCTCCTATGTCGGCAAACTCCAAGAGACCAAGAGCGATTGATGGTAATCTGATGGTTATCGCTAGTTGATTTTCAAAAGCAATGAGTGGAATTTTTTCGATTCGATTTGATGTCTAATTTGTTTTTGTTGAACGATCAGTTAGGTCGTGCAAAATATGACTTGTGCGTTTCAATGCATGATTTGTTGTGTACATCCGAATCTGTAAGTTGCTATAAATTCGAAAATTTTAATAAAAATAATAATTCTCTGGATGTAGACCTGACGTTGAAACCGTAAGTGAAAATTCAGTGTTCCGTTTACGTTCCGTTTTAGTAACGGAATGAAATTTATGTTTCATTTTCGTTTTATTTCATCAAACGAAACTGATTTCTATTTCGTTTAACGTCCGTCCTTCAATTTCTATTGATTTCAACTCATTTTCATCCATTTTCGTGTTCCGTTTATTTTCATTTCCGTTCCATTTTCAAAAAACGAAAAAGATTTTCTATTTCGTTTAACGTTCCGTTCGAACGAAAACGTCTGAAACGGTGGAACATTGAGAGGCCTAGCTGGATGCATGAATCAACTCCAAACAATAGCCGATGGTTCAAAAACTTAATCAGATATTCAGATATATGAGAATCATGCAGATATTCTGATACCGACTATACGGTATATGCTACACGAAACTTTACACGAGGCATAAAATATTTCGAGGGGTCAGTAAAATAAAGGTTTTTTTTTTTTTGGAAAACGTCCATACCATAATAATAATGATACATAGGGAAGTATGATGTGTTAGCCAAACGAGGTAAACAATATAGCAGTTATCGAGTATGCAATTGTTTTTTAAAATATTATTACATGTATAATAATAATAAAAAAATATTTATATGAATGTATTTATTTATTTTTAATTGTCGAAAATATTCCCATATCATCTATCGAAATCCGGCAATGATTTAAACTTTTTTTTTTCTGTTAGTGGAACAGAACTTTATAAGGATCTGTTAATTCCGAGTTTTATGAGTGCGCCATACATGTTGAAAGACATTTAGGAAGCTTGTTAATCGAACTTAGGGGACGTTTGGATGGGGTTGGAATAAGAACGAATTGCAAATTTTCGAAATTTCATATGCCAAATTTATTATAAACAATCCAAATTCTTTACAAAGTTACACACTTCCCAATAAATTTATGCCTAGAATTGCAAATTTCCTAAATTCCTACAACATCCAAACGCCCCTTAAAGATTTTCACTCCTAGAAATATTTCCCAGTAATTTAAAATTTATTATTAATTAATTCATACCAGTTTGATTTTCAACAATTAATTATATATTTTGAATTGCCAATTATTTATCAATTGCATGCTGATGCAACGAATTCGTATCGATTTACGATTAGCAAGCTTGAAAATTTGACAACTGTGAGTTTGCATTCATGTGGTTGATGTTGCAATTTGCATTTTATTTTATTTTATTTTATTTATTTATTATTGTTATTATTTTGCAATTGAGATGAAGGCGCACTACAACAATGTTAAAATTTTGTTAATATTTGTATAATTTGAGATGCTGTTTTTGATATAAGGAGGTTCCAATATCCACCATTCGGAAATTATTTTATATAAGATTTTTAATACACATAATTATTTTTTTTAATAAGAAGAAAGTTCGTACGCGTTTTATAAAAGCGTATAGTATCTCTCCTTCGTACGCGTTTATAAAATGTGCTCCAGGGCTCCGAACGCGTTTTATAAACGCGTACGAAGGGGAATAAATTCACCGCTTCAGTTACGCCTTTTGAGACAAGTCAGGCCTTTGTACCCGTTTATGAAATGCGTTCAAAGCCTTCGTACGCTGATATCTCATTTTTATATGCCTATTTTGACCATACTTAGCACCAAAATAGTACTCAAACCAATATAAATTGTCTCATAATTAACTGTGATTTTCAGAATATTGGTACTGCTGCCGCTTCTTTGTTATTTTGTAGAATTATCGTGAAGATTGAAGACTAGACACGCAAACAAGACAAATTGGAGCTTAGGTCACTGCCAGACGACTCATTCCTGACCCACAGACGCATGAAATGGACTAGAGGAGGCCTACAAAGCACCATGTCAAGTCTGGATCTCACATCATGGCCCAGACTTCAGTTATTAGCCCAGACCAGCGACATTTCGGTCCGAAATTATGGAATTTCGGTCCGAAATTTCATGTATGGAAAGATTTTTTTTATGGTAATTCGAAAGGAAGAAAATTTCTCTCTTGCCTTGGCCGCCTTTGGGATTTTCCTTAGGTATTTATATGCGTGATTCTTGACCAAAAAGCATCCATTATTCTCTCCACTATATTTTTTCATATTTTGCACGTGTGTTCTTGGCTCTTTTTACGAGAATTGAAGAGAGGAAGGGAGTTTGGACAAGGCGGCAGCACATCCAGACCATTCGGCATCGATTCCCTGGCCTTAGGACAGCGAGTATTCGCATCGGATATCTCGGTTTACTCTGTTATGCTTTATGTTTCGTTATTTTATGGCTTGTATCTTACTTATTTGCATGATACTTGTTATTTCTGTTATGAGCATGTTAGGTTAGACCCTTTTATGATGTTCTAGGGATAGCTAGTAGATTTATTTGGTGTTATGTGATGACTTGATCATTTATGCTATGTTTATGTGACGAGTTTTTGTTGAGATTGATCACTTGCTTAGTTAGTTTGATTACTTGCTTTGTTGTCTACTTAATGATGTCTGCAGCACCGTTAGGGCATTAGACAAGAACAATTACTTAAATAGTTGAGTATATGAAATAAACTAATCACTTGAAAGAGGAGGTTAGTTGTGACCGATGGGTGCAACTTTTAATGATCCGACAGGACTTTAAATATTTCTAGAACCCCAACTTACTTACCTAAACAATTGGATTAGTACGAAAGTATATGTTTGATTGTTTATGAGGCGAAAACCAAGTTCCAAACCAAGTTAAAATCGAAATCGCGAAAGCTGAGGTTATAACTTAGGTCTGGTTGTTAAGTACCCTTCACATAGCATCGTGTAGAGATATCAAGTCGAAACATTCATTCTAAAGCGATTTCAGACCAAAACAGTAAGAATTTCGGACCGAAATCCTTAAATTTCGGACCGAAATTAGCCTCTGTCTAGATGAAAATCGAAGACTGAGGTGCTTTAGAGCCAAACCAATTGAACACTAAACTCCTAGGACATCGCTTGCATTTATTTTAACATCTAAAAACACAAAAATCAACCCAAAAATATTTTATAATTATTTTATCAATTCTCAATTATTATTTAGTAGTTTCTTTTAAATTGAATCCTCACGATTTTTATTTGTCTAGCTTTTGAGAAAGACTAAGTCCGGTACTCATTTTTACCGTCCCTTGGGTTCGACCCTTAGCTTTACCAGAACGATTAGTAAGGTAGAACAAGGTTATAAATTCATTTGACCTAGGTTTTAATTCCTTTATCATACGCGTTTTATAAACGGGTACGAAGGTCGTCTCTTTCAAAATCGAGTTATAGCCGTTTCATTTTTTTTCGTTCGCACAGTGATCGCCATAGACGCTAGAGAAAGAGAGAAAGAGAGAAGGAGAGAAGGGAAGAAGGAAAGAAAGAGAGAAGGAAAGAGAAAGAGAAGAGGGAATCCAGGCCAGGGCGAGAAGAAGAGGAAAGCAGCGAGAGAAAGAGAAGAGGAGAAGGCAGCGAGAGAAAGAGAAGAGGAGAAGGCAGCGGCAGCGACGAACTTGCAGCGGCGAACTTGCGACAGCGAGGTTTTTTTTTTGTATTTTGTATTTCAAATAGTGATAATTGTTGATAATTAGGGGTTTAGGGGTTAGGATTTAGTGATAATTGTTGATAACTGTTGATAAATAGTGATGATCATTTGTGGAAATGGATGATTGATGACAATTTGTGGAAATGGATGTAAATTGAATTAGTGGAAATGGATGTAAATTGAATTAGTGATAATTTGTGCAAATTGTCCATATGGATGTAAATTGAAATAGTGATGATAGTTAAAATTGAAATGATTAAAATTGTGGAAATTATAAAAATGATGTATGATGATAATTAGTGATATTGTGAAATTGTGGAAATTGTGGAATTGTGGAAATTGTGGAAATTGTGATAATTAGTGAAATTGTGGAAATTGTGAAATTGTGGAAATTGGAAATTGTCCATATGGATGATTGATGATAATTAGTTAAATTTTATTTTGGATTTATTCTGGAAATGATGTATATTAAATTACTTATGGATATCGATGTAAATTTTAGTTTGTAATTATTGTGAAAATTATGTATAAATGGAATTAGTTAAATTCATTGTTGTTTTAAAATGTTGTTCTTATATTATTTGAATCAGATGAGTTCAGCAGAAGATGAGGCTGGTTCTTCTGGTGCTTCACCACCTCCCACCGAAGCACCCCCTCCCACCGAAGCACTCCCCACCGAAGCACCCTCCACCCAGCCTCGCCAAAAAAGACGTAGGCGTCGCGCAGCCCATCCGAGCGCGCAAAATGTCAATCCACCAGTGCAACCAGCCAACGTAGAAAACCAACAGATTTTGTTTGTTACGGATAACAAGCATATCGTTGGTTTGTCTTTTGAGGAGGCAATAGACTGTTTTATGTTAATTTAGATTTTTTGGCTTTAATAATTTAGATTTCTTAATAGAATTATAATATTTTTGTGTAAATGCTTATTATAAATTGTATTAAAAAATTAATTGAAGATGAGGTTTATTATAAATTTTTATGTTCAATCTAATAAATTGTATTAAATGCTTATTATAAATTGTATTTATTGTAAATGCTTATAATATTTTTATGTTCAATCTAATAAATTGTATTAAATGCTTATTATAAATTGTATTATAAATTATATTTTTAATACAACGGTTTATGTTTTGTGTTAATGCAGCGTGAACAACATTTGGAGATGAGGTCGCACAAGCGAACGATTGGGATGGACGATCGGATTGAGGGAAGACTGATCAAAGGTGAAGCATGTTAACGTCGACATGCCATTACTGAAGGCAATGGTCGAGTTTTGGCGTCCGGAGACGCATACTTTTCATTTTCCCATTGGAGAGATGACTGTTACTCTACAGGTAATTTATTTAAACTTGATATTAATTTTTTTTTTTACATACTAATTTTCACAATTAATTCTCACATTAAATTTTGACTTAACATGACACGAATTCGAATTGTCACATTTATTTAAACTTTATATTTAAAATTCAAATTCGAATATTAATTTTCCTAATATTAACATGACACGAATTGCAATATTAACATGACACGAATTTAATGTTTTTTGTAATTGTTATCAGGATGTTGCCTTCTTATATGGTTTGCGCTCGACGGGCATCCCAGTTAGATCCAATACGAGAGGGCCCTGGGAGGAAAAGATTCGTGCAAATTTTTATCCTCATGAAGATTTGGAAAACTGGCACAGAGAAAAGAGGAGCAGGGAGTAAGTGAAAAAAAATTGCAATATTGATTTTTGCTATTCAGTATATGCATTGCTTACTTGTATTGATTATTTTAAATTTGTACAATGCAGGGGCGGTGTTATGGGCAACAACATCAAGTTGAAATGGTTGCGGCAAAATTGCGGGGTGGCGCCACAGCCATGTGCTACTGACCAGGAGTTAGACCGATACACGCGTGTAGTGGCTCTAGAGGTATTTGGGACGTTGATGTTTCCCGATATTTCTCAGAATTCCGTCCCAGCATACTATTTGGAGCTCGTATCGGTATAATTTTCTTAACTTAAATAATATTTTTATTTGTTTACTATGATATTAGAATTCAATGTTAGAAATTCAATATTAATTTTTTTCGAATGATATTTTTATTTTTTCCCTATGATATTAGGATTCAATATTAGAAATTCAATATTAATCATTTTTACCAGAAAATAATAATTTAAGAAAATTTGAAAAATATTAAAGTTTATTTGACACAAAATGATATTTCAAGAAAAAAGCCAAGTGAGTTCCTCATGATATTGAACAACCAGCAATTTAATTTTGTTATTTAAAAAAATATAAATTTTTATAGCAAGACTAATATTATTATAGCAAAAATATTATAGCAAGACTAATATTATAGTAAAATTATTATAGCAAAATTGTTTGCATGGTTATTATTTTTTTCAATGTTCAAATTAATTTTTTTCAATGCATTGTTTAATTTAAATGCATGGCAATTTGAATGAAGTTCCGGACTTCAATTGGGGAGTTGCCACGCTTGCTTGTCTGTATCGTGCTTTGGACCGTGCCTCCATGCGTTTCAAGGTTGTGACGGGACCTTGGATGCTACTGTTGTTTTGGGCATGGTCATACCTCCCTGTTTGTCGCCCAGAGGTTGCTCCTATCGGTGGATTAGGACAGCCTAACATAGATTCATGTGTGCCGTTTGGGAGGTAATAACTTATAATAATTTTTCAATAATTTTATGCAAATTACAACACATAAATCCTAACGTTCAAAATTTTCAGGAAATGGGGCGAAGCTCGGTCTTTCTTACGTAACCAGCACCGTGGGGCAGTGGAGAACCCACGGGACTACCTAGCCGTGTTGAACGTTGAAGACGTCAACTGGTTTACGTACGTACTCGACAGGGTTTTCATGCCACGGGTAGCACAGGAGGGTTCCATAGCGGAGCATGTTCGGTTGCCGCTCATTTTCTACCACATTGTTGCCTACTACTACCCCGACCGTTGTAGCCATCAGTTTGGACTGTACCAGATTACTCCTCCTCCACTACCTGTGGTACGTTTGCTATATTTTTCCAATTTATCATATGATCAATTTCAATTTAATTAGACTAAAGAACTAACGAGTTTATTTTAACAGAGTTGGGACGTGACACAGAACCTGCTGGGTTTCCAGCACGGTACTTATCGAGATCGCCCAGGTTTTTCTACCATTTTTGCGGGTGCATATGGAGAGTGGACTGACGAGGCATTAGCAGCACGCCAGCTGGAGACTCGATCCTGGGCTGCTACTGATATGTTGCGGTACTTCCGGTGGTTTTGGCGATACGGTGCCTCCGAGAGACCCACGCCACGAGAGGATGCCGAGGCACGTCTCCAGCGCACTCAGCAGCTGCCTCTTGCTCAGAGGCAGTACACAAACATGGGGTCCAGACTTCGCAATACGGTACGTCTTAATCTTTTAAATATGGAATGTATGATTGGTTAATATTTTGTGCAATATGTCATTATTCTCGTAAATTGCAGGGCAACTCTACGCTGAAGAATGCACTTCATGCATTGGGACTGGTTGTAAAGAAGGGGTGCAGAAGGGTGGGAAAGTCAATTCTCGCCAATTGTCGGTCGCAGTTGCATGATGCTTCCATGCCTTTAAGGTAATTTTAAAAAATTTAATTTTTTGATTGCGTTTTTACATTTTAAATTCAACCTTCATAATTATGTCATTGTTCAATAATTTATAAATTACAGGTTGGAGGATTTGTTGGAGCAGCGAGGACTTCCAACAAATATTGCGGACATACCAGATTCTGGGGACGAGTCTTCCTCTGTGCGTCCGACTGTACCCATAGACCTTCAGGCGGAGGATCTGATGCATGCGGTTAGTATTTGTTCATATGCAAGTTTCAATTTTAAATACTAATTTATTTACATTGACATTGTTTTTTTTAATATTATAGGATGGTCGATTGAATACCGGGCGATTAGATGATATTTTAGGACCACGCACGTTCTTTCCTACTCAGTTTCTAGCCTCAGGTCCTACTCCATCCATGCATAGTGCATCAGCATCGACCTCGCAGTTTGCTGACATTTCTCAGGATCCCACTGGCATTTTCATCGCCCGTATGCCAGCACATCATGATCCTCCACCGTACTCCTTTGCGTCATTTGGTATGTCTTCCCCTTTTCCTCCATTTACTGTTCCGTCAGTGCCTATGCTTTCTTCTATTCCATCATTTGGCACTCCGTTGGGTAGTATGGGAGGGACAGACTCATTCAGCACATTGCTACGGACGGCCGCAGATGAGGAGGGTGACTATGTCCCTTTAGCGACTCCTCAGGAGGCTGGGCAGCCCGTTGAGTTTGGGCCCATACAGACGGCTCAGGAAGACCAGCAGGAGGACCAGCATGAGGAGCACCAGGAGGAGGGCGATGGGATACTGACTCCAGTCACTCAGGAGAGCTTACTGCCCCGCCGAGACGAGATAGGCGTGCGGTGAGGGTGATTGACAGATTTTCACCTTCAGGACCAAGGAGGAGGCGGCGGCGTTAGTTATGATGATAGACTGATTGTTTTTTTTATGGACTCGTGACTTGTTTATGACTTCTGATGGACGGATTGTTTCTTTTTTCGTTTATGACTTGTGATGGACTTATGATGATTGACTATGTTTTTTGGATTCGTACTACTGATGATGGACTTGTGTATTATTTATTGTGATTTTCTTTATGTGTAATCAATATGAAAAAATAAGTGCAAAGCACTACTTGAAACATAAACGTTTATGTATTGAAACGCCAATAAGTGAAATACTCCAAACAACAACGTTTATTCATCGAAATACTCCAAACAACAACGTTTATCCATTGAACGTCAACACATTAAAACCACAACTTATAATGCAAAGCACTACAAAAAAATAAGGGAAAATAAAGAAACAACCATAAAAATAAAACATTGCATTAACAATTCCAACTAAATTACATTAACAACCATAATAATAAAACACAAAAATATTACAATGATATAAATACTTAGAGATTTTGACTATCTACATGTTGTAGAATTTCATCCCACCATGGTTGCTCATCTTCGTCATTTGGTTGTTGTTGATTACTCCCATCAGTGTTGTCAGCGAACTGAGCGACTTTGTTCCAAAAAGCCGCATCATCTTCTTATTGATTACTCGGAACAGTGTTGTCAACGAATTGAGCGGCTTCGTTTCAAAAAGCCGCTTCGGTTTCTTCTTTTTCTATCTCTGCCATTCGGCTTGCTGCAATTTGTCGAAGTTAATCTCTCTTATTCATTTCTCTCAATTTTTGCTCCGATTTTCTCAGCCTTTTTTTCCTTGCCTCTTCTTCCCTTATTTTTTTTTACGATCCATTTCTTCATTTCTTTAATAATCCTCTGGGTCTCTATGTCCCGAACTCTTTGTCATTCTCGTCGTTACGTTTGTGCTCATGGTAGTGGTCACGCAATTTGTTTTCTTTGTAATTGAAAACTTGAGCACACCTTGTACAGCTCACTGTGTGTTCTCCATTAAAGTTGTATATTTTCTCGTAAACGGTCCAGTGAGTTGGTTCAGATGAGAGGTAGGGTTTCGGTTGTTGTTGGGGGATAGGTTGAGGTTCTGTGTAATATTTTTTGTACCAGCCATATCGCCTTTTTCGGTTGAGATTCTTTTCGTGTTCCCGCCATCGCCGCTCCTGGTACTCCTTCTTTTCCCTTTTCGGCCCACCATTAATGTACCATTGGTAGTGTATTTTAACTGCAGCACGTCCCCCTCTTCAATCGTGTCTTCATGGATGTTGTATTTGAAAGTGCGATAACAAGAGCGGCAAATTGCCTCGTATTCTTCGTTTTCTGGTTGATTTCTATTGGCAGGGTAATGGTAGAAAGTTGGCCAATACTCAATGCGGGTTGCTGTTCGATAGTTTGGAACATCATTATTTGAGTTAGAGCTATTTCCTTTCTCCATTGTACTAAAGTTTTTAACAAGAAGGAGGTAGTGGGTGTTTGTGCATTCTAATTCAACAATGGCTGGTTTTATAAATAATTTCACTAGTTCAAAGATGACATTGTAAAATCAAATCTTGTCGTGCCTTTTGCAGTCTTTATCAGAGCATGCTTGTACTTTTTTCCTAAAAATTAAATAATAAACGGTAATAACTCGGTTCAATTCCCCTTCGTACTCGTTTATAGAACGCGCTCCAGGGATTCGAACGCGTTTTATAAACGGGTACGAAGCTCTGACCACCTCAAAAGGAGTGAGGGAAAATTGCACAGTATATCTCCTTCGTACGTGTTTATAAAACGCGTTCGGATCCCTGGAGCGCGTTTTATAAACGCGTACGAAGGAGAGATACTATACGCTTTTATAAAACGCGTACGAACTTTCTTGTTATTAAAAAAAAATAATAATTCTGTGTATTAAAATATTTTGTGTCAAAAATCTTATATAAAATAATTTCTGTCCACCATTCGTGCACACCCAATATTTCTAAACTGACTTTATATTTATATATTTTTAGAAAATAAATTAAAAATTTGAATTTAAACCATTGATCTTTTTTAATTTAACGAGCAATGTATTTTCATGTAAGTTTTATAATTTTCTAGTTCATTTGATACTCAATCAAGAGATTTAATAATGAATTAATCTTGTTAACTATGATAGATTAATTATAATACTTTCATGTTTTGTCATCATGATCAAAGTATCAAATGAACTCGACAATTTATAAAATTTATATAAAAAAGAATCATTTATTTAATTGAATAAGAATAACAATTTGGACTCAACATTTGAATATTAATTTTTAACACAATAATAACAAAATGAATTTTGAAACATTTGGAGGAACACAATAGGCATTGAAATCCTCCTCTTTTAATATTAAAAAAAAAACTCCGATGCGAGCATCCATCATAAAAAATATTGTAGGATGAAAAAAAGTTGATCAAGACATTACCTTGGACTAAATGTTAAAATCTTAAGAGATATCACTTTATATAATTATGATTTTCATTTTTTGAAGGTTATATAATTATGAGGAGATCCCAATGTCTACCATTTGATGGCTCCTAATTGTTCTCACTTTTTATTATTTTTTCAAAATATTAAATTCAAATGTCAAATTTAACCATTAATCTTGTTGAATTTAAAGAGTGATTCATTTCATATAAATTTTGTAAATTTTGAATTTTGTTTGATATTTGATTAAAAGATTGAATGATGAACGAATTACTTTAATATGATAGATTAATTTTAATATGTTTCTCTTGATCACGTCAAATAAACTTTAAAATTTATAAAACTTATATAGAAATACATCGCTCCTTATTTTGAATATATAACATCAATAGTTTGGATTAGAAGTTAGAATTTTATATTTTGAAAAATAATAAAAAATGAATTTTGAAGTATTTAGGGGGCAGTCAAATTCTGAGCATAGAAACACCACTATAATTATAATTTTCAAAGGCGGATGAAGTATTTTGGTACATAGTCAACTAATCTTTTTCTTTTAATAAAAAGGATATATAATGCATTTATGCCTTTCTAGATGTTTACGAGGGATGTAAGATTGACGTGCAAACTACTTCAAAAAGATCCGTACGTACCTGTGGTCTATAAATTTCTCCTAAGAGTGTTAATCAATGGACGATGATTATTACTTCAAGTTTCCTTTTTCTCCCAAAATGAATAATCAAGTTTTAAGAAACCAAATTGGATTTTTATCAATTTATTTAAAATAAAGAACATTCACTCCGTATTGTTAATTTTTTTTAAATGAGTAAGAATTATATATATATCCCAACCACTTTTCAACAATGAGAAGCAACCTCGTATATAATAAATTGGTCTGGTTATATTTGTTTTTACTTGCAAAAAGGGTCAAGCCTTTATCCTTCTAAATTTAATATCGATACAAAATTTCTCCAGCTGAATTTCAAACTCGTGATCTCCACTAATTGTAAAATTTAGGCACATACATGGTTTATTTAACCCTACAAATTTTTAAATAGGATCAAATTGACTCGGTGAGAAATTAGCATCACACAAGGCCAACAACTAAAATAGTAGTCAATTACTCAATACTCACATGGTTTTGTTAATTTGCCAATTTGGCATGCTCTAATTATAGTAAACTAATGTGTATTCCTCGTAAAATATTTAAGAAGGCGACAAAGACCCGAGTAAGTTGCAGAGGAAAAAACCAAAATGAAACAACAAGCGCATAGGTACAAGAAACACATCATACTAAAAGGGATATATAACAAAGATACAAGATACAAATCATGGCAAGGACTAAGGGGATAACAATCCTTACAAGAAACGGAAGAGATCGGAATCTGGAGATATGATGCGGTGGAGTGACAACAACCACACGGGCACGCGCCCAACACTGAGTGAGGCAGTGAGTGAGTGAGGAGGTAATTAAGAGTTTGAAAAGGCAGCTACCACTCCCACTTCCCATTAGCATTGGCAATCCAAGTTGTCCACTACTAAGCACCCCTCTACTTTTTACTCTTCACCTTTTGCTCTATCGTTTTTTATTCAACTATGGTACGTCCGGGTTCGGCCAGGCACCACAAGGGCTCCTGCGTTGCTATCCATCCATAGGTTAATTGTAGAGTTTTTAGCGCCTAAATTAAGATATTTGTTGTTGAAAAAAATATAATCCAACTTAATTGTATTAAGTTTATATTTTTCTTAATCCACTCATCTGTAAGCTCATCTAATCTAATTTTTTGGCATGCGGATTATACGGGTTAACCGGATTTAAATTTTGAGCATACGAAACTCTAATATAATTTATATTCATATATATTGAATGTACGATACTAAAATTAAAGAAATAAAATAGCATAAGGATAAAATGTTAGCAAATGGATAATATCTTTCTTTGAATCAAAAGTGTCCCAAGGAGCACCAGCTCCATTTGAAGCAACATTTTTAAGGCGACTTTTGCTTAAATATTTGTACATACAATTCTTTCCTTTCTTAGTTTTTTTTTTTAATCTAATCAAACTTTGGATTATTGAAATTTTTTTTTTTACATTGTTCTCCATCAATTAGACATGGATTCCCCATATAACTTTTGTTTAGACATTTTTTTTGCTATATTTATTTTTATGGTCATAATTAAGCATAGATAGCATAAATAAATATATAATATTTTCACCGCTATTTGTTTTCTTTTATCTGTATATATTGATATCGCGTAGCTTCTTTATAGAAATTGAATCAGACATACATATATCATATATAATTAAATTTTTGCGTGACTCCGTGTTAGATTGTGAACTATTAAATTCATCTACATAAAGATGTTACAATACATATTGTTGACTTCAAAATTCAACGTGTTGGTGTGTTTGGATAAGTCTTGAATAAGGAATAAGAATAAAAAATTTCGGTATGCGTGCTTATTTTTATTCTTGTGCAACTCAAACAACACAAGAATAAGGAATTTGGGCCCTTATTCCTATACTAACAAAACCATGGTATAAAAATAAGGAATTTGGATAAGCACGCATACCGAAATTTCTTATTTTTATTCCTTATTCTTGGCTCATCCAAACGCACATGAATATATTTTGATTCATTCTATAGTTATTAACAAGACGGAACTAAGTATATTACAAAGTGTGCTTAGCACACTTCAACTTTTTAAAACAATCCCTTATACATTTAAATATTATATGTAAATCTTTTTAAAATATAACAAAATTTTTATTTGGCACACTCTAAAAACTTATATATAAGAATCCATACTATAATATTTCGCCATTCCTATTTGAGAATCCTTGTTCCGCCCCTTTATTAGTTTATTATTGAAGATAATGTGATAGTGGTCATACAACCATATTAAACATAACGTTTAATGTATATTATATATATATATATAGAGAGAGAGAGAGAGAGAGTTTTGTTATGGTGAGTCTGCGACTCGTCAAGGGTCTGTGAGTTGCACTCAAAACTCCTAGACCTGGTACAAAATAACCGATCCAAATCGTCTAATACGATCTCCCTATTGAAATCTCCATGTAGACCAAATTTTATATTTTTTCAAAATTTTTAAGTATTTTTTTGAAATTTTAGAAAATGGTTAATCTAATTAGTTCTAAACCGTTCAAAAACAACAGTTTTTAAAAATCCGAAAAAATACTTAAATTTTCAAAAAAATATAAAATTTGGTCTACATGGATATTTCAATAGGAAAATCATGTTGTACGGTTTAGATCGGTCATTTTGAATCAGATCTAGAAGTTTTTGAATGCAACTCACCATAGCAAAACTCTCTCTATATATATAGTTTAGCTATGGTGAGATGCATCACAAAAAATCTTCCGTGAGATGCGATCAAAACTCATGAATCTGGTTCAAAATCATCGATCCAAACCGTGTAATATGATCTCGCTATTGAAATCTTCTTGCAGACCAAATTTTACATTTTTTCAGAATTTTTAAGTATTTGTTCGGATTTTTAAAATGGACAGTTTTTTAACGGTACAGAACTAATTAGATTAACGATTTTCTATAATTTTAAAAAAAATACTTAAAAAATTTGAAAAAATATAAAATTTAGTCTGCATGGAGATTTCAATAGAGAGATCATATTTGACAGTTTGGATCGGTCATTTTGAACCAGATTCATGAGTTTTGATTGCATCTCATGGGAAATTTTTTGTGATGCATCTCACCATAGCTAAACTCATATATATATGAGCAGCGTTCCGCTTCCACAAGTAGCCACAACTTCATATTTTCATCAATATTTAAAAATTAAAAAATTCAAACGCTGAATCCAAATCGTTTATCTTGTTCAATTTAACGAGCGATGCGTTTTTATATAAATTTTATAAAATTTGGAGTCAGTTTGATACTCGATCAAGTGATCAACAAATGAACGAATCTAGTTAATTATGACAGACAAATTCTAATACATTCATCATTTGATCAGTTGATCGATTATCAAAGCGACTTCAAATTTTATAAAACTTATATAGAAATGCATCACTCGTTAAATTGAACAAGATCACAGTTTAGATTCAGCGTTTGAATTTTAAAATTTTTAAATATGGATAAAATATGAAGTTGTGGCAAATTGTGGCAACAAAAAATTGTGGCAGCAGAACGCTGCTATATATATATATATAGATATGCTATAGTGCATCGTGATGTATTGAGGATTTTTGTACTACACGATCGTTACCGATAATCATTTTATAAATTGATAAATCTAGTTAAACCAATCCAATATGCATATTGAAATCTCATTACAAATCAAATCTTATATTTTTTTGAAATTTCTTTTCGAATTTTCTAAAACTTTTTTTTTACCGGCTAATAATAAGAAAATTCCAGAAAGAGTAGGTAAAAAAAAATAAAAAAATAGTAAAAAATAAAAAAATATATATAAAATTATGTTGTTTATGAGACTTAAATATATAGATTGGATTGGTATAATTAAATTTATCAATTTATAAAACTATCGACAAATATGATCGCGATGTACAAAAGCCTGAATACATCACGATGCACCATAGTATTTTTCTCTCTCTCTACATATATAATTGGTTATGTCCATATGTATTATTTTAAGTAAAGCGCTCTATTTAACACGAAAAAAGACGCAAATTTTTAACATGACATTACCCAATACGACTTATGTCAACTTTTATTTGATGCAAGTGGCGATCAAATTTACTCCCAGTGATTTGCTTGACGACATCATGGGAGATCCTTAACAGCCAAGATCAGATAACTTTTCTTTTCCTTTATTTCTATCTTAGATAATTGACAACTAAAGAGCTCGAAAGTGGTTTCCAAATCGGCACGTGAGAGTAGGTTATTAGATTAGGCGTCCATGTGGAGCTAGGGAGGTTGTGACTAGTGAGTAGTGACAACTCCATACTTCTTTTTCTCATCTCATTTTCGTGACTTCTGTTCCTTTGCTTTTTTCTTTTCTTTTGAGGACCTCATGTATTGTCATCCTATTTCACACCAATTCTGAGATATCATTTTCGAAAACAAAACTAAAGAAAAATTTAAGTTGACGATATTTAACCATTATTCTTTGTGAGCATGAATTATACATGCAACCCGTATGCCATTCGAGAGGCAGAGGCTTCCATGGATTATGTAATACGGAGAACACAAAACCATTTCATGAAAGTTAATACAAATTATTCTCGCTAAATTTGTTTGATCTATCTTCTTCTTCTTATTTTTTTTTTACCAAGTACAGTTTGGTTTGAACGTACTCGTTATTAGGTTGCCTAACCACATAAAGAAAAAGAAATTAAAACTCGAAAACTATTGGTTGTCACTTAATTGAAGCCAACTTAATTATATTAATCTCACTCACTTTTAACAACTCATTTTCATAATTCTAAGTTGGTTCTTTTCCAAGGAAATATCTTACCTAAAGAAGCGTAGATCTAGCTAGTTTAGCCCATTTTAATTAAACACCGCAATCAGAGCTAAAAGAGGAAAACAAAGTTTGGCCTGGTTTTTAACTCTTTCCTTTAAAGCACTAGAAAATTGAAATATCGTTCAAACGAGTATAGTTTCATTATCCTTTCTGTTACGTGCTAGATTTATCCATTCAATTTTAGTATAGTGCGTTGTCGTGTGCTTTAGCGCACTAATGCTGTGAAGATGTGAGGTAAAAAACAGATTGACTTTTAAAAAAAAAAAAAATACAGATTGGAAAATATTTTTTTAGGATAATGATATAGGTCAGGCCTAATTAATTAATCATTCTATAACTTTTTCACCTAAGTGTTATATTTCAAGCCATTCAATTTGAAAAATATCATAATAAATAGTAAAAAATCCGAAAAAATCTAAAATTTGTTCTCCAATGATATTTCAATATGATGATCAATTTGAACGGTTTGAATTGACCGTTTAAATTTAGATCTCGAAAAACGAATCGATAGAAAATAAATGGCACATTAGTCATTCTCTCTCTATATATATACAGAGAGAGAATGAGTTGTTGATATATGGTAAATACTAAAACTAATAGTACAGTACAATTGACAATTGATGAATTGATCTAGCGACTCCCTCACTTATCTAGAGGCAACAAATTTCATTTTATGTTGAGTCTCTTGCTTTCTTTAGTGACCAACTATGAGTCTCTAGCTTTTTTAAAACACTATCAACATAACACTAATAAACAATCTATACTATATATATATAGTGTGTGTGTATATATAGTCAATTGCGAAAGTATTTTATTTCAGTTGCTTAATTAATCTTTAATGCCACATGATTACCTGGAAAGTCAGATTTCAATATATGGCTGTATGATATCAACTATATTAATCAAGGCTATATTCTGAGAATTATATATATATTAACACAAAGCCAGTTTTCTAAGAAAATAAAATTCTTCCTATAAAATATATATGAAGGTTCGAGTGAATTAAGTGGTTAATTGTATGTTTTTTGCAGAAAATGTGGTTCGGAACAAAAACGATGATTTCAGGCTAGAACTGGGAAAAAAAATGAGTTTGAACCTGAAGGGGAAACTAGAAATTCCTATAAAATAGGATAAAAAAATAATGGTGGACTAGACTCACAAGTATTTGAAGTTTTGAACCACACGCTCTAGATTCTTTTCACCTAAAAGAGCATAACAAGTTTAAACATTTTTTTAGAAATTAGACCAGGAGATGTAACTGCCTCCTGTAGTTATGCCCTTGATTCTGAATTATTAGTTAGATAATAAAATGTATAAGTGTTACATTTTCAAATTCCAAGTTTCCAAATTTAATATAAACTAACTGAAAGACAACAGTCTATTCGCCTGAGCGAGTATGCTATGGCAAATTAAATCATCGCATTTTTTGTTAAAATAACTGAAAAACAATGCACCAGATGAAGCCTGCACCTCCAGAAATTTTCAAACCATTCCTGTCAGAGGATTCACGCAGGTATCAAACCATCAGGTATAAAGAATTTGAATCATTGATTTTTATTGAGATCAACACAATTAGTTTCACTGAAGATGACTCCAACATGAAAGATTAATGGTTCCACTCGTGCATCATTGTTAAATTATTCCTAATCAGATCTGAACTCAGTGGTGGGTTCCACTTAAATTTGTTACTGAGAACAGGGCTGTCAAACGTTAAAGATGGAACGGAAATGACCTGTTTAATTTTCGTTTCGTTCCATTTCGTTCCACAGAAATTTCATTCCATCAGCTGTTCCGCATTAATTTTACACTGAAATTTTCCATTTCGACGTTCCGCGGATCAATATCGTAGTTCCGTTTTCTTTTCGTGTGCTAAAACGTAACAAAAATCTCTTCCATTTCCATTCTATTCCGGACGGAACGGAATTGAAACGTGCGAAACGGATGACTATTGACAGCTCTGACTGAGAACTTGTGTCAGCGATGGAAATGGAAGAGAAAAATATATAAATAATGAAAGTAGGGTTTGAAAATTTCGGTTTCCAACGGGGTATATAGGAAACTTAAGAAGCTTAATTAACAAACCAAGACAATTTGTCGTCGCAAATGCGGAGTTGTACGAAATAGGTGCACAAAGCGAGGGGTCAACGCGATAAACAAGAGAAATGTCTCCAATTTGGTACAGTTTTTAAAGCACAACGGCACATGTGCATGTGAGAGCTCAAGTGACTTGAAGAAGTCATGCATATTATTCAAAGTGTGAAATGGTATACTTTAACATTTTTTCTTTGACTAATTTTGATTTTCTGGATCTAAATCTCGGGGTTGGTTAGGGTTTCTTTGGATGTCTAGTGTGCCTAACCTCAACAGCCAGGTGCCTTCATATTTTAGTTTAGCTAACATTTGTTTCCTCATATTGTCTTCAGAGTAAATTTTAGCACGGTAGTAGATATTATCTTTAACATGACATATATTGAAAAGAAAATAGGAAAGACAATATGTATTAATCATAACATATTTATTCCTGTAAAGTAATGTGATTTGGTGGATTATCCCACAAGGGCGTAGAATAAGGATAAGAATTAGAATCTCGAAATACCTGGTTGTCCAAATTTTTTATTCTAATACTATGATTTTGATAGAATATGGATAAGAGTCCAAATTCCTTATTTCATAGTTGTTTGAGTTACACAAAAATAAAGAATTTATAACTTATTCTTATCTGAATTCTTATTTTGTGCATCCAAACACACCCTGATTTTCCTTTTAAAACCCAATGTATTTTAATAGGCCCATTAAAAGTTGGGTTTTTGTAGATATTTCCACAACATTGGGCTTCCTATTACTGTCAATAGATCAAACTTTTCTTTGAAGGTCCATGAGTCGGCCTCGGCCCTGACCATATAATCAGTTTGACATAACGAATAGGGCTGAAAACGGTAGCCGTTTCAACCGTTCTTTCGTTTCGTTTCGTCCGGAACTGAACGATAACGGATAAAGATTTCAGTTTCGTTTAAGGAACGGAACAACCAACGCAAATAGAAATATCGTTTCGTCTCAGAACGAAACGATTAGTGAAACTGGTATATTTCGTGGTCGTTTATTTCGCGCATTTTGTCTAAAATTTTTTTATGGTTTTATTATTAGATTGCAGAGGACCTCAGCAGAGAGATCGAGGGAGAAATGAGTAAAATTAGATTTCTACAGCGTCGCTCCGTCATTTCTCCGTCGAACACAGTCACATCTATCTCTCTCGCCTCTGCACCACCGAGTACAATCGCCGTCGAGAGCAAGAGGTGATTATAGTGCCTCCTCCCCCTTTCTCGCGTGACCTAACCTGTCATTTCTCTATCTCTGTTTCATACGAAATGCAAAATAGTTTATTTTCTTACATCTTAATAAAATGCAAAACAGTTAGGTAGTCAAAGATGGTTATAACCGTTTTGATCGTTCCCATCAACGGAACAATCAACGCAACATGTGTTAAACGGATGCAACAATCAACGCAATAAATATAAAAATTTCGTGCATCAATGCAACGGTTAACAAAAATGACCACTTTCGTGGTCGTTTTCCACGTTATGCACCCCTAGTAACGAATGACAAAAATAAAAAATTACATGAATTTAATGGATTTTTTATTACACAAGTACTAGATGCTTCCGTCGCGGCTCCGCCGTGACATATAAATATAAGTTGCAACAAAATTTAAGACTGGTCTAAAACTCTAATGCTATTTTATTAATAACAAATGAGACACTGAGTCACTCTGAATAATTTTGGTACCTTGATATGTTTGAACTGCATATTCATTCTTGAAATATATGAAAAGTAGACCTATGGGCTCGGATCTTCGATATATATACATATAAATGCTTTGGGTAAAGGACAGCAACAATAATGCATATAGGAAGATGCATATTTTAATATTTTTAAAATACACAGAGTGTTATTTTTCTTTTTTCAGGTTCAGCCATACGCAATAGTTAAGTTCATCCCTAGGGTAAATTAGACCCATATTTTTTCCCTTTAAATTATAAGCTGCCATGAATGATATTTTTTATTTGTAAAATATATATTTGTTTATATAAATGATTTACGTTTGAACGCAAAAAATAATCATATGATATTTAGTTATGCAACACCATACTTTTTCTACTTTGTTTCACAGTTCCTTGTCATGAAATTTTTTATTTGATTAAGTTAACAATTTTTCATCTTCCAATAAATAAGAATAGAATAAGTACAAAATAAATTATATATTTATTATATGTAAACAATTGAAACAAAAATAAATATTGATATGTTGATTCAAATATTTGGAAATTCTAATTTTCCATCAATAGAACAAAATATATTCTTTTCCCAATCAAAATTGAAAGCGTTTTTTTTAATTTCATTTTTGGTATGTAATTTGAAAATATTAAGTTGAATATCTCATTAGACATTATTTAGAATAAAAATATAATATCTCGTTCAATCAAATTCATACAGGCCAATTATGTTTTGGATCTTTGAAAGCTAATAATGACGCATTGTACATCTACTTATTAGTATTATTTTTTTTATACTAATGTAGTAATATGTGACCACAGGAGTACTATTACATCATAATATAAAGCACTATCAGTTTCTAAAACAAAAATTTTCTTTATTACATTGTACTTAAAGTAGAATTATTTTAAAATTTTTTTCCAAAATTGGCATGTTTTAAAAAATTCGAAAAAAATAGTAATAAAATCTCAAAAATTGTAAAATTTGGTTTTCTATGAGATTTCAATATGTAGATTAGATTGGTTAAATTAGATTTGTCAATTTACAAAAATACCCCTGAAAAAGTCCGCGGTGCACGGAGTGCCCTATGCACTATAGTGCATATTAAACTTTCTCTAACTATAATTTAGAAGATTATTTGCAAACAATAGATGTATGGGCAGAAATAAATATTGCTCAGCTGGACAGGTACCACTTAGCAGGTATATGAACTTACAAATAAAAGACCCCACCCAGTAGTGCATGTTGCACCAATGGCTCGTTGGAACGACACCAAACAAAATGGCATAGAGGCATAAGTTACGTCCTGCATTTGATTTATTTTTATTTTTTTCCGACTGACCTGACCGAAAAAAGTGAGGAATGATAAAGACAAGGGGCAATTTTATTTCATCTCTGTATCCAACAGGTGCATCTTTAATTCCATAAATTAGAAAGTGAGGAATGATAAAGAGAAGGGGCAATTTTATTTCATCTCTGTATACAACAGGTGCATCTTTAATTCCATAAATTAGAATGGGTGAGGACCCACGTGGGAAAGATGGGTAATGGGTTATGGGTGGGAATAAACTTACTTGTTGGGTTTGGGAAATAATGTGTAGAACATATGCATTACTAAAAGTGAAGTAGTAGAGAAATTTGCAGGCTAAACTATAGGGTAAAATATGTGGCGGATCATATTAACAATAAAAATAGACTTACAGTCATTGGAATGTACACATTTAATTTTTCCAAAAAAATCACCTAATCAACACCATATAAGGCATAGACCAAAGTGCATACAACATGCAATGGACCATAGATACATGGGACCCATCGGAAGAAAAAAATGAAGGTACAACATACACATTTATGAAGAACATGGACAGCCCAAAGAGTGGACACAAAACTACCATTCCCTAGATAGATTGTATGAGCCATACATCTTTGTATGCTCTATGCAGCATACAACGCAAAGAGCTTATTGAAAGGATGATAACTCACCACATCAACATTCGCATGGATAAATCAACCAAAAACAATGCCGCGCACTATTCATCCTTCATTCAGGATATATGATCTTTTCAATTATATTTCCAAAAATGATGGCTTCTAATGCATTAAATTTTTGTAAGTCTGAACAGGATAAACTGTAGAGATCTATACTGACGGCGGAACATGTTGTGCAGATTCTTCACCATCTTCAACCTTCTTTGACATAACAGGAGATAATAATTTCCACACTACAAGAGATATAAAATGGCATAATTAATAATAACAGGAGCCATGCTGATAGCCAGAGATAATACAGGTCATAACATCTTGTGCTGGTGCGATATAATTGATTCATTACGAACTTCATAACATTTTGTGAATTTATTTTTTCAGCGAACTTCAAAATTAAGCTGATTTACAGTCCCTGTACAACTTCATTTTCCTTTTTCTTTTTCTTTTTCTTTTCTCTTTTCTGAAACAAACAGAGTATTACTACTCTGCCACTTCCATTAAAGAAGCAACCAAATTACAGAAAATCCTACAAGCGCCTACTGGAATTGCACTGTACCTCTAATTGGTACCTCAGCAAAAATACTAAACCAACACATTATGAAGAGGGGGGAAATAGAGGCAAGAGAAGTTTGCATTGGTTAACATTGTAAATACTTTTGGTAATGGAAACAACTATTGAAGATGGTAATAATTAAGGGTAAAATTATAAAATTTTCTTACAATAGATGCTGGCAGCGAACCATTCATTGATAATCTTGATCCAGGTGCTTGCCCATCCTACATCCATGCTCCATCTTCCCAAACCAAATCATACGTTTTTTAGCAAACTTATATGTAATATATAGAATTCTTCATATTTGAAGTGATATTTGAATGTCCTTATATATCACAAACCTGAGACAATTGGTCTGGCAAATGCCAGTACATACCAGTACCAAGTGCATTGGTAGTTGGGTACTGTCACTGTTCCTGATATGATTGGTACAACAGTAATAGATGAAAACTTACTCTCTAGTTGGATGTTTGAGATCCCAGCTGATGAAAAGCATAGCAAAGTACATTGATCCCATGGCAAATACAAAATGGAAGATACCATAATTGTATGGTATGTCATCTTCTAATTGAACTTGATCTTTTCTGAACTGAAAAAACAAAAAGCAGATTTAGTTAATACTAGAACTTGACCTTTTTACCTTATTACCCAATAAATTAATACCTGAAATGATCTTGTATCAATTCCAGTGGAAAAGGTCGCCATGACAATTGAACAGATGGCTATTAAAAATCCCTGCAAATTGAAAGTTTAAAATTAAATAAAACTTAATCTTACAGGTTTCCTGGCAAATAAGATAAATGAGAAAATTCTTTTTTTCTTGCCACTATTGTAATCCAGTCACTGTCTTTGTTCGATCTCCAATGTGCTTGACATTTTCCAGTTTGTGGCTCACTACAATTCAAAAAGAAAATCCACTCTAAAGAAAACAAACCAAAAATGGAAAAAAAATGCAAACACTACAAGATTCTGTCAGATAATTATCACTATGGTAAATTTCCAGTAGATTTTGTTAATTTTCAGGAACAGTTAAAACCTTTGGATAGCAGACCAGCAAAGATAAACAATGTATGAGCCCATTATACCAGAAGAAAGAAGCCCTTCATTAACCTATAGTAAACAACATTTCAAAATAAATGCAGATTGGAAAATAGATTCATAAAATATAAAATAAAAAACTCCATGTTGAACATACCTTTGAGTGCAGTGATATTCCCATCATGACCTTGACCAAAATAGCAGTCCATGTAATGGTAAAGATATTGAATATACATGTTGAATTCGAAGCATACATCATGATTATGCCACCAAAGGATGCTAGGAAGGAAATAGTTGCCAAAATCAACCCAGAGAATCCACTGCTCCACCGAAATTATTGTTAACTGTATGCAAATTATAATTACAAGAGAATGATAATTTTACCAAGCAATCATGATATACCATTTCTTAGATTGTGGATGTGGCATCCAATTAGAATTGCACCAAGCTATAAACTCGAGCATGCTTATTAACTGAAGGAGAAGAAATATCCTGTAGAGAGTTCGCATCTCAGTTTTGAGAATATTGATACCAGTACTGTACCAGCCTGCATATGATGAACAACAGAAGCAAAGATGTAATGGAAATGCAATTACCCGGCACCAATTCGAGCAAGTTCACCTACACAAAGGAAAGACAAGGACATTTATATCACAAAAATGCTGATTAATCAGATGAATAAGTTAAGTTACTTTTTTCTCTGCCTAACTGAATTAAAGAAGGAGAACTTTAAGTCTTTGACATACCATAAACTAGAACGAAGGACTTGGGAATGATGAATGGAACTATGAGTGAGGCAAAATACAAAACAAGTTTCAGAATCCACCATCTAGAATGCCATGTATTTTGAAATTCGTGAAGCTTGCGTGCTCCAGATGTGGTAGCAAACATGATCACGAAAAATATCTGAAGAACTTTAGTTAAGGCCCATCTGCAAATAATTATAAGTGATGCAAAGAAGCCATTTGGGATATCCGATTTATTTTCCCTCAGAATTATAAATAAATCTATTGTATTTAAAAATCAAAAGGATACGAAGCACCCAAAACTCACACGAAGGACACCTCCCGCATGAAAACATTCATCCTGGTCGGTTTTGCATGCTCTCAGATCTGAAAATTAATAAAAGTAGTGTAAATATACAATTATAAATATATTAATGAACTAAGACAGAAAGAATGAATCAGCAACAGAACATGGTACCATTCTTAACTTAGCAGTTTAAGTATTTGATTTTTATTCATCTTTTTTTTTAAAAAAAAAAATTGGCTTGCTGAAATCTAATTCGGAAATTGAAATGAATTGAGATTACATTGAAGAAGATGCCAAATCAAGTTCCTAACTGATACAAAATTGTGCAATCTATTCCTCCAACTAAGTACTACTACAATATATAGGACACTGATGTTTATTAAGATAAATTAAATTTGAAATTCTTCAATGCCACTATATCCAAAAAGAAATGACTAATTCAAGTACACTAAGGTAAATATTATTATACAAACATTGTGAATTTTTCTGGTCAAATTACACAAACCTTGCTAAAAAGATGATACTTCTAATTTATGTACTTCACATTTATATTAATTTGTAATTACCAACTCAAGTTAGGTGCTTGACCACCGGCTTTTCATAAAAAAAAGTAAAAAATTGTTAGGCATGGAATACTTACTGTGAAGTGGATGGAGAAACTTAGCACCATAATCTCTGAAAACCCAAGCTACTAAGTTTGTTGCAAAGAATATAAAGCCATAAATGTATCTTGCTCTTCGAGATTGCTTTCCCTGTACATGAATATCATCTGATTGCTTAATCACATTCAATTCTTCCAATTTACTAATAGCTCCATTCCTGGCATAGTATTCAGCTCCTGAATCTTTACTTGTTTCAGAAGATAAACTCATACTGCATACAACACAAAATGTAAGATAATTGTGCTACACAACAGCAGAATCAACCTTCTTAAACCACTGAAACTACTGACCTTTATTATCAAGAATTCCAAGATAGAACAAAGCAAATGAATTGGTGAAAAAGAGCTTACACTTTCGAGCAGGACAAGGTGCAGTTAATTTCCTTCTCTGTTTTACACTTGCATTCACTTCATTCAAGCTACTGGTCTATGTGCCTGAATCTAATTTAAGAGCATAGCTCCTTTTATTAATTTTTCTTCTGCCCCAGAGGTGGGGCCAGAGCCGACTCCACGGATAATGCTTGGATGTAAATTTAAATGGACCCAATACAGCATTTAATAAGCGAGGAACCTCAGTTGCTTTGGTGTACGTTCTCTTTACATTTTTGTTACTGAAATTGGGGAGAAAAGTTGGTTCACAAAATTGTCAGCTTTAATGTTTATTAAATAATTTAATCTAAATTGATATTTTTATTCTTCCTGCTTTCTTCAAGAAATTCAAACCCATAAATTTAGTTTTTTTTATTGATTAGAAATGTTTTCAAGATTTCTGGCAGTGTAGCATATGCACAGAGATAATAACACCAAGTCCAACATTTCCAAAAGGCATGGTTGGGGTGCTCCCAATATTGGAGATAAGTAGGATTTTTGACCGTTGGAGAGGGAGCGCGTTGTTAAAATCTCCTTGACAAGCAATTCGGCTGTTGCCGAGAAGGAAAAAACCTACATCCTAATAATTACTTTTTGCTTATAAAATTAAATTAATTCAATAGGAGCCTCCTCCAAAAGTTTCTTGAGACACTAAAGTGACTAAACGTTTGACACTTTTCGCAAACTGCCACATATATAGGTTATGCGACAATAACATTATTTCTACTCGATTTTCGTGTTGAGCTGCTAGAAGACAAGGTTAGGTTATGGAAACTTCATTCTATTGAAAAGGAGCTTAGAAAAGAAGAAATCATTTGGATTGAATCGGCCCTCCAATAGTTTGTTAACTGGAGATACGTTTTCGTTCATTCTGGAAGGTACTTGTCATATTTTTTGCAGGACTATAGTCAATGTCTAATGAAGCGGAGGTGCTGCAATATGTCTTAAATTTTGAATACTGGATGATCACTACAAAAGCAGCTAAAGACAAAAAAAAAAAAAAATGACGTTTTATAAAATAAAGCAACATATAGAAAGAAACTTAAAGAGAAAAATATTTAGCATTTTGTATGTATAGAAGGCAAAAAAAAAAATCTCAAATTAAAACTTAATTGAGTTATCAAGTTCAAACATATCTAAAACGCAATGTGAGCTTCATTATTATAATTTATTGAATTTCTGCTATCTTCTTTTTTGAGGGACAAATTTCTGCTATCTTTAAAAAGCTAACTGTAAGATGAGATAAAATCTCATTTGATCATTAATTAGTATTTTGTGGGTTTTATGATAAATTTGAAACAAAAAATACATTTGTATTAGAAAAGCGAACACCTAGGAATCTAATTATCGCAATAATGTGTCCAGTTATTAGGAATCAATGTTAAAGAAATTTCAAACTTAAGCTAGGGCTCGACTTATTAGCAAAAAGTCTAATCGAGAAAATCAAAATTAAGCTTATTCGAATCAACTCGATTCGATCATGGGCTAGTTGCTAAATTTGCAATCCTACCCTAAATATTTACAAAGTTAGTACGAATCTACATATTGAGGATATTTGTGAGGATACTTTCAAATTAATATATCATGACACGGATTTCAAACAATTAATATTTATGCATGTATTGACAAGATGTGTTCATTTCAATTTGTTTAATTTTCTAAGTTTATTTTGTTTGACATTAAGAGGTTAATCTTAAACAATTAATTATTTTGGCTTAATTTCATTTTTTTGGAGTTTAAAACTATTAATCGGATACAAAATGAATTAAGTTAAAATAAAAAATTGAAATGAACATGCTTCATCAATTAGATATTAATATATATCGATCAATTGTTGAATTTGCCATTTGATTCTAATTCTTTGTACGTTTTGAGGTTAAACTCATAATTATATATTTATCTTGGTGCACTCAAGTTTGTATATTGATATCGTCATTATTTGTAGGCATTTGGACCGTACTTGGCACTCAAATAACACTCAAACCATTGAATTATTCAATAGATTGCTATGATTTCGATGGAATTGGCTCTACCGTCGTTTCTTCTCTCATTTTACAGGATTTTGATGATTTCTGATGATTTTGGAGCATATAGATGGATTCCCGACGTAGCACGTACGCTAGACGACTCATTCCTAGCATTGGAGGCTCTTTTCTCTCTTCTGGTCGACCCGAACAATCATCTGTTCGATCCGACCAGCACCTATGACAGCCAGGCGTCATTTTCTCTCTCCTGGTCGACCCGACCACAAGCCTGTTCGATCCGACCAGCACCTATGGCAGCCAAGCATCACTTTCTCTCTCCTGTTCGGTTCGAACAAGGATCTGTTCGGTTTGACCAGGGTGCCGCCATATCACATAAGGCATTATTTTTTACATAGAAACTGATGGAAATGGCAATTTCTTGCGCCCTGGTGCCCTAGCCTTCCATCCTTGCAACATGGGACATCCATATATACACCTCTAGACCTGAAGGAAAGGAAGCAAGCCACCATACACGAAATTCCACCTCCCACCACGTTTTGGCACCTTTCCACCACCGTTCTCACGCCGAAAGGCGTGGGATTCCACCTCTTTCATCATAGCACGACCATGGCATCATCTTTGGAGCAATTCTAGGCGCGACGGCGACAGAATCAACCCAACCACGGCTCTGGACGTTCGGTATCTTGAGTTAGAAGCGATATTTGGTTTATTTCTTCCATTCTCTTGATATTTTGATTTGATGGAGCTTGTATCTTATTTTGCTTTCATGTTAGGTTAGATTTATGTAGTCTTAGGGGTAAGGTAGTAACTTAGGTTTGGATGTTGTGATTTGACTCGTTATGTTATGATATGTTCTGTTGATTTGTTTCGTTGAGAATTATGTTAATTGCTTGTTTAAATTGCTTGATTAAGTCTAATTAACTTCTAGATGAATGGCCACATTTAGTTAAGTTCTAAAGTTAGGTTAATCAAGATAATTTAGATAAAGTATTTGGGATAAATCGTAGATCCGAAAGGGGAGATTAGTTGACACCAAAAGTGTAACTTTTAGACAAGTCCAAAAGACCTCTAGATATCCTTATGAACTCCAACAAACAAGTTTAAGTTGATTGAATTCTATACCAAAAGTTGTGAACCAATCGAGTTAATTAGGTTAGGTTGTGATTAAACCAGTTTCTAGTCCAACAAGCGACAGCTGAGGTTTAGAATATCTAGGTTTGACCAACAAACCCTAGCACAAAGCATAAAATATCATAAAAGTTCAAAATCACACACTTATACCATCTGTTCGGATCGAACAGACTCCTGTTCGGATCGAACAGAGTCCTGTTCGGATCGAACAGAGTCCTGTTCGGATCGAACAGACTCCTGTTCGGATCGAACAGACTCCTGTTCGGACCGAACAGAGCGGTATATGCTTGAAAAACACCTTTTGATGCACGAAAGTGATAAGTTCTGTGTTCTAGAGTCCAAACCGATGTGAAACCTGAACCTAAGACGACTTTTATATTGTTAAAACACCCAAAAATATTTATTTACTTGCACCTTTAGATTTAATCAACCAAAAACTCCATAAAAATATAATTGTCTAGCTTTCGTGAGGAAGTAAAGTCCGGTACTCAATTAAACCGTCCCTTGGGTTCGACCCTAAAGCTGTACTCCAAAAGACTAGTGAGGTTAGCTCTAGGTTTATAAATTTATTTGATTCCTAGGTTTTAAGCCTTCATCAAATTGGCGCCGTTGCCGGGGACGGTGTTGATATTAGAATTTATTTTAGTAGCGAGAGACTAGATATTGTATCTTTTATTTATTTATTATTATTATTATTTTTTTAAAAAAAGAACAAAAAGTTTCACTTGTATCACCATGTTTTATTCTTTTCAGGACCGTGAAAAAGAGGACAATTGGAGGCGTCGCTTGTATTACCAACTCGATGTTGTGAACAACCACATAAGGAAAGCATGCGATGGAGGATGGAGTGAAAATCGAAAGGATGCATGCGTGCAAAAAATGTACCACCAACTTGATGTTGTCAACAACACCATAAGAAAAGCAAGCGGAGGAGCATGGAGCAAGCACCAAGACCCATATGCCCACTACATGGACCATACACCACGCAACATGGAGAAGTCTATCTCTTCTATGGATCGAATCAAGTATCAACTCAATGTGGTGAACAACACTATAAGGAAAGCATGTGGGGAAGGACATCATGATGCAAAACCCGTACATAATGCATACAATTCTGGTTTGACAAATAACTCTTGTTTTTCTTGTTATAATTCATGTTCAATGTCTCAAGATGAATCTAGATCGAATTTCATGGCCAAAACTTCTAATCCTCAATTACTTTCACAAATGTCGAATGATAAACTAATGTATAAAGATTTCATTGATAACCAAAGGAAACAAAATGAGGAACTTCTTGAAAAATTGAATTCTCTATCATCTAAGTTCAAAGTTATTGCCACACAACAAGAAAAGATATTTGAGACTACAATTTTTCAAGAAACTTGTTCCTCATATAGATCACAAGTTGAACAAAATGATACAATGACGTTGCAAAGTAATGAGAAATTAGAAAGTTTTAGTTCTTTGAAAGAAATTGCGATTTGTTTTGAGACCGACCGTGATGATGACACACAATTTGAAATAAATGAACAACAAGAGAAAATTGAAGAACCAAAGATTATAGCACCTCCACCCAATATCTTTCCAATTTTCATTCCACTTAGATTAACATATATTGACAAATCTAATGAGTTGGAATTGAAGGATCCTCCAATAGCTTCTATTATCGATGAAACTGAGAAGAAAGAAGATGGTAGTATACCTCTCCAAGTCGAGGCATCCGACATGACAAATGAAAAGATCACCAAAATCGACTTGAGCTCTCAACTTGAAAAATGCTTGAATAATCATGATGTGATGAAAGACGACAAACCACAAATCAAGTATCACATCAAAATCGAGCGAAGGAAGATGACATCAAAACTAGAAAATTTCAAGCATATTTCAAGAGTCTTTCTCAAGTACTTTTGGGTGAATTATGATGCGTTAAATGGGCGTAAAGCGAAGATAAGATGAACATGAGAGGTGGTCAAGCTCGTGACCTAAAACTAGCGCTTCTTGGGAGGCAACCCAAAGATTTCTCAACTCTTCTCTCTTTTATTTTAATTAAAAAGAATAGAAAATCACAAAAAAATAGCAAAACAGAAAATAACAAAAATAGAATTTGATGTTTGTGTTTGTTTGTAGGGAAATTTTGAGGAACAAACGAAAAAAGATGCGATTCGTGCTAGAGCACCATGGGTTACGTGAACCAACTAATCCCGATCGACCTCATACGGATTGCATCAAAAGATCTAGAAAAATTAGAGCCGTCTTGGACAACGAGAGAACAAACTAGAAGCAAATCAACATATGGAAAGCAAAAATTGGCTAAGTTCTCTTTTCCCTCCTATTTACTTTTTTTTTATTCGATTGCATGCATTGAGGACAATGCTTGATCTAAGTTTGGGGGGAGGGAATAGGAGAAAAATCGAACTTTTGGTGGATTTTGGTAAATTTTTGCAATTTTTTCGAACTTTTTGCTTCTCTGGTCAGCTCGAACAGACATCTGGTCAATCCGACCAAAGCCTTGGAAACTTCTGTTTTTAACTTTCTCTTTGGTCGGATCGAACAGACACCTGGTCAATCCGACCAGAACATGGAAATTGCATAGATTGGTATGATTTTGGCTTGGAAATAAGTTGGTTTGCCTATTCTATCTCGATTTGGATTTTAAACGTTAAATCTCACACTGCTTAAACTTGTTTTTGAGTCAAACAAAAATTTTCTCAAAGAACCCTAGAATGTTTTGATATCACACTTGATCTTGCACCAATGGACTAAATTGGAGTATTTTCTTTAAAATTTGAACTTGATCTTGGATGCTTAGAATTGTTATGACAATCTTAGTCGATTCTCACAAGTTTTTGCCGAGTGAACTGATTCGTATTTGACAAACTTTTGAAAATAAATTTATCGACTTTGGAAATTATAAAATGAATTTTGTCTTGTTGAAATTGCTTTTTAATCGCTCGAATCACCAACGAGCAAAATTAATGGGAAATTAAATCAAAATAGCTGTGAAAACGAGGATGCACTGAGGCCTTTCTCCACCAACTTAGCCACAAATTGGAGGGTATTGGGTTAGGTATGAATTGTTAGGAATTACAACTCAAAGAAACCGAGAAATAATTGGACAACTCATGCTTAATTCTACCGGACCCGGTGCGAAAGCATTGGTAAAGGAGTTGTTGAGTATTATGGCCCAAGTGTACCGTGGCCATAGTCGAGCAACACCCGTCTAACCTCCCTAGCGCGACATGTGCTAGTAGCAAACTCAAGGCCAATGATACCGCATTATCCTCTAGGGTGTAAAGCCCCACGGTTCGACTTGCACGAAAAAAGAAAAAAAAAACATTGGTGAAAAAATTGAAATTGCTTTTGAGAAAAGTTCATTATAAAATTTCTGAAGTTGATAAAGGACTTTACAAATTTTTGTGGAATGTGAAAAGGAACGGGTAATTGAAATTGAGATCGCTTTTGAAATATCAAAGGGAAGCTAGAGTTCTATTTTTTGGGAAAAGACTTAGGGCCAAGAGTTTCATTAATTAAGTTGTGAACACTTAACTTGGTTTTTGATTTTGATTCTTGTTTGACTCATTTGATGAAAGTGTGAGAAATTTTAGGCATAGCAATTGATTTCACGACATTTATTAGTTTGAGATACAACTCAATGTTTAAGGTTTAAGTACAGTCCAAAACTCTAAGCTTAGGGTGTTGCTTGAGGACAAGCAAAGTTTAAGTTTGGGGGATTTGATATCGTCATTATTTGTAGGCATTTGGACCGTACTTGGCACTCAAATAACACTCAAACCATTGAATTATTCAATAGATTGCTATGATTTCGATGGAATTGGCTCTACCGTCGTTTCTTCTCTCATTTTACAGGATTTTGATGATTTCTGATGATTTTGGAGCATATAGATGGATTCCCGACGTAGCACGTACGCTAGACGACTCATTCCTAGCATTGGAGGCTCTTTTCTCTCTTCTGGTCGACCCGAACAATCATCTGTTCGATCCGACCAGCACCTATGGCAGCCAGGCGTCATTTTCTCTCTCCTGGTCGACCCGACCACAAGCCTGTTCGATCCGACCAGCACCTATGGCAGCCAAGCATCACTTTCTCTCTCCTGTTCGGTTCGAACAAGGATCTGTTCGGTTTGACCAGGGTGCCGCCATATCACATAAGGCATTATTTTTTACATAGAAACTGATGGAAATGGCAATTTCTTGCGCCCTGGTGCCCTAGCCTTCCATCCTTGCAACATGGGACATCCATATATACACCTCTAGACCTGAAGGAAAGGAAGCAAGCCACCATACACGAAATTCCACCTCCCACCACGTTTTGGCACCTTTCCACCACCGTTCTCACGCCGAAAGGCGTGGGATTCCACCTCTTTCATCATAGCACGACCATGGCATCATCTTTGGAGCAATTCTAGGCGCGACGGCGACAGAATCAACCCAACCACGGCTCTGGACGTTCGGTATCTTGAGTTAGAAGCGATATTTGGTTTATTTCTTCCATTCTCTTGATATTTTGATTTGATGGAGCTTGTATCTTATTTTGCTTTCATGTTAGGTTAGATTTATGTAGTCTTAGGGGTAAGGTAGTAACTTAGGTTTGGATGTTGTGATTTGACTCGTTATGTTATGATATGTTCTGTTGATTTGTTTCGTTGAGAATTATGTTAATTGCTTGTTTAAATTGCTTGATTAAGTCTAATTAACTTCTAGATGAATGGCCACATTTAGTAAAGTTCTAAAGTTAGGTTAATCAAGATAATTTAGATAAAGTATTTGGGATAAATCGTAGATCCGAAAGGGGAGATTAGTTGACACCAAAAGTGTAACTTTTAGACAAGTCCAAAAGACCTCTAGATATCCTTATGAACTCCAATAAACAAGTTTAAGTTGATTGAATTCTATACCAAAAGTTGTGAACCAATCGAGTTAATTAGGTTAGGTTGTGATTAAACCAGTTTCTAGTCCAACAAGCGACAGCTGAGGTTTAGAATATCTAGGTTTGACCAACAAACCCTAGCACAAAGCATAAAATATCATAAAAGTTCAAAATCACACACTTATACCATCTGTTCGGATCGAACAGACTCCTGTTCGGATCGAACAGAGTCCTGTTCGGATCGAACAGAGTCCTGTTCGGATCGAACAGAGTCCTGTTCGGATCGAACAGACTCCTGTTCGGATCGAACAGATTCTTGTTCGGACCGAACAGAGCGGTATATGCTTGAAAAACACCTTTTGATGCACGAAAGTGATAAGTTCTGTGTTCTAGAGTCCAAACCGATGTGAAACCTGAACCTAAGACGACTTTTATATTGTTAAAACACCCAAAAATATTTATTTACTTGCACCTTTAGATTTAATCAACCAAAAACTCCATAAAAATATAATTGTCTAGCTTTCGTGAGGAAGTAAAGTCCGGTACTCAATTAAACCGTCCCTTGGGTTCGACCCTAAAGCTGTACTCCAAAAGACTAGTGAGGTTAGCTCTAGGTTTATAAATTTATTTGATTCCTAGGTTTTAAGCCTTCATCAAATTGGCGCCGTTGCCGGGGACGGTGTTGATATTAGAATTTATTTTAGTAGCGAGAGACTAGATATTGTATCTTTTATTTATTTATTATTATTATTATTTTTTTAAAAAAAGAACAAAAAGTTTCACTTGTATCACCATGTTTTATTCTTTTCAGGACCGTGAAAAAGAGGACAATTGGAGGCGTCGCTTGTATTACCAACTCGATGTTGTGAACAACCACATAAGGAAAGCATGCGATGGAGGATGGAGTGAAAATCGAAAGGATGCATGCGTGCAAAAAATGTACCACCAACTTGATGTTGTCAACAACACCATAAGAAAAGCAAGCGGAGGAGCATGGAGCAAGCACCAAGACCCATATGCCCACTACATGGACCATACACCACGCAACATGGAGAAGTCTATCTCTTCTATGGATCGAATCAAGTATCAACTCAATGTGGTGAACAACACTATAAGGAAAGCATGTGGGGAAGGACATCATGATGCAAAACCCGTACATAATGCATACAATTCTGGTTTGACAAATAACTCTTGTTTTTCTTGTTATAATTCATGTTCAATGTCTCAAGATGAATCTAGATCGAATTTCATGGCCAAAACTTCTAATCCTCAATTACTTTCACAAATGTCGAATGATAAACTAATGTATAAAGATTTCATTGATAACCAAAGGAAACAAAATGAGGAACTTCTTGAAAAATTGAATTCTCTATCATCTAAGTTCAAAGTTATTGCCACACAACAAGAAAAGATATTTGAGACTACAATTTTTCAAGAAACTTGCTCCTCATATAGATCACAAGTTGAACAAAATGATACAATGACGTTGCAAAGTAATGAGAAATTAGAAAGTTTTAGTTCTTTGAAAGAAATTGCGATTTGTTTTGAGACCGACCGTGATGATGACACACAATTTGAAATAAATGAACAACAAGAGAAAATTGAAGAACCAAAGATTATAGCACCTCCACCCAATATCTTTCCAATTTTCATTCCACTTAGATTAACATATATTGACAAATCTAATGAGTTGGAATTGAAGGATCCTCCAATAGCTTCTATTATCGATGAAACTGAGAAGAAAGAAGATGGTAGTATACCTCTCCAAGTCGAGGCATCCGACATGACAAATGAAAAGATCACCAAAATCGACTTGAGCTCTCAACTTGAAAAATGCTTGAATAATCATGATGTGATGAAAGACGACAAACCACAAATCAAGTATCACATCAAAATCGAGCGAAGGAAGATGACATCAAAACTAGAAAATTTCAAGCATATTTCAAGAGTCTTTCTCAAGTACTTTTGGGTGAATTATGATGCGTTAAATGGGCGTAAAGCGAAGATAAGATGAACATGAGAGGTGGTCAAGCTCGTGACCTAAAACTAGCGCTTCTTGGGAGGCAACCCAAGGATTTCTCAACTCTTCTCTCTTTTATTTTAATTAAAAAGAATAGAAAATCACAAAAAAATAGCAAAACAGAAAATAACAAAAATAGAATTTGATGTTTGTGTTTGTTTGTAGGGAAATTTTGAGGAACAAACGAAAAAAGATGCGATTCGTGCTAGAGCACCATGGGTTACGTGAACCAACTAATCCCGATCGACCTCATACGGATTGCATCAAAAGATCTAGAAAAATTAGAGCCGTCTTGGACAACGAGAGAACAAACTAGAAGCAAATCAACATATGGAAAGCAAAAATTGGCTAAGTTCTCTTTTCCCTCCTATTTACTTTTTTTTTATTCGATTGCATGCATTGAGGACAATGCTTGATCTAAGTTTGGGGGGAGGGAATAGGAGAAAAATCGAACTTTTGGTGGATTTTGGTAAATTTTTGCAATTTTTTCGAACTTTTTGCTTCTCTGGTCAGCTCGAACAGACATCTGGTCAATCCGACCAAAGCCTTGGAAACTTCTGTTTTTAACTTTCTCTTTGGTCGGATCGAACAGACACCTGGTCAATCCGACCAGAACATGGAAATTGCATAGATTGGTATGATTTTGGCTTGGAAATAAGTTGGTTTGCCTATTCTATCTCGATTTGGATTTTAAACGTTAAATCTCACACTGCTTAAACTTGTTTTTGAGTCAAACAAAAATTTTCTCAAAGAACCCTAGAATGTTTTGATATCACACTTGATCTTGCACCAATGGACTGAATTGGAGTATTTTCTTTAAAATTTGAACTTGATCTTGGATGCTTAGAATTGTTATGACAATCTTAGTCGATTCTCACAAGTTTTTGCCGAGTGAACTGATTCGTATTTGACAAACTTTTGAAAATAAATTTATCGACTTTGGAAATTATAAAATGAATTTTGTCTTGTTGAAATTGCTTTTTAATCGCTCGAATCACCAACGAGCAAAATTAATGGGAAATTAAATCAAAATAGCTGTGAAAACGAGGATGCACTGAGGCCTTTCTCCACCAACTTAGCCACAAATTGGAGGGTATTGGGTTAGGTATGAATTGTTAGGAATTACAACTCAAAGAAACCGAGAAATAATTGGACAACTCATGCTTAATTCTACCGGACCCGGTGCGAAAGCATTGGTAAAGGAGTTGTTGAGTATTATGGCCCAAGTGTACCGTGGCCATAGTCGAGCAACACCCGTCTAACCTCCCTAGCGCGACATGTGCTAGTAGCAAACTCAAGGCCAATGATACCGCATTATCCTCTAGGGTGTAAAGCCCCACGGTTCGACTTGCACGAAAAAAGAAAAAAAAACATTGGTGAAAAAATTGAAATTGCTTTTGAGAAAAGTTCATTATAAAATTTCTGAAGTTGATAAAGGACTTTACAAATTTTTGTGGAATGTGAAAAGGAACGGGTAATTGAAATTGAGATCGCTTTTGAAATATCAAAGGGAAGCTAGAGTTCTATTTTTTGGGAAAAGACTTAGGGCCAAGAGTTTCATTAATTAAGTTGTGAACACTTAACTTGGTTTTTGATTTTGATTCTTGTTTGACTCATTTGATGAAAGTGTGAGAAATTTTAGGCATAGCAATTGATTTCACGACATTTATTAGTTTGAGATACAACTCAATGTTTAAGGTTTAAGTACAGTCCAAAACTCTAAGCTTAGGGTGTTGCTTGAGGACAAGCAAAGTTTAAGTTTGGGGGATTTGATATCGTCATTATTTGTAGGCATTTGGACCGTACTTGGCACTCAAATAACACTCAAACCATTGAATTATTCAATAGATTGCTATGATTTCGATGGAATTGGCTCTACCGTCGTTTCTTCTCTCATTTTACAGGATTTTGATGATTTCTGATGATTTTGGAGCATATAGATGGATTCCCGACGTAGCACGTACGCTAGACGACTCATTCCTAGCATTGGAGGCTCTTTTCTCTCTTCTGGTCGACCCGAACAATCATCTGTTCGATCCGACCAGCACCTATGGCAGCCAGGCGTCATTTTCTCTCTCCTGGTCGACCCGACCACAAGCCTGTTCGATCCGACCAGCACCTATGGCAGCCAAGCATCACTTTCTCTCTCCTGTTCGGTTCGAACAAGGATCTGTTCGGTTTGACCAGGGTGCCGCCATATCACATAAGGCATTATTTTTTACATAGAAACTGATGGAAATGGCAATTTCTTGCGCCCTGGTGCCCTAGCCTTCCATCCTTGCAACATGGGACATCCATATATACACCTCTAGACCTGAAGGAAAGGAAGCAAGCCACCATACACGAAATTCCACCTCCCACCACGTTTTGGCACCTTTCCACCACCGTTCTCACGCCGAAAGGCGTGGGATTCCACCTCTTTCATCATAGCACGACCATGGCATCATCTTTGGAGCAATTCTAGGCGCGACGGCGACAGAATCAACCCAACCACGGCTCTGGACGTTCGGTATCTTGAGTTAGAAGCGATATTTGGTTTATTTCTTCCATTCTCTTGATATTTTGATTTGATGGAGCTTGTATCTTATTTTGCTTTCATGTTAGGTTAGATTTATGTAGTCTTAGGGGTAAGGTAGTAACTTAGGTTTGGATGTTGTGATTTGACTCGTTATGTTATGATATGTTCTGTTGATTTGTTTCGTTGAGAATTATGTTAATTGCTTGTTTAAATTGCTTGATTAAGTCTAATTAACTTCTAGATGAATGGCCACATTTAGTTAAGTTCTAAAGTTAAGTTAATCAAGATAATTTAGATAAAGTATTTGGGATAAATCGTAGATCCGAAAGGGGAGATTAGTTGACACCAAAAGTGTAACTTTTAGACAAGTCCAAAAGACCTCTAGATATCCTTATGAACTCCAACAAACAAGTTTAAGTTGATTGAATTCTATACCAAAAGTTGTGAACCAATCGAGTTAACTAGGTTAGGTTGTGATTAAACCAGTTTCTAGTCCAACAAGCGACAGCTGAGGTTTAGAATATCTAGGTTTGACCAACAAACCCTAGCACAAAGCATAAAATATCATAAAAGTTCAAAATCACACACTTATACCATCTGTTCGGATCGAACAGACTCCTGTTCGGATCGAACAGAGTCCTGTTCGGATCGAACAGAGTCCTGTTCGGATCGAACAGACTCCTGTTCGGATTGAACAGATTCTTGTTCGGACCGAACAGAGCGGTATATGCTTGAAAAACACCTTTTGATGCACGAAAGTGATAAGTTCTGTGTTCTAGAGTCCAAACCGATGTGAAACCTGAACCTAAGACGACTTTTATATTGTTAAAACACCCAAAAATATTTATTTACTTGCACCTTTAGATTTAATCAACCAAAAACTCCATAAAAATATAATTGTCTAGCTTTCGTGAGGAAGTAAAGTCCGGTACTCAATTAAACCGTCCCTTGGGTTCGACCCTAAAGCTGTACTCCAAAAGACTAGTGAGGTTAGCTCTAGGTTTATAAATTTATTTGATTCCTAGGTTTTAAGCCTTCATCATATATTAACTTTATCTTTATTTTATTATGTCCTTTCCGAGCTAACATAATTTGAATATAAAACATTGAATGTCCTTTTGCACAAAAATATAGTTGCATTTTTATTATATTTGACTTTGTTAATTAGGCGAAATGTCGATGGGCCGGAAACGAGAAGCAAGAAATTAAGCAAAAGATACGGGAGGAGAGAAAACTGAGAGAATGAAATCTATATATTGTGTACATTTTCTTACTTTATTTATTTTAATTAATAAAAATTAATAATTGCGTAATTGCACTTCCTACATGATCGAAAAATTAATATAGTAATTCAAGTTTACTCTTCCATGTCAAATAAGAAAATAAGAAAGAATCAGCAACTCAACCAAAAACAGAAAATTTAACTACGTACTATACATTCTATTTTTTTTTTAATGTTACTTTTCAAATTCAAAAGATTATTTCTGGCAGAAGTGTATCTTTTACTCTGAAAGAGTCCTATAAGAAAGACTCCGAAAAGGCGAAAACTAATAACTCTGTCCTATCAAGTTATTCATTCACATAATTTATGTATCAAGAGCAAATTAATTACTAATAACGTGAAGGAAGAATATAATTGCAAGGCAGTTAGCAAAACAAATTAAGGTAATAAACGTTTCCTATCATTTTCTGTCCAGAAGAAAAACGATCGATTCCTATTTATGTACGTATAAAACACTCAACAAGAAAATAAAAAAAAAGGATGACACCTTCTTCTTCTCCTAATAATAGACTACAAACTTAGGTAGGCTGAAACCGGGGACCTTATTTAGGAAAGGCACTGCCTCCGGCTGATTGACCAAATCATCGTAGAATGCATACTCAGCCGCATAGTCATGGAGATCGAGCTCCACCTTCTGTCGTGTATGGTAATGGTGGTGCGCTCCCTCTTGCTTTCCAAATCCAAAAAGGCTCACCTGCCGGCAAATTCCCAATGCAAGCATCACTGCCTGCAGACCCGACGAATAGTGAAACATCTGCCGGTCATGAAAATCCCCCCACTCCTCAGCATTTCTTCCTGTTTCCTCCACAAACTGCTTCAGGGAGTAGTATTTTACAATCCTCGCACAAAGCATGTCAAATCGAGGGTCTGTGACAAACAGTAGGGTCCCCGATGAGTTCTTGCAAACTACATAGTCAATGAAATGTCTGGGCTGGCATATGTACATTGCCATGGGCACAGGTTCACCATATGCACGGCAGTAACATTGATCGTATACTGTGCACTGATCAAGCACGTTGCTATTTATGAAGGAAAGACTGGTCTTGGAACCAACATGCTCGACGTAGGGATAAGTCGGTGCATTGTTGATACGTATCACAAATTCATGACTGTCTATTAGCTTTCCATTGTTTGAGTTCAAGAGGATTCCGCTATTTCCAACAACAGCGCAGCTCGAATAGAGTTTGTTAGAATTGTTGTTACCGTTATGCCGGTCAATGGGTGTCTTGATCTGATTTACTAGTTGTGCTATGATATCTGGCTCAAAATAGTTTTTATCGATCCAATCACGAAGCGTTTGGAGTGCCGCTGATCGGTATTTCACCGGTGCACCAGAGAATTTGTTCTGGCTTAGTTGTTCTGCATCCCGTCTTACAATGGAAGCTCCGATATCGACCTCAGCAAGTTGCATAAGTGTTGCATCGAAGTCGTCGTTATCAGGCATAGGCTGAGTAATGCATGGGACACATGCGATTCGGAGGCTGGAGAAAGTTAACAATACGCAAAAGGCAGAGAAAAGGAGAACAAAGAGAGAAGGCATTGAGCAGCTGAGCTTCATGCTGAGGATGCTTAATTCTAGAATGATTGCGGTTGTAGATTTGGTTTGAAATTAGGTTACATTCCATTTGGTTTAGAAATTGATCCAAGATAATAAAGGCTGTGAATCACAAGAATTTTTGGATCTCTCTCCCCCAGTTGAGTCATATTCATTGGCGACTACCTGTTTAGTAGACTCAGCGTGGAAGTTTGAAAGGAGAAAGGAACCTGTATCTCGTGTGGCACTAGCTCTTTTGCAACGTGTGTAGAGACTCCTTTTTTTTCTCTTTTAAAACTGCTTTCTTATTAAGCATAGAGTAAGAAGTAACAACAGGTTACTCTATCTATCTTCCCATAATTTTGCATTTTTTATCGGTTAATAAATATTACGTATATCTTAACTGAAAATAATAATTGTTCATATTTTTTTATGTTCCATTTCATACGAAAAAGTTATTAATAATTTTATAGAAATTTATACAATATATGTTAACGACTGTGTAATTTATTTAATAGATAAATAATTATCGTTAACAGATGGATAATTTCATTATCAAATACACAACATCCATATTTTCATTTACATTTATAGTTTTTATATATTTTTTAAATCATATCAGAAATTGACAATATTATTTGAACAATTCATTATTTATCTTATAGTAGTCATGAAATTAACAAAAAATTATCTATTTCATACAACATTAATACTTTGACATATAATTTATAATATAAAATGACAAATTAATTTATTCGAATGAAGAAATTTTGATTTTATCGAATCATCTCATAATAAAAAAAAATTGTTAATACTACGGTAAGAAAGAAACCATAAACACATCCAGAATTTATCAATCCACGTCTACTACTCATATTATGTTGTGTCGTACAATTCTATTTGTATCTGTGCTACATAAATTTCAAAAACTGAGTACCATAATTAAATTACAATATAACACAGACTAGAATATTTGTAATGACATACTTTAAGATGTTTAATTACTATGCTATACATGTAAATTTACATCACCAAGTATACCTCACGAAACATGTATTCAAATGTGAGGGCTGGGATCCCCTGTAGGCACCTACCTAGGATAAGCGCTTTCTTGTATTTAAATAATCTCCTTTCTTATTATCTTAATGGGTCAGGATGGTCCATTTCGTGAAGAATGTACCTAATTTCCGAGTATCGGAAATATTGTATGATTAATAAGTGATACCATTTGATTTGGGTACCCGGGAGCACAACCGTATCCTAAAAAAAAAATTTAGTGGACTTCCTCGCATCTGATCCGTCTGATTTATTTTCAATAATTAAAATTTTTTCGAACTTATCAATTTGATATTATTCACGGGGCATCCATCATAGTTGAGATTAAATCGGACGGCTCAGATTGCAAGGAAGTCCACTGGATTTCTATCCAGAGGGATGTCGTTCGCCATGCATGGAGCCGCCTATATATATTTTATTAGTAGTTGATGGTTACCGGAATGATTTTCTAGCATTTCCATGCATAGTTAATCAAAGTAAACTCTTGTGTCAGTAGTGCCCTTCAAGCCCTTGCATATTTTTATGCAAATACAGCAGCAGGGCCGTCGATGGACGGGTTGCAGTCTAAGTCCCTTTCACTCCAATAATGAAGAGTTGAATTCATGATTAAATTAAGTTTCATAAAATTCATAATATACAGTAATATCTCGTCCGTGTTCAATTCATCTTCTAATCGATTAAAGTTCACTGTTTGTCCATAAATTAATTAAGTGGATCAAGTTTTGGACATCAAACTGCACAATGTAAAAAACTTCCTTAAATAGTATCTCAATATATTCCAATTCGGTTTAGTACTTAATTACACTTGAATATATGTGTTTCTAATTTAATTTTGATAATTTAGGATAGAAGTTAGATATTGCTATTGTCTCTCTCCTTTTTTACAGAATCTACGTGGTGCGGCAACTTGAAAGAACGGAAAAATCACATCTCAGACCATGACTGGTAACCCATCAACTTTTTTGACGACCCACAGAAGAGCTCAACATATAGCAGATGAGACTTGCGACGCAGAAAAACCTCAGCAAGCCGCTAGCAACAACACCAGGTCGCTAAAAAGGGAGAAATTGTTTTCTAGAATTATCATCCACTTTTAGAAAACCGACTTGAATAATTATATAAACCCTAGACTTCCATAACATAGGAGTTCGCAATTTGAGAGAGTTTATTGCTATTTGAGAGTACCAGCCAGAGGAGTCAACTGGGTTGACGAGAGCTAGAAGAGCTTATTGCTAGAGTCGCAAAGAACATAATAAGAGTTATTTGGTTCAATTTTTGTTGTAATTTTATTTTTCCTTTATGTTTCTTTATTTTCTTTATTTTCTAGGTACTTATGATTATTATGTATGTATATACGTGAGTAGTTATTTGATTATGAATTATGGTAGTGAACCTTTAGTTATTTGATATATGTATTTATATTAGTTTTATTTAATATATTTGTGTTTTATACCTTGTTTTATTTTTTCTAATTAATCTTGTTGAATTAATCTAAGTAGATTCAGTATTGGACAATAGACGAGTGTGCAACAGAGAGGAAATAACTTTATATTTCACTATAGGAATTAACTGTGCAGCAGAATCAATGATTGAGGAAATTTAAAACTACAAAATTGTGTATTGGGCAATAGACGAGTGTGCAACAGAGAGGAAATAACTTTATATTTTACTATAGGAAAGTGTACGTCAGAGGAATTTTAGATTATTTTGAAAGTTAAAAATAATAACTTCCGTTTGCAGTTTTGTCATCGCTTAAACAAAGTAAATGCATCAAATAGGCAAAATAAACATATAGATAATTAAAATGAACACATACAAAATATAAATTTTGTCATTCCTTGTTCAGATTTTTATATGTATATATATATATTTAAATTACATTTATTGAACTTATTTGTTTATATGTGTTCACTTTATCTATTTTATATGTTCATTTTGTTCAAACAATGATAAAACGATAGCAAAACTACATATCACAATAATCAATTAAAAAAAAACAAATATAAGATTTTTTTTTTTCGTTTTGTAAAATGAATACTAATAGCCTAAATGCCTAATACCAGCTACAAATTGAGTGCCGGTCTTATTGGGCTAGAAGTCTAGTAACTTGATAATAGGAATGTATAGCAATTTCAAGGCCCAAATACTGGACAACTTGCGACATTAAGCCCAGCATATGAACCATTACGTATTTTCATTGAAAGACTTTCTTTTGTGGCCTGTAACTATTGTACGTCTTGATATTAGTCCATCAAATTTAGAGCCTTGAATTTATGCAATCCAGAGTGCCGAAAAAATTTAAAATAATACTAAAATATTATTAAATATCGAAAATAATACTTGAATAATACAAATTTTAACAATAGTGTTGTGATATCATTGTTTCAAAGTCCAATCTTTCGGATTTTAAAAACACGATCTCAGCTAAGATCGATTTTTGGAAGCAATTTTTTGAAATTTCATATTTGTCACATAATCATTCTAGCTAAACTACTAATTTGTTTTGGCATCTTGCTCCACGGGACATGGAGACTCCTGTTATCATGTACATATTTGATGTTTCTATTCTTGGCTCCGTTTGGATAGGTGTGGAAAGAAATGAAGAAGGAAAGAAGTGGGAAGAAGTATTGGAAAGTGTGTAACTTTGTGAAGAGTTTTGTTTGTTTATAATAAATTTGAGCCTTCTTCCTTCTTCCTTTTTGAATCCAATTCATTTGGTATTGATCCAAATGCTCCGAGAGGTTGATCCCACCATTACTAACTAACTCTGCATCTTCAAATCTAACACTTCGTCAAAAGAAAAATTTCAGAAAATGTTGCGCAAGAATATCCATCACCATTATTGAGCAAGCGCAAACAATAATTATAGGAGGTGAGATTTTAAGACACTGTCAAACAAAAGTGAAGATTATTTATTTATGTATCAAAACTGGAGATGCTGTAAATAAAGGTCACACTCGTCACAATAAGATTAAGGTATTGCACTGGGGACCTGAAATCTTGAAAGTTGGAAGGCATATTTGAATTTCGAAAAACGAAGCTTATCAGTTTCGAAGAATGAAAAAACTAACAATCGTTATTTTCACATTCACGCCTTCGCTAAAAACCAAATACTTGTTATCGGAAATTCATTGTCAGTATTACATAGATTTTCTAGTTTTTTTCCCCGAGTGGAAAAATGATTCAATGGTGACAATGTCTAGCAGTCTAGATTGCTAAAAACATTTTTTTCAAAAGAAAAAAATAATTTGTTGGTATTTTTCCTAGCTGTATTCCCTGGAGAAGATTCAAATATTACGTATTTTAGGGACAGTTTGGATCGTTTAGGAATAAGAAGAGGAATAGTCTATTCCTAGGCGGAAAGTACTGGAAAGTGTGTAACTTTGTGAAGAATTTGGATTGCTTATAATAAATTTACGTCTAAGAAAAAGTTATTCCTCCTATTCCCATACGATCCAAACGGGGCTTTAGGTATGTGCACTCTCATGGGTTTTTTGAATGTGAAAGCGTGGTATAAACGGTCGTTAATTCCACTATTTTTTTTAGGCTCCGTTTGGATAGAAAAGAAATAGGAAGAATAGCTTCTTCCTAAGAATATTTTCTTCCTCAGCATCCAAACAAGTTAGGAATAAGGAGAAGAATATTTTCTTCTTAGGAATAGTTTCTTCCTAGAAATAACATCTTCCTACAATTATATATACATAATTTTAACAAAATTAGCTAAATACTAATAACTAAATGAAATTTTATGTGCTCTTTAATTAGTACTTTATTTAATATTAAAATAATAAATTTTAATAATTTATTTAAATTAATATCAATTTGTTTATTCCTAACACACCATCCAAATAACATTTCTTATTCCCGAAATAACATCTTCCCACTCTTCTCAGGCTCCGTTTGGATGGTGCTAGAAATAAGGGAATAGCCTCTTCCTAGACGTAAATTTATTCGTAACCATCTAAATTCTTCACAAAGTTACACATTTTTCAATATTATTCCACTTATTTCTAAGCAATCCAAACGGAGCCAAAGTTATACACTTTCCAATATTTTCTTCCCTAATTTCTTATTCCTTCCTTATTCTTTAATTATCCAAACGGAGTCTTAGGGAAAAAAAAAAGCGGATTAAAACCTCATTGAAAGCGAAAAGAGATTAAAATCTCTTTGCACCGTGCTATGTCTCTCTAATAAATAACCTTTTGATTAGTAAAATCCTAAAAAAACCATTTTACTTTAAAAAAAAACAGAGAAAAAGCCATGGATCCTTGTATATGTGGCAATATTGACTAATTTGCTAAGTTACCTTGGTTTGTAAATTGACAACTGAAAGAAGCTACATGACAAAAAATTCTAATTTTCTATCAGTGGTCCAAAGCTTAATGAACCCGTTATAGAGAAAACAATTATGGACCCAAGCTAGAATATGGAGTATGGAACCTTTTGTAGCATTTTACACACCGACATACACCTGTCATCACAGCTCACGAAATATTGTTCCTTCATGATAGTTGCAACTTGGTAAAATGCGAGTTCTGACCATATTAACCTACCCCCGAATTAATTAACTGAGAAAGGTACGGCTTCTAAGGCAACAACCAATCTTCAATTAATAGATCGCCTAACGGTACAGCAGACACGTATTTAATTACACCAAAGGAGGCTTAATTCCAAAGAATGTCTCTAAGCATACCACATGCTGATAGTATATTTTACTAGAATCAAGGGACACCAAACTCAAGCTAGTCGCACTTTCTAAGAAATATGCCATTAAAAAAGAAAAACTTCTAAAGTTCACTTTGTCCTTATCACTCATCAATGTATTAATAACTACCACCAAATTATTAAATAAAACTGTTTAATCAATAATATTTAAATATTATCATAGACTATTTATATACTATTTTTAGATTTTACATCAATTGACTATAAACAACTGTATATTTTGAGTTAGTATATATAGATGATAATAAGAATTAATTATGAAGTAGGTGAGTACTTTAATGGACAGACAGATGTGAACTCTCTTTCTTTTATTGAACGAGGGTCATCTGGAAACTAGAAAGGTGGACTAAATTATTGCATCCTTCTAGAGAGAAGCACATGGCATCCCATTTGATTTTATTTTCCCTGAAGACCAAGAAGAGAACAATTTAATCTTTTGACAATCATTTCAACATATATTAGTAAATTTGACAATGGCTTTGTAAATGCTGTCAAAAGTTAAACAATTTCCTATACAATGGCTGAAAATGATAAATTCATCCAAATTAACACATGGTAAATAGACCCAGACCTTGCAATAACGGCCTTTTCTCAACAAGGTAACATAGAAAATTGTATGCATTACTTACCTCATCATGAACACGAAATGGAAAATTCATCTAACGCCTCTCCAACCAAGTCATCCAACACAAACCCACCAATCTCTCTACTAATCTCATCTACTTCAATATGCATAGACTCCGGCCATTTAGTTTCATCAACTTCTTTCTTCACTACTCTCTCCACTAGTAGGCTGGCATTTTCTCTTTCCTCTGGAACAAACTTTCCCTCAGTTGAAAACAATTCCCTCACAAGCCTCCATACTTCAGTGATCAAAAGACCATCTTGTAAAATTTTGTGATGGTTTGACCATGGATATGAAGTCTTCAAAATATTGTGGCCAATTTGTAACAATGCCATGTTTACACAATCAAATAGTAGCCTCTGATTTGATCTTCTCTCTCTACACTTGGCTGCTTCTTCTTTTGGGTCTAAGAACTTGTCCACCAAGGTAGGGTCTAGAGGTGACTCAAGAGAATGCCACCTAGAGAGAATAGTGTAAGTTCTCTGTGTGTCGAATCCAGAGCTTGATACTAGCTTCTCTACAAAAGAATAGAGTTCCTGTTCTTCCTTATTGGCTACAGAAATGGTTCTGTTAAACTCAGGGGATTTATTTGGGGTTTCCAACCATTTTTCATCCCATGATAATGTACGAGCTACTGATTCAATTGCTGAAGATCTTGATAACGGTGGTTCTGTGAAAACAAAGAAAACAAATTGCTCAAAAAATTACACACTGCTTGTTGAAGCTTCTAAAATATTACATGAAACCCTACCTGGCAAGCATAACAATTGTACTAATAATAATAATGTGCCAATCTGATAATTTTCTTTTCTTGTTAGATACTTACGTTGATTGCTCATAATTGAGGGATGAGATGAGTCAGGCTCAGTACCACTGGTGTCATCAAATGCTACATCAAGTACTGATGTGGGGCTTGGCTGGTCTCTTGTTGGCCTAAGCAATTTCTCGAGGGAATCATTTGAGTTAGACCTGTCTATTGAGAGTGTTTGCTGATAGGCAACAAAGAATCAAGATTAATTATGAAATCAACATGATTTTAATTCATCAGGTAATAAGCATATAATGTTACCATTCATCAGGTAAATAAGCATGCAATGTTACCAGGATGGTTTAATTGGTGTTGATCTCTACAAGCAATTGCTGGTATGGTAACACTATCAGTACAGATAACTGTAGAGTTTAGAATCCATTCCAAAGGATTCAAAAATCACCTTAAAGAGGGCGCCGATTGATGTACCACATTCTTCCTTGGTCTTGAAATTAGATCCACTGGTGGTACGGGTGCTTGTGATCGACAATGGATCTGTATGATCCAGCATGTCAGGAGAAGTACCCACCTTTACTTTCTCAGGTTTCTTACTCCTATAAAAGAAAAAGCTTGAAACTTTCCCTTTAAAAAATGACTTTCCCTTGTTGTTATTCCCTTTGTCAACCTCACTAGCTTTGGAACTTGAATTCAAATTCAAATTTTCGAACAAAGAAGAAGAAACTGGTAGCGATCTCGACCTTGACAGACCCCTGGCCGATACCTCTCCCTCTCTCTCTCTATCAATCGACAAATACCTCTCCTGTGCATTAATTTCTTTCTCTTTCTTCAATTCTTGAATGGAAAGCATCTCTCCTAAAGTACTAGAGCTCCTCAAAACTGGTACTGGTACAGTATCAACATCATCTGAAGTGACCATGGCCCACCTCTCTGACAGACGTTTTTTTGCCTCCTTAATCACAGAAGATTCTGGAGAGTACATATCCCGACTGAAAGATGAAACTGAAAACGAGCTATCAAGTTTTGTAACAGTAGCCAAACCCCATGAGTTGTGCGAGAGTGGACTTGCAGCCTCTGAGTCGCTAAAACCACCCATACCAGCTGCATCTTCCTCTAAATAACCATTATCAGATTGGTCATACAGAGAACTATCATCCCCTCCATACCCATTGGAGCATATGGAAGAGATCAGTGACTCATCACGTCTATGCCAACTATTCCGTGCAGACCCCACCTCATCAGTTCTTCTTGGGCTTGGGCTAGGTTTGAGCACGACTATCCTGGTTGGTTGAGAGAAACTATCTAATCTCCTATTTGGCTTGTGATCTACCGGTTCGTGCCTTTTAATTTGCTTCGAACTAGTCATGCTACTTTCAAAAGATTTAACTGGTTTTAAAACAGTAATTCGTTTAGTCTGAGGTGGAGGAATGGAGAAGAGAGAATTGGGTTCTTCCAGAAACTTTAGAAATAATTCTCTATTAGAACTCAACACATCTAGGGTATCTTGAAATTCACGCGAGTGTAGGAGCCGATCATCAGTTGCAAGCCGTTTGGCCTCAGTGAATTTCCTGCGGACCAGGTCCATGTGAAAGTCTCTCCCATCATTGAGATTTCTACCATTTTGAACCCCCTGGCATTGGACTTCATACACATCCTTGTAATTGACAATTTCATCAGAAGAATGGCGAGCATGTCTAGCCGACGGGCTTCTTTGGTTTGATCCATGGGTCCTGTGGGCATTTGAGCAATTGCCGGTTGAGTTTCGTCTTGCAGGTGAAGGGTTAGCAGGGTGTTGGTTTGATGGATTTGGGTCCTCCAGACCCATTAACTTGGCAACTACACTAGTTTGTTTCCTTCTTGGTTCTGTTTCTTTTGACATTTCCTTGTCTAATAAAGCTTTCATGGGAGTCCCTTTATGTCTTTTTGTCGAATTCCGAATAATTTCACTGAACACCTGAGGTTCAATTAGGAAACTTTCATGTTAGAATTCAAAGTTAACCAGTTGGAGTTTGGATCTTGCTATCATACAGTGAAGAGGCACTTACTAGTTTGTCTTCCGTGAGATTTGGAGCAGTTACAGGAGATTTCTTCACATCTTGACGGATTTTTCTAACAGGAGAATCTGGAAAATTAAATCAATTAATTACTCAAAAAAAATAGAACTTACACCTAGGAGATAGCTCTGTTTTTAAAAAGGAGAAAAGAACAGGGGAAAAAAAACTAAAATGCTTCACTCAAGGTACAAAATTTAATGAAAAATGTCTTAATGACAGTAGAAATTGTTTGAGTGATTTTCATAATTTTTCAGGGGTGGAGATCCATTGACAACAAATTAGTTTGACAAGTTTGACATTGATTTGAGAAAGTATTGTTAATAAACCCTAATCCATTTTTTAAATCTTAGCAAGAAATTGACATGACGCAATAATTGGACAACCATTCCAACAGGGAACTGGACCACGGGAGAGGAACACAACAAAAGCAACAAAAGGAGCCCAAAATTGTCACGATTAGTTGGGTCAATATCATAAATATTATAGTGCTAGATCATATCATTATAAAAAGGAAAAATACATTAGATCATATAGAATATTTAAGTAATATATTCTAAATAAAAGTCATCCAAGCAGGTAACTAGATGGGACTCAAAGCAGAGTAATATAAATTTAACAAGTTACTTCCATTTATATAATCAATATTAGATAGATCAGATGATAAAGTAAAGCCAGAAATCTTATTTTGTGAAATATTTGGGTTAAATTAAAGGAGATGCTGTAAATATTGGGAAAATGTCAAAGAAAGAAATAGAAAAACTGGGACATTTCTTTCAACTAAAATAATAAATCAAAGAAAAGGAACAAAGCTAGTACCATCTCTGTGAGGTTTTTCCGTAAAAAGCTTAGCTCCAGCCATTCCAGCACTCAGATCAAAGACATTTATCATCCTCTTACAGAAACATTTGCATTTGGACCTGTCAGAGAAAGAAAAAAGAAAGAAAGAAAAAGAATTATGGTAAACACCAAAAGCCCATTCCAGACAAAAGAGCTTGGATGAACAGAATTTCATATTTCCTTTGCAAATTATTTTATTCCTTCTTTTATTATTATTAAGTAAGATTACCTGTCACAAGAAGCAGCAAGAGGTGCATGTGCATCTATGTCTGTCTTCTGTGAGGAGCTTCAATCTAGAGACAACCAGAATGAAGCAGGATTAGGAATAACAGAGAGCAATAATTAAATTGGTACTTAAAACAATTGAAGAAAGAGACTTATGTTTTACTTTCAGATAATATTACTATAACAAGACATCTTTTGCAGTTCCGTAGCCAAACAGAACAAATGAAAAAGTTAAAACAACTTTTGCAACCCAATTCTAATTGAAGTACAAGTAAATAATATGATATGATACAAGAAAAAGACAAGATTAAAAAAAAACAAAGGATGATTCAACGAGTACTTTTGACACAATATTAGCAACAAAATTTTCTGAAAAAAAACCAATTGTTTAGTAAAAAAAAAAAAGAAGCAATAATAGTGGAATGAGGGTATGGTACGTTTCTCTCAGAGTGACAGAAGAGAATCTTTCAGAAAAAAAGGCTGCATTTTCTGATTTCTCTGAGAAAATTCACCACAAAGGGGGAGAAAACATATGACAGACACATTTTTGTACAGTAGACATTGGTAAGCAACGGATCCAATCCAGCTCTGTATCTAAGGAATCTTCGTATCTTACAACTAGGTAAATTTTTGAAAGAGAAAAGGACTAGAGAGACAGAAAGCGAGATTTGTATAAAGATATAAAAGTCTACCAAAATAGAAATTAATCAGTGATTGATTCCTTTATCATATCTGAATCAAATGGAATATATCGGGGTTTGAAAAAGAGCTGAAAAGTAGGCCAGAGAGAACAAAAGTGTAAGACAAAATGCGCAAAAGAAGAGATACCAAGTAGTAATCGAGTGAACAAGGCTGCAATGGAGCTCGGAAAACTTAGCGCAACAAAAGAAAATCAAATTTTTAACTCAAAAGTCACAAACTTGACTCTAGTTTTAAGAGCAAAAGGCAAAGAGATTTTGAAAGAAACACTAATTACCTATTAATTATAATTATAAATAAAATAAAGAGCGATTGATCGAGTGAGAAATAAACAAAAAGGGAACGGAATTAATTTCTCAAAAGGCTATATAATCACCTTTCTCACGGAGTTAACAGACGACAGTACTGATGTTAACGGAGTGTTGACGGAATCGGTGATGAGTGGGGTGGGGTCCGCAGCGCATCCCCGATTTCGCAGTGCTTACGCGGCGGCACCGTACAGGTACAGCGCTCCCGGCGAGTACACAGAGAGACAGAGAGAGGAGAGAAAAGAGAAGAGGGAGAATCGCACGGGCGTGAAAGTTGGGGGCATATATCCGTTTCTCGATCTCTGAATGCGTTTTGATCCGAGTGTCGGTCGTGGTATGGGGAAGTGTGTAGCGGGTGGAGGGTTAGTGGGGTACAGTGGGTCGCTGTAGATTGTCAGTAGGCCTGAGTACTGCAGAGGAACAGGGATTCGTGGGAGGAGTTGGCTGGACAGAAAAGGACAGCATGTGGGGAGTACAGTAGTGAATAGTGATGACTATGAAAGGGTCTTTTACAGGAGAAAAAGGACAACAAAAATTGAAAGATTGATTAATCGAGTGCCTTTTTTACGGTGGATTTTGCAAAAATGGTCCTTCCAAGAGAAACCGAACTTAGAGAATTTTTTTTTTTTTTTTGACGCTTTTTGGACGGATTCTGATATAAATTAATAACAATACTTTTCAAAATATTTTTTGCATGTTATTCGAGTAGTTTATAGAACATTTACTTTTTGGCATCTTTTAGTTGTTTCATTATAATAATTTAATGACTAGAATTACGATGTTATAAGTTTTTATTAGCGTAAGTTGTTAAATATGACATATTTATTAAACTTCAACAATCTACCAATTAATCTAAATCTTCTTTTAATACATGTAGCTTCATTGAACTTGTTATGTTTCAAATTTTTTAACTTCAATATATACAATTAAGTAGACAATAAATTTTAGCATGTTTATTTATCTTATTTTCTCTAGATTTAGGATCAAGTAAACTAAAAAAAAAAAATTTTACATAGTAATGAAAATGTTATTACAATTGATTGCATGAAATTTTGAGGCGCTGAAAATTTCTTCTCTAGTTTAATTCCAAACTGAACATTACAACTTGTTTGCATTAATGTAATTCCTTAAAATAAGTTGAAATATCTTTTTTATTATTTCGACTGTGATTAGTGATCAATAAAGATGTGTGTGAGTTCAAAAAGGTTCTAAAAGAGGCTAACCAATCAAATTTTAAATAATGATACGATTTCAAACATATGAGCTTTGCACAAAATATGCTAATGTTTAAAGGTTTCAATTTAATATCCTAAAATAAAAATAAGCAAGATTCTCTATGCATAATCCTTTGCTATGCTATGTTGCCTTGGTAAACAAAAGATTATTTCACTATTTCACAAACTAGAGCAGAGCATAAAAGGAAACAAAACCTTTTTAGATGCAAATAGACGAGTTTTTGGGGGTATGACCAACTAAATACAGAGAAAAACTGAAAAGCGTAATGGTCTGAAAAGGTAAAACGCATATGTTGTTGAGTTGAGGTAAAAAGCGGCTGAGATGAGTACTCGAGTAAAAACACAAGCACCTCGTCCGGGAGCAGTGGGGACCACAAATCAGTTTTTTTTTTTCCGTTTACACCCGGTCTAAAAATTTGGTCCCGAAATTTTCTTTTTGTTTTACTTGTTCTCTACTTCTCTCTTTTATCATTTAATTATTTTTTTTTTTACTTGCAAGACGCATTACAGCTTTGTATGTACGTGACGATGCGGAAATCTTTCGTAATATAAAATAATTTAGGATTGTTCATTTGCCTATATAAATTGAACAATTGACATTTACTTGCAGAAATTAAACTATAAAATAGATTGCAATTTGCATGTAGTGTGCAGTATTTCAGATCAAATATATCACATGGCCATAAGGCAATAAGTCCCTGGTTCGGTTCCTGTAATCCTGTTGAACTTTTCATAATTTTTTAGGTGAGGGAGGGACGGCTTGCTAGGCAAATGAGATCTAGTCCCACAAGGGATGGTGCAATGCATCAATTCTAATCGTCTTATTTAATCTCAATGGTTAAGGGAGTTCCGTACATAATATCAGATTTGTAGATTCGAACCGTTTAGATCATATCAAACTGTTGAATGGCTACGATGGACCGTCCCGTACGGGAGCAGATAAAGATTCCTAAAACAATTGGTATTTGATAGAGGAGAAAGGAAATTTATGCATAGTCAGCGAAGGTAATGTACTTTGTACAAGTCCTTTTATTCGATAAATAAAAATGTAATATTCAAGCGAAACAACTAGTTACCAGTTGAATCGGCAGGCCAACATCATGTAGTCTTTGTATATTATATTTTGGAGAATATTGTGTGGAAGTGAACGCCAAATTTCACGGCCAGTTCTGATTAATCGGCTAACAAATTAAATTAATTTTAGCATATCTTGCAGTGTTTTTATTTTTTATATTATATTTTCTTATGAAAATGTCAGGATACTTGCATAAATTGGGATGAATTTGGTACAATTGAAGGTGGAAGGGAATTGGAAATGAGAAGAATAAAGAGACAAGCTCAGAATGATTTTATTGAATTTTTCGTTAACCTCTTTACAAAATCCCTTTCTCCTATATAACAGAAGATAAGAAAAATAAAGAGATACAATTACACTCTCCACAATTACTACTTTCTACTAACCAATCAGAATACACAACTCCTCTAACAAACAATATGTAAACTAACAGCTTGTGAATTACAAGTCACGTTGTTTAACCAAAATAACTCGTGGTCCCCTCCAGTCAGCTATTCAATATTTGATGCCGTTTGTATCATTTCCCTGCACTCCGTCTCCACAGGTTGGTTATTATCATTAATTACACCAACTGAATCAACTGTCAATCCCAATTTAGATTGTGCTTCTGACAGAAAATGCATTTCATTATTACAGACTACATAGAAATTCGACTTCATTTGATATCATTTTATCTATTTGGACATTAAAAACGAACCCCTGTCAATTTTGGTGAAATTAGCTAATTTTTCAATAGTTACTATGGAGAAAATGCAATCCATTTCAAATTGATTCTTCTCGACATTCAATTTAGAATTATAAATTTGGAGAATTTTATATTCCTAGGCATAAATTTATTGGAAAGTGTGTAACTTTATGAAGAGTTTGAATTGTTTATAATAAATTTGGGTGTAGGAATTTGAAATTCTCCAAATTACCAACACATCCAAACAACCCCTTTAAACTTTTGTTTTGATCCATAAGTTTACTTTAAAAATTTATTGTCGAGCCCAAGGGAACAAAACGTAATAAAATGTTACTCTTCGTAGTCTGTTTTTATGAAGCGGTTACACTGTACAAAATATGTGCAAAAATAGCGAAAATCATTAATCTTTCAATTCAAAACAAACTAAAATGAAATGAACGAAAGCTTATGAAGTCTAGTTTCAATACCAAATTGTATCGTTTCAATCTCATTTCAAATCATTACATGTGTATTTTCTGAAGTGGCACGGTTAACGAAACATAATTATATGCCGTTTCGAAAATGAAACGGTTAATAAAATGATTTTTTATGCTTTTTTTTTAACAAAACAGAAACGGTTTGATGGTGTTTCGTATTTTTTTAACATGTTTGACAAGTATACTTGGGATTAGAGCTGCTAATGGACAGAATAGTCCAATGGACGATATGGACTCGATAATATTGGACTTTTATGGAATGGACTAGTTTTGGACTGGACTAAAATCCAGTTCAAGTCCAATTGCTAATATCTTTTTGGACAAATTGTGGAAAGTACGGACGAATTGTGGACGAATTGCGAAAATTACGGAAGAATTAATAAACCAGTCTCCGTTTACCGCTCGACCTCTATCTCGAACACTCAGCCCAGATCCATCTCGTCTTCCCCACTCGACCTCGACCTCTGGCCATGGCGGCTCACCTCAAAACCCAATCGATGCTCGAGCGACTGTGAAGCGCAGCGCCGCCTTTTCAATTCTTCTCTTAGACGATGACGACGACGATCCTACTTCCACCAAGTCCAGCCCCATCGAAACCACCACCTCCTCTCCTCTCCTTCTCCCTCTCCCTTTCATTGTGCTGTCTCCTCTCGTTGGATCGATTCTCGATGTCGGCGCCGGCGTCGTACCTACTTCTCTCCCTCGCCGCTCCAATCCTGCTCACTCCTTACCAACTTCTCTGGTTAGTGACACACTGACACTAGTACCTGTCCTTCTCTCTTGGTTACTAATTTACCATGACTATAAATTTCATGAATTAAATGAAATTTGTCCTTTTTAATGTATTTGGATAGGTTTGTATGGAATGATACTTCTAGAGAACAATGATGAATCAGAGAGGGTAATCAACAAAAGGTTTCAAATATGTATTTTTCGTTGAATATCAGTTGTTGATTTTATATTTTTCTTCAATTAGCTTGAATTTTGAGACGTAAGTTGAAATATGAATTAATTTTTGTAAAATTAAATCATTGAATGTTGTAGTTATACTGGAGGTAACTGTTTTTATATTTATTTATACTTGTTGTTTCCTTTTCAATTATCTGATTTTGGTAATTTTTATTTATTTTTATGTCCATATTAAATTGAACTAATTAGTGTGATATAATTTCTAGTTAATAACAATATATTATCCATACGCCAAAGGCTATGATATCAGAGTATGACAGTAAAATAAATAAATAAATCCAGACTAGACATCAGGACTATGGGATCTATGAATTACTAGGACTAAAACTTATTTCTTTTAATTGTTCTTAAATTCAAGAGTATTAAACCATTATTTTAGAAATCACAGTTTTCTTTTTGAATACACACCAAATTATAATTAAACAGGTAATTTAATAATTTGAGTTGACATGTAATTTCTAATCCATTTTAATATCTTTGTAATTAATTATTTCATAAATTGGTTTCAACAATTTATTTGACAGTAGGAAAACTGCTCACAGTTACGACAATAATAAATAATAAATGGGGGCATATGCAAATGCGAACAAAAATATGAACTCAACTAATCTGTTCAAAGCATGTATGAGTAAAAAATAAAGGGGAACGTTTTCTTGGATTAATGTAAATGCTACCAGAGTTAAGCATGGACGATACATATATTGGTAAGTCCAAACCTCGATCCACATGGACAATACATGGACAAATGTTGGACACTAATTGGATAGTAAATGAACTGGACGTGAACGGATTATTAATCCACATTGTGGACGTGGTGTGGACGTGGACGTCAAGTCTTTATGATTGGATGGAGTTGGACGTCAATTGGAATCCATCCACTAGCACCACTACTTGGGATCAATAAAAATGGAATTTAAACGAAAAAAGTGTAACTAGGGCAATAAATGCTGCATAGCTTGCCAGAATAGTTATGGACAGTACAAAAATTATGGCAAGGGCCCTACTGTTTCAGTGTCTAATATTACCTTGATCGAATGAAAAATAGTGTCTACTTCTTCTAAGGTTGTGCTCCAGAACGCGAAGGTGGGAGTGGGATTAGGGGAGACGAAGCAAGAAAATTAATTCCGGACCTGCCCGACGCGAGTTACTCGCTCCACAACAAAGGATTAGACGGAATGAGAAAGGAGGAGACGTAGTGAGATAAGAGACATACAGACGAAGACTTTACTCGCTATCGCTAATTTTCGATTTGGTGATGAGCCTCAACTGGCACCCCTAATCTCCTCTTGTCTCGTCTCCCCCTTCGCTTTCACGTTCTCGAGCACAGCCTAAAGCTCGTCAAATCCAGTTTTTATTTCACTCAAGAAAATGTTTATTTTTATTAAATATTTTACAATAAAATATTTCTCACTAATTATGAATATTTACAAAAAATAGTGTCTATTTCTTATATTATTAGAATATATACGTATAATAATAATATACAACAACAACACTATTTTACAATATGATCTTTGATTCCGGTAAAAAAAAAAAACAAAACTATATAACAATATATATATATATATAGAGGATTGCTAAAATACTATGCATAGCACGGATATACTTCGTGCTACGGATTCGTTATTGCATTTCATGCTTCAAACAACCGATCCAAACTGTTCATTGTCTTCTACATATTGAAATCTTATTAGAAATCAAATTTTACATTTTTTTGAATTTTTTTACTATTTTTCTCAGATTTTTGAAAATCACTCTTATTGAAGGGTCCAGAATTTATTAGATTAAGTATTTTCAAAAATTTGAGAAAAATAGTAAAAAAATTTTTAAAAAATGTAAAATTTGGTTTCTAATGAGATTTCAATATGAAGAAAATAATGAACGGTTTGGATCGGTTGTTTGAAGCATGAAATGCAAGAACGAATCCGTAGCATGAAGGGCATCCGTGCTATGCATAGTATTTTAGCAATCCTCTATATATATATATATATACGAAAAAAATTTAGAAATTAGGATATTTTTGTATAAGGTTCTGATCAGAACTACAAATTTAACACGAAAAATGGAATAGAATTCACTTTTTTTTCAAATAGGTTGATCAAACCGACAACAAAAGCGGAGGAATTCTTTTCTGACGAGAATCGACGAGAAAATTTAAGCATGTGAATTCTCGTTCAAAACTAAAAAAAATTGACCAGAATTCTTTTCTACTCTTTTCCTTTCTCGCTGTACGACGAAACATAACTGAAACCAACTAGCAACTTTTATTATTTCACTTTTTATGTTTCAGTTATTGATAAGCTCAGTTTTAGTAGAGATCAACAATGTGAGAGAAATAAGAAATGAGAATGAGAGGAAAATGTATTTTATTGATTATTTGAGGATTACAATGTCTATTCTATCAGCTCTTTCGTCTACTAAAATGCCAACCCTTTTTACCATCGCCTACCCCTTCTATATATAGCCCTACACTTCATAACAGAATGCTGACGTCACCCGACAGCAGTTAGTCAACTTGTGCCCCTAGATTCCTCCGAGTTATATTCGGCCAGACACTCCGCTTCAGTCCGTTAAAGCCTGTCCCCCCGACTTCCTCTAAATGCTATGCTTGAGTTTGCCTTTTCCCGCTCATTTTCACCATTGTGGGCCTTCTTTAAATTTACTTGTTATCTGGGTCGAGATTTATCATGCCGGCCCTATCAGTTATATATTCATCTTACTTGCTTTGTTATATTTCATCTTATTCACTTTTTATGTTTCAGTTATATTTTTATCTTACTTGCGTTGTTATATTATTTTTTATTGATTAATTACAGGGTGAAAAATATTACAATCGTACGTCGGGCATCGCATTTAATTCGACCAGCCCCATCTGGATCCTCCGGATGGTTTCTAGTGGACGTCTTTTAATCTGCACCATCCGATTTAATTTCGACGGACTGATTTTTATAGACCGTACGAATTTCGACGAATTTGATATTAATCATGGGACATCAATTACAGATCGGACGGATATGGATTAAAGACGTCCACTGGATGGCCTGATCTCGTCCCCCCCCCCCCCCTCCCCGGTTTTACACCCGGCACATTGTGGCGTAATGCGATCGAATTTCAACGAAATCTGAGTAAAGCATAATTGGAAGTACTTTTCCCCGTCTCTTATGTTGTCACTTGTCACTTCATTTCACAATTCACATATAATTCTTCAGTTAAAAAAAATTCCGTTCATAAATATTTGTTTTGTAATCGGTCTCTTAAAAAATGGAGACAACCATTTCTTTTTATCTTGTAAGAAAAGAAATGAGTTTTAAGTTGTTATGACGGGGTTTGTAGAGAAGCATTTTTTTTGTTTATTTTTTTTTTATCTTCTACTCTTTAATATTTCTTATTAATTTACAAAGTTATATGTAACAATAATTTCTAGCCGCTTTAATGAACAATTCAAATTGTTAGAGTAATAAGGACCGCTGCAACTAAATTTTGTTTAAAATTTAGATTAGACTCAATTACTATATTTTTAGATGTTTTTAATTTTATCTTTTGTTACTATTGTCACAAATTATTTTATTCATTCTTACTAATTGTTATTATATGCAATATAGCTAATCAAATATTGCCAATTTGTCTTCTAACAAATGTTTTGAAACATAAAATCAGAAGGTTCATAAGGTAGACATAATTTCGATAGAAATACAAAACATACTTTTCCTAAATTGATATACCACGATTCAATGTAATTTATTATATAACATAATTTTATGAGAAACAGATAATCAAGATTCCTGTTAGTAATGGAGACGAACCACAATACAATAGAGAGAATAAAACTACAAAAGGAACGGTTGAAACGAGAATAGTAGATGGTTTTCTCGTTTACAGTGAAACTGGTTTTGGGTTTGTCTCTTCTCCCTTCCATGCTGAACTGAATGTCCTGCAACTAGCTATGATTGTGATCACTAGAGAAGAGGTGCAGGAATGCACCTTTCTCACGGACTGCCAGGTGTTATACAAACTGCTCAGCGGTGAAGAAATTTTTTATGCTATACCGTGGCAATGCTACTTTCAAGCAAAAAACTTAGTTCAAACCTTTATAGCGTGCCAGTACTGTTGTGTCTTTGTTTCTAGGGATTATAATATGGAGGCACATAGGTTAGCTAATCAGGCTAGAATTTGTAAGGGGGTGTCATAATTTATTTGGATTTGTGCGCCTGGTTTGTAATGCTGTAAAACTCATTTGCTTTATAATGGTACCTACGGGTTTTAATGCCAAAAAAAAAAAGAAACGAGAATAGTAGAGACTTGGGAGTTGTGACCTGGGATTATAGAACTTACCGTTAGGATGATTCCAAAAATGCAAGGTGTATAATAAAATATTAAATGCCGACTAAAAGTGCACAACAAAACAACTTCTGGCTATTTTCTTCATAGTGGAAAATCATGTTTCTTTCCATAAAAATTGATAAAAAATTTATTCTCATTTTGTCAATTAATAGAAACACGTTGCATCAATCCACAATTGTTTTTAAAATATTAATTTGTATAAAATTAATATACTTTATTTTGAATAGTTTCTATAATTTTTACATTCAATACGTACTTGATTTTGGGAAGTGCTTTGGACAACGGGATTTTTTCTGCGAGCAACATATTTTTTTTAGAAAATAACTAATTTGTCCTTCTTTGAACAACTCAACCTTGCCACTAACTACTCTAGGCCCTCGCAATCCTCTCCCCTCTTTTTTAATGATCTATTATCTCCCCTTTTCTCAATCGGATCCTCTCTTTCTATACATTTTTCTATTGCTATATACGATGAAGGATTCATTCAAATACATTAAACTCTACATCATCTCCTTTAGGTTAGGGCTAATTTCTTTTTGTCCTTTTTAATTCTAATGGTAGATTGATATTTTACAATTTTTTTCTACTTCTATTCTTTTCCGGTTTATTATTTCATGCGCGACAGCTTACGACTTCACGGGCAACAAAGTATAATCCTCATTTATGCAGAGAGGGGTAGTTTAGTCATTTGAAAGAAATTAATGTTGCTCTGAGTAAAAATCATATTGTCCGAAACACTGCCCTTGATTTTCAACCCAACAAAATATTTTTTTTCTTTATTATTAAGAGCTTAGCAGAGACCGCCGAGGAATTCAATCCACAAAATTAGAAGCATTTTTTTTCGACAACAATTGACTAAGCATTGAGAATCAGCCTTTACTCTAATGATAAAAAATTCGCTCAATTCGCAGGTAAAAACAAGTTGAATTTATAGATACATAAAGTTATAAATTTGAATATATATTTATTTTTAAAAAATAAAGAAATTAAAACGGTTGGCAGCTGGCGTTAATCGAAAAGATATAGTGTCCTGCCTCAACGGCTAATTATAGTGCTTTACAATTTCAAAAAAAAAAAAAATAGCGCTTTATATGGTGTGGTAAATAAGGCCCCATAAAAAGTAAAGGAAAAACTGAGAGCAATGGTGAAGCTGTAGTAGGTGGCTCCAACCACATTGCTACAACCAGAGATCCCCTGCTGTTAGTATTTTTTATTTGGTTGAGCACTGAACGATCCACATATAGACATCATGTTGCCCTGTTGGTTTGTCACGCCTCTCTTCATTTCATCCTAAAAACGGTTCATACTGTAAGTATCAATGAGTATTACTTAAGAACCCAAAAAAAATAATGAATAATAGGGATGTTCCATACTCCTCAAGACTCTCTCATGGGTCGTGACAAAAGACATGTTTTAGTTTTTGAGAATGGATACGGTGTTCTGGACAGTACAGAAAGAGTGATTTAGTATTAGATCTTAATTTTCAAGATTTCAAATGATTGATACGAAACATGTAATGTGCTCTCTATTGAGATCTCATTAGAAATCAAATTATATATATATATATAGGCTAAATTAGACTCCAGCACACAGGAGGTCTATGTGCTCCAGTTTTTTAACCGTCGGATCTAAAATCGGAAGGCTCAGATTCTATCGCTGGATAAGAACGAAGCCTCGTTTTCTCTCCGTTATTTCTCCTCCGTCAGCTAATAGATCGGAAATAGAAAAAGGAAAACGACGAAGAGACCCCTCCGTCTCTCTTTCTCTGACACAAAGAGAAGAGAAAACCTAGCTTCTCCTCCACTCGCTCTCTTCTCCCCTTTGTTTCCGATCAAAATCAAGACACCTCCATCCGCCTAGCCACCTCCTTTTTTCCGATCTAAAAACGAAGAGACCTCTTCGTCTCTCTCTCTCTCTCGTCCGCCTATCTCATATAGAGAGTACACAGAGTCACAGACCTTCAAGAGAGGTTGAGCACAACATCTCTCGGACGCAGGCGAAGCTCCTCTCTCTTCACCTCCACCTTTTCTCGGAGCATCTTACTCGATCTACTACTCTCCTCTCCCTTGAAGCTCAACATCTATAGGTTGGTTTAGGTAATTTTTATTTTCTGACTTGTAGTCCAAATTTGGTTCGATAAGAACTCTTGATTTCAGAGATTTCAGTTTATTTTTCTAATTTCGTTTCCAATTTAAAAAATAAGTGGGTTTCTTCCTCAATTTCAAAATTTAGTTGATTTCGGTTTACAAACAGCACAAACTGGAACTAATATATTTGATAAGTTATCATTAAAAATTATGCTTCCATTGCTCGTGAACCTAAATACAGTTAGGTAGTTAGGTGTTATTTGCATATAACTCAAATACTGTTGGGTCTTACTCTCACATGGGAGAAATCTAGGGTCTTTTTTGTAATCATATAAGATGTTGATTGCAAATTTTATCCAATGATGGTACATGAATTTTGGCTGAATTGAATTGACTGATGTAGTATTAGACTGAATTTATTTTGATAACCTCAATCAAGGATAATATTACAATTATCTTTTAATTTTCAATTCTTTTAGGGCCTTTTGATAGGCAAATGCAGGCATGACACAAACAATATTTGAATTTTCTCCAAGTTGGAACTATTAATCTTCCAGAACGATATTCTTGGAAATTCTACTTGAGCCCAATATGGCATATGTAGGTGCCTAATTGTAATTTGTTGTTGGCATATGGAGAAGATAAGCAGAACACTAGTGCTTACCGGCCTTTGGAGGTTGAGGGTATAGGTTTTTGCTTTGGTTTTTTCTCAATCGGGTACCAGCTGTACTGGTATATATCAATCATGTTTGCCATAAAGAGGAGTTTTTTTATGTAGATTTTGGTAGATAGTAGATTTAGTGGGCATCAGGTTAGAATTCTGGTAGACATCATGATTTTGTGTTGGTTACTTCAATTGATGCCTTATACAGGTTACATAGTTGTCAACATCATCTATCAATCTCGTTTGGTTATATCATTTCCCGTTCTTTTTTAGCTTCAAAATTGCTTTATTTTACTGGTATTTAATTAGTTCAAAATTGTTTAGTACAAAATTGATACATTAGACTCCCTGCAAAACAAAATTGAATGGGTTTGGAATGGTCATATTTTGGTAGTTCAAAATTGTTTAGTACAAAATTGATACATTAGACTCTCTTTTTAGTTACTGGATAATAGTTACTAGCTATTTTTGTGTGGTAGTTATACACATGGTACCATTAAAGAGATAGTAGCACATATCCATATGATACAACTAGAGAGAGGTTGCACATAACTAGTAATATGTGGTACGTGAGAATGACTATCAGATTTTGATTAGAAAGGACATTAACTCATAAGTAGATGTTATAAGCATTTGCCTGACTTTTAGCGTCTTTTCTCTATTCTTGTTGGTACCAAGTGTACCAGGGCATGACTATCAAGTGACCAAGTGTACTTTTGCTTCTATGGGTATGCTTCTCTATACTGGCCCTGAGTATGACTATCAAGTGCTGCTTGATTTGGTCTTTTATATACACAAGTTTAAAAGTAGAAATTATGTTAATGTCCTGACATACAAAACTTTTTAGTTGAATATTATGTTAACTACTGTACAGAAGATAGAATGTCATTTGTTTTAGAAATTTTACAAAGAAATTTACTCCAATAAAATTTCAAAAAAAAACTTAATAATCCCACTGATATAAATTTCAAAAGATGATTGTATAACAAATGTGGAGCATTTGAGACCTACAAATTTTTAAACGCAGCAATTGAAGCACTGAAATACAACAACTGAAAATGAGTGCTCTATTAATTAAAAAAAAAAACACAGAGGCAACAAATATACCCAAATATAACCATGCTATCTCAAAATATAACAATTCTATATCAAAATATAACAATTCTATAACCATTCTTCATATTCATATGCACCATCTGATTCCATATCTTCAACTTCTTGTGCACTATTCAACACCATCTTCTTATTTTTCTCTTTTGTTACTTTTTCCTTATTTCTTCAGCTGAAAAAAAAATCAAATTATAATAAACCAGTATTCCTTGCTTCTCAAAACCTCCTCACTTCTCCGAACCAGTATTGATGAAACCAATATTCCTTGTTTCTAAAAATGATGAAGTTTATTTAATAAACCAGTATGCATTGAAAATTTGAAATGAAAATTGACTGGCCTGACCCAATTAAGCCACCTTTTTTGGATAATGGGACTTATCTTTGCATAGCAAATACAAACAACTTTACACCCGCAAAACTAGTACAAATATAAGCACCTTTTTCTGACAAGGAATTTGAGCAAATTAGCACACTTAATAATTTTTAGCAAGCACCAAATATTTCCACAAAAGTAAATCAGTTGATTCATTGCCCAAATCACGGACTAGATAACTAATATTTAGTAATTTACAGTTCCAATTTGGTACCTTTAAGCAGAAATATCAGATGCAAGAAGAGTTGCTCGAGTATTGTGATGGAAATTTCATAGAGATAAGCGGCCGGCTTCTCTTGAGTGAGAAAGGGGCGAGTGTAAGAGCACGACAGCCGACAGGAAGCATCGAGCGTTAGAGCTCGAGAAAGATGCCTGGTGGTGGAGCGTGAGTCGAGGAGAGAGAGGGGATGAAAATGGGAGCTGGAGTTTGGTCGTTTGAGAGAGAGAAAGGCAGCGAGAAGGGAATAAGCGAGCTAGGTTTTTTCTTTGCGTGAGAGAGACGAAGAGAAGCGGCAGACCCTTGGTGTGTTTTTTTTCTTTCCGATCTATTAGCAAACGGAGAAGGTTGACGGAAAATTTAATAGAAAACGGGACTTCCATCTCTACTCCAGCGTCTCAATTTGGACCCTTGGATTTCAGATCCGACGGCGATAAAACTGGAGCATACAAGGCTCCTATATGCTGGAGTCTAATTTAGCCTATCTCTATATATATATATAACAAGAGGGTCCGTGAGTCGGGCTCAAAACTCCTAAATTTTGTTCGAAATGACCGATCCAAACCGTTCAATATGATCTCCCTATCGAAACCTCTATGCTGACCAAATATTACATTTTTTTCGAAATTTTTAAGTATTTTTTTCAGATTTTTAAAAACTGCTATTTTTTAACGGTTCAAACTAATTAGATTAACGATTTTTCAAAATTTCAAAAAAATACTTAAAAATTTCGAAAAAATGTAAAATTTGGTCAGCATGGAGGTTTCGATAGGTAGATCGTATTGAACGGTTTGGATCAGTAATTTCGAAAAAGATTTAGGAGTTTTGAGCCCGACTCACGGACCCTCTTGTGAGTCACGACTCACCATAGCAAAACTCTATATGTATATATGTATATTTTACTATTTTCATGATCTTTAGTAAAATCATTCGATCAGATAATAATGGATTCTAATAACAATAATTTTATAAAATCAAAAGAATATGAATTTTATTTGAATAAAAAATAAAGGTCAAGTCCTTATCTTTTTATTAAAATAAGAAAAAAATATTAAAATTTTATTTCTAACGATATTTAAATATGAAGAATAAATTGGACGATTTGAATTGATCGTTTGAAGACAAGACCAAACGATCGATTGATCCGTACTTTCCAAAATATAATATTCATTCTCTATTTTTTTTTTACCTTAACAAGCACACTTTCAAATTTTATTCCTTAACAATCAATGTATCCTATTCCTAAGTTAGCTTCCTATTCAATAGAGATCAGATGACCAAATTATTTGCAATATATATAAATAAAAGCTTCGAACGAGACATGGCACATTTGCTGTATAAACAAGAGGTCAAAATTGTCCTTTTGTATTTTAATTCTTTAAGTTAAAATAACAATTAAAATTAACCTCCATATATTCAACGGGGGAAAAACAGACATAAGTACTTCACAAATATACATGTTACAATCCTTGATAGAATTGTTACGGGACAGCATCAAAGGAATAAAATGAAAATAAAGCATTGGACCGTATTAAAGGAATAAAACATTCGAAGCTGATCCTTCCTTTTGTAATTAAGTACTTCTTTTTAATTTTAAAAGCTTAAGAGCTCTTTCTAAAAAAAAATAATAAAATTAAATTAAATTAAACATTGTTTGACTTCAAGTCTTAAAAATGTGCTTCGTTTAATCAAGCTAATTAGGACAACTCAGCGGCTCCAACTTCCAGATTATACAAATGTGTATTTCTAAAAAAAAAAGAAATAACAAAAAGATTCGCGCCATATACGCGTCTAAATGATGTGACAAAATATGGTAGCACTGTGGGCCTTCTAACAAGAGGCCATGGTCCACATCCTCTGCCTTGATCTGGTAAACCAGGGGTGAAAACGGTCACCGTTTCGACCGTCCTTTCGTTTCGTTTCGTCCAAAACGAAACGAAACGGTTAAGATTTTTTGTTGCGTTTTATAAACGAAACGGTTAACGAAAGCTTAGAACAGTTTCGTCCATGTGTATTTTCGTGGTATTTTCGTGATTTTCGTCCATGGACGAAACGGTTAACGCAAATGGGTGATCAATTTTGTTTTAAAACGAAACGGTTAACGAAATCGACCGTTTTCGTGGTCGTTTTAGACGTTATGCAGCCATATGGTAAACCGTGTACAAAAGAAAATAGATAAATAAAATAATTAAATTAAGGAAAACCAACAGCTGAACTAGATAGATTCATGTTATTTTAGCACTACCTTATTTATTCTTCTCTTCAATTGCGGCGGATTGATAGAGGATAATAGTTTAACTTAAAACTTATATCTTAATTAGGAAGCTAATTAAACCGGAGACCAACTAACAATAAACTAGGTGAACCCTTCCAAGAAATTTTCTAATCCAGTACTTTTTTTTTTTTTTTGAAACATAATCCAGTACTCACCTACTAATTCCAACTGTATTAGTCTATTAGAGAGCTTTTATTTAATCCTGCCCATTCAAGCTAGGTAGATCGGATTATATGGACCATACATGCAATTCAACCATAACCGGTCTGGATTTTCCAGGACATTTTGTTGATGAGATCTGTTTGTTTCCGCTTGTTTGCATAACATAGTACATACCTATTTATCTTTTAGTATGTATACACATGTAATAGTATGTATGTGTATGACAGTATGACAAGTAAGATGGTTGGGAAGAAGAGAGACTACACATCATTATGTCAATTTGCGTGTGATGTAGAAATTTCAAAACTACAAATTTGGCATTTGATTTGTCGATTTACGTCTGTCCCACCAAAGCCCCGCATTATACAGCGTTTGGCGCATGGTTCTGCACATGGTCTCACCAACCCTATCTCTTCCATGATTTCTCTCGCATGTACATCTCATTTACAAATTACAATTACGTCCCAGTGAACTTCTTACTTTGCCTCCAAAGTAATGCAAAACATTGGGATTGGGATTAAAGTTAGAGAGTGTTATATATATAGATTGCTAATGAAGCAATTGTAGTTTTGAAAAGATTCAAACTACAAAAAAAAAAAAAAAAAAAAAATTCTTTCAGTGACTTTTTCTTAGGAGTTAGCTAGGACTTACCTTGTGCATTTATTATTTCTCATTACTATAGGCTCCGTTTGAATGGCTTCTTTCCCGAATAAGGAATAAGGAATAACCATTTTTTACCAATAAATTTATTTCTAACCATCCAAACTCTTCACAAAAGTTACACACTTCCCAATAAATTTACCCCTTCCCAATAAATTTCTTCCCTTCTTCCTTCTTCCTACCTTATTCTCAACGCATCCAAACGGAGCCATATTGTCTATAGCATCTTGTAAAAATTTTTCGTTAATAGTTAAGTCATCAAATAGCAACTTTCACTTCTAGTTGAAAAAATTATTAGTAACTGTGATATATAAAGAATTACTTTATTTCTTGCCATCTTTATCAAATTAACACATATCAAGTATAACTATATATCTTTGCTCATTAAAATTGATCCTCGATATCTTGTGTAATCTTCTAATAGATAAATCTTGTCAATTTGGAAGTTTTCAGTGAATATAAAGTATTATTATATTGATACTGGAAATTCTAGCAGTACAAATGGCCAACTCAATCGCTAAATATGATTTACTTTTATAAAATTAAATTTATCTCTTTTCAAATTTTTTTAAGATGGCCTTAAGGCTTAACAATAAAAAAAGAAAAAAAAAAGAAAACGTTGCATATAAAAAGGAAATTGTTTCAAAAGAAAAAAAAGCCAAATTTTTAAAAATAATAAGATGATATTTCTTGTATGATTTTGGTATGTAAAATTTATTTAGTAGACTTATATCTGCCGTCCAAACACAAAAGAGCACTTTGTATTTTGGTTGAAATATTAACATTCGTACATTATCAAAGTTTTTTTTTTGTAAAGCAATGAATATGATAATATAACTACCATTCTTTTCAAACAAAATATATGCCTTTTGTTATCATGAGTAGAATTAGCCCAATTTCGTGATAAATATTACTACAAATGGCCTATACGGGTGAAAGGTCCCAATCAAAGGTAAGACATCAAAATTAATTTTTGGCATTATTGTTATTTGATGATTAATTATTGATGTCAATAATATTATATCCTCAAATCTTCTTAATAAAATTCATGAAAAGACATCTAAAGCGTAATCTTTTTAGCTTGTTGGTTTTTCGAGTGGGTTGAAGTCCACTCCAATTCCGTGGAAACCAGAATAATTGTTGCTGTTACGCCATGTTGACTTTTGTCATGTCTTTCTGCGATTGTTCATGTATCAAATTTCTTGTGGTTGTTTCACGTGGTAAATAGTAAGGTTTAGCAACTTTGCGCTAAAGCAACCACAGAAGATCAGAAATATGGAGGTCCACTTTTCAATTTCTTTTTAGAATTTTCATAATCATAACTAGACCTGACTGACGTGGTGAAATGGCACAAAATAGGTCGTTACGTTTGCCGTTTCATTAAGAAAATGGCATTGCATTTCATACCGTTTAGCGTTTCGTTTAGAAAACGGAACAAGAATCCATGCCACTATTCATTCCACTTAAAAATTACATGTATTTTTGCTGAAAACGAAGCGGAACAGTTCGAAACGGTACAATTCTGTGTTTCGTTTGCCGTTCCGTTATTGAAACGCTTCATTCCGCTCTGCCACTTACTGTTTCTTGAGTGGTTTCACGTCACGGCAAACGGCATAACAGCTGCCATTGACAGCTATAATCATAACGCATTATCAAGAATATTTTATAATACTTTTTGGCTTGGATGTCATTGGAATTCGGAAGATCTAGAACGCTATTGATAATTAATAGCTGTCACTACTAATCTACTATCCACACTCTTCAAGGATTATTAACACAAGAGAAGTGTTTCTAAGACGATCTCCCAGATTTAAGTCTACAAATTTTGTGCGCAATTGCCCTGTGCTGTGTATGATACCAAAGGAAACAAACTGGAAAGTCAAATTTATTCATATATACTATACTCAGTTCAAATGACCAAATCTCAAACATTTTGATTTAGTTGGAGCGCTTGAGATTGAGGCAGAGAATTTTACATTATCTGACGATACAGCAGAGAAGTCGTACCAATATTTGCATGGGGAGGTCGCAATCAGTTGCATGTTGCAATGTGTTAGAAGAATGTAGACGTCATGATATTAATGCCTGAACAGTGCCATGAGGCTATCAATCGACTATCATTGATCTAAGCAATGAAGAGCACTTAATATCAGCATGTTCTTATGCTTGCATTTTTTAGAGCAAAGGTGCACGTAGGTACACTAGTCGCCTTCTCAAGATAGTCATGTTTCAGCATGCCTTTTTGACGTTATATTGTGTCGTGATAATAAACGACTCTAATCTAGAAAAGCAAACAAAATTAAATATACTTGCAATAAATATGATTGAGAAATGATGTCAATCGGTATAGTTTGAGGGCGATTGATGACTCATTCTGACTCTTTCAATGTGAATGGGAATGGGATGTGGTAAACATGTATTTTTTTTAGAACCAGTAAACATGTATTCGGTAAAAGTTACAATCACCTTCATTTATGTAAAAGCCAAAACTGTTTAGATTCAGGATGTAACCACAAAAGCTGTCCAAATCAACCTCAGATCACCGAGTAAAGCGTAGCGACTTCAATTAAGTGCCAACACTATCCTCTCTCTCCATTGAATTAAAATTTAATATGATTGCAGAAACAACAATTAGTGATTTACTGTCAGAATAATGAAAGTGTATTTAATTGTACCACCCCCAGAGAGAACTATATACGAATTTTAATTTTCAATGTAAATATTTTCTTTTAATAGAAACAGGCCGATGGTCTCTTATTAGAAAAAGAAAATTAATTACAGTAGATGGGCTCTTACTAGAGTTGTGTGACTGAGTTTTTACTTGTCATGTGTGACCGGGGGGCAAATTTGCTAAATTAATTAAATTAACACCAAAAAACTTAACGCATCTCACAAAAAATGCAAAAGACAGGGGTGGGGGGGGGGGCAATGCCCATATTGGCACCCCTACTGCCTCCGCCCCTGCCACCTATCCCTGTAGATGATTGTTTCAAACCTGATAAAGAGATCCAAGATTGCAATTCCCTTTTTCCCCTCCCACCCTCTTTTCATAACTTGCAATTCAAAAAAATTGGTTGATCCAAGAGCGATCCACATCACTGTTTTATGTGAGCCCTATTGATCGGAAAGTTTGTCCCAATAAAGGAAATCCAAACATACAGTTCAACTAGTTGTACTTTTTGTCATTAGATTGGTACAGCTCAGTAGCGAACCTTTTTTTACAAAGAAAATAAAATAGAACAACTGAAGTTAACCATGTACCACATTATGACAAATCCACCAACACTAGAACCAATTAGCACCAGGAAAAGTCATCATAAACCATTGTGATAAACTATCGTTGCTAATTAAACTATGCTTAGTTAACAGGGTTAATTTGTGTAAATTTGCATCACTAAAACCAAAGCGGTCACGACCACAGTCCACAGTTATGATTCATATTTCCTACTTCTAAAGAACATTAAACGAGCACATACTTCAAAGCAAATAACTTGAAAGATAAATATGTTAAATTTTATCAATAAAAAATAGGTTTGGTTCTAACATACATACAAAAACTCAGGTCTAGAGCTTCCACCTACATATACAAAATTGGTGAAAGCACCATCCCAAAAGGAATTAATAGCTCTACAAGCAGCCGTAAAGCCCATTAGTCATTCCACCATATTTGAATAATAAATTTTCTATAAATGGTGACGCTTCTTTAAAGTAGTCTGAAAACATAGGTGAAGAAAAGTAATGCTAACAAAAAATGGCGCACTAGTTTCCTCTTAACAGCTTTATGTTATGTCTGCAAAGTAAGTGCCTCATGAGGGATGGCATCGTGATAGAGGGCAGAAGTGCCAAAATTACGGTGCCTGCCATCAGCTTTGTTTACGAGTTTAAACCCTTCTAAAGGGAGTTGATTTATGAGAAGCGTCTCCAATTTGCATGCAAAACTCTTTCCTGGTACTACAAAATAGATGGTAGTAGCATCTTGCATTCCCTCTTTTGACCGATGTGCTCTCAACCGCCCCACTAGGTCATCTGTCTATTTATCAAAAAGCAAAAAAAAGAAAAAAAAAAGAGTCAGAACCAATTTCTCCTATAGATAAAGAGCATAAATAAAAGATAAACCAAGTAAATAGCTAGTACCTGACCAACATAAAGTTTCTTATCTGATCTAATAATCACATATAGACATGAAGCACCAACAGTTGAAGGAGGCGGCTGTTCCCTGGGCCCCACTATAACACAGGCAACCTCACCAGCCTTAACAACTCCCTTCTGACATATTACCAAGATACTCCTCTCCACCTCCTTAGCCAACGGCTCGGACTTGGATCCATTAATGACCGGCTTAGACCCCATTCCAGGTACAACAGGAACATATTGCACTTTACTTTCCTTCATAGATTCATACAACTCTTCAGCCCGTGTAATAATTGGGTCAGGCATCCCTTCTCTTTGGGCAGTCTGAAATGCTAAGCTCTCTCGACATACCCCATCAGTCAATTTTAGGGTTGGCTTAATAACTCCATTCACGGTTTCAGCACCCATTGCTTTGAAGACTGTGTTGTTGGTACTTATGGGTAAGTCAAAAAGGCCATGTAAGTGCGTTGAAATAATACCAAGACACCCAACTTGGTCAAGTGTCTCTAATATACTACCAGCTATGCATGTGCCCTTGGCTGTCTCTGTGCCCCGGCATATTTCATCTATTAAGACAAGGCTTCTTTCCGTGGCACGTGTGACTATAGACCTTATCTCTGACATTTCAATCTGAAAAAACATTAACAAAACACCTGTAAGACACAATAGTATACGAATAACATGTGATCCATTCCCTGTGGATTTTTTAATATCTTTTGTTCCTTGGCAAACACAAGAATGTATCACATCCACTTGCCGAAATTATTTTGCAAAATAATATTTTTCTTTTTACCTGGAAGGTGCTTTTTCCATCAGCAGGGCTGTCGTATGTTTTCATATGGAGCATAACTGAGTCAAAATTAGGAATAACAGCTGACTTAGCTGGCACCATCAGACCACATATTCCAAGAACAGATGCAGCACAGATTGACCGAAGAATACTTGATTTTCCACCTCCATTTGGTCCAGTGAGGAGGAACAGAGAGTGCATTTTCACATCATTTGGTATTGCGTTTCCTTGTGACGTTTCAAGCCAATAAGGGAGCAACCCCAAAAGTTCCATCTCTCTTGTTGTTTTTGCTTCTGCCTCACCCTGCATGTTATGGAATTATTACAAGAATTTTCTTTTTTGGATGAATAACAGTAGAGCTTGAGCAAACAAATTTGACTGTATTTGAATTATTTGCACAATTTGCCTAGCCTAGCAAAACCCAAAACAATTGTTTGAAATCAACAATCCCAAATCTGACTAGTTGTAACCTGGATTGACCTACAATTGTACTGTTCAGTCTGGCTGGCCTATGGAATTCCAAGCACCACCAAAACTTAAACGTCCTGATCCCTATGATCCAGAAAGTTAACCCCATATAACTTTCAAAATATAAATAAATTCAATCCAACAATTCCGTTCAAAACCAGAAATTGGCAAAAACCCAAAAATCGACAGGGTGGATGACCATGACCTCCTAATGACCAGAACACAAAATGACCAAAACCCACCTGGGTAATATATTAACCCAAAATAGCCCATTAACACCCTTGTACAAGGATTTGGTTATTAAGCTTTTTGGTCATGTACCCCAATTAGGCGAGTAACGTCTAACCCACACAAGTAATATATTTCGGTATGGTATCAAATAATTCTCAACTGCCTAATTATGCATCTAACTTTTTGCACCGATTTACTCTTAAGAGAAATTTCAAGATGAATATTGGTCTACACAATACAATAACCGTAAGAACTAAAATAGTTGGCAATCAACACACATGAATGTAGCACATCAAATATATCACAGTATATGTAAAATCTAGGAATAGCTTATGGTAAAATTACATATCTCAAAGCAAAAATTGTATTGGAAACACAAATGAATTAGTACCTTAGAAATATAAGATTCCTTTATTGTAGGAAATACCCATCCCCTGCGTCGGCCTTCACTGCAGAGTAAATAGAACTTTTGTTAGATAACATGTCCAAAATATATTTTCAGCTGATGGTTATTTAAGCATTACCTAACATGGCTAAAGAGTGCCTTTGATATGACAAGTATCATAGAGGCAAAAACAAGCACATTAATGTTATTCTGAAGCTCAGCTGAAAGATCTCTTAATAGCTCCAATACTTTTTCTCTCGCCTTATTACAAGCTTCATGATACCTACAAACAACGAAGAAAATAACATCCGCATATTAAGGGAAAGTAAAAAGGTTGCAAATTTCAAGAAACAGTTGACAACCAGGCACACATCAATACATGTTTACTATACTTTTAAGTTTTCATAACTAGTTAAAAATGCAAAAGGGTAGTCCATCAAATATGATTATACCACTGCATTGTACGTCATCCCCACCAAAGTAATGCAAAACAACAGTACACCAAGCAAAAAACAGAGAGGCTCTCATGAAACTGAATAGGAGCAATGCAATTTGTTCGCATTTCGAAGGGAATGTAGCCATCCTCTTGCTAAGCTTAACCTTTACTTTTTAATGTTGGGATAGGTTCTCAGGCAACAAAAAGTAGCTCCAATTGGCAAGTACTGCTAACATGTTTGGCTCTACCTTGCGACAAGTCAGTTGTGACTTGTGACAACTATAGTAAGACCCTAAGAAACCTTCATTTTGTTAATACCTGGTTAAAGCATCGTCAACCTTGTCAGTGGTAAACCATTCTTCACCAACCTTTCGACCTTTCGCGTCATAAGCTGGCACAAGCTGCTTAATTTGTTCTTCCCCTGGGGTGTGACCCCACACACTGGGCTGAAACCGCTTCCCTTTAAACCAGACAGCCTCATGCTCTTTGGAATAACAAATCTCCCCCTTTGTGCCTCCATTAGGAGAGATTAAAGATTTTACTCGCGATACTATTGGGAGAAAATCTTCTGTTATCTGAAAGCCAGTATAAAAACTCAAAGTTAGGGACATTTATGCTCTTTTTCTTAACTTTGGTGCAGGCCCGATAAAAACATTACTTGAATTGTCCTCTACCAGGGTCGAGTTTAGCTTGGAACAGTGATGTTCAAAACGAGGTGATATTCTATTACAAAGTTGTACTTACACTTAGGGATGAAAACGGATCGGATACGGAGCGGATGTAGGTCTTCCCATATCCGCATCCATATTTTTTTCTCGGATACGGATACGAATACGGATGCGTTCGGATACGGATACGGTTCGGATATTAAACGAATACGGATACGGTTCGGATATTATCGGATACGGAGTCGAATACGAATATATTTTGTCGGATACGGATCATATAACGATCAATTTATTTTATTTCATTTCTTTAGAACTTTTTTTAAATTTCATATTGCGTATAAAAGTTTGTTATATATGAGAGTAGCTGAAGCATAAGAAAATTTTCATGTCATGCAATAAGTTATATTCAAACAATATAAATTATACGATAATAAGGTAATAAGGTAAGCAGTGTACAAAATTTATTCTTTCAACCAATTAAATCCAAAATTTCATCAAAATATTATATATAATATGTATAAATTAAATTATTATTAACATTATTGGTTGGATTCTCAACAAATATATTGGATTCAATAAATCACATATATAACCATAATTATCAAATTTATGAATTAATCAATAAAATTGCAAGCACCACATAAGTACAAATTTAATAGAATTGATCAATAAATTCAGTCTTTCCATAATTTGAATTCCAACAGTATATTTAACTATTCAATGTCAAATCATATCATGTTACCTTAAATGTCATCATACATTAAAAAAGTATATTAATCATATGTAATCAACATGATTAGAGAAAAAAAAATTTAGTATTATTATCATATATAATCATCTCAATAATAAAAAAATAAAAATAATTTTATGTTCCAAATAAAAATATTATTATAAGAGAACTTATCTAATAAAAATTAAGCATTATATAATTAAAAGTATTCTCTAATGTAGATAAGTAATTATATTAATTATCTTATGCCGTTAAAAATACGGATAAACGGATTAATATCTATCGGATACGGATAATATCCATGTCGGATACGAATACGGATCGGATATTGTCAAAAAACTCAAAACCATATCCGCATCCATATTTTTTTGGCGGATACGAATACGAATACGGATATGTTCGGATACGGATACGGATCGGATGTTATGCGTATTTTTCGGATTCGGATACGGATCGGAGCGGATTTTATCCGCTCCGTTTTCATCCCTACTTACACTCCAGTGCAATACATGGTACCCATTTGACTGCCAGATCAAAGAGAACCATAGTCTTCTTTCCAGTTATTCTTGTTCAATGTTCTTTAGCCCATTTGGTGGTTTATAGCATCATTAGCAGTAAATTAAGATTGTCTTTGACTTTAAATGAAATATTGGTTTCATGTCTCTATTAAAGCAAGACCAAATTAAACCCAGAAAATATCACATAAACATAAATTAAACCCAAGAGAGAGTAGGAAAACTGAAGGTGCAAAGCGTACAGCACAACACAAGGCCTCAGCAGCCTGGTCAACTTGTAAAAACTCTTCTTCAGCATGAATCCTTTTTACGCGGCCTTTCCAAGAAGACTCCATATCTTCGAAGAACCCATCTGGTATGATTTCAAAAGAGCTTACTTTCTGGTCACTTTCTTTGCCTAAAGAGATCACCTCTCCAATTCTTTGAGAGATCAAATCGCATTCCTTCGACTGAAAATATATTAGGGGAAAAGAAATTTCATGTGACTAAGATAGCTTTTGATTGCAAAGGGTGGTTTGCTAATTTGATTTACTTCTACACTAATTTCTAATTATCAATATTAACCTTATTTTTTTGCATGTGAACCTTTATTTTTCTGAAACAGAACTTAAATTTCAGATATCTCATTTGTTAATTTGATTTACTTGTACACTTTGTTTCCAATATTAATATTATTTATTTTGGTTCAGTATTCCATTCTTTTGTCCTAGCACGTTTAAGAAGAGGTTCAAGCTAGATATCATATTCAATATCAACAAGAATAAATAAATAATTGACAAAATAAGCTATTAAGCTGGATTTTATCAAAAAAAAAAAGAACTCAAATGTTAAGTTGTAGATGATGGTAATAAACATTACAAGCAGGTCATATTCAACTTGCAGCCCAGTGGCAACAGAGGTTGGAATCAATAGTATATGCAAGACAGGAGAAAGCTCAGCATTTTTACTCATGTGGAGTATCTCGTCAACTACATTCTTAATTCTACAGAACTCTATGTGGTTTGCCTCTTTTGACTCGAGCAGCTTCACAAGCTGAATTTTATACAAAATGGTTAGTCCAGCAATTAATGTTGTCAAATGCACTCTAAAAAAGAATAATCCAATGAAAACAATTTGAAGCTGTTATTTAGCCTTAATAGTAAGCTTAAAGATGAAAAAGTACTTTAGCTGCAGAAATGCAAGTGAAATCAGGGATTGAACATGTGACATTACTCATGAGCCTGCATGCATCTGCAAAACAAAAGTTAAAAAGGAAAAATAACAAAACATCCGCAGAAAATTGATAATAACACACAGCCATTTATCAATAACACCTATTGAACACAGAAATGATACACATAAAAATGATGCAAAGGTACCCTGAAAATATAGACTTGCCTTGAATTGCAGAAGAAATCTCAAATGCAGGAGGATTTAATAGAAGATCCCTAATATACCTGAAATTGATATTTAATGTTTTGCTTCGCTCTTATGTTCAACACTAGTACAAAAAATACTAATAAATTAAATTATGAGTACACTGAAATAAAGTACCAAAAGCGTCAGACACTAATTGATAAGATAAAGGTTGGGTAAACTTACAACAAAGGAAGACCGGCGCAGCTGGAAGGCAGCAAGAACTTTAACAAGCTAGGTATTCCTTCAGTTGGTATCAAACCTATCTGCGATGCAGCCCCCAGGTACAGAGGTTGAGGCCTATCTTCTGATGAGATCGTCATGTTTCTAAATGTAGTTCCTTCATCAAGCCCATATATTTCTCGCACCTAAAGAACAATAATTAAGAAAAGAGTTAATGGTGTTGAGATAAGAATTACTAGACCACCAATCCAACTTTGTACAGTATCAGATGAAATTTTTTTGAGGGTCCAGTATCATATGAAATTAATCTCTGCTTCTTTTAATATCTTCTTGCCGGAACTAATCTAGCCTTCTTTTGGCAACTTTTTGCTGGAAGTGCTACTATCTAGTAACAACTGGGTTTTGACTAGTACGATGCCTGAACATATCACATACCTTGCCTAGAAGTTCTTGAATGGGATCACCATCAAACCACTCAAAATATTTACCATTACATTCTCCCCATAATAGCCCTCCATCTCCATATTCTCCCCACCTAAATGTCCCTGCCAAAAGTTTTGTTTATCTATTTATTTATTTGCTGCAACAACCAAAACTGGTTCTGCAAATCAAATTAAAGATTTTACACGGTTGCAAATGACATCCAAATTTTCTAAAATTTGCAATGAAAGGTAACTATTCAATCTCTTCATAAATTTATATAACAATGACCAAGGTGGAGTCAATAAAAATGAAGACATAAACCCAGAACAAATCTAAACTCAGTTCAAATCTTCAGAACTAGTTCATGAAAGCACACAGAAGGTATTGAAATCTTCCTGTCCGTTTTCTATTAGGATTTAGGAACTAATCGGAAATAGGTAAAATCACCAATATTCTCTTTTTCCCACAACATTATTCTAACAGTTGGTTATTTATAGCAATTATTTCAAAAACCATGGTTATTATTTCCCAATGTCCAAAATGTTGAATGGTGGCTAAATATACATTATTATTTTGCAAGGACAAAGACGAAAATACATACTACAAGTTCCTTTATTAGTACTTTCAAAATAGAAAAAAAAAATACAAGAACCAAAATTGAAACCTGAAGAATTATTCCTCAGAGAAGTGTGAACATATAAATGGTGGTATTGGCATATGCGGAGCTTCATTACTAGAGCTTCTTCTGTAAGACCTTCCTCAGAAGAGTATGTTTTCATTGTTTCTACCACCGATATCAAACAATATCCTTTTGCAGATCTCCAGACTCCTGAAATTTTAGAAATAAGAAATGAGAGCAAAAAGAAATTGAAGGAACTTGAGCTTGTATAACCATGAACAAACACAAAATATGCTGTTTATACACCCAACCCAACCAAATTTTCAAGATATATTATCCAACATCAGCTTCACTTATATCTAAGAAAATATCCCAATTAAACTTGTATGCAATTGTTTATCCGTAATAAAAAGAAAAGATGAATAATTTGGAGATTCAAAAACAAACAATAAGACAGGAGAGTATGTTGGTATTCCAAGTAACAAAGGGAACTGTCAGATGCATAATTTTTTTTTTATTCTTTTAAGTCTCCTAGGCATACATGAAATGCGTCCAATAAAAGATTGACATATCTAGATATATTGTACCAACAACAGGCATAGGATCAGGAAATTCTACATCATCGTCCACTCCAGCCAGACCAAATACATAAGGGCTTCCTGGATGTGCATGCCTATAGTTTTAAGAAAATTTTGGTTATAAATTATGCAGAGAAAACAAACATAGTGGAAGTTGAAAAGGGAAAATGCTTTATTAGCTTATAAATTCTCATACTAGATAATTACCCAGAAATAAATCGACCCTTACGAGAGCGGGCTGGCACAGGGCCTTGAACTTCCTCGACTATGCACTAAAAGATAAGATAGCACAAAAAACTATCAATCCCACTTCTAAGAATAAAAAACATAAAGGTGTACAATTCAGACAAACCAATCCAGCTGGGACCACAATGGTTCAGTTTGATAAGACCAACTTAGGCTCAGCTCAATATGGTTCCATACAAAGCCTGATCAGTATGCCGTTCAAACGCAGAAGAGTAACTTACAACAGAGAACCCATGTCGAGTCAAGTCATCTAAAGTCTGCCGCAGGTTCTGGTCAAAATAGAAAAAGGTCAAAAAAACGAAAAAGTGAGGGAGCAGGGGAGGGGGGGCGAGAGAGAGAGGGGGTACCACAACAGGACAGCCAGCTTTAGGAACACCATCAGAATGCAGACCTCCCATTGGGTTTAAACCTGCATACTCCACAAGAATACAGGCATCAAACCCAACCGCCTCATAAAAATCTCCTACCTGAAGGGAAAAAAATTACAAATCCATGAATTCACAAATTTATGTTTCGATTACACAAAGGCCAATTCAACTTCTGTGAACAGTCCACAATTTCACACAAGTTCCATGAATGGCTCAAAATGTGAAGCAGAGATGCCTTCCATCTGGTATTATCTAAACTTCCATTGTGTAAATCATTTGGTGGTTCTCTTTAGAGTTAAATGTACTGATCAATAACCTCCCTTACGATTTGATTAAAATGAAGCATATAACTGTAACGCTTACTCGGCATAATAGCACTTCACGGGGAAATCTCGACTTGAAATGCAGTATCTCCATGTTCAGAGTTCCCTCTTTTAAACTGCATAAGTACACCTATGTAGTATCTATCAATCTATCACCGGCAATTAACATAAAAATGTATGACAAATGCATATGACATTCAACAAAGTCAATGCATACCTCCCATTTTTCAGTGTGGCATCCATCCCTAAAAGATTTGAATAGGATAGCCTCTTTACTAGATGAACAGTTGAGGGCTTTTTGCAAATCCCAACTTTCTACATGTTACATAGCCACGTGATTAAAAAGACACGAAAAATTACTTCAATCAATCAAGTGGTACTAAATTTTCAACAAACCTCTTTCCACCATAGAATATGTAGCTGATGTTCTTCTTCATCTATAAGTTTTTGCTTGTGCACTTTTCTAGCAGCCATAGGAATCCTTTGAGGAGCCTTTCGTGGTCTTAGAAAGTATCTCCCCCCAACCAACCTGACATAGTTCAGCCAATGTAAATATATCTCACAGAATAAGAAAGGGTAAGATGATTGAAGAAGGGTAATTAACTAATTATAGTGTGCATTTAAGTTTAATATCCAACATCATGTTTTAATGTCCATCCAATGGCTAAAATGTAAAGGAAAAATTGTTACAAAACTTGATTATTACAACTTATTTTGGGTCATCAGCAAGAGTATTAGGTATCTAATGGGTGATCAAATCAAGCTCCATGATATTGAATAGAAAAAAAAAACCCAGCAAATTTTTCAATCCAAAAAGGAATATTAAAAATGTTCTGACACACATTGAAGGGAGAGTGGACTGGTGGGGGCGTCTGGTAAAGACGGGCTGGAGCGACCAAGCAAGAGAGAGCAAGCGAGGCGACGACGCCATTAGCGAACTGGTCAAAAAGCGATGCATGTGGGCGATCGAGCCAGCGAATTTCGCCGGAGAAATGGAGGGAAAAGAGGAGTTAGGGTTTCATGGGGTAGAGACAAGGAAGAGACACTGAGAGCCAGTGATCAGTCTCTCCAGTTCCCAGTAAAAGGTGCTTCGTACTTCCCGCCAGAAAAAAAAAAAAAGTGTCTGGAAAGCGCTGCGCCTGCGCTTCTGGTGATTTTTTCTGAAGAGAATTGGGCTCAATGGGCTTTTATCTTGTCCGTGTGGCTTTGATTTGGTTTTGAACTTAAACGGGCCAGTCCAGACTAGCGAGATGGTATGTTTGGCAAATGGTGTGAACTAGAACAACTAGTTTTAGCAGGAATGATAACTGCCATCATCTGCAGTTCTGCCATCCCTGTCATCGCTAAATATAAAGTGAACATATAGATGATCTAAGTGAACACTTACAAACAAATAAGTGTTGTCATCATTTGTTCAGAATTTTACATGCATATTCAACTTATTTTCATTGAACTTATTTGTTTGTATGTGTTCACTTAGATCGTCTATATGTTCACTTTGTTTGCTGTATATGTTCACTTTATATTTAGCGATGGCAGGAATGGTAAAACTGCAGATGGCAGTAATCAATTTCCTGATTTTAGTTCTAGTTCCATAGTTTTAGTAGAACTAGAAAATGAGGAGAACTAGATCTTGTTTTAGTTTGACCATGTTTGGTAAAGCCGAACTAGTCTAGTTCGGCTCCTTGCCAAACATAGCCATAAAATTACTATCTACCGTTTCTCCACACATCAGCAATATAACCATTTCATTGCATTTGTATTTGTTTATCTATGTGTTTATTTTATTCAATCATCAGTTAGATTTTATTTTTTGTATTGTTGTTTAGATTTTTATATGAATATTTAACTTATTTTTATTAAACTTATTTATTTGTATGTATCAACTTTGATTATTTAAATGTTCACTTTGTTTAAACGATGGTAAAATTGCAGATTGCAAATTTTCTCTTTTGTATCCTCTGTTTTGTAAAAATTGTATTTGAATATGCCTAGTCCAAAAGAGGAGAAAAAGGAGCATCTAATTGCAAGTTTGATCACATGCAAACCACAACTGTTTGTGGAACTGCTGTCCATTTCTCTAGCAATGGCGGCCAGGACAAGGCGACCGGCCACACGTACTTGGCAGCGGCCGTCAAATTTTCCTAAAAAAAAAAAAAAAAAAAGACTGGCCACATTGTAGAACATAAAAGTTATGGAAGCTTTTAATGGAATACATAATTCAAAGTTGGCAGAAATTGTCTTTTTTTTTCACTGAAAGCTCCATCATATTCCAGAATCACCAACTTCGTCACAAATATTCACTACAAATTGACAATCCAATATGCTATTGATTAACATTTTAGTATAAAATCTAGATTAAGATATGATAAGTTAACACCTAACTATATTTAAGATGGGGTCGCAGAACCTCATTTTTGCTTCAAAAAAAATAATAAAAATTAACACCCAACTGTGCCGAGATTTTAAAAAATTCAGTATTTCGGAATCAACACTTGTCATCACTCGTCTACTACTAGTCGACATATACACATATGATGAGGCTTCCACTCTAGTAATTAAGTTGACGTTTGCTTTACATTGAGAACATTTTAAGAAAAAGTACCTTACCTGAAATTGATAAAGGGAAAACATTAAATTTATATCATGTACTTACTACATTGCTATTTTGCATGTAGAATAGTGCAAACCTCAAGGATGAGGCCAATGCGGATTGAAACGGCAAAATTCTCAAAATATAAAGAAATTGTTCTTAAAAGAACTTGTAATACATACACTGTTATCTCTAAGCTTGTTTACATACTCCTCTCTTGCTCAACAACTACATAATAGGTCTGTTGCTTATGCAGAAGAGAGACTCTGTTGTTAGTATTCTGTTCACATGTTCCCCAAGATTCCTATCCTGAAATTTAGAAGATAATCTCCATTTGTGAAGGGGAATTAGAGAACTCTTCCATCCATGCCATCAAGGAGGCCACCCCACAGGCCTTTAACTGGAGGCAGTTGTGCCACAAATGCATTCCAGGGCGGATAACCAACTCCACTCCCCCGAACACGTCCATCCATCCGTAGAGACAAGTACCTTCATTTAGAAATAAATGGTGAGGAGAGAAAAGAATAAGTTTATGGGTGTTACGAGCCTTGGTGGGTCGTAGGTTATAAGGGGTATTAAGGGACTGGTTAGGTTCTGCCGTGATGAACAGAGAGATAAAGAGAAGAGAAAGATAAAGAGAAGACTATTTGTTATTGATTTCTGCTTAATTCTAATACAATCCTCAGCTCGTAATATATAGAGCTTTCTAAAATATGGTAACATATCAATTCTCAATATCAGCTAGCTAATAGAAATAGAAAGATACATAAATATATTGAAATCAAATAATATCTATTAAATCTGATTTTCTTAAATCTAAATATATCTTATTATATTATTTCCTTAAAGATCTGTAACATTTCCCCCTTCCATGAGAATCAGCTTGTCCTCAAGCTGAAAAATGGGGTAACAAATGCAAATATTATCCAGGTGCTTCATTGGTAATTAACAATGATGAATGCTCAAGATCATCATCGTCCACGACCTTTAGCCATAATAGTCGCTTGCGCTTATGACCCCTTGTGTATAGCTCATCATAATTAAAGCACAAACCCTTATGACGTCTCTCAGCCAGCTCAGTTGGGGTGAGGCGGCATAAAGAACGTTGATATGGTAGCGTCATCATTTCAGGAGGTTCAAGAAGAATACTTGTGGCAGGAGTCATGCGGTAGCAATGCTCGAAACTGCGAGCTAAGCTCATGGCATGTTGCAGGTCAGAATGTTTGTGTAACTCGACATCGGCGCGAAGAGGATCGGAGAAACCAGCAATAAAAACGTGCCTCTGTTGAGTTCGAGTAACCAAATTAGCGGTGAAAACATGGATTTGTTGAGTTGGAGTAACCAAATCAGCGGTGGCGCGAGATTGTGGACAGTGGTTCTCATCTGTTTTGAGAGGATGCTCTAATGCAAGCAAACGATCTTCAAACAGAGTTAGGCGACGCATGATCTCGTTCTGACCATGGAGAAGCTGTTGGTTGCTTTGGAGAAGATTTTGGAAGGCGGTTGTGAAGTCAAATGTGGCTGGGGTTGTTTTATCCTTAGACATCGTGGCTGTCTCTGATACCAAATTGTTACGAGCTTTGGTTGGGGTACACAAGAAAAGGGACAGAAGGGATAAGAGAGAGATGGAGATAAAGGAAAGACTATTTGTTATTGATTTCTGCTTAATTCTAATACAATCCTCAGCTCGAAATATATAGAACTTTCTAAAATATGGTAACATATCAATTCTCAATATCAGCTAGCTAATAGAAATAGAAAGATACATAAATATATTGAAATCAAATAATATCTATTAAATCTGACTTTCTTAAATCTAAATATATCTTATTATATTATTTCCTTAAAGATCTGTAACAATGGGAATAAGACTATAATAAGGCATCAAATAGGCCTACAAGGATATTATAGATGGGCAAAAAGACAGCGAGAGAAAAATAATACTCACACAGGAGAATCAGGAGCAACATTAGCAAGCTTCTTTTGTTCATCTATCCATCTGCAATAGCACAAGAAAGGAAGAGTTCATGCATAATCATATTCATAGATTTTAATTACCAACAAAACCGATGTGCGCCCTTTTCATAACTGTTTTCCAAATCTGTTTTATAGAGAATATCTCATTAAAACTTTATATATAACAAACATTAATTATTTGGTCTTACTTGGCCCATTCAGAGACAAAAACAGGACTAAGCTGCCAGAGCCGTTTTAATTTGTCATCATCTGCCATTTCACCAACAGTTGCAAGTGACTTAAAATCTGGAAGCTCACCCTCGGTGCAAAATGGAACAACCAACACTCCTCTCTCCACAAGACCATTTACAAATGCCTTACTCCTCTCGAATGATTCGAGAAGAAAAGAAGCAGGCCCCACCACAATTACTAGCCTTGAAGCACCTCTCAGCTCTTCCATGGAAACAATCTTATTCTCATTCAATCTAAGTTTAAGTTTAGAAAGGCTCTCTTCTCTAGCTAATCTAGCTTCTTGGGCATTTTTAGCTTTATTTTCCCTCGTGTAAAGAAAAGCGAAGAGTACAACTGCACCTAAGTCTATACCAAAGGATTGCAGCACACTGGGTATATATTGTGATTTCGCTGGAGATGTTAATGCAGGTATTAGTTGGGTGAGAGATATCAGTCCACCTAAGGAGGCACTGGCAATAAAAGCAAGATAGAAAAACATGCGCACAGACCGGAATGGAGAGAGCACTTCGCTTCGTAGTTTAGCAGATGAGCTGAGAAGAAAAAACAAAAAATGGAATTTATGAACTAACATATTCAGAAAATTAAATCAATCATATGTAGTTTTTAAAACTTGTCAGAAGTTAGTTATTTCAGGGGCTATCTAATTTTACTGCGCTGAGTAACAATTTAATTTTTTTTACATGCCAGTTGCAAGCACCAGAAAGGCCAATACTAGAAAGGAAAGAATAAAGGAAGCCACTAAATATTGTAATGTCTTTGCTATCTTGCGTCTGTATGCGTTGTAGGTACCATACCAAAATTCAAAGTCATACTTAGACAAAGGCAAAGAGTAGAAATTTAATCACCCAAAATTCTAGAGAAAGGAGAACAACCAAGTACCTAATTTCAGATGAGGTAGAAGGCTTGTTGGCAGTGGAACAGCATACACGCCTCAGTCTCCAGTTAATAGGAGAAGAACTGCGCCGATTTCTAGAAAGGAAAAAGGGTTTGTGAATTGGAAGTGGAGGAGCGAAGGCAACAATAGCACGAGTGGTAGTTGTAGCAAGGGAGTGGGAAACAAGCGGAGGAAGCAAGGCAACGGTACCCATCGCCTGTATTTGCTTCCCGGGAAAACCCAGGAGAGAAATTGGAAGCGCAGAATTGCGTCATGGGCCGCGTAAGAAGTTAGCACAAGAGAAAACTCTGAATGGTGCGATTCTGCCCCACAATTTTATCTTGTGGAGGTAATTGGGACAACACGCTGGTACGGCGAAAACGATGAGCTATTATAATGTAAGAGCTGGTCCGACATCACTAGTCTACAATATTTGCCCATATAAGTTGAGAATTAGAAAAACTTTTATGATGATTTAGATAAGGAGCAAGCTTCAATGCCAATATTTTTGTTGTCCTTAAATGTAAATATTATACTATTTAGTTACCTTTTTTTAATTTTAAATAATAACGTCAAATCCAAACCGTTCATCTTATTTAATTTAATAACCGATGTGTTTTCATATAAGTTTTGTAAATTTTAGAATTTATTTGATACTCCATCAAAGGCTAAAACATGAACGTATTAGAATGAATCTATCATAATTAATAAGGTTTGCTTATTTTTCTATCTCTTGATGGAGTATCAAATAAACTCTAAAATTTACAAACACATCGGTTGTTAAATTAAATAAGATGAACGGTTTGGATTTGACGTTGCAATTTTAAATTTTGAAAAAGTAACTAATTAATGAAATGTTGGCATTTGGGGTAACTAAAATGTTGGCATTTGAACCTTGCTCTTAGATAAGTTGTTATAAATTTGATAAGATTTGATGTCGATTGATTATTTTTCCGTTAATTTAACAAAAAAAAAAAACCTATTCAGGCTTTAACAACACTTAGTATTATTAACTTTTTTTTAAATAATAAACTAAAAGTATTCTAAAACTAATGCATAAATATTTTTTTAGTATTATGAACATTTTTTTTTTGAAAAGAATGATAAGCTAAAAATATTCTAAAACTAATGCATAAATATTTTTTGAGAATTGTCTAGGACCATCACCATTTCTCATCATCACCGTAATCACCTTACTTACCTTCACCCTGCCCCTACACAACGGTTACTCTACTCAGCGTCTATCCAGCACTTAACCCCCTACTTCAGCACCTACCCACCTTCCCTATCGACCCGCCACCATCATCTGCCTCCTCCTCCCCCATCCATTTACAAACATTTAGTGTATCTACTGGGACAATTATAAACGATTTTAACTAGTAGGACAATTGTGATGATTACTAAGATAATTAATAAAATAATGAGTAAAACATATATATATCCTTTGTGCAAATAATTAGGACGATTAGTAGGACAATTGTAATGGTTACTAAGACATTAATAAAATAATAAGTTAGACATATATATTTTTATGTGCAGACAATGAGGACAATTAGTAGGACCATTGCGATGATTATCAAGACAATTATAATAACTAGTAGGACAATTGTAATGATTATTGAAAACTTAAAGAACAATCACAGAAAGACACGATATTTAACGTGGTTCAGTACGAAATCGTACCTACATCCACACGCACACACACCATCACTTTTTTATTTCTTTTCAATAATAATGGAGTACAAGGGAGAATTGGGGAAGAAAATAGGTCAGAAAGGAAGAGGGAGGCGCCTCCCTTATAATAGGTAGGCTAATATTTCTTTTTATTACATTTCCATATATGCATAAATCATAAAAAGGAAATTCAGACGGTCCAACTCGGACCGAGTTCTGGCCAACTCGGACCGAGCCAAAGGGATGAGGTTCAACTCGGTCCGAGTTTGGCCCAACTCGGACCGAGCCAAACATCCAATTTTCTCCACACTCCCCCTCAAGTTGGCAGGTAGATATTTCGCATGCCCAACTTGTCAATTGCTTCATGAAAATTAGTACTAGACACACCTTTGGTTAGTATGTCTGCAAGTTGCTCTTCCGTTCTTACATGAGGAATACTAATTACTCCTTCTTCAATGTTCTGTCGGATAAAATGTCGATCTACTTCAATGTGCTTGGTCCTATCATGTTGCACCGGATTTTGTGATATAGCAATGGCAGCCTTGTTATCACAAAACAGTTTCATTTCTTCACATTCATAGAAGCCAAGATCCTTGAGTATCCTTTTAATCCACAATAACTCTTGCAGTCCCTTAGCTATTCCTCTAAACTCAGCTTCAGCACTTGACAATGCCACTACCTTCTGCTTCTTACTTCTCCAAGTAACCAAATTGCCACCAACAAAAGTGAAGTACCCAGATGTAGACTTTCTATCAGTTACATCTCCTGCCCAGTCAGAGTCTGTATATCCGTGAACTTGAAGATGTCCATTTCTTCTGAAAAAATACCTCGTCCTGGAGATCCCTTGAGATATCTTAGAATCCACATAACAGCCTCCATGTGGTGTTCACTGGGATTATGCATGAATTGACTTACCACGGACACGGCATAGGCAATATCAGGTCGAGTGTGTGACAAGTAGATAAGTCTTCCTACCAATCTTTGATATTGTTCCTTATTGGTTGGTACCTGATCAGGAAAAATTCCTAGCTTGTTGTTCTGTTTGGTTGGTGTGTCCACAGGTTTGCAATCCAACATACCTGTTTCAGCTAGTAAGTCCAGTACATACTTTCTCTGAGATAAAGATATACCTTCATTGCTGCGTGTAACTTCAATTCCTAGAAAATACTTCAATCCTCCCAGATACTTCATTTCAAATTCTTGGGAAAGTTTCTTCTCAAGGCCTTGAATTCCTTCAGCATCATTTCCTGTGATTATCATGTCATCAACATATATAATTAAAATCACAATTTTTTCCTTATTCTTACAAAAGAACAAGGTATGATCTGCATCACTTTGGGTATATCCATATCCTTTCATGGCACTGCAAAATCTACCAAACCAAGCTCTTGGGGATTGTTTCAAACCATATAGTGCCTTCTTCAATCTGCATACAAGTGAACGCTTACTTGAGTGACTGTATCCTGGTGGAATATCCATATAAATCTCCTCATCTATGTCACCATGAATAAATGCATTCTTCACATCGAACTGATGCAATGGCCAGTTCTGATTTGCTGCAATGGACAAAAGTATTCTGACTGTATTAAGTTTGGCTACTGGTGAAAATGTCTCCTGATAATCTACTCCATATGTCTGAGAGTAGCCTTTTGCAACCAGCCGAGCCTTATACCTATCAATTGCTCCAGTGGGACCACATTTTACTGTAAATATCCACCTACAACCTACTGTTTTTCTATCTCTCGGTCTGTCCACCAATTCCCAAGTATTATTCTCCTCAAGAGCATCCATTTCTGTCTTCATTGCATCTACCCATTTTTCATCAGCAAGGGCTTCATTCAGGTTGTTTGGAATGTGAACTGATGCAAGAGTTCTGTCAAATTCCTTCACAGATTCTGGCATGTGAGACATAGTCATGAAATTTGCCATTGCATACCTGCCTTCACCACTCTCATCTGGTCTGTATCTTTTAGGTGGTCTGCCTCTGTTGATTCTGAAAGGTAACTGATAACCATGATTAGTAGTAACAGGTTCAGAATTACTTACCTCTGACTCAGGAAATTGATCATGTGGTGAAGTAGGAGACTGTATCATTTCTTCATCTTCACTTTCCAAACTTTCTTCAGATGGACCCGAGTTAACCAGTGGGTCCATTTCTAGATTCAAATGCTCACATTCAGTGGAACTCGGACCGAGATGGGTCGAACTCGGACCGAGATGGGTCGAACTCGGACCGAGATGGGTCGAACTCGGACCGAGATGTGTCGAACTCGGACCGAGTTGTGTCGAACTCGGACCGAGTTGAACAGGTTCATTTGGGAAAATCTCAGATTTTGAACCAAAAACATCATTTCTTACTGCATCGAACCAGAGTTCATTGTCTATCACACTCTCCCCCTGAGAATGAGTCTGGTTTTTACAGAAATACCCTTCATTTTCAATAAATGTCACATCCATGGTGGTATAGACTTTTCTAGAGGATGGATTCATGCACCTATAGCCCTTTTGATGTTGACCATAACCTATGAACACACATTTTTCAGCACACGGATCAAGTTTTGAGCGCAGATGTTTTTGTATGTGGACATAGGCTACGCAGCCAAACACTTTGGGTGGGATATTGAGTACTGAAGGAATCACATGGTAGGTTGAGAGTTTTTGCAATGGTGTTTGAAATTTAAGAGCAGCAGAAGGTAATCTATTAATCAAATACACCGATGAGGTAACGACATGATCCCAATAAGAAGGAGGAACATTATTTTCTAGCATCATTGCTCTAGTCATTTCTAGGATTTGCCTATTCTTACGCTCTGCCCTACCATTCTGTTGAGGTGTACCTACACAGCTAGTTTCATGTATAATCCCATTGGTTTTAAAGAACTCTCCTAGTGTTTTGTTGACAAATTCCCTACCATTATCACTCCTAAACACCTTGACATTCTTATCAAACTGATTTTTCACCATGGTAATGAAGGAAGTAATGGCAAGTGGCACATCAGATTTCTGTTTTACCACATTAACCCAAGTCATTCTAGTACTATCATCAACAAATAAGACAAACCATCTATTTCCTACTAGAGAGTCAACCGGGGAAGGTCCCCAAACATCAGAGTGAATCAAATCAAAAGGAACTCTATTATTATTATCATCATCCAAAATTTTTCCAAAATGAGCTCGATGGCTCTTAGATTTGATACACACATCACAATCAAATATCTCATTCTCAAAACCAGAAAACAAACTAGGATAAAGTTTTCTTAGGTACCCAAAAGATGGATGACCCAATCGCCTGTGCCATATCCAAATAGAAGACTTCCTACTTGAGTGTAAACCAGCAGATAAATGGGCCTGTCCAGCAGCCAAGTCTTCTAAATGATACAGTCCTCCTCTTCTAGTACCACGACCAAGAATTTCCTTCGTCAAGAGGTCCTGAAAAAGACAAAATCCAGGATACATGAGTACTACACAATTTAGGTCTTCACATAACTGTCCTACAGACAAGAGTTTGGATGAAAGAGAGGGAACCAAGAGTGTATTTGAAAGAGTTAAGGATGAGGAAAATTGAACTTCTCCAGCCCCTGTGACTGGATAAACTTCTCCATTTGCATTAACAATCTCATTTCTTCTTGGAACAGATTTTCTTACCAAGTCTTCCCTGTTGTAGGTCATGTGATCAGTTGCTCCTGAATCAATAATCCAAGAACAGTCAGTACTAGAAGTGTTTAATGAAAAAACTTTACCTTCATTCCTCTCGACAGAGGGCAAAATAGACAGTGTTCCAGAACTTAAACTGGCCAAATTTGCAGCTGGTAGGGTCTTTACTTCTGTGGCCTGGGCTTCTGTCATGTGTGCCTTCCCTTGCCTTTTTTTCTTATTCTCTTCCCACCAGTCTGGATAACCAATCAATTTGAAACACTGCTCCACAGAGTATTTTGGATTTTTACAATGGGTACACCCGCCAGGTGGTACGGGTTTTTTGTTGTTTGGTTTTGGAGGATAGTTAGACTTCTGGAGGTTCAAGGTTTGAGTTTTTGCTACCATGGCCAAGGAACTGTCCCCAACTTCACCCCCATTCAACATGACCATTTGTCGCCTTTCCTCCTTCCTTACCAAGGCAAATGCCTCTTCTACGGTAGGGAGGGGATTAATTTGGAGAACACTAGCCCTAATCAGATCCAATTTATCATCTAAACCATCTAAAAAAGTCAGTACCCTATCTTCTTGAATCAATTTCTAGTATTTTTCAATATCATGATGGCATTCCATAGGATTAGGTCTACGAGTGTCTAATTCTTTCCATAACCCTTGTAGAGTACTGTAAAAATTCTGGACCAATTCACCATTTTGTTTGACTTTACTAATTTTTCTTTTGAGATCCAGAATTTGAGACAAATCACTACCATCAAAGTAAGAGGTGTTGACTGCATTCCATACCTCTTGTGCAGTAGAGTAAGGTAAGAAGGTACCTATTAGTGATGAGTCCATAGAGTTAATCATGAAATCTTTCACCTGAGAATCCATCACTGACCATCGTTTATAAGCTTCCTCGTCTGACGGCTTTGGCCGAGTTGACCCATCAAGGTGACCCAATCTATCTCGCCCATTGAGTTTCTGTTTGACCCTAAAAATTGGCCATAATTGAAAGACTGTTATACGGGATCTGGAAACCCCCATGGGCAAATAAATCGGACGATTGGTGTACGGATAAATTTTCAAGGTCAATTTCAGATCATTCCAAATTAGTCAAAAAAAAAAATGCGCGCATGATGACCGAAACTTCAAGACAATTGGCTCCAATTTTCAACATTTGTATTAATGCTAATATTGACGAAAGAATGTTAATTTAGTATTAATGCAATATGTTTTTTTCGTTGGATCCATGTAAACCACAATTCATGCCTTAAAATGTAAAACAAGAAAAAAAATAATTGTATGATTTTGTGTGTATTTTATATACATGAAGTTATACAATTATACACCAAGAAGCAACAAGGAATAAAAATCTGCATTTTGGACGACCCTGGATACATCGAGATTTGTGCAGCTCTACAACTAAGGGTTAATAAGACTGCCATACCATTTCCTTACCACCGGCCCACATCAGCCCATCAGAAATAAGAAAAAAAAGGAAATAACGGGCCCAATTTCTCTCTCGGCCCAGCAGCTCAACTTCTCCTCCATTCCTCTCTCGCTGACAGCCTACCCCACTCGCCAGTCTCTCCTTCTCCTTACTGTAACTCCTCCTGACAAGAGCCATGACGCAGCAATAACCACCACCTCTCTCCGGCATTCAATGCTTCTCCGATTCTTCACTACACGTGACCCCACCTGTAAGCCTGAGAATGATCTGAGACGCAGGACTCGCTCCTCAACCCAATTACTCTCCGTTCCTGTGTCAACCGCCATCCCTCTCATACGCATACCATGATGACAGACACCTCTCCGCAAAATTGCAGAATTCCCGTCTGTGCATTCAATAAAAGACGATGGTGGGAGAAGAACTTGGCGCCCACTCTTCTGTTGTCTCCAGTGCGCATGAAACGGAGAAGACCCAAACTCAAAACCTGCAATTTCAAATATCACGAAATTAAGAGACATCAGTTAGAGGAAACCCAAATTCGTGATTAAACAACAACAATGGGACCTATATGGTGATGTCTAGATGGTCAATTTGAGAAATTAAGGAAGTGAACCATGATCCAGAATGGTGAAACGGAATGACACGAGTAATGCTATCTTAGAAGTGTTCAACTAATTGCGAGGATTAAGTGAAAAATAGAAATATGAATCTGGTCTCCCCCATCTCTCTCTAGTTGGTGGTGAAACCTGGCCCCACTTGTCATGGAAGGGCAGCAATCAATTGTTTAATGAAGTTGCTCCTGTAACTGTCAAGGACACTCAGAAAACCAACCCATTCCTCCATTCCGCAAGTTAATCTCATCCTTGGTGACATAGCATACTCTCTCTTCCACTGCCACATGCCACAGCTCAATTGCTCCCCCATCATTTCCCAACTGAACCAGACCTGATGGAAATGTGCAAAATTAATGGAGAAAAGAAGAATGGGTGTCAAATTGAACTAAGGAATAACTGCAATTAAATCATCTAAGCCTAATTGAACATGTTGCAGTACACACTTGTGATGGTAATTGGATTATAATGTGAAGCACAAAGGCTCAGCACATGGGACTATTTTTGAGTAACGTTGCAAAAATAAAGGAACATAATGGGAATGACCAAGTGTTCTAATGTGTTAAGAACAAATAAAAAAATCATTTGTTTTATGAACTTTATCATGCTTATCAAAATTAAATGCTCGAGCAAATGGAACTAGAAAAATGAGTGTAGCTATCACTATTGCAACAACTAATGACCTGACCTGCTGCTTGAAGTCAAAGTGAGCTCCTGAATAAAAAAAAAACAAACAAAAATAGTGAATGTGCTATGCAATGAAATTCCAGAATTAACCCCAGGGGCAAAAAGGGAAGATCATCTTCAATCTACAGGAGTCAACCCCATTCTCCTATAAATAAAGGGGGTATGCTGCTGAAGAAAAAGAGGAGAGAGGATACATTCCAAAAACTCTGCCTCTTTCATACCTCTTTACTGCCTCTCCTCCATCCATTCAGGCTCCCCATATACTGCCTCCATCTTCTACAAGAGAGACACACACACTTCTTGTATACTGCTCATGTGTTGAGCAAACATTGTGAGTAAGAGAGAAAAGAAAAGTAAAGTGTTGTTAGGCTAGTAAAAAGGAGCATTGTAATTGTGTTGCTGCAAGAAAGGAAAAATGTAAGTTCTATGGGCCTTGGCTCTCTGTACATAGAGCTCAAGGCCGAGAGAATGTATTTCTACACAAAGTATATGTGATTTTATTCTCCTCCCTTTTCTTTTCTGTTTTGCATTTAATTTCTTTGTTACTTTTCTTGCTACCTTTCTTTTTCCCTTCTCTTACACAATAAATGAACAAAAAGCTTAATGAAATAAAAGTGTTTTAAAAAAAAAGAAACTTTAAATAAAGTATATCATTGAATATTGCTCAAAGGACAGCAGGTACCCCCCCCATCCAGAGAGAGAATAAGCTCTTTGAATTGAAGCTCATTTGAAGCCACCTCAGAGAGAGAATAAGCTCTCTGAGGCATACCATTTGAAGACATCTCAGAGAGAGAATAAGCTCTCTGAGATAGGCCCTGTGAAGACCATCCAGGGAGAGAATAAGCTCCCTGGAACGAAGGCCATTTGAGTGGGAATAAACGCTCAAATTGGTGATCCTTTCGAAGCTAAACCTATGTCATTTATGGGGTTATGCTGTCCAATTTTTGTCAACCCCTAATCCCTAAAGTGACATCAACCCATTAGCCTCACTGACTCATCATCAAACTATTGCCAAACCTCTCTTGCCATGCTAAAAATAAGCTATCCTAAGGGATATACTGTCATACCTCTCTAGTCTATAATCACTCAAAACAAACCTCCACCATGATAAATCACAGCTACATCCATACCAAACCCTTAAGTTATTCCTACAAATACCCCTCTCAAAAAAAAAAATCATCAAGCAACTGTAATAAGCAGTGGGCTCGACATTAAGGCAAGAACCATACTATACGATATGCTGTTCAGATTCATGGCTATACCCACCCTCACCAAAAACATCAAACCTAGACCTAAAATGAAGTGCCATGCCATGAAATTTATGGGTTACCTTGCTTCATGCGCATACTACCTTGTTCTCAAGCGCTTCATCATGCTCCTACCATTGCTAGAAAGCCCTAACCATCAGTGAACCATGGCCGAAACCTTACCTTGATGAAACTCTATGCCGAGACCCCTCAGCCTTAAAATTGATGATGCAAGTACCCTCCTGCCTACTTCAATGCACTCGAAAGCCGATTCAATTGCTCCCTGAACTATCAAGAGGCTGTATTGACTGACTCACCATGGCTGGATTCATGCTGGGGCAAAACACCATGATAAAAACCTCTATCACTCGAATCAATCCTACACCAAGCTCTTTGAAGGTGTCATGATGCCACCTGGTCATTCGATTTGCTGACGGCACCACCAGAGAAGCGCAATAACTACCAAACCTCATCAAAACCCTAGCCGTGCGAGGGGAAATCAATTGTGACGAAGGAGAAGCCCCCACGCTCGACAAATGAATTCCTCGACATCAGACGTTCACTACGACACCAAGCAAACTCGTCCTGACAATCCTCTAGTGCTCAGCCATCTCGATTGAACGGCCATGACGGGATGTCTCCTAGCGGATCGGAGATGAAAGGAAGAAAAAGAAGGGAGAAAGGGATTATCATGTCCCAGATTTCCGTGGGCTCGGCGCATGAAGACCCAGTCATTGACCGTAGGCCCCACGAATTGAAGATTGCACTGGTCCACGGAATACCTGATCCATGAAGCTGACGGATTATTTCCAATGTAACAGCCCCATTTCCTTTGATCTTCTGTGGCGTCTTCATATGGCGAGTCACTGACATGAAGAAATGACCAATATTATGATGACACCTGTCCCCTCAGATAAACAGAACAAAATGGCGCCTATTCCCTCTTCTCTGCTGATCTGGACCAATAGAAAGATGCCATGTGTCATTCCCTGATGACATGGACCAATCATATTGCTGGAAACCTTTGAAAATCCATAGAAAATCAATCGTGACTCAGAAAAATACAAATCCAATTTCTATGGAATCAGAAAATTATGAGGAATTTAACCATACCATAACCCTGATCTAAACCAGGCCGAAACCAGTTCAGAACAACTAAAAAGGAGAATCCAGAACCTGACCAATCAGAGATTGCCACGTCACTTCCAGGATTGTTCTAAAACCCAGAAAACTTCCAAAATTCATCAAAATCCCTGAGAAGTTCAGAAAAATATGAGGAAAATCCCTATAAACTCAGAAAATTACGAGGGATTTAATTCTGCTGAAATCATGACCAGAATCAAGACCAAAACATTTTTAATCTTTTAAATGGTCAATCACAACTTGCCATCTCAGCAGAAACCTTGGAAAAACCATTAAAAATCACAGGAAACTCAGAAAACTACATGGAAAATTCCTGTGAACCCAGAAAAATATGAGGAATCCAATGGCACCAATGGCTACTGCCAAAACCCGGTAAAGAACATGCTTGGAACCACAATCATACCGGAACCACTGCCAAAGCCAGGAAATCACGCGCCCTAAACCTTTCAGATCAAACCAATAAAGGGATGGACAATACTCTAATGCCAAGCCAAAACTTAAAACCCAGTAAAGCCAATAAACCAATCCCTAAAGAGACCCAGCGGGGCGAAACCCGGAATTGTCTGAGCAAGATCGGATCGGGTAAAATTCTGAAACCCCGTAACCAACTCTGATGACCACCAAAACCCAAAAGAATTCAGTTCAATGTTGAGAGCCCGATTAGGGACTCAAAATCCCTTTTCAGAAAATAGGAATAATCCAATTCCAACAGAAACAACCCTGTACCCCGGTAAACCCAGAGCCTGACGAGGCCATAATCCATCAGCCGAGGAACAGACCAACTCAACAAGGTGCACCAATCAACCAAAACCCCAACACTGGAATACCCAGAACAAAAATGAATAGTCTTGTACCACGAGTAACCCAGATCCTGACAAGACTGGCACCCTATTACCCAAGGAACAGACTAACCATGGCTCACCAAAATAAAGGAATAAACCCAAAACCAACACCAAAATAGCACTGAACCCCGGAGAAACCAAGTCCTGACAAGATTGGAACCAAACAACCGAGGAACAGTCCTACCCAACCTAGCGGAAACCTAATAAAACAAACAACCTTCGGTCGTAAACGAAAAGGTCGAATTGAGACTACACACACATACTGATCGTATTTCGCCAATGCGGTCAAGTGACCTCAATCTGAGAGCAACCAACAAGAAAGCTAAGGCCAATATTTCATTTGGGAAGATGAAATTAAGAACGATGCGAAGTTAAAGTTCTGAGCATCTAAGCCAAAACCTTTCGACCCCGGTTACCCGAATTGTTAGTGGATTTGATTTGGATAACCACCCGACTAAAAAGAGCATTAAACCGGCCGTCTGGGATGACCTGAGGAACCATTTCAGATACCATAAACCCTGGCTATTAAGCAGCAAGACTCGGATAGTTTTGTGATAGGGAAAAGATCCACCCAACAACCCCTGATATTCAAAACCTTTAATTGAATAGGCCCGCGACAGGGATATCCCAAGGGAATAACTCAGGAATCCTTCCTAAAAATACACCAATCTTCGTCTTTCAGAACCATAACCTGATGGACCACATTCCAAGACTCTGGCGCCCAACCAAACATATCAACCAACCTCGGGTAGCTACATGAGTCCCCTCTTCAGAGACAAGCCTCAAACTGACCTCATGAGATAATCCGGATATGTCATAACCCATGAACCAATCTCAGGAGACAATTTGAACAAGTCACTGGCCCCTCCCGATTCTGGCGTCCGGCCAAACATATAATCCAGTTCCGGATGACTACTTGAATCCCCCTTCTAAATATGAACTTCATACCGTCCTCATGAAAGCAGCTTGGGAAATCTGCGACCACCAAGTTGTCGGTAGGAGACGATTTGAACAGTCAACACCCAAATCATAATGCTCTTAAGGCTGGTCAGATCAACGAAGAATTTGATCTGGGGAGCCGCCCCTCGCGCATAATCGGGATTCAGTATAGAACAAGCCAAGGCACGTGCTGAATCCTCAGAACATCAATACGCCAAGGCCCGATGTTTCCAACCAACTTGACATCCTAGCCAGAAACCAGGAACCAAGTTACCGACATCTGACTGGCAATCAGATGGACATTTCCAATGATTCGATTGATCACCGAGTCATCTACCCTCTAACTAGACCCACTTGGCTGGCAACCAGGTGCATACTGCATTTTCTCCACCCCAACTCTAAGCATCACGCTCGTATCTCTGACGGGCGGCTAACTCTGCATCATACTGGCATCCACCCCAAATTTTTCGGTTGGCTACCGAAGTGCTTACCGACGACGTCGAGGCACATCAACTCTCAGTGGGAGCCAGACCATGATATCTTGATCAGGTGTTCAAGATTTCTGCCGCATACTCTATGCCAACGGATGAGTATAACTTCGATGTGCGAGACTACCAGAGTGGTTCTGTCTCAAGCGTCACCCGCGCACCTCAATAACGCCCTCTACAGTCAGGCGTTAGACTGTTATCAGGAACAATAATCAGGGACATGATGATAACAGATAGAATGGCCGATATTACCGTCGCCGACTGGTATCGAGTCATTCACCCGTTCTCAGGAAAACGACCAACCCAAAAATTCCCAAAGACGAGCCTTAAAATCAACCACATTGAACTTTCTTCCCTGAAGCTCAGGCCTGAATATGGTCTCTGCGAAATCTCTCCAAGTCATCAGAATCCAAACAGGAGCCTAACTCAGGTTCCTCATGTCCTCGAACCCCAAATTCCTCACAATTTCCTCATATTATCAACCGAAGTGGCAAGAATTCAAATTCCTCACGTCAGAACCCGAAATCGAGATAACTTCCAGCAATCAAGGGTCCAAGCCAAACAGAGAACACCAGACCGACATCAATTGAAGGGCATCAAGCCGAAACCTCTGCGAAGGCAACAACCCAACATCTACCAAGGCAACTCCAAAACCAAGAGCATGGAACCAACCGTCCTGCGATCAAATCCATTAATATGTCAGAAAACAACAAAAAAAGAGAAATAACTCCAAAACTAAAAAGAAAAGAAGAATAACCCCAAAAACAACAAAAAAACTAGAAAAACTCAAAACACCAAAAATAGAACAAGTCTTTTAGCCCCCCGTAAACGCTAATTGTGTTATACAATTCCCTAGCTGTTTAAAGACATAGAATCCACCAATATTCCTTTGAGTTTCCAGATCTAGAGGTTCTCTCGACCATGTCAGAGGTAATTAACAGTAGGGGCTTGCGCCTACTGGAATAACTGACGAACCCCCTAAATAATAAACTCTCGTGGGAAGCATTAAGGCCGTACAGTTGTCTCGCCCGTAAAGGAGACAGCCGTATCGTGACCTTAAGGCCCGCGAGAGGTATCTGATCCGTATGCTTTTTTCGCCCTCAGTCCGCCATAAACGGGCACCGTCACCCATCAACAACGGGGAGGGCGCCGAAAGGTGCGAGACAGGTCCTGGCACGCCCGGTGGGACGGTTTTCTCCTCTCATCTGGAAACTCTTAGTTTTTTACCCCCATTGACAGCCACCGTGCGTCCCCGTCTCGCAGAAAGGTGCGAGACAGGTTCTGGCACGCCCGGTGGGACGGTTTTCTCCTCTCATCTGGAAACTCTTAGTTTTTTACCCCCATTGACAGCCACCGTGCGTCCCCGTCTCGCAGAAAGGTGCGAGACAGGTTCTGGCACGCCCGGTGGGACGGTTTTCACCTCTCATCTAGGAAACTCAGTTTAAAGGAATATCGATGGATATAATGTATAAGCTTAGGGAATTTACAATTCAAGCCATTACTCACGATGATCTTTGAGTGTTTTTCTTTTTGTAGGAAAATGGCGCGCAACAACAATAATCAAGGAGCAACGAAGCTAGGACTCACTCCGAGCACATTCATGGTCGGGTCCATCCCGGTCACTCTTCCGATGGTGCAGGCGACTTCAGACAATCCCTTCACTGTTGATGACTCCGGAATGACAAGTACGGAGTACGCCAATGCCATCTCGACTCTTTCCTTTGAAGTGAACGAACACTTTGAGGGATCTCAAGACGAGAAGACCACTATTATCATTGAACCGGTGGCGAAGAATATGGCGAAGGACAACACCACCTACGCCAAAACCTCGCAAACCCATCAAGACAAACCATCGGTTCAGATTGACGTATCAACAATGCACTCTCTCACCCTACTTCGAACCATGAGAGAGAAATCACCAAAAATTTTCAGCTCACCTGTCAGTCGTCAGCCAGTAGTGAATGCAGAACCAGTCCAGCCTGACGAAGATGTGGTTGCCAAGACCAAGGGGGCAGACCACATACCTGGTAAAATTCTCAATCAAGGGAAAGAGCCTCGCGTACCTGTCTTCTTAGTTGAAGGTTCGATCAATCCAAAAACCAAGAAGAGGCGAATGGGGGCACGAGTTCCAAACCCACCAATCCTTGATAAGCTGGTATACCTTGGAAATCAACTGAACCACGCATCAAGGAGCAACACGATAATTAGGGAATGTCAACCACTTTCCTTAGTCAATCCGTTTACTGGGATAGAAGCCACTGGAACACAGGGTGAAAGTGTTGAGAAAAATTGCCAATCGAGTGGAAGACAACCTGTGGGATGTATGGAAAGCGCAACTGTCTATGCAATTAGCAGCGAGCCACAAGACCTTGAAGAACCCAATCACAACTTCCAGATGCGTGAAGCTACAATGGAGGTGGTCACCGACGACGACCTCTTCCAGATTTCCTTCACCAAGAATGATCTTCCTGATGGAACAGTGTACCACAACAAACCACTGTACATCACAGGAGTGTCGAATAGAGTTGTGATTAACCGAATCTTGGTTGACCCAGGATCATCAGTCAACATCCTTCCACTGGAATCACTAAAGTACTTCTCTCTCGATGCCAATGCTTTAAACCCTAGTCAACAATTGATCTACGGATTCAACCTGTACTCTCAAAGGGCAGTAGGAGTAACCACATTGCCATTCTCTTTTGGAAAGCTTGAAACTCAGGCAAAACTCTGTGTCATGGAAGTCAGCGCATCATATAAGGTGTTATTAGGTCGTCCATGGCTACATGCGAACCAATTGGTGCCATCTACTCTACATCAGTGCATAAAGTACATCCGGAATGGGAAACATGGAAAGATAAAAGGGGACAATAATCCTTTCTCTATTCATGAAATGGAACTTCCAGATGCGAGATTCTTTGCACCTAGACCATCTCTGGGGGCAAACTCTGAGCGAAAACCACCAAGCCCTAAGGATGAACGCTCAGTGCTTTCAGAACACCTCGACAAAGGCGAAGCGGAAGCACGTCCTAAGAAGAAAGACCAACTTGGACAACAATCACTACCAACTGGATCTGTCCCTGATTCAAGAGCCAAGAAGCCATGCAGTAGAGGATACGGAACCCAACCTCATGCCGCAGGAATGCTCCAGTTAATCGGCAGTGAAAGTAAGGCGAATCACGTGTTGATTAGGAAATCCAAAGTTCTAAACATGGTTCAGAACCCTGAAACGGACAAAACCCTATCCTTGCATCAACACCGCTTCCATGAAACAATGGGGTTAAGAGATGAATCTGGGAAAGAACAAACCTCAAAAGGGAACTTAGCTCGAGACAGCTTCGATCATGTCGAAGAAATGGAAAGTAAGCTAAGACACCAACTGGCATTCCAGAAGCCGCCCCAGGACCCACTCCTTGGAAGGGTTGTCCCAAAGCAAGCGAGAGATGTAAGTTCGTCCATATCCAAGACGAGCCCAGTAATGGAGCTCATTGGAAACAAGGAAGCCAACAACCAGGCCTTCACCGTCGACCCCGACACAGGAGGCCATCAACTGGCATTCCAGAAGCCGCCACAGGACCCACTCCTTGGAAGGGTTGTCCCAAAGCGAGCGAGAGATGTAAGTCCGTCCATATCCAAGACGAGCCCAGTAATGGAACTCATTGGAAACAAGGAAGCCAACAACCAGGCCTTCACCGTCGACCCCGACACAGGAGGCCATCAACTGGCATTCCAGAAGCCGCCCCAGGACCCACTCCTTGGAAGGATTGTCCCAAAGCGAGCAAGAGATGTAAGTCCGTCCATATCCAAGACGAGCCCAGTAATGGAGCTCATTGGAAATAAGGAAGCCAACAACCGGGCCTTCACCGTCAACCCTGACACAGGAGGCCATCAACTGGCATTCCAGAAGCCGCCACAGGACCCACTCCTTGGAAGGGTCGTCCCAAAGCGAGCGAGCGATGTAAGTCCGTCCACATCCAAGACGAGCCCAGTAATGGAGCTCATTGGAAACAAGGAAGCCAACAACCAGGCCTTCACTGCCAACCCTGACGCAGGAGGCCACCAACTGGCATTCCAGAAGCCGCCACAGGACCCACTCCTTGGAAGGGTCGTCCCAAAGCGAGCGAGCGATGTAAGTCCGTCCACATCCAAGACGAGTCCAGTAATGGAGCTCATTGGAAACAAGGAAGCCAACAACCAGGCCTTCACTGCCAACCCTGACGCAGGAGGCCACCAACTGGCATTCCAGAAGCCGCCACAGGACCCACTACTTGGAAGGATCGTCCCAAAGCGAGCGAGCGATGTAAGTCCGTCCACATCCAAGACGAGCCCAGTAATGGAGCTCATTGGAAACAAGGAAGCCAACAACCAGGCCTTCACTGCCAACCCTGACGCAGGAGGCCACCAACTGGCATTCCAGAAGCCGCCACAGGACCCACTCCTTGGAAGGGTCGTCCCAAAGCGAGCGAGCGATGTAAGTCCGTCCACATCCAAGACGAGTCCAGTAATGGAGCTCATTGGAAACAAGGAAGCCAACAACCAGGCCTTCACTGCCAACCCTGACGCAGGAGGCCACCAACTGGCATTCCAGAAGCCGCCACAGGACCCACTACTTGGAAGGATCGTCCCAAAGCGAGCGAGCGATGTAAGTCCGTCCACATCCAAGACGAGCCCAGTAATGGAGCTCATTGGAAACAAGGAAGCCAACAACCAGGCCTTCACTGCCAACCCTGACGCAGGAGGCCACCAACTGGCATTCCAGAAGCCGCCACAGGACCCACTCCTTGGAAGGGTCGTCCCAAAGCGAGCGAGCGATGTAAGTCCTTCCACATCCAAGACGAGCCCAGTAATGGAGCTCATTGGAAACAAGGAAGCCAACAACCAGGCCTTCACTGCCAACCCTGACGCAGGAGGCCACCAACTGGCATTCCAGAAGCCGCCACAGGACCCACTCCTTGGAAGGGTTGTCCCAAAGCGAGCGAGCGATGTAAGTCCGTCCACATCCAAGACGAGCCCAGTAATGGAACTCATTGGAAACAAGGAACCCAACAATCAGGCCTTCACCGTCAGCCCTGACACAAGAGGCCATCAACAGGCATTCCAGATATTGCCTCAGAAGTCGCTCCCTGGAAGAGTTGTCTCAGAGCAAATGAAGGATGCAAGCCCATACACGTCCAAATCAGATCCAACAGTGGAGCACGTTGGGAAGGAAGAACTCAACAACTCAGTCTTCGTCGTTAGTACCGACACTGGGGGCCACCACAAGGAAAATAATGGAATAGTATCCCGAGGTGATGAAGGATCATATTTTCATCACAAGAAGGGTGAAAGACTCCATTCCAACGAAAAGGATGATAGGGAGTTGACCGTCTCGAGATACTCAAGGGGATCTTCAAAGAATGAGAAGGACTCCAACTCAAGAACACCATGTGGAGACCATGACAACAATCGGTTTGCACCAATGGGGCAAGAAATCGAAGAAATTGGAACATCGCGCGCCAACGCAAACCGTCCGATCCAAACAGAGTCAACAGAGATGTTCTCCCACAAAACGGATGCCACCAGGACAGAGTTCAGCCCTTTGAAAGTCGTCTCTTCGACAAGAAAAGCTGAAGAACTCACGGATCCACCCAATGTACCTCTTGAAATACGGGAAAACACTAGGAGAAAGACGGAAGGGACAATGAAGCCTGAAGTCAGAACATCTCACTCCACCCAACGCACAAGGGAATGTGCAAACCCCTATCCCAAGGAGTATGACTTGGTGCCTTACCCCAAAGGATATATCAGACCCCAGTTTCAACTATTCAGCGGAAAGGATAGAACGTGTCCTAAACAACATCTGTCCAGATTTACAGCTGCATGTGGTGATACGACACACAACAAAATTCTGCTGTTGCGACAATTTCCTTTAAGCCTGATAGGACCGGCACTCGACTGGTACGCTTCGTTAAAGGAGAATAGTGTCAATACTTGGGAGACAATGGCAAACTTATTCTGTTCGACATTTGCGGTATTTACCCAAAGAATTACAATGGATGATATGGCAAGGGAAAAGCCATTAGAGGCAGAATCTATCAGAGATTACATCATCCGATGGTGGAAAATGAGTTTGCATTGTCAAAGTCGAATTCCCGACTACCTAGGTGTAATAATGATGATGAAGAACATAGAAGGACCGATTAAATCATTTTTGAGAACAAGAAACATTACCAGATTTGGTGCTTTGCTCGCAGCGGTATCAGATTATGAATGCTTGGGCTCAGATGCAAGGTCACATCATCATGAAAATCGGGAAAAGAAGACAAAACTCAAGAGAGTTCGAGATTCCAAAGAACCCTCCTCCAGCAAAAGTTTGAAAGTCTCGAGCGATAGAAATGTTAGCATTCCGCGAGATCGCAGTTATGACAACCCCAAACGGCTCTTATCTGTGGTAGAGCTATCCAGCAAATCCTACTCATTTCGAAAGGAAGCAGTCCCTGAAATTTTCAAGCAAGCCATGCAAGGTGACCTCCGGTTACCACCGAGTAAGCGTCCTGAAGAAATGGAACAATCCAACAGTCCAATCTTTTGTCTATATCATAGGGTGTTAGGACATAGAATCGAAGACTGTTGGGTGTTCAAGGACTGGCTGGAAGAACAGGTCCAGTCAGGCAGAATAACACTTACCAAGAGTGAAAGGCAAGAGCTTGCGCCACATGAGCCTTGTAACTCAGAAGAAATCTTCACGGTATACGCCATTGGGTCATATGAAGAAGCTGAGGAAGAAACACAAGGTCAGGATAGCGGAGCTAACCCAATCCTACAGAAGTTTGATAAGGCCACTCATGAGGCAAGAGGAAACCCATTCAGAGAAAATCCGACATGCACCATTGAAACAAGCAACGAGAGTCAAGAAACGGAAAGAGGTTTAGCATGTGTCATTATAAGTGGGGACGCCCAGATAAAGGACACACAAAACCATGATAGCGAAACCGAAGAAATCGTGCCTGTAGTAATGGAAACCAAGGAAACTACCTCTGGAAAGGAAAAAGGTCTGTCTCAAGAAAGCCTAACAGGAACCCAGGAAAGGGACACCTGCTGTGATAATAAGATTGGAAAGGTTATATCCGTGACAGTGGAATCTGAGGGAATGCTACAACAAGCCAACTGGGGGCAAGAAACCTCGAATGTCATCATGCATCTACAAGAACAAGGAAGACAACTCATGGCACTTTTACAGAGAAGTAAGGAAGTGCATCATGAGTACAGTATGATGAATCACACGATCAAACAATTGTGCCAAAGAAATCAAGAACTGCAACAAAAGAACGCAACGATATGCCAAGAGATGGAGGCGCTCTCGGAAAAGAACGCCGAAACTCAAGAATTGCTAGGGTATGTACTGGGAACAAATAGCGACTCACTGACCATACCCCAAAAGCAAGTCAAACAACGGAGCCCCAAGAGACACAGAAACAGAGCAAAGCGTACTCGGGTCTCCCAAAGAGAAGGGATGCCAACGGTAGAAGAGCCTGAGGCTGTTGGAAACCATGGATCCCGGAAAGTAAAACTGTCACTAGGGGAAAGAAAGAGCAAGCCTTACTCTTTTCGCAGAGACGCAACCACTGAAATCTTCAGCCTGGCCATGCGGTGCAATTTGCGACTACCCAAGTGCAGGCGCCCCGAAGAAGAGTACCAGTTCAACCAACCCGATTTCTGCCTATATCACAGGGTTCTTGGTCATGCAATTGAGGATTGCTGCATGTTTAAGGATTGGGTTGAAGACAAGTTCACGAAAGGAGAACTGAAACTCCCATGGCACGTCCTGCAAGATCCAGCACCTCACCAAGGCTTCTCGACGATCTGATTGGGGGCAGTAACACACCAAACATTACCCTGTAAATTAATAAGTAAATATATATATAAAAAAAAAACACCTCGAGCGGGCATCCAGATTCGAGCTTACCTATGCGAGAGCACAACCTGTTGGTGCTGACGAAGGCAACCGACTTTGATCATAGAGGCTTGATGGTAAATGCAGAATGTTCGGCTGATGGTCTCACTCCAACCTCTCAGACGAAACCCAAACCCTTAGGTAATATCAGACGACCCGTGAGTCTGGTATCTTAACCCTACCCCGGATTGGAAGCATCTACGTCTACGGTCCGAAACCCTCCAAAACCTTAGGTGATATCAGATGACCCGTGAGTCTGGTATCTTAATCCTATCCCGGATTGGAAGCATCTACGTCTACAGTCCGAAACCCTTCAAACCTTAGGTGATATCAGATGACCCGTGAGTCTGGTATCTTAATCCTACCCCGGATTGGAAGCCTCTACGTCTACAGTCCGAAACCCTTCAAACCTTAGGTGATATCAGATGACCCGTGAGTCTGGTATCTTAATCCTACCCCGGATTGGAAGCATCTACGTCTACGGTCCGAAACCCTCCAAAACCTTAGGTGATATCAGATGACCCGTGAGTTTGGTATCTTAATCCTATCCCGGATTGGAAGCATCTACGTCTACAGTCCGAAACCCTTCAAACCTTAGGTGATATCAGATGACCCGTGAGTCTGGTATCTTAATCCTACCCCGGATTGGAAGCCTCTACGTCTACAGTCCGAAACCCTTCAAACCTTAGGTGATATCAGATGACCCGTGAGTCTGGTATCTTAACCCTACCCCGGATTGGAAGCATCTACGTCTACGGTCCGAAACCCTCCAAAACCTTAGATGATATCAGATGACCCGTGAGTCTGGTGTCTTAATCCTATCCCGGATTGGAAGCATCTACGTCTACAGTCCGAAACCCTTCAAACCTTAGGTGATATCAGATGACCCGTGAGTCTGGTATCTTAATCCTACCCCGGATTGGAAGCCTCTACGTCTACAGTCCGAAACCCTTCAAACCTTAGGTGATATCAGATGACCCGTGAGTCTGGTATCTTAATCCTACCCCGGATTGGAAGCCTCTACGTCTATGGTCCGAAACCCTTCAAACCTCAGGTGATATCAGATGACCCGTGAGTCTGGTATCTTAATCTTACCCTGGATCGAAAACCTCCACGTCTTCAGTCTAAAACCATCCCCAAACTTTAGGTAATATCAGACGACCCATGAGTCTGGTATCTCAACCCGATTTGAGACTGGAAACCCTCATGTCTCTTAGCCGGAACTTTCCCAAACCCCTAGATGATATCAGACGACCTGTTAGTCTGGTGTCTCAACCCAGTCCAAAAAACCTTTACAGACCATCAGATGATACCGGACTAGTCACCCCAAGTTTGGTATCCTGACCTAACAGAAGGCAAATAGCCCATGCCCATACCATAATTCAACAGGCAAAGTCTGACCAGCTACTATCTGGAAGCCATCACTGTGTAAAAGCATAGGGAAGTGCTACAGGGAGAAGCTGAACAACTACAACCAGAACACCATGATTGCGAACAAAGGGACCCAGCGCAGATGGTCAGTGGCCCCGCCACTATTCTGATGAGAGTGGGTTCGATTCTCATCACGAGCAGAAGAGGCGTAAACTTTAGTCTACGGAGTAGAGTACGCCTTCTCCCTTGAAGAAAATACGGAATGACAGCCTAGCGGTCCGATTATGTATAAGAAGAAATAAAAAAAAAAGAGCAAAAATATAAAAAAAAAAGAGAGAAAAAAAAAGAGTGCCCCGGTGCTCGACTAACCATGTCTTGTAGCACCAGAGACCATGTCCTATGAATTCCCTTAAGGACGAGAGTCTCAAACCACAGCTAGTATTGAGGAAGACTGTGTGGCTTCTGAATGTACAGGCAGTGGAAATTCACCCCAATCGCCCAATGAAAAGGCTTTAAGGTTCACCCAGCCTTAAGGATCATTGAGGGCATTCCCCGGTGCTCGACAACCTTGTCTAGTAGCACCAAACCAGTCTTGGAGGTCATTCGCTCGCAACCCACCGTGGTCAACCAGAATAACCCTGGCTCTGCCCAGCAACCGATAGAGAAGAGACAACCGACATCCTCGACAAATTCAACCGCCCAATGAAAAGGCTCTAAGGTTCAACCAGCCTTAGGGATCATTGAGGGCACCACACACCACACACCCCCCCGGTGCTCGACAAACTCTGTCTAGTAGCACCAAACCAGTCTTGGAGGTCATTCGCTCACAACCCACCATGGCCAACCAGAATAACCCTGGCTCTGCCCAGCAACCGATGGAGAAGAGACAACCGAAATCCTCGACGAATCCAATCGCCCAATGAAAAGGCCTTAAGGTTCAACCAGCCTTAGGGATCATTGAGGGCACCACACACCACACCCCCAAATACCTGACAGGCCTCGACTGACAGCATCGACTTCAGCAATCAGGCCAAAACCCCCCCCAGTCTTGTTAGTTCGCTCGACATGACGAGAATACTCTGATAGCCCTTGATAGAGGGTTGACTATGTTCCGATCACATAGGGTCCCGCCGGGACGCCATCCCAGAGAATGTCTGACTCGAAGTTCCAACAAGCACTGGAATCACACAGGGCCGCTACCAGAAGACAGACTCCTTCCGTTTCCCAACCCAGGACACCTTGGAGATTTAAAGTCCCGACCACCTCGGTCTCCCCTCAAAGGAAATAAGATGATAGGGGGCAACCGAGAGCGATCTCTGAAGAAACCAAAAAGAAACTCAACAAAGAAGGAATTTCCCCCTTTCTTGAGAACCGATAACCTGACATCTGCTTCAAGGATAACTAGCATAGAGTGGCTATGCTATAACTATTCTAGTTGCAAGAAGTCCTACCGGAACACTATCTCAGAAAACACCCAAAACCATGGAATCAGCGGAGTCGCCATCAGCAGACGGATTCCAACCAGTTCCCCAAACCAGGATGCCTCGGAAGAAAGTCCCAATAACCTTAGCCCCTCCTCCAAAGGAAGGAAGATGACAGGGAACAACCGAGAGCTATCTCTGAAGAAACAAAAGGAACCTGACCAGAAAGGAACTCGTGAAGCCCAGTGACCCCAACGAGCTACTCCGAGAGCATCAGCAAGAAGTAGTCACACCTTGGCTACCCTAATTCCGGAAAAGTCCCACCGGAGTGCCGCCTCAAGAGATGCCTGACTCGGAATTCCAATGCTGGACACTTCCTCCAACCTCCCTTCGAAAGAGGAAGACAACAGGAAACAACCGAGAGCTATCCCTGAAGAAACTAAAAAGAGGGCCTCAACAAGGAAAGATTTTCTATCCAATGACCCCGACGAGTTACTTCAGGAACAACCAACATGAAGTGGTCACATCATGACTACTCTAATCACCAAAGTCCCACCGGAGTGCCACCTCAGCAGATGCCTGATTCGGAACTCTAACGCTGGACGCTTCCTCCAACCTCCCTTCGAAAGAGGGAGATGACGGGAAACCACCTGAGAACTATCCCTGAAGAGACTAAAAGAGGGGCTCAACAAAGAAAGAATTTTCTCTCTTCAATAACCCCGACAATTTACCTCAGGGATAACCAACGCGGAGTGCCCATGCCGCAATCGTCCTAATCACCAGAAGTCCCACCGGAGTGCCACCTCAGGAGACGCCTGACTTAGAACCCCCAACACCGGATAAAAGCTTTTGGGAACAAGGAGCTCCGCCCTTTTCCAGACCTGGACTCTCCACCACTCCAACCTCCCCTTAAAGGAAGGCAGGGGGCAGGAGGAGATATCCTGAGAGCTATCCCTCAAGAAACCAAAAAGAGGCCCAACAAGGAAAGGATTTCCTGGGATTTAAACCAGGAACCCCTAATTTTGAGTCACATGAAAGGATGATGACCTTGGTCTTCTCTTCCCTTGAAACCTCAAACCTTGAGCCACAGACTTCCCCGCCTATCCCAATCTTCCCCTTTCAAACAAACCCAGGTCCAAAAAACTCCCTGTAACCCATTGAAATAGGACGATTTCAATCGACCCTGAATAGTGGGCTACACGAAACGCAAATGACCCCGATCTTCCGCTTCCTGGACGATTTGGATCAAGAGCTCCCCCAAACTGCAACCAAATACACCTTAATACCTGTCCAACTAGAATCCGGAATTGAGCAACCTCTCATCAAATAGTGTGAAGGCACTATTCTGAGGTCAACAAACCAAAGCCTCCCCTGACTCAAGAAGAATGGAGGAAATCCATGCATCACAAATCAGAGCCAAGACCACAAGCATCTTCGCCCCATCTCGTCTGATTTGTAATCAGACAAGCCTAGGAAGATTATGCCCTCTCCAAAACCGATTCTCACCTGATCACATCAACATCAACTTCAGTTCAAAGGATCCATTACCCTTTCTGATCAATCCCACTGAAATCAACATCACCCATTCCTACTCGACTGCCGAACAATAAAAAAAAAAAACAAACAAAACCAAAAAAAAAAAACAAAGGCAAAGAAAAACCAGGATGATTCTGCCAGCAGCAGGGTTGTGCTACACCAACTATCCTGTTGACCCCATCACATGAAGTGGAAGCCAAAAAAATCAACCTACCTATTAACCTATTTTCTACTGACATGGTTGGTATCACTGCGGAATGTGTTGGAATACCTATAGGCTCTGGTGCGAATTAACCGTTGGACTACCCAAGGGACCCGGCGGACCGGTTTGTATTAGCTTACCCATAGGACCCAGTGCGGACTAAACTGAGATCAACTCTATTAACCTATATCCCTGCCGACGTGGTTGGTTTCAATGCGGAAAGTGTTGGAATACCTGAAGGACCCGACAGATCGGATGTTGGATTACCCAAGGGACCCAGCAGATCGGTTTGTTCTGGCTTACCCAAGGGACCCAGTGCGGACTAAACTGAGATCAACTTCACCCGCCTATCTGACTTTATCAACATTGTCGTAATTTGTGTTGGAATACCTGAAAGCCCGGAACAAATCAACTGTCTGGATTACCCAAGGGACCCAGCTGACCAGTTTGTTCTGTTTACTTGCAGGACCCAATATGGATCCGACTCAAAAAAAAATATATATTACCAATCAAATGCTTTTCCACTTCACTACAGTCTACCCTGGTGCCCCCAGTGCAGACTAGCTTATTCTGGAAAACCCCCTGGTTCCAGAACAAGCTCAACCGAGGTCAACCCCATCCTTTTGCACACCTCGCTTCAGAAATCAGCCCTTATCATTCGCATCCGGCTCGTAGTTGGATGTAACTTTGTTCCACCTCGTCTGGTGTCCATTCAGATGAAGTTAAGATAATTCTATCGGCAGTAGGATCACCTTCCATATTCATCGTTGATTTCAACAATAACACGGATCAATTCTACGGATACCTGATCAGCAATCGAGAGTGTGTCCACCTCGTCTCGCCGATCACCAATCGGACAAACCCTTTGAACAAAATCTAGTTAAAACGTGATCATCCTTCATCTACTCTACCATCTTTCTTTACTGGGCCTTAGCACGCTCTGCACTAACTTACCTGGGGACTAAGTGCCAACCTGACTAAGATCAATTCCATTTTACCACCTAGCCTAATTGGTATCCCGAGATGGTGAATTCACAACCAAAACCCTACCGGGTCAGTAACAAAAATCGGAAGAAGTCTGATTACCCGAATTCGACCCGGAGAAATCCATCCTGTCACAGAAAAGATAAAAATGACCAGAAAGCCAAATCCTCGACTTATCAGGTCAACAAAATTTTATCGGCAAAAGACTCTACCTTTCCTTTCATCACCCCAAAGACACAAGACAGACTCCGGACTCGTGCGATTAATGATGATGGAGCTTCTAAAACCCTGAATGGTTCAGTGTTAGTTTGAGGGATTTTATCACAGCACCGAAAGAGTCCCTCCAATTAGCCCAAAGGAGCACAAACAGATGTGCATTCTTGTTATCCGCAAAAGCTCCCAAAGTTTCACGAGATCAGAAAGAAGGTCACAATGGATGGAATCGCAGAAATATTCATCATCTCTCATCAGCTTTTTTTTTCCATCTGAATAAGATGTTGCACCATGGAGAAGATGAATCGATCATGCTCGCAATTTTAGCCTCCTAGAGAAACTCTAACTATGACATGTGAAACGGTCGAGCAAATTGTGCATATGATGCCCAAAGCACCCTCCTATGCCCGGGCATACTCATTAAAGTGGCTTTGAAACCAGTAATACGGAGCTACCATGAACCTCATCAGGAAGAATACCCATGAATCAAGAATCACAACAGAGTCATTAAATCTTAGTCGGAAAATGGGTGATCAACAAGGTTAAGATAAAATAACCGACATCATGGTTCATCAGGAATGAATTATTTTCGTGATCAGGGTTACCAGGATCAAACCCCGCGTTCCACCAACTTGATATCAGGAAATCAGATGGAGTCCGATTACCTGAAAATTCATGGATGCCAATCCACTACCCTAATCCCCGGATAACCAAAGCCAGATGCGACCTATTGATTAAACTACTAAGGGACAATTCCGATCTCTTGAAACAGAAAGCGATCAACCGTCCCATCGGGTATCTGAGGATTCACACAACTAATTCTTCCAACAAAGGTGTCGCATGATACTAGCGTTAGAAGACGAAGAAGATCGAAGGCGCAAGAATAAAATCAGCCGTGATATGTCAGCCACTGCTATCTAAAAGGCTACCGTGGACAAACCTGTGATCAGATTGTCCGAATGGCAGAAATAAAAGTTTTAGCGCTAAGGAATCTTCCCCAAAAATCGAACAGTTAATAGCACAGAGAGTACAAAACAATCTCAAACTAAATGCATATCAGATACAGATACAACCAGTACAACTCAAAACCTTCCTTATAAACCACTCAAACACAACATACATCTATTGGACCTCTCACTTGAACCGAGTACCTGAACAAACACTATAAACACCAACCGAACAAACAAATAGAAAACCCATACAATAAATAGACTATAGCCTATCCTCGACAGGGAAGGGGGGGCTTTCCTCCAATGGTTCATATTGATTATGGGTAGTTCAGGTTGCAAGATGTAGTCAGTGATCGTGTGATGCTGATCAAGGAATTAAGGTACCATTGAGAGACTCGATCTAACCAATAGACTGTAACCCGTTGAGCAAATTCTGGAGTTCTTCCACCAGTAAGGAAAAGAAGCATGAGTAGTACTGATCGCGCAATGCATGTACCGAATGATCAGATATGCAATGTTAACCTTCTTGTCTCTCGTAATAAGGAACCTGCTGAAAATATGGGAAGAAATATCAGCTAAAGACAAGAAAAGGAAAATCGAAAAATGGGAAAAGTCGAAGTAACAAACCTGTGCATGACTGAAAGAGAAGCTGAAAGAGAAGAAATCCTCTCACGGCACCCAAAAGAAACTTGGACCAATACCAATATCCACAAAAATTCTCGAAGGGACGAGATTAATGTGTATATGGATAGCCAAGAAGAGCGCTCAAGATAATTACGATTCTACAACACCCTTCACTCCAGTTGAAGAATCCCTGCTGAGAAGAGGTAAAGAATCAAGAGGGACCCTAAGATGGATATACGAAGCCTGTAAATCGGCATAAGAAAAGCCAGCAACTCTAGGATAACGAAAGGATCGATGATTCCCCGAGTTACACAAACCCTAACAGGCAACTCAAGGTCGAGGGGACCACACACGCTCATCTTCCAACGCCATGGGAGGAGGAAAAGGACAAGAGGCAAACATAGAGAGTCCTCCATAATAATTCTCACAAAACTCTTCACTACCGAAACAATGGCAGCCATGGAAACCATGAGACTAGTCAGGAGAAACTAGAGTGTATGCTACGGATTAGTGAATGAGAGTTGATGAAGAGGAACAACTGAACTTGCCTCCATATATAGTCAGTTGGTCATCAATCCTTTGGAACACAAAGTCAAGCGTAGCCCAAAAGGAACGGAGTATGTCACATGCAAGCCGAGCGTAGTGGCAGACAAGAAGTGACGGGAGCATCGCGACAAGAGACACGTTCAACAGGGACGGAGACCGACAGAAAATGACTTTGCACGGGGTAGACCATCACCTACTATAGAATTGACCATCTAGGAAAGGGGCCAACAGGAACAGTAATTTGTCCTACTGGGCCAAGATTTTATGGGCCTCACTCAAAGAGAATTTTACAGAGGAAATTGTAGCCTGAAGAAATTCAAGACATTCCCTTACGAGATGCTGACTGTAGAAGACTATCAAGATCCCATGTCCCATACTCAAGAGATGTTTCGCCATGTGGCCATATGAGACATTTCTTCCACAAAATATTTTCCTAAGCCCCACAAATTTCCACAGCCAAAATTCCCACAAAAAATAAAATTGGCCTATTGATAGTGCTGGCCTAAAACCTACTATCACCGGTATACGTTCATCCTACCGGTTTCTAAAAAGATGAACGAGGGTTTCTATATTTGTCCCTTAAACAAAATAAATAACAAATTCTTTTGTTCCTATTTTTGCAGGTATATGGAGCAGCTGAAGCCTTATGTCCCTGGAATAAAAAATAAGAAATATCTCGCTTTATAGCAACATAAGATATTTCTTCCACAAAATTTCGAAACTCCACAAAATTCCACAAGCCAAAATTCCACATACAAAATGGTCAATTGTTGGAGTGAACCATAACTCAACCAACACTGGTTAGTTCATTATACCAGCGTACAAATAATGAACAGGGTTTATATTTTGTCCCTTGAACAAGATAAAACAACCACAAACGACAACAACAACAACAGTAGTAGTAACGACAGTTACAAGCACAACAAGCAAGCAACAACAACAAATGACAACTGCTACAATCTCGACTACAGACAACTGCAACAAACATAAACAACGACCGCAACTACAACAGCAACATTGCTAAACTGAAGCAGGCTCATACACCTGTTCACTTCCTCCAGTCAATCCTATCCCTCGAAAGGTACAAGTGAAGAGCTACTACACCAAGCACTACAATCACTGGAAGCCAGAAGAAGTAGAAGCAAGATGGCCACTCAAACTCAGGAAGCTCAGTCGAAGTAGTGTTGAGCCCCTAATCATATGAAGGCAGTGGTCGCCAGTATGCATGGATTTCTTGATCAGGTGGTGCACCCCAGCCGTCACCAAGCTCACGAACAACTTCCAATGCCGCATCAGTTTCGACCTCCTCGATCTCCTCAACTGCACGATCAGACTGGTAACCTGACTCACTGATAGTAGGAGAGAAGCGATTGTCGTCTCCGCTAGCCATTTCGGTAGTAATAGTGAGGAAATGGAGAAGAGAGAGTTTCGGAAGAAGAAGAAAGGAAAGAGAGAAAGAAGAATGAGGAGAGAGAAAAGAAAAGGGAATTAAAAAGAAAAGAAGAGGATGCGACTGTGGCGAATGCGAGCGTGTGACCAAACAGTAGCGCCGAATTTCTAAAACCTGAAAAGACAACGCATATCACTTTGTCGAAACCCTATAAAGAATGGATGTAACGTCAGAAGTAAACAAATAAGGGAACTGCTGAAGGATCATGACGAAATATAATCCATTGGAAAACTGACAAGAACTGTAAAAAGAGACTCAAGGGTTATGAGCACGATCGATCAAATGGGTCAAGGAAGAAACCAAGATGACAATCCGGAAATACCAAGATGGCAACGTTTCAAGGATAAATACCAATCTACAAGGACACCAGAACCGGTTGCTCGAAAACTTAGATCTCCAAACCAGTTCTGGTGGGGGGCATTTGTTTGACCCTAAAAATTGGCCATAATTGAAAGACTGTTATACGGGATCTGGAAACCCCCATGGGCAAATAAATCGGACGATTGGTGCACGGATAAATTTTCAAGGTCAATTTCAGATCATTCCAAATTAGTCAAAAAAAAAAAATGCGCGCATGATGACCGAAACTTCAAGACAATTGGCTCCAATTTTCAACATTTGTATTAATGCTAATATTGACGAAAGAATGTTAATTTAGTATTAATGCAATATGTTTTTTTCGTTGGATCCATGTAAACCACAATTCATGCCTTAAAATGTAAAACAAGAAAAAAATAATTGTATGATTTTGTGTGTATTTTATATACATGAAGTTATACAATTATACACCAAGAAGCAACAAGGAATAAAAATCTGCATTTTGGACGACCCTGGATACATCGATATTTGTGCAGCTCTACAACTAAGGGTTAATAAGACTGCCATACCATTTCCTTACCACCGGCCCACATCAGCCCATCAGAAATAAGAAAAAAAAGGAAATAACTGGCCCAATTTCTCTCTCGGCCCAGCAGCTCAACTTCTCCTCCATTCCTCTCTCGCTGACAGCCTACCCCACTCGCCAGTCTCTCCTTCTCCTTACTGTAACTCCTCCTGACAAGAGCCATGACGCAGCAATAACCACCACCTCTCTCCGGCATTCAATGCTTCTCCGATTCTTCACTACACGTGACCCCACCTGTAAGCCTGAGAATGATCTGAGACGCAGGACTCGCTCCTCAACCCAATTACTCTCCGTTCCTGTGTCAACCGCCATCCCTCTCATACGCATACCATGATGACAGACACCTCTCCGCAAAATTTGCAGAATTCCCGTCTGTGCATTCAATAAAAGACGATGGTGGGAGAAGAACTTGGCGCCCACTCTTCTGTTGTCTCCAGTGCGCATGAAACGGAGAAGACCCAAACTCAAAACCTGCAATTTCAAATATCACGAAATTAAGAGACATCAGTTAGAGGAAACCCAAATTCGTGATTAAACAACAACAATGGGACCTATATGGTGATGTCTAGATGGTCAATTTGAGAAATTAAGGAAGTGAACCATGATCCAGAATGGTGAAACGGAATGACACGAGTAATGCTATCTTAGAAGTGTTCAACTAATTGCGAGGATTAAGTGAAAAATAGAAATATGAATCTGGTCTCCCCCATCTCTCTCTAGTTGGTGGTGAAACCCGGCCCCACTTGTCATGGAAGGGCAGCAATCAATTGTTTAATGAAGTTGCTCCTGTAACTGTCAAGGACACTCAGAAAACCAACCCATTCCTCCATTCCGCAAGTTAATCTCATCCTTGGTGACATAGCATACTCTCTCTTCCACTGCCACATGCCACAGCTCAATTGCTCCCCCATCATTTCCCAACTGAACCAGACCTGATGGAAATGTGCAAAATTAATGGAGAAAAGAAGAATGGGTGTCAAATTGAACTAAGGAATAACTGCAATTAAATCATCTAAGCCTAATTGAACATGTTGCAGTACACACTTGTGATGGTAATTGGATTATAATGTGAAGCACAAAGGCTCAGCACATGGGACTATTTTTGAGTAACGTTGCAAAAATAAAGGAACATAATGGGAATGACCAAGTGTTCTAATGTGTTAAGAACAAATAAAAAAATCATTTGTTTTATGAACTTTATCATGCTTATCAAAATTAAATGCTCGAGCAAATGGAACTAGAAAAATGAGTGTAGCTATCACTATTGCAACAACTAATGACCTGACCTGCTGCTTGAAGTCAAAGTGAGCTCCTGAATAAAAAAAAAAACAAACAAAAACAGTGAATGTGCTATGCAATGAAATTCCAGAATTAACCCCAGGGGCAAAAAGGGAAGATCATCTTCAATCTACAGGAGTCAACCCCATTCTCCTATAAATAAAGGGGGTATGCTGCTGAAGAAAAAGAGGAGAGAGGATACATTCCAAAAACTCTGCCTCTTTCATACCTCTTTACTGCCTCTCCTCCATCCATTCAGGCTCCCCATATACTGCCTCCATCTTCTACAAGAGAGACACACACACTTCTTGTATACTGCTCATGTGTTGAGCAAACATTGTGAGTAAGAGAGAAAAGAAAAGTAAAGTGTTGTTAGGCTAGTCAAAAGGAGCATTGTAATTGTGTTGCTGCAAGAAAGGAAAAATGTAAGTTCTATGGGCCTTGGCTCTCTGTACATAGAGCTCAAGGCCGAGAGAATGTATTTCTACACAAAGTATATGTGATTTTATTCTCCTCCCTTTTCTTTTCTGTTTTGCATTTAATTTCTTTGTTACTTTTCTTGCTACCTTTCTTTTTCCCTTCTCTTACACAATAAATGAACAAAAAGCTTAATGAAATAAAAGTGTTTAAAAAAAAAAGAAACTTTAAATAAAGTATATCATTGAATATTGCTCAAAGGACAGCAGGTACCCCCCCCATCCAGAGAGAGAATAAGCTCTTTGAATTGAAGCTCATTTGAAGCCACCTCAGAGAGAGAATAAGCTCTCTGAGGCATACCATTTGAAGACATCTCAGAGAGAGAATAAGCTCTCTGAGATAGGCCCTGTGAAGACCATCCAGGGAGAGAATAAGCTCCCTGGAACGAAGGCCATTTGAGTGGGAATAAACGCTCAAATTGGTGATCCTTTCGAAGCTAAACCTATGTCATTTATGGGGTTATGCTGTCCAATTTTTGTCAACCCCTAATCCCTAAAGTGACATCAACCCATTAGCCTCACTGACTCATCATCAAACTATTGCCAAACCTCTCTTGCCATGCTAAAAATAAGCTATCCTAAGGGATATACTGTCATACCTCTCTAGTCTATAATCACTCAAAACAAACCTCCACCATGATAAATCACAGCTACATCCATACCAAACCCTTAAGTTATTCCTACAAATACCCCTCTCAAAAAAAAAATCATCAAGCAACTGTAATAAGCAGTGGGCTCGACATTAAGGCAAGAACCATACTATACGATATGCTGTTCAGATTCATGGCTATACCCACCCTCACCAAAAACATCAAACCTAGACCTAAAATGAAGTGCCATGCCATGAAATTTATGGGTTACCTTGCTTCATGCGCATACTACCTTGTTCTCAAGCGCTTCATCATGCTCCTACCATTGCTAGAAAGCCCTAACCATCAGTGAACCATGGCCGAAACCTTACCTTGATGAAACTCTATGCCGAGACCCCTCAGCCTTAAAATTGATGATGCAAGTACCCTCCTGCCTACTTCAATGCACTCGAAAGCCGATTCAATTGCTCCCTGAACTATCAAGAGGCTGTATTGACTGACTCACCATGGCTGGATTCATGCTGGGGCAAAACACCATGATAAAAACCTCTATCACTCGAATCAATCCTACACCAAGCTCTTTGAAGGTGTCATGATGCCACCTGGTCATTCGATTTGCTGACGGCACCACCAGAGAAGCGCAATAACTACCAAACCTCATCAAAACCCTAGCCGTGCGAGGGGAAATCAATTGTGACGAAGGAGAAGCCCCCACGCTCGACAAATGAATTCCTCGACATCAGACGTTCACTACGACACCAAGCAAACTCGTCCTGACAATCCTCTAGTGCTCAGCCATCTCGATTGAACGGCCATGACGGGATGTCTCCTAGCGGATCGGAGATGAAAGGAAGAAAAAGAAGGGAGAAAGGGATTATCATGTCCCAGATTTCCGTGGGCTCGGCGCATGAAGACCCAGTCATTGACCGTAGGCCCCACGAATTGAAGATTGCACTGGTCCACGGAATACCTGATCCATGAAGCTGACGGATTATTTCCAATGTAACAGCCCCATTTCCTTTGATCTTCTGTGGCGTCTTCATATGGCGAGTCACTGACATGAAGAAATGACCAATATTATGATGACACCTGTCCCCTCAGATAAACAGAACAAAATGGCGCCTATTCCCTCTTCTCTGCTGATCTGGACCAATAGAAAGATGCCATGTGTCATTCCCTGATGACATGGACCAATCATATTGCTGGAAACCTTTGAAAATCCATAGAAAATCAATCGTGACTCAGAAAAATACAAATCCAATTTCTATGGAATCAGAAAATTATGAGGAATTTAACCATACCATAACCCTGATCTAAACCAGGCCGAAACCAGTTCAGAACAACTAAAAAGGAGAATCCAGAACCTGACCAATCAGAGATTGCCACGTCACTTCCAGGATTGTTCTAAAACCCAGAAAACTTCCAAAATTCATCAAAATCCCTGAGAAGTTCAGAAAAATATGAGGAAAATCCCTATAAACTCAGAAAATTACGAGGGATTTAATTCTGCTGAAATCATGACCAGAATCAAGACCAAAACATTTTTAATCTTTTAAATGGTCAATCACAACTTGCCATCTCAGCAGAAACCTTGGAAAAACCATTAAAAATCACAGGAAACTCAGAAAACTACATGGAAAATTCCTGTGAACCCAGAAAAATATGAGGAATCCAATGGCACCAATGGCTACTGCCAAAACCCGGTAAAGAACATGCTTGGAACCACAATCATACCGGAACCACTGCCAAAGCCAGGAAATCACGCGCCCTAAACCTTTCAGATCAAACCAATAAAGGGATGGACAATACTCTAATGCCAAGCCAAAACTTAAAACCCAGTAAAGCCAATAAACCAATCCCTAAAGAGACCCAGCGGGGCGAAACCCGGAATTGTCTGAGCAAGATCGGATCGGGTAAAATTCTAAAACCCCGTAACCAACTCTGATGACCACCAAAACCCAAAAGAATTCAGTTCAATGTTGAGAGCCCGATTAGGGACTCAAAATCCCTTTTCAGAAAATAGGAATAATCCAATTCCAACAGAAACAACCCTGTACCCCGGTAAACCCAGAGCCTGACGAGGCCATAATCCATCAGCCGAGGAACAGACCAACTCAACAAGGTGCACCAATCAACCAAAACCCCAACACTGGAATACCCAGAACAAAAATGAATAGTCTTGTACCACGAGTAACCCAGATCCTGACAAGACTGGCACCCTATTACCCAAGGAACAGACTAACCATGGCTCACCAAAATAAAGGAATAAACCCAAAACCAACACCAAAATAGCACTGAACCCCGGAGAAACCAAGTCCTGACAAGATTGGAACCAAACAACCGAGGAACAGTCCTACCCAACCTAGCGGAAACCTAATAAAACAAACAACCTTCGGTCGTAAACGAAAAGGTCGAATTGAGACTACACACACATACTGATCGTATTTCGCCAATGCGGTCAAGTGACCTCAATCTGAGAGCAACCAACAAGAAAGCTAAGGCCAATATTTCATTTGGGAAGATGAAATTAAGAACGATGCGAAGTTAAAGTTCTGAGCATCTAAGCCAAAACCTTTCGACCCCGGTTACCCGAATTGTTAGTGGATTTGATTTGGATAACCACCCGACTAAAAAGAGCATTAAACCGGCCGTCTGGGATGACCTGAGGAACCATTTCAGATACCATAAACCCTGGCTATTAAGCAGCAAGACTCGGATAGTTTTGTGATAGGGAAAAGATCCACCCAACAACCCCTGATATTCAAAACCTTTAATTGAATAGGCCCGCGACAGGGATATCCCAAGGGAATAACTCAGGAATCCTTCCTAAAAATACACCAATCTTCGTCTTTCAGAACCATAACCTGATGGACCACATTCCAAGACTCTGGCGCCCAACCAAACATATCAACCAACCTCGGGTAGCTACATGAGTCCCCTCTTCAGAGACAAGCCTCAAACTGACCTCATGAGATAATCCGGATATGTCATAACCCATGAACCAATCTCAGGAGACAATTTGAACAAGTCACTGGCCCCTCCCGATTCTGGCGTCCGGCCAAACATATAATCCAGTTCCGGATGACTACTTGAATCCCCCTTCTAAATATGAACTTCATACCGTCCTCATGAAAGCAGCTTGGGAAATCTGCGACCACCAAGTTGTCGGTAGGAGACGATTTGAACAGTCAACACCCAAATCATAATGCTCTTAAGGCTGGTCAGATCAACGAAGAATTTGATCTGGGGAGCCGCCCCTCGCGCATAATCGGGATTCAGTATAGAACAAGCCAAGGCACGTGCTGAATCCTCAGAACATCAATACGCCAAGGCCCGATGTTTCCAACCAACTTGACATCCTAGCCAGAAACCAGGAACCAAGTTACCGACATCTGACTAGCAATCAGATGGACATTTCCAATGATTCGATTGATCACCGAGTCATCTACCCTCTAACTAGACCCACTTGGCTGGCAACCAGGTGCATACTGCATTTTCTCCACCCCAACTCTAAGCATCACGCTCGTATCTCTGACGGGCGGCTAACTCTGCATCATACTGGCATCCACCCCAAATTTTTCGGTTGGCTACCGAAGTGCTTACCGACGACGTCGAGGCACATCAACTCTCAGTGGGAGCCAGACCATGATATCTTGATCAGGTGTTCAAGATTTCTGCCGCATACTCTATGCCAACGGATGAGTATAACTTCGATGTGCGAGACTACCAGAGTGGTTCTGTCTCAAGCGTCACCCGCGCACCTCAATAACGCCCTCTACAGTCAGGCGTTAGACTGTTATCAGGAACAATAATCAGGGACATGATGATAACAGATAGAATGGTCGATATTACCGTCGCCGACTGGTATCGAGTCATTCACCCGTTCTCAGGAAAACGACCAACCCAAAAATTCCCAAAGACGAGCCTTAAAATCAACCACATTGAACTTTCTTCCCTGAAGCTCAGGCCTGAATATGGTCTCTGCGAAATCTCTCCAAGTCATCAGAATCCAAACAGGAGCCTAACTCAGGTTCCTCATGTCCTCGAACCCCAAATTCCTCACAATTTCCTCATATTATCAACCGAAGTGGCAAGAATTCAAATTCCTCACGTCAGAACCCGAAATCGAGATAACTTCCAGCAATCAAGGGTCCAAGCCAAACAGAGAACACCAGACCGACATCAATTGAAGGGCATCAAGCCGAAACCTCTGCGAAGGCAACAACCCAACATCTACCAAGGCAACTCCAAAACCAAGAGCATGGAACCAACCGTCCTGCGATCAAATCCATTGATATGTCAGAAAACAACAAAAAAAGAGAAATAACTCCAAAACTAAAAAGAAAAGAAGAATAACCCAAAAAACAACAAAAAAACTAGAAAAACTCAAAACACCAAAAATAGAACAAGTCTTTTAGCCCCCCGTAAACGCTAATTGTGTTATACAATTCCCTAGCTGTTTAAAGACATAGAATCCACCAATATTCCTTTGAGTTTCCAGATCTAGAGGTTCTCTCGACCATGTCAGAGGTAATTAACAGTAGGGGCTTGCGCCTACTGGAATAACAGACGAACCCCCTAAATAATAAACTCTCGTGGGAAGCATTAAGGCCGTACAGTTGTCTCGCCCGTAAAGGAGACAGCCGTATCGTGACCTTAAGGCCCGCGAGAGGTATCTGATCCGTATGCTTTTTCCGCCCTCAGTCCGCCATAAACGGGCACCGTCACCCATCAACAACGGGGAGGGCGCCGAAAGGTGCGAGACAGTTTCATCTGCAGCATCTGCGACCAGAGGTAGAAGTTTGACCCATCTAACTTGATCGACATCGCGGAGGTGAACCCCTCTTGGCTTTGAGTGTTTGATGGAGGTCTCGGTTGTGTAAGCAATTGGGACAAGGTGTTATTCAAGCTTTGAATAAGGGTCATCGGATCTAGTGGATTAGGATCAGGGATAGGGGTTTTAGGGATTGAATCATTAGGGTTACTCATGGTTTAGATCGTGGTGAGGGGTATTAAAGGTTCTGGTTGAGATTTCGGTAAGATCTGTGCAGTAATTCGCACAGAGACGAAGTAGCAACTGTGCAGTAACTCGCACAGGGATAAAAAACACACAGTAGTCAAGATCTACTGCTCTGATACCATGAAAACTTAAAGAACAATCACAGAAAGACACAATATTTAACGTGGTTCAGTACGAAATCGTACCTACATCCACACGCACACACACCATCACTTTTTTATTTCTTTTCAATAATAATGGAGTACAAGGGAGAATTGGGGAAGAAGATAGGTCAGAAAGGAAGAGGGAGGCGCCTCCCTTATAATAGGTAGGCTAATATTTCTTTTTATTACATTTCCATATATGCATAAATCATAAAAAGGAAATTCAGACGGTCCAACTCGGACCGAGTTCTGGCCAACTCGGACCGAGCCAAAGGGATGAGGTTCAACTCGGTCCGAGTTTGGCCTAACTCGGACCGAGCCAAACATCCAATTTTCTCCACAATTATTATGACAATTAATGAAATAATGAGTTAGACATTTACGACGATTAGTAGGACAATTGTTACTAGTTCTTCTGCGCACGAAGGAATGGAGAGGACGGGGTCAGCGACATTGGGGGAGGCAAGGTGGGGGGGCAAGGGAGGCAAGAGGGAGGGTGGTGACAATACGAATATAGGATGGTTTTTATCAGTCGTGTATATTTTTATCGTGTCAGTTGCTATTATTGAAAACTTTTTTTTTTTTTGGCTATATTTCCTTTCTTTTTCTAAATTTTTAATACCTCGCCTCACTACTGGCCTTCCATATATGCTGATGTTGCTAATGAAAAAAATTGGCATTAGCATGCAAAATATCTAACAATTGGATACAATTTTAGTCTCACTTATGTTATCTAACAGAGGAAGAAGGGCTACAACTTACAAGAAAATACTTACATCAGACTCTTTTCAACTATTAACAAAATCGTATAAATCTCCTTGTTTTAAAAGAACATCGTCCTGTTGACTCATTTGTACAATTATATGATGTAAGTTCAAGACTTCAATTTCATAAATATAAGAAAGGGCTTGACCCTTATTTTTCTTCAAAAAAAAAAAAAAAGTTCAAGACTTCAAGTCTTAGCAATAATTCTTCGCCATCTGAACAAGAGGAATCATCAGTTGTCGATTAAGAAGAGATCAGAACTCTCTCTTCCATAAGCACACCAGTTTGATCCGTTGAAAGATGACCACAAATCCAAAACTGGGAGATCACAACCAAATCCCAGAACACTATTCACTGAACTCTCGTTCACTAACACAAGGCTTCGGTCATTTGCAATACTAAAATCTGCATCAGAAATGTATGAGAAGTTCTCCCTTTCACAAACATAAGAAGAATGCAATTCAATTGCAGAGACTTTTTTCCTGGGAGGTGAACCAAAGAAAACATCTCCACCAAGTTCTTCAGCCTCATTATAGAAACAAGAATGACTGCATAGTGCCAGAGGTAAACACGATTGTTTCGCTTCTCTCTCTTTTACATCCCAACTCATTAGCTCAGAATTAAATTTCACAACTGGAGTTTGAAAGAAAGAGTAGGGAACCAGAGATTTATCTTGGACTTGACCATCAAATGAACAACCATATGGGACCAGATCGTGATATGGCGAAGAAGGTAGCAGATAATTACTGCTATCATGAGCACTTTTGTCATGCGCAAAGCCCGTGTCAAAATCAGGATGAATTTCTGAGTTTTCAAGTTCTTCAATTGACCAATGTGATCCCATATTGGGTTGCACTCCTGCTTCAATAGAGGGCAGAACTGGAAGATTGCTTGCATAATGGTCTGAGTTTGTCGACTCCAATGTGTTCCCAAAATAGCTATACCTCTCAATTGGTGTCTCTAAATGTGAACTTGAGGTATTCTTTTTCTGTCATACAATTTACATCATTTAATTAAGCGATAAATGCCAGAAAGTAAGCTATGCAACAAATTTCTATTCTTGTTACAATTTTTTTTTAAAATTACAAACAAACTTACAGATTCTGGTTGTTGCTTAGTGCCCAACCTCTGCATTAGCTCTTGAATCAAATCTGACCTGAAAAGTAGAAAATTGGCTGTAGGACAATCAAGTAGGTATATTAACTCAAATATTTGAAATAAGAAACAGCAAACCTTCTGGCAATGAAATCATCAACTCCTACTGACAATGTCTTGGCTGCCAATTTTATTAAATTTCTCCTTTTGTCTGAGAATAGCCTTCCATTTTCACATTTAGGATCTGAGGCAATGAGACAATATAAGTTAATTCATGACATAAGCCAAATTTTGTGCTTGTGGGACAACCAGAATGAAGCCAAATGTAGGCTTCTGACAAGAGAACCTTTGTGTTAAAGAACATTTTCCAAATGAGCATATAGTTTAGAAATACAGAAGAACCCTAATTGATACTTCAATTTTTTCAATACTTTTAAAAGCAATAGAGAACAAATAATGGGGTAAAAATGTTCTCACTCAAGCTTCTAGAAGCCTCAGGAGATAAAAGCAACGGCTCATGAGCTAAAGTGGTGACCTTAAAAGCAGGATATGAGCTCTCCTTCTTATGCAATTTGTAAATTGGCGTCTCATATAGTCCTAAAACAATTCAAATAACTCTTAGTTAGTTAATAGTAATTCCAAGCCAGTTGGATTATTTGAAGTCAACGAATAAAATACTAGTCAAGCACAAACCAGAATGGCTAGGCTCTTCATATAATTGCTTTTCATGAGAAGAAACTAAGTGGGTACGACCAATAGGTGTTTCCTTCTCAGCTTGATCAGAAAGGGAAATCCTTACTTTGTTGGATTCTTGTCCTTGTATACTCTGTGGTTCTGTAAAAGAAGCGAATTACTTCAATTGCATATCAGGTTTCCAAAGACATGGAGTTGAATGCAGTTCTTACTCGATATGCCTTTTTGGCCAGCAGTGCTGCATAATTTCTGGAAGAACATGAGCTCAGAAGTCTTTGCACCACCAGTCCCATGGTCTACAGACAAAGTAATTAAATTAAAATAGCATGATTAACTGATAGCAGAAATGAAGGTACTTCACAATTTGTAGAAAGATTAATTCTGAAAGAGACAAGCAAGAATAGAAAGTTACACAAAATAGTTCTTTTGGCATGGCCAGAAAGTGCATCTGGTGCATCATCTAGATCTGCAAACTTGACTTTTTTGCTTTGTTTCGGTCCTGCAGAACAAACATTAGACAGCCATTAAAAGAATAGAAAGAATTAATTTATCTCTATACATTAATAACTCATCATAAAGAAAAGTAAATTGCTTAATAGCTTGCCCAGCTACCATAGCTTTTTTATTACATCAATAAATTTACATGTAAGAAACAGAACTAAACTTCTTACATGTAAATTTACATGATTGGCACATTTTCTTATTAGATTCTTTTTTTTTTTTTTGGCACACATTCTCCTTGCCATATTTAATTCACAAAACCTTTAATATTCAGTTTTGTTGGTAGCCCTTAAGGGTTTAGTCTATAAGAAAATGAAACAAATAGAACCAAAAGGAGTTCGTTTAGAGCAGAAATCAACTTTTCAAACCGACCCTTCCATTAAAAAATATTTATCCAGATTATCCTAATATATCAAGATTCAAGAGTGCCCATTTTTTTTTTATTTTGCTTAAACCCTTTTAGTAATAATATTAGGTACAGTTTCACCCTCACAAATAACGAGGAATTTTGTGCAAATAGTACTGACGAGCAGTGCTTGTTTTCCTCAACATCTCAATTAACACAGCCTTAATTTAAAACATTTCAAGAAATAGGGTTCTGAGAATCAGTGCGTCTTCTTTCCCTTCACAACCAAATTAAGAGAAAACCACGTAGCGTCTCAAGCTACCTGCCTCAACGGCCTAATTGTACTGATTTGACACTTCTCAGATGTGTGTGAATGACTGAATGCGATTATGTGTCGTAAGCAAGCATGGGCACGCGCGTGAGAGAGAGGGAGAGAGTTGAGGATCTCGACAAAATAAAATCAATAGAAGTAATGGCAATAGACAGGGAAAACCTGAGTAGGAGTTGAGGCGAGATGTGGATTTGGAGCGAGGAGGAGGTGATCGGCGCGAGCGCTTGAAGGAAGAAGAAGGTCTTGCGATCGATCTCTCCATGGTCAGATTGGCCAAGTGACCTCCAGCGCGCCAAATCTGAAACGGAGCTGATAACTACAATCAGAGTTTGAGGCAATCACGCAATCAATATCCATTTTAGGTAAGTACGCTATCCAGTTCTATCCGATAGTTTCCATTTTCGCTTCACCCTCTCACCCTCACCTTTCGTTTCCTTCCTTCGCACATCGCCTCCTGTCCCACACAAAGCCTCCTTTCGCCGTCGAGCGGTCCTGCCTTCGCCGTCGAGCGGCCCTGCCTTCGCCGTCGAGCGGCCCTGCCTTCGCCGTCGAGCGGCCCTGCCTTCGACGTCGAGCGGCCCTGCCTTCGCCGTCGAGCGGCCCAGCCCTGCCGTCGTGCAGCCCAGTCCAGGCCAGCCCTGCCGTCGCCGTCGTCGTCGCAGCCCTGCCGTTATCAAAATTATAAATTAAATATTATTTACTCCCTCACTTGTATTAAATACTTCCTTACTACTAATTATTTACTCCCTTATAGCTATTTAGTTACTCCCAAACAACAACAAAATCAGATATGAATATTATTTACTCCCTTACTATTACTTATTTACTCCCTTAGAGTTATTTAGTTACTCCCAAACAACAGTAGAATCAGTTCTGAATATTATTTACTCCCTTATAGCTATTTAGTTACTCCTTTTATACTAGTTATTTACTCCCTGATAGCTATTTAGTTACTCCCAAACAACAACAGAATCAAATATGAATATTATTTACTCCCTCATACATATGAGATACTCCTTTTATACTAGTTATTTACTCCCTTATAGCTATTTAGTTACTCCCAAACAACAACAGAATCAAATATGAATATTATTTACTCCCTCATACATATTAGATACTCCTTTTATACTAGTTATTTACTCCCTTATAGCTATTTAGTTACTCCCAAACAACAACAAAATCATATATGAATATTATTTTCTCCATTGTTTATATTATTTACTCCCTTATACTAATCAATTTCCTCTCTTATAGTAATTTAGTTACTCCCTAAAAAACAGCAGAATCAGGCATGAATATTATTTACTTCCTTATACATATTAGATACTCCCATGTACTGATTAATATCATCCCTTATAGCAATTTAGTTACTCCCAAGTTGTAACAGTGAGGGGAGGCAGAGGTGGAGGTGAGGCGGAGGAGACAAGAGGCGGAGGAGAAGAAAGACTGAGGTGAGGCGGAGGCGGATGCGAGGCGGAGGAGAGGTGAGGCGGAGGAAAGGAGAGGCTGAAGCGGAGGAGAGGAGAAGCGAAGGAGAGGCTGAGATGAGGCGGAGGCGGAGGCGAGACGGAGGAGAGGAGAGGCGGAGGCGGAGGCGAGACGGAGGAGAGGAGAGGCGGAGGCGGAGGCGAGGGGAGCGAAGGAGGTGGTGGAGATCTGAATCGGATTTTGTGTTGATTTTCACGTGAGGTGGTGGAGATTTGAAGGAGGGGAGCGAAAGAGGGTAAAAGAAGGGAAGGGTGAGTCGAGGGGAGCGACTCCCTGTTGATTGCTTGATTGCACGAGTGTTGATTGTCACAAGTAATTCCGAATCTTGAAATCCCCTTCTCTTCTCTTCTCTTTCTTCAGTTCTCGAGTAAGCTTCTATGGGCCTAATGGGCCTAACACTCCTTGTTTTCTTTTTGGTTTGCTCAAATTTACGCTAATTACACGGCCGAGAGCACAAGCTTTGCATCTGAATTTATTTACAAGGTAGCTAGTTTCGTAGCTCGTAGGGGTTACACAGAGTGAATGAGTGATCAACGGTGCCTTTTGGAATAGTACCAAATATGTTTGGTAATAGAAAATATAATAACGTGTTTTGACACTAACCTCTCCATATAAATATAGCTATTCTATTTCTAAGGACACCAAATGAATCCGATGACAGCGTCTGAGGATAGGTTTTTTATGACATCAATTAACAAATAACAGAAATGAATGTAGAATATAAACAAAGACATGTCAAGATGTATGCCTCCCTTGAGATTTTACCCCCTGGTTCAAATCATATTATCTGAAATTCTGACTGTATAATTGTTTAAGCTAACATATTTAACGTTGAGTTCACCTTTGGAGTCGCGTTTTTCAAATAAAAATGACATATCATTTATTATTGAGTAACGTATACGAAAAAAAAAACTGTTTATTATTTTTTTTGGAGATTGAAGAATTAATTAACGAAAACGTTCTGAATATTATAACAGGCGTATCCAGGACTGCACCTTTCTTTAGCCAATAAAGATCGCAAACACTAACAATATAGCATAATTTTTTTTTTGAAAAATAGCTACCCATTTTTTTGGTAGCCTGCATGCTTTACTGATGCACAAAGATCCAGTACAAAAAATCACCAGTGGTGATTCGAGGTTTAAGAAAAGGAAAAAAAACAGGAAAAAAACAAACAGAAAAAAAGAAAAACTCCAAGATACAACCAATCATAATACCCTATTACAGGTACTACAAATAAAAACGAGACTTAAATCCCCAACAAGTCCTCATCATCTGACATGGTCATTCTTCCTGTACCAGCCCCTTGTCCTGTGCCAGTCCCTTGTCCAGTACCAGTCCCTTGCCCTGCATCACTGCCTCCGAGTCCTTGCCTTCCATTGGCGTTTCTGTTAACATTCCCCCCATGCCTAAAATGCTGTTCCAGCCCTCTTGTTTCTCCTGTCCAGATATGTAAAAGATGTAAAGCTGCAAATGTGATTGAAATGAAGGATTTGTTTTCTGAGCTATTAAAAGTAACTCTGTTCCTTTCACTCCAAATAGTCCACATCCAAGCAGCACAAAGGGACTTAAAAAACTTCCCATATTTACTAACCATATTTGAACACGACCTCCAAAAATTATCTAAAGAGGATAGGTCTAAAAGCTGACCCAAGTGGCACACTCTGGAAACAATGTTCCAAAAATTGGTGGAAAAATCACACTTTAGAAAAAGGTGATCTACAGACTCATTGGTTTGACAAAAACTACAACTCATGTTGCCTTGCCAACCTCTTTTACAGAGAGAGTCCCTGGTGAGAATTTTATTCTTCAAAGCTAACCAGTAAAAAAGCTTGACTTTTAGAGGTATATTTAGACTCCAAACAGAATCACTAAAATTTACAGTAACTCCTCCATTGTTAAGGAAGGTATACATGGATTTAACACTAAATATACCTGACTTGTCCCAATCCCAAACTACACTATCAAAATCTGAATTAAGATCTAAACTAGCTAAAAAGCTAATGGCATAATGTTTTTCTTCTCTAAGGGTGCGTTTGGATAGGTGTGGGAAGAAGGGAAGAAGGGAAGAAGTGGGAAGAAGTATTGGGAAGTGTGTAACTTTGTGAAGAGTTTGGATTGTTTATAATTTTTTTTCTTCTTCTTCCTTCTTCTTCTTCTTTCTTCCAACGATCCAAACGCACCCTAAGAGTTATAGAAGCACCTCTATACAATCTAAAATTTGGATTACCTTTGTTCCAAATTTGTGCAACAGAGAAATGATCTTTTTTGGCTTTGCTATAGAGTATTGGAAACTTGTCTTTCATTAAGATGTTATCAAACCATCTATCATGCCAAAAAGAGATGTTTTCCCCATTGCCAATAACTTTAGTACATCCAATCTTTACTATATTCATAACTTTCTGTATGTTAGACCAGAAAGGTGAAGAATTTGAGGAATTGTGAAATTTATATTTACATTTTATCAAATCCAGCCAAATACCTGAACTTTCTTTATGCAAGAACTTCCAAGCCCATTTCCCTAATAGGGCCAAGTTCATTTGATTTATATCAAGTATTCCCCAACCTCCATGGGTTTTACTTCTACAAATGTTATCCCAGCTAATTAAGCTATAGCTATTGTTATTTGTAATACATCTATCTCCCCCCCAAAGAAAGGATCTTCTTATTTTATTTATAGTCTTAACTACCCAATAAGGAGCTTTAGAAAAGGCTAAATGATATAAAGGAACTGCTGATAGAACTGAGTTTACAAGTACTAGCCTCCCTCCCATTGATAACATTTTACCTTTCCAAGCTGGGAGTTTGACTTTTATCTTGTCTATCATGTTGTTCCAATCTCCTTTAGAAGGAGCTTTCCAATGCAAAGGTAGACCCAGGTATTTCATTGGAAGAGTAGAAATTTTACAATTCAAGAGATTAGCTATTCTGAGAGCCTCTTGTTCTGAGATGTTTAGAGGAACAATTTCAGATTTTGAGAAATTTATTTTTAGGCCAGAAGCACCTTCAAAAGCCTTTAAAACCCAATGAAATTTTTCTATCATATTAAAATCTGAGTTGAGAAAAATGAGGGTGTCATCTGCATATTGCAGATGTATTAATTTTTTCCCATCAGAAAGCGTTGGTCCCAAGCCCTGAAAGTGACCTAACATTACCCCTTTATGAATCAACTTGGACAAGCCCTCAGCTGCCAAAATGAAAAGATAAGGGGATAGAGGATCCCCTTGTCTTAAACCTCTCTGACAAGTGAAATATTTCCCTAACTTACCATTTATGTTAACAGTAGTCCTACCTCCTATAAGAGTGTTTTTAATCCAATTTATCCATTTGGAGTTAAAACCTCTTGTGCTTAAAGTAAAGAAAAGTTAATCCCAATTGACATAATCGAAAGCTTTTTCAAAATCCAGCTTTAAAAGAATACCACTTTCTTTATTAAGATGAACAGAATGGAGCACTTCATGTGCAGCCACAACCCCATCTAAAATAAACCTATCTTTAAGAAAAGCACTTTGAGAGGGTTGTATTATTCTACATAAGATAGGTGCTATTCTGTTAGCCAAAACTTTTGTGAAAATTTTGAAACTACAATTAATCAAACTAATAGGCCTAAAGTCCTTAATTTTGTTTGCACCACTAACCTTAGGTATAAGGCTAATGATTGCTCTGTTGAGCTGAGAGAGATCAAAATTGTCATTAAAAAGTTGGAGAACATTAGAATAAGATCTCCTTTAATTATCTCCCAAAAGTGTTGATAAAATACCATGGAGAAGCCGTCTAGACCTGGTGCTTTATCCGCACCCATGCTAAAGTCAGCATGTTTAATTTCTAGCTCAGTGAAAGAAGAAGTGAGTTGATTGTTTTCATCCTCACTTATTTTCTCTGTGCTGTCCCAATCTAGATGACCGAGGTCGCACCAAGTGGTACCTTTTTGACTAAAGATGTTAGCATAGAAACTCATAATATGGTTATGGATTAAGATTGGATCTCTAACTTCCCTATCATCTATTAGTAGCTGAGATATTTTACTATTCCTATTTCTAGAATTTGCTATGGAATGAAAATATTTTGTGTTGGCATCACCTAATTTAATCCAATTTACTCTAGATTTTTGTCTCCACATTATTTCCTCCTCTACATAAATTTCAGCTAAGTCTTTCTTTAGGGAAAAAAAGATTTTCCAACTCATTTTCCTCTAAGTCTCTATCATCTATCAGGTTATCTAAGTGCTTAATCTCTGATTTCTTTTCTCTAATATCTCTATTAAGGTTGGAACTCCAACCTCTAAGTTTCCTTCTAATATTAATGATTTTGGAAGACCAGGAATTACTTCTACTGTAAGGATTGTGGCTATTGAGCCACCAGTCTTTCAATTTATCATTGATCTCTTCATGTTCTAACCAAAATTTCTCAAATTTGAAAAATTTTGAAGAAGTGGCTCTAGGACCAGGGGTAGTCCCAAGGACCAGAGGAGAATGATCAGAAAACACTCTACTAATGCTATAGGAAAATGTGTTTGGGAAAATAAAGCATAATTTTAACGCGGCAAGTGAATAAACACAAACAAACAGTTTCCTGATTGCTCTAGAGAAAGAAGATACTTTGCACTCATTTTGTACATTCTGCACTACACCTAAAACTAAAAAAGGGAAACCAAATCCTCACTCTAAAAGACGCTTGAAATCTCACTGCAGTTCTAGTACAAAGCTCTCACTCTATACAAATACACAAATGAATCAAACCTCTCAAAATACAAAAAAAAAAGCACCACTCATCCAAGAAAGTGTTAGCATATATATGCTAATAAAAGCAATACATTAATCAATTAGAAGAATCAGCTGGAGCACCTGACCGAGCCTGAGAGATCCTGTTTGCATAAATAGTTACTAGTCGCAATTGCGTGCTACTCAGGCCCTCCAAATAAGGCAAAAAGGCCTTTCCAAGCATGATATAGATATCCACCAAGCAAAACACCACAGTCTAAATAAATAAACACAGAATATAAATTAGATTTATCATTAAACATACCAGTTCAAACAACAGTTTCACATCAAGATCTTAATTTTTATCAGTTAATATTATATTTCCTTGACCTATTATGTTATCTAAATGATGAACTACTTGGTGTTCACTTTTAAGAGGTATCAATTTGGTTTGGTGCTCTAGAAGTCTGTAATGATACAATAGCAAAATACCTTGCGAACATCAGGGCTCTGGTTTCCAAAAGCATCAAAAAGTGCTGGTAGGAATGTAGGCAATTGAGTCATTACTTCTTCCTGTGACAACCGCCCAACAATCTGCAATAAAACAGAAGTCCTAATGCTCAGTTCTGTATCAAGTGCTTCCAGTTTTCCATTTTTCTTAGTAAATGGGGAGCTAAAAAGAATTCACCATTGATAATGCTTTCTTATTGTGTTCGTTTAGTTTCAATATTAACATCAACAATTTTGCAAAAATAACTAAAGTTGAAGTTGTTTTTATGAAACTGAAAACTTTTCTTTATTTCCTAAGAAAAGCATATCTATTAGATCAGGCTGCCCTTGTCTTTCATAAGAAAAGCACATCGACCAACATGTATCGGTTTTAAATAAAAAATGTGTCTTTGGTGAAAGATAGAAGTGTATAATACAAAACAAAAATGAAACCAAACAATGGACAATTGTAAAATCAGCTGTTTTTTTAAGGATTCTATAAATTAACCTCCAAATGAATAAATGTTTAGAAAAACAAGGACTAGCATTTTGTCATGTCAACCCGTCACAGGATGAAAGCTTTTTTTATCCTTCCCCTTCTCTGTTTTGTGGGAGTTTGGGACAGTAGTTTTTCCAAGACAAGTGTCTTTAGCCTATTGGGGGGAGGGTGGCACCGTATCATGATATATATACATATATATATTTTTTAGTTACTTGATTTAAAGCAAAACAGAAAATTAACTTCAGAGAATGAGATACCTTTGTCAAACAGTTGATACAAACAACTAAGCTTTTCTCATCTTCACTAACCAACAAAGGAACAACCACCTGCAATCATGTTTGCAGAGTCTTTCAGTGACAAAGGGGAAAAAAAAACTCTAAGTACAATTTAATTTCCAAAATTAAATGGAACATACCCCAAGACATCTAAATGGATCATACTGTGTCAGCAAGATGTTTAGGCATTTGTGTGCTTCATCTGAAACCTGTAACACAGAAGGTAAACTATGAAAACTCTGAAAATGGTAAGAATAAGAATATTACATGTTTGAAGAATTTCACAAGCATATTAAGTCTCCATCTGATACTACGTCATTCTTTGGAAAAATGTGATAGAAAAAACATACCTTGGAAACAATATCTTTGGTCCCGTGAATCAACTTTTCAAACACAATCTCGATCGAATCTTCCATAGCACTTTTCTGAAAAGCAAAGTAATAGCTCTTAGAGAAACAATTTCCTATGGCTGGAAGCTTCAAGTAAAAGAAATTTCCTAAGATATAACCTGATTGTTAAGCATTTCAAGTATCAGAGATAGAGCATGCTCTCTCATTGATGCCTCAGAGTCATCCAACACCTCAAGCACAGCAGTTAAAATTTGATTGAAGTACTACACATTAATACAATAATCACATTAGAGAGTATCAGGAAAAAAATAATAAATAAAGTGCAGACATAAAGTATTTGTATTTATATTTATATTTCTGAACAAAGCCACAAACCTTTGTCCATATAGAGGTATCATTATCAGTCGAGACTTTCACCAACTGTTGCAATGCTTCCCTTTTCTCTAAGCTTGAACTTGCTTCATTTGCAATGCTTATCTGCAGGGAAGGAGGGAGGCAGAGAGAGAGAGAGAGAGAGAGAGAGAGAGTGGTGAGTATAAAAGAATAAACAAAAGATATACAGTAGGAAACTAAACTTTTCATGCTTAAACAGCTGATCCAGGATGCTCAATGCCATCTACAAATCAATAACTAAATTTTTCTATATGTGAGTATTTTTTTAGTATTTTTTATTTTTGAAAGATGGCCCATTTTGATACGCAAATATTTTGTTCTCAACTATTTCAGGGTCACCTTTAAAAAATTCAAAAAAAAAAATTAGTAAAATAAAAAAATTCTAAACATAGTCAAATTGGTTTCTCATCTGCCTATCAGATTTTGATATGTAGATCAGGCTGACTGAATTTGATCGGCCGTTTGGTCAAGGAAATGTGTTTTTTTATTATCATTAGCATTTCAGTAAATAGCAAAACTTGTTTTCTATCAGATTTTGATATGTAACTGCACTGAGAGATTAGGATTGGATATATGCATTTTTGGGACCCTTAAAGGAAGCACATTAACGAAACTATATGTAAATTTATATATATGACAGAGTTGTACCCGGTGGAGAAGTTGGGGTATGCTAGGGCCATTGTCCACAAGCGGGCTATTCTTAACATTATCAAACTTCTCCGACAAGGCACTTGCCTCCTGCGCTACTTCACCAACTCTAACATGGCCAGTACCAGTTTGAACATCTGACAAAACCAACCTACTCAAATCCAGCCTTGGGGTAGAAATTGAACTCTCTATGTCTATGTTTCTCTCTGGCTTTCCTAAATCATTGCTCGCCCATGTACGTACAGCATCAACACCATCTAGGCTTAGATGGGTTGGTTCTTGCATAGAACTTGATTTGCGTGCCGATTCAACCGCATCAAGTGAACTTCCCGAGTACCGGCCAAACTGGTATCCCTTTTTCGAGCTGAAAGCAAACCCTTCTTCTGAAGAGTTGCCAAAATTCAAATCAGTCTGATCATATGATTTGGGCCGTTGCCTCTCTTTCTTGCTCTGGAGGAAATTAACTAAATCAACTTCAATTCGTGGTGTATATTGCTTTAACGCCCTTCTAAGGGAATTTTGTTCCTCAATTGACAAACTGAGAATAAAGTTCAACACTGCTACTGAATCAAAGTGGGAATAAACAGCAATGATTCCAGAAATCGATGCTTCCTTCAATTTTGAATTTTTATCATTCACCAGCGGTGCCAACTTCGCGAGCCAAAGTTTCAAAAATCCGCCATTACTATATGTACCTTCTGGGTCAACCACATGCTTATTAAATGACTTGTTTGCAAACTCAATTACTGCAAGTTTGGCCTTAGGAGACCTCTGTTCGTCTAGAGACCGCAAAAGGGCTGGCAACATTGTATCGGTATTGTAAGTTTTACCTACAGTTTCTAAAGTAGTTACGCAAGGCTGTCTGACGAGCTCTTTGGGGTCAATAAGCCTTGAAAATACATGCGGTAAAATTCTCTCAATGTAACTCTCAAAAGGTTTTTTACAGGCCGGTATAATCTCAGCTAGGGTTGACAAGGCTGCTTGTGCAACTTTATGGTGTGGGTCATCCAAATACCGAAAAAACAATTTCATAACCTTCTCAAAGTTTTGGGTTATTTCTTGTAAACCCCTTGGCCCCTGTTGGATCAATCCTCTAATATAGTTAAAAGCTGACACACGTGCAACCCAGTCAGAACTGGGGCTAAGTCCCTCGCCAAGTGCATCAGTTAAAGAGGCTGGTGAATTATCCGTCATTTCACTAGGTGAGACCTGACCGTCATCAAACATGTAACGACTGACTGAAGTAGCCCTTTGTGTGGATTGTTTGCGCAGAGGCCTCTGAAAGTTTGGCACGTAGCTACCTGAGTGTGAATCCCTATATGAGGTCATACTATCCAAATAGTGCCTGTCCATGTCGATGTGTCGCTCAGTTTGTCTTTTGGTATATGAATGAGATGATGAATCAGATAGGTGAGTCCCATAATAGGCAGATCTAGGGTTGCTTCTGGAGGTTTGCATCTGAGGGGCCATGTTTTCTAGAGGGTATGAACCACCATTTCGGAAAGTGTTGCTGTTACCGGCTTTTGATACAGTGGGCAGAGTTGAGTCAACCAGTGAGTTGTGCAGAGAGAGGTGGTTTGATCCCGACGTCAGCGCAGGGGGATCCCGAGAGGATGGAGCATCGACGCCTGCATAGAAAACATATGAAAATAAGATGTTACGTTCTTATTAGATGAATCGAGCATTTCAAGGAAAAAAATGAATACGATTGGAAAGAACGAAACATTTGACAGTTAACATACGAATTTAATCCTTCTTCAGTTATTTTCATAAACTGAGAATTTTGAGTTTAGTTAAAACTTGGTAAGGTTCCAATCTAGTAAAAGAACATGTCAGATTTCAATGCCAAAAAGCATGAAAATCTGGTAATCTGCTGTGCGGGTTAAATCAGTGTCTTGTAGAAATGTGCACCGCATACCAACTCGAATATCAGTGAGCAATTGATACTTTTGAAAGAAAAATACCAAGATCTAGGCTTGACGACCGCACAACTGAGAAATTTCTATCAGCAGCACCTTTCAACAAACTCTCAATAGCTGACACTTTCTGCTTGCTCGAACTGAGGACGCTCTCCAAGCTCCTCTCAGTTGTTTTATTAGACTTTGATTGAGAGAGGAGACTTGTAGAGGAGAGAGATGGCTCAGAGGAGATGGTTGAGGCAGTCTTGTCCATAGCCACTATGGCTGAGGTGCCGTATCCAGGTAAAATGGGGCCTGAAGGTGTGTTGGAGGTGCGAGAGAGAGGCATGGACCCACCTCTGTCACGAAGAGCAGGGGAAGCATACCTCTTGTGCATTCCCCCATCTTCATCATTTATCAGCTGCAATTACATTCAAAAGAAAATATTAATGATAAGACTATTTTGCACAAAATTCCACCTATGTTCCTTTAATATGTAAACAATTATCCCTAGAAATTTATCCAAGAAAATATGCTACCAGAATTGTCTCTCTTTGAGGCAGGCATATTTATGTGTCACAATATAAATAATAAGAGAGCTTTTTTTATCCAAAATTATGTCAATAAGAACACTGTGCTACATAAGACATAATTTCTTCTAGAAGCATAACACCTGTCAGTCATAAAATAATATCATACCCTCTGTATGGATGGATCAAAAGACATGAAGAGACGGCGCGACCTTTCAGGCCATGTTTTAGAAAACATGCGATAACATGTTCTAGCAGTTGATCGCACCTACAAAAATTCCAACCATCAGCAGTCGACAGAAAAATATGACCAGAACACGTCTTAATTGCAGAGGCCACGATGCATGTGACAAATAACGAGGCCTAAATTCAGAGTTCTCATAATAAGAAGTTAGAGTAATCCCAATTTTGGACAAATGATGGCTCCAACAAATGACAAACGCAGCATGCACAAACGCACAAATAAAACATCAAAACATGTGAAAGAACCATGTACCTCACTCATAGCATCAGCAACGCAGCATTTAATGAGATCTTCATATATATCAGCTGATCGTTGTATCTCTGGAGCATCAGCCCAATACTCTAGTACTAGAAGTGCATACTCACAGCACCTGACTTAAAATTTTAGGTCAGTTTTTCTTTGAAATTAATATTCATACTGGGATAAAAAAAAAAATCTATTTCCATATTTGCTCGTTGTCCGACCACAACAGGAGGAATATAGATTAAAACAAGATACCTAGCACGAAGAACTGCACTTCGATCGTTTTTAGCTGTGTCAGCAATTTTTGGAAGCGCGCGTGCTACTTTGCAATTCCTTAGTATCTACAAGGTAATGCAGAAAGATTTCAATATGCAAAGTCCAACTAGTAATTGGTAAGTATAATATCAGGTAACATATAAAATGTAAAATATGGGAGAGACAAGTTGAAAGGAAAACTACAAGAATTTTAAAAACCCTCAAGGCCTCAAAATTTGTCCAATGTAACATACTAACTCGCGTGGAAGAAGCTACACTTACAGTTTTAATACAGTTGTCAGCAGATTCAGCAATGACAAGGACTGTTATCACAACAAGCTTAAATAGTACCTGAAAGCCAAATTGTAATTGTTAAGTTCAAAACTAAAACACCTTAATTTGAACAGCAAAGAATTTATGTTTTAAGACTATTACTGGGATAAATATCTCAGCACAGGCTTCAAAATCACCCAGGAGTTCCTTCGATAACATATTTAACAAATGGCATGCCTGAAGAAAGAGAAATAGTCAGAAGACAGCACACACATATAGCATACAAAGATTACAAGGTAATTACATAGCGTAAAAGAAAATTTTGTAATAATGTACCTGTTTTACAATACTAGACCTCCGATCAGACAGCTGAGTGCATAGAGGTTGGACTAGTTGCTTTAAGAGCGCAAGGAATGATGGATAATCCATAGCACCTGAACAAATATTTCAAGTTAATATCTAAGAGAAACATCCACAAACATACGATGCGTAAGAGTTCAAAAGAGTTGTTTTCGAGAAGAAAGAACCTCCATAAACCAAGGCTTCAACTCTTTGCATGGCAGCTATTCTAAGCGACCAATCTTTTTCTGGTACAAGAGTAGATGCGATTTTCTCAAATTCTCTAATCAATTCCTTCTCAGAGTATACCTTTATTGGATCCACCGGCTTTTCTGTAATATCGCCATCCCCTTTATTTTGTTAAAGAAAAAGTCAGTTTGTTGTGCAAGTTATATTAAATTGTCTTGATCCTCTCTGGAGATTTTACATTTAATGAAGTCAGCTTTTGACCAAGAGAGACTTTACACACTATGAAGCCATCATATCGTCTGGTATTAACAGAAGAAGCTCATAGAGGCTAACTGACAACAAAGATCCAACAATACTAAGCGTGTGGTAACAGACTTCCAGTATGCTACCAGTACAATTTAAACTCACAGTATTATTTACAATGCTATGACATAATTCGAAACAGAAATTATTTAAAACCACTACAGATGCTAGAAAATTACAAATTTTTTATAAATCATGTCTATAATTTAAATTTTATTTTAAGGACAAAATAAGCAAAAGACTTGCCAGCAAATAGGGAACTCTCTCTAGGTGTGCTCTTGTTTCTTGGGCTGCTCTTTTTGGGGTTTGAATTATATGACTTGACCTCTGAAGGAACATAAGGAATCCCGGGGCCATCAGAATGACGAGGTTTTGGTTCTACCTTCTCTACTCTTGCATTTATTTCTTTCAACTGCAATCATAAAACAAAAATATTATTAATAGGACAAATGGATAAGCAATAACATCTGGTTTGAGAAAACAGGCAATGCAATAACACAACTACTTGAGCCCATTTTTAATACATAAAGGTACCTGAATGTACCAGTCTAAGTATAGCAAACCCTCATTAGACCATTTCTAGTTAGCTTTATAGGTATTTAAACTGGTCAAGCACGTAACATATCCCAGCTGATGTAGCGATTGTGGAACAGGTGGGCCTAGTACTTTACTGAAACAGTATAAGTCCAGATTTGTACTGGTATTAGAAATTCATATCCTACTGTCACAGTTACAAGAAAGATGATATTCATATATATAAAGCACCAAATATGGTACCATGAATGATGGGAGATTATGCCGCTGCAGCTCTTCATGAAACTGAGGTCCCATTTGCTTGTATATCTCCTGAGAATAAAAAAAAAAAGTTGCACATTCATACCAATCTAAATGTATAATGTCAAATTAAAAGAAACAATCTCATAACTATTTATGTGCATTCAATAAAACATTCTTCATGCTACTATTATAATTGCCAGTACAAAATGCACCTATATATTGATGGTGTTAGGTAATTCATTTTGAACTTCATTTTTTTTTTGAATAATATGAAATACAAACCTCAATGCATGACATGGCTGCATCCCTGACACTTTGGTTGGGATCATTCAATAGATGCAAAACCTGAAAAACACAGATTTTGTACCAGATGATAGTAATCATAAAAGGCTCCTAGGAATCATAGCTCTATTATTTCCCAAATCGACTGAGGTTTGCTACTTACATTAGGAAGCAACGCACGTAAAAGAGGGAGCTCAGTTGAGGCAAATAGGCCTACAGCAGCCGCAACTGTTCTTACAAACTCTTCTCTTACTCTCCAGCTTTTGTTCGTCCAGGCAAAGCTACCAGCTCTCTCCACAATAATTGTGGGTGAAGAGACCTATTTATAGATTTTTTTTTTTTTTGGTTGGATAGAATTAGCAATGAGAGTACCAACACCAAACATTCAGTTCATACTACAATTTATAATTATTGGTCTCTCTCTCTAAATTGTGATCCTGTCAGTCAATATTACCAAGAACAGAAATAGCTCACTTAAGTAAATCAATTCTTTTACACCCTTGCAAACAAACACATTTTTCCCTCTATCTCCCTACAATGTAGCAGTTTTGTTAATTTCAGACATGCCTTACCTCCATCAGAGTCACCAACAGCTGGCGAGCGGCATCCCTGACGGGCTGTTTCCCATCTCCAAGCCGGTCGACAGTGGCCGGCACAAGAGAATTCAAATGGATCTTGAAATGCTCTCCAGCAAGCACAGCGGCGGCGGACAAGGCCTGGAGCCCTCCTTGCGCCACTCTGAAATTCCCATCCTTCAACAGATCTAGACAGCAATCGACCAGAGACGCCGTTTCGGACGAAGTCAAGGGCCTACTGGACTTCTCCAGTGTCTCGTGGAGTCGCTCTACCCCCGCCATGCGACTCTTGGTGTCTTTCCCTCGCGCCATCTCCAGTGCCTCCTCCATTGCTGGATGGAGGTCAAATTGGCGCTTCTAAGTCTAGGATTCTTGCGAGATTGATCGGAGATCGGTGGGAAGGTTTGGATCTGGTTCGGTGAGGAGGCGAGAGAAGAGAGAAAGAGAGAGAGAGAGAGTGGGAGTGGGGGAGAGAAGGAACAAAAGTAAAAAGTTGGGGGTTGGGAGAGATGAGAGGGAAAAAAGAGAAGGGTACGATTTCTCTGTTTCAATTTTATGTAGTACTTTGTATAGCGAGTTCTTTTCATCAGAGAATATAGCTGGTTAAAGGACGCCAGCGACTTGCTCCAAATGAAGTCTTGCAAATGTGAAACAGAGAACTTATGTGAAAAAGGTTAATTGATTGTTAACACCGGGATTAAGCATAATTTACGACGGCGCCACTTTAGTTTAATTGACTGCGTAGTTACAAACATGGAAACTTTTACCAGAATTGGCACTTACGGCGTCGTGTTAGAGAGTTAAATAGGTATTTTTCTTAAAAAGATTTGTTCAAATCTATCGCAACATTTACCTGACAAAAATTAATCATTAAGTCATATGGTAAAATATTATGGCATATAAAATTGATTGATTTTAGCTTGGCCTTCTTAATTCGATAAATAATATTCTCTCTGTCAGAGATATAAGAATTGTGCTGTAATTAATTACTCCCTGACTAGAACAAATCGTTACTAATCATTAAATACTGTATAAGCATATGATTTTGATCGGGAGATCCGAATCAATAATCACTGTGCTGACAGCGATTTTAGTATTTTTGTAGTACGAAGCTTTTTGTGTTGCGGGATGCCTTTCGGGTTTTTTTTTTTTCTTAAAGCCCGGAGTTATGTTACATGGCCCCAAAATATTACTGTCGCGGCTTTTTCGTCATTATTCTCCTCGAAGGGATTTCTCGAAGAACAATGGGAACATAGCCTTAGATTCACCTCCCTTAAGGTTTCGATCTCTTTAGCGAATATCTCTCAACGCGAGAGAATCCTATAAAGAGTCGCTACTTAAAGAAGTTTCTTGATTTAGCGGGTCCTTTCTTTCCAGTAGGCGCAAGCCCCTACTGTTAATTACCTCGTAGTTGCCTACGAGAACCTCTGATTAAGGGACATAAAGGGTATTGACGTAATGGGCTAAGAAAAGAGACTTATGGAGTGCTATTAAGGAGGACTTAATTGATGGTACCAAATCTAATAGACGGGACCCAATTAAGGATCGACTAAAGACTTCTAACTTGACTAAAAGAAGGGAATGGATTCTTGGTTTTAGGAGAGGTTCTTGATGGGTTAAAGGGACGGCTTCACTGGAGGATATTCATGGTGAACTCTCGGGGCTATGACTGGCCTTCTTGTGAGAGTGAAAAGAGTTTTGCAACCTTCGGGGCCTCTTGGGCGGCCTCGAGCGAAAGTTGGTTCTTTTACAACCCTAGGGACCATCTTCATCGGTCTTCTTAATAAGAGTTGGTTCTTTAACGACCCTAGGGACCATCTTCATCGGTCTTCTTAATAAGAGTCGGTTCTCGGGATCATCTTAGTCGATCTTCTTGTGAGAACAAAAGCAGTTTTGCAACCTTCGGGTCCTCTTTATGGCTACTCGACGAAAGTCGGTTCTTTTACAACCCTAGGGACCATCTTCATCGGTCTTCTTAATAAGAGTTGGTTCTTTAACGACCCTAGGGACCATCTTCATCGGTCTTCTTAATAAGAGTCGGTTCTCGGGATCATCTTAGTCGATCTTCTTGTGAGAACAAAAGCAGTTTTGCAACCTTCGGGTCCTCTTTATGGCTACTCGACGAAAGTTGGTTCTTTTGCAACCCTAGGGACCATCTTCATCGGTCTTCTTAATAAGAGTTGGTTCTTTAACGACCCTAGGGACCATCTTCATCGGTCTTCTTAATAAGAGTCGGTTCTCGGGACTATCTTGGTCGGTCTTCTTGCGAGAACAAAATGGAATTCTTTGGACGAGGGAGCCCGTAAGAATTCAATTTCTAAGTCATCTAAGGTCGATCTCAACCCTAGGGAGGGACTTTTCCTCAAACGAAGAAGTTTCGGTTTTGACTTTGGGTTTTGCGTTTAGACTTTTAATTTTGATGTTTCGCTTAGGACATTGGTGATTTTTTTATTCACTTTGGCCTTTGTACCTTTGATCTTTTGAAAATACTTTTCTATCTCAAGATATTTGTCTTGGAAAATATTTGACTTTGGGAGATATCATTTTTGAAATTATTTAGGCTTTAGAAAGCATCCATAATCAAGTACACTAGATACTTGAAACCTTTTAGACTCTTGAAGATATTTTTTTATACTAGAATATATTTAGCTTTTGAAAGTATTATATTTGTAATTCTTATTTTGAAAATACTTAGCATTTTTATAAAAGAGTTTATTTCATTTTCTAAAATTCATTTTTAAAGCGAAAATACTTCAACAATACAAAAGACCGTTACTTTGATATCTTTTCATATCAAAGTATAGTGAAACTGGTTTATTTTGATTTTTAGGATTTTATGGATATGTCGTTTATATTTTTCTGTGTTTCCTACTATTTTTAACGAATTTTTAAGTTTACTGATGGTTTGGCGTTTTCCGATTGGTCCACGTCAGCTCGGAGCCTTTGGGGTGCAGAATGGATGTCGCCTAATTAAATCTGTCACCGCCTCATGTAATGAGTCGCTGACAACTTCCTCGTCCATTACATCTTCTTTTCGCCGCAGAAGATCAGCAGTGGGTTGGCGCTGAAGCAAGACGGGTCCGATTTCTCACTAACGGGTTCATAGGGAAAACGGGTTTTGATCCATTAACGATTCCGGCCGTCGCAAGCCATGAGGCATGGCTCTCTAGAATCGTGACGGAGAGGGGAATTTACTCGTGAGCTTTGTTAGGGTTGCGCCGATCTCATTCGGCGGAGGAGTCACGTACTGGTACGACAGTACTGGGGTTGGGTACCGAGGTTTCCCAATTGAGTTCAATTTGTATAGGATGGGTTCTTTCGTAATTGAAGTGATGAAGTGAGAGCGTAATAATGTCTAATTCGTTACTAACCTACTCAGCTACGTTACATAATCAGGTGCACCTATTGTTCCAGAAGTAAACTAAGCCTAGTGTTCATGGTTTCAAAGGCCATACTACACTCTCAATTCCTAATTCCTTTTGCATTTGTCACTGATAGCTTTAAACAATGCACTACTTCATATATACATATATATGTTTTCCTTTTATTATTAAAGTTTCATACGGCCATGTGCAGAGAAAGGTCCAGTTCAACCATCTAAAAGGAACTTATACATCATGAAAACATTTTTATATATATTCATTTACCACTCTAAAATCTAAAGCTAAAAGATCAATTAAGCTGAAATCATCCACAAGCTTCCCTATCATCTGTTTATTTACTCCTATGCATTTCAGGTTCCGACAATTGCAGTTATACCACTCTTTGGTTACCATCTAACATCCAAGTATACAGTCCTGACAATTCTAAACTTATGAACATTATATATAAAAAGAAAATACAAGACTATATAGACTTGATCTAGGGCATTACATGTCTTCGCAATCTAGCTCAGGATTCCCCAAACATCATAATAGAAAGAAAAAAATCATTTAGCAAGATGTCAACAATATAGTATCTGACTTCAATACTTTACAAAGAGGTCCCTTAATTAAAGGTAATATTTAGATTGATCTTGTCTGACATACAAGTGATGCAACTTATCCTATAAAGTCCCTGCACTTGCTATTATTGTAATTTAACCGATGGGCTGTCGAAATTTGGGCAGCATGTCGCCTAAATGCGAAGTACATTTAGGAGATCCTCTGAAGTGAATCAACAATGAATCAAATCAAAGAATCTTGATCTAAGCTGAGGAAACCTCAACCTAAACCACAACATGCACCTAGTCTGAGCAAATTCTCAAACTAAGTCACATCTCTCAGATCTGAAACTGAGGAGACCTCATTCCAAACCGCAATTAGAGAGATGCATAAAGGACCAATTGGGGAAATACTATTCAAGCTCAGAGAAGAAAGAAAGGAGTTCATGAATAACAAACTTACTTCACAACACCTAAAGTCTAAGTCATGGAATCCATGACCTAAGCTTTCAGTTGCATTATGCATAAAGAGAAGCAGGTCTCAAGAAGGTATCATTATCCGATATCCGAATTCACCAATTGCTTAAACATAAGGAATCACATTTCAGGAAAGCACCAAAAGGGTTCTCACGACAGGATGCATATGTACTTTAATCAAAATAATTTCGTATAACAATCGACTGTCTAGGTCACAGAAACTGCAAACTAAACATCCACACTATTATATAAAATTCAGAGAAAGAACTGAACTGGCTGTCATAAGATGAAAAGAGATTACTTAAACTTTTAATCCTGCATCTCCATTTGTTCAAGCTAAGGAAACCTTAACCTGAGCTTCTAGATCTGCACCAGAAAGTTTCAACAGTAACAATTAAAGGTCACAAGGATCTAACACCGTTCTTCTATCTCGATTTCCAATTGCCTAAACCACGGAATCCACGGATTAAGCTTTCAGATTTCCAGATAGAAAGCGATAAGATCACAAAAAAAAAAACCAGATTCAGCTGAGATCTACCATAAGAATTCAAGAAATGAATTTAACAGTCGGAAAAGAAACTGAGATTATAAAAGAACACACGGAATTGCAATTTCACTTCAAATCCGTACTTTACAGATCAAATTCGATATCAATATCGTCTCACCTGGCCTATTTCTTACCAATTCACTTCTTCTTTCTTCGAATTGTACACGGGATTGCCTTTCTTCTCTTGTTTTTACCTAACCTAGCAAGTGTTTGTGTAAATGCTTCTCTCCTAATTGTATGTGCGTGTGTAAAAAAATCTCCAAATGTCTGGAAGTGGGATCCCCTTTCTCTCTCTTCGCTTCTCCTTTTATAGGCGATCTTCTCTGCTTCAATCCCGTCCAGGTGCAGTGCATTTCCACTTGAGCCCGGCGGTTTTCGCAACAGCTTTCTGTTACGATCTCCTTTCCCCTCCTCTTTCTTGATCTTGATTGTGCATGGAGTACGGTGCACCATGGTATGTGCTGTGGGTTCAGGGGTTTTGTGTTTCATGCGTGCCATGTACTCCACACGCGGCCATCTTTCACTCGCGAAGGGATCATTCTTCACTCGCCCAGCGACATTTCCTTTTTCTTCTTGCGTATGCCTGGTTCTCTGTGAGCCGCATATTCCTCCTCCCTTGGTCAACATTGGTGTAGAGTACAACGGGTGCACCGAAACCGGATTTCCACATAGAGGGAAATTTTGAACTGCTGTCCATCCTCTCCATTTCCTCAATATTGATTTCTCCATTCACTCAGTTTATATGGCTTTATGTTTTGCTGAATCCCAAAATAAATTCTTTGGCAGCCTTCCCGATCGAGTTTTCTCATGGGATTTTGAGGATAAATCCATAAAAATATGTAGAATTTCATAATCCCAAGGATTTTTCAAAAATGCCCCTTCTACCATTTTATTTATTTTTCACAAGGTTTAGGGGTCTTTTGCACGAAATGGGATACTCCATGAATCTTTTGAGCAATTTCAGGACTTCATAATTTTCTTCACAATTCTCTAAACCTCTGGGTATTTTTTCTATGATTTTTGGGACTTGTTTGGCATTTTCCATGATTTTCCTCAACTTCTTTGTAAATCGGTCTGTGTCTCCAATCGTGAAAATTTAGGGTCAAACAAATGCCCCCCACCAGAGTGGGTTGTGAGGATCATGGGCAGAACAACGTACTCTGGTGGCCCCTTCTTGACCCCCCTTCAGACTATTGAACTCTTGCACTGGAGGTTTGTCAAGTCTTCGCTTGAACTTGGGTTTGGTTGGGTTGAGTTACACTTGCCTTTATTTTGGGGCCTCATATCTCTTAGTTGCCGGTGGGATTATAAAGTTTTGTATTTCTTGATTTGGCAGAGTCCTGTGAGAGGAGCATCGTGGCAAAGGATTAGGCTGCGGTTCATGGTGCTGCTAGCAAGTTTGCTCTCTTTTATCTCTTCTCTTTGATCATCATGTAACGGATCTTGGCACTTGTTTGTGTGGCATGGATGCGCTTGTGACTGCAGTTATTGCATTTGTTGAACTTTGAGCCTTGATTGTTGCATTTGACTTGCTGATGCTTTGTGATGCTTGGATGCTTGATTACTCGTGATGCTTGCATGTTTGGCCATTGGTGAACTTGGATACTTGATTTTGTTGGAATGTTGTGCTTCGTTGCCTTGTGATATTTGGTTGATCTTGTGCTTGACTGAGTTCTCGCATTCGGGACTTCTCCACGTACTTGCTTGCAAAGCAACAAGTAGACTTGCTCCTATCTTACTTCTTTCTCTTCACACAGCCTGATTGAGCTCTTGCGCTCAAGGTTCTTTTTCTCATCCTTCTTTTGTGATGTGAAGGGTACTTCGTCATTCTTGCGCCTGATTGGGCTTCCGCGCTCAAGGCTTCTTCTTACTTGACTTCTGAGGTTCGAGTAATCTTACTCTTACCACCGCTTCTTTCAAGAGATATGGGAATTTGGCCCATACTCACTTTTCCTCTTTCTTTCTTCTTTCTTCTTTTTAGGATCTCGAAATGCACATAGATCCACTCCGCAATCTAGGTTAGGGTATTTGGCCCGCTCCCGTATTTCCTTGGGCTTGAACCTACGTGGGCCTTGACCCGACTTTGGTTTCCTTCTGACATCAGCCTTGAACGTTTCCACTTCTTCTACGCCTTCTTGACTTCATACCATTTCTTTCAAGCCTCGGTTTGAACGGTTCACTTCCACTTCTTACCACTACGGCCTTAACTTTCTTCACATGTTCACACATTCACCATTAACTCCAAGTTATAACCTTTCTCTTTCCATGCCTATATAAACGTGTCCTTCTTTTTTTCTTTTCTTCATCCAAATTCACCGTAATCCTTCTTTTCTTTTCATACTTTCTAATTTCTCATTATCATGTCTTCTCATCTTTCATCCAAACGTGCCAGAGGAGATTCTAGTTCTTCTGTCTTGCGTCTGAATTCCGCTTTTCCAGACTGGTCTCTTACTCCTGATAACCGCTATCTCTTTCGCGATGAAACAGCCTTTCTTTCTTACTACAATAATATGGGTAATGAGGAGCGGCCAGTGGCTGATTGTTACTTCTTCCGCCCCATGAGGAGAATTCCAATGGAGCAAGTGAATCTCATTAGGGGTTGGCTTGACTCATGGAGTTTGGGCGGTTTGGCTGATTGTGACCATCCGTACCATCCTAGAATCACCCGTCTCTTCTATGCCAATCTTAGAATCTCTTTCAACCATTATGGAACTCCTTCGGCCTCTTCCTATTTGTTTGGTCGCTTCTTTCATATCACAACCGGAGATTTGGCCAACTACTTGCAGGCTGCCAATACTGCCAACGGTTCCACCATCTATGCCTACCAGAGATGGCCTCAAGGTTTTGGAAGTTACCAGGAGTGTCGCCAATGGTTTCGGACGGCGGCTCCTGATATAGAGAGGGCGTCTACTTTCCATCTGCCCGCTCTTCATAGGTATCTTCTTCTTTCTTCCTTTCTCTATATCTTTTACTCGCATTCTCCTTTGGTTGTGTTTCGTATCAACTCCTCTCCTTTTCCCTTTATACATCTCTTTTTGTCATGACTTTTAGGTTTCTCTTCTTGGTAGTCAATGACATCATCTTTCCGCAAGGGGTAATGACCCATCTTGCCAAACCAGGGAGTCTCTTCTATCTCCGTAATCTGATCCAAAAGCAGTGGCCTATCAACCTGGCCCATATGATCCTCTTGCACATGCACCAAGTAGCGACCTCTGATCGGGAGCCGCTTCCTTATGGTCACCTCATCGAAGCTCTTATGCTTAGAGCTCGTATCCGTGTGCCTGACATGTTGTGGGGCAATCGTGTTTCAGATGCTGATGTGGCACATCCCTTCAATCTTCTTCTTTCTTTGCATCTTATCGGATGGGTTGAATCTTCAATGGGCATGCTGGTTCCTGATCCCAACCAACCTGTGAATGACTACATCTTGCTTCCTAATGCGGCTCCCAACCAATACGACCCCATAGAGGTTGATTCTCCACCGGATGATAATTCTGCCATGATGGCCCTTGATGACCCTGCCCCTGTCTCGATTCGGGGTTTGATTGATCAGCGCTTCAGGGAATTGAATGCCCGTATGGATGCTTTGGAAGGAATGCTTCAAGCTATCTCCGCAACTCTTAACAACTTGGCTGGTGGTGGAGCTGCGATTGTTGATGAAGTCGTGGCTGCCCCAGAGTAAACGACCATCTTGATCTGCCTTGCCCCAGTGTTAGCTTTAGGGCACTCTTATGTCTTCTGTTTTGTATCCCTTGAGTCGCCATCAGTTGTTGTTTAAGCTTCTCTTGTATTAGGCTTCTTTATGCAATGGTTGTAGTGGTGTATCTTCTTTTGATGAATGAAATTTTTATCTTCTTCTTTCCATGGCATCTCCACTCCCTTTACTCTTCCTTTTGCTTGACATGTGCACTTTACGGCTGTTCCACCATGATAGGATACGCGTCTGTGCCCCAGCATGATCGATTGTTGACTCTTGCTCCCATGCAGCTGATTATTTGTTCTTGCTCCAAAGCAATTGATTACTTGCTCTTGCCCCAAAGCGGTTAATCATTGGTTCTTGTCACAGAACGATTGGCCATCAATTTCTGCCCCGGTGTCGACCTGGCATTCTGAATGTCATCTTGCCCCAGTTTGGATCCTTCTCTTATAACGATCTTAGTGATGCGAACGGTATCGGTAACATGATTTTGCGCCCTCGAGAATCCTAAGAGTCCGTCATCGGCCGCAAAAAGATTCCTATACTACATTTTGGCTGGTGGATTTTGTGGAGTTTGGGAATGCTTCACTTATCCTCACATCACTCCTCCTCTTACTCTCTCATTCCTTACATCACTGCTCACCCTCACATCACTCCTCCTCTCGTTGGGTATAGGCACTCATCATAATGGCACTCAATATCGGCATTGGCGGCATTGACACGGCATGGGCGTAACGAGTGTAGGAAATGATTCAAAGGGATTCGAAAGGATTCAAAAATAGTTTAGACCAGTAAGGGGCTCAAAAGGAATTCAAAGTGGTTGACACCGGTAATGAGTCAAACGGATTCAAACTGGCTTAGACCTGTAGGGTTCAAAAGAGATTCGGAATGGCTTAAACCTGTGGAGGTGGTTGGTTGGAGTTGTGGTGATGATGTATGTTAATGCCCCTGTGTTGTCCCTTTTCTTATAACTATCTTAACAATGCGAACAATATTAGTAGCATAACTTTGCACCCTCGAGAATCATGAGAATCCGTCATCGGTTGCAAAAGAGGACTCTTGTGTGCGTTTTATTATAAAAATGTAGGCCTTTGTATCGGAGATGCCCTATGAACGTCCAAAAGGACAAGGACACTCCTTTACACTTAGGCCCGGCGGGACAAACTCCTATCTCACATGTTCTAAAGTTGGGGACTTTTACTTATCTACAATTGCCTTGTTTATTTTGGACCTTGCAAAGGAATGTTCCATGATGTTCAAAAGAACGAAACACCCTTACAAGCATTAGCCCAACATGACATAATACCTTGTTCTTCGGGTTTTGGGTTAAAAGGTTAAGTTAAGGTTTTGGATTTTTGAAGGTTAAGTTAAGGTTTTGGATTTTGGGTTTATTGGATCCTAACGTTTTCGTTGGACTTTATTCTAAGATTTTATTGGACTATGTACATGGTTTTGCGGTTTTGGACTTTAATAGGCTTTGGTTATTATAGGCTTTTGTGGATTTCTGGGTTTTAGTGGAGTTTTGGTTTTTTGTAGACTAGGCTTTATTGTGGCTAAGTAGTAGTTGTAGGTTTTGGTTGTTTTTGGTAGAATGATTTTGGTGGTTTGATGGTTCTTAGCTGTAGTACTTCTTGAGGTATCGACCGTTGATAGGTGGAATTGTGCCTTCTCCTTCCTTATCCACCAGCTTGTATGATCCTCCTTCGTAGACCTCTTTGATGATGTAGGGCCCTTCCCAATTTGGAGCAAATTTTGGGCCATGATGATGACCGATGATGGGCCTTCTCAAGATCAAGACCAATTCTCCTTCCTTGAAGGTACGAGGTCTTACCACCCTGTCGTAAGCCTTGGCCATTTGGGCCCGATACAATTCTAAGCTTTGCTGGGCCGCCAATCTTTTCTCATCCATGGCATCCAATTCATCTAATCTCAGGCGGGCCCGTTTATCCATTGGTAATCCCGCTTGCATGGCCACTCTTAGGGAAGGTAATTCAATCTCTAATGGCAACACCGCTTCGGATCCAAATGCTAGCGAGTAAGGAGTTGCTTGAGTAGGAGTCTTATAGGTTGTACGATAAGCCCACAAAGCCTCTTGTAACTTTTCATCCCAACTCCTATGATTATCTCCCACCGTCTTTCTTAGAAGCTTAATCAACACCTTATTGAAGGCTTCGGCTAAGCCATTGGCTCGTGGGTTGTAAATAGAAGAGTACCTCCACTTGATCTTGTGTTGCCTGGCAAAAGTGCCAATTTCTCCACTCTTGAATGATGCGCCATTATCTGATACTATCTCTCGTGGAGTACCAAAGCGGTACAACACATTGTTCTTTAGAAACAGGATGACATCTTTGCTTTTGACCTCTTTCAAAGCAACTGCTTCGGCCCACTTAGAAAAGTAATCGGTGATTGCTAGAATGAATCTATGCCCCTTTGAAGACGGTGGATCAATAGGCCCGATTATATCCATACCCCACATATCAAATGGCCATGCAGCTATTGTCGGGTGTAGAGGGTTAGGATGTTGGTGTATGAAATCTCCATGTACCTGGCACATATGGCACTTCTTCGCTTGTTCTTCGCAATCAGCAACCATTGTAGGCCAATAATATCCCATTCTCTTGATATGTAGTCTCATTTTAGGACCTGATTGATGAGCTCCACAGAATCCTGAGTGAACCTCTTTCATGATCTTTTGAGCCTCGCTTTGTGACACGCATCTTAACCATAGTTGATCATATGACCTCCTATATAAAGTGTCATTCACAAACACATAGCGGAGGATTCTTCGCTTCAATTGCTCCCTTTCTGCTTTTTCATTGGGTAAGACTTGATGTTTGAAGTAATCAATGAAGGGTTTTCTCCAATCTTTTTCTTCATTTACTTCTACTTCCAATACCTCGTCGGGATCCCTCAACAAATCCGCCTCCCATTCTTCTATGTCCACAAAGATATGAGCAACCATTTCTTTCTCGATTTCTAAGAGGTAGGGCGCCAAAGATCGCCGATTTCTGATGGTAATTTGTACTTCTTCTCCATCGGGTTTGCTTAGTTGGGTGGCAACTCGAGCTAGGGCGTCCGCCATGCCATTTGAAGCTCTTGACACTTTTTCAAAGGTGATCTTTGAGAACTTGGCCATTAACTTTTGAGCTTTTTCGTGGTATTTCACTAACTCGGGCTTCTTCACTTCAAACGCCCCTTCAATTTGGCTTAAGACCAATTGAGAATCACCGCACACTTTTAATTCTTTTATGCCCATGTTAATTGCTAGCTCTAGTCCGGCGATCAATGCTTCATACTCGGCCTCATTATTTGTGCATGGCTCGGTCAATGCTATAGAATGACGAAGGATTCCTCCTTGTGGAGTGACAAACACCAATCCCACCCCGGCTCGTATTCGGGGCAAATTGGGTCTTTTGGACGGTTGTATCATTGATGATCCATCAAAAAACATCGTCCACCCGCTTTCTACTTCTTCTAGATATAAGCTTTGCTCATCGGGGAATTCACAATTCAATGGAGAATTATCGGGGATGGGATGTGCTGCTAGAAAATCGGCCATCGCTTGTCCCTTTATAGCCTTTTGAGGTGCATAGGAAATGTCAAACTCCATTAAAGTAATGGCCCATCGGGCTAACCTTCCCGTCAACATGGGCCTAGTCATCAGATACTTCAACGGGTCCACCTTTGATATCAATGTAATCTTGTGGGAAAGCATATAGTGCCTTAGCTTCTTGGTAGCGAAAACCAATGCTAAGCAATGCTTCTCAATAGGGCTGTAGGATTGCTCGGCCCCGACCAACATGCGGCTCAAGTAATATAGCGCATTCTCCTTACCTTCATCATTTTCTTGAGCTAACAAAGCTCCTAATGATCCATCCAAGGCCGTAGTGTAGAGGATCAATGGTTTTCCTTGGATAGGCGCAGCGAGGACAGGTGGTTTGAGGAGATATTCTTTGATGTCCTCGAAAGCCTTCTGACATTTCGCGTCCCATTTAAAAGGTACATCCTTCTTGGTAAGGTGAGTAAATGGTTTGATCCTCCCCGAAAGATTGGCGATGAATCTTCTCACGTACGCCAATTGCCCCTGTAACGAGCGGAGTTGCTTGATAGTCTTTGGGGGTGGCATTTCTCTAATCGCCTTGATTTTTGCGGGGTCGATCTCAATGCCCCTGTGTCTTACCACAAACCCTAAGAATTTTCCAGAAGATACCATGAAGGCACACTTCAACGGATTCATCTTCAAGGAGTACTTCCTTAGTCGTTCGAACACGACCTTTAGGTACTCGAAATGCTCTTCGATTGATCGGGCCTTTACCACTAAATCATCCACATAGCATTCTACAATCTTGTGAATTAAATCATCAAAGATCTTGGTCATGGCTCTTTGGTAGGTTGCACCCGCATTCTTCAATCCGAACGGCATCACTTTGTAGCAAAAGATACCAATCGGGGTGCGGAATGACGTGTGGCGTTGATCTTCTTTATCCATTGGTATTTGGTTATACCCTGATGACCCATCCATGAAGGAGTACACCACATAAGAGGAGGTATAATCGATAATCAACTCGGTTACGGGTAGTGGAAAATCATCCTTTGGGCACGCTTTGTTCAAGTCCCTAAAATCCACACATACTCTTATTTGTCCATTCTTCTTTTTAACGGGCACAATGTTTGCCACCCAAATGGGATTTTCTTCTTCTCGAATGAACCCCGCTTCGATCAACTTTTTCACCTCTTCCACTACTTTCTCTTCGAGCTCGACCCGCATCCTCCTGGGAGCTTGCTTGACGGGTTTTACACTTGGATCGATCTTTAGCTTGTGCGAAGCTAAGGCGGGATCGAGACCCGGCATTTCTGTGTAATTCCATGCAAAGCAATCTTTGTACCCCATCAAAAGTTGCTTTAATTGTTCTTGTTTCTCGGGAGGAAGTGATGCGCTTATGAAAGTCGGGCGTGGATCTTCTTCGGTGCCCAAATTTATCTTGAGAAGATCATCAATTGTATTCTGACCTCCGTCTTCTAACTCTTGTGGAGCATTCTTCGCCGCTTGGATTAGATCTTCATCTTCTATGTTTGCTTCAACGGGTGTTATCCCGACCATGTGGCATTCGAGGAAGTCGAAACATTTTTCGTCACCATAGAACTCTTCGTCTGATTCCATATCATAAACATGAATTACCTTTCTTGTTTCTCGCTTTTCCTCTTCTGAGTCGCTCTTTATACAGATTTTCCTTTGTCGGCCTTTACCTTCATCTTTCTCATCGGATGACTTTATGTAGATGGGCATTTTCACAGCACATGAGGTCTTTAGTCTTTCTTTTAGCCTTATCTTCTCTTCACTTTTCTCACGAGGTGCCACTCTTGACCTTAGAGTTGGGGAAGTGCTTCTTTGGGAGGTTGGAGCATAAAATCGATCAATCTCTTCCAACTCTACCTCGTGTACACCGTAGTGTTGAGCATCGCCCCTAATCATCTTTTGTTCACCATCTCTTATGTACTTGACGCATTGGTGAAGGGTGGATGGTACAAGGCCGTTTTCATGTAGCCATGGCCTTCCTAATAGAGCCCGATAGGAAGTATCCGCATCGATTACGTAGAACTTCACTAACGTTTCGAGCTCTCAAAACTTCATAGGCAACGTAATGGCCCCTAAGGCTCGCTCGGAATTTTGGTTAAAGCCATGTATGAACACATTTTCATCAGAGAGTCGCCTTCCACCTAAGGCCAATTGATTCAACGAGTTGAGTGGTAAGATGTTAATAGAGGACCCGGGGTCAACCAACATTCGGCTTAGTTGACTTCCGTTGGTCTTGCCTGTAATGTACAATGGCTTGTTGTGACAAGAGGTTCCCATCATCAGATCATCATTCGTGAAGGTGATTTGGCTTTGAGGCTCGATGTAAAGGGCCTCGGTCATACATTTTTCGGCCATGTAGGTTTGGAATTTCTCGGGCTCTTTAAGCATCTCCATCATGGTTTCCCGCAGATCTTTAGACATCATCAACGCTTCAAACACGCTTATCAATGCCGGAGTGCGCCTTAGATGAGCCAAAATGTTATATTCTCCTTTTACTTCTCTCGCTTTGTGGCTTGGTCCGGGTTCATCTTCCACTTCTTGAATTCTAGCCTTGCCTTTTGCCTTTTCACTTTCTTTGGGAACTTGCCTCTCGGGAATGTTCGTGCCCGATCGCAAGTTCACATGACAGTCCCTCTCCTTGAACATGCCTTTGGCGAAAAGACCTTGATATGGCGCTTCATCCTCATCTTCCGTGTCGTCATCATAGTAATACGTGACCACTTCCTCCTTTTCTTCTTTTGTGTCTTCAATTCTTAACACCGCTTCTTTGTCTTTCTCTTTTTCACTTTTCTTTTCTTTACTATTCTCAACCTCACCTTTCTTTTCTCCCGCATTTTCCTTCTTTTTATTTTCATTTTCTTTTTCTTTCATCCTCTCTTCTTTTTGCATTTCCTTTTCGTCTTCATCTTCATCTACTATGACGATGACATTACATTCCACATTTCGTCTTGGATTGCCTCTTTGTACCACCACATTGGCTTGAGCATGCGGAGCGGGTGTTTGCTTATAACTCTCGGGCAAAACCAGGTCTCCTTCCTTGATCATCTTTTCCGCTATGTTCTTGAACACATAGCAATCACCCGTCGGATGGCCTAAGACTCTATGAAAAGCGCAATAAGTTGGATCGTTGGTCTTATGCATTTCTTCCATCCTTTTACACACTGGCAATTCAATGGCCTTTCCATCTAAGAGTTGCTTTAATAAGGCCGCCGTTTTCTCCTTCTTGAATGAGTACGGCCTACTCAATCGTTCGTTGAGAGTGGTTGCACGGTTATTTCCATTGCCATTGTCGTTGTTGTTGCCATTGTTGCGGAAGTTCCTTTGTCCGCCTCCTTGGCTCGTCGATGCTTCGTTTGCACCCGCTATCTTGATAGGCCCTTGTGCTTTATTCCTTGACTCGCCTCTAAAACTTGGTGTCTCTTTAGGAGGGCCAATGTGCACTATTCTTGCAACCCGTGTTACCAAATCTTCGTAGGTATAGATATCGCTACCCGAGAGAGGTCGCTTAATCCAATCATCAAGATTCCTTATCAAAAACTCCACAGCTTCCCTCTCGGGCATCTGATGAGAACATCTTATGTGCATGTTTCTCCATCGGTTGATGTAGTCAAGTGGGGCTTCACCCGATCTTGGCTTTTCGCACGCGACATCGGCTACAAGGAGCCTTTGGTTGACCATGGCAAACTTGGCTCTAAACAGATCCTCCATCTCTTCCCATGTATCCACGGAATCATTCTCAAGAGATGAATACCACTCGAATGCTGCCCCAGTGAGGCTCTGAGAGAATTGCTTGAGCAAGAGAGCCTCATCATGAGCGGTGTTACCACATGCATTGCGGAATTGAATTAAATGCTGATCGGGCGTGATGCTTTCTTTACCCGTTCCATCGAATAGATTGAACTTTGGCACTTGGTAACCAAGAGGATATGGGATGTGCTCATATTCTTTAGGGTATGGTCTTCCACATCTCTTGCGCAAATTAGCAAATCGGCCCGCCCCTGTGGCTTGAAGCTGTAAGTTGATCATTTCTTGAATGACTTGCTTGGTTGAATCGGGCCTTCTTGCCCCAGTCCGATGCCTACGCTCGGGCACTTCTTCTTCACTTGATTCGTATCTCGCTTTGTTTCTTCTCCCTTTGAGATATCTTCGGTATGTTTTCTCCTCATCCTCTTCTGATGATTCATACTTGTGCCTATTCCTTCTTTCTTTGGAATGTCTTCTTTTAGGCCTTTCTCCTTCTTCATCGGAGTATTCATATCTACTCTTACTTCTTCTTTCCTTGAGCACCTTCCCTTTGTACTCATCTTCTTCTTCACTAGAAGAACCCTCCTTTTCAAGATCTTCAAGCAATTTCTTCTTCTCAAGAAGCTTGTACATCTTCTTGAACATTTTTCTTTCCTTTTCTCTTTCGTCCATCATGGCCGCCATCTTCTTTTCATTCCTTTCTATGATACTCATCAATTTTGGCTTTTCGCCCTCGTTCCAACGATCTTCACCATTCATATCTCTTTCTTCATCCTCTGTCGGACCTTCTCCATTTAGAAGATGGCTTGAAGAGGCGCGATCTTGCTTATCTTTGCTATTTTTCTTAGTGAATGGGATTTCTCCATCACTAGTCATATTCACAAAAGCGTGCATTTCATGCTCTTCGCTTATCTCCACCATGTTAACTCGAGCATGAACCACAAGTTGACTACCCTCCCGTGCCACATGCCTCTTTTTGTGGCGTGGCTCTCGGTCCACTTCCATAGGTTGTGATTTCTCTTTTGGCACCCACATTTTCTTGGGTCCCAATCTCTCCTTCATTGGTTTAATTCTTTGCCCCAGTCTTTGGTGTACGGAGGAAGATCCCGTCTTTTGACCTTTGGGCCCCAGTCGATTGCGGGCTGATACTCGCGGGAATACCAATCTTTCCTTCACCGATTGCCGGTTTTGTGGACTTCTTCCCCTAAATTGTGCTTGGTATTCTTGAGGAAACTCTTCCATGGTCTTGAGTATGGCCACGGGTGAGTTCTTTCGCACCAGACGGAGCGAGGCGAAAGGATTGCTCACTGGCAAATTGGGCCTTGTCTCCAATTCATTCTTATAGGCCCGTTGAACCTTCCTCATTGTTCTTGCATTTTGAGAGATTGGCGCGTACACCTTCCTCACAACCATCTTCTTGGGAGGAGAGCGACGGTTGGATTGGCGTCTTTGAGGAAAGGGAGTTGAGCTCGAGCGAGCCCGCTTGTGAGGGATAAAGGACCATTCTTCTTCTTTGGTGACATCAATCTCCATGGGATCCTCCACGGTGTTGGAGACTTCCATCACTTCCTCAAGCGGTTCCTCCATCACGACCTTTGCCAATTGGAAAGTACCATCACGGACTTGAACGACGGGCACGTAGGAATGTCCAAACGGCATGCCTCCAATTGTGAATTCGTCGTTGTAGCAGATCGGCACTCCTCCGATCTGGAGAACTCCTGTCGGCTTGAAAGCGTGGATGGGTACGAATGCCATTTCAACCTGCAATAATACCAACTCAAATGTTACCGTTAGGAGTGTTCATTAAAATTTCCTTAGCCCTTATGTCACCCTTTAAGTCCCAAAGATGAGAGGAGAAAGAGGTCCCACCGGGCGTGCCAGAGAATCTGTGTGGCACGAGGTGGGCTGTTGATATTTGCAATTTTTTTACGACTTCCCATAGCCTTTACATTATATTCTTTAAACCCCAGAGATGAGAGGAGAAAGGTGTCCCACCGGGCGTGCCAGAGAATCTGTCGCGGCTTTTTCGTCATTATTCTCCTCGAAGGGATTTCTCGAAGAACAATGGGAACATAGCCTTAGATTCACCTCCCTTAAGGTTTCGATCTCTTTAGCGAATATCTCTCAACGCGAGAGAATCCTATAAAGAGTCGCTACTTAAAGAAGTTTCTTGATTTAGCGGGTCCTTTCTTTCCAGTAGGCGCAAGCCCCTACTGTTAATTACCTCGTAGTTGCCTACGAGAACCTCTGATTAAGGGACATAAAGGGTATTGACGTAATGGGCTAAGAAAAGAGACTTATGGAGTGCTATTAAGGAGGACTTAATTGATGGTACCAAATCTAATAGACGGGACCCAATTAAGGATCGACTAAAGACTTCTAACTTGACTAAAAGAAGGGAATGGATTCTTGGTTTTAGGAGAGGTTCTTGATGGGTTAAAGGGACGGCTTCACTGGAGGATATTCATGGTGAACTCTCGGGGCTATGACTGGCCTTCTTGTGAGAGTGAAAAGAGTTTTGCAACCTTCGGGGCCTCTTGGGCGGCCTCGAGCGAAAGTTGGTTCTTTTACAACCCTAGGGACCATCTTCATCGGTCTTCTTAATAAGAGTTGGTTCTTTAACGACCCTAGGGACCATCTTCATCGGTCTTCTTAATAAGAGTCGGTTCTCGGGATCATCTTAGTCGATCTTCTTGTGAGAACAAAAGCAGTTTTGCAACCTTCGGGTCCTCTTTATGGCTACTCGACGAAAGTCGGTTCTTTTACAACCCTAGGGACCATCTTCATCGGTCTTCTTAATAAGAGTTGGTTCTTTAACGACCCTAGGGACCATCTTCATCGGTCTTCTTAATAAGAGTCGGTTCTCGGGATCATCTTAGTCGATCTTCTTGTGAGAACAAAAGCAGTTTTGCAACCTTCGGGTCCTCTTTATGGCTACTCGACGAAAGTTGGTTCTTTTGCAACCCTAGGGACCATCTTCATCGGTCTTCTTAATAAGAGTTGGTTCTTTAACGACCCTAGGGACCATCTTCATCGGTCTTCTTAATAAGAGTCGGTTCTCGGGACTATCTTGGTCGGTCTTCTTGCGAGAACAAAATGGAATTCTTTGGACGAGGGAGCCCGTAAGAATTCAATTTCTAAGTCATCTAAGGTCGATCTCAACCCTAGGGAGGGACTTTTCCTCAAACGAAGAAGTTTCGGTTTTGACTTTGGGTTTTGCGTTTAGACTTTTAATTTTGATGTTTCGCTTAGGACATTGGTGATTTTTTTATTCACTTTGGCCTTTGTACCTTTGATCTTTTGAAAATACTTTTCTATCTCAAGATATTTGTCTTGGAAAATATTTGACTTTGGGAGATATCATTTTTGAAATTATTTAGGCTTTAGAAAGCATCCATAATCAAGTACACTAGATACTTGAAACCTTTTAGACTCTTGAAGATATTTTTTTATACTAGAATATATTTAGCTTTTGAAAGTATTATATTTGTAATTCTTATTTTGAAAATACTTAGCATTTTTATAAAAGAGTTTATTTCATTTTCTAAAATTCATTTTTAAAGCGAAAATACTTCAACAATACAAAAGACCGTTACTTTGATATCTTTTCATATCAAAGTATAGTGAAACTGGTTTATTTTGATTTTTAGGATTTTATGGATATGTCGTTTATATTTTTCTGTGTTTCCTACTATTTTTAACGAATTTTTAAGTTTACTGATGGTTTGGCGTTTTCCGATTGGTCCACGTCAGCTCGGAGCCTTTGGGGTGCAGAATGGATGTCGCCTAATTAAATCTGTCACCGCCTCATGTAATGAGTCGCTGACAACTTCCTCGTCCATTACATCTTCTTTTCGCCGCAGAAGATCAGCAGTGGGTTGGCGCTGAAGCAAGACGGGTCCGATTTCTCACTAACGGGTTCATAGGGAAAACGGGTTTTGATCCATTAACGATTCCGGCCGTCGCAAGCCATGAGGCATGGCTCTCTAGAATCGTGACGGAGAGGGGAATTTACTCGTGAGCTTTGTTAGGGTTGCGCCGATCTCATTCGGCGGAGGAGTCACGTACTGGTACGACAGTACTGGGGTTGGGTACCGAGGTTTCCCAATTGAGTTCAATTTGTATAGGATGGGTTCTTTCGTAATTGAAGTGATGAAGTGAGAGCGTAATAATGTCTAATTCGTTACTAACCTACTCAGCTACGTTACATAATCAGGTGCACCTATTGTTCCAGAAGTAAACTAAGCCTAGTGTTCATGGTTTCAAAGGCCATACTACACTCTCAATTCCTAATTCCTTTTGCATTTGTCACTGATAGCTTTAAACAATGCACTACTTCATATATACATATATATGTTTTCCTTTTATTATTAAAGTTTCATACGGCCATGTGCAGAGAAAGGTCCAGTTCAACCATCTAAAAGGAACTTATACATCATGAAAACATTTTTATATATATTCATTTACCACTCTAAAATCTAAAGCTAAAAGATCAATTAAGCTGAAATCATCCACAAGCTTCCCTATCATCTGTTTATTTACTCCTATGCATTTCAGGTTCCGACAATTGCAGTTATACCACTCTTTGGTTACCATCTAACATCCAAGTATACAGTCCTGACAATTCTAAACTTATGAACATTATATATAAAAAGAAAATACAAGACTATATAGACTTGATCTAGGGCATTACATGTCTTCGCAATCTAGCTCAGGATTCCCCAAACATCATAATAGAAAGAAAAAAATCATTTAGCAAGATGTCAACAATATAGTATCTGACTTCAATACTTTACAAAGAGGTCCCTTAATTAAAGGTAATATTTAGATTGATCTTGTCTGACATACAAGTGATGCAACTTATCCTATAAAGTCCCTGCACTTGCTATTATTGTAATTTAACCGATGGGCTGTCGAAATTTGGGCAGCATGTCGCCTAAATGCGAAGTACATTTAGGAGATCCTCTGAAGTGAATCAACAATGAATCAAATCAAAGAATCTTGATCTAAGCTGAGGAAACCTCAACCTAAACCACAACATGCACCTAGTCTGAGCAAATTCTCAAACTAAGTCACATCTCTCAGATCTGAAACTGAGGAGACCTCATTCCAAACCGCAATTAGAGAGATGCATAAAGGACCAATTGGGGAAATACTATTCAAGCTCAGAGAAGAAAGAAAGGAGTTCATGAATAACAAACTTACTTCACAACACCTAAAGTCTAAGTCATGGAATCCATGACCTAAGCTTTCAGTTGCATTATGCATAAAGAGAAGCAGGTCTCAAGAAGGTATCATTATCCGATATCCGAATTCACCAATTGCTTAAACATAAGGAATCACATTTCAGGAAAGCACCAAAAGGGTTCTCACGACAGGATGCATATGTACTTTAATCAAAATAATTTCGTATAACAATCGACTGTCTAGGTCACAGAAACTGCAAACTAAACATCCACACTATTATATAAAATTCAGAGAAAGAACTGAACTGGCTGTCATAAGATGAAAAGAGATTACTTAAACTTTTAATCCTGCATCTCCATTTGCTCAAGCTAAGGAAACCTTAACCTGAGCTTCTAGATCTGCACCAGAAAGTTTCAACAGTAACAATTAAAGGTCACAAGGATCTAACACCGTTCTTCTATCTCGATTTCCAATTGCCTAAACCACGGAATCCACGGATTAAGCTTTCAGATTTCCAGATAGAAAGCGATAAGATCACAAAAAAAAAACCAGATTCAGCTGAGATCTACCATAAGAATTCAAGAAATGAACTTAACAGTCGGAAAAGAAACTGAGATTATAAAAGAACACACGGAATTGCAATTTCACTTCAAATCCGTACTTTACAGATCAAATTCGATATCAATACCGTCTCACCTGGCCTATTTCTTACCAATTCACTTCTTCTTTCTTCGAATTGTACACGGGATTGCCTTTCTTCTCTTGTTTTTACCTAACCTAGCAAGTGTTTGTGTAAATGCTTCTCTCCTAATTGTATGTGCGTGTGTAAAAAAATCTCCAAATGTCTGGAAGTGGGATCCCCTTTCTCTCTCTTCGCTTCTCCTTTTATAGGCGATCTTCTCTGCTTCAATCCCGTCCAGGTGCAGTGCATTTCCACTTGAGCCCGGCGGTTTTCGCAACAGCTTTCTGTTACGATCTCCTTTCCCCTCCTCTTTCTTGATCTTGATTGTGCATGGAGTACGGTGCACCATGGTATGTGCTGTGGGTTCAGGGGTTTTGTGTTTCATGCGTGCCATGTACTCCACACGCGGCCATCTTTCACTCGCGAAGGGATCATTCTTCACTCGCCCAGCGACATTTCCTTTTTCTTCTTGCGTATGCCTGGTTCTCTGTGAGCCGCATATTCCTCCTCCCTTGGTCAACATTGGTGTAGAGTACAACGGGTGCACCGAAACCGGATTTCCACATAGAGGGAAATTTTGAACTGCTGTCCATCCTCTCCATTTCCTCAATATTGATTTCTCCATTCACTCAGTTTATATGGCTTTATGTTTTGCTGAATCCCAAAATAAATTCTTTGGCAGCCTTCCCGATCGAGTTTTCTCATGGGATTTTGAGGATAAATCCATAAAAATATGTAGAATTTCATAATCCCAAGGATTTTTCAAAAATGCCCCTTCTACCATTTTATTTATTTTTCACAAGGTTTAGGGGTCTTTTGCACGAAATGGGATACTCCATGAATCTTTTGAGCAATTTCAGGACTTCATAATTTTCTTCACAATTCTCTAAACCTCTGGGTATTTTTTCTATGATTTTTGGGACTTGTTTGGCATTTTCCATGATTTTCCTCAACTTCTTTGTAAATCGGTCTGTGTCTCCAATCGTGAAAATTTAGGGTCAAACAATTACCTCCTGTTGTATTGGAACTAGGGACTGCCACTGTGAGCCTATCGCCGTTTCTAGGCTTATCTAGGGAATAACGCTAGAATCAAACATATAGAACGTCAAACACGATCTAAACGTCGAATATTAAAATTTTAAATGGTCAATTCAAACCGCTCAATATGATCTCTATATTAAAATATCTTTAAAAATCAAATTTTATATTTTTTTCATATTTTCTAATTATTTTTTTCGAATTTTCAAAATTGAAGGGTTCACAACTTTTTAGATTAAGCATGTTGAAAAATTCCAAAAAAATAGTTAAAAGATTTGAAAAAAAATATAAAATTTGATCTCCATGAAGATTTTATAACATAGAACAATTTGAGCGGTTTGGATCAGACATTCCAATCTTAAAAATAAAAATTTTATCGCGTTGGATAAGTGTACATGTCCTATATGTTTGACGCTAGCCACTCTCTTTTAGGTGAGGTTATTTTTACCCTAAAATTTAGTTGGGGTTGTGTACAAATTGCCTTTTCTAATGCCCTTGAAATAAAAACCCAAAAGAAATGTAGAAAACCTAACATTTGAGTTTTGTTTATGCGTGTCGTATCAATTGATTACGATTGGATGAAATGGGAACTGCCTTAACAAGATTTTGTAAATTGAAGAAAATGTTTTATGTATATTCTGAACAAATCTGTTTACAACATCCCTATATATTCTAATTGCTATAAATAAAGTTTCCTAAATATAAATTACATACCAATTACAACATTCTGCATACAACATCTAAATCTATATAAATATAGAAACTACATCTCAACTAATATGGCAGGAAATATGCACCATATGCGCAGCCTTAATACTCCCCCTCAAGTTGGAGCATGCAGGTCACAAATGCCTAACTTGCCAATCAAATAAGTAAACTGTTGTTTTCCAAGTGACTTGGTAAACAAATCTGCTAATTGATCTGAAGAACGAACATAGAAGGCTTCAATCAATCCTGCACAAATTTGGTCACGAACATAATGGCAATCAATTTCAATATGTTTCGTTCTTTCATGAAACACTGGATTTGCAGCTATATGTAAAGCAGCTTGGCTATCACAGAAAAGTTTTACTGGTTCTGGATGAGAAACACCTAAGAATTGGAGAAGTGAGCGAAGCCAAGTGAGCTCGCAAGCAGCTGCAGCCATTGAGCGATATTCTGCCTCAGCAGATGATCTGGCAACAGTGTGTTGTTTCTTTGTCTTCCAAGAAATAGGAGAGCGACCCAACAAAATAAAATAACCACTCAAAGACCGTCGAGTTAAGGGACAAGCTGCCCAATCAGAATCACAGTAAGCATACAACCGAAGATCGTTGTCAGCTCGAAGAAGAAGACCTTGCCCTGGGCTGTTTTTGAGATACCTCAACACTCGAAGGGCTGCATCATAGTGTGCACTAAGTGGGTTTTGCATGAACTGAGCTAAAATATGCACCGAATAGCTCAATTCTGGACGAGTGATGGTGAGATAGATAAGTTTTCCAACCAATCGCCTGTACTTCTCAGGTTCGGCCATGGACTCACCATGTAGAGTTGACAGATTGTGATTTTGTTCAAGTGGTGTTGCTGTAGGTTTAGAACCAAGTAAACCATACTCGGCCAATATATCAAGTGTGTATTTGCGCTGGCATAAAACCAAACCAGTAGCATTTCGAGCAAACTCAATGCCAAGAAAATACTTCAGCACCCCTAAATCTTTCATGGAAAAAGCTCTACTCAAATAACTTTTGAAATTTAGTATTGCCTCATCATTATTTCCTGCAATAACTAGATCATCAACATACACCAAAACTGTGATGAAAATGTTACCATTTCGATAAGCAAACAGTGAGTAATCAGCTTTAGATTGAATAAATCCATAAGTTTCAAGAGCTGAAACAAGTTTTGAAAACCACATACGTGGGGCTTGTCTCAAACCATAGAGAGATTTTCGGAGACGACAAACTTGCCCTGGATGTGTTGAAGCAAAACCTGGAGGTAATTTCATGTACACTTCTTCATTTAAATCACCGTGCAAGAAGGCATTATGCACGTCCATTTGGTGTAGCTCCCAATTCTTGGCTATAGCAACTGCAAGAAAAGTACGTACACTCACCATTTTCGCCACAGGGACAAATGTTTCATTAAAATCAACACCCTCCTTTTGACGGTTTCCAAGTACCACCAAGCGTGCTTTGTATCTCTCTACTGCTCCATCCGAGTTATATTTAACTCGATAAACCCACTTGCATCCAATTGCTGTTTTTCCTTTTGGCAGTTCTTCTAAAGTCCAAGTATTGTTTCTCTCCAGTGCCTCAATTTCAGCTTGCATTGCTGTCCTCCACTGTTTCAGTTTCATTGCTTCTCCATAAAATTCAGGTTCCTTTTCCTTTGTAACTGTTGCCAAGAATTTTCTGTGTTGCATAGAAAATTTGTTGCATGTTACATAATTAGATATGGGATAAGGACTACCTGAAGTGTGAACATGTGTGGCATGGGCTTTAGATGAACTACAGTGTGCAGTATAGCATATATAATCCTGCAACCTCGCTGGACATTTTCTGGCTCGCCTTGCAGGACCAACTGCTTCAAGTGCAGGTGCATCTGGTATAGTTTCGGGTGCAGCTCCATCATTACTAGATACATGTTCCGATGCAGGTGCATCCTGTGTATTTTCAGGTACAGGTGCAGGTGCATCACTTGTATCGGGTGCGGGTGCATCACCTGTATCAGGTGCAGGTGCTGATGCAGGCGCATCATTATGAGATTCAGGTGCACTGTCACTTGCAGAATAATCGAACAGATCATCTGTTCTCCCCCTTGCACGCAACTCCTCCAAATTAGTATTGGTTGAAACATCATTTTCTTGTCCAAATGGAAACTCAGTCTCACAAAACACAACATCACGAGAAACAAGAAAATCTCCTGTATCCAAACAATAAACACGCCATCCTTTCTTTCCAAAAGGATACCCCACAAAGACGCACTTTCGAGTTTTACTCCCAAACTTATCAACAAATGGTGATCTATTTGAGACATAGCACAAACATCCAAAGTTTCGCACAGCTGCATAAGATGGTGGTTTTCCAAACAACAATTCATAAGGTGTCTTATTATTCAAAAGTAGAGTAGGAGTTATGTTAATCAAATAAGCAGCTGTTAAGACACATTCTCCCCAAAATTCAATGGGCATTTTTGACTGAAACCTCAAGGCTCTTGCCACATTAAGGATATGACGGTGTTTACGCTCTACCCGTCCATTTTGTTGTGGTGTACCCACGCAGGAAGTTTGATGCAAAATACCATTGTCACAATAAAAAGTTTGCATTTCTTGTGACTTAAATTCTGGTCCATTGTCACTTCTAATACACTTGACCACTTTTGAGAATTGTGTGTGAACCATGTTGCAAAAAGATTTAAGCATACTACCAGTTTCTCCTTTATCAAGCAGCAAATATACCCAAGTCGCACGACTAAAATCATCAACAATAGTCAAGAAATAACGTGCACCACAATGAGAGGGGACTTTGTAAGGTCCCCAAATATCACAATGAATTAAATCAAATGGTTCATCCATTTTATTCAAGCTAACAGGAAAAACATCTCTTGTTTGCTTAGCACTCAAACAAATTTCACATATATCTCTTGAGCTACTACTATCAAACTCTACACCAGGAAACAAAGAAGTTATTTTTGAGGAAGGATGTCCCATCCTTTGATGCCATAGTTCATAATCCTCACTCTTGTTGGTATGACAAGCTTTAGCTGTTGTTGTAGAATGATAGTAGTAGACTCCATCTCTTAGTTCACCCACACCAATCACTTTCCTCGAAGTGCAATCCTGAATGACACACAACTGGTCAATAAATGTAACAAGGCAGCCATTGTCTTTAATCAATGTTCCAATAGAAATCAAGTTGCAGCTTAAAGATGGCACATACAAAACATTTTTCAGTGTAAATCCCTCTTTCAATCTCACTGAACCTTCATATTCTGTCACCGTGTTGGTTCCATTAGGTAACTCAATCGATGATTTTAGAATTTTGCAAACATTAAATAAGCAGTTAATGTTTCCGGTCATATGGTGAGATGCACTACTATCAAGTATCCAATTTAGATTTGTTGTCCCTAAATTAAGGCCTAGAGGGGGGTGAATAGGCACAAAAACAAAGTTCTAAACCGGTATGGTCAATATTTGGTTCAATTCAAACTTGGTCTAACACAAACAATCAAAGCACAATCAATTCACAATGCAAGAAAAGTAAAGAGAGAAGAGAAAGAAGTGACACGCGATATATTACGGAGTTCCGACCCGCTAGGAAGTGCTAGCCTTAGTCGTACGTCTCCGGGAGTTTCGCAACCTCGAAATGGGCGCGCTCCGTTCAATTCCACACGAACGGGACTACAACTTCGAACCAAATCACCTTGTTACAATCACTCTCAAGGTGGATTGGCCTAACTCAATTAAAAAGCTCAAACACTCAAGGGATTGAGGCTCTAACCAAATCACTCAACAAATCTAGCAATTAACACTAGTGGATTGGTTTAGCACACTCTAATCTCAATGATTTTGCTAAATAATGCTCAAACACAAGAGAGAGTAATGTCTAACTGGTTGGAGCTCAAAAGGAAGGAGTTTCAAAGGTTTCAAAAGTGTCTAAACAGTTCCAAGAGGCCCCATATATATAGAGGGCGCCAACAGCTCCAAAGACCAGTCAAAACAGACTCTGGCGTTATACAACGCTATATGCCGTTGTACAACGCCTAAATAGCCGTTGAAAAATCAAACGGTCACAGACAATAACGTTGTGAGTTGTCAGAGCGTTGTGTAACGCTGTATAGCGTTGCACAACGCTTCAGCAAAAATCCAAAGCAGAAGCTCGACAGTTCCGTTGGAACTTGTCAGAGCGTTGTGTAACGCTTGGTAGCGTTGCACAACGAAGTCAAGAAAACGATTAAGGCAGAACTGACAAACTCAAACAACATTGTCAGAACGTCATACGACGCTGACTGGCGTCACACAATGTAGCCGTTGCACAACGCTATTCAGCGTTGCTCTACGCGACCAGAGCAACTGAGCGAAGTCTGAGCGAAAAAAGGAGCGTTACACAACGCTATAATGCATGAAACATTGCAGCATGCATGCAGCATCGATGCAGATCGATGTCTGAGCAATGCAGAGACGCTTGTTTCATACTGCGTTGTACAACGCTGAGTGGCGTTACACAACGTATGAGTGGAAAAGTTGTGTAACGTTACTTAGCGTTGCTCAACGTTCTGACAAGGGAAAATAATGGATTTAACTGGTTTAAAAACAAATGAACTAACGTTGCACAACGCTACTGAGCGTTGTGTAACGCTGTTCCAACCTTGTCAGAGATTTTGCAATTAAAAACGAATTAACTCAGCGTTGTGTAACGGCAACTGGCGTTGTATGACGCTGGACAGAAAAACTGAGCATTTTACCAGCAAATTGATTGAGATTAGTTTAGAGTTTAATTAAACCTTAATTATTGACTCTAACTAGACCAAAGCAATCTCTTGAAGCTCCAAACTAAGTGCCACACTTGCTTTAATCCATTCTTCAATAAATTTAGCTATAAAACACTAAAAAAGAGATGTTAGTTTAAAGGTTTCGGTGTTGTTTTGCAAATCGGCAAATCGAGAGAAAATGTTTAACCAACAATCTCCCCCTTTTGCCGAGTTGCAAAACAACACCTAAGGTATATTTGGGACTTGATACAACAAGGCGGAATAACCCAAATTACCTAATTCTCCCCCTTTTTGCAATTAGGGAAAAGAATACCCAAAACGCCCTTGAATAAAAACCATAACAATCCTCCCCCTTTCGAAAAGAATTTGGCCACTAAGTTCATTTGAGTAGGGGTAGCTAACAAGGTTTAATGAGGGCTTAAACTAACAATTATAGACCATGCATGCATATTAAAATTAAAAGAGCTAAAAACGAAGCCATTTAGCACAATATAATTCATTAAAGCATAACATAATTCATACAACAACCATAAAACAAAACAAATCCATTTAGCACAAACTTAAGCATTCAAAAACACCGAGAAATCACAAAAGAGATACGAAAGGCAAAGAAACTACGAAAAGCAAAATAAAAAGAAAGGAGAGGGCTAAGGCTTGGAGACGGTTTCGGCTCGACTACTCCTCATCATCATCACCCGTACCACTACCGGATCCCCTCTTGAGATGGAGCTCCATCTTTCCCCAAAGGTTGATCATCTCATCCTTGAGATGAGTGATCGAGGAATCGGTCTTGGCTTGGTAAGCGGTCAAGTTTTCCTCAATTGTGTTGAACCGCGTATCAATATGAGTTGTCAAGGCGGCAAACTTGGCATCAAGGTAAGCATGGAAGTCTTGAGGTGCGCCTTGACCCTCCATTCGGCCGCCGGGCACATGCAATGGTTCATTGCCTATCTCTTCATATTGGTTTATGGTGGCATTGGGCCGGAAGATGTAGTTGTTGCGGTGGAATGCACCGGGCACAATGGAGTTATCGTCTTGGGCCGTCCATCCGGTAACATTTAGATGTGCCATGAGGTTTTCGGGAGTAGCAATGGCATTCTCGGGCACGGGTTCGCCCCAAAGAGGTGTGTCATGAGGGATGCCGTTTTCAATGAAAATAGATTGAATGATGTGGGCATAAGGAAATGAGAAGCGAGAAGAGGTATCGACCCGTGCCATATGAGCAAGCATGATGTAAGGGAGATTCACCTTTTGATTCATCTCAAGGAGGGAGCGAAGGAGAAACACGGCGAATTGCTCCACATTGGTTTTGATTGTTGCCTTTGGAGTGATGATGTTGTTGATGAAGAGGAAGAGAAGGCGGTGCAATGCCGGGAGCTCGGTGGCGGTGAATTGGCGAACGGTGTAGTTCCTCCAACAATAAAAGAATCGGTGAAATTCATCATAAGGAGGCAACTCACGTGGCCAAGTGGCATGGATGTAAATCTCCAAATTGTCATTATCGAGGCTAAGGAGTTTGGCCAATGTTTCCTCGGTGATGGAGATGTGGCGACCGAGGACATAGGAGTTGGCGGTTGGGTGGCCATCGGTCCACGTCATTGTGAGATTGGCATAGAAGAGCTTGATCAATGACGGGTTGTACGGTTGAGAATGTGCGAGAAGACCCGCCATGTTCCAATATTCGATCCTTTCTTTGATCCAAGTCAATTCCCTTGGATTCAAATGGTAGACACCATAGGGGTGCTCGAAGAAGAAGCACTCGGAGCACTCGCGATTGACATCGCGGTATTGGCAAAAATGCATGTACGAGGCCGAGTCTTTGAAGAGGTAATTGTTGGAGGATGAGAGGGTCCAATCCACGGGTACCGGGGGTATTTCCATTGGGATCGGTTGATCGGTTTGATCGGTTTGAACCGGTGGGTTGGAGGAGGAGGCACCCTTGGGGTTGCGCTTGGTTCGTTTGTTGGTAGCGGTTTTTGGTGCCATTGAAAATTGAGAGAGAAAGGATGAGGTTAAACCTTTGAATTGAAGAGCGGGAGAGGATGAGATGACCTTGGAGAGCACAGAACCGAAGCCGATCGAAAATCCGACGGTCGGATCGCCGGAATTGACGGTGATGGCGGTGGCTAGGGTTTCGGTGGATTGAGAGATAGAGAGAGAGAGAGAGTGATTTGAGGGTATGAGGGTGGAGAGGAGAGAGAGGAGAGTAATTTGGTGGTTTTGGTTGGAGTGGAGAGAGAGAATTGAGAGAGTATTGAGAGAGAGAGATGAAAAGGTGTGAGTTGGAGAGAAAGAGAGAAAAATAGAAGAGGGCTCGGTTTTGAGAAAGAAGAGGAAGAAGAAGAAGAAAAGGTGGGGTCGCAACAGTTAAAAAACGCGTCCACCGTTAAGCAACGCCAAAGGGCGTTGTACAACGCAGGAGTCAAAACAGCGAAAAATTGAGCAGAGACTGACTGCTCCGTTGTACAACGCTGAGTAGCGATGGGTAACGCTACAACTCAGCGTTGTGCAACGTTAAAGGGCGTTGTACAACACTAAAGCCAAACAAAATAAAAAAGAATAAATAATAAAAAATAAAATAAAGAAATAAAACAACGTCTTACAACGGTGGCCAGCGTTGTACAACGTTAAGTAAAAAGAAACAGACTGGCGTTGTACAACGGTGATCAGCGTTGTATAACGTTGAACTCGACAGATTTTAAAATTCAGCGAAGGAAAATTAAAGTAAAATAGCCAGCGTTGTACAACGATAGTCCGCGTTGTGCAACGTTGCAAGACAAAATCAAACCAGCGTTGTGCAACGGTGGGCAGCGTTGTACAACGTTTAACTCGACAGAATTCAAAATTCATTTTAAACTAACGTTACTCTTGCGTTGCATGACGCTGAATGGCGTTGTGTAACGCCAGAGTCAACAGAAAACCAGAAAATTCAGAAAATTAAGATCGAAATAGTTAAAAACTTATTTTTCAAGGTTTTCAAAAGAAATACATCCAATTTAAACTGAAATAAGCTCCAAACAACAGAGACAACAACATGATATGCATAAATTTAATCTTTGAGTTCAAGCATACCAAGTTTGAACCTAAGTTCAAGATGTTGTTGTGTTGGAAGAGGTTTGGTGAAGATATCGGCGATTTGTTCTTTCGTGTCGATGTAGACCAATTCTACATCACCTTTCTCAACATGATCACGGATAAAATGATGTCGTATCTCTATGTGCTTGGTTCTAGAGTGCAATACCGAATTTTTGGATATAAGGATTGGCACTAGTATTGTCACACAAGATTGGTACCTTTTGGAAATCTAACTCAAAATCCCTAAGGGTTTGCATCATCCAAAGAAGTTGGGTACAACAACTACCGGCCGCTACATATTCCGCTTCCGCGGTGGAAAGAGCAACCGAAGTTTGCTTGCGACTAGACCAAGACACAAGCGAACCACCAAGAAATTGGCAAGTTCCACTAGTACTTTTGCGGTCCATACGGTTACCGGCAAAATCGGCATCGGTATAACCTAACAAGTCTAGTTCGGTTTGTCTACCATACCAAAGACCTAGGTTTTGAGTACCCTTGACGTATCGCAAGATACGTTTTACCGCTTTGTGGTGAGACTCCTTAGGATTGGCTTGGTACCTAGCACATAGACATACGGCATACATAATATCCGGCCTACTAGCCGTGAGATAGAGTAGGCTACCGATCATGCCCCGATAGAGAGTTATGTCCATAGGCTTGCCTTTCTCATCCGCATCGATATTCGCACTTTTGCCCATGGGTGTGTCTAGACTCTTGCTATCTTCAACACCGAATTTCTTCACTAACTCCTTGGCGTATTTGACTTGGTTCACAAAGATACCATCCTTGAGTTGTTTGATTTGAAGCCCCAAAAAGAAAGTGAGTTCTCCCATCATGCTCATCTCAAATTCACTACTCATCAAAGAAGAAAACTCTTGGGCAAGAGTTGCATTAGTGGAGCCAAAGATAATATCATCCACATAAATTTGCACAAGTAGCAAATGGTCATCTCTTTTCTTAGTGAAAAGAGTTGTATCCATTTTGCCCCTACTAAAACCATTGTCTAGAAGAAAGGTACAAAGTCTACCATACCAAGCTCTAGGAGCTTGCTTCAAACCACACAAAGCTTTGTGAAGCTTGTACACATGGTCCGGATTAAAATGGTCAACAAAACCGGGTGGTTGTTGGACATAAACTTCCTCATCTATCCAACCATTTAGAAAAGCACTCTTGACATCCATTTGGAATAGGGTAAAGCCTTTGTTAGCGGCAAAAGCCAAGAGCATTCTAATGTATTCAAGACGAGCAACCGGTGCAAAGGTCTCCTCAAAATCAATACCTTCTTGTTGCTTGAAACCTTGTGCAACCAAACGGGCTTTGTTTCTAACCACAATACCATCCTCACTTAGCTTGTTTCTAAAAATCCATTTGGTACCAATAACTTGCTTACCCTTGGGTAATGGTACAAGTTCCCAAACTTGATTTCTTTCAAATTGGTTCAACTCTTCTAGCATGGCAACAATCCAATTTGGGTCAACATTGGCCTCTTTGAAGGATTTTGGTTCAAGTTGAGAAACAAAGGCACAATGACCAATAGTTTGGTGCAAACTAGACCTAGTTCTAACACCTTCCCTAGGGTCACCTATGACATTAGTAAGAGGATGAGAGGAAACTTCTCTAAGCACTTCGGGAGGCTCATGAACCGGTTGAGGAGACGGTTGAGGTTGAGGATCATCATGAGGCATTTCATTTTGAGTTGTGTCTAAGATACCTTCCTCATGAGTCTCTCCCCCTATCAAAATGTCATCAACCCGGTTCAAAGGCTCCTCAATGATCACCGGTGGTTGTGCTTGAGGTTGTGACTCGATTTCTTGTGTAGTTTCTTCCACTTGTGTACCTACAATAGAGTTACCTTCCTTGGATTCCTCAAGGACTTTTTCATCAAATTTGACATTAATAGACTCAATAACCACCTTTGAGTTTGGCAAATAAACTCTATACGCTTTGCTTGTGGTTGAGTAACCAACAAAAATACCGGGCAAAGACTTGGCATCAAACTTGGTTACTTTAGGAGACTCATCAAGGACAAAATATTTGGAGCCAAATACACGGAAATAGGATATATTAGGAGTATGACCGAACCATAATTCAAAAGGAGTTTTCTTGAGTTGAGAACGAATGCATGCACGATTTACTACATGACATGCCGTATTTACCGCTTCGGCCCAAAGAAATTTGGGTACGGCAAATTCATGTAGCATGGTGCGTGCTAATTCTTGTAAGGTTCGGTTCTTCCTCTCCACTACACCGTTTTGTTGAGGGGTGCGTGGAGCGGAAAACTCTTGTTTATATCCTTTTTCTATGCACAATTCATCAAATTTAGCATTTTCAAATTCCCTTCCATGGTCACTACGAATTCTAGAGATTTTCAACCCTTTTTCGTTTTCAACCCGATTGCTAAATTTAACAAAATGGTCAAATGCTTCTTCCTTGTGAGCAAGAAAGAAAACCCAAGTAAAGCGACTATAGTCATCTACCACCACAAAGACATACTTTTTCTTACTAATACTCAAGACATTGATTGGTCCAAACAAGTCCATATGAAGCAATTGCAAAGGTTGAGAGGTTGAGATGATCTCTTTGGTTTTGAAACTAGACTTGGTTTGCTTGCCCTTCATGCAAGCTTCACACAACCCATTCAAGTCAAGTTTATGTGATGGAAGGCCACGGACAAGTTTCAATTTCACAAGTTTCTTAATGGAGTCTAGAGAAACGTGACCAAGTCTTCTATGCCATAACCATGAACCGGTAGCTATGGCACTAAAACATTGTTCACCATTTGTGAAGTGATCAAAGTTCAAGTAATAGACATCCTTTTTCCTTTGTCCCGTGTAAACAAGAGAATTATCCGAAATTTGATGCACAAAACAAGAGGAGTGATCAAACTTCAAATAATATCCCGCATCACATAATTGGCTCACACTTAAAAGGTTGTAGTTGAGACCATCCACAAGGTAAACATTAAAAACCGTTAGATTTTGGTTTCCAACCGAGCCTATACCAATAATAGAGCTCTTCCTAAGATTATTACCAAAAGTAACCTCACCACCATCAAAAGGTTCAAGTGTCTTGAAACAAGATTCATCACCCGTCATGTGATGTGAACAACCACTATCTATGATCCAAGCACTTCTCTTGAATGATGATAACAAACAAACCTACAAGAATACATATTAGTTAGAAACAAACAACTAATATATTATTCTTGTAATCTCTCCCCCTTAAGATTTGACAAGAATAACCTTGGGGAAAGAAGATGGCTAACTAAGCCACACTCGCACCACTTCCACCAATTAAAACGGATGTGGAAGTGACTTTAGGAACCCAAATCATGTTAATTGAATCGGATGTATGATTTGCTTTCCTAACTTTGCATTCTAGTGTGACATGGCCATTCTTACCACAATAGTTGCAACTAGCACAAGTTGGCTTGTTCACTTGTGAACTTTCTCTAACAAAATGAGTTTCAAAATGACGCCTAAGCTCCATGGCCCTAATCTTTGGATCCTTAGAGAAAGTGTATGATTGAGAGTTTCTCAAATTTGGTTTTTGAAAACTCTTTTTGTTTTGTTGAGAGACTTTTTGATTTCCCCCATTGGTTTGAGGTCTAGTGTGTGTTCTAATCCTATTCCCACCATTGTTTTGAAAAGGATGAAAATACCCATCGGGTCCCTTGAAATACAAGTTGTTTGGGCCCCGATTGTTTTGGAAGTTCTTTTGAGGTCTTTGAGACCCATTTCTATTCCTACCAAAACTCTTTTGAGCACCATTTTGAGAGCCAACAAAATTCTTTTGCCCTTGCCCGTGTGTGTTCCTACCATTGGTGCTCTTGTGATAAAATCTCTCATTTTGTGTTGGGCTTGACATGGTTCTTGGTCTAGAAGAGGATTGATTCCTCTTTTTGAAGCCAAGACCCGTTTTGTCATTGGGTTTTTGTCCCACAAACATTTTATCAAGATTTATCTTGGTGCTATGAGAAGCACTAGACGAACTTGAAGCCCTTTCATTTTTCAAAACATTTGTCTCACTCAAAGGAGTTTGACATTTTTCACAAACACTTGGTTTTTCAAAACTTTCAATCATACCCTTATACCTTGTCACCAAAGATTCAAGATCATGCACCTTAGTCATCAAAAGACTAATTTGCTCTTTTTGACTAGCAATAGTCTTAAGAGACTCATCAAGATAATCATTCAACCTATCAAATTGCAAGTTTGCATCATCATTCAAGCTCAAGTCATTCTCACTATCACAATCGCTATCACTACTAGAGAATGAGTTTAGAAGTACCTCATTTGTGACCTTGGGCAATTCAATGGCAATTGTGGATGGTTCCTCTTGAATAGTCGTTGGAGTTTGTGTGAGAGTCGATGTAGAGGATGATGCTTCATCAAGGCTAGCTTTGCTCAATGGATGCACATAGATTTTGCCTCGGTTGAACTCGTTGAAGACCTCCTTCACCAAGTCATCTAGGTCGTCATCCACCGGCATCACCACATCATTCACTTGAGCCACAAGAGCAAGGTTGTCAAAGTCGCACTCGGATTCCGAATCGGATTGAGATGATGAGCTCGAATCGGAATCGTTGTCCCAAGTGGCTTGCATGGCTCTCTCACCCTTCTTCTTGCTCTTGTAGTGTCCCTTCTTGGACTTGAACCGGCCATCACCTCTTCTCTTGCCACCATCTTCCTTGTCCTTCTTCAAGTGAGTGAAGAGCTTGAAGCAAGAGTACATTGTGTGACCTTCTTTTTGGCATACGAAGCAAAGAGCTCTTTCGTCATTCTCAAGCCTTTCTTTGTTGAACTTTCCCTCAAAGATCATGATGGCTCGAAACATCTTTGAGAGAACGGCTCCTTGCTTGTCCTCATCAAGGTCGATGATGCCTTTGGCCTTGTCACTTGAGTGGCGGTGTCTCCCTTGGTGGTTGTCATTGTGGCGGTTCTTGGAAGGGGATGCCTTGTTGTCATTTGCCGCCAATGCTACGGTCTTGGGCTCATACTTCAACTCTCCAAGTTGCTTGAGCTTCTCCTCCACGCACCGGTAATGAGTATAGAAGATCTCCGGTGTGAGGTTGTTGTGGGACCTTTGTTGTGTTTCAAGAGTCGAGATGAGAGTGTCGAATTGAGGTCTTCCCACCAAAGCCCTAAGCAATCTTCCTATAACACGACTATTAGAAAGGGTCTCTCCTATGTTAGTGAATTCATCGAGCAATTGTATAAACCGAGTATACATCTCCTCGATGCATTCACCTTCCCGTATGCGGAAATTATCCAATCTAGACTCTAGCTCAAATTGTCGAGAGCTTTTGATTAGAGAATTTCCCTCATAACGGTTCAAGAGAGAAACCCACATTTCATGTGCACTAGTAGAGCTACCAAAAATGGCCGCTATGGACTCATGTACCGAATTTAACAAGACATTAACGGCATTATCATTCTTGGTCCTAATGGTCTTAGAGGCATGGGTTTCTCTACCTTCACTATCACAAATTGGTGTGTATGGCTTATCAACAACCTCCCAAAGATCAATCAAGTTAAGGTATACAACCATACATCTCTTCCAATAACGGAAGTTCTTGCAGGTGGAACCAAACTTGTCCGGTTTTTCTATCACCCTAGAGGCCATGAATCGAGGTTATCTACCTAACAAGATGGTCAAAAGATAACCCCTGCTCTGATACCACTTTGTTGTCCCTAAATTAAGGCCTAGAGGGGGGTGAATAGGCACAAAAACAAAGTTCTAAACCGGTATGGTCAATATTTGGTTCAATTCAAACTTGGTCTAACACAAACAATCAAAGCACAATCAATTCACAATGCAAGAAAAGTAAAGAGAGAAGAGAAAGAAGTGACACGCGATATATTAAGGAGTTCCGACCCGCTAGGAAGTGCTAGCCTTAGTCGTACGTCTCCGGGAGTTTCGCAACCTCGAAATGGGCGCGCTCCGTTCAATTCCACACGAACGGGACTACAACTTCGAACCAAATCACCTTGTTACAATCACTCTCAAGGTGGATTGGCCTAACTCAATTAAAAAGCTCAAACACTCAAGGGATTGAGGCTCTAACCAAATCACTCAACAAATCTAGCAATTAACACTAGTGGATTGGTTTAGCACACTCTAATCTCAATGATTTTGCTAAATAATGCTCAAACACAAGAGAGAGTAATGTCTAACTGGTTGGAGCTCAAAAGGGAGGAGTTTCAAAGGTTTCAAAAGTGTCTAAACAGTTCCAAGAGGCCCCATATATATAGAGGGCGCCAACAGCTCCAAAGACCAGTCAAAACAGACTCTGGCGTTATACAACGCTATATGCCGTTGTACAACGCCTAAATAGCCGTTGAAAAATCAAACGGTCACAGACAATAACGTTGTGAGTTGTCAGAGCGTTGTGTAACGCTGTATAGCGTTGCACAACGCTTCAGCAAAAATCCAAATCAGAAGCTCGACAGTTCCGTTGGAACTTGTCAGAGCGTTGTGTAACGCTTGGTAGCGTTGCACAACGAAGTCAAGAAAACGATTAAGGCAGAACTGACAAACTCAAACAACATTGTCAGAACGTCATACGACGCTGACTGGCGTCACACAACGTAGCCGTTGCACAACGCTATTCGGCGTTGCTCTACGCGACCAGAGCAACTGAGCGAAGTCTGAGCGAAAAAAGGAGCGTTACACAACGCTATAATGCATGAAACATTGCAGCATGCATGCAGCATCGATGCAGATCGATGTCTGAGCAATGCAGAGACGCTTGTTTCATACTGCGTTGTACAACGCTGAGTGGCGTTACACAACGTATGAGTGGAAAAGTTGTGTAACGTTACTTAGCGTTGCTCAACGTTCTGACAAGGGGAAATAATGGATTTAACTGGTTTAAAAACAAATGAACTAACGTTGCACAACGCTACTGAGCGTTGTGTAACGCTGTTCCAACCTTGTCAGAGATTTTGCAATTAAAAACGAATTAACTCAGCGTTGTGTAACGGCAACTGGCGTTGTATGACGCTGGACAGAAAAACTGAGCATTTTACCAGCAAATTGATTGAGATTAGTTTAGAGTTTAATTAAACCTTAATTATTGACTCTAACTAGACCAAAGCAATCTCTTGAAGCTCCAAACTAAGTGCCACACTTGCTTTAATCCATTCTTCAATAAATTTAGCTATAAAACACTAAAAAAGAGATGTTAGTTTTAAGGTTTCGGTGTTGTTTTGCAAATCGGCAAATCGAGAGAAAATGTTTAACCAACAAGATTCTTACCATTAACTCTCTCATTGGATGCACCTGAACTTGAAATGTTGGTGTTAGAAAGAATTGCCATGATCTGCTGCACTTGAGTATCTGTTAGTCCAGGTACAGCCATTGCTTGCACTCCAGCGCTTGGATGCACCCCAGTATTCGGTTGCACCCCTCCCTGCACTGCATGCGCCGCTGCCTGTGCTTGATTGCGTCCTCTGCCGCGGCCACCTCTACCACCACGGTTGCCACGACCCCTAGTACTCCATCCTTCTGGATACCCAATAAGCTCGAAGCATCGGGACACGTCGTGACCCACCTTGCTGCAATGAGAGCATATGAGTTTTTCAAGCAACTCAGATTTAGGCTGACTGGGGTCAGATTTGCTTGCACGGACAGCAAAACCAACGGCATCAACCCGTTGTTCACGTCCTCTTACAACAGTCTTGTGCCTCTCTTCTTGCACCACCATAGAGTACACTTTATTGAGGCTCGGAAGGGGTTCCATGCTCAAGATGTTAGAGCGAACTGTTCCAAACACCGCATCATCTAGTCCCATGAGAAATTGGTGAGTTCTTTCTTCCTCACGCTCTTTTGCTAATTCAGCAGCAGCATTACAAGTACAACCTGTACACGTACACACCGGCACGCGGGAATACTGAGAGAGCTCATCCCACATGCTCTTGAGACGTGTGTAATACGCCACAACACTTTGACCATTTTGCTTTGCTGCCGCAATATCAGCCTTTAATTGGTGAATACGCGGCGCATTTCCAACAGAGAACCGCTCGCGCAGGTCATCCCACAACTCCTTCACCGTCTCGAAGTAGGCAATGCTTGGTTGGAGAGATGAATCAATGGAGTTGAACAGCCAGGAAACTAGCATCGAGTTACTAGGTTCCCAAAAAACAGCCTCAGGCGTTGTAGCCACAGGTTTTGGTAGAGTTCCATTAACAAACCCGAGCTTATTCTTAGCCCGGAGAGCATTTTTCATAGCTTTCTCCCATAAGTCATAATTATCTCCCTTTAATATACAGGAACTAATCGTTGTCCCTGGATTGTCGGAAGGATGTAAATAAAATGGTGATGTTGCATCAATCACCTTTGACTGCACCTTTTTGGTGCTGTCCTTGGAATCAATAGTGTCCTGAATGCCCTCCATGGATCGAGACGACACCACAATTAGGGTTGTTCAGCCGCCCCTGTCTCTGGTACCATAACAAGATTTTGTAAATTGAAGAAAATGTTTTATGTATATTCTGAACAAATCTGTTTACAACATCCCTATATATTCTAATTGCTGTAAATAAAGTTTCCTAAATATAAATTACATACCAATTACAACATTATGCATACAACATCTAAATCTATATAAATATAGAAACTACATCTCAACTAATATGGCAGGAAATATGCACCATATGCGCAGCCTTAATATGCCTTATTGTTTGGAACGCAGGTAAATTGGAATTGAAGGTCTATTCATCAATAAAAGGGTTCTAAGTGATTTCCCATTTTATGTATAGATTATGCCCAACCCCCCTCCCCCCACACCCCGGTACGTTTTATTAGAACTCATGTATCAATTTAAAAAGTTAGATGTGATTCATATTATTATTAAGAGATAAACAAAGTCAATATATACATAAAAAAATAAGTCGAACGGCATAAAAATAACAAAATGAACAAATTGAATATATGTATATAAAATACTAAATAATTAACATAATAAAAAAATTCAACTAATAATTGAACAAAGTGAAAACATAAAATAGATAAAGCGAACATGTAAAAGAACAAATAAGTTCAATAAAATACAAAATATAAAGTCAACTCATAATTAAATAAAGTGAACATATAAATTAACAAACCATACATTTAATTGAATAAAGTAAAAAAACAACAATTGAGCACGAAGAGAGAGAAGGGAGGGAGTAAAGTATAGTAATCAATTTCCATTTAAAAAACAAAAGTCAGAAACTGGTAAGTTTATAAAATAGGAATAGAATCCCATGTTTCAGGCACTTCATCGTATCTACATCTCCATTTTCTATTCGCAGTGACAAATCTAAACTCCAGACACTAAACGTGAGTCGTTGGTATTTTATTAGTAAGGGATTAGCATAAGAAATTACAAAATTTAATTTGTTTTGCGTGATATGAAAAGCTAAACAAAATCAATGCCGCAAGGCAGTTACAAACTTACAACAAAATTGTAAATTATTTGACTTCTATGGTGCCGTTTGGATGTGGTCGGAATTGTAAATTCCAGACATTTTATATGCCAAATTTATTATAAACAATTCAAACTCTTCATAAAATTACACACTTTTCAATAAAGTTATGCCTAGGAATTGTAAATTCTCCAAATTCCTTAAATTTCTACAACATCCAAACGGCCGCTAATGATATTGCCCAAACAAAGTCTGTAATTTCCGATTTTTTATATGAATTCAGAAATTGTTTCGAACAAAAAAAAATCAAGTAATGGTCCAATATTTCTAGTATAATTTTTCAACTATTTATGAAAAAAAAAATACTGTCAAGATACCAAAAATACTGATACTAAATCCCTCATTAACTTCTCACGGATCTCGAGAAATGACACGTGTCAAACCAACGGGTCTATTTTCAAATATTCAAAAACTTATTTTATGACTAACTGCACCATTTACTAACTGGTTGATATGCTAGGGAAGTGCATAGATTTGTTGCGCTGCATACCAGCGGCCGTAGAAAGAGAAGGAAATGGAAGGATATCTTGAAAGTTTCTTATCATCCGACGACTAGAAAAAAAGGGAAAAAAAAGAGAGAGAAATAAAACTTCATATCATATACGGTTTAAATACGGAATTGTTTAGGATCATCTTTAAGATTCTATCATCTCTATTATTCTCGTGTTATCCAGCGCCTATCATCTCTAGCGACGGGTACGCTAAAACTAACTCATCTCCCCTCCCCTCTCACGTACGCTATCCTCCCCCTTCCCCCTCCTTCCTACGTACGCTGTCCCCCCTCCCCATCCTACATATTTCATAACTGTTAAAGCTAGTATATTTAAATGTTGAAAGTAATATCGTAACTGTTATAGATAACATGTATATATATTAACTTCAACAGTTACGATATTAATTTCAACAATTTTGATATTAACTTCAACAGTTATGTATATTAATTTCAACAATTGCGATATTAAGTTCAATATTTATGTATATTAATTTCAACGGTTATGAAGTGCTCGGGAGGGGGGAGGGGGAGGGGGAGGGCATACACGGTAGGGAGGGAAACAGAGCAACGGAGGGAGGTGGGAGGAGGACAGCGTACGCGGAAGGAAGGGAAACAGAGTGACGAAGGAATGAGCGCTGGGTTTCTAGAAATAGAAAACTCGTGAGATGATTTCTAAAAATAGAAAACGGGGGCGTTTGGATCGTTTAGGAATTTGGGGAATTTGGAGAAGTTGCAATTCCTAGGAATAAATTTATTGAGAAGTGTGTAACTTTGTGAAGAGTTTGGATTGTTTATAATAAATTTATGGTAGGAAGATGAAATTTCCCAAATTCCTTGGACGATTCAAACGGCCCCAACGTGTTATTGGAGATGATGAAAATGATGGATCTTGAAAATTATCATTATGAGTCCCGGTTCAAATAAGTATCTTTTCTCGCTCCGAATTAGAATATAGAGAGACCGGATAAGTTTTTCAAAGAGTTTCGTAATTTTAAAGCATCCGGTAGGACTAGTATTATATAAATCATATAATTCATGACTACTTTAAATTTATAAAATGAAAAAAAAATTAATATCATAGATGTTAAGGCGTCCGGAAAATGTTGACATTAAAAATATCTGAATCATTAAGTATACATGCTAACAAATTATTCAAAATTTTATTAATGTAACGTATACACGTTATTTGCAAAGTAGCTTAAAATAAATACTTCACGGTCCTAGCGGGTGGTCTAATAGTTTGAGGGTGTGTTTGGATGACTAAAGAATAGGGTATAAGAATAAAGATTTTCGATTTGCGTGCTTATTCTTATTCTTGTGCAACCCAAACAACACAAGAATAAGGAATAAAGGTCCTTATTCCTATACTAACAAAACCATGGTATAAGAATAAGAAATTTGAATAAGCACGCAAACCGAAAATCCTTATTCTTATATCCTATTCCTTAGTTGTCCAAACACACCCTGAATGACTATCATCAATAACAGAAGCTTCTAGTAAACATGATACCAGCGGGCACGGGATTTTATAAAAATAAAAAGGCCGTCCCACGGTCCACCTGGAATTAAATAGCAGTGGTTTCATTACATATTTACATGCCTGTCATTAAATAGCCAAAACCACAATTGATAGCTTCCTATCGAGTTGAACATGTTAGGTCAAGAATTTTGGCCTCCATTCCCAATTCCCAATACCCATCCTAAGAACTCCGACGCCGATCGTTGCAGCAGCTGTGGTAGGGGTCCTTTTGTTTGGCAGGCTCTGCCTGCCCCTCTAAACAAAAATTTCTGTAGTAGGAGCTGGCTGGATACTGGACCGTCCGATTTAATTTTGACGGTCAATTTTTTTTTCAGACTTATCAATCTGATAGTAATCACGAGGCATCCATAGTTGATCGGACGGGTCAGATTTCGATGTCCACTCTGAGCGACGTGAAGAGGATATATTCCGGATAATGGATATTATCTTCTCATTCGGACAGTACGATGACTCGATGAGACCGATGCACTTGTCACTCGTGTGATGATCCACAATGATGAATTTAAATCAATAACATTTTCAAATTAAGTTTAAAAAAAAAATCAATTTTCACACAAGTGCTGAAAAGTTTAAACATATCAATTACGGAAAAACTTGTAAACATCTGAACTCATTTGGAAATTTTTTAAAAAAAGGGACAATTTGGTTATGCCACTGCAAAAATTGAAAATTCTAGAAATACCATCACTAAATGACTACTTGTTTTTATGCTATTATAAAAAAGTAAAAAAATATTTTTGCCATTGACCATTTAAAAATACCATTCTACCTTTTTGAATATACCATTATAAAATATTAAATTTTGAGATTTGCCATTGCAAATAAAATAATCGATTTTATACCACTACGGAGTAAGAAAATTTTATTTTACGCAATTGCAGAAAAAAAAAAAATTGATAAGAGCGCAATTTCAATAGCTCCTTCATGGACTCGAATGACTCTAATTAATTCTATTCGAGCCTGCTATGTACGTATGAATAGCATAAAAAAATCAGTACAAGTATATATTTTTTTCTAAATATTATAGGAAGAATTATATTACAGATATGTATCACAATGAACACAATTTAACATGAAAAAAAACTCGAAAGTATCACATCCAGAAATAATATTTGCTGGTAAATTTTAACATGAAAGCAGCGACCATTACGGTACCGGTAATAATATTTTCTGGTAAAAGCCCTTTTGTGCATATTTTAGACGAAACAGAACTATCATCGGAAATCCAAAAATTCGATATATTTTAAATAGAGAATTCATCTTGCCCTTTTTTGTTTTTTCCTTTCCTGTCGTGTTTTGTTCAGCCCATTAAATTTCCTCTGTTCGGCTTATGTGGTTACAATTTCCTTTCAGTATTTGAGACCATTCGTGAATTAGAAGTTCGCGAACTAAGTTAATTTACGAGAATCAAACAATTCACGAACTAGACTGTTCGTGAATTTCTTGGCTAGTTCCTAATTTCTCGATTTTCATGAACTAAGAGTTGTTCGCGGACCTGTTCGTGGGCTGTTGTTCGTCCGCTGTTCGTGAGCGAACCAAACACATGTATAAAGTTTAAAAATTATATTCGCTTTCTATGTCTACATCAAATTTAATGAAAAAAATAGATGTGAAACCAATTCGAATGAATAAATATACTTCCTTTTCTAGTCAAGTGAACTTGCTCCTTTTTCTGTTCACATGTGCTTCTTGCACCTTTTTATTTTGATGACGAATAATTGTTTGAAAAATGTGCCTCGTGGTAGTTTTGGTATATAACTTCATATTATTCCAAACAAATTTTGATTTGACGACTTTAAAAAAATTTATCATTGGACATCTCGCAATTTCCCTTTTGAGTCTTCTTAAATAACTAGGTGATGAATTGAGACAAGTTATGTGAAGATTGACGATGAAATATATAATTGAGTTATTTACATTTTCTAGTTAAAATCAGGGTTATCACGTCGGTTTATATTTTTGGAACCGACCCGATAACCGGTTCTCCGTCAAACCAACCGGTTAATTGAGACAAGTTATGTGAAGATTGACGATGAAATATATAATTGAGTTATTTACATTTTCTAGTTAAAATCAGGGTTATCACGTCGGTTTATATTTTTGGAACCGACCCGATAACCGGTTCTCCGTCAAACCGACCGGTAAAATCCGGTTTTCAAAACACCGATTCAATTATTGGTCCGTAAAAGGGTCGTCTCCAATTTAATCACTATGCGCATGCATCATCTGATCATGCAATGTATTTGGCGTAGTAAAACAGAACTTTGTTTGTGATTACTAATTATTAGATGGCCCAAGTAATGCAATCATGTTATGATCAACTCTGCCAACTGACACTTTGTTTTTGCATTATCGTAACAAGCAGTAAACTAACATCGAACTCACAAAAGATAATATAAACAATTCTCTGTGCATCTTTTTGGTACGAAGCCTATCTCAAAAGGCATCGACTAACATCTTGCAACAACCGGCAGTTTTATTTTTGCTGGAACTGTTTGTAAGGTGCATCCTAGTGTTTGGTCAAAATGAATAATTGTTTAACTGTTTGAAGAAATTTAGTTGAATTATAATTTAATACAACCAAGTTGACAAGATTCTGAAAAGTTTAAATAATAATTGATCCAACAGACCAAACTTAACAATACTAATTTCATTGTGAATAATTTAGCAGTTGATATCTTGGCAAATCATGGGAGCAATTTGGGCTTTAATTGCTCTGCTGCTTGCCTGTTCGGTGAGCCTAGATTGGTACATCTGGAACTTTAATCTAATATCATTATGTTTATCTTCTCTTTGCTCCGTTTGGATGCGTTGAGAATAAGGTAATAAGAAGGAAGAAGGGAAGAAATTTATTGGGAAGGTGTAAATTTATTGGGAAGTGTGTAACTTTTGTGAAGAGTTTGGATGGTTAGAAATAAATTTATTGGTAAAAAGTGGTTATTTCTTATTCCTTATTCCGGAAAGAAGCCATCCAAACGGAGCCTTCGTCTTTACTTGTCTATTTTATTAATACGATATATAGTTGTTTCTGAAAAAAAAAAAATGAGATGTAGTCTGGTAACTCATGTACTGATTGCTAAATTTTAATATCTCGATGAAATCATTCGACTATAACTATGGTCAGAGAACAAATGATGAAATACTCTTTGTCTTCAATCGAAAAAAAAAATGAAATACTCTTGTGATCCTTCCATACTTATTATAAACTACTTATCGGCATTAGCAAATTAAATCGCTAAACAATACCATGTTAGAATTGGAGGCACCCATTGACTTGAGTTCTTCAATTATAGGGAGGAGAGAAAGAAAACTCACAAATTCCCAAATTCGCACTCGAAATTTAATTGCTCAGAATGGACTTGGTGTTCAGTGTTCACGTTTGTTGGATAAAAAAATGCATAGTGCTTGTAGGTCGACTGTGAACCAGGACTCCAAGGAGGAGAAACGAATCTCCACATAGGATTCCATGTCATTAATTCTTTTCTTTATTAATTGTTGAGAGAAAATAATCGAGTAATTAATGGGTTCACCAGTGAACATTCTTCTCCCAACATTAATTTCTACAGATAGTCCATGAGAGAAAAAAGAATACAAAGTTTAGCTATATTTTCGTTATAAGTACCAGAAGAAATGGCACTCGAAATTTAATTACTCGGATGGATCATGGATTTGGTGTTTATGTTTGTTGGATAAAAAAGTGTACGACCGAAAATTCAGCCTCATTTGGTCGGATGGACTTGGGGCAATCCACTTTAAATATTGTTCAAGTTGCTTATATGGGCACAATTTTTTCTAATAAAAAAGATTCAACATATTATTTATTAACAATTTCTTCATATTTATTGAAGAATATAACCTGATTGTCGGAAAAAAAAAATCTGAATTTCCGATTTTGAACCTACCAATTTACGTCGAGTTATATGATTCTAATTCTACGGATAACTTGCCAAATTCCAATTGTGATTTTGGTACCATATTCAATGCCAGACTTTATCATTTTGGAAACACAAATATTTCCGTACAAAAAAAATCACATAAAAAAAGGAAACACATTAACACAGTAATGATAATTCTCGTGTAATGTTATTGATTGAATTGAAAACTCGAAGACAAAGTGAATCTACAATGTATACACTTTTTTTAGATATATAAAAAAAAAGAGAGTTCCAATGCCATATTTTGGTTGCCTCCAAATGCCAACATTTTTCACTATTTAGTTACTTTTTTTAAAATTTATTAATTTAAAATAGAAACGTCAAATCCAAACCGGTCATCTTATTTAGTTTAATGACCGATGCATTTTGATATAAGTTTTGTAAATTTTAGTGTTTATTGATACTCCATCAAAGGCTAAAACATGAACGTATTAGAATGAATCTATCACAATTAATAAGGTTCGTTTATTTTTCCCTCTTGATGGAGTATCAAATAAACTCTAAAATTTACACAAATTATATGAAAATGCATCGGTCGTTAAATTGAATAAGTTGAGCGGTTTGGATTTGATGTTGCAATTTTAAAATTTAAAAAAGTAACTAACTAATAAAATGTTGGCATTTGGGGGCAACCAAAATGTTGGCATTGGAACCCTCCTCATAAAAGAAAATAAAATCAAACTCTGACATTAAATGTTCACAAAAATCTTTTTGAGTCAAATGTTTTTATAACTTCCACTAAAGAGTAGGGGTGCAAACGGTATGTCGTGTACCGTTCTCCGTGCACGTTCCGTCCAAACAGAGCAGTAAACGGGTGTGAAATTTCAATACGTTTCAGAGACGAAACGATAAACAGTACGTGTTTCGTCATGCGTTTAGATGAAATACAGCGTAAATATACACGTTCGGTGACGTTCCGTCCAAACAAACTATTAATGAATCAGCTGATACATACCGTTACTATAAACGGAACGGCAAAATAAACACTTCATTTCGTTGCCGTTAGACATGTTCTGTACCCCTGAACGTGAGAACTTATTGAATTTTTTCTTTTTCGTTTCAATTATGGAGCAACTAGAGAAGTTAACATCGCAAATTCGCGATGCTGCATGCACGCAATGATGCACGAATGCCGAATGCATGATCCATTCTAGACTCTTCGGCCAGTTTGGCCTCGTGATCTGCGCAAAAGCTTTGCAGGTAAAGCGTTTTCCGATTCTCTGTGAAACGCACTGGTATGGCTATTATGCATCAAGCAATGGCAACAGATTTGTCACGTACTCAGGTTTAGGTGCGTTTGGCAAACAATAGGTTAGCACTAACCAAGGTTAGTGGAACTAACCAACTAACCTCAACTTGTCAAATGAGTTGAGGAGTTGAGGTTAGTTAAGGTTAGCACTAAACTTGTGCTAACCCACTACCTCTCCCAAAAGATGAGTTAGCAATTTCACCCCGTGGAGTTAGCACAAATCTAGTATTAATAATTATGATTAATAATTAATAACAATTAATAAATATTAAATATTAGTATTTAATAATAAATAACCAATTAACATAAAATAATAATAATTAATAACATTTAATAAATAATAATAATAATAATAATTAATAGTATTTAATAAGTAATAATATTTATTAATAATTAATAAATAATAATATTTTATAATTAATAATAATTATTATTAAATAGTAATTTTAAAACAATAATAATAAATAATTAACAACTAATTTATAATTAGTAATATTAAAGATGATTAATAATCAATAATAATAACAAATAGTTAATAATTAATGATGATTAATAATAATTAGCAACTAATAATTAATAATAATTAGTAATTAATAATTAATAATCAATGATAACTAATAATTAATAATAATTAGTAATTGACAATTAATAATAATAATAATAAATATTAAATAATAATTAATAATATTTATTGTAATACTAATTATTTATTAATAATTAATGAGTATTAATAATAATTAGTAACTAATAATTAATATTAATTAGTAATTACTAATTAATAATTAATAATTAATAATTAATATTTCAAAATAAATAATGTGAATTATAATAATAATAATAATAAATAATTATGGTAATATTAATAATAATTAATAATTTATAATAGTTATTCTAACAATAATTAGTAATTAATAATAATTTTATAAATTTAAATAATCCTTAATTTAAAATTATAATAATAACGATATTCAGTAATAGTTATTATAATAATGATAATAATAATTAATAATGGTTTTTTTATAATTTATAGTTAATAATTAATAATATTTTTATTAAAATTAATAGTTATTAATAACTACTAATTGACAATAGTTAATAATAATTAAACCACTAATAGTTGCTAACCTTAAAATACTAACCTCAACGTACCATGCCAAACAACATTCACTAACTTTAAGTTAGCACTAACCCCATCAAATCACTACCCTCACCATTCTACCCCTCTAACCCCAAAAAGTACTTACCTTACACCACTAATCCTACTAACCTTGTGTTTGCCAAACGCACCCTTAGACTTCAGAGGCAATTATCAGCGTGAGGCGCTTATTAAGAAATTTGCAACAACAAATCCAAAATCTTCACAACACAAAAAAAGGGAAATAAAAAGTAAATAATTTGTAATCATGATAGCATGAAATAATTTGCGCGCATAGAATTTGAGATTCGGATATAATCACATACGGGATCATCAAGAAGTTTTCTCTAGTGAGATCTAACGGTCAGAGAGACATTGTAAGTTTTTGCGCACTGTAGATGCTGCAGACAAATCATTTTCTCACAACCGAGCATTTTTTTTTGTCTATATAATTATCTTATTTAATTTATTTTTATCTTTTCTATGCACTAAATTATATATATTATTATCTTATTTAATGTTTTCAGTTTTGCAGTAAGTCACTTTCAATTATCTTTCTTCATCCAAAACTAGAGGATAGCAAGCTTAGTTCATTAGGACCTTACTAAATACTAACTGAGCCGAACTTAATTGCAAATTTACAGTTCAAACAGATTCAGAAATTAATTCATTTGGTTCAACAAATCATATCCAGTTCCAGAAAAATATTCCATACTCCATTAGACCATTACTAAAGTCTCTAGCCTTTGGACAGAAAGCAGGCCTACAGGCTTATATTCAACAAAGGCCCATAAAAAATGAGCAGCCCATGTATAATTTTTTCTGGTTTGTTCTTTCCTTTGTTGTGGTCAGGATTGAGGAGTCAGGACTCAGGGAGGGGGGATCTGCTCCTCTTCACTTGTACAGAATTGATTTGATGGCCATGACCTGATCTTCTATGTCTATTTCAGATTGAATGGTCTAGATCTTTCTGTGACCATCCTATGAATTATGAATTCCATAGCATCGAGAAAAGAAAAGCCTAATAAGGCCTAGATTGGGTGCCATTAAATTTACTAATTAACTATGTATAAGAGAGAATGGATTAATTTCAACTTTTGATGAGGCAAGAAAGATTTTACTGTGTCGGCGGTTCTTATATTGCTATTCTGTAAAACCAATTGCTCATGATCAATGGTACAGGAAAAGACTGGTAAGTGCATTGAAGCAATGTGCAACTGGATCAGACAGCATCACAACTCTCTTTTACTACTATATATGAATCTGATCCTGTAATATGCTTCCGTTTGTGGGGTTGTTTACCTCTTTAATATATGCACGACAAGTAACAGTGTACCTTTACACCATCATAGTCCATGGCATGCCTCCTCTTGCATTAAATCTTCCTTGTGTGTTCTATTCTGATTAAAGGCTGTATTCAAATTCAAATTGTCAGGATGCTAACTTCTTATAAGACAACGAAAGGAAAAGGCATGCTACATACAAAGGTGGTGCCTAACTACAGGAAGAGTTTGATGTACCGATATTAATCGACGACGTTGACCGATGGTTTAGATATTGTCACTCGGCTTCCTGGTCCTTGTTTAGACTACATTATACTATTTTTTCATTCTTTTTCCCCCTCTTGTTGGTTCATTTTCTTTTTTTCTTATCAGGTTTTGTATGCGATAATTTAAATTTTTTGAACTTAAGTATTAGAAAAATATAAATATTGAACTACATAAACGGTGGAAATAATGATGAACGAAAACAGTAGGGACTGATGGCAGTAGGGAGCTATATATTCGATGAAATTGGTTGGTTTAGATTGCTTTTAACACATACACACATGCACACACGCGCACACACGGGGCTTATAACGAAAAAGTATTGAGTCAGATTGCTACCTCAACAGGACGGTCAGGATCAAATAATCACACATTGATACCATCACAGTAAGAAGGGACGATGAGGAAATGCGCGTTCTAATTTTTAAAACTCTTTACCCCACCAAATTTATTTACTTCACATGGCTGGAAACTTTATCTTGGTGCAGCTCTACCTCCCATCTGACACGGTAATAAATGACATGTGAGCTTAACACTACAAAAGGAGTAGCGTAATGGCATGGGATCATTTTGTCCCTGTTTAGTTATTTATTTATTTTAGTATTATTATTATTATTTATTTATTTTTTTTGGCAAACACCTGTTTAGTTATTAGTTGAAATCTCCCTTGCTTGAGTATGAGCTGGCAGCCTGCCGCAAAATCTATAGAAAAGATATTCATTATTGAAATCCAAGATAATATATAATAATATGGAGGTGGTATAATTCTGTTATCTTGTTGTTGCTTAATTAGTTAAAAAGGTTGGTAATAATTTGAAGTGATTGTAAATCATGAGACCGTATCACATTGCTTTTTCACTGCACAATGCTGCACAAATTATTGTTATTGGGACTTTGGAGATGATTTATGACACTGTCTTAAGTTTCTGCTCCCAAGTAGTTAGGATATGGGATCGAGGTAACAATATATATATTTATGTAGGAATAAGTTCTGACAGAAGTTACAATTAGATCATCATGTGCAATATTTCCCTCGAGTAACATTGCCCGAGAACATTCCCAATGTATAATTGTTAATTAATTTATGCACAAAGGAGTATGACCATGACGCAAGAGCTTGCCAATGGTAGTTTAGATGAACGAATTTCTATGTTGAAATATTACAGTGCAAAAGAACAAAAATGACAATTTTGGGAAGAACTTGAGAACCAGTTGTTGATCTAGACAAAGAGCAATGTTTTTTCAGCCGAGGTTACGGGTTCAAATTCTGACTGAGGGTTCTTTGTGACATTTAATTTCGAAATCAGTTGGAAGACTTGACCCTATCTTATCTTCATAAAAAACAATTTTGGGAAGAACTTTAGACAGGAGCTACTAAAGCGTGCGAATATGATCATGACTTGGTATAATTGTTAATCAATTTATTCACAAAGAACGAGTTATATCATGAGTTCATGACCCAAGAACTTGCCAATGGTAGTTTTAGATGAACGAAATTTCTATGTTGAAATATTACAGTGCAAAAGAACAAAATGACAATTTTGGGAAGAACCTTAGACGGGAGCTACTAAAGCGTGCGAATATGATCATGACTTTGTATAATTGTTAATCAATTTATGCACAAAGAACGAGTATGATCATGACCCAAGAACTTGCCAATGGTAGTTTAGATGAACGAATTTCTATGTTGAAATATTACAGTGCAAAAGAACAAAAATGACAATTTTGGGAAGAACTTGAGAACCGGTTCTTGATCTAGACAAAGAGCAATGTTTTTTCAGCCGAGGTTACGGGTTCAAATTCTGACTGAGGGTTCTTTGTGACATTTAATTTCGAAATCAATTAGAAGGCTTGACCCTATCTTATCTTCATAAAAAACAATTTTGGGAAGAACTTTAGACAGGAGCTACTAAAGCGTGCGAATATGATCATGACTTGGTATAATTGTTAATCAATTTATTCACAAAGAACGAGTTATATCATGAGTTCATGACCCAAGAACTTGCCAATGGTAGTTTTAGATGAACGAAATTTCTATGTTGAAATATTACAGTGCAAAAGAACAAAATGACAATTTTGGGAAGAACCTTAGACGGGAGCTACTAAAGCGTGCGAATATGATCATGACTTTGTATAATTGTTAATCAATTTATGCACAAAGAACGAGTATGATCATGACCCAAGAACTTGCCAATGGTAGTTTAGATGAACGAATTTCTATGTTGAAATATTACAGTGCAAAAGAACAAAAATGACAATTTTGGGAAGAACTTGAGAACCGGTTCTTGATCTAGACAAAGAGCAATGTTTTTTCAGCCGAGGTTACGGGTTCAAATTCTGACTGAGGGTTCTTTGTGACATTTAATTTCGAAATCAATTGGAAGGCTTGACCCCATCTTATCTTCAAAAAAACAATTTTGGGAAGAACTTTAGACAGGAGCTACTAAAGCGTGCGAATATGATCATGACTTAGTATAATTGTTAATCAATTTATTCACAAAGAACGAGTTATATCATGAGTTCATGACCCAAGAACTTGCCAATGGTAGTTTTAGATGAACGAAATTTCTATGTTGAAATATTACAGTGCAAAAGAACAAAATGACAATTTTGGGAAGAACTTTAGACGGGAGCTACTAAAGCGTGCGAATATGATCATGACTTTGTATAATTGTTAATCAATTTATGCACAAAGAACGAGTATGATCATGACCCAAGAACTTGCCAATGGTAGTTTTAGATGAACGAAATTTCTATGTTGAAATATTACAGTGCAGAAGAACAGAGTGACAATTTTGGGAAGAACTTTAGACAGGAGCTACTAAAGCGTGCGACCAACCAACTATGAAAGTCAGGCAATATATTTAATAAGAACCATAAAATAGAAGACCAAGAAAAGTTGGGGTCCGTATCTTCTAGGAGTTCTATAAGCCTTGCGTAGGCTTGGAGTACCGAATACAGAATTAAGACGCTAATAATTAAAATACCTTGATTTTTATGTTTTCCCCTTATCGTTTTCGTATGTGTTCTTCTGTTAATTAACAAGTAATGTAACTTCACTTTCCCTTGAGAAGGACTATATAGTAAAAGTACGTACCCCACAATAAATAATTAAGACAGTAAACAGTTATGTATAGGCAGTCTTCATCACATCTTTTTATCTGGAAGTGTGAACTGTCAGAACAAAATTTCAGAAACCAGAACAGAAACAGTAACAGTAAGAAGAAAGAGGAATTTTGTGGTGCAAAAATTGCCGCAACATTTTCTGTGTTTTTCTCCTTTTTTATTTGCTTTTCTATAAATCAAAGATACAAATCCAACCTAATCTTACCTAATTCTAATTTGCAAATATAACATAGTTTCTAAAACAAACAAAGATACTGATATTTGATCCACAGGTGGCGCATGTAGCAAAAATAACAAGAACTAGAAACAGAAAAAATAACAGGACACAACTAGCTTATTCTAACATGAACATTATGAGCTTACATTACTTATCAATTGTTTCAATAGAGGGCATTAATTTGATCATGAAAAAATCCTCTTAATTAAATTAAAAAGTTTTAGTCACAATTTATAATCTGTCAAACGTGTATATATATAGATCAATATATCATAGTTTATTGTTGAAGTTATATATATCAATTAATTTCAGTTGGATAACATAATAGTACTATACTTACGACAGAAAAATCAAGCGTCATAAACATGGAATGAAGTTTTGGAATAGCGTATTTAAGTAGAGGAGGGTCCAATGGCCAATGCCCACAAACTCAATTTTTTGTTTAATTTTTTCAAATATAAAATTTAAATATGAAATTCAAACAGTAGATCTTGTTTAATTTGACGAGCGATTTGTTTCCATATAAGTTTTATAAATTTTGAAGTTTGTTTGATACTCAATCAAGAGATTGAATAACGAACAAATCTAGTTAAACATGATAGATTATTTCTAATATGATATTTATTAGCCTCTTGACCAAGTATCAAATAAATTTCAAATTTATAAAACTTAATTATATGAAAATACATCGCTCGTTATATCGAATAAGATCAATAGTTTTGATTCGAAATTTAAATTTTATATTTTGAAAAATAATAATAAAAAAAGAGTTTTGAGGCATTGGAGCATTTAGATGGGCACCGGAATCCTTCACATTTAAGTATTAGTATATTTTTTTCAGAATAACGAAGAGAATAAATTCTAACCGCCAGAGTGGAGTTTGAGAGTGCTAAACAAAATTTGACTCTTCCAAATAATACAATAACAGCACTATTCTAGCGTTATTCTTCTACGTGCTATTCCAAAAATATTTCTCGTCTCAAAATTTGTCATGCTATATGATCCAGCCATAAATAAAAAATTGCATTAATCTGATTCTAAGAATGCTTTTCTTTTTTGACGCTATCATTAATTTTCTCTTTTACTTCCGCTCCTTCCCTCCCATCTCCTCTGTCTCATGCGTATTCCTCCCCCTAATTTTATTTTTGGCGCCGCACTAGGTGCACCTTTCCATTTCTGACGCGTTCCCTCTCTCGTTTTTTCTGTTCTTCGACTCTCGTCTGCACTCTAATAAGATGATCACTTATTAAACCTAACTGAACATTTATAATTATAAGAAAATCCATTATTATATTTAATAGATTTTACATGATGATCTCTATTTAACATATATAAAATAAATTGAACATATAAATTAACAAATTAAACATTTAAATACACAAACTGACATATAAAGAAACAAAGAGAACAAATAAAAAAGAAAAAAACAATTGAACATATAAAAGAACATGGTGAGCATATAAACAAACAAAATGAATATTCAACTCAATAGCCTTACAACTGCGCAAATGGACTCACGAACTCATGGTTCCTGGACAGGGATTTCTCGCGGAGGAATCGAATTGAGGCGAAGGTCTTGGAGAGCGCAACGACGACATCAAAGCGGATCAGATCTCAGATCTGGAGAGAAGGTTTGGGTTGGTCAAAACAATGAGGAGAAGCTCGAAGGCAGATCGACGACCTCAACTGAGACTTTTAGGGTTACCTCTAAGCAATGAGAAGAAGCTCGAGGACCTCAAGGCGGATTGACGATCTCAACGGCAACCTTTAGGGTTGTGCGGAGAAAGGAATCAACTAGATTTGAAGAGGAGAGCGAGAAATAGAAAGAAAAAAGAGAATCAAATAGATCTGAAAAGAAAGGGAGAAAAAAGGGGATCATATAGAATTGAAGAGGAGAGAAAGAGGGAGGAAAGGGGAAGGGAGAGGTGGATGAGATATGATGACAGTAAGAAAGATTGCTTGAAATAATTTCCAATAAAAATTATGAATATTGGGGAAAAAAAAATCTTGTTATTAATATCTTTAATTGTACAAGTTTAATAATGTACGACCTTATATTAATTCAATGTAGAACGTGATCATTGCTCTTCATTGGAATACACAAGGAAAAAACTGAAGTTATTAGTTTTAACCAAGAGATGTCTTATAATAAGTTTAAGAAAACTAGTAGCTCGTAGCTTTTTAATTCTAGAATAACATAATTAATTTTTTTTTCTTTTTGAGAAAAGGACGTAAGGCCCTGTTTTGTTACTGAAACCAATTGAATACAAATTACAATCACATGGCCCCTTTAACATCTCTCCTCTCTACATTCATTCATCCAAAAGCTACTAAAAAAAATCAGACCAGTTAAGCAGATTTTCTTTTTATATTTTTGGAAAATTTCTCATGCCGTTAAATTTTGCCTACACTCAAATTTATGATAAACCAAGTCTATAAAAAATGTTCTTCCTTCCAACTGCATGACTACATGTCTGCAATCACAGCTAGCCAATTATCTTTTGAGTTATTACTGTGGTCCCTCCCTTGTTCTCTCTCCTCATTCGCTCCTCACTTGTGCATAAATTTGTATGCCAGATGGTGGCCCCAGTCAATAGCATGAGAACTCCACCCCTCTATAAATCAACATATATCACACATTCACACTCACCTTCAGCATTGCATGTTAATGCAACAAAACAGCAACACTCCAGTATAGGTTCCTATTACAGAATGACTTCATCTCTGTTTCTAAACATCTCTTATCTCATTGCTCTACTGTCTCTAGCAATCTTCTCAAGGCAATGTGAAGGTGCTAGGGCTTTCTTTGTTTTTGGTGATTCTCTCGTGGATAATGGTAACAATAATTTTTTGATGACAACTGCCCGTGCTGACTCGCTGCCTTATGGGATTGACTACCCGACTCATCGGCCTACCGGGAGGTTTTCCAACGGGCTTAACATACCTGATATTATCAGTAAACACACTTCATACATTATATTTTACAGCTTTGGTTTTGAAGTTGTTACTCTAGTTACATGTAATGTGTCATAGAAGTGCATATTTTTTTTTAATTCAAAAACCAGAAATTGAAGTGTCAGAATGTACTTTTTTAGTGGCACTGGAGCCGCCATTTGGGTACATATCAGCTTTCAACTATATGTCGCATAGATTGCATTGAACTTTAAAAGATAACTAGCTAGGAAAAAAGATGATAACGTAATAGTAAATTTTTGACATGAAGTAAATTAATGTTTTCTTTCTCTTTCAAGGTGAACACATAGGATCTGAACCGACATTGCCTTACCTGGACCCAGAGCTCCAAGGAGACAAACTTTTAGTTGGTGCCAATTTCGCGTCAGCTGGAGTTGGAGTTCTGAATGATACTGGAATTCAATTTGTAAGAAAAAGTGCCTAGCTAGATAGTTTGCACTATGCCATATGGAACATTATAGGTTTAGTAGATTACCATGAACTCACCATGGTAGGAATTTTTAGTTCATTATTTTCCGTTCCTAGATTTTCCTTGTTGAAATAGAAATTCATAGATCAAAGCATTAATGTGGCATAATTTGCATAAGTGGTCCCAGCTTTCCCATTTTAAATTGTCTCATCTTTTGAATGCAAGCCTTCAATGCACACAATTAATTTCTCAGAATACATAGAGAAAAAGGTTACCAATAAATTTTTTACCTATACATGTCTGTACATACATCAGGTGAACATAATCAGAATAGGCGATCAGTTGCGGTACTTTCAGCAATACCAACAAAGGCTGAGTCAGCTCATCGGAGCAGAGCAGGCCACCCAGCGGGTTAACCAGGCACTGGTGTTGATTACACTAGGCGGCAACGATTTTGTGAACAACTACTACTTGGTGCCTTACTCTTTTCGCTCCCGTCAGTTCGCGCTCCCAGACTACGTCAAATATGTCATCTCTGAGTACAAGCAAGTTCTTGGGGTATATTTATTAATCTTGTCTATTTTTTAGATTCAATATTTTGGTTTAAAAAAAGCTGTTCGTAGCCTGTATTACTCAACTAAAATTGTCTAGTTTATAGATAACACATTTTAGTTTAAAGAGCTGTTGATAGCTAATTAAATCTTCATATTTGATAACAGATTCAATATTTGTAGTGGCTGATTGGGCTGGGGTAACGAGCTGGCCCAGGCCTGTACCTTCATTCAATGGAAATTAAACCTTTCTAAAAGATGTCATTTTGTTTTAAATATTCTTTAACTACAATTTGTTAACCCATTCTCAAAATGCCTCCCGTTCATAACATGCCTGCAATTCTTAGAATAGAACTAACCTTGGAATATGAGGATAGTATCCTAATTCCTTTTAATTTAATATAAAAAAAAAGCTTGTGGATATGGATTTTTCAACTACAAACATCGGCCGAACTTTACGAATTTCTAACATTGGGGTTACAAAGGAAAAAATATAGAAAATGTGCAATTGCCTTTAGTGCAAATAAAGCAATATCCCATATATGACTTTTACAAACGCACCTATCCACTTGACGAATTAGAAATTTAGCCTCAACTAACCCAATGACAAGCATTAATTTTAAGCATTAAACATGTGGTTTGGTGACAACTACTACTGGAGCAGTAATAGTAAACCCATGCTGGCTGGGTAAGATTTGCCACTTAACTGAACAAAATCTATCCCTTTTTAATTCTCTATTTAATTGCATACATTTATTCCTTGTACCAGCTGAACCAGATTTAAATCGATCCAATGATCCTAGTTAATGAATTAAGATCTTAAAACAACTTAGTACTTATATTATATTACTCTTAAAAATGAAAAAAAGCACCTGAATTTTTCTATGCTTAATCCTAAAATTGGTACCTCTATTTAGGATCCGCTCTGATTAGATAGAATTAAAATGATCTGATGAACTTCTATTTCTGATTAATGTGTTAGATTGTAGATGATAAATCCAAGATCTTTAATCCTTCGTACTACACATGCAGCTGGTTCATTACCTGACCATTATGTATAGCTACCATACAATATCTCAGCGTTACAAATATTTTCTTATGATTACCTTACTTATACTATACCATGATTAATTATAGAGTACTGGACCTGACAGGTAATCAAACATCTGTTATCCATACAGCACTAAAAATGTATTATCCTTTTTTTTTCTAAAATTTTCAGAGACTCTACCAATTAGGGGCTCGTCGAGTCATTGTGACTGGTACAGGGCCATTAGGATGCGTACCAGCTGAGCTAGCACTGAGAAGCCGTGATGGGAATTGTGACATGGAGCTAATGCGAGCTGCATCTCTGTTCAATCCACAGTTAGTTCAGATAATAAATGAACTCAATAGTGAGGTCGGAGCTGATGTGTTTGTCGCTGCCAATGCATACCAGATGCACTTTGACTACATCTCCAATCCACAAGCTTTTGGTGTGTATCCTAATACAAACCAGTAGTTTCACTGAGTATTTACATTACCCTGGTTAGGTCCAGTATCGGTACAATGAATATCCATATTGATCAAAACTTAAGAGTGCTGGTAAATTGTTCTCATGGTGGGGGCAATTGAACAGAACAGATTATCTTTTTATTTATTTATAAGAAAAATAACTAATCTCCCTACTAATACATTATAGCAACACTTTATAGGTGGCTGCCAATTAATATGGAGCCTACGCTATCGTGACTTTGTTTAGTACTGTTAGATCCAAATTAATTTCTTGTTCAAACGAGGAAAATGAAAAGTTAGTTCTCATGAACTATGGATTCAGACTAATAGATAATTGAATTTCATCATTTACTCTCTATTTTTCCTAGGTTTTGTAACAGCTAAGGTGGCATGCTGTGGCCAAGGACCTTATAATGGTGTCGGATTGTGTACACCCGCATCAAATGTATGCCCAGACCGCAATGCATATGCATTTTGGGACCCATTTCACCCGACTGAGAAGGCGAACCGCCTCATAGTGAGCCAGATCTTCTCTGGATCAACAGATTACATGCATCCTATGAATTTAAGTACCATTTTGGCCGTAGAGGAGATGAAATTTAAGTAATCTGTACTTATTTTTTTGTTGTATCTTAATTTGCTTACCACTGGTGAGCTCAAATTATGTTATTATGTTGTATGGGATAATTAATTCAGTGGTTTGGTTTGAGTCTGTATTCTATTGATTAATGAAACTTGGATAGAAAGATTTAATTGCCTTGTTGTCTTTCATAGTGTTTTATTCTAGACGATGTTTCTAATTTATGGTTTACTAAAGGATGCATTCAAATAATTATAATACAAATAATTCATTAATTGCTCAGTGGGCATTGTTTCTAAATTATGGTTTTCGTCTGTTGTTATTGCAATTTTCCAGGTACATACAAGATGGTTTAGCTGGATTTCTTTTTTAGTTAATGTTGACAGAGCATACAAACAATGGTTTAGCTGGATTTATTAGTTCAAAATCAGCTGAGCTTCTTTGGTTAGTTGTATTGTGGTATAGTGATGTTGCAGAGGATTCACATCACTGCACATTCTGTTGGTAACGATGGAACCTAACCGAAGTGTTCCAGTTGCTGACCCGTACTCATTAAATCGTGTAGGAAGAAAGCAAATAGAATTTGTCAGAAGTACTCATTTATAAGTTATTGCAGAAGAATAGAACAAGATATTAACTAACAATGTTTTGGCAATATGTGCTGTTAGCAATTACAGGAATTGGTAAAATAAAAACTATTATGTCTCTTTTATTAATGCAATTGCTATTACAAGGATTTAATAATGAAAATGTTTCAAAGTGATGGTAGAAAGAAAAAAATGATGCCAAACTAAAAAAAAAAAAGAAAGAAAAAAAGAAACATGTACCCAGAAAAGCCAAGCATCAGACTTGCCTATAAGTTAAAAGAATTCAAAATTAAGTACTTCTCCCCCTTAGTTTGGTTTTCTCCTTCACAATTTCTTCTTTGATCCAAGGGGCATGGTGAACTCCATTTTGGAATTGATTTAATCGAAGCACCTGCATGTGTCGCCTAGTTACTGGAAAAGTACTTTCTGGGAAAAACGCCATGCACTTATCAGAGGCAATCTCCGCCATGGACCTATAGATGAAAGAGCACGTAAAAAGTGGGAAGACTTTGAAGTTTGATACCACTGGGCACTGGAGGAGGCCCATGCTTTAAAGGCGCTAGAAGTGGAGATAAATATATGGTCTGGTGTGAATATATATTATTTAACGTCGGAACCGATCTGCTCGTCCAACTGTCAGTCTGTCACACACATATATTTTTTTCGAAAAGGATCACACACTTATATAATGATGATGATGGTGATGATGATGATGATAATAATAATAATAATAATAATTATTATTATTATAATTAGTAATTAGTTTACTCCTTTTATAAATGAATAAAATTTTTTTTCTATTTAATTTAATTTTTAGACACATTTAACGAACTAAATTTTTTATTATGGACTGAAATATATATTTTGTAAATTTTGAGCGGATGTGATTGACGGAGACTAAACCGGCCGAGAAGATCACTGTGAAGAACGTCCTAATTTTTTATGTTATCATGAATAAATAGTCTTCATTTTTTTAGTATATATACATTTACGTTGATTTGTAATATCAGTAATGGTTAACTGTTATGAATTTTAACTTAAGAAAAAAAATTATTGTCGTACAGTTGGGTGGCAGGGGAAGAATTGAGTACCAAAACACACTTTAAACTTCATATATATTCGCCCATGTTTTATTTTAAATTGCAAACTTTCTTATGTGCCAGATTGTATAAATATTTAAAACAAGAACATTAGTTGCTTTTAGGTTTAACTGTTTTGCTTAAAGAAGGGACTTTACATATATAGTCTAAAAATGTGTCCACTCAATATGTGGTATCATGATTGATATGTAACTATGTTCTGATTTAATTTATTGATTTTTTTGTTGCACGATGATAATGCCAAATATTGAATGAAATTAATAAAAAAAATGAAGATTTGTATTTGGATATGATGTAAATTATAATAATTTTTTATTTAATAAATATTACTTATATTTCTTTCTTTATGTTTGAAAAATAAATGCACACTTAATTTTTTTTTCCCGTTTGAAACCAAAGGCTTTGGACTTTCATTCGTTGTTAATATTTGTACGTGTTCAATCAAAATACAATGAACAATAATGATGCAGATTGTACATATGGGATTGATTACATCTTTAAATTGACACTTTTACAATCTTGGATTAGTGTTTTTATTAGTAGGGATAAGTAAGTTCTATTTAACAATAATATGATATAGATGACTGTTTGGTCGTAATGTTTATCAACCGATAAACATCTAGGGCCGGTTTGGATGGAAGTTGGAATTTAAGGAATTTGGAGAATTTTCTATTCCTAGACATAAATTTATTATAAACAATCCAAACTCTTCACAAAGTTACACACTTCTCAATAAATTTATAACTAGAAATATGAAATTTCCCAAAATCCTAAGCGATCCAAACGGCCCTATTTAATTTATTACAACAATGCATTATTGGTATCACTAGTTTCGTGATTGTGTGCACCTGTTCAACTGTTGTACCGGTAAATATGTGTTTCATACGTTCTTCTATATACAAAATTTGAACTCTATATATAATCGGAATTGCTTAGGACCATCCTAAGATTTCTATCATCCCCGTGTTATCTAACGCCACGTTGCAACTTACTTCTCCCCCCTCCCCTCCCCCTCCTCCCTCCTGCATACGCTATGCCCCCAACCATCCCCCCTTCCCCCTCCCGTCCCCCTCCTCCCTCCCGCGTACGCTATCCCCCAACCCTCCCCTCCCCCTTGTCTCCCGCATACGCTGCAAGAAGTACGAATTCTAGTGTCAATGAGATTGGATACTAGTTCTGCCTGAAACTCCACTTAAGGAAAGAAAAGCCTTTTGTTGTCTTTTGGCTCTAAGCTGCTACTCGAGGCACACAAAGAATCTGTCTTATTATTCTTGTTGGACTAGGAAGAAGAAATCCATTCTATAGGCTACACGCTACTTTAGAATCGAGTGAGGGTGCTCTCTCTGTGCTATCCCAGACTACGGGTTCTCCATTATCATTGGGTAGATTAAGCCCTATTCAATCTAGAGATATCCAGTTAATATATTTAAATGTTGAAGTTAATATATTCAAATGTTGAAGTTAATATATATAACTGTTATAGTTATATATATTAATTTCAACAGTTATAAATATATATATATTAACTTCAATAGTTGTGATAATAATTTCAATAATTGTATATATTAATTTCAACAATTACGATATTAACTTCAACAATTATCTATTTAATTTCAACAAATACAATATTAACTTCAACGTTTATGTATAGTAATTTCAACATTTATGAAGTGTGAGGGAGGAGGGTGAGGGGGGAGGGGGGAAGGAGGAGGGGGGAGGGGTGGGAGGATAGCGTATGTGAAAGGGCAAGAGGGAGGGGGTTATGGGGGAAGCGTACGTGGGAGGGAGGAAACAGAGTGACGAAAGGAGAAAGTTATATATATAACTGTTAAAGTTAATATATATAAATGTTAAAGTTATATATGTATTGTTGAAGTTTTATTTGTAACTGTTGAAGTTAAAATATGTAGCTGTTGAAGTTATATGTGTAGCTGAAGTAGTTAATATAAATAATTGTTGTAATTTGGATACTAACTGTTGTAGTTAATATGAGTAATTGTTATAGTTCAGTGATTAGCACAACTTGTGTGTTGATTGTGTGAACTAAATCTTCTGCATACACTGGTGTATGATACTATTGACTTTAACGAGAGAAATAGTGGGGACCAAAATATGAAAGGATGAGAGGAAGAGAAATAGGGGGGACCAAAAATAGAAAGGATGGAAGGGAGAGCAACAGTGGGGACCAAAATAGAGAAGAATGTGAGGGAGAAAAATAGTGGGGACAAAAAATATTCCGAAAATAGAAAAAATTAAAATATGTTCCCACTGGAGATGATGAGGATGATGGATCTTGAGGATGATCCTTATCACCCCGATTATTAGGCTAACGATTTTAAAATTATAGGAAATTTTGGCCCTATATATTATAACCTGGCTCTAGGAGTGCTTGAACAATCAATATTGAGCACTAGTAAAGTTTCTGGTACCTTTATGTTTTTCAATTTTTAACATAAATTAAATATATTTTATGATCTATTTAAAGAAGGTATAGATTTCAAAAGGATCTACCATCAATTTTTTTTTAAATAACGTCATTTATTTATAAGGCAACTCTTTGAAATAAAATTTATCCCTCTTCTGCGTCCAATGAGAATTGAACCCATTATCTCTAGAATAATGACGGAACCACTCATAAATACTGGACTCCCACGTTCAAATGATTCTGTTTTTTTTTATATATAAAAAGCGATAATGGCTTCCAAAAATGTGAGGGGAATTTCAAACCAGTTTAATTTTGATCATTCATTTATGTTCGTAATTTTAAATTAACGATCTGGATTTAACTGCGGTTATAAAATTTAGTTCACAACAAAATTTGACTATATATATATATATGAGATATGCTATGGTGCATCGCGATGTATTGAGGCTTTTGTACATTGCGATCATTATCCGTCAACCGTTTTATAAATTAACAAATCTAATTAAACTAATCTAATCTACATATTGAAATATCATTACAAACCAAATTTTATATTTTTTGAAATTTTTTTACTATTTTTTTCGAATTTTCTAAAACTTTCCTTTTTTGGAAACCAATTAATAATAAAGAAATTCTAAAAATGGCAGGTTTTAAAAAAATCGAAAAAAAATTCCAAAAAATATAAAATTTGGTTTGTAATGAGATTTCAATATATAGATTGAATTTGTTTAGTTAGATTTTCAATTTGTAAAACTATCGGCAAATTTGTTTAGTTTGGAATAATGTAATGAACGTATTTGACAACTGTTTTCAGCCAATATATAGCTATCAAAAAAAAAAAAAAGTTAAAATTTTAGAATACATTCTATAATTTTGATAGAATATATACTGAATATAATTTAATTTAAAATTTATTAATATATCATTTAACAAGTTGAGAAAATTGAAAAGTTTTATTTGTCATTTTATCGGTCTCAAATTAAGAGTAATGCTAGAATCAAACATATAGGACGTCAAACACGATCCAAACGTCGTACATTAAAATTTCAAACGGTCGATCCAAATCGTTCAATATGATCTCTATGTTAAAATATTATTGATAATAAAATTTTATATTTTTTCATATTTTCTAACCATTTTTTTTCGAATTTTCAAAATTGAAGGGTTCAGAACTTTTTAGATTGAGCATATTAAAAAATTCTAAAAAAAAATAGTAAAAAAATTTGAAAAAAATATAAAATTTGGTCTCCATGAAGATTTTATAACATAGAACAATTTGAGCGGTTTGAATCAGCCATTCCAATCTTAAAAATTTAAATTTTATCGCGTTGGACAGGAGTATGTGTCCTATATGTTTGACACTAGCCACTCCCCTCAAATTAATCATATATGATATGTGCAAGCTATGTAAATATTGACATTTTGGTTATGATTTTTTATATAAAGTTGGTGGTCAATGTTCCTTTCTTTTTGAGTAAAAATAATTTTGTAGATGTCATGTATGTAACAATAACATTCAAATAGTTTTTGGTATTAGGTTTAAAGAATAAAGCTGCTGTGAGCCTGCCAGCTTAAGCTTACCGAAATGTTCGTAAGTTTAACCTCAAAATTTATTAATCGGTTTCAAATGACAAGTTCAAATAATTCGAGCCTTTAAAATTCAATGTATTTTGAAATCTTAAAGGGCTCATAATTGCTTATTTCTGGTGGATCTCTTTTTTGAAGTGACGAGTATCTCCACTTCCCATTGGAGGAAAAAGAGGGGGAAAAAATAAGAGAAAAGGCTCACGATATGAGCATTACACCTCACCTTCTCCATTTTTTATGTCAACTGGGCTCCATGGAGTATCTGTTGCATGACGTAGCTGGATTTTTTTTCTCTGTTTAAACCTTAAAATAATTAAAATTTTATTTCATGTTGCCGTTAAAGGTGTTAGGTATACGTGGCCGAAGATTGTACAGAATCGTACTACATAGATCTCACTCATCTCGCAAATATTTTGTTAATTAGTACGGTAATATTGGGAGAACTGATTAATTCTTTTGCAGTGGATATGACATTATCCAGTAGTGTTGTAAATACGTGCCGTATCGTGTCGTGTCAAACACGTCGTGTTCAGATCATTTGTCGTGTTGTGGCGTGTCTAAATTCTAAAAGATAGACACGATACGTCTAAGAACACAACACACCTCGTGTCTTCATGCCGCGTCGTGTCGTATGTTCTTTAAACATGTCGTGTTGTGTCGTTTTTTAACACATTTGACATTTCTATTTCATAAAATATAGCTATATATACTTATGCTTATGAATGAACTGGACATTCAAACTATGAAATTATCCTTAAAAATAGATGATACAATTAAGGATCTTTCTTATTATTTCATAACATTTACTATCTTTGACCCTGATTATAAACTTGTTATGTCTCTGGATTTTTTCGTGTTGTGTCGTGTTTATGCCATCAAAGTTGGACATGACATGTCTAAAAACACGGCACACATAAGTTCTCGCGTCGTGCCGTGCCGTGCTGTGTCCGTATTTTACGGTGTCGTGACACCTCCGTACCGTGTCGTGTTCAGACATACCGTGTTTTTTTAGAACACTATTATCTAATATTAAGTCTGATTAATTGCTAATTTTGGAAAAAAAACCCACATTTTGAGTGATACAATTGGATCTTATACGGTAATATTACATAATTATCGATCCAGAACAGAAGTAATTTCTGTTGAAAAATTAACAACCACATTACAATTTTCTTATATATTTTTTCTAGATATCCGAAAAATGCTATATATTTTCAAATCTAAACAGATAAATTTTTAAACCAAAAATAGCCAATCAGACACTACACACGTACTATCCGGAACACTGGAGATTCCATAAATACAAAATTCACAATTGGGATTTTGAAAAGAAAATTTGTAAAACCCATAATGGCCAGGATCGAACCTGGACCGCAGCATCTTCGCTTTCAAATTATTTAAATAATTAGTAATGGAATCGATCGTGTGTTGGAGGTCATTCTCCAACAGTAACTGCTCTATGGTTTCTTGTGTTGTATCCATCCATTGTTTTTCTTTTTGATAATGTGGCCATTGTAAATGTCTCTCTTTTGTTCCTAGACTTTCCTAGCCGCTCGTGCGCTGCCTTTAGACGGAAAAGGGAAATGTGAGTTGACTTGAAAAGTAAAATTCTTGTTGGAATGTTAGGAGATATATTCGGACGAGAAAAATGCTTGCAAAAAAGAAAATTAATAATAAATAAGCTACATGGCCCCATTAGGTAGAGAGCCCCTAATAGAGGAAGGGATGTTCTTTCCATGGCATTTACTATTATTTAGATATATAAGATCTTTATCATCTAAATCCAATGTATTTGTTGATGATCCGGATAAAGAGCGCGTTGTGACTCCATGGAAACTATATGAGTTTATTTTTTGGGAAGGACAAACTTTATTCATTGAATTATTGCTCTTTCTTTTTTAAGAAATGACGTGGATGAAAGAAGTTTTTTTTTTTTTTTTTAATTTTGGGCTTGTCCATCACTCACGCACAACACCAACAATGCTCAGTTATGCGTCTTGTGGAAATTTATATAAGTTTAAATTAACGAAAAGCTCAGACGTGGTATTAATTGAGGCAAAAAAAAAAAAATGCTACAAACAATTAATTATAAGAGGCACTAAAAAAAATGCATCGGTAAGTTTGTTATACATCCCATATGTTAACACTTTCCTTTTTTTAGGCCTTGTTTGGGTGGGGTTGGAAGAAGGAAGAAGGAAGAAGGCCAAAAAAAAATTATAAATAATCTAAATTCTTTACAAAATTACACACTTCCCAATACTTCTTTCCATTTCTTCTCTTCTTCCCTTCTTCCCACATCTATCCAAACGGAACCTTAATGAATAAACACTTTGCTTTTCAGGGAACTTTCCGTTCATAGATGGTTGCAATAATGCTATTGGGCCTAGGGGTGAGCAAAAAACTCGTAACTCGTGAGTTACTCGAACTCGACTCGAAAAAAGCTCGATGAAAACTCGAGTTAGAAGAACTCGAGTTATAACAACTCGAGTTATGCCAACTCGTTAATTTTACGAGCCGAGTTCGAGTTGGGCCCAACTCGACTCGGCTCAACTCGAGTCAGAATATACTGGCTACAAAAAAAATAAAATGTTATCTTATTAATATACATCCCAATAATTTTACTGATTTGCAACATAATAATTCGTTCACTAAGACGACTAGTACCTCAACACCCTCATGACTGCTCCTCTTTTTCTATTTTCGAGCAAAATTTTAAGACGACTAGTACCTCAACACCTTCTCACGAGCTCGTTGCCGAGTCACGAGTTGGCTCGAGTTAAAATGAGCCGAGTTCGAGTTAGCTCGAATAGCTCGGAACTGTTTTGCTGTCGAGTCACGAGTTGGCTCGAGTTGTGACAAATTCGAGTTCGAGTTGAGGCTAACTCGCTCGAACTCGACTCGTATATAGTCCTAATTGGGCCTCACCTTACGAGTATTTGTCGAGACCTCTCACCTCTGCACTATTTTTCTTACAAGGCTTATCAGTAGGTAGTGACGAAGCCATAAAATTTTATAACGGGGTTCATTAATTTTTAGAGCTAGCAATAGAAGTCGAAGTTGAGCGAGCTAACATGACAAAGGTTTGATTTGAAATGCATCGAATTATGTTGAATCGAGTTTTTTGAACACGAGCCTCAATCGAGCCTAGCTATGTGCCATTGATTATTATACTTCTTATATATAAGCAAAAAAATTACAAACTAATTAAAATTTTAATTTTTTAATATAAGAATGGTCGATCCAAACCGCTCAAATTGCTCTAAGTTATAAAATCTCTATAGAGACCAAATTTTATATTTTTTCAAATTTTTTTTACTATTTTTTCAAATTTTTGAACATACTCAATCTAAAAAGTTATGAACTCTCCAATTTTGAAAATTCGAAAAAAATAGTTAGAAAATTTGAAAAAAAAATATAAAATTTGATTTTCAAGAATATTTGAATATAGAGATCATATTGAGCGGTTTGAATCGGTCGTTTAAAATTTTTTATGGTCGACGTCTGGATCAAATTTGACGTCTTAAATATTTGATTCTAGCATTACTCAAAATAAATATATTATATATCAAATTAAATATTGAATGTTACAAATAAAGATAATAAAATTACATATCTAGTTTTTTCAAGTAAAATTCGAATGAGTCAAATTAATTACAAGCCAAAATCAAGTGAGTCAATTTCGAAAAAATTGAATTGATCTCAAGCAAATCACGATCATGATTTTTTTCCACCTCTACTTATCTTTCCAAAAAAACCTCACAAACAATTGCATCAAAATATGTATGGGGTTCAACAATGAAAGATAATATAAATATTTATGGGGTTCAAATAGATTATATATGTAATAAATTTATATTTTTTAACTATCAATATTCATCTTTAATAACATTATTTTAAAAAATAGGGGTGAAATTGACACCCCTATCTTGAATTTAGATTTGTCCCTGTCAGTAGGTCGGTCAACGGTATACCGTTTATTTTTTTCCGTGCACCTTCCGTTTAGTCACCTTCTGTCTAAACGGAGCGGTATAAAATTTCATTACGTTTTAGGAACGAAACGTGTTTCGTCATTCGTTTGGGTGAAATACAGTGTAAATATACATGTCCTGTCCAAAAAGAACGGTTAACAAATCAACCGGTACATTTCGTTACCAAAAATTGACCGATAAACGAAGCGGGCCATTCCGTTGTCGTTATCATCGTTTGACAGCCCTACTTATCAGCAAGTTATTTATATATCCCGATAACGAATTCAATGAAATGCGTTTGACCAGAAACCTAGTTAAATTTCATCATATCTCAACTTTAAATGTTTAAATGGTCGATCTAAACTGCTTAACGAGATTTTTATATTGAAATTATTTTTTTGCAGACTAAATTTTATATTTTTTATTATATTTTTAACTATTTTTTCTTATTTTTTTTAAATATTGTTTTTAGATGATTCAAAACTGTTTCCATTAAGAGCTTTCTAAAACTAGATTTGTCGGTCCTGGCTACGCCACGACATGTATTTTATGTATGTTGATAGTTGCATCTTGCTCGAGTAAGAAAAAAATATTTATCTGAGTATGTTGATAGTATCCGTCTTTAAATTTTCTCGTAGTCTATAATTTCTTCTAATTTTATATGAAAATATATTATAATAAACATTATTAGATTTGTATTTACGGAAGACGATGTATCCACTCAAAAAAAAAAGATGAAGCAAGTACATCACCATTTATGGTGTACGTAGAACAAAAATTTCGAAAAGAGAAAGCACAACTCATAGCCAACAAAATAAATACACAACAATAGTTAACAACAATCTATAATATTTACTTACAAGTAACGTAATTATTATTTATGACTTTAGTGGGGAAAACAAAGAATTTAAAATTTGTTGAAATTAGACTTTCTCTTTGAACATATATATCATGTGAATTTTCTAGTTTGACCTAAAAATACACAAAAAATAATTATAAATTATATAATCTCAAGAAGAATAAAGATTGCAAGAACTCATAAATAAATCAAATATTATTTTTCATATTTTGTGACGATCATTTATTCACTGACATTCAACAACATGTTGTCTTTTAGAGAGATCAATGCCCAGAAGAATCTCTCTTTCTCATATCTGGTTGGTATCGATGCATTCACTGGTTATCCACCGTTGTAATTAGAAATATTAAAATAATTTTTGTTGGTTGTGAAAAGCACACACTCTCACAGACTCGCAGTACCCTTTACCAATCTGTTGTGTTTAGTGAAATATCAACAATTATCAATAGCACAAATTCCACGTGAGTATTTTTCTCATAATCAATAACATAAATTCCAAATTAATCAGATAAAATCTAAAACTCCTTGTTCTGTCTCTTGGGAAGATGGAAAGGGTTTTAGAGAAGTTTGAAAAGAAATTAGAAAAGAATGAGCACACATTTAATTCTGTCCACCGTGAACAGAAACCTACTGTGTAATTTAATGTGTAGTTTGTACTTCATCCCGTGAACCAAGAGCAACCAAACTTTAGCAGACAGGCCAACAACTGAGAACTCCCCCATACAATAATTTATGTAGCGAACCATCATAACAATAAATTTCGACTAACAATAATTCAGATTGTCGCAAATTAAATGGCCACATCAAATCTTGATATCTCCAGGATATATTAACATGAGCTGCCTATACCACGCTGTAGAATAAATGTGGGCCTCTTTTTTCTAGAGTTCCTGTCTATAGACCAAATCCATAAACACATCAGAGTAGCAAATTCTAAAAAAATAGAAACTACTTGGACGACTGCCTCTCTATCTCTCTTCATACAACAGTTAATATAGTAGCACCATATGAGTCAATTGGACCTGCCACGTACATAGACCCACAAAAAAGATACACAATAACACTAACGCGCACTGTTCATTCATTATTTAGGATATATAGTTTTTTAAATTTTAAAATATTTAATAAACAAATTTAAAAAATATAAATTTTTGGTGGGTTTTAAATTAGTTCTTTTGTTAAATGCCTAGTAGATCTCTGCGGCTCTTCCGAAACCGGTTGGATGGGTGCCGAAGATGGATATGATTTAGTTCTATTAATTGTATCATTTTATGCCCTTGGATGATAGATGTCGGATATTTTTTTTTTTACTCCACCCACCCAAATATTTTCTTCTGACCCACCAACCAATGATCGTTCTCAGTAAATCAATCTTCACAAGTTCTAAAATATAATTAAATTATATATATATATATAATTAAAAAAAATGTAAAATTTGATTTCTAATGAGATTTCAATATAAAGAAGATAATGAACGGTTTGGATCGGTTGTTTGAATGATTATATTGAATCCGTAGCACGAAAGCCATCTGTGCTATGTATAAATATTGATTAATTAAAATCCGTGGGTGTCGCAGTCCGTTTTTTTATTTCACCAGCGACACGGCAATGTGAATCGTTTGTTTGTTTACGCCAAAATATGATTTTTTTTCTCCATCCTTTCCATCTCAGCGGTTCAACGCCTCTATCTCCATTGCTCAACTCCTGTCTTTTTGCCTGCCCGTCGATCTCGCGCACCCCATCCTCCCTTTCACGCGCCTCTCGCCAGTTGCCACCTCCTCCTCATCCTCTATCAATCCCCCTCCACCTCTTTCCGAATGATGCACATCATATTCTCTGCCCAATTCGCGCCACCCCAACCCAAAATCATCGACGGATTCTTCGTCGGATCCTCACCTTCTTAGGTCTGCCCCCACGGCCTCCTATCTGCCAAGTCTTCCCCTTCTGACCCTGTTACACCCCCAACCTCCTTCGCACGCCCTCCTCCCGACGATCCGCCTCTTCTTCTCCGCCAAATCCACGACACCTCAAGACCCTCCGCCAAATCCTCCCCTTGACAGACTGCCGTCGGGGGTTTTGCTCCGGTGAGGCACGTGCGGCAGATCCCTAACAGTGGACACATCGCCACCGCTTTCGATCCGTTAGCCTGGAAATGTACATGCGACAAATCCCTATTTGTTCTACCTAGATCCATAGAAAAGATGAAGGGACACCAAGAAGATGGAAAAGCTGTTGGGTTTTACCTTTTTCTCTTTTCTACCAATTTTGATTTGTCTTGATCTTTTTTAACTTTTCTACCAATTTCCAAGATAAACAAAATAAATTCATTCCGCTGTTTCAAATTAAATCTAAACCAACTCTAATTTAGGATGTATTTTTTTTAATATTTCAAAATTTTCCCAAGACAAAGGCTACATGTCCCTGTTCTTTTTTTTTTCTTTTGAACTTAGAAAGCCTTGAATACTAGCTATTGGCCGGACATGTACTCTGCTGGGCTGACAGAAAGCTTCTAGAGTCGTCTTGCTTGTCTGAGTCTGGCGAGTGGTCGTAATAAGGATTTATTCTGGTATTCTGGTATTTTTTAACTTAATTTTCAGTTTAATCAATTTTCGTAGATTATTTGGTGGTAAACTATTGGTGAGACTCAATTTTGAGCATTGAGCTCCAAAAGTAGTACAATGGTGAACATACTCACCAAATAAATGCTAAAATTGAGACTAATTTCAGTATTTGCTCATTTTTCTCTCTTAATTGAAGTTCAAATTATCGCTTAAGTCAAGTTTTTTTTTATTTGTAGTTCACGAGATGCACCACTGATTCCTAGCTACCTTGAGTTTCATAAGGTAAGAAGGTTCATTTTTGAGCTGGTTCTTTATTGTAGCTGTTGCCAAAGTTTATTTTTCATTTCTCTCCTTTCTCTAATTTTGTATATAAAGGAACACCCATCAATTCGATTTCCTTTTATTTCTGATTAATAGTCTTCATATTCCTTTGTAAACTCAAGAATTGTAAGCAAGCAAAAAATTAATTAAAAAAATTATAAAGCAGTACCTTCTACATTTATACACTGATTGGTACCACTGTACCAGTACCAACATGGACAAATATAAATTAACACTTGGCCTATTTAACCTCTACCTTTCAGATTTGATATTCTAAATATTACCCTAACTCTTCATCTCAATCGTGTATATTTTGAATTATATTTTGACCAATCTATCTGAAGCATGTAATGGCAGCAAAAATTAATTAATTACATTTTAAAATAACAGAAGTTTCTTCTTTTTATTTATATGGGCACATTACTAAGTTCTATTGCTTTGCTTTCTGACAGGCACTAAGGATCTCTTTTCTATTCCTATCTAATGATGAGTTCTATTTCTTAGGTCCATATGTTATGGTTAATTTGTGTTGTTCTTTGAGATAATTTTTTTATATTGACAGGTGGTGGAGTTCCAGTGACAAAAAGAGCATCTCAATTATGCAAGCTTTTAAATGTGAATGTATCGCCTCTACAGGTACCTTTTCTTTTCAAGCTTCTTCCTCCATTATTAAACCCATGATATGTTACAATACTGGCATATAGTACAAATTAATTTCTATTTACTTGAATAAGATAATTTACATTTGATTCAGTTTTCAATTTACTTACAACAGATTATTACTCGAACAAAACTTGAATTCTTTACAGTTTTATGGGGCAATTGTGTAGGTGGTTCAAAGCCATACACCTTTTAGAGAACTGCTCAATCAGTACAATACAACTGTTTATGTTCAATTTTATTATCCTTAATGACTGCAATTGGCAAACTCCATTCTTAGCTTTAATGACAAACAGTTTTGGAGATGAGCAATAATTGCTATTGGAAAAGGAGAACCAGCTACAGTTATGTTGGAGGACGGATTCAAGTAAGAACCTACCTGATTTTATAAAAGAGGAGTGTTCCGCTGCCCCGATTTTAGAATGCCCCAAGTTGTCACAAATCTGGAGCCGTTCGATTAAAAGTTGATAAACGGCCTGGATTCGGTTCCCATAAAATATTCTAGCGCTCTAAAAAGAAAAAAATAAAGAGAAAGAGAGAGGAGCAAGCAACTCAGCTGCCTCTCCACCTTCCCCTCTCGCACCTCTCTTTTCGTCCACCGACACTCCGGAAGCGTGACTCTCGTCGACTCTCTCTGTCCTTCTCTCACTCTTGCTATTCAAACTGTTCCGTTGTCATCTCGACTGCTCAGCGCGACTTGAGTCCTGTCACTCTAAACCCAAGATTTTTCACCACCTAACTCTGATCGTCAAATTACTGTGGGAACTTATTTATAGAGGTGAGATATATTTTAATACATTTTTGTTTCTCTGAAGAGAAAAAAATGATACAGTTCTCTTGACCTTGAAGAATGATTTTAGGCTTGAAGCCTAGCCATTTGCCTCAGCAAAGCATAATTTAGAACAAGAAAACAGTAAAACAGTAAAATTTGATTACGATTATGTTTCCCATTTAGTTTATTTTTGCTTATTTATCCAAATTTTAATAAAAGAGGAGTATCATATGATATAGGGCTCTCAAACTAAAAATTTAGGAGTAAAGTCTAAGTGGGCATTAGCTTATTAATTATGAACGAAAGTGAGATTTTTGTGCCAAAGGACTGAATGGTTTGTAATCCGTGTAATTAATATTCTAACATTAGTTTCTCTTGACAGCTGCTGTCAAGGTTTCGAAAAAAAAAATATTCTAACATTAGTTCTCTTATGAACGAAAGCCTACAGTGGTAAGTTCAAAATTAAATTTGGTTTCGCTTAATTGAGTTAATTTTTGACAAGGAGTCAAAAATTCAAAACTGGTAGGACTGATCTAATGCACTTTCTCTTTAAAACCAACATTCTGATGCTTAGCTGCTGATACGTTGTGTAAATTGTTTAATAGGGGTAATTTGGCTGGGCTAATCAAAGGTATTGGTCCTCCTATTAGAAATGGTTTACCAATCACTAGCATCCACTATGCGGATGACACAATTCTTTTCCTATAAGCTACTGAAATCAATATTGAAATGGTGTATTGGACTATGCTAGCCTTTGAGGTAATGGCAGGGATCAAAATTAATTTCTCCAAAATTGAAAGCAATAGAATTGAAACCAATAACATATAGCATATTACTAATGTTTTGAAATGTTTTTTTTAAGGCATGATATTTAATTGCATCTGTAGCTGAAGTGTAACATAAAGCTTTTCGAAGGCCAATGAATTTACTGTTCAGATACTGAATACTCGTCTAGGCAGAAGATGAAGCATATGTCAAAGATTTTGAGCTTAGAGCGCCAACAGCAAAAGAGTACGAAGCAGATGTGTATGTCAAGAAACGTTGGTTGTCTAATGGAACAAGAATAAAAATGTGTGGATGTAAACTGAATGCATGTTGAATATTCAGAGGTTATGTTAATTTTAAACCAAAACTAGTCATATAATTGTGTAAAGTGCTTGCTGCTTAATTTTTTGTACTATTGTGTTTACTTTTGTTAAGATGTGTTTATAATTTGGATGTAAGCTAAATTCTAAAGTTTTCTATATGCTCAACTACATGTAACACGATTTGTAAAAGTGTTCTTTTTTTTGTCCCATATCTATGTATAAGTGATAATCATAGAAATTAATTATGAAACGAATGAAGTCATCAAAAGAAATGAAGTTAGGAAAAATAAATGATGTTTGGAATATGATTCATTTGAAACACGGATGCACTTCTTAACAATTATTTCTAATTTAACAATAAAATTGCAGAAATTATTGACAAACAATATATATGCTCAGATAATAATAAACATGTCTATAGGACGATGACAAACAAATGATATATGGAAAATAACAAAATTATTTTTTTACAAAAAGAGTAAAAACGATACATTTACCGGCATCAAAATAAAAAATAAAGGATGTTCATACATACAAAGTTTCTTTGACTATCTAAACCAGTACACACCAAGTTGTGTACCAGTGATGTACCATAGTAATATTTATTATCTCTAGCATTCTTTGTTACAATAAAAAAATACAAAACAATTTATTCTATCATTTCTCAGGAAAAAAAAATTACGGAAGCTCTTCTAAACCAACAATTTGCAATTCCATTCCTTTTGTTCAATAACACTGAATTGGGATGAGAATCCTGTTTCCCACCGCAATTGCTCCATATTCTTCATGTTTGCCCTTTTACACGCTGCCAAAAAAAAATTATCATCAAATAATGTCTCATTGTGTGATAATTTTGGTCATAAAGAAATAAAGCTATTTGTATGTACGGGGATAACTGGTTACTGGTGTGCTAGTTATTTCTGTTGAGGTTGGATTTAAACTTGAGCACCATATCTTACCTTCTTAAATTGAGATTTCAAGTGGAGAACTCAAGAAATTCAAATGAAAGTTTAGTTGTTTTTCTGCTAAATCCAACAACAATATACTTAATTATATGCACGGTAAAGTATAGGAGCACAAGAGAGACGGGAAGAGAGCACAGGATCTCGTTCAGGGTATGTCAACGATGGGGAACCTAGGGTTTAGAGCGATAGGTCTTAGAGTCGAGCTGGGCAATCGAGATGAGAACAACAGTTTGGATCGCAAGAGGTAGAGAGCAAAGTGACGGAGAGAGTCGCGCTGCTGGTGGAGGACGAGAGCGATGCGAGAGGGGAAGGGGGGGAGGCAGTTCCTCTCTTTCTCTCTCCATCTTTTGTTTCCTTTTAGAGCGCTGGAATATTTTTATGAAGCGAAATCCAGACCGCTTATCAACTTTTAATCGAACGGCTCTAGATTTGTGACAACTTAGGGGCATTCTAAAACCGGGGCAGCGGAACGCTTCTCTTTATAAAATTATGCTTTCTTTTCAGTAAAAATTGAGTGGTTCTTTATTCTGTGTTTTTGCTTGTAATGTTTAGCGGTTCACATTCAGGTATTTATAATTCAACTATAAAATTAGGTCTACCAACTATTTTTATGTATCTGACTTGGATGCTGGTTCTTAATTTGATTAAAGATGATCAGGTGACAATGGTGATAAATACTGAAAATTCGATAACCAATTTGAATTTAAAAAGATAGTCATAACAGAGATATCAAGCATGGTAAGAGTCATTTGCTGGACTAATGATCAAGGGCGGACTTAAGTAGGGGCAAGCCCAGGCAGGTGTCTGGGCTTGAATCTGAAAAAAATGAGACCCAGCATATAGTAATTCCAAAGGTGCCTGGGCTTCGGCCTAGAATTTGTTTGTTTCCCTTTGCATTGTGCCTAGGCCTAAAATTTATTTATTCCACTTTACTTCTCTCATGTGTTCGGCTTGAAATTAAATCCACTGATCCACACCCGATTAGAGATCAGAGGAGAAATTTTAATTGATTAAACAGACCCAATTAGCGTTTAAAGTATATTTTATTACCATACTCATTCGCAACCCTAAAGCACTCATCTCTGTTCTTCTCCGCACTGATCTCCCTGTAGGTTCTCCGCCTCTGCACGCCGTTCTCCACCTCTGTCCCTTTTTCTCACATCCCGTCAAAGTGCCAAGGTAATAATTTTCCTTCTAAATTTTCTTTTATCTGTAGTTTTGTGCTTAATTTCAATCTTTGGAGTTTAATTTCATTATATTAAGGACAGTTCATAAAAATTGCAATTTGTCTTGGTGGTTAATTTCATAGAAATTGCAAGCGTATCATTAGTCTCTAGACATTTTTTTTATTAAACAAGATCTACTGACTACTGCCTACTGGTTATGTGCCTACTGGTAATACACACAACACACAGAATCATTGATACACCATTACACCAACTAACTCCGTGACAGTGCGGAATTTATTTTGGCAATTGGTTCTGTTACTTCATGATTTGATATGCACATAGTGACAGTACGGAATTTATTTGTTTTAATTGATACATCATACATGTATAAAGTCATCCAAATGATAATTGTTTTAACTTTTAAATTTATTTTTTTACAGATATGGAGAGGTTTTTTAAAAAACTAGTCTCACCGTTAGTTGGAACTCAAGAACAAGAATCAAGTCGTAAGCGAAAACGTTTGGATTCTAATTCAAACTTTGAGGTCCCACCCGATCCAGGACTTCGACCACCAATTAGCAACTATGATCCAAATGATCATGACTTTGTAAGAAGACAATATCTACAAGCCGGTCCGAGACAACCAATCTTACAAGATTTTCCACAAACACTCTTCGGTGACAAACAAAGAAGATTCAACAAGGCATGGTATAGTCAATATCCATATTGGTTAGAGTATAGCATACAAAAGGATGCCGCATATTGCTTGTGTTGTTATCTTTTCAAGCCAGAAAATAGAGAGGGCGGTGGAGATGCTTTTACAAGCACTGGATTTAGAAATTGGAAGAGTAAGAAAAGCCTTGACGAGCATGTCGGTGGATTGAATAGTGCTCACAATCTTGCCATAAAAAAATGCCAAGACCTCATGAAGCAAAACCAGCATATCCAAACTGTTTTAGAAAGGCAAAGTAAGCGTTCTAAGAATGCATATCGATTAAGATTGAGTGCTACGGTTGATTGCATTCGGTGGATCTTGAGGCAAGGTTTAGCTTTCCGTGGACATGATGAATCAAAGAAGTCATTAAACCGAGGTAACTTTTTAGAGTTACTTCAGTTCTTGGCTGACCATAATGCACAAATTGAAGGTGTTGTATTGGAAAATGCTCCTGGCAGGATGAAATTAGTTGCACCTCCAATCCAAAAGGATATCATTAAAGCGGCTGCAATTGAGACTACCAATAAAATAATGGAAGAACTTGGAGGTGACTTATTCTCGGTGTTGGTCGATGAGTCTCGTGATGTTTCTTGCAAGGAGCAAATGGTTGTTCTCTTGAGATATGTTAGCAAGCAAGGAAGCATTGTTGAGAGGTTCCTGGCTGTTGTGCATGTCAAGGAGACAACATCAATTTCACTTAAGGAATCACTTGAGGAGCTGTTTTGTAGACACAAGTTGAGTTTTTCTCGTCTTCGCGGGCAAGGTTATGATGGGGCTAGTAATATGAGAGGTGAGTTTAATGGGTTAAAGGCTTTGATTTTGAATGAGAATAGCTCGTCATATTATGTTCATTGCTTTGCACATTAACTTCAGTTAGTTCTAGTGGCGGTTGCAGAAAAGCATAAGCGTATTGCCACTCTTTTCGAAGACCTTTCAACTGCTCAAAATACTGTTGGAGTTTCATGTAAAAGGCGTGACAAGTTACGTGAGGAACGTGCTACTGAGGTACAAGAGGCTCTTGGAAATGATGAACTTTCAACTGGGACGGGTTTAAATCAAGAGATTGGCCTTGCACGACCGGTTGAAATAAGATGGAGTTCACATTACAAGTCCCTAACCAACTTAACTATTCTCTTTGGATCTATTATGGCTGTACTTGATGATATCATGGAGAATGCAGAAGACTCTCGCCAAGGGGCTAAAGCTTCAAGGTTGTTAGATTCTCTTACTACTTTTGAATTTGCTTTTAGTTGTATCTTCATGAAGAATGTGTTGGACATTACTCATGAACTATCACAAGCATTGCAAAAAAAAGAGCAAGAGATTTTAAATGCTGTTCAATTGGTTGCAGTAACTAAAAACCGTTTGCAAAACATGAGAGATAATGGTTGGGACTCATTGTTAGATGAAGTTCACTCATTTTGTTTAAAACACAAAATTGAGGTGTTGAATATGGCAGACAAAAAGGTTGCTAAACGGTCAGAACGTGCAACTCTTGGAATGACAAATCAACATTACTACCGCATTGAGTTATTTTATTCTGTGATTGATTGGTTACTTCGAGAGCTTAATGATAGGTTCACAGAAGAAAACACTGAGCTACTTCGTTGTATGTCATGTCTACATCCTCGTAGCAATTTCTGTGCATTTGATAAGGTAAAGTTGATTGAGTTGGCTCGTTTTTATCCAAATGATTTCTCAAACAGCGAGCTCTCTATTTTGGAGACACAACTTGATTGTTACATACAAGATTTGTGTACCGATCAAGACTTCTCTCAATTGAATGGGATGAGTGATCTTTCTCAAAAGTTGGTTGCAAAAAGAAAAGATATTATCTATCCTTTGGTGTATAAATTAATTAAGTTGGCTTTAATTTTGCCGGTTGCAACGGCGAGTGTTGAAAGGGCCTTTTCTGCTATGAAAATTGTTAAGACTCGTTTGAGAAATAAAATGGGAGATGAATTTTTGAATGATAATTTGGTTACCTACATAGAAAAGGAAGTATTCAGACAAGTTTCTAATGAAGCAATTATGCAACGATTCCAAACTATGAAGACGCGCAAAGGAGTGTTAATTGCATTAGAAAATTAAAGTTAGATTTTACTTTTTGTGCTTTTTGGTGATAGATAGAGAGGTAAAGATAAAAAAAGACTAGAATTATAAGAAAAAATGATGTATTTTGTAATAGTACAATTTATATGTAAGATTGTTGTTTTAAATTATTGTTTTCTTTAATTTTTTTATTATTAAATTTAATTGTATTATATGTGTGCCCTGGCTTATTTTTTTTTATATCCGCCACTGCTAATGATGGTACGAAATTTCACTGATCATGAGGATAGCATACTTCGTTCTCTGGATAGCTAAGAAGGTACTAGCAAAATATTTTCTAGGATAGTCAACTGAGATAACTATTGTAATATTTTCATTTAGTAATCTAATGGAGCCAAGAGGCTTATCTCAAAAAATAATAAAATAAAATAATTTTTGCACCATGTGCCATCTAATGACAACAATTGCAACAAATATGAAAATTATATATTACCCAAAAAAAAATGCTTAATTTTTACAACTCATGTGAAAAGAAGAAATATCGCATTTTGCTTTAGCAATTGCATGTCACACACTATTTAGACTTAATGACAAATTATTAGTGGTTTTTAAAATTGAAATACAAATATTCTGCTAAGGCGCGGCAAAACCGCGCTTTCCCACCTAGTATATATAAAGTTTAATACGGTGCATAGGGATTTCTATGCATCACGGATTTTTTTGGAAGTACTTTTATAAATTGACAAATCTAATTTAACTAATTTAATCTACATATTGAAATCTGGTAGCAAACCAAATTTGATATACGCTCTTCGTCAACAATTGGTGATATTAATTTAGGTATAGCAAATATTTTGTTTCGAGAATTCGAATAGGGGACGCATGCAATTCGTAGCATTCAATTTGGAATCCACGTTTTCTGACCATATTAATTTCTGCTGCTATCACGCCGAGACGCAAGAGTGGCCTTCAATGCAACGCTTTTTAAGCTTTTCACGCATTTCCAGTTTCCACTGTACAAGACTACAAGTCTTCACGGCAGCAAGACGTACTGCAAGAACATTCCTGGCGCAGCAGCACAGGTTTTGATGAAAGTTCCAACGGTCTAATTGCTGAATTCAATTTTTAGTTAGTAAATTTGTTTTTATCAACTCTTTAATTTTGGAAGGTTTAATCTATTTCTTACCTTGTTAATTTTAACAATGTGATTTCGAATCTTGTAAAAGGTATTTTCTCGAGAGCTTGTTGGCAAGTTGCTTGTAAAAAATCATTAAAAATAACAAAAAAGTTTAGAAAAATACTAGTGTCCAATGTATTGGCCGGATGAATCCGTCTAATAGGATCGTTCTCACATTTCAAATTTCAAACGACCGATTCGAACCATTTAATATGTTCTTCATATTAGAAACTTATAAGAAACCAATTTTTACAATTTTAAAATTTTTTACTATTATTTTGGTATTTAAAAAAATCATGATATAAAAAAGTATGGATCGTCCAATGACAATGATTTTCTAAAATATAAAAAAATAAGAAAATTAAAAATATAGATATATAAATTGGTTTCTTATAAGTTTTCAATATGAAGAACATATTGAGCGGTTAGAATCAATCGTTTGAAATTTAAAACGTGAGAACAGACATATTGGGAGGATCCAATCTGTCCCATATATTTACTCTAGTATTTCTCAAAATTTTATGCATATATTTTTAGACTTACAGATCGGTGGTGTGTCAAATTTTATTTAATCTAAGTTTACTCGATATTTTATATAATCTTAAAATTCTCGTATATTTCGATTCATTCAATAATGAGTGATAAATTTAAATGAGCAAGGAAATGATAGAGGACAGGACAAATTGTTCTGGATGAACACAATTTCGTTATTATTTGAATTATGAGATTATTTTTATAACATTGTTTCAAAAATGTTTAGCAAAGCCGTCATAATTTGAAAATATTTTTGAATTAGAGGATCAAGTGCCTCCCTCTGCCCTTCATCCGTGAATAAAATTTATGCCAAAATCAACCACAAATGTAGATGATATACATATATAATTTTATTATACTTTAAAGTTTAAATTATTTTTAACAAATTGTTAATTTTTTCATACTAATTTTTTATTAAATTTTTAGTGAAGCTTCCAGACTGGCGACGTCCAGTGGCACTAGAAAGGACTACTATCAAGTATCAACTGAATCACTGTCACGGTATTACTTGATTCCGTGAATCTGTGATACAGTAACGGCGAACGGATCAATTAAGGTCTGTATCCTTTATACTTTGTCCTAAATATGGCGGGTCACCAAGAATCAACTAGCACACACCAAATATACTTGTCAGTAACTCGCTCTATGAAGCGAACATATGTTAAAGCTAGAACTCAATATAGAACCAACTGGAGACGAAAAGAAACGAGCAGGAGGTTCGAAAAACAGGAGAAAGAGAGAATGTGTGATTGTGTTTGGAACACACCACCATAGCACCACTCATTCATTCCCAATCACTTCATTTTCTTCCTTCCCATCCTGAAAGCCTTGCACCTCTCCTTTTTGCCTCTGTTTCCTTCTGTCTCTCTTGTACACTCTCCCAAATATGGCTACACTTCGGTGCGTCTCTCTCTCCTCGCACCTCTCCCGGCCTCGTCACCTCGTTTCAGGTCCCTATTTCTCTCTCTACACAAGGCACATTTTGCTTATTTTCTTTTTTCTTATGTACAACTAGCTAATGCTGTTTTAGAAAAATTGCCCCATTGTCAATTTACTAAATTGTATGGCAAGTAGTGGAAAGGTTGGGTTTCAAATGGTGTTTCCAACAATTTAGAGAAACATGATGTAGTCAAATTTGTGGGTTTACTGCCGTATTAGTTCTAATTAGGTTGAAACTTGCTTTGGATTATTATTATATGACAAACATATTCCATGGTTTGCTTTTAAGTATGATGTTTCAATTGTAACCAACCAATGCTTAGTTTTGTAATTGTTGCCAGCCATTCTTACAAGCTAATTTATGCTGATAATTTTGTCAGGGTTTTTTGATATTTGTATTTTTTTATTAATTATAATGTTGGTAGGAACAATTGTACCACAACTAAAAAAACCCTCGACAGTACCAGTGAATTTCTAGCATCAGTACAGAAGGGATTGCTAGAGATTGTACTATGATAAAGCCTTGATTGAGCACTAAGTCACCTTCCACCAAACAGCTGCAACTACATAACATATATAAAGGAAAAAATAATAAAAATAAGACTATTTTAGATACTATCCCCAAAGTCCAAAATAACAAAGAGATATGTACGGATGTACCCTTGATGGTACCATATTTTATTTTGTATCAGCAAAAAACTATTGCAAATAGCGCAATGCAGAACTTAAAACTTGAACCCACCTATTGTGGTACTTACATTAGCAGCCCAATAGAAAATTCAAAAAAAGTTTACATATCAATTAACTTGCAGGAATGGCATCTCCGCACCACAGATTTGCATCTCCAAAACCCCACTCGTCATTCGCTGGAACCTCCTTAAGGCTCTCCACTGAAAGGCCCCATGCTTATACAAAAACTCGTGCAGCACCATCCATTACAAAAGTGCAAATGGTAGCCAAAATCCAGTTCATCCAAGGCACAGATGAGCAAACAATACCAGATGTCAAGCTAACAAAATCCCGTGATGGCACCAATGGTGTAGCAATATTCACCTTCGATGAGCCATCTTTATTTGATTCGTCCGGTGAATTGGGTGACATTACAGGGTTTTATATGATAGACGATGAAGGCGTGATACAGTCAGTTGATGTGAGTGCTAAGTTTGTGAATGGTAAACCATCAACGATTGAGGCCAAGCACGTGATGCGGACCCCACGTGATTGGGACCGGTTTATGCGGTTCATGGAGAGGTACTCACAAGCGAATGGTCTGCAATTTGTGAAGAAATAGTTGTGCAAATGTGGTTTTCTTTCTTGTTAGTGTAATACAGCTTGTTCGGTACCTTTGAGATATCAAACTTTGTAGCCGGGTGTTTCTAATGTTTATGAGTAATTTTGTGCTCCTCACTCCTCAATTTGTTTCGAGTTTTATTCTTTGAAGCATCCTGTTAAAAATAGAACGCATGAATTTGGATTTTTGATGATGAGAATTTTCTATTATCTGATCTTAATCGGGTGTTCTTTTACATAAGGCTTTACATGTCTATTTATAGACTAAGTTGCAACGGTAAAAAAAATGACCGTTGTTATATCCCTAACGGTAAAATAAAGAAAAGTAGCAACCCCTTTTTAAGAATAAAAAAAGGTTGGAGGGCTATTTAACAAAAACGCCAATGATGATTGTTCTAAGATTACTGGTCTCTAATTATCTCTATTCTCAACACTCCCCCTCAAGCTAGGCATGTAGATATCGTACAAGCCTAGCTTGCTTCCAATATCGTCAAAAAACTTCTTGCTTAATCCCTTGGTGAAAATATCCGCCAATTGTTCTTGACTTCGAACGAAAGGAGTTTCAATCTCTTTGGCTTCAATTTTTTCTCTAATGAAGTGACAATCCACCTCTATGTGTTTAGTCCGCTCGTGAAAAACGGGATTTGCCGCAATATGTCTTGCCGCTTGATTGTCACAAAACATTTTCATTGGCTCTTTATTAGCAATATTCAAATCGGCAAGTAGTTGCTTAATCCACGTCAATTCGCTTGCGGTGGATGCCATGGCTCGATACTCTGCTTCCGCGCTTGATCGTGCCACGACATTTTGTTTCTTGCTTTTCCATGTGACTAAGTTTCCGCCTACAAATGTGCAAAAGCCGGTAGTTGATTTCCTATCGAAACTTCCGGCCCAATCTGCATCGGAATAGCCACATATTGCATTAGTACCATTTCTCCTCATCCAAATTCCCTTTCCGGGAGAACCTTTTAGATATCTTAAAATTCTATTAATGGCATCTAAATGAGGTGTTCTAGGTGAATGCATGAATTTACTAATTTGACTTACGGCAAAAGATAGGTCCGGCCTTGTAACGGTTAGGTAAATTAATTTTCCTACAAGTCTTTGGAAATGGCTTATGTCTTTTAATGGTTCACCTTTTTCATTATCAAGTTTTTCATTCATGTCAATTGGAGTTTTGGCCGGCTTACAACCTAATTTACCGGTTTCCTTAAGCAAATCAAGAACATATTTTCTTTGGGATATAAATAGCCCTTTTGAAGAATGAGCAATTTCTATCCCTAAAAAATATTTTAATTTGCCTAGATCTTTAATATCAAACTTATGTTTTAAGTCATTTTTTATCCTATCAATTTCAAATTGGTTATTGCCGGTTATGATTATGTCATCGACATAAACTAAAACCGCGGTGGTACCATTGGTATTATGCCTAACAAACAATGATGTATCGGCTCCACCTTTTTTAAAATCACAAGATAATAAAAATTGAGAAAGTTTGCCATACCATGCCCTTGGAGATTGCTTTAATCCATAAATAGATTTTTTTAACCTACACACAAGGTTAGAAATATTCTCTTTTTTGTGGCCGGGAGGTAATGACATGTAAATTTCTTCTTCAAGATTTCCTTGAAGGAATGCATTTTTAACATCCATTTGATGCAAAGTCCAATTATTATTTACCGCTATAGAAAGAAGTATCCTAACGGTATTCATTTTGGCCACCGGTGCAAAAGTTTCATGGTAATCTATACCATAAGTTTGGGTATACCCTTTGGCCACCAATCTAGCTTTATACCGTTCTATGGTACCGTCGCTATGGTATTTAATTTTGTACACCCACTTACAACCGACCGGTTTTTTCTTTTTTGGTAATTCACAAAGTATCCAAGTTTGATTTTTTTCTAAGGCATGAAGTTCTTCTTCCATTGCCTTACACCATTTTGGATCCTTTTTTGCTACCTCATAATTAGTTGGTTCCACAATTTTGGATAAAGAATTTAAAAAGGCATAATGTTCACGAGATATATTATCATAAGAAATGTAATTTTGAATTGGATATTGTACCGAATAAGTAACAAAATCCCTTAATCTTATGGAAGGTTGAGGTTGTCGACTAGATCTTCTCAATGGCATATCTTGCTCTTGAGTTTCGTCATCCTCCTCAATATGTTCTTCTTGATCGGTTTCTTCAAGTTCTTCATTTTCATTTTCTTCGTTTTGTAAGCTTCCTTCACTTTCTTCTTGTGTTTCTTCACCTACAATATTTCTCAATTCTCTTCGAAACTCATTTGTTTCGACGTTAGTAACACAAGGATATATAAAATCATTTGGAAGAATTTTTTTAACATTGTCTTCACTATAATTTTCATAAAACGGTTCGTTTTCAAAAAAACTAACGTCTCTAGAAATGTAAAGTTTTTTATTTTTTGGGTCGTAACATTTGTATCCCTTTTTTTCGGAAGAATACCCGACAAAAATAGTTTTAATTGAAGTAAAATCAAGTTTATCAATTCTTTGATTGTGCACAAAACATTTGCAACCAAAAACTCTTAAATGACTAATATCTAATTTTCTACCATAAAGAATTTCTAAAGGGCTTTTAAAATCTAAAATGGCACTTGGTAACCTATTTATCAAATAAGTCGCGGTTAAAACGGCATCCGACCAAAAATTTTTTGGAACATAATTTTGAAATAAAAGTGATCTAGTAACTTCTAAAAGATGACGATTTTTTCTTTCGGAAACACCGTTTTGTTGAGGAGTGTAAACACAAGTAGTTTGATGTAAAATACCTTTTTGTTTAAGAAAGTTAGAAAAATTTTGATTGACAAACTCGGTACCATTGTCGGTTCTCAAAATTTTAATTTTCTTGTCAAATTGATTTTCAACAAAATTCATAAAAGCTTGAAAATGTAAAAAAACTTCATTTTTATTTTTCATCAAATATAACCATGTAGTTTTTGAAAAATCATCAATAAAAATAACAAAATATCTATAATTATTATAAGAAGTTATAGGTGCCGGACCCCAAACATCGGAATGGATAAGTTCAAAAAAATCATTACTTTTAGAGTTTGAATTAGGAAAAGGAGGTCTAGTATGTTTTGCAAGTTTACAAGTTTCACACTTACTACAATCTAAATTAGAAAAACTAAAAATTTTGTTTAAAACTCTATCAGAAGGATGCCCAACACGCTTGTGCCAAAGTTTACTCAAATCTTCATCTTTATTTGTTTTGAAAACAAATTTATTGCTATTTAAAAAATAAAGACCGTTTTCGAGAAATCCTTCACCAATCTTTTCTTTCGTAAATAAATCCTGAAAAAAAACATTTTCTCCTTTAAAAATAATTTCGCAATTCAACTCTTTTGAAATCTTACTAATAGATAATAAATTAACAGAAGAATTCTCAACATAAAACACGTCTTGTAAAAAATTTTTTGGAAAAATACTAACCATACCCCAACCTTTAATTCTAATTTTTTCATTATTAGCAATGGTGAAAAATTGATCATTTCTAATAGGCCGATAATTTTTTAACAATTCTAGATTCCCGGTCATATGATCCGTTGCTCCGGAATCAAGAATCCATTTGGTACAATTATTTGGTGCATTAATGGTGGTACAACCAATGGTTAAACATTTATTTTCAATTGGATTTTCTAACCGAGGCTCAAACAAATTTGTTTCATTTATGAATTTTGTATCGGGCATAGGTTTAACCGAACTAATTTTCATTTCCAAAATAGGTTCAACATTAGTTAGGCTGGTTCGGTTAACTTTTGACCCATCTGTTGAATAACACGAATTTAATTCGTGGGTTGTACCAAGCCCACCAGGAGATAAAATACTAAGACCTTTGTTTAGAAGAGAATAAAGTTGGGCTTCAATCTTATCGAGTCGATTTTTAGTCGAGTCCGAGCCCACTCCATCTCTCCGACTTGGTTTGTTCGACAGAAACTCGAACTTCTCTCTCTCCCCCTTACGCGAGCAGCCTCCTCTCGTTCTCCTCTCGAGCGTGTCGCCGCCTCTCTCTAACGCAGCTGCGCGACCTCCTTCTTCCTTCTTAGCCGAATCGAGGTGAGAACAAGGAAGCCAGCATCTCTCCACTGCGTGACCATATGGGCTGGAGCAGTCGGCGGCTCTCCTTGTTTTTCCTCTTCCATGGCCCGAATTAGGACTAGGTTGATGGCCGATGTCGATGTTTTGACCAACACCATTCACTTGATTTTTGCTCGAGAGGCTGAGGAGCTCAGTACTAGGTAACTGATTCTGAGATTTGTTGGAGCTTGATTCAAGATAACTTTTTTTAGTGTTTTGCTTGATTCTTCCTCCTTGTTCTGTCAGTGTTCTTGTTGAACGTCTTTGTTGATCTGGTTGAACTGTGCTTATGGCACATTGCTGATTTTGACTGGTCATTTTGCTTACAATTTGTGCCCATGAGAAGGTACTACTCCCTCTCATCTGAGGGATCGTAGATTTTGAGGTAGGGGCCTCAGATATGGCTGAGAGCAGCTCCTCTTGATTTAGCACCATTTTTTTGTTGGCTAGCTGGTTTTGATTGCGGAAGTTTAATCGAAGGGCTCTGATACCATGTTAAAAATAGAACGCATGAATTTGGATTTTTGATGATGAGAATTTTCTATTATCTGATCTTAATCGGGTGTTCTTTTACATAAGGCTTTACATGTCTATTTATAGACTAAGTTGCAACGGTAAAAAAAATGACCGTTGTTATATCCCTAACGGTAAAATAAAGAAAAGTAGCAACCCCTTTTTAAGAATAAAAAAAGGTTGGAGGGCTATTTAACAAAAACGCCAATGATGATTGTTCTAAGATTACTGGTCTCTAATTATCTCTATTCTCAACACATCCTGATCTCATTGTAGATAAAAATGACTCGACATCAAAGAATTAAATTCATAACTGTTTGGACTATGCCTATACCAGTAAATAAAACCTCTTTCTTTTTTTTTTTATTTCCATTTTTCCCTTTTTAGGGTAAAAACTGGTAAACTGGTAGATTGCCCCTTTTGAATGGTACAGAGGCAGTAAAATATTATTGCATTCTTTCAGCTGGGAGCTTCAAATTGGTATTTCCTCTAACTCCTGAAGTGCACGATTTATTGTTCAAATGAACATGTGGTACGAAACAATGAAGCAGTCAAGCTAAAAGAGTGGCTCGTAGGTGGATGTTACCCTGGGATATAGCTTATATGGAGGCAGGCTGGGTTTCTTTTCAAAAGTCAATTAAGTGACTCAAACTTAACATTGATAAGAACAAATTAAAGAGATTTATTCATTGTTAAATAAATTACAAGTATTGAAAGAAACGTGCTACATATTTGGTAATGAATGAAAGATAAATCTCCTCTATCATAAAACAAAGAAGCTTCTCCTCCCTGAAGCTAAACAATCTAACTGTTATATCTTGAATGTTGAATATATTACTGCTGGAAAGCCTTCTACATTGTCCAAGTCACTGCTAATGGGCTCCTTACTCTGTACCTTCTTATAGCATTATGCTGCCACATCAACCAACCATCAGCAACACCATCATTAGTAGCCTCTTTTTTTCTCATCTCAAACCACACTCTAAAGCTCTTTCTCTCGTTTAATTTCAGGAACGTCAACTTTTCTGGAACTACTTTTACTGCAACTCCTTCTGGCAATTCAACTTTTACTGTGTATGTGGAATTCGGCAAGCCAACATTGGTGAGCACCCTCCGAACCATCACTGGCGTGCTTAAATTCTTTAAATTGACTGCAATTGAGGGGTAATTTAGGTTGAATTCCTTATTTCGACTGAGAATATTACTACAGCTGAAGTTACGGTGGGTTATTGTAAAAATTTGCCGCTGGCTGTATCGAAGAGTGCAAAGGTGAGTGATATAATCATCTGGTCTTATATCATAAACCAAGCCTGGATCAATCGCTGTATTCGGACTAACATGCCCCGCACCCATCGCAAAAACACTTGCTTTGTCTTTCCCATCTGTTATGGGCTTTCCAGAATGGTCTGCCACATCAGCTGTGGTCATCATTGCAGACCTTACTGCTGCGGGGCTCCACTCTGGGTGCATTGATCGGACAAGTGCCGCAACTCCACTCACGTGTGGACATGCCATGGACGTGCCAGATTACACAGTAAAATTTGATCTCCTTTGGTCCTCTTGGAGTCCTGTTGGGCCGAGACTTGCTGGCCATGCAGCAATTATGTTAACACCTGGTGCAATCATATCAGGTTTTAGAACTGATGGTATGGTGGCACTTGGACCTCGTGCAGAGAATAGTGCAACTGTAGGTGCCCTTGACAGTCCGAATTTTGTCCCACCATATATAAACCGTGCTGTCGATCGGGTTGATGAGTTAATGTACTTCTTCAATTGAACACCTTCATCGTAACCAATTACTGTTGCAGGTAATACATGCACATCAACCGAATCTTCAAATTGATTAATCTCGGCATTTGCAAGCACCATTGCAGCCCCGCCAGCCTCTCTCACGGCCTCCCCTTTCTCGGACCGTCCATTAATTCCTCGGTCACAAACAACCATTTTTCCCTGGACATTTTTCCTAGAAAATGAATCCTTAAGACAATACTCACCTCCCTGGCCCCCACCACCCTCATAAACCAATTCTAACTGCTTCTGGGCCTTTCTTGAAAATTTATTACCTGGATACATTGACTCTCCGTATAACATTTCACCATTACCTAGCCTTATAATAGCTGGAAACCTTCGGTCCATTGTGCTTGCACCGACTGTGGTAATCCATGGTGCTTCATTTGCAACCGACATGGAAGCAGGTCCATTATTACCAGCAGCACAAATTACAGTAACACCTCTTTCTACTGCCCGAAAGCTTCCAATTGCTATACTATCTTCAAATAGTGGTATTGGAAAGCCGCCTAGAGAAAGTGACAGCACATCGACCCCATCGTTTATTGCGTCATCAATTCCGGCAAGTATATCAGAGCTATAACACCCATTGAACCAGCACACTTTGTATACCGCAATGTGGGCTCCTGGTGCAACTCCTCTTGCTGTACCAAGTCCAAGCCCAAGGACACTGGCATTAGGGACTGCAGTACCGGCTGCAGTTGATGATGTGTGGGTCCCGTGTCCATGGGCATCTCTTGCAGAAACATACTCCAATAAAGGTATTGTCGGGTCTCGACTGTCAGGGTAGTTTACACGGTGGCCCTTTGAGTAAAATCTTGCACCTATGAGTTTTCGGTTGCAATTAGAAGACATAAAGCTCTCTCCTTCTTGGCATATGCCACGCCAACGCTTTGGTACCGGCGGCATGCCACTGTCATTAAAACTGGGGCTCTCTGGCCAAATGCCAGTATCTAGCACTCCAATTATTGCACCTTGTCCCAATTTTGACTGCACCCATGCACCAGTAGGGCTGAAGTTCAGCCCCAAAAATTTGTGAGAGTAAGTGGTGTGTAGCTCGTATCGAAGGTCTGTGTGAACAGAAATGACACCCGAAAGAGCTTTCAAAGCCATTGCTTCATGCTCATATAGGCGTGCTGCAAAGCCTTCTATTGCAGTATCATAGGAGTAAAGAAGCCGTGCAGTGTGGCTTTCCTCCTCTTCATCTAATACAGTGGCTTTCTCCAAGAAAGAAAGGTGCCACTTTAGCTTGGTTTTGTAGAATGCAGTATCCATTTCGTTAGGATGTAGTTGGATAATGTAGGTTTGGAGGTCTTGAGCTTTTGTTGTGGGGTAGAGATGAATGACAAAGAAAAGAAAGAGGAGGAGAAGTGAATTGTGCTGTATTGCCATGTTGGGTTTTGTTTGCATGAACATGAGGATTGAGGGATGACTATTGATATATATATATGTATTAATTTCGAGAGATAACGGGAAGAAGAGAATGAAATGAAAAGGGGGTATTTGTGGTAGGGAAAGTGTCATAAATCAGAACAGCACACACATAAACAACATCACTCCCATAAATCTCCCTTCCCTCCCTATTTTTATTGATATTGATAAAACAATGGTTTACAGAAATTGTATTACAAAACATTAAAAAAAACTGCTCTCTGGTACACGCCTATAAAACTCAGAGATGTATCTTTTGATATCTATTACACATGCTAAATAAAGAAACAATTTTATCAAAAAATCTACAAATGACATCCTGAGATAGCATACAACAGGAAATTGTATCACGCCAGGTGCTCTTGCTTAAAGCCTTCCTTCTTTCCAGTTTTATCTGATTCCATCAGATATTATAGTCATAGTGCCAGTTCCGACACTCCCCCTCACTATGACTCATAGATATTTGTCATCTTCAATTTTTCTAAAGCCATGTTGAACTCTTTAACGCCTACGGCTTTTGTAAGAATGTCTGCGACCTGTTCCTGCGACCTTACAAACGGTAGACTGATTACTTTTGAATCAAGTTTTTCTTTAATAAAATGTCGATCAACCTCAATATGCTTAGTTCGATCATGTTGTACCGGATTATGAGAGATGTCAATCGCAGCCTTATTGTCACAGAATAATTCCATTGGTTTTTCAGGTTTCAGACCCAGCTCAGCAACTAACTTCCGTAACCAAAGAAGTTCACATATCCCTTTGACCATGCCCCGGAACTCTGCTTCAGCGCTTGAGAGTGCTACCACATTTTGCTTTTTACTCCTCCAAGTTACTAAGTTTCCACCGACAAAGGTAAAATAGCCTGCAGTAGACTTGCGATCAACCACATTACCAGCCCAATCTGCATCTGTATACCCTTGAATATTGATATGTCCATTCTTTTGAAATGTGATACCTCTTCCAGAACTTCCCTTGAGATATCGTATTATTCTCATCACTGCTTCCATGTGTTCTTCCTTTGGGTTGTGCATAAATTGACTTACAGCACTCACTGCATACGCAATGTCAGGCCTAGTGTGCGATAAGTATATCAATTTTCCCACTAACCTTTGATATTGCCCTTTATTAGTGGGTGTTTGGTTTGGGTTATCATGCAACTTCTCATTTTGACCCATTGGTGTATCTGACGGTTTGCAATCTAACATACCAACTTCAGCTATTAGGTCCAGTATATACTTTCTTTGACAAAGAAATATACCAGTCTTATTTCGAGAAACTTCAATGCCAAGGAAATACTTCAGGCCACCCAAGTTCTTCATTTCGAAGTCAGTGCTTAGTTTTCTTTCGAGTGCTTCAATCTCATTTTTATCATCTCCTGTAATAATCATGTCATCAACATAAATTATTAAAATTGCAATCTTACCATGGTCACTTTTGAAGAACAAGGTATGATCTGAGTCTCCTTGTTGATATCCATAGCTTCTCATTGCTACACAAAATCTTCCAAACCAGGCTCTTGGTGACTGCTTGAGACCGTATAATGCTTTATTTAGTTTGCATACTTTGTGTCCTCGCCTACCATCTGTGTATCCTGGTGGCATATCCATATAAATTTCTTCTTCAAGATCACCATGGAGAAATGCATTCTTCACATCAAATTGGTGTAAAGGCCAATCAAAATTTGCTGCAAGAGATAAAATAACTCGAACAGTATTTAGTTTCGCTACGGGTGAAAAAGTTTCTTGGAAGTCAACTTCATAAACTTGTGTATACCCTTTAGCCACTAACCGAGCTTTATACCTTTCAATTTTTCCTTGTGCATTGTACTTCACCGAGTAAACCCATTTACACCCCACAGTATTTTTTCCTTTTGGTAGGTCTACTATGTCCCATGTGTGATTTTTTGTAAGGGCATTCATTTCAGTTTCCATTGCCTGAACCCATAATTTGTCATTCAAAGCTTCTTCTAATTTACTAGGAATTCTCACAGACGCTAGATGATTTGCAAAAGTTTGAAGTGCTTTTACTAATCCTTTTGTATTTGTATAATTTGCAATTGGGTATCTAATTTCCCTACTTGAACCATCCTCAGGTACGTATCTCTTGGGGGGCTTACCTCTATTAGATCGATATGGTAGTCTAACTTCAGAGTCAGAGTGTTGTACCTGACAATTCTCCTCTAGAGAAGTTGGTGCATGATCATTGAGTTGGGACTGTATTACCTCTTCATCTCGCCTCTCGAGTTCATCCGTGTGGAGAGTTGTACTTTCACCATGATTCATATTAATTCCAGTACCATGCTCCTCTTCATAATCAACCACTTCCAATTGTAGTGGATTCACTGGGTTGGCTACCGGTCCAATTTCATTTGTAGTGGGCTGGTCTGTGGGCTGGTCTGTTTGGTTCATAGCAGGTCGATCCCAAGTGGGTTCAAGAAAAAAAAGATTTTGAGGGTCTTCATCAGTCTCCCCCTGACCCGAAATATGGGTGGTGGCATAATAAAAGTTGTTTTCAAAAAAATGCACATCCATTGAGGTGTAAAATTTCCTAGAAGAAGGATCGAAACATTTATATCCTTTTTTGTAAGGACAGAAGCCCAAGAAAACACACTTAACCGCATGAGCATCCAATTTGGTTCTATGAGGTTTGAGGATGTGAACGAATACCGTACAGCCAAAAATACGTGGAGGCAGGTTGAGAATAGACGGAACACTCACATAAGATGAAAGAACATGTAAGGGTGTTTGAAAATCATTGACTTTTGTGGGGGTTCGATTGACCAAATATGTAGCATAAGTAATAGCATTATCCCAAAAATAAGATGGTACTTTACTTTCCAGTAACAAGGACCGAGTAATCTCAAGAAGCTGTCTATTTTTACGTTCAGCAATACCATTTTGTTGTGGAGTACCTACACACGAAGTTTCATGTAAAATGCCTTTTTCATTAAAAAATTCAACAAGTTCCCTGTTGACATATTCTGTGCCATTATCACTCCGCACCATTTTAATTTTCTTCTCAAATTGTGTTGCAATCATGTTGTAAAAGGCTTTAAAAATATTTGGAACCTCACTTTTATTCTTAAGCAAATAGAGCCAAGTCATACGGGAACAATCATCAATGAAAATGATATACCACCGACTCCCAGATTCAGACACAGTTGGTGCAGGTCCCCATACATCAGAATGAACAAGATCAAAAGGAGCATCACATTTATTACTACTATCAAAATAGGAGTTTCTATGACTCTTAGCTTTAACACAAGTTTCACAAGAGAAATCTAAGTCACTTATTCCCATAAATAAATGTGGAGAAAGCTTCTTTAGGTACCCAAATGACGGGTGCCCCAGTCTTTTGTGCCACAATACAACTTTATTTCTTTTGTCTTCTAAACTAGCAAGATATGAGTGTCCAGTCTTTAAGCTGTCGAGGTAATACAATCCTTCCCTCTTAGTACCATGGCCAATGATCTCTTTCGTGAGGAGATCCTGAAACACACAATGAGAGGGATACATAAGAGCAACACAATTGTGATCCTGAGTAAGTCGGCCGACAGATATCAGTTTTGAGGCAAGAGATGGAACAATTAATGTATTGTTAAGTGTTAATTTAGGGGAAATTTCAATGTCTCCGGAACCCATTACGGGATAAACATCCCCATTGGCATTAATTATGCCATCCTTGTGTGCCTTTTTCTCAACACATATTTCCCTATGATCATGCGTCATATGATCTGATGCTCCAGAGTCAATAATCCATTCTTGGGATTTAGGTAATTGATGACAGAAATTTCCAAGGAGTGCACTGCCTAACTTGAATGTAGAAATATTATAAAGTGGTGGCTTAGAAACAATACCTTGATTGTTATTGTTGTCATCAATACCACTTACTGAATTTCCAGTGCATGTGGTTGCTAACGCTAGACCCCCTGTAGCATGTGAATCCTTGTGCAATACTTGGTTACGCGAGTCTATTTGGTGATGAGGGCCAGAGTTGGTGTCTCCATTGACAGCTAGACTTGTTCGACCTTTATTCATCTCATTTTGCCTTTTTTTCTTTGTATTCTTCCACCAGTCAGGATAACCGATCAGCTCGAAGCACTGTTCTTTAGTGTGCCGGCTGCCACTACAGTGACTGCATTTAAGCTTGGATTTATCAACAAAGTTAAGAGATCTGTTAGTGTTTACCTCCCTCGGTTTGTAACCTCTTGCCACCATGGCAGCCGAGTTGTGGGCAGCTTCCTGAGTGCCTTTAATCATTATGTCCTGACGGTTGGACTCACGTCGGACATGAGAGTACGCTTGTTCCAGAGATGGAAAAGGCGTCATTTGCAGTACTTGTGCGCGGATATGGTCGAACCGATCATCCAGAGCATCAAGAAAAATATAAACCCTGGATTTCTGAATATAGGCATTAAATGCTTCAATATCCTGAGCACATACCATAAGGTTTGGGTTGCGGAAGTCAATTTCCTGCCATAAGCCGTGTAGTTCATCGTAAAGCTCTTCCACAGTCTTCTCTGCTTGTTTCAAGGTTGAAACCCGTCTGTTCAAGGCATACACCTGAGCCTCATCACTTCCATCATAGAAAGTTGTTGCTAAGGCTTGCCAAACATCTCTCGCCGTGGGATGCCGGATGTACTTGCTGCGCAGTCGTGGCTCGAGTGAGTTAATGAGCCATCCTTTGACCACCACATCATCGACTTCCCATTTATTGTAATCTGCATGCCCCTTAGTTGGTGGCGCAGGTTGTCCAGTAAGGTGGCTCATTCGCTCTCTTCCCTTGACATACATCTCAACCGCTTGACACCAAAAGGCATAGTTTGTGCCGTCCATTTTGACATCAATTGGACTTGGACGAAGCAAGCCTTCTGTTAAGGTGATTTGTGGAGGTTGTGCGGAAGCAAGGGTACCATTTTGAAGGGCTACCATCTGGGATTGTTGAAGGGTTATCGCTTGTGTTAATTGGGTGAGTTGTTCCAGCAAGGCCATCGGATTAATAGCCTCACCATTTTGATTTGAGGAGGAATTGGGATCTGACATCGTAGAACAAATGAAATTAAATTAGTGCTGTGAAGTTGATAGGAACGGAAAACCTGGCTCTGATACCATGTCATCAATCAGAACAGCACACACATAAACAACATCACTCCCATAAATCTCCCTTCCCTCCCTATTTTTATTGATATTGATAAAACAATGGTTTACAGAAATTGTATTACAAAACATTAAAAAAAACTGCTCTCTGGTACACGCCTATAAAACTCAGAGATGTATCTTTTGATATCTATTACACATGCTAAATAAAGAAACAATTTTATCAAAAAATCTACAAATGACATCCTGAGATAGCATACAACAGGAAATTGTATCACGCCAGGTGCTCTTGCTTAAAGCCTTCCTTCTTTCCAGTTTTATCTGATTCCATCAGATATTATAGTCATAGTGCCAGTTCCGACAGAAAGGGAAACACGTGAGGAGGTGAAGTACCAAGGGTTAGTATCTCACGAGGAAACAATAGGGGGAGCCTCAGACTGGTCTTCTCACGAGATGGTTTAGCTTGAGTTATGGCAGGTCCAGAGTCTGTGAGGAGCGGAGGATATTATTCAGAGTTTGAAATTTTGAATGGGATGCTAAGAAACATAGACAACTATAGACATATTCATTATTTTTCTTAACAATTTTTTGAATTAATATTAATCAAACAAAAAATTATTACTCATCATGAGACCAAAATACTACGACATGAAATCAGTACGATACACAAATATAATAGTAATGTGCCACAATAAATTGTGTTGAAGAATGAGAAATAAGCATTATGCGTTGCAATAATTTCTTATCATGCAGACGCGATTTGCTGTTGATGTTAGTAATTAGTTTCATGGGCATAAGCTTCTCGTATGATTTTGTATGGTACGCTATCCAGTATGATTTTCTCGTATATGTTAGAAATACAGCACCATGCATTAGTTATTAATCTCAAATTTTAATTCTACGAATCTAGGCCTCTTGCGTGGTCACTCCGTCACTATGGATGTACTTGATCTCCAAATTAACTGACAAAAAAAGTGATTACCAAAATTGACTTCACAATACCACAGCCCAAATATTTTTTTATTATTTTATTTTATATAACGAAAGATCACCGGATTGGAATCTAATATCTTTATGTTATATGCATAATATTTTGCAGTCTCTGACCGCTATTTTAGAATAGTCTTGATAGTCCTTCGCACACAAATAAATAAAATTTGGTAACTTATAACTTGTCATCAAATCAAAAAGTTTTCTGCAATGAAATCCGTACAAATCATACTGCCATCAAAACAGGGTCAGAGCTTAACAAAAAGCAGAGGAGACGGGGATGGAATATATCAATATTTTGCATTAGTGAAAATTTTCTTTTTATGCAAATTTGACATTGACTGCCAAGTGGGCATCACTCAAATTTTGAATTAAATAATTACCATCCTTTCTTGTCCCACGTAAGATCCAGCACGGGTCAAAGGTGAATAGGATATGTACTCTGTGCAGGCCAAAATTTTGCGTTGTGGCCAACATAAGCAAATTCGGAGGTTTTTGAACATTTTGGAATGGTAAACTTGATAGTTGACCTCAGGATCTGTTGCTTGGTTTGCTTACTGTTAGTACTGCAATAGTACATATGTCAGTACAATTCAGCATTCAGCAAACTGTGTGTCGAATTTAGCTATTGCTATTTTCATCAAAAAAAAAATTTAGACTTTACATTTGCGCAATATATGGTATTCAAGTAAAAGTAAGTTCTAGTTTATCCAAAAGAAAAAAAGTAAAAGTAAGTTCACCGCCAAAAAAAAAAAAAAAAGGTTGGATAATGATAAGCCTCATATGAATCTCAAACTATATTTAATTATCTATTCTCTATTCCTTATAAAAATGCAGGTGAGAAGAAATTACATGCTAGACATGTAAATATATGTTTGTGTAGTTCAATCAATTTGATATGTGGTTGAATATCAATCGCTAGACGAAATAACATTATGTTTTTTGTTTTACATCTAATAAGAAAACAAAGTGAGGAACATATTTATATGTGTCGCCAAAACTTTTTGCTAGTCTGTTGAATTCATCTGTGGACTACTGGACTTTGATAGCGAATGAGTTCCTAAAATATTTAATATAGGACGGGATTCCGAACTTAACGAAGTTCTGGCCTTATCAGGCCTATTAATTAAAAAGCAAACTTTATATTACAAAATTAGTAAATCAAAGTCAATAATGTTAAGACTATAATAAATAAACTATGTCATTAAAATACTACCAGAGCATATTTTATACTGTCAAGGTTTGAAAATTACTTTAGGAGAGACATCGACAGTAACTTACCTCGACAATCCTAATTAACAAATATATTTTCACATCAACTCAAATAACGATAAAACTTTAAAACTATCTATAGATACGTTTTGGGATATATAGATATCGTACAAACCAAATTTCATACAATAATATATCATTCGTGATACATCAGGACCGTTAATTTTAATCATTTGAAAATTTTACCGCACTTGATGAACGGCGAATATGGACCATGTATATAATGTTAAATTTTAAATTCAAACTTCATTTTTTTACGATTATTAAATTTTATAAGATAAATAATAGTCAAGCAAAATAAATGCAAGGCACACCAAAATAAGCAAAATGGCCAAATTTGTATTGATAATATATCCATAGACGGATAAAATTGCACCACAGTAATAAAATGATTCGTATAAAATTAAGTTGAGATACAATATTAAAATGATGTATCTTTTATAATATAGGTAATAAAATAAAATTATAAAAATTTGGAAACAACCAAGTAGTTTCGAAATATTTCAAATTATTCGTTAAACTAATTGGTATGAACATAACAAATAACTCATAAACACTCGTTTAATGAATTTTTAAAAATATATAATCTATTACAATGCTTGACAGTTGACGCCCACAATTTAGTAACGAACTCATATTGTTCTTAAATTTCTTCTGTCATATAATTCGTAATATCATCTTTTCTGTTTTCTTTTCAACAACGGGCCCCAAGGCATGCAATTCGTAATATCCTCTTGCTTAGCCAGTGGAGCAACCCAGGATTAAATGCTCCACTATATATTAAATGCAAACACCTTTTTTCTCCAAATTAGTTAAATGCAGGGTACTGATGCTCAGAGAAGTGGCGAATGGTGAGGCTCCACTTCCACCTCAAACCCTGTTTTGGAAGCATTTTGCATTTAGTTTCTGGTTTGCAATTCGGCTTTAGTTCATTTGACTTGAGTCACTCAACACTATTTCCCTATGTCATAGAAGTGATTGTGCCGCCTGTGACTCCAGACCCCCACAACGGTTAGATAATTCAAAAACTGTACGATACATGCCTACGGTAGAAAGAAGAAAATAAATTGAACATAATTGCTGCTCAAAATCGATTACAAGTACACTACTGCCTTGAACAATCAGCTAGTAGTTAATATTCATTATAGATCATTAAATATCAATTTCAAATTTTCAACAGATAACCAACAATCAGCTAGTAGTTAATAGTTAATTAAGCAATCCATTAATCGTCAGAGTATTCTAATTAGCATCGATTCTGTACATATAGAATTATTTGTAAATTAGAGAAGTGTCTTGTAGTCGGACTAACTATGAACCGATCAAAGAGACATTATAGTATGCAATTATCATTAGAAAATAACAGATCAATTACTTCATCATATCCTGTTACTCAAAGCCTATGCCAAAACCTCAACCGGCTCTATTGGTTGATTCCTAGGAGTTTCCCTACAAGGATCCTTGTAGGGATCTTGATAGTCAGGCCAATAGTTGCTGTTAAACATGCCAGTGTGTAGAAGCAACACATAAAACAGCTAGGTGGCAGCTACGATCACGATGCTTGCCTAGAGCACTCGCAGCCTCCAACCTCTCTCCCCTCCTATATGTATTCCTTGCATGCCAGCCTGATAATAGACAGATAGATTAAATAAAAGATAACTCCAATCAGGAAGAAAATAAACGAGATAAAAGGTAAAAGTCAAGCCCGAAAGCAAGAGCCGTGATGGCTCATGCCGTGACAGCAGACGAGGCAGCAGCTGGAAGGCCGGAAGGGTATCAGTCCGCCATAAGCAGTTGTGGTATAGTCCCGATAGGATCGATGCGGCACCAACCACACCAGCAAGAATAGCAAATGTTAGAAAATAGATAGTTGCTTCATTGGCTCCCGCTCCTGCCAGATTTATCAAAATTCAAATCAACCAAAATGTCCTCGAGGATTTAGAAATATTGATTTCTTGCATATCCTGTATAAATGTAATTGATTTTAGAGTTTGCTTTCTAATTTATTCTTAATTCTCTAATTCAGAAAAACAAAATTTTGCTTTACATAGTAAGCAATTGGAACAAAATTATGAACGATTGAAGAAAATTCCTATATGTCTAAAAATGCAAATTTTCCTTGAAAGGCAAACGGAAATTGAAGTTCATGGATGAACCAGAATTTTAACTGAATCTGGAAAATTGAAAAGTACAAAGTAAATTTATGAAGTATATATTAACCAGGAGAGGCAGCCTGTCCATTTAGAAATGATTTAGGTTGCAGCTCGCATAACCCACCACTATTAAGTAGAAAATTAGATTTATAACCAGGAATGGAGCTAAGAGGTCTCTAACTGCACTGCGAACCATAATTGAATATGATGGGGGGAAAAAGATATAAAAAAATGTTTTAAGAAATGAATTATTGTTCGCTTATTACTCTATTAATACTTTTCCTCCGGGAAAACCAGAATCTATCTTTTCACTTTTTGGGGGCACCAGAAGAATGTCGAAATTGCCTGAAGGTACCAAAAGCATGCCACGTGTTAATGTAGAATAAAATATTAAAAAGGCCGCCAAATTAAATGGGCTTTTTGTTATTTCGGTCCAAAATAAATAAATTATTACGTCTTGTCAACTATAAGCGTACGGGCTGCTAGATCAATTGGTCCGGGCTTTAGTTCGCTTAAAGTTCAAAATATAAAATCTCCAGCTTTAAACTATCAAAAAATAAAAAAGAATGTCCTGAATTTAGGCCTATTTTACGTGTTAGACTTAGGCCGGGTTTCGATTTGTCTCAAACATGAGTACGTAACGAATCTAATCAGAAGATGTTGATGTTATGGTCCCCAACATAATAAACCCATGATAACTTAGGAAACGAAGAAAAACACAGGCCGAAGAATTTGCTTTATATAGTGTATTAATTTTGTAATTGTTTAATTTTCTTTTTGATATGCGATTCCAATTACTACAAATTCAATGTTAAAAAAAGTATTTTTAACACACTCTACACTATCCTATTGTGTGTCAACGCCATCATGGTGACATGCTGGGGCTTCAAACATCTAGTGTTCATTAATAAATGATAGCACAATCACAGAACCATGGAAGTACTGGAAGATATATCAATATTAAGTACAATTCCTGCTTTTAAGTTAAAACAGCAAAGCAACTTGCCATCAAAAAACAGCTACGTACATATACCTTATAGGCCCTTGGAAAAGTAGAATATGTGTCAATCCACCAACACAGAACATTCAAGACCTCCTCTACTGCAGTACTGATTTATTCTCCTCTTAGTATTAGTATAAAGCGAAGTCTGATGGTTGCATTGCAGAAGTGCCACGACACACCATGTCGCAATCATCGAGGTTCCACAGTGTGCCCCACACACCATCTTCTTCCACGAATCCATCATTGGAAGAATAGTTGGCACTTCCCTGAAGCAGATAAGGCAAGTAGGAGTACATGAACTCAAAATCTTGAATATTGTAAGCCGGTGAGACCTCGTCTTCTGTAGACATCACATATTTCACATCAACCATTTGTTGTTGTGGCTGCTCCTGCTGTTGCTGTTGATGATGTTGTTGTTGTTGCTCACGCTGCTGTTGTAATTGCTGATGTAACTGCAACTCTTGGTTATATAGTCTCTCTTCACGCTGTCTGAGAAATTGTGCACGGGCCCGTTCAATGCTTTTCGAGGGCTTGCTTTTCTTGAAATGTGTTCGCCAATAGTTCTTTATCTCGTTGTCTGTTCTCCCTGGGAGACTTCTTGCAATGGTTGACCACCTGTTAAATTAAAAGCACACTTTAGTTGGCAACTTGCTTGAATGACTTTGTGGGAACAAGAGGACTTTGTTTTTGGTCAATTGTAGCATGTGTGAGAAACTGTTACAAACCTGTTGCCAAACAATGCGTGTAGTTCAATGATGATGCTCTCTTCTTGTGGGGTTATTTTGCCTCTTTTGAGGTCTGGTCTAAGATAGTTGACCCATCTCAATCTGCAGCTCTTACCACTTCTTCTCAGACCTATACAAATAACAATTACAACATAACCAAACTTAAATAAAAAATTCTCTTAAATTCTTCATAGATACAAAGTGTTGTTGGTGAGGTCGCTATTATATGATAGTAATTCATCGAAAATCAAGTCAACATTTGTTTTCTTCAATATAAAAGTTTTTTGCTAACGACCATCCTAACAATTTAATCAGCATAACACAAGACAAAATTAAGAGCAAGAGACTGGCCTAACTCACCCAAAACACATAATTGGAAGAGAGTGAGAAAGAGGTAAAAATGGATAACCTGTAAGTTTAGCAACAGAATTCCATCTGCCTTCTCCATGCTGGTTTACATAATCTATCAAAAGCTTGTCTTCTTGGGCAGTCCATGGACCCTTTCTCCATGCCACCTCCTCCATATTTTCAGCAAAAGAGAAACCAACTACTAAAAAGAGAGAAGCCTTTAGATTTAAACTAGGCTTGTCTCCTAAGGAAGTGTATCGCTAGTGTTGTGTGGTGTCCGTGTGCTGGATCTCTCTCTATATATATACATACATTTTACAGTATATCTGAGGACTTTCCCATCATAAGTCATGTCGCATTCTCAATTCCACTATATCTTTATATATAGAAATCCCCAAATTGCCCTTTGCCAGATTTGCATTGTAATATATAATATAGTGCTTCTTATTCACCAACCTTTTTTTTGTGAAATTAATTAGAAAAAGGATGGTTTTGCTGTTTGTCTCCCCTCAGTTCCATCCTATTGTGGCTTGATGCTATTGGGGCTTCAGACTTTTCCATAAAGAACTGTGTTAACTTAAAACAGCCATAAAGAGCCATTTTCAGAAAATGAAGAGATGTGTTATAACTAGGGGTGTCAAACGTGCTGAAACAGAACGGAACACACCAGTTCCATTTTCGTTCCGTTTCATAAAACGGAACAATTTTCCATTTCATTTTATGTTCCGCTCTCCATTTTCCATTGATTTCAGTCATTTTCCATATTGATTTCAGTCTAGTTTTCGATAAACACTGACATTTACCGGTACGCGTTCCATTTCTGTTCTGTTTTCAGAAACGAAATGGATTTCTCTTCTGTTAGCTGTTATGTTTGGACGGAACGGAACAGAAACATGCGAAACGACATTCTGTTGACAGCCCTAGTTATAACTACTCCATTGTAAAGAAAAGGCATTTGGAATTTTTCTATCTGAATGGCATGGGAACTGCTTTACAGAATATGTTTAAATCCCATTTTTTGTTCTTTGCACTAAAAATATATTGAAAATAAAAGCAAGATGGTTCATATAAGAGCATGTTAATATTATGTTTCGTATGCAAGATAAAAGCAAAATTCATTATCAGTTTAACTATTTAAATACATTTGTTCTTTCTTTCTTTAGTTGTTTCATAGTAAAACTGTGTGGCATGTTTGGAAACTTCATACAACAAAATATATTTTTTGCTTATAAATTAGTGGGCATGCAAATGATAGCAGCTATTCTTACATTCAGTTTCTTAGGGCAAATTTTATTAGCTTTAAATGCATTTGTTTCTTTATCTGCCAAAAAGCCAACGGGAGATTTTATAAAGAAAAAATATATATTTTGCAACTATTATATTAAGAGGATGTTAAGAAAATTCAAACACCCCTCCCAATTGGACTGATTGTATAAGTTCGTGCTTAGTGAATGGATTCTACCCTGTACCCTGCATCAATTCTCTCACCCAATGTTCTATATATCTCTTACAGATCGAGCTCTTTTTATTGGTCAGCACTATTCATCACTGATGCCAAAATTTTCATTCTTAGCTGACATGATCCACCTAGAAAATCTCCCACAAATTAATATATATTATATTATTTTATTTTATCATTTTGGTTTTAATTTATTTTTTTGTTTTTTTTTTGGGGGGATGCGTTGCTAGTATTGACGTTGAAAGATTTTATTACTTTTGGTTTTACAGGGTGTATACTGAATTTATCTTGCATGGAAGGACGTGTTGAGTTTTAGGCCCAAATTGGGCCCGGCCCATTTTTGCTTTCTCCCTTTATTTACTTCCTCCATCCTGTCGCTAGGTTAGAGAGAGGGACTCGTGCTCTTCTTGGCTGCCGAAGACAGAGAGTGAGAGAGAGAATAGAGTGAGAGAGAGATAGGGTAGATAGAGAGAGGTAGAGATAGAGAGAGAGAGTGATTGCTTGTTCTAGCAATTGAGACACTCTTGTACCTTCTTGTATTCTCTTGAGAGCCCCTTGGAAACTCTTGTAATCTCCTTGGTTAATAGTGAAATTTGTCGGTTCGTTGCCTTCCGGTGGAGTAGGCCCGGCCGAACCACTTTACTCTTGTGTTTTCTCTTCTCTTGTGCTTGTTGTGCCTCGATCTATACACGGTAACATCTTTCCTCTATTGGTGCTTGAGGTTTGGTTGTATGCATTGGTTGTTTCCAATTTCTTGATTGTGTAGTTGTGGTACCGTACCGGCTTATTTTCTCAACAAGTGGTATCAGAGCGACAGGTTCGTTGGTACGGTTTCAACTTGGGCAAAATATGGCAATGGCAAACCCTAGTGTAGCATCCATATTTGGGATTGAGAAGTTTGATGGGAAACAAAATTTTGCATTGTGGCAAGGCACGGTTCGTGATGCCCTTGTGCTTCAGGGTTTAGATAATGCCTTGAGTGATACCAAACCAGCTGGGTTAGAGGATGATAAGTGGAAGACGTTGTGTGGTAAAGCCCTAAGTACAATCCGGTTTTGTTTGTCGAATGAGGTCAAAGCCCCGTTCATGGCCGAGACTTCTCCGAATGACTTGTGGAAGAAACTGGAGGAGATGTATCTGTCTAAGTCCTTGGCAAGTCGGACTGCTTTGAAGAAGCGGTTGTACCGACTTAGGATGGAGGAGGGTACGGACTTGAGGGTTCACCTTGGTGCGTTCAACACTTTGGTAAGAGATGTGCTCAATGCGGGTGGAAAGATCGAGGATGAGGATCAAGCTTGTTTGTTTATGGCATCCCTACCAAAGTCGTATGATGCTATTACGATGCCTTTGTTGGGGAAGAAGAGCGAGCTAACCATGGCGGAGGTGACCACCGTACTTTTGGATTCCGAGTCCTTGAGGAGGCGTGAGGAGGATGTGCCAGAATCCTCCAATGCGCTAGTGACTGTATCGGATCGGCGGCGACGGAAGAAATCCGGTCATGGGACATGCCATAAGTGCGGGAAGCCTGGTCACTTTCGACGCGACTGTCCCGAGTTACGACAGGTTAGTCCTTCTACACATGGATCTAGTCACACGGCGGTTGTGGTCGGTGATGTGGATGATATTTTCTTGTGTGTTGGTGAGGAGGATGTGACTGAGACTGTTGTTGGTGGGATGAGTGGCGGTAGCAGTGGTGCCTTGAGTAGGTGGGTGTTAGACTCTGGTAGCACATTCCATATTTGTCCACGGAGGGATTGGTTCTATTCCTTGCGTGAGCAGTCCGGTGGCACTGTGACTCTGGCTGATGGGTCGGCTTTGTCGATCGTTGGAGTTGGCACAGTAAGATTTCGGATGTGGGATGGTGTGGTTCGTACGGTTACTGATGTTCGATATGTGCCTGGTGTACGAAGGAGTCTTGTGTCACTCAGTGAGTTGGATTCACGCGGGTTTGAGTTCAGAATCCGTGATGGATTCATGGAGGTACTTCGAGGTGATAGAGTTGTCATTCGAGGTGCTAGGCACGGTGGCCTCTATGAGGTGGTCGGTACGGTGGAGTCTGCGGCCACTGTCGTATCGGCCGGCACTATAGCTTGTGGAGCTGTAGGAGGTGACTATGTGGCCCATTGTAGTGGAGTTGCTGCGGTGGTTGAGGGCATGTCACACATTGCACAGCAGCCTGGATTAGGGCATGCTGGAGACGGTAGGCTTGACTGTCTTGGTTCTTCTGGTGGACGCCTTGATGCCGGTGGAGGCAGGCGGGGACATGTGGTTGCTGATTCCGCATGGTGCATTGGACCTGGGCGGCCACTGGCCGTGGACTCAGGTAGATGCGGTTAGTCTCTGGATTTAGAGGCTTGTGGGAGGTGATGTGGTTACCGACAGATAGACTATTGGGCTGTGATGCTTGGCACTTGATTGTGTATGGAGCGAAGATTAAGGTGTATGCTTGTGAAGATCAAGGTGTATGCCTGTGAAAATCTACGTGTATGCTTGTGTTGCCAATTTGAGCCTACGGTGGAGATTTGTTGAGTTTTAGGCCCAAATTGGGCCCGGCCCATTTTTGCTTTCTCCCTTTATTTACTTCCTCCATCCTGTCGCTAGGTTAGAGAGAGGGACTCGTGCTCTTCTTGGCTGCCGAAGACAGAGAGTGAGAGAGAGAATAGAGTGAGAGAGAGATAGGGTAGATAGAGAGAGGTAGAGATAGAGAGAGAGAGTGATTGCTTGTTCTAGCAATTGAGACACTCTTGTACCTTCTTGTATTCTCTTGAGAGCCCCTTGGAAACTCTTGTAATCTCCTTGGTTAATAGTGAAATTTGTCGGTTCGTTGCCTTCCGGTGGAGTAGGCCCGGCCGAACCACTTTACTCTTGTGTTTTCTCTTCTCTTGTGCTTGTTGTGCCTCGATCTATACACGGTAACATCTTTCCTCTATTGGTGCTTGAGGTTTGGTTGTATGCATTGGTTGTTTCCAATTTCTTGATTGTGTAGTTGTGGTACCGTACCGGCTTATTTTCTCAACAGGACGCAACTGTAATTTCCACAAAACTTATGAACAATTTTGTAATTTTACGGACGCTATTAAACGTCAGTATGAGGCCGCTCTAACAGTGCAAGTGTCATTTTTCTTTTTGTATTCTTTTCATCTCAAACAGCTTTTATTACACTGATGAAGTTAAAAAATTTTATGCATGAAGCTTTGAAGATAAAGATGCCTTTGTACAGGTTTGATGTGGATGTTTTGGATGATACTATACTTTAACTGTGTTTCTTGTAAGAGGCAGTGTGGCCCTGATCTAGATTGTTGTGAAAGTTTTGATCCTAATGGTGCATTTAAAATAATTTCATTTGATTCAATTATCTACTTTGAAGATGTATAGTTCTTAAGAAATATTAAGTGATTCTAATTTGATCTGAATCCTTTTCTCTCTGTGATGATTATAACATTCTGTCTGAATATTTTGCTTTTGGAGTTCTAAAAAATTTGTCCACATTTTAACTGAATTTTTTAGGCATGTTTTTCCTATTTTTTGAGGTGCTGAATGGTGACAGAAACTACGCACAGTTTCAAAAAAATGCAGATTAACTTAGTTACAATTAAAAATCAAGTTAAACTTATATTTGTGCACAACTTTTTTATTTTTTTCCAGTTAACTGAAACACGTGGCTTTTACACCCAACCAATCCGCTATATCAAGTAGTTAATTTAATGTCCCCACCCTAATGCATGCACCATTATCCCCTTTGTATAAGCAAGAGCATATACTTCTATTGTGGTGCATCTAAGGAAAAATCAATCATGACACAGCCTTATTTAATCATTTTACAATTAATTCTCCATCCCGTTGTAAGGAGCTAACATGTATGTAAATGAGAAATAAGAACGAACTAATGACAACCAACAGTATCATATATATCAAGATGTCACAACACAGGAACATCATAAAAATGATAAGAAATGAACTTTATGTAATTTATCTTATGGTAATATAATTGAACTCTCTTTATTTGATCTTCTATATGTCCTGGATAGGATTCAGAGTATAACTGTAGAGATTTGTACATGATGATTTTCTATGAGCTGGCAAATTCTGACATTGAATTAATTATCAGACCAGTCAAAGAATAAGATCAAAACCAAAAAGAAGATAGACAGATAAAACATGTAAATTGATTTCATTTTCATTGATAATTTGTCAATATTCATAGTTTGCCAATATTTAAACCCCTTCACTTATTTGAGCAAATCAACAAATTAAGAAAACTTACAAGAATAATCATTAAACACTTCTCTCCATTTCAAATAATCCTGTCTCGTCCATTTAAATTTGCTGGGTTGCTCTTATCCATCAGACAGAGAGCCTATTTTTTTTATTCTATAGTAAAATCCTCGGTAAAAACCGAAAGAACCCTTCCTCACTTCATCAGGAGTTATGCCTTGAACCTTTTACTACTGGAGTTGGAGATATCAAATGGAGAACAAATGCAGTGTTGAAAGGAATACCTTTAGAAGCCTAGTTAGTCACTAGCTGCTTTTCCTAATTTCTTTTGTTGTGAGCGTGCTCATTTTTTCTAAAGATAGTGATGTCATCTATTTTAACAAGGCCTAGAGTATTCCAGTTGGAGAAGATATTTTTCAAGATGGTAAACATTTGAGCACCATCTAATTTTATCACCGATATGAGATGATTTGTTTATTTATTTTAAGTAGACATGAGAGTTATATATACTTTTAGCAACCACATATCTGGCTATGCATGTTAATTAAACTATTTATCAGAGCACCTCAGAAGCTTCCTGTGAACATATCATTTATCATACGTGTTATTTGGAGATTTTAGATACAGCCAAAGCTTAAGATCCAATGACAACACAAAATCTTACTTGTGCTAAACTGCAAATCAACAACAAGATATAGATGTGTGCTGTGAATACTTGTGCTAATCACACAAAATCCTACAATAAAACAAAGCAGTATCTTTCATCCGATATTATCCAAACTATTATTTCATTGTTTACAGTGATTCTTCCTTTTTGGTCCAGCAAAACACGGCTATGTTTTCCTTTTTGTTAGCTATATATCAACATCCATCAAAAGCTATATACGAGCATGATCTTTGAACCGCCTTTGACCATAATTCCATAAATGCCTAGCCTATGGATTTAATCCAAGCGGGTCAAACAAAGAAGCCTAACTCAACTCATGTTTGCAACCTTGACTTGATTGGGCGTCAACTCTTATGTATATCCTTTATTGCACTTTATTTCTATTTAGCAGCAGTTGCTTTTGAGAAAAACGATAACTGGGGTTGTATCATTTGTATGCATCTTTTCAAAATTGCAACACACCGCGTATACTATTTAGGTGCACTTTATAACCCATTTTCTTTTCGGTTCAAAAACAATGTCTAAGACCAATTTTTTTATGTGATTTGACAATGATTAGTTTGAACCGATACATCATGCTAAAATTTGTTACTAATTACAGTGTAAACTTACCATGACACGCAACAAACAGGCGTAGCTAGAACATAAGTTCTTTCTTCTCTCTTTCCTTGAGGAACGTATGTTAAAAGAGGTAAGTAAAAACAAAACACTAATAGTAGCTTAGGATTTAACTTGTGCCTTATAGATTTATCTTCCTTATGGTGCACATAAAGTTATCACTTGAGTGAGATCTCCATGAAAAGCAAAAGGGAGTAAGGAGCATTGGGCCAAGGCCCACGTTGCATAGAGGCTTTTTATAGAGTCGTAGGCCTTTTTTCTTAGGCAGAATCATAAGTAAAAGAAAGTTAGAACACTAAATTGTGAAGTGTAAAGGGGAAGCATTTTGTTTAATTTTCTTTTTAACTTGTGATTCATTAATCATTAGTCCTAATTGTGAATAGTAGGTACCGATGTTGCAAACTATATCTCACAAAATCTGATTCGTACTAAGGTTTTTTCCATTGTTTTCTTCATTTGAAACGTAGCCCGCCAAAGGACAAAACTATCTTTCATATTCAGTGGTTTTATGCAAAAAAATAAGTCGAACAACGAAAGATGGTTTACACGCTAATGACAACTTTGGATTAATTAATCAGTGGGTGGATTTTGTGCCGTTGAAACAAGTCCACCTGGCCTGTGCCCTGTGGTCCGTGCTTTCTTTCCAAGTCTTTTACCTTAAAGGCGTCTTATATGATAGAATTTGGGGCCTATAAATTAGTTTATATTTAGATTTTGGGTTGCCAATTTAAGATGCAATTGTGATTAATATATTCAATATAATGTCTTTAGACGTGTGGGCCCTTGACTATTACGACCCCAAAATCGACACCTGTCATGTTATACCTGTGGTTTGCAGGGATCTTCAGTATATTAAATTCCAAAAGATCATTTTGGACTATGAATGGAAAGGTTAGTGCCTTGCATCATTGTCTCAAGCTCTTTGAACTCATCCAGCAAACATGGAAGAATTACAAATTATTAAAGGGCTGCAAAGCTGTATCTTAGCTAAATATTATGCCGAAGAAGGTATGCTTTATAAAGAAAGACCCATACTGTATCAAACAAGGTACACTAAACAAAATAAGATTTGATGAATCGGGAAAAATATATATATGTAAATTAAAGCAAATGGAACCGTGGCAACTTTACAATGGTCCAAATCATCCAAATTTGGAATAGATTGTGATTTAAGTTGCGGTTTCATACATTAGTTCAGTATGCAACACTCCCTTTTCAACTTATTAAAAAGATATTAAACTTATAAAATTAAAATAGAACTTTGATTTCTCTACAAGCAAATCTCTTTTTTATAAAAAAAAAAACATGATGTATTTGAAAAGATTAAAATACATCATGTTTAACAAAAAGAGAATAGTGACGTTTGATATCAAAAGATTAAAAAAAAATTCGAAAGTCGTGTTTAACAAAAAAGAGAATAGTGACGTTTAATATCATTTTTCCGCTACTTATGAAGTAATATATAAATCTCCATCCTTAATTATAATGAAGCCATTGAGTAAATTGCTCTCACAGTCCTACTAACCGATTGCAATCTAATTAATCAATTATTCATACTATGTATATGTGGCTTTTTTTTCCCAGCTCGATTGAACTAAAAAATATTTCCCCCACAAATCACAAATGAGACAGTTGAGACCTTACATATTTTAAATAACACCTTCTATAATGGGGCTGTTTGGATGTTGTAGGAATTTAGGAAATTTGTAATTTCTAGACATAAATTTATTGGGAAGTGTGTAACTTTGTGAAGAGTTTAGATTGTTTATAATAAATTTGGCATATAAAATATCCGAAATTTACAATTCCGGCCCTATCCAAACGGGACCATTATGTTTGATATATTCCGCTAGAGATTGGAAATCGGAAGCATCATTAGTCAGTTCTATATTCTTGCTCTTTGTATAGGACAACAATTTCGGATTATTTGTTGATATTCATACTACCATCTTGTGTAAAAGACGGAATATGCTTAAATACAATAATTCACGATGCGCACGATAAAATTATAATTTAATTAATTTACATATTTTAGTAGCTGATCGAATTTTTTTTTCCAAAATCCCGACAATTGGCACATCGATAAACCGTTTGCTTCCACGAGACAATCGCCAGCTTTTTGAAGGCCTCTAAATTACAATATTTTGAAATATTTAGAAGGAAAATATCGTGGTTTTATACCGTCAACTTCAAAACTTTTCTTACCTTATCGTACCTTAACAGTTAACGATGCCTAAGTGAAAACATTCATAGCGCTAACTCATTTATATATCCTTCTTTCTTTTTTCTTTATAAATTGTTATATCCATGTATTATGTATTTTTTCTGTTAAATTAGGGAATTGATTTAAGTAGGCCGTGACATGCATCTTTTATATTAAGAAAAACTTGACCTCTCCTGGCATATAAAGGGGGGGGGGGGGGGGGGGAAGAGAAAGTGAGAGAGAAGAAGATGATGAATTGATGATGATGATGATGACGACGAGGATTTGTTCATATTTGAGTTGATGAAGGTGATGGGTATATCAATCCATATTCAAGTTTGATAAACCCATACTAAATAACGAACCCTACTTTCTTAAGATAAGAACGAATGGAATGATCATGTCGTTTCTAGAAAGTTTTCTCTATTTTTATATTGCTTATTAATTTCGATGATTGAGGTCCCCCTTTCATACCTATTTGTGAGCTCACTCAAAACAACCTTTTGAGAGGCAAATTACTTGACCTGAAATCTTGTATGCCCAAAAATGGCTTAGCGTGAAACATTATAAGCTCCAACTATATTAATGTGAATAATATTAATTGCAATTTTGGAAACTAATTATGTTGTTCAGTCTTCTATATATAATCCTTTATTAATTTATACCATTATATGACGTCCATATATATGTATGTGCAAATGAATATAAGAAAAAGATTTAGTGGCTATCTTCGCTTGTTATACTTCGTGAAGACTTCATTGAAATGCATAAAGATAGCAACAATAGTTTGGATATCCCTACAATCTTTTATAAATTTATGAATTACAAAAAAAAAAGATAAAATAATTTTCCAAATATCTAATCATAAACGTACCCCCCTCGTTTTTCATTTCCTAATATACAAATTGAATTTTTCATCATTAAAATATTATTTCATCCACAACTATCAAATGATAGTGTTTTAAAGTAATTTAATAACTGCTTTCAATTTATTTCACTCGTCTTTCGTCAAACTTAAGATCACTATCAACTAACATTCTTAGTTTCAAGTAAAATAATAACTTGTTCAAGCTAAGAATTAACTTGCTATTATTGTATAATGATCTAATATCATTTCTTAATAGTTCATTCATTGAAAGGCTCGAGTCGAGTGCACGACTCGTGGTGACGTGGTCTCTTATACTAATTTTCTGCATTGCCATCAGCTGACACTGATCGCCACTCTTGTTTGGAATCGTTCTTGCGAAAAGCCTTCTTTGAAATCTGTTTCATTCTATGCGGACTGGGCCTCAGGGCCTATCTGTTGAAATGAAATCCTGTGTAGCGCAACACAGGTTGTAGCTGGGCCTCAAAACAGTGACCGTTTTAACCGTCCTTTCGTTTCGTTTCGTCCAGAACCGAAACGGTTTCGTCCATGTATATTTTTGTGATTTCGATCGTTTCATCCAAAACGAAATTGTTAACGCAAATTTGAAACGGTTTCGTATCCAAAACGAAACGATTAACGAAACACTTCAGTTTCGTTACCGTTTTGGACGTTATGCACCTATAGGTGTAGCGCAGCTCCCAACCGTTCGATCTTTGATGGGTGCCCCATGAATTATACCAAATTGTAAGGCCCGAAAAAATTTAACCATCCCGATCAGATCGAACAGCTTGATGCTGCGCTACACCGGAAAAGGATTCCTATTTGTTTACATTTCTCTATCTCCTCCCTTTGCATGGTGTTACTTTATAAGGCTAACAACTAAGCCCAGCCGAACCATGATACCTCTATACGAGCATGGTTTTATGGATGTATAATACATGATTTGAAGACGGCAATTGGGTTTTAAGTCGTTCTACCTCGTCAATTGAAAGGACGAAAATGAAATTATAGGCCTCAAAAACCAGCATTTTTGCATGCTTGTTGGTTGCCCGCTTCATATTAAAGCATTTTTATCTTCAAATGCATGAACCAGTTCACGAAACTTCATCGAGTCGATCTCATATAGTTGATGAGTTGAAGCTCTGCATACTAACTGCTATACTTACAGTTACAGAGAACAATATATGTATGTCAAGGCATTGAAATAAGCACCCTTAAATCAAGGAACTAAGACAACATACTGAATCAAATTGTGTAAAACAATGCGTATATCTTATCGCATGCTCAGAGCAATAATGTTATTCAAAAGGATTTTGATATTATAAAGGCCATACGCCCATACCCTTTCCTTGAACTTAGCAATGGAAGAGAGGTCTATTTCCCAACCATTTATATTTTATCTGCTTCTACAGACTACAAGGGATTAACAAGCTTTTTGCCAAAAAGCCCATCATAGGTCCAATTTTAGTGCAATACAGCTCGGTCCAAAATTATTGTGGTCTCATGCTATCTTAACCTTTCATATCTTTAGCAGAAAGGACTTCAAAAGAATACACTTGATTACTTGAAGTCAACTTTTTTTTTATCCAAGGGCCTGGAGAAGAATGTTTGAAGGTTGTTATCCCGCTAGGCCGCTACAGCCTACAAGTAGTCAATATGGTTTTTTAACCCTTCACCATTGTTTTCTTTTTTTTAGAGAAACTTGGTAGTCGCAAACTTTACCAATGTTGACACGCTCTGCTTTTTATTTATTTATTTATTTATTTTTGTTAATCCTGCAAGATGGTCGATAATGAACCTTTCTTCAAAGGCTGATTATGTTCATTTTGTCTGCATCTGTTAAATTAAGCACCAATCTGATGCAGTGGATGTTCCAAAATTTTATACCTAGATTTTGAAATTGTGCTCTCAATTTCCATGTTTTACTAAATGAAAGTTCCTAATGATATCTCATCAGTTCAATTTTTCTGAAGTTTCTAGCTAACGAGTACTTGGTACAGACACTAAAATAAATGGCAGCTGGCGCTAATCTGGCAAACACAGATGACATGCAAAGAATTTGTCACCATCGCTCACCAGAACAGCACCTCAGTAAAGGCTGGAATCACAGAGACGGTGATTGTTTGACGTTTGTTGGTTTCACTACCAGACAAAGCAGAAAAACTAACTTGCAAGACACCAGAAGCAACGAAGTAAAATCCAAAGGAAGCATACTCAAAACATGAAATCCAAAACTTGCTAAGAATATGACAGATGGAATCCAAGAAAATGCAGCCCCTTAAATAGGTAACAGTAACAGCCTTATAAAAATTATACCATACCAGCACCAGTTATCATCTTCATGGGCAAACCATTCCTTATGTACATCGCCAAAAATCGAAATTACACAAGTAAAAAGTAAAATAATAACACACTTTGTCCCTTGCAAATCATATACCATTTACCCCCACCTTCCCAATTCATTATACCATTTACCCCACACCATCCCATCTATTATTCATCTACCTCACAGGAGTATACCCCACCATTCCCAAAGTATACCCTCTCCCATCCAAGTATACCTTCTTCCGTACCTAAAATTACAAAATACCTACTAACAATGGCAAAAATTAGTACAAAAAAAGGGGGAAAAAAAGGAAGAAACTACAAAATCTAACTTAAGTTTAACCCTCTCCCAACCCCCCAAACATGAGACCTTATTCACTTATGTTGAGATCGTTTACCTGCAGACCTGGCAGGCCTAACAGGTGGGTGCATTGGGCCTAATGTCATAGTCTGTGACCGGTGTAACATGTCCACCATAGAAGGCGTCTGGTATGACTGAACAAGACTATCACCGTGGGTGAAATCACCGCGTGCAGTTGCTCGCTGCCACGAATGAGAGCTCAATCCAGACAAAACATAAGCCCGACCGGACACCTCATACCTCCTCCTTGTGGCCATCCTCTCCTGCATCTCCTTCAACTCTGCATCCAAATTGAGACAGAGTCGATCCCCGATTTGGCCTGACACAGACTTGGCAAGCCTCTGTCTCTCTTCCTCTAGAGTTGCAACCGCCTCAGTAAGGTTGCATTTTTCTGCGGCAGCTCGTGCAAGTGCCATAGCTTCAGCTGCACGAACACGGTTTCTCTCACGATCCACCTCAATTGAGACGGTCTCCAAGACAGCATTGTGAGGCCTTTGGATTGAAACCATATTGTGCTGTAGAGTAAAGGTGTCCTTGCTGACTGGGTCTTTGTACGAAACCCCGACTTGTACCAGAACTGTCTCTTCGTGTGATGTGCAGGGGACTTTCACTGAGATGAGGAAGTCCCTTTCCTCATCTGCATACAAGTCACCTGCCTCAATTGATCCACTTCGGCCATCTCCCGACAACATGCTAGCGTAATTTCCAGATTTAACAGAGGAGAGAGAAACACAAGGTTGGACACATTCCAAGCTAACCCGCATCCGTTGCACCACCACACTAAGGAGCCCACCAATACATTGTGCAAAAGCATCTTGAATAGCACCTTCATCTTCAATAAAAGAGAAGGTGCCCCCAGAAACTTCGGCAATACAATGCAGTGCAGCCGAGTCGTGATCCCCACCAAAGCCAAATGCATGTACCGGCAAATACCGGCCTGGTAGAAGTGACTTATAGTCAATTCTGACCGCTTTTGTATTTGGTGAAACATTGTATGTATCTTGACCATCAGAGAGAAGTATAATACTGGATACAGGGTTCTTGTACCCTCGATCTTCTATTACCTTCACACCCTTTTTGAGACCCTCAGCAATGTTGGTACCCCCACCTGCAGTTAGTGAGTTGACAGCTGCGAGCGCCAGCTGGCGGCCAGAGTCTGACATGCGGCGGAGATGGAAAAGACGACGAGCTGATGATGAAAAAGCAATAACCGAGAGCCTATCCAATGGGCCAAGATTTTGTATCACGAAACCCATGGCACGTTTTAATAAGGCTAGCTTTGTACCGGCCATGCTGCCACTTATATCAAGTACAGTAACTAAGTCAACCGGTGCACGTGGACTTGATCTGGCTCGTGGGGCTCGTACATGCACCAAAATTGAAAAATCTTCCCGAGATGCAGATTGAGGGAGTGCGGTGAATTCCGTGTATGTTTTGATTTCAACTGATTTTTGTTCTGAGCTAAATTGGTGCTCTTTATTAGTGGTCGGTATGTGCTGTTCTATGGCATCATCATCATTGAACAGTCCAGGCTCGGTGGAGGGGTTTGGGCAGTGCCGGACATTCAGAGAATCTACACGACGCACTATGGTCATGAGGTCACCTGAGCGGGGCCCACGGGGAGTGGCTTTTGGTTGGTTGAAGTGGAGAGAAGGGATAGTATTATGAAATGGGATTTCTTTCCAGTTGGAACGGCAGATGGGGCAAATGTAATTACCATGTTTCACATTGGATGATATACACTGGAAGTGGAATTCATGTGAGCACTCTGCAGTAAAAAGTGCTTGTCCCCGGCCAGGCTTCATCGGGCCTAAGCAAATTGTACATGTTCTCTGCAATATAAAAGGAAAGGAAAAAATGATAAAAAACTGTATATAGATTAATTTGTATACATATGTTTAGTTGGTACTACAAGGATAGGTGTGTTATGATTACTTTAAAGCTAATTTCTTTTCAAATTGTGAGATTGATTAATTGGCAGCTTAGTGGAGTTCTATAAAGGAAAGAATTGAGTTATATATATCTTTTTAAGAAAAAGGTCAACCTAATTGCAGATGATTCTTTTGTGTAGTAGGATAAGACGAGTTGGTTTAATGGCAAGCAATGAATAAGTTCCAAGTCACGTAAGTGGACATCATAACAGCATATTATTATCTAAATAGTGTCTTGCAATAAGTTACAGCACTTGCATTAGCATAATCCCTACAGGGACAATACATGTTGAAAGGACTGGCGAGGGAACAAAATAAGTTTTTTTTAAGTTTAAGAGAATCTATCTATTAAATCTATATTAATTCCTTGTGGAACTTAAAATATTGAAACAAGCTTCTTCTTAGGTAAAAAAAAAAGACGGATTATACAATAAATTTGTTGTAGTCATATCAAATTTACAAAATGAATTGATTATAAGTTTCCACGAAGAAGAAATAAATAAATAAAAAGGGATAGCGTCATCTGGTTAAAACATGCTTTGACTAATAATAAAGTCTACTCCAGCTAAACAGTACAAAGTAATACTTTATATCCTATAACTACATTACTCTTAAGGATGGATACATTAATAACGTGAACTAATTAAAAGATTCCTCTGAGGCTTATCCTTGGAATGATTGCCCAAAATGGTCAAAAGACTGCGAATTTTTATAAGAAATTGAAAAAGTAAGGAAAACGAAATCACTTCACATGATGCAGGAGTGTGTTGCTGACCCGAGAAGCAACTTTCCCTTTCAATCCCAACAAAAAATTGGGAATTGGAAAAAAGGAAAAATTGGTCAGAAACGAAAGCAAAAAATAGACACACTGTACTTCAAAATAAAACAAAAATCAAAATAAAAAGAAAGCAAAATGACGTTAAAAGAGGGACTATGAAAACGAAAGCAACCCCAACTCTTTGCATTCTTCAACAGGAAAGCAGGACCACACCACAGCAATTAGTATACAACAAGAGAGAAAGGCTATTTATTGTCTGAGAAAAAAAAAAAGTTAATAGTTTACATTCTGACATACCAACTTTTAAGTCTTAACACAAATTAAGTAGAAATGAGAGAAAATTTTGCCTTTTGCGGTGGTTAAGATATACTTGGACCAAATCTAAAAACCCAAGTAGCAAAATTTACTTAAAATCTCCAAACAAGTAATATCTTATTGTAGGGTTCAGTCAGCTTTTGCATTATTTTCTTTAATACCCAATAACAACTCGATAGTTTCAAAACACCACCAGTGCATATAAAGCAATAAAAAAATATAAATAAAATACCAACATTGAAAAACATTCTACCTTGGAAGATCTAGCTTTGCATTTAGAAACACGCAGACCCGACGAAGTAGGAGTGGGAGTGGTGGGAATCAGCGCCCGGTAACCCGAATCCGACGAGGCAGCGGAGAGCGAGGCGTCGGACAGCCTGACGTCAGAAAAACTGTCTCCGACGTCATCCAACGTGCTCCTACGAGGAGGCTGCGCGCAAAAGCTCATTCCCAACGCTCTCTTCGCTCGCTTCCAAGCGCTCTCCATTGCAGCCATTGTCGTTTCTTTCTCTTTTTCGCAACAAGAGGTTTTGGTTTTAGAGGGAGGAGGCACGAGAAGAAGAGAGCGCCATGAGGGACGAAAGAGAGAGGATTTGACTTTTGGGGTTGAGAGAGAGAGAGAGAGAGAGGAGGAGATGGGAGTGGAGGTGAAGTGGGAGAGGAGAGAGAATGGGGTTGAAGGGGAATAAATGAGGGGAGAGAAATTCTGTTTGACTTCCGAAATTACCCCTTGGTGCCTTTTTTCAAATGGAGCGGGGAACACGGAGGAAGCGGGAGAGATTCAATGGGTTTTGGACAACTGTTCCGTCCGATGACTTGTGAGCCGTCCGATATGATTAAAAGAGCGGATGAGAGATTTGTCCAATTTGTTTATTGGACCTCCACAGGAGATGAGGAGACACGCCTCTCCCAGTGGACTGACCTTTGCTAGTTGTCCACTCCAAGAGACTGAATTTTGTGATCGGATAATTTTATTGAGAAATGATAATTGTCGTGTGTAATTTTATTGTTGCTTGAACAAAGTAAATACATAAAATAAATAACATTAATATATAGATAATCAAAGTGAACACATACAAAAATAATAAGTTTCGTCATCTCTTGTTCAGATTTTTTATAAGCATATTCAACTTATTTTTATTGAACTTATTTGTTTATATGTGTTCACTTTGATGATTTATATTTTCGCTTTATTTAGTTTATGTGTTCATTTTGTTCAAGCGACAGCAAAATTGTGTATGGCAATAATCAATTTCCAATTTTATAACATAATAGCAATCAGATAATTTTACAACCTAATAATTTACAAAGAGTGATGTGGAGAGTCAGAAACTAACTACGTATAGCTAAATAATGCACTAAAATAGGGCTGAATTATCTTTATTTTTTAATTTATCTTTTTTTTACGAAAATATTTGTTTATATCCGAGTTTTTCCGTATATTACTACAGGACGTACAAATAAAATTTAGAGAAATATATAATATTTTTCTCTACTGTATCTTAAAACTTAGTTGAACTCTAGAGCCGTCTTTATTTTATGTATCCCTCCATTTAAAATGTTAATGACCCAAAACCATTATATAACTGTAAATAAAAAGTAAATTTCTGCGATATTATTGATAACTTTTTTAAAGTTTGTGAATATTATTGCAGTACGAAAGCTGGTACTGCAAATTCAATAGGCATGATCTACGTATTCCAAGTTATTTCCTAGAAGCAAATACCTCTTATATTAAAGCAGCTTAGACAGTTGACAAAGTAACAATTATTAATTTTCTAAATGGAATCAGAGGCATTTTAGTAATTAAAATGAAAAGGCCGGGGTTGTATGTTAGTTGGAAGAGGAGACTCGTCCAATCACAAATCAAGTGCCCAGAGTAGAGTAGAGTGAAGGAAGAAAACATATTTCGTCTCCGCTTTCCTCAAAATAAAATAAAATTTGTCTCCGCTAAAAAAAATAATAATTCGACCTCCAAAAAAAAAAAGCATTTCTACATGTCCCCTTTATGCACCCTAAAGTCTAAACTCTTCAGACTTAAGAGCTATACTTCTATACCATAATACCATCGGTGTCATCTATGAATTGTACAGTCTCTGGTTATATATAACAAAAAAAAAAATGTGTATATAGCATTATAGCTATAACCAAATTTAATTTATTGTTGTTCGGCTTTTTTTTTTTGGGTAAGAGGTGATGAAATTGATTACAAAAAAGTGAAAAACCATAGTCAAATAAATAGTATTAAAATATATCAACAGTAAAATCAATTAAAATTCGTTATAAAGAAAATATCATCGCTTTGCTGTTTTGGGTTTTTCGTTATACATTTTTAACCACTGAGCCAGGCAGCTAGTGTAATTTTATTTTTACTTGTTTTTAATATATTGATAACTTATTTTATATAACATATATAATGCTCGGACATAGTAAACCATCAAGGATTCACTTAATTAAGAATAAGCATCCAAATTCTTTATTTTTGTGTTATTTGAGTTGCACAAGAATAAAAATAAATACAACACGCATACCGAAATTTCTTATTCTTATACCTTATTCACGGCTCATCCAAACACACCCAAATCCGCGGGCGGAACTAGGTGTTAGCCAAAGTGTGCTTAGCACATTCCAACTTTTTAAAAAACTCCTTATATCTTTAAAAATTCTATGCAAATCCTTTTAAAACATAACAAAATTATTATTTGGCACACTCTAAAAACTCAAAAGGATCCATATTATAATCTTTCGCCCCTCCTATTGCCACTGCCCAAATCAATATCCAGCGCTTGATACAATAAAATGAAACAAGTCCTTCAAAGTACATCAATGTGAATTGATAGCATTTCTGTAGAATTTATTGCGAAACTAATAACTGAGACAAACAATAAACTAATACACAATTAGGGACAAAGGTAGAAAAATCCAGCGCAGCATTTAAGGAGGATTAGCTGCTTGGAGCGGCGGTAGCTTTAACAAGTCATCGGCCTATGACTAAATCTAATGTAAGAAGTTTGAACTTTTAATGTGTCCATCCCTACTTTTTAAAATCACCTCTGCATGCTTGGTCTAAGAAAAATAAATTCTGATAGTATGATGCCATAAACTGTGTCAGTGTGTCCATCCCTACTTTGGCAATTGGCAGTCAAGACGTGATAACATGTAGCCACACCTTTGTAGCATGAATGCATTTAAAACTGAACAATTAATTTATGTTGGAATGAATAAATGCCCACCAAATTTGAATAAACCTTGGAATATAAATTAGAACAAGATTTTGACATGTTTTGATATGATCAATATCAAATACATGAGATTGCAGTTTATGAACCGAAATCTATATTAGTTTAGCCAATTTTTTTTTTTTAAATATTGAATACAAAATGTATGTTATTAATATGAGTCGTGTATCTCCGTTTTCTTCGGAATTATGATTATCTATATTTTTTACCTTCGTACTTAAAATTATTTAACAGGAAGTGTGTGTGTATATAGAGAGAGAGAAGTGGGCTAAAGTGTCATAGATTTCTTTTTTGAATCATTTTTTTAAGATATGAAATTCAATCGGTCAATTCAAACCGTTCAAATCGATCATCATATTGAAATACAATTTGAGACCAAATTTTACATTTTTTTTAATCTTTTTGCTATTTATTTTGATGTGTTCAAATTGGAGGGTCTGAAATACTCCAATTATAACGTTTTTTAAAAATATCATAATAAATAGCAAAAAAAATCGAAAAAATGTAAAATTTGGTTTTCAAGGGTATTTTAATATGATGAATAACTTGAATGGTTTGGATTGAGTATTTAAATTTTGGATCTCGAAAAATGACTAAGTGGCATGGGACCCTCAATGCCATCTGTGGCACATTAGCCATTATATATATATATATATATATATATATAGAGAGAGAGAGAGAGAGAGAGAGAGAGAGAGAGAGTTTAGCTATGGTGAGATGCATCACAAAAAACCTTTCGTGAGATGCGATCGAACCTCATGAATCTGGTTTAAAATGACTGATCCAAACCATCTAATATGATCTCTCTATTGAAATCTCCATGTAGACTAAATTTTACATTTTTTTGAATTTTTTAAGTATTTTTTTATTTTAGAAAATCGTTAATCTAATTAGTTCTGAACCGTTCAAAAATAGTCATTTTAGAAAATTCGAAAAAAATACTTAAAAATTTTTGTGGTATGGAAGGTTGAATTGCCCATCCTTTCAGGCCAAGAGGGGTATATATGGATGTCCCAGGTCGCAAGGATGGAAGGCTAGGGCACCAGGGCGTAAGAAATTATCATAATAATCAGTTTCCATGTAAAAAATACTGCCATATGTGCTATGGCGGCAATCTGGTCGGACCGAACAGATGAGTGGTTGAACTGAACAGTAGAGAAAAAAAACAGCTGCACAAGTCTGCTGTTGTGATGTTCAGTCGGATCGAACAGGCATGTGGTCGGGTTGACTGAAGAGGGAAAATGATGCCTGGCTGCCATAGGTCTGGGTCGGATCGAACAGATGATTGTTTGGGTCGACCAGAAGAGAGAAAAGAGCCTCCAATGCTAGGAATGAGTCATCTAGCATGCGTGCTACGTCGGGAATCCATCTATATGCTCCAAAATCATCAGAAATCATCAAAGTCCTGTAAAATGAGAGAAGAAACGACGGTAGAGCCAATTCCTAGAAAATCATAGCAATTTATTAAATAATTCAATGGTTTGAGTGTTATTTGAGTGCCAAAAACGGTCCAAATACCAACAAATAATAATGATATCATACCCAATATTAGCCATTTTTAAGACAATTATGTCTTAATTTCTTAATAATCTTTAAAAAAAAAACATCATGTATCTGAATGTCATACCATGTCACGTTAGATCCTTGATAAGAACATTCATACCGCACAATACACAATTAATAGTTATCCAAACTTTGATTCCTCTGGTTTGACAAATGGTATCTAGCTCATTGCTACCAAGAATCAAGGAATAGTCTAATAGTGTTCTGAATTTTTCAATTTAGGCAGCACAAGTATTTCTCTACTTTTGGTTCCACAAATCATAAATGTGGTCTTATACTATCAAAATCAATAGTCTAAGTCTTCTATTTTTTTTCAATTTAGGCAGCATAAATATTTTCTAGCGTTATGTACTAATCCTCTGTTTCATTAGCAAAGGATCAGATATATAGCTATATATTACTATACCACTACGTAAGCTCAATAGATGCGATGTAAAGTGTGCACCTAATTTATTAGTGAATCAAGAAAGTATACTAAAAAGCTCGTTGATAGGTGCATGATCGCGGGAAATACTTAAATCAAAACAAATTTTTAGGAATCGCCGATCTAATCGTTTGCAGTGATAGTTTAAGGGTCGAATTAATAGGGACGGTGTTGGAATATCGATCTTTTGCCTTATTTAATTAGCTAGACGAAAGTTCAAATCAATTGAGGATTTAATTGATGAATGAAAGAGAAACTAATCCTAAAGTTGATCTAAGTTCAATTGAGAAAGCGAGTTCTAACACAATAACACGAATTAGGGTCAATTGTTCGGGTTGCTTTAACTGGCCTATTCAGGCGGATCCGCCAGCTTCCTGGCGGGGTCGCCAAAATAGTTCGACAATTCAGTTTAATTAGTTTCTAGTTTTCTAAGTTCAGGTTTTTGGCTTAAACTCTGGTCCAAATACTAACTCTCTTTCTTGATTTGGTATTACTAAGTTTTAACCTCTAAACCTCCCTAAAAACTTAAGTTTCAACTCTCGTTCCATGGCTTAAGTTTTAGGGTTTGCTTTAATTATTCGGTAGGATATCCTAAATCTCTCAATCTTAGGAGGGAATAAACCTCTCGGCTAAGTTCCGGTTTCACCTTTTGAGTATACTACCTATCCTATGGTAAGTAAGTACGAATTGACTTGAAATTTGGGGTTCTTTGTGCTTATGTACGAGGTCTGGCCTAAACCAAGTGAGCAAACCTTCAAAACAATTCAATTCATAATCACAATTCAAGCAATCAAGATCAAGTAAAGCAAAGCAACTCAGAAAAATAAAAAAACTAAATTAAACTTTCATAAATCTACCAAGTAAAGGTTTTCTACAATTGCCCCTAACAACAATTCTAAGCTAGATAAGACATAGAATCATACAAATCAAGGTTTTCTCGAATAAACAAACAAAAGATAAAAGAAGAGATAGAATACAACAAATGAACTTCGATTCCTCTTTTCTTCCTCCTCCGCCTGCCTCCGAACGACCCCGTCTCTTTTCGGGCGGATCCGCCTGGACCTTGGGTTGCCGCTTCGTGTAGAGACTCTCAAATCTCTCTCTAAACTTTGATTTCTCTCCGAATTCGATCTCTTCTTCTCCTCCTTGAAATCTCCTCAAACCATGTTTATATAGGCTTTAGAATTGATGGGAGGCGCTCATAATAGCAGAAAAATGCTTCTGAACGTGATGGGAATAGAGAATAACTGTCTTCCCAAGTTAAAATTCTAAAACGGACACTTTCTGCTATTTCAGGCAGGTTTCTGGCGGGTAGCCAGAAATCGTTCTGAGAGCAGGTCTGGAAATTTCAACACTGCGCCTTGTTCGTATTTTGCCCATAATTTCTTCATCCGGACTCCGTTTGAGGTGATTCAAGTACCGTTGGAAAGCTTATGAGAAGCTCTACAACTTCATTTAATCATTTATGTCATGTTCTTGTCCAAAATCTTCATAAAAATAGGAATTATTGTAGTAACTCTTTCTTTGACACAAACTTAATTAAAACTAACCTAAATATGTTAAAATCTAACTAAAACACAGATATTTAGTTGTAATTTGGGGCCTAAAAGGATTGAAATATCTATATGAAATTCGCCGATCAAATCTCCCCAAGCTTAAACATTGCTTGTCCCCAAACAACTATCTAAATCTAAGAAGATCGTTTAGGACCTAAATTACAATTAAATAGCTGGTATCTAGAAGTTATGGGAGATTTCTCAACAATTACCATTGTCACAACTCAAGCAATTTGGATTTGGACATATCAAAAGATTTTTCAAATTCATTTTCAAAATCAAGTTTACTTAGTGACGATTGACTTTCCACAAGTAAAATCCCAAAGTAATTGCAGTCTATTGTCTATAACCTATCTCGTTTAATTTCTAATCCAATTGGTTTTCATGTTTCACAATTGACTTAGCAACAAGAAACGGGATCTAACCCTTCCAACACAAACAACAAGTTCAGCTTATTCATTTCACAAACAAGAGTCATGTAAAAACATCGCAAAAATTTTCGAAAACGCATTGAAGAACGACTAAAGTGGGGTGAAAAAAAGGGTACAACTCCCCACCCATCGTCTCCAAAATTTTTGGGTTGGAACTTATTATTTCTCCTGGGGCAAGGAGGGTTTCCCGCGGCGGAGAAGTCGGCCAAATAAGAGTGGATTTAACTTTTGAGGATTTTTCCTCTTTATTTTTTTTCTCTTCTTTTTTTATACCATGAATCTCTTTCTGTTTCTTACCCATGATTTATGGAGTTCTTTTAATCCACAAGTACCTATAGCCTCCTACAGTGTCCATGGCACTGCACCGCTTTTTAGTTTCCCTTTTTATGATTTTTTTTTTGTGTATATTTACATCTTCGACTTTTAGTAAACTTGAAAACAACGGTGCAATTACTAACTCTTGTAGCTCATTCCTAAGTTTAACTCAATTTAGTGTCGGAAGAATTGATCGAAGGGCAATTTGGGTATTCATTTAAGGGTGGATGCCTAAAAACCGATTTCTTAATTGGTCAAGTCATTCATTTAACTCAAAATCTTTCTTGAATCAAATCTAATCGAGATAACTTATGAACAATACTTACTATCACTTTAAAACTCTACAAGTGTTGGTCGGTCAAATTCAAATTCATTTTTAAAAACGGGTTTTTGTGACATGTCCATTACTTCGTTGCTTAAAACTATGACCTTGATTATTGTCGATGGACTCTCAAAACTTACCTAAATGCAATCTATATGACATCAATATGCAAATCCTACATGAATGCAAATTAATAAACCTAAATGCTATGATGCAATTCTTAGATACAAATTCCTATTCTCTCCCCAAGAAAAACTTTGCATCATTCTCAATGTAAAGACAACAAAATTTAAAAGAGAGAAAGGAATAAAGAAAACTTATCGGATCTTTGTAGAGACTATGAAGGATCGAGTCACGCAACATGAGCCTTGCTTGCTTTGATAGATCATTGCACTTCAAGTTGTCTCTAGGTTCGTCTCGTTGGAGAAGATGTCTTGCAAGTAGTGGAGATGGGTGGTTTAGGTTGAGGATAGAAATCGCATAGGGGTTGGTACGATTCTACCCTTGGGATAGGGTTTGGTGAAGGCTTGGTCAATGACAAGATTGAGCAAAAATTTGATTTGTCGACTAACCAAGGAAAACTCAAAATTTAGCCATTGGTATGGATTGGTTTAGGTCTAGGTTTTGGTCTCAGGTGGGTTTCAGGCGGGGTCGTCTGGAATAGGTTTGGATTTAGGTGGTCTCGGGATGATTTCTGACGGGTCGCCAGAATTCAGGCGGGGTAGTCTAAATCCTAGCTGGGTAGTCTGAATTCGGGTCAGGTATGGAACGAGATGGTTTCTCCGCTATCTTGAGATTTGTTAGGTTGAATCGACTCATATGCTCCTTCGTGGTGTATTCCCCAAAATTTGTTAGGTTGAATCGACTCATAAAAATATTTGAATTTTGACATTTGCTCAAATTTATTTTATTCAAATTGCAACATACTCAAAGCTATTTATTTAATTTCTTTTTCTCAATTTTTACTTATAAAATATTTTATAAATTTTCAGAACAAGTTTATCTTAAAATCATGTTTTGTTTGGTCAAAATAAAAGTCAGCTTCTGATTCTGAATTATTATGTCTTTCTTTAGTGCCATCCAACTGGCTCCTAAACAAAAATAATCTTAGACCATTAGACACAATAACTAATAAAACAGGTTGAGTAGCTAATTATTAGGCACCTAAGCTTTGCCTAGCTTGTTGGCTTGTAGCTCCCCAACATTTCCTGATCTCTATTTGGAAGGATGCAGCACTAAGCTGACATTTCTTTGCTCTACATGTGTATGATGTATCTATCTACCTGTCTCTTTTACTCTCTTTTTTTAAAAAAAAAAATAATAATTCGCGTTTCGAATTAGTGCCGGGACGAGAATGGCAGAGTAGAACGGTCTCTACACAGTGTAGTGTAGACTACACTACACTACTACGTAATTAATGAAATAATGACAATAAGCTGTTTTTTTTTTACTTTAAAACGCAATGCACATGATAGTAATAAAAGTAAATAGATTAGACTTGAAATCTTTTTTTTTTTGATACCCTATTAGAATTAAACTTAAAATATTAATTATGAATTAGGAATAAATTAAAGTTTTAGTGTTTACCTAAAATTAATTTATAAATAAATAGAGCTCAATTACTATAAATCTAAAAAAAACTATTTGCATTTATTAGCGCATCCCAATCCCGCGGGGGGAGGGGGGGGGGGGGGGGTTCACTTAATTCTCGTTGTAAGCTGGCACCTTGTGTGGCACCAAACACTTGGAGATGCAATAAATTTCTATTTTCTTCAATGGAATGAACCTTCAGGCCTTTTTTCCACAAATATTTTCACCAAATATATTCCTCGTTTATAAATGAATAAACTACCATTTGACTAATAATTGTTAATTCCAAAAAAATTCCTCTTAGTCTCTGACACTTAATTCCAAAAAAAAGTTCTTTTTTGTTCATGGTACAAGCACATTTTATAAAAGTATATATTTGCTAATATATTTTTTAATTGATAGCATTTGATTTCGGGAACAATTCTAAATTCTAATGTAATAATTTCTACATGTCCGACCAATAACAAAACTGAACTCAAAACAGATGATGAAGAACAGGGGTGGTACACATGTGATGCATATCTCTTTGTTGATTACGTTCAATGCACGTGCGACCGAGCCCAGTAGAGCGCCCAAAGAGATTCTCCGAGTTGAAAACTTTCTATCGGAGACAAATAAAGAGATTAGAGAGAGAGAGAGAGTCAAACACCGTTGGTCATGATCAGTGGCGGATCTAGAAAAAATATCTAGGTGGGTCTGACAACCTCTGTTTAAGTCTTCAGCCCCACTTTTGAGTGCTCCAATGGCAGAAAAAATTAGCTGGGGCTAAAGGGGGGCTCCAAGGGCTCGACGGCGTGAGGTGGGGCTCTAGCCCCACCCGCCCCGGTGGTAGATCCGCCCCTGGTCATGATCACAACCATAAATTTGTTGGCCAGGGCATGTCTAAAAGAGTTATTAATTGGAGAAAAAGTTGATGAAATCAGAACCGTAATTTTGTTTGCTCAGTTCATGTCTAACATGTGTAATGCCCAACTTTCGTTTGAACATTTTGTTTTTTTTAAGATAAATTGGATAATTCTGTAAATTTATTTTTAATTAAATTAAATATTTATGAAAAATCTCCAACCGAATTTCAAACTTGCAACTTTTCACTCAAGATGAAATGTTTTTTGTCACTAGACTAAGAATTGGTTCTCTTCACATTTTTATTTCTAATTCAATATTCGGTACACAGACTGAACTAATTAATTTCTAGGGGTGAACATCTTCACTTGACATTCAATCCCATTCATGGTCAACCAATTTGTAAAATTTTAGAGAGTAATTTAATGTTGCGGTTCGCATACTCAAAATTGCTTCTAACAAAAACAAATGTGCAAGGTTAAACTTCAATATGACTCCGTTTGGATAAAGTGTGGGAAGAAGGGTAGAAGTGAAAAGAAGTATTGAGAAGTGTGTAATTTTGTAAAGAGTTTAGATTATTTATAATAAATTTATTTCCTTATTTTCTTCTTACCAAATGAAATCCAAACGGAGCCTATATTACACTGTTATTTAAGATTGGTGTATCTTATCTTAAAAAAAAAAAGATTGGTGGTGTATCTTCTCCATAACTAAGATTAGCATAATTTAAACCTAAACGTTCATTTTTGTTTTGACAAGAAAAGATTGAAAGGTAAGCTATAAACAACAATAAAAGCCGTAAAGTAGCACAAAGATTGATGACTTTGAAATGATATTCCATTACCCATAAAGCTTGCAGACCTTTTGAGGCTCATATACTTTAATTGAACTCATGCGTCAAATGTAATTTACATAAGAGAAATTATGCAGGTTCCAAGCTATTTCACTAATGTACGTTCTAGTGGCTTGTCGCCTCGCCTCCATGATGTTGTCAGTAATTAAAAAAGAAAAGAAATGTGGTGGTCAGTTGTTAACTTGTTATTTATAAAAAAAGTTAATTTAGTTCATCCCTCCAAGGTTGTTCTTAATTACATGAATTAAGAATTATCTAATTTCAAAAACTAAATTTAGTTTTTAGTTTGATGATTAAGATACCGTATTTTAAGTAAAAATCGCATGTTCAAATTCCAGTGACAGACCTAGACAAGGACAAATTCGGCCTCTTGTCTAGGCATATGCTAATTTCTTTTAATTAATTTAGCAGTTTTTTTAAAAAATTGTGTACTACTAGCTAAATTTTTTTATGTCTAAGTTTGAAAGAATTATTAAGCGAAAATAAAGATATTTGTGCATAGGCTTCAACAATGTTTTATCGAGCCCATGCTAACGGGCACTACAGAACAAAACTCGATTTAGATATCCTTTGTGGATTTTTAAATTGAAAAAAAACTTAATTTCATCTTTATCTTAAAAAAAAAAGAATCTAACTACATCCACATTCATCTTTATCTGAAAAATCCAAGCTAGCTGACTAGAATAACCAATCAATGAATTAATTGGGCCTCATCAAAGTTTCTGAGAATAGAAAAAAGATTGATTTTGGTCATTCCCTATTTCCCTTAGCTCATGAACTAAAGGTAGAGTCTCGTGTCACCACCACAGCACAATCCTTGAGTTTGAAACATGTCCGTGCGCACAAAAGCAATTTGGATCATTGCATGTAATTTCACTTGGCCTCACACACCAAGCTGCCATTGCTGTAGCAGTGTAACCTAACCCATGTCATTGCCACATAATTTCATCCCAAACAAATTAAAATTATTGTTCGCACTACTATAACAAGTTGCATGGGCCCAGATGTGTCGACTCGTCACACAATGAAAATATCATGTTCGCCACAGAGGATCCGAAACGAGAGAGAGGTGATGCAAAAGCTGAGCACTAAAGCAATGATAGAGGCCGATGGCCGTGGGCCAAGATGTGCCGAGCCTTATGCAGCCCCCTTATGGAGAGGAATCTGCGTAAAGTTCCCTTTGTATAAAGCCCCCAACACCTTTTTTATTTTATCTTGATCTCCTATTGAGCATTTTGTGTGGCTACTTGTGTGGTGAGCATTCATTGGATTGATTTTTTTTGTTTATGTCATGTGTAATCCATTACACAGATTGTAACACGGATAGAGGGACATGAGACGAGCTCTGTGATTATTGTTGACTTCATCTATAAAGCCTGACAAGCTCTCAAAGGTCAGGGAGTTCTTCCAACATAGCCAAAGGAAATTTACCAAGAATTTCGAAATATGCAACTTTTTCTGAGTTTGACGCATCCAGCTTGTTCCAATATCCAGATGCTGAAGGCTTGTTATTATTATTATTATTTTTCAAAATTTGAAATCATGTGTGTGTGGCACATGTTCTGTAATGATAATGAATTCAACTTGGATGTTCATGTCAATTATCAGCCTGGAGCAAAATAGGAGTATAGAAATACTTTAGGATAAATTAATGGGCTTCTTCATGATTTTTTTTTTCCTTTTTATTAGCACAGCACGCAAATTCTCTATTGGTTTCAAGAGAGACTTCACAAAAATTAGCGCTTACTTTTATATTTAATGAATCAAAATTGAAAAATTAATTTGTCAATGCATCAGTCATAAAATAGATCATATAAATAGATTGAATTTGCCAAATGGAGTTTATTCATATTTTCGAAGTTAGACTCAACAGTCAAGAACAATCTTAATGAGCTTAAGCTCATTATAAAAGCATGGCTAATGTTATTCCCTTTTTGAGCAATGATATGTTTTACATCATTATACTTGAGTATATTTACTCTATAAGATAACCATAGCCGATGTTATTCTCTTTTGAACAATGATATGCTTTGCATAATTATACTTGAAGTAGTATGTTTAAATTTTTTAGACTTAGGTTTATCGGTTCTATCACTAGAGACTAGAGGATATATGCTTAGGAGGACCACTTTTTATGAAGGTACGTGTAACATATCTTATTACATATTAATCCTAGCATCAGCATCTCAAAACTAGATCAAATAATATAGGCAATATTGAATTAAAAAAAAAAAGCCTACGAAAGGGTGCAACCTGAAGAATTATAGCATATTCTCTCACTGTTTGGAACTAGTAATTGTCAACTGGAGAAATTAAGTTCTCTACTCAAACTCATTATTAGCATTAGAATCATATAATGGTAGGCAAGTTGGTGGCACTAGCATAGTAGCATTTGTGCTCTTCAAGAAAAAAAAGGGAATGGTGGTGTTAGTGATAAAAAAGACGATCCTGTCCTTGGATCCTTATCCCATGCTCCCTCGTGGAGAAGGGAATATAGCTTTCTCCCTCCCAATAAAAAGGTTTTGCACCTTTTTCGCCTTTTAAAAGGAGCGTCTTTATGGGAATCTCGTTTTATAATTAGCACCTTTAAGTACTGCATGGAGCTAAAATACCAAGGTTAACTTACTTCTGAATTAAATTAATTGTCAGATAGGTATGACACACAATATGTAAGACATACAAACAAGCCTCTCCTTTATGTTGCTTTTCTTAATTCATCTGTCAATTAAAGTTGCAACTTTGGGTGTAGAGTGCTTATAGTTACAGCTCTGCGAATAATTTTATTTGGGTTGGGTATGAGACTAGATGTATTTGGGCCTGTCTGGGCTCAAGTCATAAAATTAAAGGCTGCACTGAAATCAAAGTAATCAAACACAGAGAAGTCAACGAGTATAAATCACTTAAAAGAGGGGGTGATATAAAAGAATCACTAGCCCTCCAGACTAATAATGAAGTATATAATATATAAGTTACAACAAATCAAAAGCAGGACAGTACACCTTCGAAACTTCAAAAAAAAAAAAAAAAAAAAAATACTGCCCTGCTCTGAATGTGACAACAGAGAACAAAAACACATAGTATCTGCCCATAAATTTCAAAATTGCACAGGCGCTAAATACAACTAGAATATAAATAAAAAGAGAGATAAACCCTACAAATTGTTACACTGAAGAGTTGTGCTGACTCTCGCAACCAGGGCAATTATGCAAGCTCTCGTGAATATAGATATCACAGTCGATGCAAAAAAATTGGTTGCACTTTGGACAGGACGTGCGTAAACTTGGCTGAGCCCCTCCTACAGAAAAAAAAAGACAATGACATTTTATTTGTTTTGTCGCAGAATTTAAGTGGATCAAACTTCTATGATCTTTCTGGAAATGGAAGTAGAGAGAAGAATAAATTATATTACAATCATCAGAGATTGTGGAAGTATAATCCCATACCACCCGATACTGGTATATGCAGATTCGAATATCAAGCCTGTAAAGTAACTAATCTGATAGACGCTGGTCCAATCACAGTACTATTTTTAGTTACCAAATCCGACCTAAATATACCTCAAAAAACCCTGAGGCATGTATCCAAAAGAAAATAATCATTGATTTGATACCCTGAACCACCTGTACTGCATCAAAATCAGAAGTAATACCGAGGATCAAAGGGAATTGGTTCCTAAATCAAGCTCTACCTTGTAAAAGTGACATATCATAAAATTAATAGTAAATATAAAAACCTCTACCTTGGCCAACAAAGCTCTGCTGACACCCAAAGCAAGTAGTTGGCAATCTCTGACCTGGCCTGCCATGTGGGGACACCTCATCGAATGGTGCAACAGGGAAGAGGTGATGATATGAGCGTGCCAGATGGGGTGAAGAGACAAGAGTCAACCCGCATGTGCGGCATTCAGTAGGAAGCTCACAGACACGTACTTTACATCTAGGGCATGTGTAACCACCCCCGACTTTGGCTTCTTTATGGCAGGAGCAAATAGACACCACCCCTTCTGCCCCTCTCTGCGGGAAGCCCATTTTTATCAAATTTGCAGCTGCATATTCTGCTATTGCTGGGGGAGGTGGTGCATGCTCGAGTAGCAGCTCCTTAAAATGTGACTGCAATAAAATAGATTTAGAAAGATGTAATTGGTGTTGACAAAAAATAGCTGCAAAAATAGTACTCTAATAAATACACAAAACGTAAATCAATTTATTCAAGTCTAAAAATGTTACACAAAAGCAAACTTTGCATTATCAACTCAAGTAATTTCTTACTAGCTTAGATGGTACCAGGTGATGCAAACAAGTCTACATCCTAAACCCTAAACCCTAAACACAATAGAAACCCAAAAAAAAAAGAGAAAAAGCTCATGATGGTGCCAGGTGATTCAAACAAGTCCGCACCTGTATATATCAATCACCCTTATTGAGACTGTAAATATTCTATATGAAGTGCTATGCCAGTGATGCTGTCATTATGAAGTAGCCCCCAACCAGCACAACAATTTTTGGTCTACTTTCTCTATTTTAGTATAGTCGCTAAAATCAATTGAATCGGTTGGTTAAAGTAACCAAGATGATCAGCCAGCACAAGTTGTATAAACCAAAACCTCAGATATAATCAACTTTACCAAAAGAACAGTCAAAATACAAGAACAGCACACCTCATTCAATGCCACTGTGTATGTGCCCCCAGTCTCCTCACACAAGTGCTTACATATAAAAACCTCCGCCGAAAGACCAATGACTGAGCACCTAATTTTCGCCCTTTTGCACCTCTGCACAGTTTCCATGACATCTCCTGGGTCACACGTAGTAAGGGCCGAAGACAAGATGAGCACCTCTCTATGCCCGTAACTCGGTATCTGGCTCAGGTATCCATGTACAAGTTCGAGTGCATTTTGCAGAGATGCCTCACCACAGCATTCAAGTTTTCCCATCAGAGCCTTTATTTGGGCCTCCGGGCTGCCACCTATTTCTGTCAATCGGTGGGCCAGACCATCCTTCATAGTTACTAAACCGACATGGCTTAATGGGTTCTGGTCAAAGAATTCCCGAATGAAGGCTTCAGCTTGCTTGGCAACCACTGCCATGCGGCTTGGCCTATAGTCTGTCTCTGATGCTGCCTAGAGTTGTTTTGAATAAGTTTCGATCAATATTGGATAAAGCATGTGGTCAGTAAAAGTAGAAATAATCCTAACATGATTTTCATGGACCAACATTACATCTCAATAAAACTTGAACTTCTCCAGTGAAGTTCATACTGAAATCTGACTTTACTGTCCTTCCAATGATCTGGTAAACTGGTTTGGGCATTCATTAACCACGACAAACAAACAAAAAAAATTGAAATAAAAACAAAAACTCAGGATCCTACAAATTGACAAAAATAATAGCATCTTTCTCAATTAATTAGACAAGCCAAACACCAAACAAAGAACCCAACTTTGCAAAAAGACAATCTAAACCAAGAGCTTGGGAACAAACCCTGGAGAGATCAATCACGATATAGAAATATCTAATGAGCCCCTTCTGAATCCGGGAAGCGACAGAGCCACCAGTGGATGATCGGAGCAAAAGGCGCTTTCTGTACTGAGCGTGAACAAGCGTCTTAGTGTCGATCGGGCGGAGAAGACCCGACTCATCCTCCTGCAAATCCTCCCAGGAGCGCTCGTCGGCGTAGGCGCGCTCCCAGGCGTCGGTCCCCTTCCCCTCGTTGTCGTCCTCCTCCTCCTCGTCGTCTTCGTCGCGCCTTTTCTTCTCCTTGGAGGAGCCTCCGGCGCTGGAAGTGGGTTGGAAAGCTACTCCGGCGCCGTACATGAGAAATGAGAAATGAGAAATGAGAAAAGAGAGGGAGAGAGTTGGTCCGAGTCAAATCTAACGGAGGCGCAGTACGCCGACGCTAATGTTTCTCCCGTTTGTTTGTTTGAGCGTGCTTCCGTAATTCCGTTACTGGGACTGAACTGAAGCACTGCGAGGGTTTGTTGCCAATATACCCATTTTTTCTTTGTTTTTATCTTTTGATTTAATTTTTACTATAATTTTATTGGGGATGCAGACCGATTTGAATGTATAGCTATCAAAAGTATCGGAATCGTATATGGAAAAAAAATGGCAGTGCATTACTATCACTTTTGACATAATCAAATAACAATTTTTTTGTTTGTCCTTATTTTTAAAAAGAGATAAGTCAGTCATGAATTTTTGGTGCCCTAATTTTTTTTAAGTGGGGCATTTTCAGAGACTTGCGTGTGTGAGATATTTTTTCGAAGGGAAAAATATGATTTTTAAAAGGAAAATGTTGGGGCTCTCAATAAGCACTTTTCTTTTCTTGTTACATGAAACATGTTACTAGGGAAACGAAAATCCAAACTTAATTGTTGTTTGGATGGTTAAGAAATTGATTTGTTTTAGAATAGCTAATATTTTTAGATATTTTTTTTTGTGTGTATATTCTAATGTTTTTTTATCGAATAGCATCCAAACATATACGAAGGAAACGTTATTTTACTGTTCCTTAGCGAAAAGAGAGAACAATATTGTTCTCTAGTCTACTCTACTCCAAGCAATCATCCGAAAACTTAAAATAAAAAAAATCAAATATAGATAAAAAATTTTCATATAATTTGAAAGAAAATCGGTTGTCCAGTCAACGAACATTAGATGATTATTGTAATAATTGTATAAAGTTTCATCGTTGTTAATGTAAATTATACGTATGAAGTATAGACTATTTTCCTAACCATTGTAAAAAAAACATAAAATATATAAAAAATATCATTCATTTGAATTTCGTTGGAACTCCGTCCTCCGCTTTTTGGTCTATCCAGCAAACTTGATATTAAGCAAGGAATGAGGTGAAACTAGGGATGAAAACTGATCGGATACGGTTCGAATAGTGGTCATACCATATTCATATTCATATTTTTTCTGGATACGGATACAAATACGCATATGTTCGGATATGGATATGGGTCAGATATTAAACGGATACGAATACAAATTGGATATTACAGGATACAGATATGAATAAGAATATATTTCAGATATTAAAACAAATATATATAAATTAAGAAAAAAATAATTAATTCTATATAATCATCGTATTATGTTATTATATTGCCAAAATGTCATTATAAGCCAATCTAACTAGTAAAATTTTAGTTTATTAAATCAAAAAAAAAATTCTATAGCACTAGAGGAGTAATTAGGTTAATTATTTTGTGTCATTGATTTAATTAAGGGTGAAAACGGTTCGGATAAAGAGCAAATACGGATCGGATAATGAATTTTTTTTGTCGGATACAGATACGGATCGGATAGTAGTCAAACCATATCCGCATCCATATTTATTTTTTCGGATACGAATACGGATACGGATATGTTTGGATTCGGATATGATTCGAATACTAAGCATATTTTTCGAATTCGAATGCGGTTCGGTGCGAAATTTATCCGCACTGTTTTCATCCCTGGGTGAAACACCAACGCCAAGGGTGGCACTTTGAATTATGTTCCTACATTTGTTTTGATGTATATGTACTTGGCTCAGTGCAATCTACTTCAAAAGGTGTTAACCTAAAGTAATTTTTTGTTCTTCCATTTTCAATTATGCTTTTTTTAAAAAAAAAAGAAAAAAAAAACTAACAAGGAAGCACTCCGCCTATTTTCCACTAACTAGAAAATAAACAAACTTACACTATATATCCGATACATCAACAAAAAAATTCTGTTATAGCACAACTAACACCCATTTTTCTTCTGAGCGGCACCGGGTACCAAATACCAATATCTCCGAAGTGCACCTTCATTACTTCTTCTGACATTTATTGGATATATATTTACTCAGCTCAGTGCAACTTGCTTTCAAAGTCGTTAACGTTGAAAACTAAAAAATTGAAAACTTAACTTATAAAATATCAGAGAAATGATTTGTTATATATTTATAATTTTATATTAATATTTTGACTTGAATAGGGGCGGATCCAAACGGACCAAATTGTTGTCATTCGAAGTTCTGTATGGAAATTTGGTTGTAACGGACCAATAATAGGCCAAGCGGTCTGTTACTGGCAAACGTGCCAAACGCTCACGGTATATCACATTCCATTTTCATTCCGTTTTAAAAACGAAACCAAAAAAACTGTTTTGTTTCGGAATCGTATCCTCTGCTCACCATTAAAAGGTGAGCAGAGTGCCTACCTATTTCTTAGATCCTTCGATCCAAATCTAACGGAGCGAGCGCAAAAAATGCAAAAAATCGCTCAAATCGACCTGCCCGAGCCCGTCTGCCCCATCTCTTCCCAATTCCTTCGTAAAAAGTAAAATAAAATCTCCGATTCCAATCTTCTTTTTCTCTCCCCTCTCTCTTATCCTCCTCATCCTTTCTTCTACTGAGACGGTATAAAATCATATCAGTAGCAAAAAGTGAAGGAATAATCCTATGAAATCAAGCATCTGTTTTCTTTTTCCTGACAAACCAATCGCAGAACCAGCCTCAGGTGATCCCAGTATTATCTCTCCATCTTCACTCGACTAGCTGACTGTAGCGTTGGACCAAAAGTAAGAAATTGTGGCTTCAATAGAAGATAATTTTAGAACAAATGAACTTAAAGGTCATAGCTGGAACTTGATTTGCAATTAGTAATTGTTCTAAGTTCGATTCAAGTTGCAAAATTAATAGGGATGAGTCATCGTGTCATAGCTGGAACATAAAGGTCCCATTAATTAAATTGAAGGCCATTTTGAAACGCAGCCAAACCTTGTCAGAGCTGCGATGATGGTCCCGAGCCGACGCGACTGAAACAAAGACCATAATCGTTCTCCACTCGCCTCTACGATTCCATAGACCCTTGCCAGAGCTGCGATGATGGTCAGAATGGTTATCGGAGCCAAATGAACGAATCCGCTAACCAGAGAAAAAAAAAGATCCGTCTCCTTCAATCCAAAGGGGTCAGTTCGGAAAAGAGGGGGCAATTCGGACAGGGAAGGAATTCAGAGATTTATCTCTATTTGTGAGCGCACCGTCGGATTAGAATCCAATGATCCAAATGAGAGGTAGGCACTCTGCTCACCTTTTAAAAGTGAGCAGAGGATACGATTCTGTTTTGTTTCCGTTCCATTTTTGAAACAGCAGTGAAAATTGGTGCCACATTCCGTTTCGTTTCTATTTTGCACCATAATTCCTTATTTCCGTGTTCCATTTCGGTAAAACGGTATAATTATCTATTCTGTTTTCGTTCCATTTTTTAAAATGACAGAGAAAATTGGTACCACATTCCGTTTCGTTTTTGAAAACAGAACGGCATCACGTTTTTTATTTTCCGTTTTGACAGGCTGTTACGGAAGCAAATTTAATACATCGCGCCATTTCACTAGAACTAGGTACTAAAAAGAGTGAAGAACGTAGAGGGGACTGGAGAGAAGGAAGACAATTGGTCCGAACCGATTTCTGGAAATACACCGCTAGAAGCAAAAACTTGATTCTGTTATGCTCTTCACATCATCACGAAATTTGCAAGAGAATTTAACTGGAGATTGTGAAAGTCTTCAAGTGTTTCATTCATCAAAACTTAGGTAACTTATGATCATGTCATTTACGCATATTCTAGTATACTCAAAGCACTTACTAGCCAATTGACCTCATTATTTCTTCAACATACCAAATATATATTTTTATTTCAGTAAGCATATATTACTCAAATTAATTAGTGACAAGCAAGCTAGATGATGTTGGTTGTTGGAAGATAGCGAGGATTTTACAACATTTTACGACTAATACAGAGCAGATAAACAACATCCTACTCATCCCAAAATCAAACAAACAAAAAACTACATGAAGTGCATATAATAATGGAGTTCAAAGTTCATACTAAATACAAATATGATAGGACATAAGCTTGCAAACTTCCAACAAGATTACCTATTGCATCAGTTAATACTCAAAAAACAACTTCTAAAACTAGAGCCAGACATCACTGAACAGTACTACAAACTAAAAAAAAACATGACTAATATGTTGTCAAGCTAGTTCAGAGTAGGTATAAACCAGGCAGCCTGTCTCTCCCACTGCCGTAGGCCCAGCCAGGCCGGTGCAGGAATCCTTTTAGTCTTGTTTGATTCTATGTCAAACCTAGCTATTACATTCTCGCTTCCTGGTTTAGCCCACTTCTTACCAGCAGTGATAAAATAGATGCAGTTACCTTTAAATCCACCAAAGTCGCTGGCCTTCAAGCTGAAGCCATTTTGCTGGTCCAAAAACAACATCAGGTCCCCAATTCCACTCAATTTGGTCCATTGTGGATTCCGAGGATAGTTCTCGAGCCGGTAGACCAGAAACTGGCATTTCTCCAGATCAATCAGAAGATAAGGTATAACAGCTATGGACTTTATCACTTCCACAGCCAGCAAACCATCATCAGTTGCAATGAGGTATCCATGATAGAAATTGTTGATAGGCGGTGGAAAATAAGATAACAAAACTCCAGTGGTTTCATCAATAACTCCAACCCTTTGGTGCAGATGTCCCCATTCTGCAAAGAAGAATTTGTGATCGTAGAGTGCAACTGTCTTTATGGATGGAACTCTAATCTCGGTCCAGTCATTCTTCTCGGATTGCCAGAAGCACAAAAAGTAATGTTCATATTCCTTATAAAGCAAAGCAGGTCCATCATTTCGAATTAAGTTGCGGCCAAGACGAATGGGTTCCACAATATCAACTGGCACATCCAACAGAAATAACCACTCTTTCCAGGCAAAAGGGTTCAGAAACGACTGGCGCTCCTTGGCAGATCGATAACGTTCATAAAGCAACACATATCCATCAGATGGTCCATGGAAATGAGCATCTGGGACTTGAAAGGTGTGAGTTCTGCGAGAGCTGATGGAATAGACTCGCAAAGTGTCATCCAGCTTTCCTTTGCCTTTGGGCCAATCGATAACACATGGAAATTGGCGGGGAGGGTCAGAGAGACTAGTGGCTGCGCGCCACCTCTTGCATACAGCGCGGAAACAGATGAAGCTGGAGATGTCGCATAGCTTCTTGGAGATGATGCGGAGGAGATCAGGATTTAACCGTGCCCATCTCACTCGTGAGCTCTTCTTCTTAGGTGCCATAACAAGTGTGGACTACATCTTCTCAGTATGGTGTCTAAATTAAAACAATTAGGAAATAATTAATGAAGATAAAATGACATTAATGCTATATATAGGAAAGGAATTTGATCTCAAATACTTGTTGACGACTGATACAGATATGAGTCTTACGTGACTGGCATTCAGTGAAACAATCTTTGTTTTTATTTTTGCAATTAGATGTGCTTGGTGGTTATAAATAAAGTAATTAGGCTCAAACAACACTTGGTTTATCTACTATGTTGCGGTTGTAAGAACTAAGACCTAAACAATACTTCCGAAAAATCAGTGCTCTGCGCAAATAAATAAACCGGCAAAAGTTGTGAACACGTACACCAATAAAACACTAGACGGGTTACGGGTACAAGAAAGGGAATATATTCCTCAAATTTGAAATGATATAAACAACACAAACTGGGAGAAGGATTCCAATTTTTAACAGTAAATCTGGTTAGAGAAGGTCACTTTTACAACATAAAGATAAGGTACAAACTTGGAACAAACTACTAGTGGTGTAATTCCATTAAGGCTGAAAAAACAGGATCTATTTAATTTGGTTTGGATTTACAAATGTAAGGTCTAAGGTGGTAAAAAATTAGTGAGTTTCTGCCCAAACAAAATAAACCAGCTTAGGTGGTAAAAAACCAGTAAATACCAGACAGACGAGTACAATAAAGGCAATATACCCCTTAAATTAAAATTAACAGTAAATCTGGTAGAGAAGGTCACATTCACAACATACACAATTTAATAGACTAAATGCAAACAAATAGGCACTCACCAGCGTCGCAAAACTAAAACTAATTCATGGAATAGAAGCCATTTCGCGTCAATATCAGTTTTCTTAGCCTCCGAAATCGTGATTCATTCTTTTCTTTGTGCTCTTGTGTTGCTAGGGTTTCTGACTAGAACGAGAAAGGGACTTCGAATACTAATTAAACTTTTCGATTTTTGTAGAATACTTTTCGAAATTCTTGAATATTTTAATAATATTTTTTATTTTTTCGGGTCCTCAAAAGTACTTTGGATGCTGAATTCTCGAGCAGTTGGCATTTTCGTTAACTGTAAGTTCGGTAGAATAAAATTTCATGGGTCTGGATTTTGCGATGTTATTGCAAAATTTTATAGGCATAATCCTGTATCAAAATGTAAGACTATGTGAATGCATGATTTGGTTTAGAGTAATGCTAATTCGTTTTAAATGATACAAATAATTTGGAAATTTTATTTTATTTGATTTTGTTTAACTAAATTACATAAATTAAAGTTCGTTTTTTTAGTTCGGCTGAGAGATTATTATGTCGGTTCAATTTGTATTTATGCAGATCGGATAAAACTCAGCTGACAGTTGGACAAAATTTACTGCGATTTAAATCTAATTGACTAACGAACGCCTATGATAAAGTTCTGAACAATGTTTTTAATACCCTATCCGAACCGGTGAAACAAAGAGTACGGGTTTTACCGGTTTCAAAAACCGAATGATGTCATATAATTATTTAAAATATAAAGAAATGCATTAAAATATAGAAATACAAAAACATCAAACAAAAATGTACAAGTTTTGATCCCTAACAAAAATAATTACAATATCATGTCAGTATGTCAGAATAAAAATAGTATAATATGGTGTTAACTTGGTGTCAAATTAGCGCACATCAGAAACGTAAATATCAATCATCAAATAGCATATGCACTAGATTTAGAGAGCAAAGGGAGTAGGCACTATATAGACTAGTTTCAATTCAACAGGGCCACAATTAATAGGATTGTAAGCACCATCAAATTAATTTTAATTTTCCTACCTGCTTATTTATAATATTCGTATCTAGCTAGGGAACCAAGTGAAGGTTCCTCCTTCGTCAGATAGGGATATGGTTAGATTATTTTTATGATTTGTTTTTCATCTATAATTGTACTGTTTTGATGTCTAATGTTAAGCATTTATCACAAAAAAAGGTCTTGTAGAGGTTTAAACTAGTAATCAAATAATCAATTGAAGGTATTATCTGGTAGGGACTTAAATTTGCGAACTAGCTGCTTCATTAGCCAAAAAAAAAAAAATTGAAAAGGAAAGAGGACGTAGCAGGAAATGTTGCCAAAATAAAGAGAGAGGAAGGATGAAATCATGGAAGTGGGGAAAGAAATTAGGATAAAAATGCTAAATCCCAATATTTCTTTCCTTCTTAGTTATTAGCGAAAATGGATAGAAAGTAAAAAAAAAATTTTTGGGAATACGGGAAAGGAATTAAAACATAGCAAACATAGTAATAACAAAGAAGAAAAATCGGTCAGACGGTACTGTGATTTTCCGATATTTCTGGTTTTTCACCGGTTTTAGCTGGTTCATGACTAGCGGATTTTAGGAGGCATATCCTACCGGATCCTGATCCGGTACCCGATTTTACCGAAAATTTTCGGTAACCGGTAGGGTTTTAAAAACACTGATTCTGAAAGAATGCTGGGTGTGCTGTGAATAATTGTGATAGAGAGTTGCTCAAATTTGAGGAATTTATTAGTTTCTTATGAAGCAGTGGGAATTGCTAATAAATTAAAATATTATAAATCAATCAGTTAAAGTCCATATAAATATTTACATATAATAATTTTTTTCAAAGAAAAAAAAAATTTCTTTAATACATGTACCTACCAGTCTACCACAGTGATAAAGGAGAAATGTTGCACCTACAACCCTACACGGCTCCGTTTGGATGGTGTGGGAATAAGAGAAATAAGGGAAGAAATATTGAAAAATGTGTAACTTTATGAAGAGGTTGGATTGTTTATAATAAATTTGAAAGTAGGAAGAAGTTATTCTCTTATTCCCTCACTCATCCAAACACAACCACATGAAGGCGGAAAAGTAAAAAATCGGTCCGACTGAATTTTACATTTATGTCCACGTGCAGGAGTGCATAATGGATATAGAAATTTCATTAGTGGTAAAAAACGATACATTTTCATATAAATTCTTTTGTGGTTGACAAAGATAATTCTCTAATTTATCATCTCATCATCCTCTTGAAAACGCTTTTTTTTTTCAAAATAAAATTAATTAAACGTTAACTATCTTTGTAGATCATCCCCATCATTTCTTAGATTTATCATCTCGAATGTACTCCCCTCCTCTTTCTAACACCTATGTTTTCCTCCCTCCCCCACCTCGTTTTTTTCCAAAACAATTAACATTTTTTTTCAAAGACAATTAACTAACTTTTTTTTTCCAAAGACAGTTAGTAACATTTTCTAAAATAATTAATTTTTTTCCAAGACAATTAGTATTTTTTCTATGACGAATAATTTTTGCCAGGACAATTAACTTTTTTTTTTCAAAGACAATTAGTAATATTTTCTAAGACAATTAGCTTTTTTTTCGAGGACAATTAGTTTTTTTTCATAGGTCTAACATTTTTTTCCGAAACAATTATTTCTTCTGTTTGATCTTCCTATGTCTAGTTTGTAGAAACTGAAAATGTTTTAGATTTCTTTAACTGAGACCTTAGTTAGAAGGCCTCTTTAGGTTCTTTTGTGTGATGAACTTGTGGTAGGAGAAATCTTTAGTTAGAGGGAATTTGCATTCTCTGTATCGTACTCTTTGCTTAATAGTAAGCTGGCACTCCATTTTGGGTTGCTTTTATCCAAAAGAAAAGAAAAAGAAAAAAAAGGAAAAGAAAAAAAAGGAGTGAAGAACGTAGTGGAGAGAAGGCAGACATCTGTAAGTTTGCAAGAGACGTGGTTTGCTTTACCGGAGATCGTGCAAGTCTTTATAAGTGTTTCATTCATCAAAACTTAAGGTAATTCATGTCTTGGTTATTTCCACGTTCTAGAATACACAAAACACTTATAGTCAAGATTCCATTATTTCTTCAAGATACCAAATATTTTATATTTTAGTAAGCATGTACTAATCAAATAAATTAATGACAGGACAAGCTAGATGATGTTGCTCATTGGAAAATAGCACAAGCAATTTACAACATTTTACAAATATTACAACAGAGCAAATAAACACCATCCTGCTAACCTCAAAACCAAACAAACAAAAAACAACACGAAGTGCATATAATGGAGTTTAAAGTTCATGCCAAATAGAAAATGAGAGGGCAAAAGTTTGCGAACTTCCAACAGGAATACAGGATAGCCTATTGCATCAGTTAATACTCAAAAAACAACTTATAACACGAGTCAGATACCACTCAACAGTACTACAAACTAAAACGTACATTTTTTTTTATAAATCGACTAAAACGTACAACACTAATATGTTGTCAAGCTAGTTTAGAGTAGGTATAAACCAGGCAGCCCGTCTTTCCCACTTTCTTATGCCCAGCCAGGCCGGTGCAGGAACCCTTTCAGTTCTGTTTGATTCCAAGTCAAACCTGCCTATCACATACTCATATCCTCGTTTAGGGAACTTACTACCAAAAGTGATAAAATAGATGCAATTACCTTTAAATCCACCAAAGTCACTGGCCTTCAAGCTGAAGCCATTTTGCTTGTCCAAAAACAACATTAGGTCCCCAATTTCACTCAATTTGATCCAATGTGAATTTTGGGGATAGTTCTCAAGTCGGAACACCTCAAACTGGCACTTTGTCAGATCATTTACAAGAGAAGGTAAGATTGACATGCCGTCTTTCATTTCGACAGCCAGCAAACCATCATCAGTTGCAATGAGGTATCTATGATAAAAATCATCCGAAGGAGGAGGCAAGTATGATAACAGAACTCCAGTGGTTTCATCAATAACTCCAACCCTTTTGTTCTGATGTCCCCATTCTGCAAAGAAGAATTTGTGATCATAGAATGCAACTGTTTGTATGAATGGAACTCTCATCTCGGTCCAGTCATTTTTCTCAGATTGCCAGAAGCACAAAAAATGATGTTCGTCGTCCTTATAAAACAAAGCAGGTTCATCATTTCGAATTAAGTTGCGGCCAAGACGAATGGGATCCACATTATTAACTGGCACATCCACTGGAACAAACCGCTCTTTCCAGGCAAGAGGGTTCAGAAATGACAGACACTCCTCGAGAGATCGATCACATTCATAAAGCAACATGTGTCCATCAGATGGTCCGTAGAAGCGAGCATCTGGGACATGGAAGGTGTGAGTTCTGTCAGAGTTGACGGAATAGACTCGCAAGGTGTCATCCAGCTTTCCTTTGCCTTTGGGCCAATCAATAACACATGGAAATTGGCGGGGAGGGTCGGAAAGACTGGTGGCTGCGCGCCACCTCTTGCTGTCTTGCATACAGCGCGAAAACAGATGAAGCTGAAGATATCAAATAGCTTCTTGGAGATGATGCGGAGGAGATCGGAATCTAATCGTGCCCAACTCACTCGTGAGCTCTTCTTCTTGGGTGCCATCACAAGTGTGGAGTTCATCTTCTCAGTATGGCGTCTAACTTAAAACTGTTATGTAAACAATTAATGAAGATCAAATGCCATTAATGCTACATATAGTAAAGGAACTTGGTCTCAAATACTTGCAGACAACAGATATGAATTTTAGGTGGTTTGTGTTTGGTGAAGTGAAACATTATTTGTTATTTTTATTTTTGCTGTTAGATCTGCTTGATGGTTATAAATAAAGTAATTAGGGCTCAAACACACTTGGTTTATCTACATTTGATCTGGTTTTACAAATGTAAGAAGTAAGAACCAAGGCCTAAACAATACTTGCAAAACAAAAATCAGAGAGGCTTGCCCAAATAAATAACTAAATAAGCTGTCTAAAGTTGCGTAAGCTAGGCATTCAATGGCAAAGGAAATTGTTGTCTGAGTGCCCGACAGCCAAAATTCCGCCTTCTCTTTGGAACCAAGAGGTAAAAAAACTCCTGTGAAACACCACAGGTAAGTGACCCCTTTGGGTTGTAGGACCACTGACACAGAGAACTCCCCCAGAGCACTACTCCTCGACTCCCGGACAAAGAAATCGAACGAGTGATCGGAATCTTCCTCGAGTTATATTTTGTATTTCGAGGTGGTAGTTAAATCTCATATGTGCATACCCATCCTCGATCGTTCTTTCGAGTTCTATTTTGCATTGATCTTTCTATCTGGTGTTTTCAACCAACTCAACGTTTGCCAAGGAAGTCTTTCACAACAAATCATTATACTCAACTCTTCTTCTAGTAACAACAACCACTATCTATGAGGAAAAAGACGAGAGAATCCTATCTATTGGAAAAGACAGGATGCGACTTTCCGTGTCGTGATTACCCACCACTTGTCCCTGTACGCGGTAAAAGATCTAGTATGCTTTCTATGAAAGCTCGTAAAATCTGCTGAAAGAACAGAAAACCGATTCACTCGCTCAGTCTCTTTGACTAAATGGGTCAAGCACTGTTCCGGCTTACCTTTTTTCAGCTGCATCGTACCGTGGGTCAAACTTTGTATGTAGATAGAGCCCCTATGCTCCTAATGTAGAGCAGGAACTACAACTGTTACCGTGGAATCCGCGATCACACATTCGTTCCAGTGGTTTTTCCGGTGAAGCTAGTACTTTCCTTGAGTATACCATACTTTTGGTGTTGGAAACACCATTGGCACACGGATCTAATAAGAATATTGACTGGCAGGTGAGCTAAAAGCCAACACCTGAGTCAGTCAGTATTCCACTTCAGTTGCTGGTTGGGTAGGTCAAACCACGAGTACGAGATAACTAATAGGCCCTGTAATACCAATCGATGTTGGTTGTCAGTCTTCGGCAGGCATTGATTTTCCTTTTTTTCTAAACACTAAATGGATGTGAGCTTACCTGCTATCGAGCAGAATCCCGGAAAAAGAAGCCCAGGAGAATGGTAGATCCTAATTGATTGATTAATGGAATTAGCCCGGTAAGAAATCGGTACGATCGCTTGCTGTCTTGTTCACTGCCGCGAACTAGGAAAACACTCTATCGTACTGCTACTACAAGTTACGATATCGAGAGGACTTTATGAAGCGTATTGTTCGTTACCCGCTTTCAAGGTTTAGCTTGTTTTGTTCAAATGTAGGGCTCTTTTAGCTTATAAACCAAAAGAACAGAGCCTTTTCTGTGCTGCTAGCAATACTCGTCTTATAAAACGTGCCTAAGAAGGATCGCCTTGATTAAAGTTCGTCATATTTATCTTATACCTATGGAAGACAGGCGGCGTATAGGTCCTCGTCTGATCAATGTTAAGCTTTCACTTGAACTCCTTCTGTACCATCAACGTGTTATCGACGAACTCAAGCTAAACTTCCTCACTCACTACTTTGGTGAACTCTTTACCTGTAACAAGAGAAGACATGACATTGATTCTAAAAATTAATTCTTTGCTTTTCTGGTTGGAGTTTATGCTCGTAAGCCAGCCCGGAGCTTTCATCATCCCCCTAGCGTAGGCTGAGGACTCCCATATCTTTCAACGCTGTCTATACAGTCCCCACAAAAACTCAAAATCGAAGATCAAAGACATCTGCTTATTAACAAGCTTTGCTAAAGGTGGGTGAGACGGCATTCGTGATCACAGAAGTATAGGTAAAATTTCGATTGGCAAAATGATGCAGATTTGGATGACCACTTAGTCAAATGACAAGATCCTCTTTTCTGATAATATTAGGCCCGAGAATCGAGAGTGATTATTTGCAGGGAGGCGTACGAAAACGGAGAAAAATAAAGAAATGAATGAGCCAGCCGACTAAAAAGAAGAGGTCAGCAATCGGGGCAATAGGGAACAGCCAGCCACTCTATATGTATGATAACAAGAAATTAGCCACCACCTTACTAGGAGAATACCCTACTACTAGAAACGAAAAACTCAAGATACTATCTCCTTTGTCTTTTCTACGATCTGCACGCAATCCTCCATATGTACTGGCTGGCATTCCAGAATTCTCCCCGCTTAAGATAGGCAGAAGGAGGGGCAGAGCTGGGTTCAAGTACACTATTTATTTACTGTTCATGCTACATATCCACCAGTAAGGACAAAGAGAGGGAGTCCCGATTCCACAACTTACTATCTAATGCATGCACCGCACTAAAAGCATAGGGCTTATCTTTTCTTTTTCCACCTCACCCATTTCTATGGCTTAGACCATACTACACAAAGTTGCTCTTACTTGTAACGTATTCTACCAGGTAAAACTTACAAGTTGGCCCGGATGAGCTTTTCAGCGGCACCTCCTTATGGACAGCAGGAGATCTCGGCCATGGGAAAACCTTCAAGATTAGCATCCTCGTGGGGATTGGAGCAATTTAATTGAATGGAAGCTATGGATCTAACTGAAATAACAATAGAGTAGAGAGGCTCTGATTTTTTCAAAAGAAAGAAACAACAAAAAACGTCTGAGAATCAGCACACACATATATAGAAAGAACAACTGACTTGAGATCTAGTCCCACGTTTTCTTAACCCCTAATAAAAGTACCAGCCGCTTCGCGCCTGCTTAATACAACTAATGACCGGTCATCAGCTATGGCATGAGATTTTTCGTTCCCCATCACAAATTTACTTAATACCCTCTTAATCTTCCCTGCAGTAGTTTGATTCAATGAGTCTGATGACGAGTCTGAGTCTTTGTCTAGTGATGCTTCTGATGGGCTTGTGCCGGCCACCCAAGTCTGCATTTTCTTTTGAGTTTTAGTAACGCTCCAATCAATGAAATTAACCCCGATGAAGCTTACTTCGCTGTGCCTCATGGTTATTGTGTTGATTTTTCAAATCCCAATGATGAAGTTGAAGCGGCTGAACAAGACTCTCCCCTTTCTTTTCTTGGGTGTTGACTGACCTTATTCCACTTCTTGTTTTGAAGAAGGCAGCGTTTATGGGACTTACGGTAAAAAATAGTAAAAGATACGAATCGAGAGCTGTACTTTGATTCTTCCTGCTAAAAGTATGTAAACGAAAGGGGGCATATGAAACCTGAGAGCAGACCCTCCCCCTTATAGCCGGGAGGAGCTCCCTCTATTGTATTATTAATCTTATGCGAGCGACTAAAACTCTAGAAACTACAGCTCCATACTCGAATGCAACCTTCAAGGCAAGAAATCCGTCTGCTAACTGTGCTTTCAAGCTGTAATTCCCTGCTACAAGAGTATAAACGACATGCTATTGTAGTCTGTTCATAAATGCTTGGATGTTATTGTAGATGGTACATGCTTTTAAAAATTGTACTTGTCTGGTTTCTTCGATGTTATTGTAGATTTTAGATTTATTGGCATAATGATGTGTCAAAAAGTAAAATTATTGTACAATTTCAATTTCAAGCTGTAATTCCCTGTTCGTTGCTTGGATTTAGTCTTTTCATAGATGGTACATGTTGTGAAATGTGACCTTTTCTTACAAGATTTCTGTTCGTTATCTTAAATTAATGGGATTACACCACTAGTAGTCTGTTCCTAGCTTATATACCTTATCTTTATGTTGTAAATGTGACCTTCTCTTACGGTCTTACCAGATTTACTGTTATAAATTGGAATCCTCTCCCAGTTGATACCCTTCCAAATTTGAGAAGTAAATTCCTTTCTTGTTACCCATCTAAGTATTTACTGCCGTTTCACAACTTTAGACAGCTTTTTTTTTTGAAGAAAAATAGAGGTCAAGCCCCTATCTTATATAATAAATAAAAAGTAATGTAACATACAATCAGCGAGCAGCTGAAAAAGAAAACAAAAATACAGAAAGAAAGTAAAGTAAACAAAGCTAAACTATTTCCTCAAAAACGACCATTCTAGGATAGTCTCCTGAACTAGATCATGAATTGATTTGTAGACATCGTTAAAAACTCTATTGCATCTCTCCCTCCAAACAATGAAGAAAAGTGTTGCAAAAAGGTCTCTGACGTGACCTTTTAAACCCGACTGAAGAAGAATGTCAGAATGCTGTGAAGGAATAGAGGAAAGGATAGTTGCTTGGAGAATTAAGCTATTTGTCAAAAGATGATTCTTGACTTGCCTGTAGACTGAGCATGAGTTGAAGAGGTGAAAAACAGACTCATTTGCAAGTAAACATAAACCACATCTATTCGACAATGACCAACCCCTCCTTTGCAAATTATCCAAAGTAGCAATTCTATCTTGAAACATGAGCCATAGTTGAACAAGATAATTACCAGCATACACCCAATAGCTTAACATCGTTAACATCATTCCCATCTGCGCGTTCATATAAACCGCTTCTTTTCATTCAATAAGGATGACTGACAACTCGGCTCTAGCTAACCAATTGGAATTCAACATTCTTTTAGGAGCCGTTGCTAAAGAAAAAGCTAGAGAATCCAGCTCTCCTAGCCGGGAACTGGTCCCAGCTATGTATAACATGCAAGATTATCTCTATCTCTTCTTGTTTCGCTCCCCTACTTGACTTGTTCTTGTGGCCACCAGCTGCCCGCCCTCTTGTTACTGATCGAACTGAGCTTACCTCAAACAAAGAAAGCCGAAGATTTACCAGCATACACCCAATAGCTTAACATCGTTAACATCATTCCCATCTGCGCGTGCATATAAACCGCTTCTTTTCATTCAATAAGGATGACTGACAACTCGGCTCTAGCTAGATGCTTTTTGCCAGGGAGGGGACCTACTATTTACTTAACCGCTAGGCACCAAGGAGGACGGACCTGTCTTTGGGAGCAAGGCAGACGGGTACCCTTAACGAGTGCAATCCACTTAACTAAGAGGTGCGTAGCGCTTAAAAACGGATATAACTTGAATAAAAATGTGATGTTGGTGGATCCGGATCCATTTCCTAATACCATGCCAGTTCACATGTTGACTCCGTGGTATTGGACACGTCATCTGAGGAGCCGAAAAAGGCTAGTGCTTTTCGTCAATTGAGCAAGTTCTAAGGAGCCAATACATGGCCGGATAGTCCAGTACTTTGTGCTCGCTGCCCGACAGAATAAAAGACAGAAGTAAGAGTCGAAGTTGGCTATAAGATTAGTTGCTGGAGCTTTCGTTTCGATAGAGTTACCCAGTAAGATCGAATACAACCCACAACAATAGCATGTCGTTTATACTCTTGTAGCAGGGAATTACAGCTTGAAAGCACAGTTAGCAGACGGATTTCTTGCCTTGAAGGTTGCATTCGAGTATGGAGCTGTAGTTTCTAGAGTTTTAGTCGCTCGCATAAGATTAATAATACAATAGAGGGAGCTCCTCCCGGCTATAAGGGGGAGGGTCTGCTCTCAGGTTTCATATGCCCCCTTTCGTTTACATACTTTTAGCAGGAAGAATCAAAGTACAGCTCTCGATTCGTATCTTTTACTATTTTTTACCGTAAGTCCCATAAACGCTGCCTTCTTCAAAACAAGAAGTGGAATAAGGTCAGTCAACACCCAAGAAAAGAAAGGGGAGAGTCTTGTTCAGCCGCTTCAACTTCATCATTGGGATTTGAAAAATCAACACAATAACCATGAGGCACAGCGAAGTAAGCTTCGTCGGGGTTAATTTCATTGATTGGAGCGTTACTAAAACTCAAAAGAAAATGCAGACTTGGGTGGCCGGCACAAGCCCATCAGAAGCATCACTAGACAAAGACTCAGACTCGTCATCAGACTCATTGAATCAAACTACTGCAGGGAAGATTAAGAGGCTATTAAGTAAATTTGTGATGGGGAACGAAAAATCTCATGCCATAGCTGATGACCGGTCATTAGTTGTATTAAGCAGGCGCGAAGCGGCTGGTACTTTTCTTAGGGGTTAAGAAAACGTGGGACTAGATCTCAAGTCAGTTGTTCTTTCTATATATGTGTGTGCTGATTCTCAGACGTTTTTTGTTGTTTCTTTCTTTTGAAAAAATCAGAGCCTCTCTACTCTATTGTTATTTCAGTTGGATCCATAGCTTCCATTCAATTAAATTGCTCCAATCCCCACGAGGATGCTAATCTTGAAGGTTTTCCCATGGCCGAGATCTCCTGCTGTCCATAAGGAGGTGCCGCTGAAAAGCTCATCCGGGCCAACTTGTAAGTTTTACCTGGTAGAATACGTTACAAGTAAGAGCAACTTTGTGTAGTATGGTCTAAGCCATAGAAATGGGTGAGGTGGAAAAAGAAAAGATAAGCCCTATGCTTTTAGTGCGGTGCATGCATTAGATAGTAAGTTGTGGAATCGGGACTCCCTCTCTTTGTCCTTACTGGTGGATATGTAGCATGAACAGTAAATAAATAGTGTACTTGAACCCAGCTCTGCCCCTCCTTCTGCCTATCTTAAGCGGGGAGAATTCTGGAATGCCAGCCAGTACATATGGAGGATTGCGTGCAGATCGTAGAAAAGACAAAGGAGATAGTATCTTGAGTTTTTCGTTTCTAGTAGTAGGGTATTCTCCTAGTAAGGTGGTGGCTAATTTCCTGTTATCATACATATAGAGTGGCTGGCTGTTCCCTATTGCCCCGATTGCTGACCTCTTCTTTTTAGTCGGCTGGCTCATTCATTTCTTTATTTTTCTCCGTTTTCGTACGCCTCCCTGCAAATAATCACTCTCGATTCTCGGGCCTAATATTATCAGAAAAGAGGATCTTGTCATTTGACTAAGTGGTCATCAAAATCTGCATCATTTTGCCAATCGAAATTTTACCTATACTTCTGTGATCACGAATGCCGTCTCACCCACCTTTAGCAAAGCTTGTTAATAAGCAGATGTCTTTGATCTTCGATTTTGAGTTTTTGTGGGGACTGTATAGACAGCGTTGAAAGATATGGGAGTCCTCAGCCTACGCTAGGGGGATGATGAAAGCTCCGGGCTGGCTTACGAGCATAAACTCCAACCAGAAAAGCAAAGAATTAATTTTTAGAATCAATGTCATGTCTTCTCTTGTTACAGGTAAAGAGTTCACCAAAGTAGTGAGTGAGGAAGTTTAGCTTGAGTTCGTCGATAACACGTTGATGGTACAGAAGGAGTTCAAGTGAAAGCTTAACATTGATCAGACGAGGACCTATACGCCGCCTGTCTTCCATAGGTATAAGATAAATATGACGAACTTTAATCAAGGCGATCCTTCTTAGGCACGTTTTATAAGACGAGTATTGCTAGCAGCACAGAAAAGGCTCTGTTCTTTTGGTTTATAAGCTAAAAGAGCCCTACATTTGAACAAAACAAGCTAAACCTTGAAAGCGGGTAACGAACAATACGCTTCATAAAGTCCTCTCGATATCGTAACTTGTAGTAGCAGTACGATAGAGTGTTTTCCTAGTTCGCGGCAGTGAACAAGACAGCAAGCGATCGTACCGATTTCTTACCGGGCTAATTCCATTAATCAATCAATTAGGATCTACCATTCTCCTGGGCTTCTTTTTCCGGGATTCTGCTCGATAGCAGGTAAGCTCACATCCATTTAGTGTTTAGAAAAAAAGGAAAATCAATGCCTGCCGAAGACTGACAACCAACATCGATTGGTATTACAGGGCCTATTAGTTATCTCGTACTCGTGGTTTGACCTACCCAACCAGCAACTGAAGTGGAATACTGACTGACTCAGGTGTTGGCTTTTAGCTCACCTGCCAGTCAATATTCTTATTAGATCCGTGTGCCAATGGTGTTTCCAACACCAAAAGTATGGTATACTCAAGGAAAGTACTAGCTTCACCGGAAAAACCACTGGAACGAATGTGTGATCGCGGATTCCACGGTAACAGTTGTAGTTCCTGCTCTACATTAGGAGCATAGGGGCTCTATCTACATACAAAGTTTGACCCACGGTACGATGCAGCTGAAAAAAGGTAAGCCGGAACAGTGCTTGACCCATTTAGTCAAAGAGACTGAGCGAGTGAATCGGTTTTCTGTTCTTTCAGCAGATTTTACGAGCTTTCATAGAAAGCATACTAGATCTTTTACCGCGTACAGGGACAAGTGGTGGGTAATCACGACACGGAAAGTCGCATCCTGTCTTTTCCAATAGATAGGATTCTCTCGTCTTTTTCCTCATAGATAGTGGTTGTTGTTACTAGAAGAAGAGTTGAGTATAATGATTTGTTGTGAAAGACTTCCTTGGCAAACGTTGAGTTGGTTGAAAACACCAGATAGAAAGATCAATGCAAAATAGAACTCGAAAGAACGATCGAGGATGGGTATGCACATATGAGATTTAACTACCACCTCGAAATACAAAATATAACTCGAGGAAGATTCCGATCACTCGTTCGATTTCTTTGTCCGGGAGTCGAGGAGTAGTGCTCTGGGGGAGTTCTCTGTGTCAGTGGTCCTACAACCCAAAGGGGTCACTTACCTGTGGTGTTTCACAGGAGTTTTTTTACCTCTTGGTTCCAAAGAGAAGGCGGAATTTTGGCTGTCGGGCACTCAGACAACAATTTCCTTTGCCATTGAATGCCTAGCTTACGCAACTTTAGACAGCTTATTTAGTTATTTATTTGGGCAAGCCTCTCTGATTTTTGTTTTGCAAGTATTGTTTAGGCCTTGGTTCTTACTTCTTACATTTGTAAAACCAGATCAAATGTAGATAAACCAAGTGTGTTTGAGCCCTAATTACTTTATTTATAACCATCAAGCAGATCTAACAGCAAAAATAAAAATAACAAATAATGTTTCACTTCACCAAACACAAACCACCTAAAATTCATATCTGTTGTCTGCAAGTATTTGAGACCAAGTTCCTTTACTATATGTAGCATTAATGGCATTTGATCTTCATTAATTGTTTACATAACAGTTTTAAGTTAGACGCCATACTGAGAAGATGAACTCCACACTTGTGATGGCACCCAAGAAGAAGAGCTCACGAGTGAGTTGGGCACGATTAGATTCCGATCTCCTCCGCATCATCTCCAAGAAGCTATTTGATATCTTCAGCTTCATCTGTTTTCGCGCTGTATGCAAGACAGCAAGAGGTGGCGCGCAGCCACCAGTCTTTCCGACCCTCCCCGCCAATTTCCATGTGTTATTGATTGGCCCAAAGGCAAAGGAAAGCTGGATGACACCTTGCGAGTCTATTCCGTCAACTCTGACAGAACTCACACCTTCCATGTCCCAGATGCTCGCTTCTACGGACCATCTGATGGACACATGTTGCTTTATGAATGTGATCGATCTCTCGAGGAGTGTCTGTCATTTCTGAACCCTCTTGCCTGGAAAGAGCGGTTTGTTCCAGTGGATGTGCCAGTTAATAATGTGGATCCCATTCGTCTTGGCCGCAACTTAATTCGAAATGATGAACCTGCTTTGTTTTATAAGGACGACGAACATCATTTTTTGTGCTTCTGGCAATCTGAGAAAAATGACTGGACCGAGATGAGAGTTCCATTCATACAAACAGTTGCATTCTATGATCACAAATTCTTCTTTGCAGAATGGGGACATCAGAACAAAAGGGTTGGAGTTATTGATGAAACCACTGGAGTTCTGTTATCATACTTGCCTCCTCCTTCGGATGATTTTTATCATAGATACCTCATTGCAACTGATGATGGTTTGCTGGCTGTCGAAATGAAAGACGGCATGTCAATCTTACCTTCTCTTGTAAATGATCTGACAAAGTGCCAGTTTGAGGTGTTCCGACTTGAGAACTATCCCCAAAATTCACATTGGATCAAATTGAGTGAAATTGGGGACCTAATGTTGTTTTTGGACAAGCAAAATGGCTTCAGCTTGAAGGCCAGTGACTTTGGTGGATTTAAAGGTAATTGCATCTATTTTATCACTTTTGGTAGTAAGTTCCCTAAACGAGGATATGAGTATGTGATAGGCAGGTTTGACTTGGAATCAAACAGAACTGAAAGGGTTCCTGCACCGGCCTGGCTGGGCATAAGAAAGTGGGAAAGACGGGCTGCCTGGTTTATACCTACTCTAAACTAGCTTGACAACATATTAGTGTTGTACGTTTTAGTCGATTTATAAAAAAAAATGTACGTTTTAGTTTGTAGTACTGTTGAGTGGTATCTGACTCGTGTTATAAGTTGTTTTTTGAGTATTAACTGATGCAATAGGCTATCCTGTATTCCTGTTGGAAGTTCGCAAACTTTTGCCCTCTCATTTTCTATTTGGCATGAACTTTAAACTCCATTATATGCACTTCGTGTTGTTTTTTGTTTGTTTGGTTTTGAGGTTAGCAGGATGGTGTTTATTTGCTCTGTTGTAATATTTGTAAAATGTTGTAAATTGCTTGTGCTATTTTCCAATGAGCAACATCATCTAGCTTGTCCTGTCATTAATTTATTTGATTAGTACATGCTTACTAAAATATAAAATATTTGGTATCTTGAAGAAATAATGGAATCTTGACTATAAGTGTTTTGTGTATTCTAGAACGTGGAAATAACCAAGACATGAATTACCTTAAGTTTTGATGAATGAAACACTTATAAAGACTTGCACGATCTCCGGTAAAGCAAACCACGTCTCTTGCAAACTTACAGATGTCTGCCTTCTCTCCACTACGTTCTTCACTCCTTTTTTTTCTTTTCTTTTTTTTTCTTTTTCTTTTCTTTTGGATAAAAGCAACCCAAAATGGAGTGCCAGCTTACTATTAAGCAAAGAGTACGATACAGAGAATGCAAATTCCCTCTAACTAAAGATTTCTCCTACCACAAGTTCATCACACAAAAGAACCTAAAGAGGCCTTCTAACTAAGGTCTCAGTTAAAGAAATCTAAAACATTTTCAGTTTCTACAAACTAGACATAGGAAGATCAAACAGAAGAAATAATTGTTTCGGAAAAAAATGTTAGACCTATGAAAAAAAACTAATTGTCCTCGAAAAAAAAGCTAATTGTCTTAGAAAATATTACTAATTGTCTTTGAAAAAAAAAGTTAATTGTCCTGGCAAAAATTATTCGTCATAGAAAAAATACTAATTGTCTTGGAAAAAAATTAATTATTTTAGAAAATGTTACTAACTGTCTTTGGAAAAAAAAAAGTTAGTTAATTGTCTTTGAAAAAAAATGTTAATTGTTTTGGAAAAAAACGAGGTGGGGGAGGGAGGAAAACATAGGTGCTAGAAAGAGGAGGGGAGTACATTCGAGATGATAAATCTAAGAAATGATGGGGATGATCTACAAAGATAGTTAACGTTTAATTAATTTTATTTTGAAAAAAAAAAGCGTTTTCAAGAGGATGATGAGATGATAAATTAGAGAATTATCTTTGTCAACCACAAAAGAATTTATATGAAAATGTATCGTTTTTTACCACTAATGAAATTTCTATATCCATTCTGCACTCCTGCACGTGGACATAAATGTAAAATTCAGTCGGACCGATTTTTTACTTTTCCGCCTTCATGTGGTTGTGTTTGGATGAGTGAGGGAATAAGAGAATAACTTCTTCCTACTTTCAAATTTTTTATAAACAATCCAACCTTTTCATAAAGTTACACATTTTTCAATATTTCTTCCCTTATTTCTCTTATTCCCACACCATCCAAACGGAGCCGTGTAGGGTTGTAGGTGCAACATTTCTCCTTTATCACTGTGGTAGACTGGTAGGTACATGTATTAAAGAAATTTTTTTTTCTTTGAAAAAAATTATTATATGTAAATATTTATATGGACTTTAACTGATTGATTTATAATATTTTAATTTATTAGCAATTCCCACTGCTTCATAAGAAACTAATAAATTCCTCAAATTTGAGCAACTCTCTATCACAATTATTCACAGCACACCCAGCATTCTTTCAGAATCAGTGTTTTTAAAACCCTACCGGTTACCGAAAATTTTCGGTAAAATCGGGTACCGGATCAGGATCCGGTAGGATATGCCTCCTAAAATCCGCTAGTCATGAACCAGCTAAAACCGGTGAAAAACCAGAAATATCGGAAAATCACAGTACCGTCTGACCGATTTTTCTTCTTTGTTATTACTATGTTTGCTATGTTTTAATTCCTTTCCCGTATTCCCAAAAATTTTTTTTTTACTTTCTATCCATTTTCGCTAATAACTAAGAAGGAAAGAAATATTGGGATTTAGCATTTTTATCCTAATTTCTTTCCCCACTTCCATGATTTCATCCTTCCTCTCTCTTTATTTTGGCAACATTTCCTGCTACGTCCTCTTTCCTTTTCAATTTTTTTTTTTTTGGCTAATGAAGCAGCTAGTTCGCAAATTTAAGTCCCTACCAGATAATACCTTCAATTGATTATTTGATTACTAGTTTAAACCTCTACAAGACCTTTTTTTGTGATAAATGCTTAACATTAGACATCAAAACAGTACAATTATAGATGAAAAACAAATCATAAAAATAATCTAACCATATCCCTATCTGACGAAGGAGGAACCTTCACTTGGTTCCCTAGCTAGATACGAATATTATAAATAAGCAGGTAGGAAAATTAAAATTAATTTGATGGTGCTTACAATCCTATTAATTGTGGCCCTGTTGAATTGAAACTAGTCTATATAGTGCCTACTCCCTTTGCTCTCTAAATCTAGTGCATATGCTATTTGATGATTGATATTTACGTTTCTGATGTGCGCTAATTTGACACCAAGTTAACACCATATTATACTATTTTTATTCTGACATACTGACATGATATTGTAATTATTTTTGTTAGGGATCAAAACTTGTACATTTTTGTTTGATGTTTTTGTATTTCTATATTTTAATGCATTTCTTTATATTTTAAATAATTATATGACATCATTCGGTTTTTGAAACCGGTAAAACCCGTACTCTTTGTTTCACCGGTTCGGATAGGGTATTAAAAACATTGTTCAGAACTTTATCATAGGCGTTCGTTAGTCAATTAGATTTAAATCGCAGTAAATTTTGTCCAACTGTCAGCTGAGTTTTATCCGATCTGCATAAATACAAATTGAACCGACATAATAATCTCTCAGCCGAACTAAAAAAACGAACTTTAATTTATGTAATTTAGTTAAACAAAATCAAATAAAATAAAATTTCCAAATTATTTGTATCATTTAAAACGAATTAGCATTACTCTAAACCAAATCATGCATTCACATAGTCTTACATTTTGATACAGGATTATGCCTATAAAATTTTGCAATAACATCGCAAAATCCAGACCCATGAAATTTTATTCTACCGAACTTACAGTTAACGAAAATGCCAACTGCTCGAGAATTCAGCATCCAAAGTACTTTTGAGGACCCGAAAAAATAAAAAATATTATTAAAATATTCAAGAATTTCGAAAAGTATTCTACAAAAATCGAAAAGTTTAATTAGTATTCGAAGTCCCTTTCTCGTTCTAGTCAGAAACCCTAGCAACACAAGAGCACAAAGAAAAGAATGAATCACGATTTCGGAGGCTAAGAAAACTGATATTGACGCGAAATGGCTTCTATTCCATGAATTAGTTTTAGTTTTGCGACGCTGGTGAGTGCCTATTTGTTTGCATTTAGTCTATTAAATTGTGTATGTTGTGAATGTGACCTTCTCTACCAGATTTACTGTTAATTTTAATTTAAGGGGTATATTGCCTTTATTGTACTCGTCTGTCTGGTATTTACTGGTTTTTTACCACCTAAGCTGGTTTATTTTGTTTGGGCAGAAACTCACTAATTTTTTACCACCTTAGACCTTACATTTGTAAATCCAAACCAAATTAAATAGATCCTGTTTTTTCAGCCTTAATGGAATTACACCACTAGTAGTTTGTTCCAAGTTTGTACCTTATCTTTATGTTGTAAAAGTGACCTTCTCTAACCAGATTTACTGTTAAAAATTGGAATCCTTCTCCCAGTTTGTGTTGTTTATATCATTTCAAATTTGAGGAATATATTCCCTTTCTTGTACCCGTAACCCGTCTAGTGTTTTATTGGTGTACGTGTTCACAACTTTTGCCGGTTTATTTATTTGCGCAGAGCACTGATTTTTCGGAAGTATTGTTTAGGTCTTAGTTCTTACAACCGCAACATAGTAGATAAACCAAGTGTTGTTTGAGCCTAATTACTTTATTTATAACCACCAAGCACATCTAATTGCAAAAATAAAAACAAAGATTGTTTCACTGAATGCCAGTCACGTAAGACTCATATCTGTATCAGTCAACAAGTATTTGAGATCAAATTCCTTTCCTATATATAGCATTAATGTCATTTTATCTTCATTAATTGTTTCCTAATTGTTTTAATTTAGACACCATACTGAGAAGATGTAGTCCACACTTGTTATGGCACCTAAGAAGAAGAGCTCACGAGTGAGATGGGCACGGTTAAATCCTGATCTCCTCCGCATCATCTCCAAGAAGCTATGCGACATCTCCAGCTTCATCTGTTTCCGCGCTGTATGCAAGAGGTGGCGCGCAGCCACTAGTCTCTCTGACCCTCCCCGCCAATTTCCATGTGTTATCGATTGGCCCAAAGGCAAAGGAAAGCTGGATGACACTTTGCGAGTCTATTCCATCAGCTCTCGCAGAACTCACACCTTTCAAGTCCCAGATGCTCATTTCCATGGACCATCTGATGGATATGTGTTGCTTTATGAACGTTATCGATCTGCCAAGGAGCGCCAGTCGTTTCTGAGCCCTTTTGCCTGGAAAGAGTGGTTATTTCTGTTGGATGTGCCAGTTGATATTGTGGAACCCATTCGTCTTGGCCGCAACTTAATTCGAAATGATGGACCTGCTTTGCTTTATAAGGAATATGAACATTACTTTTTGTGCTTCTGGCAATCCGAGAAGAATGACTGGACCGAGATTAGAGTTCCATCCATAAAGACAGTTGCACTCTACGATCACAAATTCTTCTTTGCAGAATGGGGACATCTGCACCAAAGGGTTGGAGTTATTGATGAAACCACTGGAGTTTTGTTATCTTATTTTCCACCGCCTATCAACAATTTCTATCATGGATACCTCATTGCAACTGATGATGGTTTGCTGGCTGTGGAAGTGATAAAGTCCATAGCTGTTATACCTTATCTTCTGATTGATCTGGAGCCATTTTGCTGGTCCAGAAACAGCATCAGGTCCCCAATTCCACTCAATTTGTTCCAATGTGAATTCTGGGGATAGTTCTCGAGCCGGTACACCTCAAACTGGCACTCCTTCACATCAATCAGAAGAAAGGGCATAACAGTTATGGACCCTATCACTTCCACAGCCAGCAAACCATCATCAGTTGCAATGAGGTATCCATGATAAAAATCATCAGTAGGAAGCGGCAAGTAAGATAACACAACCCTAGTGGCTTCGTCAATAACTCTAATCCTTGAATTCTCAATTCCATAACCTGTGAGGAAGAATTTGTGATCGTAGAATGCAACTGTTTTAAATGATGGAACTCTCATCTTGGTCCATTGCTTCGCAGATTGTGAAAAGAACAAAGTAGAATGTGCACTCTTTTGATAAACTAATGCAGGTTCATTTTGAATTAAATTGCGGCCAAGACAAATGGGATGCACATTATCAACAGGTACTTCCTCTGGAACAAACCGCTCTGTCCAGGCAAGAGGGTTCAGAAATGACTGACACTCCTTGCTGGATCGATCCCCTTCATAAATCAACATGTGCCCATCAGATGGGCCGCAGATGTGAGCATCTGGGACTTGAAAGGTGTGAGTTTTACGAGAGTTGAAGGAATAGAACCGGAAAGTGTCATCCAGCTTGCCTTTGCCTCGAGGCCAATCAATAACCCACGGGAACTGTGCAGGAGGGTCAGAGATACTGGTGGCTGCACGCCACCTCTTGCATACAGCACGAAAACAGACAAAGCTGGAGATGTCGCCTAGCTTCTTGGAGATGATGCGGAGGAGATTGGGATATAAATTTGCCCAAATCACTCGTAAAACAGTCAGTTTCTTGGGTGCCATTATGAGTAGGGAGTTAAGTTTCTCAGTTGGTGTCTAAACAAAGCAATCATACAAACGATTAGTGAAAATAAATTGCCACTAATGTCATTTATAACAGAGAAATTAATTAGGTCTCAGGTACTACACAAACACAACAGAAGCATTCTGAGTTCTTAGGTGATTGGTTTTGTTTGGTGGAACCTTTTTTTTTTATTCTTTTGCTGTTAGTTGTGCCCAAATAAATAAATCGTATATATTTAGGGCTTAGACAACACTTGATCTATCTAAATTTGATCTGGGCTTTACAAATGTAAAACTAGGGCTGAAACCATGCTTGAAAAAAGAGTGAGTTAATGCCCAAATGCCCAAATATATAAATCGGCTTAGTTATGTAAACACATAAATTACTGGTCGGGTAAAGAAAAGGGGATATAAAGGCACAAAGATAGGCACGAACTAGGAACTAAGGCCCTCGTCAAAATTTCACTTTTTTAACGTGGGATTTCATTTCATTTTATTTCGTTGGAAAATTTTTGATCAAAATGAAGAAATTTGATGTCATTTGGTTAGAATTTTCATGTAATTAGATCAAACGAAATCTTACAAAATCAATTGAATTGAAATGAAATCCCACGTAAAAATCATTTTGATGAGGGCCTTATTGAAAATGGTATAAGGCCATTAATCCAAAAAATAAACAGAAATTACAAATAACCACTATCCAGCGATTAAATCTTAAATAAATTCACGGATTAGACTTCATGTCTCGTCAATATCAGTTTGCTTAGCCTCCCCAATCGCGATGCATTCTTTTCTTTCACCTCTTCGCGTTGCTAGGGTTTTTGACGAGAAGGAGAAAGGGGCAAAGGGCGCTAAAATAGCATTTACAACTCTTAATTGGCGGGAAAACGGCGATCCCTAAAAAAACGGAGATTCCGAAATAATTATATTTTTGATTTATCAATTTGAGCCCCAACAAGCAAGCAGTTTGCAATTGAGTCCTCAAACGAAATTTGGAAAGAATTTCTCTAGATAGTAGATATTCTCTAGCTAGATTTTCTAAAAGAAAGAGATATTTGGAAATAATAAAAACTTCACTGGTCTGGATTCTGTAGCTCGATTTCAGTTCGATGCGAGATTGTGATATTTAATAAATTGGATGGATTCAGAAAAAAAAATTGTATTGCAAACTTGCCAGCGTAATTGTGCAGATGTTAGAAGTTTAACTAATATATCAAATATCAAATTTATGATTTTTTCAACTTTCAAGTGCCAAGCTGATGAAGTCATTAATTTTTAGGATAGGAATAAAACAAAACTTCTTAACAAGTCAAGTCTATGGCTGGCAGCTATGTGGAGAATATGGAAGGATCGAAACCTCTATATCTTTGAAGGGAAGAGACCGAATGCACATACCTCCATTAGAAGGATCATCCAGGACTCTATTCTTTGGAAAACTTGCGACAGATGATATTAGTTTGTTTGTAGGATTAAGTTGTTTCAGATTGTAAATTCATTTTTTCTTTTTGACCGATTTTTGTACATATCTTCTTATTTAATGAAAATCTTGTAGGGTTAACCCTACCCTCAAAAAACTTTCAAGTGCCAATGATTTTAGTTACTAAATGTATGTTCGCATCAAATCTTTATAAGATACTGGCATAAGTTGCTCTCATACGTGATAAATAAAAAAACAAAAATAATATTAGATAATAAAAATATGTTATTTAATCAACCAACGATACAGGTATATATGTTGCTCAATTTATTTTTTATTAGATGAAAAGTCAAAACATATTGTTTCTTCGTATAGCGATCGAGATTCAACCACAGATCAAATCGATTGAAAGTACAAACATGTGTTTATAAAGAGTAGATAAATAGAGATATATTACAGAGCAAACGGTTGATTGTGTTGTGTTTAATCGAATTAATTAAATTAAATTTCGATCCATTTAGTTTGGCCTGTAGTTCGACTCAGATATTATTATGTTGTTTCAATTTATATTTATGCAGATTGTTTTTACAAGATACATTTTTATTCGAATCTATTTTTCTATGGAAAGATGCTATGGAATTAAACAAGGCTTTTAATAATGAGAATCTTTAGAGCCCTTTCTATTTAGAATTGAATCTTCATATTTAACATTTTTATATGAAAAGATACAAGATGATATGCCGTGTGCATGTATTCTTTTTTGCAGAGTTGCAACATCTTTTTTTTTTCTTTTTTCTTTTTTGCCATTATTAAATGCAAACGAACCATATAAACTGAGGCATACAACGTACCTTCAGTTAGTAAAAATGGAGAGTTGCCATTCAATTAATTTAATTTTATTTGTTCTTTATAATTGGTATTGTCCTATAATTTAATTTATTTTAAAATTTTAATTATCTCTAATGGAATACGTCACTTCGCCACAAATTTTAGTGACTTAAATTGTTATTATGTTCCATCAGTGATTTAAATAGCGAAAATTAGCAGCGCTAAATTTAATCCAAAATATGCACATTACACACATTATACACATACTTTAATAAAAAAATAAATTAACTTTTGACTCAACTTATTTCCATTCTTACAGTACAAAACTACAAATTCTTCCTTCTCAAAATTTGCTCTCGCAGCCAAACTAGAAAATTTCAAGATACCATGCATTGAAAGGTTTAAATGCTAGTTAATTAGGAATGTAATAAAATGCACAAATTACATCACCATTTTAATTTGATCTCTTAATATGCATCCATTCTAGATAGTTGGAACAAGGTCTGGCCGAAAAAGACGGCCGACCCTGACACGAAGCATAATCATGGGCCAATCACCAATGATCTTGGAGAGGAATGGAAGGATGATGCAGACTAGCAATATGATTATTGCAAGCCACAGATTCTTGGGTGCCATCACTGTAAATAAACCAGTACCAAATGCCAGAGAAGTAGCTGCGTAGGCACACCACATGAGCGGGCTCGTTGTTTTTCTATAGTTCAGTAAGAATTCCAAGTCCTCCCATGTCGTCAAAACACAGAGAAATGCAACAGCAAGGGAGGAGCACATGGCTATGGTGTCAGATATCAAGAACACTTGGAAAGCAGCTTTCCTTGAGAAAATTGGTAGGCCGGCATCAGAAGGATCGTTGCTGAAGCCTCCTGGCAAGGTAAAGGCTGCAGCGAAAGTAATTGTAGCGAGGAGAGCAGCAACCAGAGAGGTGTTGGTAGCATACCTCTCTGTAAGTGACTTGATCTCTTGAATTTCTTTTTGCTTAATCTCTGTTGCCATCTCTTGTGCACCATTCCTCCAAGAAGATGGAATTACATTTGGCACCAATGTGAATGATTCGTTCTGTGATAGAATAAAATATTGCATCAACTTGATCTTGTCTACAATTAGACACATTATTATGGAAATTAACGAAATATGGTATGCAGTTTTCAATTTTTCATAAATATATATCTAAAATAAAATGTTATGCAAACCCGAGATTCTTCAATAAGCTATGCTTTGCCATGACCATGTCAAGTGCATTGTGGCTGTTGACATTACGAGCAGTGCAATCCTGTCCTTTATATGGGATAGTAAAGATCAAAGAATCTCGGGTTTGCACATTTCAGCAGCATAATGTAGGGGAAGCAGGCTATTTTGGTCGACTTGGTTAATAAGCCTATGAAGCTGGGGTGTTCTGAGGATGAAGTCGACAAACTCCTGTCGCTCGTTCTTAATAGCTAGATCTAGATGAAGTCCATTTGCAGAGTATGATTTGTTGGTAGTATACGCAGAATCAGGACAACAGCTAATGATCTCTTTTGCAATTGGCACATAACCTCCACATGCTGCCAGAAGAAAAGGAGTATCCCCTGATATTTCATTTTTGATATATGCCAGATTAGGATCCTGTTCTAAGAGTATCTTCACAATCTCGAGATTGTTGTTGATTACAGCAAGGGCCAGAGGTGTGCATCCATCTTCGGCCATATGGTTAGCTAGCTCTGGTTTTCCATTCAACAATTGCTTAACTATATCTGACAGCAGATGCATAAGCCAACAGAAAAAAAAAAAGTCAGATCGTTCACAATCTATAAATGCAAAACAATTGGTATCTTGGGTCTTGGGGGCGGAATCTCAATTCGTTTTCAAAACAGTCACAACTTATTTCTGCCTATATATGTTGGACCAAAACAATCTTCTTTTTTCTTGAAAGCCCAAATTTCCAGCAATTTTTATAAATAAAATAAATGGGTTATGGGTATGTCAAATAAATTTAGGCATATATAACACAATTGCTCTCGAGATTTTGAAGCACCAGATGTTACTTTCTGTTGCTGAAGTAAATTGAATTTTAAGTGTTACTATGGTACTAGTACCATATTAGCCGGTATGTAAGGTAATCCTTCAATTGAACATTCGAGCTATGATTACCCATTTATTAATTCAATTTCAGGTAGAAAAATAAAAGGCTCAGATGAAAGTACAAACAACAATTTAACCACTCCCAAATATAAAAATAGAGCACACATTGAGGTACACAACCAGGGGCACGTATTAGACTTCTCCATCCCTGTACTTGTGTGTTTTTTTTTGTATGTTGATGAGATATTATATTAATCCATTTTACCTTTTCTTTTCCAAACTGATGTAAAGTAAAAAAAATACAAAAATATTCGGCAATTACAGATGTAAAGTCAATCATGGTCCTATACTTGATTATGAATATTTTAACATTTTTTTATTTATGTAATTAGATTTTTGAGTTTGGTCTGAACAAGCTAAAAGAGTTCAGGTCATAATTGTCATTTATTTTTTAATTAGCCATATTTTACCTCTATTTAATTAAAACACCCAAACGGAAAAAAAGAAGGGAAGAGAATTTTTTTCTTTCCTTTCATTAATAAACTAAATAGATAGATGTAAAATAAATTTTCATTCCATCATATTTTCATTCCCCTCCCTTTTATATTTTTCTTTCCTTTCCATTCAGCTATTGTAAGTGCCATCGGCAAAATAACCATCCGCGCCATCACTGCTATATATTACAAATGTTCAGTTTAATAATAAGAAGTGTTCAGTTTAATGCGTCGGAATCACGCTAGAGTCAGAGTCGCGCGTGGTCAAGAGGTGCTCTAGGAGGCAGGGGTAGAATTGGAAAAATTTTAATTTGAACCGGATTGGTTCATTTCCAATTCTAATTTTTTTGTCCGGTTCATGACCCCTTCGCTTGGTTTTTTTTTCTTATAACAGTTGTATTTCTGTTGCAACTAACTGTACATTTATATTCAAATAACTAAACATTTATACTTATTAAACTGAACATTCGTACTTACTAAACTAAATATTTATACTTAATAAAATAAACATGTTTTCTCATAACATTTATATTTTTTGTTGCAACTAACTGAACAGTTATACTCAATTAACTGAACATTTGTATTGACCAAACTGAACTTTTGTCAAAAAAAAAAAAATCAAAATGAACATATTTGGTCTAGCGAACACTTATAAAATAGTGAACAATTCTACTACAAAGTGAACATTTGTACATATTAAAGTGAACACTTATAAGAACGAAAAGAACAAAAAAATACGTACTGAGTGAGTAGAGGAGATAAAACGGTGCTCTAACTTTCGCTGAGGCGCTATGCAGCGCGATGACGCAGTGTGAGATGGCACTAATCAATTTCCATATTCTTCCAAAAAACCAAACACAATGTAAAGGGATTGCTGTTGGGCTGAGAAATGGACTTTACTTGAATAAAAGAAGAATGGGCTGTCACTAGACTTTACGTAATTATGTTTGCTTCTTTATTTTGTTTATTATTGTTACTTGTTTAGATTACAGCAGTAATAATTTCATTAGGAAACATTGCACTATGTTACTGGTTTTATTCGAAAAAATTACAAAAAAAATATATATAAATTACAAATTGAGGGACATCACAATTTGTTAGCATTACGGTGGGTTAAACTGTTTCTGAATTGCATTCATTTACAAATTGCATCTATTGACATCGTGCAATGTTGTTATATAATAATAATACACAAAAATAATGTTGTTTTTTGAAAGAAACAGATTGGACTAAGGATATAATAGTCATTTATAATTAAGTAATTTTATTTCTCCTTCTATTAAATTTATCATCAATACAAAAAAAAACAAGAGAGGAAAAATAATTGTTTTTTTTTTTCCATTTCATCCCATTCATTTTATAGTTTCCCTCCCTTTTCATTTCTCTCTTGCGAATGAAACATAGGCTTTGAACAAAATGGATTTTACACGGGATTTCATTTTAATGGAATTGATTTTTCGAGATTTCGTTGGATCTAATAACATAAAAATTCCAACTAAATGGCATCAAATCCATTCATTTTGATCAATTTTTTTTTAATAAAATGAAATGAAATGACAACCCACGTTAAAAAATTACCGTTTTGACCAAAGCCATAGTCTTTTTTTTTTTAGATGACCGGGCAGCGGCTGCCAAGCTTAAAAAGCAAAAAAAAAAAAAAGAGAATTAAAAAAAGAACAACTACAAACAAAATTGACTAAGTTCTTGAGAAATGCTGAAGAAGAATAAACACCCAACTAACCACCTCTTGTGGCCTTCTGCACTCCTGACGGAAAATTCTGTTGTTCCTTTCAAGCCATATCGCCCATGTTGTTGTCATGACTGCAGCACTTATCAAATTTCTCCTAACTCCTGATGCTGCAGCTCGAGTACACAGAAGCATAGAATAGGAGGTATAGCCATCAATGCCCTATATGTCAAAGCGGTCAACAACGTCCCTCCAAACTGACTGCGTGTAGGGGCAGTTTAGGAATAGGTGGTTCGTTGTTTCTAGTAATAGTGAACCGCAAAGTGAGCAGCCTTGAGTGAAAGGAATGTTTCTTCTTTGCAAAACCTCCTGTGTCAGAACTCTGTTATGACCAGAGCCATAGTCTTAAAATTACAGTGCTAGCTAACGTGGTTCAATCCAGTCGAATCCGCACTTCCCAACCTGATCCGAATCATTCCGAGTTTCCGACCCAGCATTGGAGCCCAAAACCTAAAATCCCCATTCAAAAATTTTCGAGTTCACATTTCACACTTCTTCAGTTCTTCCCCCCACTAGTCACACTCACACGCTCCAAGCGGAGCCACCGCAGCATGATAAAAACGGAGGAGACGAGTCACAGCGAACAAATGGAGACGGAAAGAACCAGGGAGAACGAGAGCGAGGCGGCGTTCGACTCGTTGGGTCTCAATCCCAGGCTCTTTTTAAACGACGTTCTAAACGCCGTCGATGACCTCACTGACGCCGCCTTCCATCACTTCCTCCAGTTCGTCCCTCCTCTCCTCTCCAGTTCGTCCCTCTTTTTTTTTTTTGTTTAGTGTGTTTCACATTTTTCTCACTTGCCTTGTCAGGAAAGCACCAGAGGCGATTGGTAGTGTGGGAGATGAGGAGGCTCAAGCATTGGAAAAAGTAAGAGGCTTTCCAATTATTCACCTGGCCTTCTCTTTTATTTTTCCATTGTTTTTTTGTGTAATTTTCTTTGATTTTTCTTTTAGGGTACCAAGTCGATTCAGAAATTGGTGAATGCCGCTAAGGCGAAGGGATTTGGGTGTTGGGAGACACAATGCCTGAAGCAATTGTTTTCTGTTCCCAAAGGATTTTCGTTATCGGAATATGTGAGTTGTTAATTAAAGTTTTTCTGGTTTGTCAAAGGAATTTGGTACCAACTGGGTTTGTTTGGTCAATTGATTAATGCTCTTCTGACAAATTTATATTTACTTTTTGTTAATTCTTTTTTATTCCAGAATGATTCCTCTAAAGATTTACCTATTGAAGTAGAGCTGTGTGATGAGGAGCTTGATAGTGAGTTAGATTCCTTGAGAAAAAAGCTTGCTGCTGTAAGTCACCTACAATCGAAACCATTTTTGCAGTAATGGTGGAGTCTTTTGCAATTGAATCATAATATAGGGAATCTTGCAAAGTTTTATAATATGAGAATTTACACATGCTTGTTGATCCAATATAGTGCAACACAAACTTCCATCCTTATCTTTGGTCTTGTCTTTTTTTTTCTCATAGGCTGGAAAGGAACATGAAGAACTTAACAGTGAGATAACCTTATTGGAAAAGGGTTCTAATTTTCGCACCAAATTCGACACTTCAGTTGCTGAGACACTTAGTCTATTTGAAGATGATTCTATACATGAAGCTTTCCGAGGTAATCACAGCATTTAAATTGGAACCTGATATCTCAACCAGTGAGGTCATGTGATTTTCATTTAAATCTGTAGAAATATGCCCCATTATTCTTTGTACATTATCATGTACCCTGATACACACTTCTTTCATCTGTAGATATTCTGAAAGAAATGCCAAAGCTTCATCAGAAATTGTCAGACATGAGAACTAAGAGCAGTGTAAATGTGCACAATCTGCTGGTTTTTGGCTCATATGACGACGCAGTTCCAGCTTGTGATGAAGGTATTGTTTCCACTCTTCTCTGGTTAATTAGCTGTATCTTGTAGAGCTTCAATCAGCATGTGTTTTATAGTTTTACTTGTTCTGCAAAAATGTCTTTTAAGGCGTATACATAAAGAAGAATTATTGTAAAATGTTGCGTCTTAGTGTTGGCTCTTACCTTCCATGTGATGGTTTGGTGTTTGGCAGTTCAAATTAGGAAAGAGCACTGAGGTTAGTTAATCATTACAATGTAGTACCATATAATACATTGATTGCCAGAAACAGTTGAATTTTTGGTCTTGGCTTGTACTGTAAGCCAGTCAGAAATATGACTAATACTTTCAGATGTGAGATTGTACTAGTTTTGAGTAAATTAATGTTGTTTGTGCAAAATTTCTCTTATTCTCTAGTTTTAGTTTGATTGATCAGAAGTTCCTTTGGTTTGCTGTTTTCCAGGTTTCTCTGGTAGGCTTGAGGAAGCTAGAGACATTATAAATATTCTGAGAGCAAAAGAGACCTAATGAGCTGCTGAGTTATGTAGCTGACTTCTGTTGTTGATTAGAAAATCTTGCATTGCCGTGTGATTAGAATATTTAAAATGTCTGTCGTGTGTTTATGTATTATATTGTTAGGCATTCTGCTTTTTGTTCATGGTTATTATCTTTCCTTGATCAATACCAATGCTTCATTGATAAAGCTACTTTGGGTTTTATGATTTCTGAATGTTTAGGGGCCACGCAATCTTATCTAGGCTAACAGAGAAACTATCTTGGTGCGCAATGTGAATAGAATGTACTTGCAAATGAGATTTTCCTTTTCTTTATGGCATTTTGTGAAAACTGGCAACATGGAAGTTTTGTTCAAATACTTAATTTCTGTTTCTTTTGCATAGTTCTTTGTCCGGCATTGTTTCATTTCAGTTGTAATTAACTCTTTTGCTGCTTTCAAAAAAAAAAAAAATTAATGAACGAATAAATTTATTTTTGTCTGGATCAGTACCCTTCAGTTGAAACTTTTAGTAAGCAGTAGGAATATATAGTCATTTTCAGTAAACAATTGGCGGTTGTAATATTAACCAATGTTTTTGAAAGTTATAAACTGGACCGGGCGGTTCAACTGCAAACCGGCAGTCAGTTTGGTCTAAACTGACCCAAAAAAACTGCTTGTTTCTGAACTAGAAAACTGACTGGTCCGGTCCGGTTTACATTGAGCTGCTGAACCGGACCATACGGTTTTACCTGTCGAAGACACGATTGGTTTTGCCTTTTTATATGTTGCCAAATCCAAATCCAAATCCAATGATTTACCGTAGGCTTGCGGTTTTATATGATGCCATCTTGAACCAGAAATTTATTTCTATGGTTTATATATAAAAATCATAATTACTATATAATAAAGTTTAACTATTTCATTAATTAATGTATAACAAATTGAAATTAGTATTAAAATCATCATAGTTAATTAGATTATTCACAACTAAATAGAAAAACTAACGCATGTACTTTTATAATAATTATATCAATAATTATAATGTCATCTAGTTCTTAAAATCGATTCGATCGGTCGGACCAGTTGAACCATCCACCGTTAACTCACCTGTTCGATGGTTGATCTGGTTTTCAAAACATTGCTAGTAACTGCATTTAGTGCAATTTCTGATTAGAAGGCGGTCATCGTAAAATGGAGAGTTTGGACGGTGACAGGATGATGATGATGATGATTGTCAATGTTAAGATTAATATGGTAAAAATTTATTTTATGAGACATCAAATTGTACAAACTACGCTTCTAAAATAATAATAAAGAAATTTTTCTGTAAAAATGATCTTAAAGCTTGTTTCGTGCAGGGCTAATGAGTAACGTGACATCGAATTAAGGGTTTTAACTATGGAGAGTATTTTGTCATATAATATGGTTTTTAAAAAAAAGAGTATTAACTATAATATTGGTTTATACTAGAATATTAACCATATATATTTAATTCAATCTTTTTGATATACGACAAATCTTCTTTGACTCGTAAAATATGGTTTTATATTTGACAGATGCCACAATTTTTTTTCTTATAATATAAAGATTGAATATTGAATACTAAAATCAATCCTTGCTTCCTTATATATACCTCTCCCTTGCGTGAATGTTATCCGATAGAGTATTATTCTTTTTCCTTTTATATATATACCCCTCCCTTGCGTGAATGTTTTTTTTCCGATAAAGTATTATTCTTTTTCCTCTTTATGGGATTTATATATATACCCCTCCCTTGCGTGAATGTTTTTCCGACATTCTTTTTTTTCCTTTTATACCTCCTTGCGTTAGTACTCCAGCCGACCTCTTGTGATTATTTTCCTTCGATTATGCAAAGTCATGCATATTTACTTTCAAGAATTTACATACTTCGCTGTACCCAGTACCTTATCTATACTACTTATAAACGCACAGACCATAGAGGTGTTACACGCTAGAAATAGCGTGTAAACATGTATTTCTACTGTTCGATCGATTTGATCTGTGGTTAGATATTAATCGCCATATAAAATAATAATATATTTTGATTTTCCGTCTAATAAAGAAATAAATTAAATAACATATTTATTTGTATCGATGTTAGATTGTACGAGGAAATCATTAGCTAGTATATCTAAAATATCGTTTTTGTCATTTTGTGTCATTAGTCATTATAGTTGTCGCCATTCAGGTAATTCTGGTAAGTTACTAGCCACTGAAAAAAGCATCGGAGTCGCTACACGCCTACACCATGCATAACGCCATAGGATTCTCCATTGTTGAACGCGTTTATGGACGCCTATACCCAACGAACCCCTGCAAATTTTGCATTATTAAATGCATTTATGGTATGGACGCCTAAAATGGCCATTTATGCAATTGTTGGATGTGATAATTTCCTTATTAAATGCATTTTCTTTCACTCAGGCATTTTCCCCATAAATATATAATGATATTCTGCCTTATTAAAGGCATTTTCTTAGCTACTGTAGTCGTATTTCTTAAAAATATTATAAAAGTTTATCAAATAGCATGAAGTGTATAGTTTTATTTGCTAAAAATAACATAAATAAATTATCTATCTAATAGTATAAATTGTACACAGCTCAACGAGCATGACATCAGAATTAAATTCCTTGTATATCATCAGAAGCGTACATGAAATCTACATTATAGATCCATGAATTTTTCCCTTACAAATATCTTTCTATATTTCATCCCTTAGTTTCTCCTATAAATCTAGCAAATATGTTGTACAAACTTCAATTTGTCCAAAAAATTTATTAAAAAAGAAACATATTAAACACTTGTTCTTTAATAATTCTGAATAAAATTGGAAAAATAGAACATTCTTTTTTTTTTAGAAACAACATTGGAAAAAATATCAATCTTCAAAAAAATAACAATTTATATATTCGTATGAGTTAAAATTACTAAACTTATAAATCAAGTTAAAACAAATTTCTGCGATTTACTAGTTTTTCTATTTTAAAAATTTTAAATATTTGTGATGTTTTTCCGGTGAAATAATTAAAAATAAATCCCAATATGATTAGACACGTTCAACACATCATGTCGTGTAGAATACAATAAGAGCTCCAACACTTACGTGTTGGACATGACATATATGGTACTGTTATGAGTAATGAAATGTTTGCGGTAACCTACTTGTGTATATCAAACAATTTAAGTCTCACAAGCTTATTATTTTGATTTGGGGAATGATCGATGCAACAGGTCTTTGGCATCAATTTATGGATGCGCATCAGGACGACCAATGCGATCGAAACAGTTCCTGTAGTGAGTGATCGAAAAATGATTATTAATATGTTTTTGATTCGAGTCATAATTTATAGTCATTTGTAGCTAATTATTTTAGTTATTTTATGAAAAGATGATCAAGTTAATTTCACAATATTATATTTATTCATTTCGTTTAAAATTATTTATCAAAGCAAACTAATTAACTAAAATTTTATTTTTGCTGAGGTTCTTGTAGATTAAACCAATTTGTTAAAAATAACTATATATATAATATATTCCGAATTGAAGAAGGTTATGAAAAAATTATGAGTCATATACTCATATGTTAGAAATTGAAAAAAATATATAAATAAATAGCATAGTAAATTGCGTTACCGTTTAATGTTTAATGTTTAATTGTTCACGAGGATCAAAAGACCATTTTACCCTCGATTGTTTATGCATCAAGATTATCAGAATCCTAAAAGAAGAGTATTTTAGTCTTTTTACATTAGAAACGGAAGTGTTTTGCAAAGGCATGAGTGTACTGAGCAATTCCATAAAAATTCAGCGGTACAATTAGCCCAAAGAATCTCAAGTACATAGAAAATCCTTCTACAATTTTTTTTCCCCTTATTTGAGGACTATTCCGTCTATAATCAGCCTTGCCTATTTTTGTAACTTCTTTAGTTTTTTTTTTTAAGTTTATTTATTTTTTATACAAGTAGCAACCGAGGAAAGCTCCTGTCCCTACGAAAAAAATTTTTAGGCTACGCTGGCTTAAACGGAGAACTTAGAGGCAAGTGCGCTCATTTTTCTCCTTTTCTTTTTCTTTCAATTCACTATCATCTGTTACTTAAAGAAGTTCCCTATCTGATTACTGATTATTTTTGCCAATACTTCTGATTCTTTACGATCGGAAATTGTGTTTTTGCTCGTATCATCAGGCTCTTTTGCATAAATTGTTTCCAATTGATGAAAACAACTTCAGTATTTTGAACTCATATTGTACAGAAACAAAGCGGCCTCTGGATTTGCATGTTTTGGCAATTTTGCTGCAGGAAAAGTCACCAATTAGCACCAGTATAGTATAGTTGTAACCCTGAACCCTTGATTGTTTTAAAACAAATCTTTCATTTTTTTTTTGAAGAAATAGTGTGGTCTCAAGATAATTAAACCTTCGTTTTGTTGGTGTATAATAACCCACTTTCTTCACTCTCCATCAGAACATAGAGAATGATTCAGTATCCAAATTGGGCCGAGCTGGATCCTAATTTGCTCTTTCTCATCTACAAGAAATTCTATGATACATTTGACTTCATCCGCTTCCGTGCCGTATGCAAGGATTGGTGTGCTGCTGCGCCTCTTTCTGACTTCTGAGCACCCGCCTCAGTTTCCGTTACTACTTGAGGGCGACCCCAACCCTTTGTTAAGCTCTGAGTTCAAGGTCTACTCACTTTCCACTGGCAAGACGCATAGCCTCCAACTGCCCGAAGCACAGAACAAGATGTTCTTCGGACAGTCGCAGGGGCATCTGGTCACTTTTGGTATTGGAGATGATTCCACCCCTGTTCTCCTCAATCCATTTACAAGGGCTGAGATGCCCCTTCCTTTCAAGAAGTGCAATTATTTTAGTCCAGTTTACATTAATACCGATCCTATTCAAAATCCTGATGGTTTGTTAATACATTTGAGGTGCCCTGAGAAAGGGCATAGTCTGGCATTTTGGAACAAAGAGGATAAAAATTGGCGTTTTGCACGAACGAAAGCAGACTCTGAAGGAGTGTATCACAAAGGAAAGCTGTTTATCTGTTGTGATGTGGGCACAGTGGCTATTAACTTGAACACTGGAGGTAAACTGTTGCAGGTACCGCGTTCCAATCAGATGCATCCTTTCTACTGCCTAATTGATGCAGGCAGTGCTTTGCTGGGAATTGTGCAACACCATTTATGCACTGATGGTATGTCTCTGGAGAACTGTTGGTTTGACGTGTACCGGCTTGAAGAAGAGGAGGAGCCTCCCCGTTGGGTGAAGTTGAGCGACATTGGAGATCTGATGATATTCTTGAATTCAAATAATGGGTTCTGCTTATCTGCTGATGATTTTGATGGAATCAGAGGGAACTGTATCTACTTTACAAAATGGTACGCAAAATATGATAATAATTATAGGACTTTAATTGGACGGTATGAGCTGGGGGAGAAAAGATCTGAAGTTGTGGGCCACTGCAGGCATTCTTGCGGGACCTGGATTGTGCCAAATGTGTATCAGTAAGATAGTAACTACCAAAAAAGAGAAATTGCAATATTGTTTTGTACTAACAACTTTTAGCAAAAAAGAAACAACAATTCGGGATCCTTGCCAAGAGATGTAGGTGAATATGACTTTTCTATTTTATACTATTTCAACAATAATTTGGGGGGTATCAGTTGCTGTATTAAAAGTAGTTTGTTTAGAGTATTATTTTTTTGTTTTTTTTTTTTTGTAACTTGTTGGGTTTCATTTCTACCCTACCCCAACTTATTTAGAACAAAAGGCTTAGTTGTTGTTATTGTTAAATAAATGCTTCTTGCAAGGGCCTCATGAATGCTAAGAGCTGCAATTGGTAAAAAGTGGTACCAGCATAGTATTGAAATTAAGATACATACAGATAGGTTTACCTTCAAATATTTTTTACATTTTGAAAGTTACAATGCTAAATAAGTAAAAATACTATACATAAAAAGTTAATACAAGTCATCAAACAGTAATAAATTGTAATTGAGTCCGGCTTCCGTTTTGGATTTTCCATTTTACAGACGACATATAAATCTACACTCAGCTTCCAAGAGCAAACAACACCCACTGAAATATTACACTGTTTTGTTTAATGGCTTGCAAAATCAGCCGTCAAACAAAATACCCAGCAGACAGTAAAGAATATGATATATTCGATGTCATCTCAGTATGCTTTGGTAGTGAAAATTATCCATATTTAGCATTTAACATTCATATTTAATTTTCATCACTTCGCAATGAAGGCCTGAGGCCAGGTTAAGATGAGAAGAAATTTTATTTTTTTGAAACATTTTTCTAAAGTTTTTCGAAACAGAAAAGAAAATTTAGATAAACAAATACAACTCTTCAATCAGAAAGAATTTATAAAGCACCAGTATGGAGGCAGAAATTATTAATTTTATTACGAGTGTGTCAAGAAGTTCATTTGCTGATCAAGAACCTGTAGTCCTGTCCATTATTGGACACATTCCAATTATACTAACACAGTCACACAGACATCTACAAAGACAAACTGCTCAGATATCAGGTGGGTCAAATACATAAAATAAGAAAAAGACGACACTTAGTTTGGCATGTGGGTGGCCAATGACCCGTCATCTTTCAAGAGGAAAACAACGCAGATACAAACTATGTATTTTGTCTCTTTAAATAAAATATTGTTTTCAAATAAAAAAAAAGAATAGTAATGAAATAGGTCTTATACACTTCAATTAGACTCCCCTAATGAACTTCATTGCAGCAGTCTTTTCCGGCTGCAGTAGGATAACTTATTGACAGATGCTGCAAAGAAAATAATAGAATTTCTTTTTTTTTTAAAAAAGACGACGAGAAAACACAAAATGTGAAGCAGCACTCAGGTTAGAAAAACAAATTCTATTTACTCCTCATCTACTTAATTCTACTTGAAAATGTGAGAGATCTTCAAAAGCTCATTTCCACCTAAAGCTCCAATTAAGGATCCCAAATTATTGTTTCTAAGCAAAGCAAGGTTGTAAGCTAATAGTTGCTAATACAAAGGAAGGTTATAATTTCTCTTTGCCAGTAGTTACTAGCACAAATTAGACACAATCCAGGTCCCACCTGTATACCTGGCATGGCCCACAACTTCATACCTTTCCTCCCTCAACTCGTACCGCCCAATTAAAGTCCTACTGTTATGATCATCCTTTCCGTTCCATTTTGTAAAGTAGATACAGTTCCCCCTGATTCCATCAAAATCATTAGCAGATACGCAAAACCCATTATTTGAATTCAGGAATATCATCAAATCTCCAATGTCACTCAACCTGGCCCAACGGGGAGGGTTCTCCTCTTCATTCAGCAAATACACCTCAAACCAACACTTCTCTAGAGGCACACTGTTAGTACGTAAATAGTGTTGCACAATTCCCAACAAAGCACCAGCTGCCTCGACTAGGCAGTAGAAATCACCTATGTGATTGTCATGTTCTACATCAAACAGTTTACTTCCACTGGTCAAGTCAATTACAAAAAGCTGTGAAATCACATATCCTTCCTTTGTGACAAACCCTTGCATAGCCTGGGAAAATTCCTTCCAAACCTGAAGCTTCTCTTGAAACCCAACAATTTCCATCTTTGTTCCACAATCCCAGAGAATGTACCTTTTCAGGGCAGCGCGCATGTATTATCACACCGTCAGGATTTCGAATGGGGTCAGTGGTACCCATGTAGATTGGACTAAAATAATTGCAATTGCCGAAAGGGGGGGGGGGGAGCTTGACCCTGGTAAATGGATTGAGGAGAGTTGGAGAGGAATCTCTCCGATACTAAACTTGATCAGATACCCCCGTGACTGTCCAAAGAACATCTTATTCTGTGTTTCCGGCAGTTGAAGACAATGAGTCCTGCCGGAAGGAAGTGAGTAGAGCTTGAACTCAGAGCTGAGCATAGGGTCGGGGTTGTCCTCGAGTAGTAATGGGAACTGAGGCAGGCGCTCAGAAAGAGGGGTACCTGCACACCACCCCTTGCATACAGCTCGGAAGCAGATGAAGTCAATGGGGTCATAGAGTTTCGTGTAGATGTCACGAAGCACATCAGGATGAAGCTCTGCCCAATACGCTGGTGCACTTTTTTTTTTGTTCGTCATTCTTCTATGTTCAGGTAGAGTTAATAACAGTAAATAAGAATTCATGATGTGTGTTGAACAAAGAAAAGGGGTTGTTAACTTGTTATAGACCAATAATTGTGTAATTACTTAAGGGTCACAAGTCACAACATTTTTCTAAGGAGAAGAAAAAATTTATCAAAAGAAATAAGGGTTTTGGGGTCACAAGATATACTGGTACAACTTGGGTGAAGTTTCATGCATCAAAAAACCAAATTGCAAAACCGTGGGAAGTGCAAACACAAATGTAGAGGGGTGCTTATGAATTTTCTAATTTTCAAAAGTAATCTTCATGAACTGGAAGCAATTCATGCAAACCTAAAAAATGGAATGGCAGGTTGGTGATACGAGCAAGTGCCAACTTTGGAGGCTACGGAAAATTAGATAAGAGAACTTTTCTAATTGACGAAATTTTACTAAATTGAATGAAAAGAAACAGAGAAAACTGAGGTAACTTGCCTCTTAACTTCTCAGCTGAATGCATGAAGCTATCGCAGCGTCCAATTTCGTTCCTTTCTTCCGTCAGGGCCAGGAGTATTCTCGGTGGGTATAAATACTTTCTGAGTTAGTAAATTAGTATATAATTAGGCAAGGCGTAGACGCGATGCGGTGTGTAAGCGGATTTGTAAGTATTTTGTTTCTGCAGCTTCTCAAAAAATTTATCATTAATTTTCCAGTCCTTCTCTTTTATTCTCATTTTTATTCTTTATTTTTTTTTTGTTTGGAATCTTTGGACTCTTTGGAGCTACTATAGTTTTCGTTATAATTATTTCAGAAACAAAGGTGATACATTGGAAAATTTGTAGCGCCCAATTAACAGAAACAAGGGTTATCTATTTGCTAATAGTTAAATAGTTGTTAATACAAAGCAAGGCTGTAATTTCTTTGTGATAGTAGTTTTTATTATACATTAGGCACAATCCAGGTCCCACTTGTTTCCCTGGGATGGCCCACAATTTCAGATCTTTCCTCCCCCAACTCATAGCGCCCAATTAACCTCCTACTGTTATGATCATCCTTTCTGTTCCATTTTGAAAAGTAGATACAGTTTCCCCTGATTCCATGGAAACCTTCAGCAGATACGCAGAACCCATTAAATGAATTCAAGAATATCATTAGATCTCCAATGTTGCTCAGCTTGGTCCAATGGGGAGGGTACTCTCCTTCTTCCAGCTGGTACACTTCAAACCAGCACTCTTCCAGAGGCACACAAGCAGAGTATAAATGGTGTTGCACAATTCCCAACAAAGCACTGGGGGCATTAACTAGGCAGTCGAAATGATGTATCTGATTGGGAAGCCCTACATCGAACAGTTTACCTCCAGTGATCAAGTCAATTGCATATAGCCTACATTGGAATATTGTGTGCCAGCCGTAACTAATGAAAAATATCCTTCCTTTGTGGCAAACTACTACGGGAAGACTAAGGTTAATTCTTTGCAAACACGAATCTCCTCTTAAACCCCAATCATTTTCGTCTTTGTTCCAAAACCCTATACAATGTCCTCTTTCAAGGCAGTACACAAGCAGTACCACACTATCAGGATTTCGAATAGGATTGTTGGTACCAATGTAGAGTGGAATAAAATTATAGCAATCACCAAAAGGAAGGAGAAGCTCGCTCCTGGTAAATGGATTGAGGAGAGCTGGGGAGCAATCGTGATCTTTAGCACCGAATGTGACCAGATACCCCTCCAATTGTCCGAAGATCATCTTGTTCTGTGCTTCCGGCAGTTGAAGACTGTAAGTCTTGCCTGTTGGAAGTGAGTAAAGCTTGAATTCAGAGCTGTACTTATGGTCAAGATTGCGCTCGAGTAGTAATGGGAACTGAGGTGGTCGCTCAGAGGGAGGGGCACCTGTGCACCACCCCTTGCATACGGCACGGAAGCAGATGAAGTCAATAGGGTCATAGAGTTTCGTGTAGATGTGACGAAGCAAATCAGGATGCAGCTCTGCCCATAGCCCTGGCATGCTTAATTTATCCTGTGTCTTTCTTCTATGTTCTGATATTATAGAATGAATAACAGTGTTTAAGAATTTATGATGTGTATGGCAGTATGTCACAATGAAAAGGGGTTTTTTCAATTGACTGACAAAGATTTGATTGTTTTAGGGATCACAAGGCTTCTTCAAGGAATAAGGAACAGTATGTCAAAACAATTTACAAATATTTAGGGGTCACATGATATACTGGTACTAGGTGAAGTTTAGTACTGCATCAAGGCTCCGTTTGGATAAGTGTGGGATGAAGGGAAGAAGGGAAGAAGTGGAAAGAAGTATTGAGAAGTGTGTAATTTTGTGAAGAGTTTGGATTGTTTATAATAAATTTGGGTCTTCTTCCTTCTTCCTTCTTCCTATATAATTGCAAAATCGGAGGGAATGCAAACACAAATATATGGGGCTGCTTTTGATATCTACAATTTAATTTTATTATTTTAATGTGGTTTTCATAACCTGGGAGCAATTTATGCAAAAATTCTTAACGATTGGAGCAGAAGGATGGTTACATGGATGCAAAAATAATGAGCGTAAATGATCCTAATTAGATTGATAGGAGAATATTTAGATTATACCAAATTGAATGAAAAGAAACAGAGAAAAAGGAGGGAACTTGCCTCAAACTTCTCAACCGAAGCTATCGCACCTTCAATGTTGTTCCTTTCTTCCGTCAGGGGCAAGAGGCTTTCTCGGTGGGTATAAACTAATTAAAGTACAAATTTTTCGAATTACAACAAAAAAAAGGGAAAAATCGGATATAAACCCCTTAAATCTTCTCAATTCGGAAATAAATCTCTCAAATCTCCGATTCGGAAATAAACCCCTCGAATCCTCTTTAAGTGAGCCTTTTTTTTTATTCTGGTCATATTTTTTAAAATAATGTTAAATTTATAACTTTGTTACAGAAATACCCTTCCCCCTCCTTGGACGCTCTTCATCAGCACCATGCACCATTCGTCTTCTCTAAGGGTGCGTTTGGATAGGTGTGGGAAGAAGGGAAGAAGGGAAGAAGTGAGAAGAAGTATTGGAAAATGTGTAACTGTGTGAAGAGTTTGAATTGTTTATAATTTTTTTTCTTCTTCCTCCTTCTTCTTCTTCTTTCTTCCAGCGATCCAAACGCACCCTAAGGGATACAAAAAATAAAAAAATAAAAAATAAATAAATAAATTCTGATTTTTATTCTTTATACGTTTGTGCTGTCATTGGTGATATGAAAGCATCTCCAAATTGCATATTATTTTGTAGAACATTGTAGAGGTCCGATACACTACCTGTAGGTAGTATTCTCCAATTGTGCGTGTCGTGTCGTGTCGTGTCAAACACGATTGTGTTAGAGTCTTGTGTCGTGTCGTGTTGACACAAATTATTTTTTTAATCGTGTCGTGTCGTGTCGTACTTAGTGGTGGAAAGAGGCAATACGACACGCATTCTGTGTTGACACGTCGTGTTAGTCGTGTCAAATCGTGCCATATTATTTTTTAAATTAAAAAATATTAAAAAAATTAAAAGTAAGAGAAAAATTACTAAACATAATAATCTATTATTTGATTAAGTTTAAACTTTTTATTAATATTTTTTATAAAAAATAATAATTAGATTAGATCACTATTATGATTTAAATGATGATAAATAATATGATTTAGTATTATAAATTGAAATTAAATTATTAATTTTGCTTAAATAATCAACATTAATAATTAAATTTGTGTTGAGGTGTCGTGTTAATTCGTGTTCGTGTCGTGTTGCATGTCGAATCGTGCCGTGTTGCGTGTCGAATCGTGTCGTGTTGAATCGTATCAAACTTTCTAATGCCCCAACACGACACGATTATGACACGATCGATCGTGCCAATTTTGTATTCGTGTCGAGTCAACACACACATTGTGTCGTGCTAACACGATCGTATCGTGTCATTTTGAAGAACACTAACTGTAGGATAGATTCTGGCGCTATATGTAGTACTACAACAACTAAGCCTTTCTAGCTCTATTACTCTATACTATCTGACAAAATATTATCCAATTTTATATTTACTTCTTCTTTTTTTAATGTTGAATTTCTTGAAAAATAAAAATAAATAAAACCACATTACTCCATTCAAAGAGCAGTACAACAACAATTCTTTGCTTATATTTTTAGGGTCAAGTGACAAAATACCATGCCGACAAATATATTAATAAAAATAAAAATATTTACAAAAAGAGGTACAAGGAAAATTTTTTAAAAAAAAAACAAAAACCTAAGGGGCTGTTTGGATTCATTGGGGAATTTAGAGAATTTTATCTTCCTAGCATAAATTTATTATAAACAATCCAAACTCTTCATAAATTTACACACTTTTCAATAAATTTATAATTAGGAATAAGAAATTCACCAAATTCTCCAAATTCCTAAGCGATCCAAACGGCCCCTAAGTAACGAAACACTATAGTACTAGAATCCAAAAAATTAAACTAGCAATGTTTTGACCAAGAGTCTACACATGCGTTGACTTCCATTATTCCAAGAAGTGGCGGCCAATATAGTGTCCAAAAGTTTATTTCCAGGATATATATGGCAAATTCAAAATACGGCAATATCAAGACAGAGATTGAGAAAAATTCTTTGCTTTTAGTTTTAGTTTGTGAGTTTCATACCTTATCAATTTCTTATAAAATAAATAAGGTATGAAAAATATTAACAAATTAAATTAGGAAAACAAATAGCAAATCGTTAGTTTTAGTTAGCATACATGAAAAGAATAAAATCAGGAATAGCTTTTCCTTTTGATATAAGGTAGAGAAGAGCAAGACGAGGAGATGGCCCTGATCAAAATCTTTTCTTTAACATGGGATTTCATTTCACTAGAAAATTTCTAATCGAAATGAACCGATTTTAATTCACTAATCTGTCAGACGGCTGATGAGGTACACGACTTCTGGGAACGCAACAGCTTGATACTAGTGAATAAGCAAACTCTCTGGATGGCGGCTCTTTTGGAGAATTTGGAAGACGAGGAATAAAATTATCTTCCAAGGAAAGCAGCCGAGCTTACAAAATACAATAAGATTGATATTACAAGACTCAATATTGTGAAATGTATACTCTTGATTAAAATTTTCCTAGCCTGTGTATTGGTAGCTAGTTTTCTAAAAAAAACATGGCGTGTCCGAACACGGCACGACACGACACAGCACGGAGGTGGTACGACACGATAAGACACGGGCACGAACACGACACGAGAACTTCGCGTGGCGTGTCCTTAAGCTTGTCGTGTCCAACTTTGATGAAATAGACATGACACGACACGGCACGCAAATTGTCTGGACACGACATGACACGGCACGAGATACGGCACGGCACGACACGAGAGACACGACACGTATTACAGACACGCCAAACACGAAAAGGAGACACATAGTGTTATAGAAATTCAATGGATTCCTCAATTATGTACATACTATTATATTTTTTCCATAAATCTTGCCAAAGATACATTTAAGCATAAATCAATGATTATTAATAGACTTATTTTCGAATAAAATACTTGTAAATCTTTAAAATTGGAAATCAAAAGATTACAATATAATTAGGATGATTCAATAATTAAATCACAAATAAAATAAAAGGGTCCAGAGCCATGCGCAAATTAAAGATAGAAATCTATATGTGATTTGTCTTAAAAGGAATCAAATATTTTTTGTCATTGAAAATAGTTTTGTACCTTTTCATGAGTTTGATTTATTTTTAGTAAAATAATTACTTAAGTCCGATAAAAAGTTGTCAAAATATTAATCGATTGTTAAAAATTAATCTATATTTTAATTCAATGGTACAACACGTCTACTTTCTTAATTTTTGACGTATTTAACAAACATAATTTTTAAATTTCATAAACAAATTACATTCATGTCAAAAAGTTAAACGTGTCTGAACATGTTACGACACGACACGGCACGACACGAGGACACGAGGCGTGGCGTGTCCTTAGACATGTCGTGTCCATCTCTTAGGATTTATACACGGCACGACACGACACGTGAAATATTTAGACACGACACGACACGAGAGATGATCTAGACACGGCGTGTTTGACACGACACGACACGGCATGACACGTATTTAGAATACTATATCAAGGCCGCTGAGTGGCTCTAGATATAGGTTTGGCTCAGGAATTTTCAGTTTGAACTTTCTGTTAAGTTTTTGTAAATATTTTTCTTTAATTAATAAAATTCTGTAGGCGTGGATTTACCACCCTACCCTCAAAAAAAAAAAAAGTAATCTTAAAATTTATGGCACGTTGGTGATTCCAGCAAGTGCGAACTTTGGAGGGTACGGAAAATTAGATAAGAGAACTTTTGTAATTGATGAGATTTTACTAAATTGAATGAAAAGAAACAGAGAAATAAGGAATAAGGAATAACTATTTTTTACCAATAAATTTATTTCTAACCATCCAAACTCTTCACAAAAATTACACACTTCCCAATAAATTTATCCCTTTCCAATAAATTTTTTCCCTTCTTTCTTCTTCCTACCTTATTCGCAACGCATCCAAACGGAGCCATAAATACATTCTGAGTTAGTATATAAATAGCACTACTAGAATTTCGTTTATCTGTGTCGGACCACTGACATATTAGAGTCGCTAAATTAAGTAGGGACGCAGAAAGGAAAAAGCGGGCTGGAGGACTTTTAATATGCGTTGGTAGGCCGACACAGATTAGTTAGGACGCATAAATATTCTAAAGAGAGACGCTCTCAAGTTCTGTAAAGGGACGCGAATATGCTAAATGTAATTGGTGTCGGTAGACCGACACATATCAAGATGGACATTCAACATTAACTGTGGTGTTGCTATGATAGACATATTAGTCTGACAAGACTATATTGGAGTAACAAATTCCGTTAATATTGTTTAACCGAAAAAAAATTATAGTTAATATTTGCCACTAACCTTTAATTATTATTTAACAAATGGAGCAAACATTTTTATGCAAATTTGTTAATGCCTTTAATTATTATTTCACAAATAGCGCGAACATTTTCATGTAAATTTGTTAATACTTCGGGCCAATTTTATTTTTACCTTTAAAAGTAGTTACCAAATTACTTCCGTACCAAATAAATAAAAATAATATCTAAGAAAATTAATGGATGAAATAAACAAATATAAATATTAGTAAATAACTCCCACTCGTAAGGAAATAACCTCCTCACTTGTGTCATTTAGTGCATCCCTAAATTCCAGAAATTATTCAACTAGTGGCGCCAAATTTTTGCGCCAAAATTTTTTTCACCCGAAAACTTCAATTATTTTACCTCAAAAAACTTTCCCACCTCCGTCATTCCTAAATTCCCCGCGAAAATTTTTTTTAAACATTCCCGCGAATTTTTTTTACCGTCCTTTTAATGCCTCACCTTCTCCCATTGGTTAGTTGAATAATCACCAAATTATTTTTTGTAAAAAAAAAATGATAGTGGCTACCAAAAAGAATCACCAATTATTTTGATAGCATACACGAGCCTGATTTATAATCCTAATAATTTTGTTTTAAACTATAAAACTATATATAGCAACTCGGATGAACTTTTATCGCTTACTTCACGCATGAAACATATATTAATATATGTACTTTTCGTATAGTCCATGAAATATTTATTGTTCATTCCAGTAGCTACACAAAAGATTTTATAGTTAATAAACTTCAGAAAATCATGTGAAACAATTCATGCAAAATTGAAGTGCTTATAGCTGTCACGCGAAACTGTTATGATTGCCAATGACAAGTTTTATCTTTTTTCTGTGTGGGAGCTAATTTTACATATTCTTTTAGTTGTAATACTAGTAGAAACATATTATGTAATGCAGAAAATCCTCTAACATACCACTATATATATGTCTTTTTCGATGTGGTTTTTGAGTTGAAAGATCTTCTGTGCTATAATTTTCACTACTATGTTGTCTTCCGTGTAGAGTCAACGTAAGTATAGACGGTAGAAGTTACCTAAATTAATTAATGTATAATGCATTAAAAAAATGACAAGTTGACAACACATTTCACAGACAATCCTTGAAAGGCCACGACCACTTTTGTACTGATATATGTGATCTTCATGCGTATATAGGTGGTTTTTGTTCTGCACCCAGCATTTAGCACTACGAATTTATTTTGTCATTAGATTATTGAAAAATTCAATATTTTTTATTATTACACTTAACCCAATTTTGACAATGACAAGATCCTTAAACATATAAATTATATTCTAATAAAAATATAGTACTCCAAAAATAAAATATATCTATATAAAATAGTAAAAAAAATGTAAATTTAATTTTTGACGAGATTTCAATGTGGAAGTCACATTAAGCAATTTTGCCCATTTGAAAGGTTCCGATGCCCATATTTTAGATGTTCCCAAATGCCCCCAAAACACACTTTTTGACTACTTTTACAAAATAAAAATTCAAATTTCGAATCCAAATCGTTGACCTTATTCGATATAACTAGCGATGCATTTTCATGTAAGTTTTATAATTTTTTAAATTTATTTGATACTTCTTCAAGATATTGAATATTGGACGAATCTAGTTAAATATGATAGATTAATTCTAATCTGTTCATATTTTAGCCTCTCAATCAATTATCAAATAAACTTCAAAATTTATAAAACTTATATGAAGATGCATCGCTCGTTATATCAAATAAGATCAACGGTTTGGATTAGAAGTTTCAATTTTATATTTTGAAAAAAATAACTAAAAAATGTGTTTTGTGGTATCTGAAACATTCAATATGCGGGCACTCGAACCCTCCTCATTTTAATATCATATCAATAATACACAAATTAAATATTCAATCAGTTTATGCCATTGCAAATTCAAAATAGTTTGCCAACTACAATAAAATGTTATATTATTTATATAAACTATGAAACTTGGATTCGATCACATAACAATTATTCTAGCTCGAGACACTTTATTGTGTTATTGAATTATTGGTAAATTGAATATCTCTATTTGATTATTATATTTAATCTAATTTTTCAAAATTATTTTAATGATCATATAATTTATATGCTTATAGAAATAAATATAAAATTTTGATGGTTATGGAGATTTTTTTATGAAGAATAAAGAGAGATTTTCAGATAGACTATTGTAATTTTAAAAATAAAGATCTTATCATGTTTGACAAGCTGAATAGTCAAATGTTTGACTATAGCATTATTCTTTCTATTTTATGATTAAATTATAAGTCTTTAAATTTTATTTTTGTTGTAAGTTTGATGAACATTCTACAAACATGCCTAAATGGCCATTTGAGCACTTTATTAAACGAGCAATGTATTTTTTATAATGTTTTATAAAATTTTTAGTTTATTTGATATTTGATCAAGAGGCAAAAAAAATGAACGTGTTAGAATTAATTTGTTATAGTTAACGACATCCTTTGATTTTTTTTTTTTGCCTCTTGATCAACTTAGTTGATAAACTTAATTCTTGCGCTTGTGAAAAATTAAAAAATTACTTCTATAATTTAATCATTTATTCTGTAATAAATTTCAGGTAAAGTTTTTAAGTTGACATTATATTACATATCAATAACCGCTAAATTGAATGTCATATATATGTGTGTGTGTGTGTGTGATTTTTTTTATATAATCATATAAATTAGTGAGTAATGGTACAGTCAAACATATTTGATGTTAAGTACGATTCAAGACTCAATTATTGAAATTTTAAATGACTAGTTTAAATCATTCAATATGAAGTTTACAGGGACAAATTTGACAGAGACAAATGTATCTAACTAGTACAATTTTTAAACAAAACACTTTAACAATTTTAATCACTTAGGTCTTTAAATAAATTCAAATAAAGTTTTAGTTAATGCAAAAAAAATATCAATCTTCAAAAAATATACTTTGAAATCAACATCAAGGAAATAATTTGAAACAACAATCTTTTTTATGCCAGCCGTAAAAATCCCCCTCCTAATATTCTAGAGATACTTTCCATATAATTGTAATTCCATAATATTTCAAGATATAAGTGTGGAGTATCAATTGCAAATTGTAGAATTATATTCTTCTTTCCTTCCTAGAATTATTATAAGATAATGTAAGCCGCTTATGCTATCCAAATTATTTTGCATTTTTTTCATTTTCCCTCCTAGTTATGAGTTCAGTCGACTAGGGTTCCTTCATATCGCCGCCTCTCTATCCAGCGGTGAAGAATCTTCTCTCTCTACCCGATCGCCGCTAGCACGCCGTGCTCCGCCTCTCTTCCCTACGCTCGGCGCACCATCTCACCTTCGGCCTCTCCACCACCTTCGTGTCACCCTCGACCTCTTGATCTGTTCACCACTCGCCTCCTCCCGAAACCATCTTCTCTCTTGTCGCCAAACCCTAGTAGGTTTAGAGACCTCTCGCACTCGGACACGCTTCCTCTACCAGCATCCAGTGGTCGATGGCCGCGCACTCGCCGATGCACGCGCCGGTACCATGACTTTGTAAATGACTTCATCATTGTATTCTATTCTTCTGCTCTTTATTTTCTTGCTTATAAAAATCTAACTCAACAGCTTTTACGCACTCTTACTTGAAAAGAAAATGTCTCCAATTGAACCAAAGGTACTCAATTAGTTAATGGAATTTTCATTTTTGATGATGATACACACATAGGTGGATAATCGATTTCACTGGTGTACATGTAGGAGGATGACAATCATGGATTTGTTGCATTCCGATTAATAAAGAAAGGTTATTATCTGAATTTTATAAAGAAAAGTTATTTTCTAATTTACTTAATTTATGTATCCAAAGTATCTATACTCTAGACATTTCTTTCTATTTAAATTCATTATACCAAAAGATCTAATGGTGTGATAAAATTTGGTGAACATGAAGATATAAACTTAACACCAGCAGGAGGATATACCATGCAATTTGAAAACCTTAAGAAAAAGAAAAAAGCTACGAAAGTCAGCCCATACAGCTTCTTACCGAGCCGGTACACACCCCCGAAAGGAACCCTCGCAACAAGCCTTCCTTCTTTTCAAAGGTATGTAGATGACTTGCGGAACTATTCCCAAAATAAAAGCATGAAGTTTAGAATTTTGTAGTCAATGTCCAATGCATATTTGGAATTTTTGTCAGTATTACTGCCATGGTCTTATGATATATATATTTTATTGATTTATGTGAAAAAACCAAAGCTTGATATATGTTTGTGAAATTTTGTTTGTAATACTTTAATATTATAATTGTAGAAGGAAAATATCTGAATGTTCACTTGATTCTGACTCAGAAAAGGTGATTCAACTTTAATTTTTATTTTCTTTACAATGTAATAATTCCATGCATTCTGTCTTCACAACTTTAGAAAAGGACTTAGCAATCATGTTCTATTGCTTATTAAATTGAATTTTTCTTAGTTTAGGTAGCAGATGTGGTTCTTTTGGATGTTGATGATGTAGAAACACCAGAAAATTCTTGAGAAGTGAGATATTTTTCAATTATTTTACAATACGTTGTCTTTTATTATATCCTTATGTCAGGTACACTTAATATAAACAAATTATTTACATTGCAGGAAAGAGAGTAAGATTACTATCCTTCAAGGTAAATTATATATATGCTAGTAGTTCTTTCTTAGTTATGCATTTTCTATTTCCATTTCAAATTTGTTACCTCGTGAGTAGGAAAGATCCAGAAGCTATCGAGCTTGATTATTATGATCTAAAATGCCTCGAACCGTGTCAATATCTATTATCCCTAGTTATGAACTTAATAACTTTTATATTCGGTAAGTGATTTTTTTTAGAACTAAACTTGTTCGGTCAATAGTCAAATGTAATGTAGTGTATACTCTTTTTAGAATTGCGTGGTTTATTTTTTTAAGTCTTTTTTGGTATATTTTAGAATATGCAAGTTTTGTGCTTGTTTGGTTTCATGTTTGATCAATTTTTAAGCAACACAGAATTTTTGCACTACCATCTATCGGCAACTACACTTCTCAAGTGCCCACAAATGAAGAGGGGCAGCATCGACAATCAATTCAAACTATGAGAGAATTCATGACGTTACCAATTCTTCACGCAAGCAAATTGAACAAGGTTATGTGCATAGTTATGAGAATTTTAGTTAGATAGACTATTTGTCGCGGCATTGTGACTTTTTTTATTTTAGGTACTAAAGTTTTTTTTTTAGACTGATTTAAATTTTCATGTTTTTTGAATTCTGGTTTGTATCAAAACAAATGCATGTTTGTTATTTCTATTGGATGTTGATTTGCAATTCAATTGATAATAGATATTTGTGTGATTTTTGTTTAATTCAATGTGAATAATGTGTATGGTTGAGAAATCCAAATAGCTGTGAATAATTAAAATTATATGAATTAAATAATGGTGGACCCTGCTAAATCTGACAATATATCATTTGGATCATTGATAAAAAACGTTGATATACCGACTATTATAAATTATGGGCCCCGCTAAATTCTGACAATATATTATCTGTGTCGCTGATCAAAGGTGTTAGTATACCGACAAATATAGTTTGTGGGCCCCAATAAATTCTGAAAATATATTATCTGGGTCGCTTAATAAAGGTGTCGGTATACCGACATAGTAACATCTAAATAGAGACGCGCTTATTGTTTGAATAAGCAATCAGAGAACATGGTATGCGTCGTTATCCCGACACAGATATAGGGACGCGTTAAGTAACCCGCGTCCTCGCGACACAGATGTTTATTATTAGCGGCTAGAGTATCGGAGTCGCTTGGGTAGCGTCTTTAGGTGGACGCAGATAGCTTTTCGTGTCGGAATAAGGACGCCTTTTTGCGAAGCAAATAATTGACATTCTAGTAGTGTAGGCAAGGCGTAGACGCCATGCGGTGTGTAAGCGGATTTGTAAGTACTATGTTTCCTTGTGCTGCAGCTTCTAAAAAAATTTATCATTAATTTTCCAGTCTTTTTCTTTTATTCTCATTTTTATTCTTTATTTTTTTTTTTGTTCGGAATCTTTCGACTCTTTGGAGCTATTGTCCCACACTCCCACTATAGTTTCGTTATAATTATTTCAGAAACATAGGTGATACAATGGAAAAAGTTTAGACGAATGATGTTAAAATCAATATGCCCTCAGTCGGTACAATATTTTATCTTTTTTTTAATTAATTTCTAATATATGATTCTAACTTGTTTGGGACAAAAGACTTAGTTGTTGTTGCTGTTGTTAATAATCCAAATTTTTGTATCCTTTATTCAATATGAAGCATAATCGATTTGATTTAATATACTTTTATTTAATCGAATTGATTTTATCTATATGAAGCATAATCTAGTTGAACTATTAGTAATACTTTTATTTCTACTGTTGTACTTTGGCAATTTTCACGATTCATTTTTATGATTGATATACATATTCTAAAATTTGGCACATACGCATTTACAACTTTAAGATATTGTGTATATATGGGCTCAAGCCTAGACTCTTCATTCAAATTCTAATCAAATCACAATCATTCGTCATTCTGGATGATTGATTTATATTTAGGCTTATGTAAAAAAAAAAAATATCCAAGGCAAAATTACCAATTTCATATTATTTTCATGGTCTAGCATGAAGAATGAAAAGACCGAGTACTAATTTTCTTGCTCCTATGATTAGTTTTCATTCGCAATGCAATTAACACTCAATTTGTGAAAAATGTGGAAGCTAGACCAATATGTAAGCACTCAACTCTCATGCATGAGGTCTTTTGTCAAGAAGATATATCAATACAGAAGCAAACAAATATGCATCAACAAACTACTATTAGCATATCAAATCACACACAAAAAAAAAAAAAAACAGAAAAGTTATTCCAACTAAATCTCCCAGCTAGAAACAAAATTGTAGTTTCTATTTGCTAATAATAATAATTGTTAATACAAAGCAAGGTTGTAATTTCTTTGCGATAGTAGTAACTATTATACATTAGGCACAATCCAAGTCCGCTTGTTTCCCTGGGATGGCCCACAACTTCAGATCTTTCTTCCCCCAACTCGTAGCGTCCAATTAACATCCTACTGTTATGATCCTCCTTTCTGTTCCATTTTGTAAAGTAGATACAGTTTCCCCTGATTCCATGGAAACCATCAGCAGATACGCAGAACCCATTAAATGAATTCAAGAATATCATTAGATCTCCAATGTTGCTCAGCTTGGTCCAATGGGGAGGGTACTCTCCTTCTTCCAGCTGGTACACTTCAAACCAACACTCTTCCAGAGGCACACAATCAGAGTATAAATGGTGTTGCACAATTCCCAACAAAGCACTGGGGGCATTAACTAGGCAGTCGAAATGATGTATCTGATTGGGAAGCCCTACATCGAACAGTTTACCTCCAGTGGTCAAGTTAATTGCATATAGCCTACATTGGAATATTGTGTGCCAGTAACTAATGAAAAATATCCTTCCTTTGTGGCAAACTACTACTGGACGACTAAGGATAATTCTTTGCAAACACGAATCTCCTCTTAAACCCCAATCATTTTCGTCTTTGTTCCAAAATCCTATACAATGTCCTCTTTCAGGGCAGTACACAAGCATTACCACACTATCAGGATTTCGAATAGGATTGTTGGTACCAATGTAGAGTGGAATAAAATTACGGAAATGATACGAACCATCCAACATTTTTCCATCCAACCATCCATCACCCAGCGATCCAGCGCACCAAAATTGGGCCTCTCTAGACGTGCATGACCATTTTTTTCGCGCTCTGACAATAGTTTCGCGCCCTGCCGTCATACCCGCGCGTATGGCACATGATGACGTATGGCCCATTAAGGGATCGGTTAGATTTCGCTTTTAAATGTTTAGATAAATACAACTAGGGATTGGTTATTTAGACGTAAGTATTTAAATTGGTAGATTTGTTACAGTAAATTAGTAAAGGCTTTTCAACTTTTTTTTGCACATTGTACCAACTAGTTCTGCGACACTATATACAGATATGGCTCATTTAATTACTAGATAGGATGGTTTAACATTAAATATATGTTCATTTAAATGGAAGCGTAATTATGATCCATAATAAAGCGACATTAATCACATCCATAATACATAATAATAAGATCCATAATAGCCAATCCAAATAATAATACATAATTATGATCCATAAAGAGACATTAATCACATCCATAATACAATTAAGTAATACCAGCATAAGTCATACAAATGTAAGTAGAAATGTTCAGTAAATATCATAATGTTGTTGAAGAAGATGATCCCTTGAGACATTGAACTCATCAACATTTTGCTGGACCTAGCAGATTGTTTGGGTGGGATTAGATTTTCAGTCATAAGTTGAACAAAGAAAAACTTTCGACAACATCTAAAATATTGTAATCACATCCCTTTGTGCATTTAACATAACATCTAAAGTAACAAACTGATCACTCGTATGAATCCACATGAATTTGATCGTGCCAACTATACCAATCTCTTCTAGAAATATAATCTCATGGCTATGTGCATTTAACACAATAGGTAAGGCACCTAACTGAACATTTAAGAGGATTCAGTCCACAACATGAATTAAAGGAATTGGGATTTCATTGCTACTAGTAAAGATCTAAAAAACATTATAAAAATATTTATATTAAACAGGAATAATTAATCAATTTATTAGTAAACCAAATAATATAGATAGCATCATGTGATATCTTGTACCATCAATACATGTAGAAATCTATCGATAAGAAATTCAATCAAGACATTAAATGTATAAATAACTGAATGGGTGGCGAATTACTAACCTGATCCCGACATTTTTTAAAAAATTTCGAAATCTTTCGAATCAATGGCACAAGATCAATACAAAACCTGTAATTGTAAAAAAAAAAATCCAACAAAATTTCAACTCTTGATGAAACAATGAAGTAACTGTGCATCTATCGCGCATCAGATTACAATAGAAACTATATTTCAATTGAATTCGAGGGAGAAGAGGAGATTTACAGAAATAATAGACGAAATATGATAAAGAGATTTAAATTATAACAAATTACACACCTGTTTATCAGTGCCAATTATCGGTCTTTTTGGCAAAAATTGAATACGATAGAGAAGGAAGGTTATCGCCTGAAGAAGTAAGGTTGTTTGATTTCTGAAATCGAAATTCAAACGAAAGGAGGCGACTGGAATGGTCCAGTGATTCGGAAGGGCATTTATTTGCCGCGCGATGTATTTTGATGTTTAGATGGGCCAGACGCTCAGGCCCAAAAAGAATGGCGTGCCTCTTTGGATGATTGGATGGAAAAATGAGGGATGGTAAACACCAATTACCATAAAATTATAGCAATCATCAAAAGGAAGGAGAAGCTCGCTCCTGGTAAATGGATTGAGGAGAGCTGGGGAGCAATTGTGATCTTCAGCACCGAATGTGACCAGATACCCCTCCAATTGTCTGAAGAACGTCTTGTTCTGTGCTTCCGGCAGTTGAAGACTGTAAGTCTTGCATGTGGGAAGTGAGTAAAGCTTGAATTCAGAGCTGTACTTGTGGTTAAGGTTGCAATCGAGTAGTAATGGGAACTGAGGTGGTCGCTCGGAGGGAGGGGCACCTGTGCACCACCCCTTGCATACTGCACGGAAGCAGATGAAGTCAATGGGGTCATAGAGTTTCGTGTAGATGTGACGAAGCAAATCAGGATGCAGCTCTGCCCATTGCCCTGGCATGCTTAATTTATCGTGTGTCTTTCTTCTATGTTCTGATATTATAGAATTAATAACAGTGTTTAAGAATTTATGATGTGTATGGTAGTATGTCTCAATGAAAAGGGTTATTTTCAACTGATAGACAAAGATTTAACTTTTTAGGGATCACAAGACTTCTTCAAGGAATAAGGAACGGTTTCTCAAAACAATTTAAAAATCTTTAGGGGTCACATGATATACTGGTAAATTGGTAATACATGGTGAAGTTAGTACTGCAGCAAATTAATCATATTGCAGAACCGGAGGGAATGCAAACACATAGATATCTACTATTTAACTTTATTATTTTAATGTGGTTTTCATAAACCGGAAGCAATTTATGCAAAAATCCTTAACAATTGGAGCAGAAAGGATGGTTACATGGATGCAAAAGCAACGAGCCTAAATGATCACTAATTAGATTGATAGGAGAACATTGAATGAAAATAAACAGAGAAAAGTGGAACTTGGCCTCGAACTTCTAAATCGAAAGTGGAACATTGAATGAAAATGATCATTCTCGGTGGGTATAAAGTATGGGATGGAGTATTTGGCCTTCCACGGTTCAACTCCTCTATGGTACTACAGACATCTCGTTACTTTCCTCATGTAGGACCTCTTGTTAGAGCATATGCTTCAAAATACCAAATTGTGATTAAGAATAAAATCAAATAAATTAATATTCAATAAATCAGAATAATAAATAAAGTAAAATAGATTGAAACAAGTTTACCCGGGCGAGTGAACTCTGTCCTAAGGTGTATTCCCCTCACGTACGAGGTCTTCGGAATCACCCCAAGATACCACGGGTTGTTCTCCTCTTTAGGGATACGTCCATGAGAGAAGAGATGGATCACTCCTTCAATATCCAGCGATAATTCAATGGAGAAATAGTATTGTAGAAGAATAGATTTGATAGAAATTGATAAGAAGATATCAACTAATCGGCATGAGCAACAAATTAATTGGCAGAGTGATTTGTTGCGAGTAATTAGTAGTGTATATAGAGACCTTTTAATTTCTGTCTCATCTCTTAACTAATAAACCGAAGGCCATAATATATAAGTAGAAAAGAAACAGTCAAGTAATGAAAAGTTGCCAAGAGATTAATAACCGCTAATGCCAACTGGATTACCCAAAAGGTGCAATGGTCTGTACCGACTCATTTATTTACAAATTCGGTTGTATTAAAGTAACGAATCATGTCATATAATAATAGATTAATCAAATTGACAAACCACTGGGGAAATAATAAACGGGAAATGATAATTAATTATATTATCAAAAGGACAATGATAAAAAGTATTTTGAGTTTTCTATAAATGTTCCAACACCTCTTATGGCCTTTCCGATGTTCTTCAACATGTGTCTTTTTTCAACTTCTCAGTAGACATCAATAGCGGAGCTTGGAAATGGACCTCAAATGACATTTACTCTGCTAATAGTGCTTATCATATTCTCTCCAACATTGGAGTCACTTCAATTTTTCACCCTTCTCTCTGGAAGATAAAAGCCCCACCTAAAGTAAAAATCTTCCTTTGGTTACTTATTCTCGACCGACTTTTAACACAAAAGAATCTCCTTGCTCGAGAATGGCCTACAGAATCAACATGCCCTAGTTGCAATACGTGGCTTGTTGGAATCAAGTGAACACCTCTTTTTGGAGTGCCATTATGCTACTAATGTGTGGTCCCTGCTTCAAATCCACCTGAGGCTACCTTTCCTACACTTTGCTCGAGACAACCTCATCTTTTGGTTGACTCATAGGAATCTACGCATCAAAAATTGGGACATCATTTGGGCTGCAACAACCTGGAATTTATGGAAGGCGAGAAACAAATGGATTTTCTAGGATATTGAGACGCCACCTCACTTAATTCTAAAGGAGATAACTGCATGCATCGGCAATTGGACTAGCCATGCTAAGGATTTTTTAACTTTTCTTGCTTTCCTCTTTTTCCTTTCTTTGCTTTGTACATTTGTATAATTAGTCTTTTTTTTTCTTTTTACCTTTTATTTTGTAAATACTTTTCTTATTAATAAAATTTGTCGGCGTGTGATTGCCACCTGATCTCCAAAAAAAAAAATAAATAAAGTATGGGATCAACTATAATCAATACATTTTTTTCGAGTTACTATTAAAAAAAAAAAAGACAAAATCGGATATAAACCCCTTAAATCTTCTCAATTCGGAAATAAATGCCTCAAATCTCCAATTCGGAAATAAACCCCTCAAATTATATTTTATTCAGAACTGAACCTTTTCTTTTATTCTGGTCATATTTTAAAAAGAAATGTTACATTTATAACTTTGTTACAGAAATACCCTTCCCCTTCCGGGACGCTCTTCTTGTTTTTTTTTAGAAATTTTTTACGGTGGCTGTCAAGGGAAAAGTGAAAACAAAAGAGAAAAAAAGAAGTAAAACTCTAATACTAGCAGACAAAGAGATTAGCAAAACTTCCAAGGGTCTTCCTGGACGCTCTTCATCAGGACCATTCGTCTTCTCCATCCTGGGTCCAGGGATACAAAAAAAATAATAATAATAATAATAATAATAGTAAATAAGTAAATAAAAAAACTAAATTCTGATTTTATTTATTTATACGTTTGTGCTGTTATTGGTGATATAAAAGAATCTTCAAATTGCATATTATTTTGTAAAACATTGGTCAGGTCTGACACACTAACTGCGGGGATAGTTTATGGCGCTATACTATCTGACAAAACATTATCCAACTTTATATTTACTTCTTCTTTTTTAATGTTTCATTCAAAGAGCAGTCCAACAACAGTTCTTTGCTTTTAGTTTTAGTTTGTGACTTTCATACCTTATCTATTTTTTATAAAAGAAATAAGGTACGAAAAAATATGAACAAATTAATTAGGAAAACAAATAGCAAATCGTTAGTTTTAGTTAGCATACTGAAAAGAATAAAATCAGAAATAGCCTTTCCTTTTGATATACGCTAGAGCATAGCAAGGCGAGGAGATGGCCCTGATCAAAATCTTTTTCTTTAAAATGGAATTTCATTTCATTAAAAATTTTCTGATCAAAATGAACAGATTTGATGTCATTTGATTGAAATTTCTATGTTATTAGATTCAATGAAATGAAATCCAATGTAAAAAACATTATTTTGATCAAGACCGATTGTTTAGGCAGGGAAGAGAAATATATTTCTGTGACAAATTAGTGAATCTGATTTCTTTAATTTAAAATATTATCAAAATAAAATGAAAATGGTTTATTTCTATACAAATAGTATTTGAGGAATTATTTTGAATTTAAAGATTAGAGGAATTTAAGAGGACATTTGTATGGTTGAGCAAGGTACGGTGCATGGTTGAGCATGTAAACTATTCAAACCAGGTCAAGAAAGTGGCAGGGGCTGCTGCTAAGTATGGTTCATGGCTGCCATACCCGAACTAGGCCTTAGCGGGTGTTGTTGTGGTGCAGGCCAATGATGTTGCGGTGCAAACTGAGGTATGGTCACCATGCCTTAACATGAGTAAGGTAGGACAGTAGCATGACTAAGTGACGGTGTGGTTGTGGTGAGCAACATAGGACTGTGCGGTGCTAACAACATAGGACTGGTGAGCACATCAGGATGAAGCTCTGCCCAACGTGCCAGTTCACTCTTTTTATTGTTCGTCATTCTTCTATGTTCAGGTAGAGTTAATAACAGTATATAAGAATTCATGATGTGTGTTGAACAAAGAAAAGGGGTTGTTGTAGACCAATAATTATGTCATTACTTAAGGGTCACAAGTCGCAACATTTTTTCAAGGAAAAAGAAAAATTTATCAAAAGAAATAAGGGTTTATGGGTCACCGGATATACTAGGTGAAGTATCATGAATCAAAAAACCAATTTGCGAACTGTGGGAAGTGCAAACACAAATGTAGAGGCCGCTTACGAATTTTCTAATTTTCAAAAGTACATCTTCATGAACAGGAAGCAATTTATGCAAACCTAAAAAATGGAACGGCAGGTTAGTGATACCAGAAAGTACCAATTTTGGAGCGTACGGAAAATTAGATAAGAGAACTTCTCTAATTGAAGAGATTTTACTTAATTGAATGAAAAGAAACAGAGAAAACTGAGGTAACTTGCCTCTTAACTTCTCAGTTGAATGCTTGAAGCTATCGCAGCCTCCAATTTCGTTCCTTTGTTTCATCAGGGCCAGGAGGGCATTCTCGGTGGGTATAAATACTTTCTGAGTTAGTATAAAAATAGGCATGGTGTAGACGCGATGCGGTGTGGTGTGTAAACGGATTTGTAAGTATTTTGTTTCCTTGTGCTGCAGCTTCTCAAAAAATTTATCATTAATTTTCCTGTCCTTTTTCTTTTATTCTCATTTTTATTTTTTATTTTTTTGGTTCTTTGGAGTTATTGACTTATTCCCCACTGTGGTTTCGTTATAACTATTTTCAGAAATAAAGGTGATATATAATGGGAAAAAAAATATATTAGACGAATGATGTTAAAATCAGTATGTTATCAGTCGGTACAGAGTTTTATTCCTTTTTAATTAATTTCTAATATATGATCCAACTTTCCTGGGACGAAAAGCTTCGTGCCTTAGTTGTTGTTGTATATCATCCCATTTTTTATATCCTGTATTCAATATGAAGCATAAACGATATTTAATATACTTTTATTTAATCTAATTGCCTTTATCTATATGAAGCATGATCTAGTAGAACTATTAGTTATACTATTATTTCTATTGTTGTACTTTGGCAATTTACATGATTGATATACATATTCTAAAATTTGATACATACGCATTTACAACTTTGAGATATTATGTATGTACACTTTAATGAACATGTGTTTGAGACTTGATATGAAAAAGTTCTAAATAACCACAGCATGTATTATCATTATTATTAGGGTAATTCTTCCCAGGATGTATGGGCTCAAATCTAGATTCTTTATTCAAATTCTAAGCAAATCACAATCATTTCATCATTCTGAATGATTGATTTAGATTTAGGCTCATGTAAAAAAATATATCCATAGCAAAATTACCAATTTCTTATTATTATCACGGTCTAGCATGAAGATTGAAGAATGAAAAGACCAAGTACTAATTTTTTTGCTCCGATGATTAGCCTTCATTCAGCAATGCAATTAACACACAATTCGTGAAAAAAGTGGAAGCTAGACGAATATGTAAGCATCTCATGCATGAGGCCTTTTGTCAAGAAGATGTATCAATACAAAAAGCAAACAAATATGCATCAACAAACTATTCTTAGTAGATCAAATCACACAAAAAATATTATTGAAACACAAAAAGAAAAAATAGAAAAGTTATTTCCACCTAAAGCTCCCAGCTAGAAACAAAATTGTAGTTTCTATTTGCTAATAGAGTAATAGTTGTTAATAATACAAAGCAAGGTTGTAATTTCTTTGTGATAGTAGTTACTATTATACATTAGGCACAATCCAGGTCCCATTTGTATCCCTGGGAAGGCCCACAACTTCAGATCTTTCCTCCCCCAACTCGTAGCGCCCAATTAACCTCCTACTGTTATGCTCATTTCCATTCAATTTTGTAAAGTAGATACAGTTTCCCCTAATTCCATTAAAACCATCAGCAGATACACAGAACCCATTATATGAATTCAAGAATATCATTAGATCTCCAATGTTGCTCAGCTTGGTCCAATGGGGAGGGTACTCTCCTTCTTCCAGCTGGTACACTTCAAACCAGCACTCCTCCAGAGGCACACCATCAGAGTATAAATTGTGTTGCTCAATTGCCAACAAAGCAATGGGTGCATTAACTAGGCAGTCGAAATGATGCATCTGACTGGGAAGCCCTACATCGAACAGTTTACCTCCAGTGGTCAAGTCAATTGCATATAGCCTACATTTGTATATTGTGTGCTGGCTGTAACCAATGAACAATAGCCTTCCTTTGTGGCAAACTACTGGACCACTAAAGATAATTCTTTGCAAACACAAATCTCCTCTAAAACCCCAATCATCTTCGTCTTTGTTCCAAAACCCTATACAATGTCCTCTTTTAGGGCAGTACACGAGCATTACCACACTATCAGGATTTCGAATAGGATCAGTGGTACCAATGTAGAGTGGAATAAAATAATAGCTATTATAAAAAGGAAGGAGGAGCTCGGTCCTGGTAAATGGATTGAGGAGAGCTGGGGAGCAATCGTGATCTTCAGCACCGAATGTGACCAGATAACCCTCCAATTGTCCGAAGAACATCTTGTTCTGTGCTTCCGGTAGTTGAAGACTGTAAGTCTTGCCTGTGGGAAGTGAGTACAACTTGAATTCAGAGCTGTACTTATGGTCAAGGTTGCGTTCGAGTAGTAATGGGAACTGAGGTGGTCGCTCGCAGGGAGGGGCACCTGTGCACCACCCCTTGCATACTGCACGGAAGCAGATGAAGTCAACGGGGTCATAGAGTTTCGTGTAGATGTGACGAAGCAAATCAGGATGCAGCTCTGCCCATTGCCTTGGCATGCTTACTTTATCGTGGGTCTTTCTTCTATGTTCTGATATTATAGAATGAATAACAGTGTTTAAGAATTTATGATGTGTATGGCAGTATGTCACAATGAAAAGGGGTTTTTTCAATGGACTGACAAAGATTCAATTTTTATAGGTATGACAAGACTTCTTCAAGGAATAAGGAACGGTTTGTCAAAACAATTTAAAAATATTAGGGGTCACATGATATACTGGTAATACATGGTGAAGTTAGTACTGCAGCAAATTATCATTTTGCAGAACCGGAGGGAATGCAAACACAAATATATGGGGCTGCTTTTGATATCTACAATACAATTTAATTTTATTATTGTAATGTGGTTTTCATAAACTGGGAGCAATTTATGCAAAAATTCTTAACAATTGGAGCAGAAGGACCACATGGATGCAAAACTAACAAGCGTAAATGATCACTAATTAGATTGATAGGAGAACATTGAATGAAAATAAACAGAGAAAAGTGGAAAAGTTCTCAACCGAAGCTATGGCACCTCCAATGTTGTTCCTTTCTTCCGTCAGGGGCAAGAGGCTTTCTCGGTGGGTATAAACTATAATAAGTACAAATTTTTCGAACTACTATACTAAAAAAAGGCAAAATCAGATATAAACCCCTTAAATCTTCTCAATTCGGAAATAAATCTCTCAAATCTCCAATTCAGAAATAAACCCCTCATATATCCATCCTATTTTATTCAGAAGTGAACCTTTTCAATTATTCTGGTCATATTTAAAAATTTTAATTTATATAACTTTGTTACAGAAATATCCTTTCCCTTCCTGGACGCTCTTCATCAGGACCATTCGTCTTCCCCATTTAGTGATACAAAAAAAAAAAAACTAAATTCTGATTTTTATTCTTTATACGTTTGTGCTGTCATTGGTGATATAAAAACATTTCCAAATTGCATATTATTTGTAGAACATTGTAGTCCGGTCCGATTGCTATCTGCCAGGATAGTTTCTGGCGCTATACTATCTGAGAAATATTATCTAACTTTATATTTACTTCCTTTTTTAAATGTTGAATTCCTTGAAAAATAAAAATAAATAAAACCACATTACCCCCATTCAAAGAGCAGTCCAACAGCAGTCCTTTGCTTTTAGTCTTAGTTTGTGACTTTCATACCTTATCCATTTCTTATAAAAGAAATAATGTACGAAAAAATATTAACAAATTAAATTAGGACAACAAATAGAAAATTGTTAATTTTAGTTAGCATACTGAAAAGAATAAAATCAGAAATAGCTTTTCCTTTTGATATACGCTAGAGCAGAGCAAGGGGTGGAGATGGCCCTGATCAAAATTTTTTCTTTAACACAGGATTTCATTTCATTAGAAATTTTCTGATCAAAATGAATAGATTTATTGTTATTTGATTGGAATTTCTATGTTAATAGATTCAACAAATGAAATGAAATCCAACATACAAAAACATTTTGATCAAGGCAGATTGTTTAGCATGGAAGGAAAGATATTTCTGTGACAAATTAATGAATATGATTTCTTTAAATATAAAATATGATCAAAATAAATGAAAATGGTTTATTTCTATACAAATAGGATTTGAGGGATGTATTTTGAATTTAAAGATTACAAGAATTTATTTCTGAATGAAAACGATTAGAGGGGTTTATATTTTATTTGACACTATTAAAAAAATGTAAGGTAGAGAGAAGGATTTCTTAAATATTTTATTTATGAGGTGATAAGAATCATCTCCACATTTTATCATCCCATCATCTCCATTTTTCTTTCTTTCTATTTTTGGAATGCAAGTAATTAAGCACTAACTACCTTTTTATTTTTGTCTCTCATCTCGTGCAGAGCATGGGAGGTGATTCGGGCAACTAAATTTTTTCTTGTAACAACATAATTTTGTACTAAATATCTAAATTATCCTTAGTATCAATTAAGACCTATTAATTACCGCTCAATCTTTTCCTAATTACCTTCCTTTTTCCATTTTTCTTTCTTACAGTTACAGACATAGTTCGTTAATCCATAATTTCTCATACACCCTAATAATATTGTATTAATGGCAAAATAGGGGTTGCTGATCAAATATAGTTAGGCATAGTTCTTTAATCCATAATTTCTCTTACACCATAATAACATTGTATTAATGCCAAAGAGCACAACACTTTTATTGGTCATTCACTAAATATGCAAAATTAATGCAATAATACGATTCAATTTTCCTTTTTTTTTTTGCTTATACTTATCAATGCATTACTTGGATTAAAAAAAGTGCTTTGCAAAAATAAATTCCATACCACCACACGACTTGAGATTTATTTGCACAAGTGATATGCAAATGTAAATTTTTGAAAATAGCGACGTAAGATGTCAAAAGGAGGGATAATACATTTCTTTTTTAAAGGAAACTTAGAAGAGAAAAAAAAAAACACAGTTAAGGAAATAAAATTAAAGCACGGTGAAAGAATAAATTGGTGATAGATCTTAATTAATACTGAGGGTAATTTAGACATTTAGTAAAAATATATGTTGCTCGAAAAATAAATCCAATTATCCAAAGCACCTCCCTCAGAGCATACACTTCTCATCCTTGTGTTTTCCTCCCTCTCCTCACCTCATTTATTCCATAATAAGTAGCATTTTTTCTAGGATAATTATTTCTTTTTCTCAGGACAGTTAGGAATATTATCTATGACAATTAGTATTTTTCTATTGCAATAAATATTTTTCTGATTTTTTATAGGGTGAAAATTTTTTCCAGAACAAAATCAAACAAATGAACAATTATGTTATATAACTAGAAAAATTAGCTAGAGCCGTTTGGATGCTCTGGGAAAAGGGAGAATTTCCTATTCATAGGCATAAATTTATTATAAACAATTCAAACTCTTCACAAAGTTACACACTTTCCAATAAATTTATGTCAAGGAATTGGAAATTTCCCAAATTCCTAAGCGATCCAAACGGCCCCTTACATAACTAGGACAATTAGCTATTTTTTTAGAACAATTAATTTTTTTTCCATGAGTGAACATGTTTTTAGAACAAACCAAAACAATTAGTTTACAGGACTAGAACAATTAATTATATTACATAACTAGAATAATTAGTTTTTTTTTTCCTAAGACAAAGGGTGGGCAGTCCTAGATTGGATGAGGGGACGATGGAATTTAAGGGGCCGTTTGGATCCCCATGGGATTTTGGAGAATTTCATCTTCCTACCATAAATTTATTATAAACAATCCAAACTCTTCACAAAATTACACACTTTTCAATAAATTTATTCCTAGGAATTGCAACTTCCCCAAATTCCTCAAATTCCTAAGCGATCCAAACGGCCCCTAAAGGAAGTTACTACTGGATGGGGATAAGGAGAAGGTGGAAATTTCCGTTTTATTTCCTTATGCAACTTATCAAAATTTATTCGGCTTCTTTCTTGATCGGAAAGTATAATCATTTTATAGAGGTTTGTTAGAATGCTACGCGTAGCACAAATGGATCTCATGCTATACGTTCATTTTCATATTTATGATTCACCCGAACGAATCAATTAATCTTATCTTCGTATTCAATATAATAGGAACAAACCACTTTATATCTTTAAGAAATTAAGAAAATGAAAGCATTACATTGTTTCAATTTCATATTGACACCCGACAAAATAGAGAAACGGCACTGCTACAAACAATCTCATAGTACCAGTGCATAAGAGCTATTTAGCCTTTGAGTACAACTGGAAAACCAATTTTGTATTGATTTTCCATATTCCCATAAAGGAAAAAAAGCAAATTTCTTTCTTTTCTTATTATTTTCATGCTCTAGCATTTAGAAAGCAAACACTAATTTTCATGTTCCTATCACTAGCCTTCATTTTGCATCGCAATTAACACTAAATTTGTGAAAAAGAATGGAAAATATATATTAATTAGCATATCAAGAAGCATTAACTCATACTTTTATACATTAGCATATCAACTGATACAATATATATTTATGAAGCACTAATAGAAAAATAAAAAGTTATTTCCACCTAAAGCTCCGAACTAGGATACAAATTGTAGCTTCTCTTTGCTAATAGTTGCTAATACAAAACAAGGTTGTAATTTCTCTTTGCTGGTAGTTACTATTATACATTAGGCACAATCCAGGTCCCACCTGTATACCTAGGGTGGCCCACAACTTCAGATCTGCCCTCCCCCAACTCGTACCGTCCAATTAAAGTCCTACTATTATGATCATCCTTTCCGTTCCATTTTGTAAAGTAGATACAGTTCCCCCTGATTCCATCAAAACCATTAGCAGATACGCAAAACCCATTATTTGAATTCAGGAATATCATCAAATCTCCAATGTCACTCAACTTGGTCCAATGGGGAGGGTTCTCCTCTTCTTCCAGCCGGTACACCTCAAACCAACAGTTTTCCAGAGGCATGCGATCAGTGCAAAAATTGTGTTGAACAATTCCCAGCAAAACGCCAGCTGCCTCAACTAGGCAGTAGAAATCACCTATTTGATCTGGTAACCATAAGTTCAATAGCTCATCTCCAGTGGGCAAGTCAATAGCCCAAGTTCTTCTGTTACGACAGATAAACAGTCTTCCTTTGTGGAATACTCTGGCAGAGCCCAGGTCTCTTTTTCTCAGAACCCAATCATTTTCATCTTTGCTCCAAAACCCCAGATGTTGTCCTTTTTCAGGACAATGCACATGCATTACCACACCATCAGTATTCGGAGTAGGGTCGCTGGTACCAATGTAAATTGGAGTAAAGAAATTGCAATTGCCGAAAGGAAGGGGGAGCTCGGCCCTGGTAAATGGATTGAGGATAGTCGGGTTCCTCGGGGAGGAATCGTCTCCTGTACCAAATGTGACAAGATGCCCCTGAGACTGTTCGAAGAACATCTTGTTCTGTACTTCGGGCAGTTGAAGCTTATAAGTCCTGCCAGTGGGGAGCGAGTACAGCTTGAACTCAGGGCTGTACAAAGGATCAGGTTCCCTCTCGAGTAGTAATGGGAACTGAGGTGGGCGCTCAGAAAGAGGAGTACCTACATGCCACCCCTTGCATACAGCACGGAAGCGGATGAAGTCAACGGGGTCGTAGAGATTCGTGTAGATGTGACGAAGCAAATCAGGATGCAGATCACCCCATGGCTTTGGCACGGTTTTTTTATTGCGTGTCATCTTTCTACGTTCTGAGTGAGTAACCGTATATAAGAAAAGGGGTTAGTATAGACCGACAAAATTAAGGTTTAATCATTTTGGGGTCACAAGATTTCTATAAGGAAAAGGAAAAAGTTTGTCAAATTGATTTGGGATTTAGGGTTCACAAGATATACTGGTACTAGTATTTGGTGATGTTTTGTGCAGCAAACACAAAAGTAGAGGGCCGCTTTTGATTCTCTAGCTACAAGACTACAACTTAATTTTCTAATTTGAAGTAATTTTCATCAACTGGGAGCAATTTAAGCAAAGTATTTATACTGGTTTTTATCAACTCACCGAATGTACAGGTACAAAGTATTTACTATTTAGCAACAATAATCACTAATTAGATAGAAGTTCACTAACTGACGAGATTTTTACCAAATTGAACAAAAAAAAAAAAGAGAAAACTGTACAAACTTGCCTCTATTTCATCAGTTGAAGCTATCTCACCTTATGATTTCATTCCCTTCTTTCCTCAGAGGCAGGTTGCTTCCTCGGAGTGCCTTCCTATATATATATTGTTTTGAGTTAATATTCCCTATAAAAAAAAGGCAAAGGCCGAGACGCGGAAGTGCACGCGGTTTTCTTATATATTTTATTTAAGTATGTGTAAAGAGCCTCAATTGAGAAATTGTCCTTGAATTTCCAGTCTTCTTCGTCTCTAATCTCTATACCAAACGACCAAATCCACAAGTCCAATGAGAGGAATTCTGGTCAATTTAGACCCGCCTAATTCTTGATCGGAATATATTATGCATGCAATATGCAATTAATTTGATATGGGTTGCATATGCTTGCTGCACAAGAAATCACCCAACTTTTGATTCTTTCGGGCTATTTTATTTTATTTTATTATTATTTTTTTTTTAAACAAAGAACCCAAAGAAGGAGAGCCCAATATTGTAAAACCAAACCAAAAGTGTAGAGTCACAAGCAGTGACTTAGATACAAAATTCAAAGCAAAAACAAAACAAAGGCAAACATCCTAACATCAATATTTTAGAAGATAGCTTAAAATCAGCCACGACTGGCGTATGGACCTGTCAGCTCCTATTATATCTTAACTTTCGAGGTTCTAATGGCTAATCTGAACCGCTCAATGTGTTCTCCATATTGAAATCTCATTGGAGACCAAATTTTACATTTTTCTGATTTTATTTAATATTTTTTTAGATTTTTAAAAATCATAGTTATTGAAGAGTCCAGAATTGTTTAGATTAAGAATTTTGTAAAATATCAAACAAATACTAAAAAAAATCAGAAAAATAAAACAATTTGTCTCCAACGAGATTTCAATATGGAGAACACATTGAACAGTTCGGATCGAATATTAGAATTTCGAAAATTGAAATTTGATCGTAGCTGACACTCTCATCCGTCAGTCGCGACTCATTTTAGAGTCATATTTTAGTCCACAAAGCAACAAAACAAATAAGCAACAATCCCCTTCTGGCCCTGGCTGAATATACAGCCTGGGAGTTGCATTAGTTGCTCCTCTGATTACTTGAGCCTAATTTGTCTCCAAACCTGGTTCTTTGGCACTATTGACCCGCTGTATTTTTGTTCTAATTATTTCAGAAATTAAATGTAACTCAATTAAACAAAATTGCGAATGCTGTTAAAATCACAGTTTTATTATTCCCTAAAATACTTTATATTTTTCCCTTTTTTTCTTAATTCTAAAATGTGATCCAATTTTTTCTATCCTTCTTCAATTACGAATATGCTATTTATTGTTTAATTTAATTGAATTGATTTATATATATACATGAAGACGAAGCATAACCTTGTCACCGAAAACTAGGTTAAAATACATATGTTAGCAACCAGCAACAAACGTTTCGCAGAAAAATGCAACATCCGGACATCCCGCTGTTTCAAGGAATCTTCTAAAATTTTAAAATGTTAATTTTTTTTTTTCCGGGAGAAGCTTCGTCACATGTCAACTATGCTTTCCTGGAAATTCTTCACGAGCTGTGCTTCAATTAAATTTTGAATCATTAATAATTCTTTTTACAATGCCTCCCCTAGCTGTTTTTAAATAAGTTTTTTTCCCATCTAAACAAAAATAAAGTTACATTGTGATCAGGACAAAACTAAAGGAGAACTGAATTTAATTAAATAAAAATTAAAGAATATACATAATTTTTTTCCTACTAACAGATCCCCAATGAATAAGAATTTTGTAATATGAAAAAGACAGTATGAAAATGAACACGAATGAAATACAAGCATCACAAGCTTAATAATATTTTAGTCAAGAAGGTTAAATTTAGAGTTTTGCAAACTGTCACATATTTTGTTGATGTGCTCACCAGCATGTAACACTCTGTTTACAATTTTTTTCCCAGACTAAATGTAATCGTCCATTTGTAAGTGAACTTTTGATAAAAACTGATTCTTTATATTAATTATTATTATTTCATTTTTTTTCTATAGCGTCAATTTGAATTGTTAACGTTGCTTTAATTTGCTTGATGTTTCGTTTATTTCCTATTATATTAGCTTAGCGCCTTAGTCTCTTATCCACTAATGGGTTCTATTTACACAAAGATTTTCACAGGCCTCACTTAATAATATTTTTTATAAGCTTAATAATAAGGCATGTAAAAAAGATTTTTAACAATCTTGTATTTACTTAGAAACAGGGTCTGAACAGGAAATATGTCGTCTTTCATGGAAAGAGATACTTTTTTTTTCCTTTTTTTTAATGTAAATATAATGCATATCAATTTAAATTATTTATTTATTCATCATTTTGGCTTTTATGGACATGTTTGGCATGCATGAGGCTAGTCTGAACAGGAAATTTGTCGTCTTTCATGGAAAAAGATACTTTTTTTTTCCTTTTTCTTTATGTAAATTTAAGGCAAAATTGTCTGTATACCCCTCAAATTTTCTTCGTCCGTCTGTATATCCCTCAAATCTCTAAACTCGTTTGTATACCCCTCTAATCATGCGATTAACTTATATATAACCCTATTTATTTTTCTACTGATTTTTTAAATTTTAAAAGTATGAATTATTTATTATGGACGAAAATGCCCATGCCCATTTAGCATCTTCTTCCCGGCGAGAAAACCTTCTTCTTTCATACCTATTTAATAGGAATTTTATATCTTTCTAAACCACTATTGATACTATAGGTAAGAAATATTTGCAATATCATAGAATGCATTTATCATTTATATAATGCAACGAATAGATATAGTAATAATAAATGCAATTTCTTTCTGGTAATAGAGCGATACTGTATATGATCACTATTTTATTAATTGTTTTGACTTTTTGAATTGTCATTTAGAGCTTTATACAATTTGGGGATTGAAGATGACGTTTCTAATTGAGGATATGCAATTCACTAATAAAGGACCTGAGTTAAACAACACAAGGTCTGGAAAATAAAATGTAGTTTCTTCTCTAAAAAGACAAAGCAAACAAAAAGTAGCGTCGGGGTAGAATATTTTCTGCCGATTTAGTCCGTGATTAATAATTATTTAGGAAGAGATTTATTGATGAATACGGGTTATCCGCCGGGCTAGATTGGCGATTGCCATGGGCAAGGATATATTCGTCCAAAATAAGGTAAAAGTTTTTAAATATTTAAAAATTCAGTTGAAAAATAAATAAGAGTATATATAAGTTAATCACATGATTAGAGGGATATACAAGCTAGTTTAGAGATTTGAGGGGTATATAGACGGACGAAGAAGATTGGAGGGGTATACAGATAATTTTGCCTAAATTTAATGCATATCAATTTAAATTATTTATTTATTCATCATTTTGGCTTTTATGGACATGTTTGGCAGGCTAGTCTAACTTCTTAAGTTAGTAAACTAATTTGTTAACAAATTTGCTAAAAAAATAATAACTTTCCTTAATCTCACTAATCTATAATGGTCGCTTCTTTGGGCAACATCCAATTCACTCGGTACAACATTAATGGACAAGATTACCCCTCTTACTAATGAAATGCACTTCAAAATCATATTTAAATCCATAATTAAAATATCGACTTTATTAAATCCATATTATTTATATGAAAATATCGGCCTTATATAAACATTAGGCATGTCGCTAGAAAATATATTTGATAAATTTGATCGCACTAAAATAAAATATTTTTCCATTAATTTCTCTAGTAATTTTAGATAAAATAATTTATTATATATTTTTATTAGACTATACTTTTTTTCTCAGACTCTTAGTTTATATTATTTTAACTAATTTTATTTTAATTAAAGAATTATAAAAAATAATATTGGAATGCATTTGCTTAGTTAGAGGGACAATTTTGTCAACTAATGTAGTCGGAAGAAAATTTTATGTTGCCCGAAGCAGCTGCCATCTATAATGTCGCCAAAGCCTCTAATTTTTTTTCAGCTATTATACTAAATAAACCATCGCTGCCATTTAAAATAGAAATCTAAACTAATGAATAAAGAAATGTATAAAGTAAATGTTCATCAAACATTTGAGAATACATAGGTTTTAAATACTTATGTTTTTTTAATTTTTTTAGATTGTTATACTTAAGGCTTCGGTAGCAAATAATACCCTTAGAAAGCCGAAAAATTAAAAAATAATATTAAATTAATATAATATATTAAAAATAATATCAATATAATAATATTTTTTAAAATAGTATCACAAGATCGGAATCTGGGATTCTGACCGCAATTACGGAATCCGGGATACCGATCTTAGCTAAAATCGGAATCCCGAATTCCTATCTTAGCTAAGATCGGAATCCGGGATTCCGATTTTAGCTAACTACTCATTTAAATATTATTTCTAATATTTAAAGCTAAGATCGGAATCCCGGATTCCGATCTTAGCTTTAAATATTAGAAATAATATTTAAAAATAATATTTAATTAATTTATTTAATTAAATATAAATTTAATTTATTTAATTAAATATAAATTTAATTAATTAATTTAATTTATTTATTTAATACATATAAAAATCATTTTGTGGCTATTGCAATTTAGTTCGAGGCAAATTAGAGACGCATTTGAATCATCTTTCAACTTTCGAGTCATTGTGATAGGAATAGAGGACGTGTATGCCTATGGAGGACATCGAAATTTCATGAAATAAGAGATATTTGAATAAAAACATGAGAAAAAGTGAGACAAAGAGGAATAAATAATGATAAACGGGTGGGTTGAACTATACACGGGTTTACAAGTATAAAATCCGTAACCCAACCCGAAGTATCGGGTTTGTCAAAATTAGAACCCGTACCCAATCCAACATCATGCTAACCCGGTAAAAAACGGTTCGGGTCAGGTGGGTTGAATGGATTGAACGAATTTACGATTTTTTTGTACACCCCTGCATGCGTGAGAAGGGCCGGAGGCTTCACGCATGATAATCTAATGGCTGAAGTTATTGCCAACTGTATGAGAAATACAGTAAAGAAAGATGTCGGTATTTCCTTACCGGGCGTGAAATCTCTATTGGAGAAAGAATACCCAAATGTGGTGCCCACTTGTAACAAGATTTGGCATGGGCGAGAGAGAGCAATCGAACATCTTTTCGGATCGTGGGAAGATTCATACAACAAACTCCCGAATCTTTTATTGCCTATACAGATGACGACACCCGAGACGCAGATCAAATGGTTGTTTAAAAATTTATAATTTTAATGTAAATTAATTAAAAATTTATAACTTAATTATTCATTTTTTAATTAAATAAATTATTTAAACAAATTAATTAAATTTATATTTAATTAAATAAATTAATTAAATATTATTTTTAAATATTATTTCTAATATTTAAAGCTAAGATCGGAATCCGGGATGTAACTATGCTGTAACTATGTCACATACTCACATGGAATGGCGCCTAATCATTGTGGAACTTGTAAATGTAGTTAACGTGCCTATGCTGTAACTATGACATTGTTTCCATGAGGCCATGACCCGTAGGAACACTCGTGGCTTATATTTACAAGCACTAACAAGTGACAGAAACAATAACACTACAGGAAAGCAGTAAAGACTGTAAACTCACCACAAGGAGGAGAAAAAAAAAAGGACAGTAAAATCACCGCAGGAAAACATCGCGATCTTGCAAAACAGTGAATGTACACAAATACGTCAGATATCTTCTCTACTTCCGAATTACGATACTTTTATTAATTGAGTAATTCTTTGTTGGTATAAAAAAGAAAAAACAAAAAAGTGACGTTGAGTTCAAGGCCCCAGCTCCTTTTTTTCACGGTTTTGGTTTACCCATTTAAGGCCCAAAAAGTGAGAAAAATATATATATATTTTTTCAGGTCCCGTGACGTGATTTTGCAACCGAGAAGGCGAGAACAGAACTTGTGACTTCCCTCAAAAGTTGATTAAAGTCTTGCACATGATACTGTTCTTCGTGTCCTACAACTGAGAGAATTGATTTGCGTCCAATCAACAATTTTCCCTGCCAAAATCTTCCAAGTTAAATCCTCCGTCTACAAAAAAAAGACATCGAGGCCGGGGCACGGCACAGTACCTCTGATGACGAATTATTGACAAAATTTGTAATTGTTAATGTATCCAATCCAAGTTTTAAAAAAACTCCGTTTTTTCGCCAATTTTTCTTAATTTTTTTTCATACCGCACAACGATTTTATCTGTTTTATCACCGCACAAACCATTTTATTCCTGTTTTATCACCTTTTTATCAGCGATAAACGCTAAATCACCATCCAACCGTCAAACCACACAAATCGCATTTTAAAATCTTGATCTAATCTATTGTGCAGGAAATTATTCCATAATTATCAGGGCTGGAGCTATTAATCTGTACAAGACAAGTCCAGCAAATTTTATAAATTGAGAATATAATTTATATATATCTTTTTTAGTCCTGAACGTATTTTGTAATTTTCAGATATTGTCCAACAAACGGTGGCTTCCCGACAGTGCAGGCCTTCACGTTGCTCAGGATGTGCTGCAAGTTCGATTGAAGCAGTGTGTTAATCACATTATTATCTTCCAATTGAAATATTAGGTCAGCTAATATAAATTTTTTAATCCATGAAAACAAAATAAAAAATGCTAATAATAATTTTTTTGAAAAAAAACAGAAATTACCTTAAAGCACCAGAGCTGATCATACTTTTTAATTCCCCACCATAAGCGTCCAAGGAGAATGCTGTGCTCAAGCAATTAAAAAATAAAATAAATAATGACATTTGAGTATTTGACTTAATTAGTACAAAATCCTATGGTCACATGAGTATTGCTTAAAATGATAAAAGTTAAAAGTTACATTCTCTAGCTTATACTATACGATATGATTTTTTTTACTATGTTGTTAAGGTTGAAAGTTCAGAAAAAAAAAATTAAAAAATAAGGCTTCACATTCTAATTGTCTGGTTTTGAATTACCAACAAGAATAATATGTATCAAAAGAAGAGGAAGATGAAGGGGGGAAAAATTCACTAACCAGATAAAACAGTGACCGGTACCAGCTGATTTCATGATTTCAGACTTCTTATGGCATATATAGTTACTAGAACTTGAAAATAAGAGCAAAGATGAGAAACCATGGTGGCGGTGCAGCACCGATATGATAAAGTGTATGATTATTTTACCCGATTAACTTATATATAGCGCTTCGGGAAAAAAATACGGCTAGACTTGGTTCATATGCAAATAAATTAGTAAGATCTTACTCATCATGATTTAAAATATTTTGTTTCAATGTTCCCCCAAAAAGTGTGGCTAGAGTTGGTCCTCATTTATATAAATCGTTAAAATTTTCCTATTACGTTAATAGCATGTCATTAACACCTTTTAATTTTGGCAAAACCCAACTTGCTAAGCATATTTAAAAAAATAAAGAAAGAAAGTTTACCAGTAGATCTCGTTCTTTTAAAGGAGCACTAACAGTCATCCTACCTGTTTCAATAGCCAGATTGTAAACCATATTAAAGAAAAAAAAAATAGTTTACCAGTAGATATCATTATTCTAAAGGAGCACTAACAGTCTCCTATCTGTTTCGATGGGAAGAATCTAAGTGCACTTAATAAGTTTCATCTAACTTGTTGTATAGTCCTTGTAAATGAAATCTGCTAAGTGCTTCTGAGTTCAAGACTGCAGGTTCTTTTCCCATCATTTGAATTGGTCTAAGCGTCTAATCATGTAAATCACAAAAAGTGAGAAAAACTTTCTCCGGATCCCGTGAAGTAGTCTCTACTTCCGAAGAACAGAACTCGTAATTTCTAGCAAAAGCACTTGATGGTTCTTCTATATCTACAATTGAGAGAATTGATTTGCACCAATCATAAGTTTTCCTACCAAAAACTTCAAACTAATTTTCGTCCACAAATGGGCCAATTGATTTGCAAGTTATATTGCACTGAAACGTGTAAGGTGTAACAAAATTTGGCGTATTTACAGATTTTAACCAAGGATGAGATTATTATTAATTGGACACATATATAATTGACTTCAAATCTTGAAATACTCGTCAAGTAGAAAAGAAAACCTAATTATCACGAGAAAGTAAATTCATTTCACTAAAAGGAGGGCAACAGTCATCTCCTGCTTTGTTATACCTCCGGCCATAATTGTTGGAAACACGCTCTCAGGTGCCTAGGCACAGCGGAAGCCAAGTAAACAAGAAGGTAGTAATTTCGACAAACACGTGACGGGCATAAAACAAACCCGCAAGAACAAAGTCTATCATGGTACCACTTGAGAACCAAACAACAATAGTACAATCAAGCACAAGAAAATAAAGTAGAGACACAAGATTTTACGTGGAAACCCGAAAGGGAAAAACCACGGGAGCGATCGGTGCAAATCCACTAAATCAAGAATTTCTTACAAGTACATGGAGATCATCAAGCTATCAACCTTCCTCTCTCTCTCACTCATACTCTTACTCACAATTTGAGGTGGAATTGACAAGAGATACAAGAGAAATAGCAAACCCTAGATAGCTAGCTTGGAGACAAAGAGAGCTTCAAGGAGATTGATCCTCCTCTGGAAATGATGCGCACGGATAGACTCTCTTTCTCTTTCTCCGTAACCCATCCCTTTTACTCCATCTCATTTCCGTGTGGGCCAAATGGGCCGAGCCCATTTAGTTTGGCTTCACACTTATACACAACAATCTCCCACTTGAAGACAAACCTCCCACTTGATCACACAAGCAAACACCTTGATTTTCACAAGCACACACCTTGCACCTCGCTCCAAACACACCCGAGTTACTCAACCAACCCGGATTGCCTCCTACAAAATATTACCTTGTCGAGAGGCACCACCTTCGTGAACATATCGGCAACATTCTCTTTCGTGTGAACCTTTCTCACGACTAGTTGCCTATGGTCTAGAACATCACGAATGAAGTGGTATCGCACATCAATGTGCTTAGTTCTTGAGTGATATGCCGCATTCTTTGAAAGATGTATGGCACCTTGATTATCACAATGCACCACATACTCCATTTGCTTCAACCCAAGTTGTGCAAGCAACCTTTTCAACCAAAGCATTTCCTTCGCCGCCTCGGTTAATGCGACATACTCTGATTCCGTGGAAGATAAAGCAACAATGTCTTGTAGTCGAGACATCCAACTAACGGCTCCACCACCGATAGTAAAGACAAAGCTCGTCGTGGACTTCCTTGTCTCACTACAACCCGCATGATCGACATCAACATACCCTTCAATTGCTAATTTAGAATCTCCTCCAAAACATAACCGCAAGCCACGAGTGCCTTTCAAGTACCGAAGTATCCACTTCACCGCTTGCCAATGCTCCCATCCCGGGTTAGACATATATCGAGAGACAATTCCCACTGCATGTGCAATGTCCGGCCGTGTGCACACCATAGCATACATCAAGCTACCAACGGCCGATAAGTATGGAACCTTTTCCATCTTCAATCTCTCTTGAGCATTCTTTGGAGAATTCTTTTTAGACAATTTAAAATGATCGGCCAAAGGTGTAGTCACCGGTTTACAATTCACCATGTCAAACCTCTCAAGGACTTTATCAACATACTCCGTTTGACTTAACCAAAGCTTGCCTCTCTCCCGATCCCTATGAATCCGCATGCCCAATATTTTCCTTGCTTCGCCAAGATCCTTGGTTGCAAACCTATTAGACATATCAAGCTTAAGAGACTCAATCTCATCATGATCATTACTAGCAATCAACATGTCATCCACATAAAGTAACAACAAGGTGAAAGTGCCATCCATCTTTCCTTTCATGTAGACACAATGATCAAAGCCACTTCTTTCAAAACCTTCTTTTTGCATAAAAGTATCAAACTTCTTGTACCATTGCTGAGAGGCTTGTTTCAAACCATACAACCCCTTCTTCAATCTACACACAAGATTAGGGTTTGATTCATCAACAAAACCTTCCGGTTGTGACATATAGATCTCCTCATCCAAGTCACCATGCAAGAAAGCCGTCTTGATATCAAGTTGCACAAGCTCCAAGTCTAAGTTAGCCACCAATGACAAAACAACCCTTATGGAACTATGCTTCACAACGGGAGAGAATATCTCATTAAAGTCAACACCATGTTTTTGTCCATAGCCCTTGACTACTAACCTTGCCTTATGCCGTTTAGAACCATCGGCTTCATTTTTCAACACAAATACCCACCTATTCTTCAATGCCTTCTTTCCCTTAGGAAGTTTAACCAACTCCCAAGTCTCATTGAGATGCAACGAGTTCATTTCATCCTCCATTGCTCCTAGCCACATAGCCTTCTCCGAACAATTTATAGCCTCATGAAATGACTCGGGTTCACCCGCATCCGTGAACAAAGCATAATACAAGGAAGGTGAATACCTTTGTGTAGCTCTTGAAATCCGAGTTGACCTCCTCAACTCTTGTATCGGGGTATTAGTGTGCTCTTCTTCAATAATGCATTCATTATCATGCGCTTCCACCGGCTCACTCTCATCCTCATTATCATGACCACTTACTTGAGGATCCGCTAGCTTTTTAGGTGTAACACTAGCATCAACATGCTCCTCCACATGTTTTTCTTCACTTTTCTCTTTCTCATGATTTTCCATGAACATCACATCTTCACGAAATATGACATCTCGGCTTCTAATTGTCTTTTTCTCAATAGGATCCCACACCCTATAACCCAAATCATCACCGCCATAGCCAACAAATGCACACCTCCGGACTTGACATCGAGCTTATTCCTTTTGACATTAGGAATTTTTACATAAGCCTCACATCTAAAAGTTCGTAAATGGCCATAAGAGATCTTCTTGCCACTCCATACGACTTCCGGTATGCTACCGTCCAATGCCACACTAGGTGATCGGTTTATGAGATAAACCGCCGTATTAGCCGCTTCGGCCCAAAATGATTTTGGAAGACCCGAGTGAGACAACATACTTCTAATCCTCTCCACAATGGTCCGGTTCATCCTCTCAATGACCCCATTTTCTTGTGGAGTGTATGGAACCGTCTTCACTCTCCGAATGCCATTTCTCGCACAAAAATTGTCAAAATCATTAGAGCAAAATTCACCACCATTATCGGTTTGTAAACACTTAATGGATTTTTCACTCTCTTTTTCAACACGAGATTTAAAGTTCTTAAAGATTTCAAGAACTTTATCTTTTGAGGACAAGGGATAAATCCAACACTTCCTAGAAAAATCATCTAAGAAAGTAACAAAATAACTAGCACCACCAAGGGATTTGACATTAAATGGACCACATACATCGAAATAAACCAATTCCAATGGTTTCACCTTTCTATGGGACTCATTCCTCTTAAAATTCACTCTCTTTTGTTTTCCCATTACACAATGAACACAAAATTCAAGAGATGAACAATCAAAAAAAGGAATATAATTTTCACTTTGTAACACTTTCATACCTCTTTCACTAAGATGACAAAGGCGGTTGTGCCACATGTGCATATCACCATGCTCACTTGCCATAGCAACAACACCCTTTCGAGGCGCTCCATGAAGAGTGTACAAACTCCCATCTTTGTGTCCCTTCATCAATGTCATGCAACCCTTTGACACTTTCCATGATCCCTCACCAAAAGATACAACAAATCCGCCATCATCAAGTTGACCCACCGAGATAAGATTTTTGGTTATCTTGGGAACATACCTCACATTGCTCAACTTACATCGCCTTCCATTAGCTTGCTCAAGCTCAACATCACCAACTCCAAGAATCTTGCATGGTCGACTATCACCAAGATAGACATTCCCACCATCTACATCCTTGTAGTTGACAAAATAAGAACGATCCGAGCATATGTGGAATGATGCACCCGAATCCAATACCCAAACATCCATGTTCTCCTTCTCGGAACTTGTCACACTTAGAGTCACCGCATCTCCAATCTCATCGAAAACTATACTTGCTTCACTATCTTGCTTCTTCTCTTTTTGCTTGCCTTTCAAGAGAGGACAATCTCTCTTCAAGTGCCCTTCATTCTTGCAATGCCAACAATAAAATTTTCGGCCTTTAGACTTTGATCTTCCTTTGCCTTGAGAACCACCTTTCTTGCCCGAGGAATTGCCCCTAGTCACCAGCCGTCCCCTATCAACCGTCAATGCCTCACTAGGCCCGGTTTCCAATTGGGTAGTAGCATTTCTAGTTTTCTCATTCATCAATGAAGCAACAACATCACTCAATTTGAATTGGTTGCCCATTGTGTTTGCAACGGTAGTCACAAGAGTATCCCAACTTGTAGGCAAAAAGCTCAAAAGTAACAAGCATAAAACCTCCTCATCACGGTTTACCTTCAAGGACTTCAATTGAGCTGCAATTGAGTTGAACTCACTTACATGCGTTCTCATTGAAATGCCATCCTTCATTTTCAAGAGAAATAACCGCTTCATAGCATGCATCTTGTTTACACCCGAAGGTTGCTCATATGATCGCTCCAATGTGGTCCAAAGCTCATGAGCGGTCTTACATTGGTAGACATCAAACAAGATAGATGGTGAAATACACGACCTTATAGCCGCCAAACACTTCCGATCTAACAACTCCCATTCATGATCCTCCATATGAATAGGTTGTGCACCTGATCCCATCAATGGTAAATCCAAATCCCTTACCACCAAGTAATTTTGCATTAACATTTTCAAAATTGGCCAATTGCTATCATTTAACTTCTCAAATTCCATAGCCTTTTCCATTCTATCACTACTACACGTGTAATCACCGAAATACACAAGAACTTAGACCTACACCAATCCAAGTCTCAAACTCCTATTCTTGACACCAACGAGCCAACACGCTCTGATACCAGTTGTTGGGACACGCTCTCAGGTGCCTAGGCACAGCGGAAGCCAAGTAAACAAGGAGGCAGTAATTTCGACAAACACGTGACGGGCATAAAACAAACCCGCAAGAACAAAGACTATAATGGTACCACTTGAGAACCAAACAACAATAGCACAATCAAGCACAAGAAAATAAAGTAGAGACACAAGATTTTACGTGGAAACCCGAAAGGGAAAAACCACGGGAGCGATCGGTGCAAATCCACTAAATCAAGAATTTCTTACAAGTACATGGAGATCATCAAGCTATCAACCTTCCTCTCTCCCTCACTCATACTCTCACTCACAATTTGAGGTGGAATTGACAAGAGATACAAGAAAAATAGCAAACCCTAGATAGCTAGCTTGGAGACAAAGAGAGCTTCAAGAAGATTGATCCTCCTCTGGAAATGATGCGCACGGATAGACTCTCTCTCTCTTTCTCCGTAACCCATCCCTTTTACTCCATCTCATTTCCGTGTGAGCCAAATGGGCCGAGCCCATTTAGTTTGGCTTCACGCTTATACACAACAATAATAACTACTTTCACAATTAAAAGGATAAGAAAGCATTTTTCAGACAGTTATATATGTGGTCCTGATTAAATAACCCTTAAGCACAGGATGGGTGCAGCAGATGACTCTGTCTCTGTGCCATACTTGTCCTATTCCATGCCCGCTCTCAGGGGGAGGTTGAGTTTCAGGCTTTCAGCTTAAAAACATTGTATTCGTTAGTGTTTTCTTTCCTTATTTTCCCTTTTCCTTCTCTCTCTTTGGAAAACACGACTCCAATAAACGGTAGGCTTGCTCCAAAAGAATTGTACTTGACAAATTTTTATGAGTACTCGTGTATTTGGAGATTTTATAAAAATTAAAAATTCTTTCATGGATAGATTGATTAGATTTTTTTTCTAAAGAGGAATGATTATTGTGACTAGAGCTTGAACATATTTTGAATATTATCAAGAAATTTCTAATGTTTCCTATGTTAAATTGTTAGCCAATAACGAACATACTACGTTCAAACACATACTGACACACAATATCAACTAGGATAATTGGTTGTAATATTCTAAAACGCTAAAATAAAAATAAGAGAGAATGAAAACAGAAACACACAATTTCAGCAATCATTTTTTCTAAATTCCGATCTCTTTATATTGTTTCATAAATAAGTTATCCACCAATGGAAAGAAGGAACAATTAGGCATGTTAAATACAAACAAGGTATTGACAAAATCAAAACCAATATTTGGCCCCCTTTCCAACTTTTACCCACAAACACACCAATAGCTAGCGGGCATACAAAAACATCCCGCTTTTTCAACATTAAAATGTCCTGCTACATTCTACAAACTGCATCTGCTCCGATGCATCATGCACTCATGAGAGCGACGCCAGCTTCTTGGACGAGGGGGCTGGTTGCTTGTACAAACAGCTCAGCCTCCCTCTCTACCACCTCCCTGCTTTGTGCCTTCCCTTTCCTCATTTGTTCAACGAAAGCCACGAACTTCTTCCAGTTTTCGTATTTAAACAGCTCAGGATTCAGGCGCAGATATGTGAACGCCACCATCTTGTCATCAGCATCGCCGCTAGTCGCTGCATTCAGCACCTGTTCATGCGCTGTCTCATCATACCTACAATAGTGTAGAAAGAACATTATATTGTATTGTTTATTTTATCATTCATTATTTTCTACTATTTCTTTCAGACCAACTATTAAAAAGAATTCACAGAAATAAAAATCTACCTTGGCAGTGCATTTTCTCCAGCAAGTCTAACGCCAGCCTCCTTAGCTGCAGATGCGACTTGCTTAACCAATGCCTCGGGGCGACAACAAGCATCTGCTGGCTGCTCACAATCCCTCATTTCCAGGCAGGTGAAGTTGAACACAGCTCCATGCCGTGCCAACATCCTTGAAATGGGCAAATATCCATCTCGGAACCTAGTGTTATAGTATCCAGCAGTAAGCTCAGCAGCATGGGATCTTGTCCCGTAGTGCCAATGGATACCGGCAACCTTGACAGAAATTTTAACCCCTGGGCAGTCCGAGAAAATAGAGGAAGCGGCAGAGACAATGCGCTCGCCATGGTCAAGCAGCATCTGAGAGTACCATGAGAGGAAGAACTCCCCATATGGCCCATTCCAGCCACCACCTTCTTTGCGGAAGAAGGCTGTGTCCTCTGGCCAGTTGTTGTAGCCACCAGCATCAGTGGGACCGCTGTGGCCCCACTCAGGTTTGCCAGCTGCTAGGGCCGCTGCCTGCAGGCTGCTCCGCATGTACTGCAAATTCAAATGACACGACATGTCAGATAATTCGTCAATTCAAATAGTACCTCAACTAAAATAAAATTTTGCAAATGAACAGAACTTCCATTGTTTTATAGTTGATTATCTGGTTAACCTTCCATTTAAAACTCCTATGCAATTTAACGTTCGCAGACTACGAGTGCGGAACTACATCGCGATCATCCTTAAAAGGCTTACACATCTTTAAAAATTTAATGGAACTTCAAGGCACATTATAATAAAACTTGCGGCTTCAACTGAATTCTGCATCTACTAGACCATGTAAATGATAAAGTAAATGATCTCAAATGAATAAGGAAAATATCTTTCAGTCGTCAGCATAATCATCCCCACACCATCAGTATGGAACTACCTGGCAATCAACTTTCACAAAACTACCCACCCTTTAGGGGTGTTCCAGTGTTCTAATTCAAAATTTCTGGCCCCAAATAATTTCTCTAAAATTACTCGAGAATAAATTTTTGTACTCACCTTGTCATAGCATTGGAAAGCTCCAATACCCGGAAATTTCCAAGTACCATCCAATTCTGGATATGAAGGATACCTCAGCTCTCCTGCAGGACCCATACCAACTTGTATTTCCTACCAATCAAAGGTAAAAAAAAAAAAAAAAAAAAAAATTAACGACTCAATTGCAGAAACACATTTAGGCCCTGATCAGAATCTCATTTTATTAACGTGGGATTTCATTTCATTTCGCTGAAAAATTCTTGATCAAAATGAAGAGATTTGGTGTAATTTAGATGAAATTCCCATGTAATTAGATCCAACGAAATCCTATGAAATCAATTCAATTGAAATGAAATCCCACGTAAACTTTATTTTGATCAGGGCCTTAATTGGTACCTTTATTTAACCAACAAGTAACAACATATACATAAAATTTTGTTGAATTTAATGTTATTAAGAACTTACAATTATAGTGTTGCCAAGGTAGGATGCAAACTGATCTCTGAATGCCCTCATGAAATCAGCATAGCACTGAACAGGGGAACGTCCCTTGAGCACAGGGAGTGTGTCACAGCCTAGAGATACATATTCATAGTTCCGACGGCCCCACTGGTCACTGTAACACAAGTCGGGATCTTTCTCCATCTCCTCCACAGCCCATCTTGGCAAGGGTATTCTGCAAAAGCCACAAAAACCAATCTTTAAATAACGAGTTTCATGAATATGACGTGTATCTTTCATAAAAGAAATACTATAAAAATTCTCAGTGAAGTCTTGGAGCATTCAAAGCTCAAAGGTTTCTTTTGACACTTAAAAAGGACAGTAGAGGATGGGTCGGGTCATGTGATCAGTCATGTTCACCGCCACAAAATAAGGCCCATTTGCAATTTTAAAAAGAGATGTGAAGAGAAATTAAATTTTGGTGCAACCAATAAAACAAATGAGAAAAAATGAAGTCCAGAAGATCCACTACATATATAGTTTCACGGCTAATATTACATGCTTTTAAGTTTTAACAAAAAACAAGAATATTCGTTTTATCCTCTAAAATAAATACTGCCAAAATATCTAAAATAAGACGTAACAAAATAGAAATTTAATTCATCAGAGTAGCAAAAGAGAAAATACTCACGTAACAGAATCGCCAACGTTGCCTCCACACTGGTGGAAGGACATAACTGCCTGGACCTTGAGCCCCACCTGCTTTGCCATCTCCATGAGCTCGGTGTACCCATTCCAGTTATACACCGTAGGCGCATCTTTCTCCACAAGGCCCCACCAGACATCCACCATGACACCTTCGACTCCAGCCTTCTTCAGCCCCATCAAACTGGCATACATCGCCTTCTTGCGGTTAAGCGATCCATCGGGCTTCACCGTGTCGAGGGGAAGCATCACATACACCGGCACACCTTCTCCCTTCGGTACCTCCAACAGATGCTTCTGCTCTTGCACATCGGGAGAAGTCTCGGCGGTGAGATCCGTCGTTAATGCACGGCAAGCAACCGCCAGATCGGTGCGGATCGGGGACCGGCACGGGCTGAGAGGCGGCGTCAATGCCTCCGTCTCTCCTGAGGCGCGGATTGCACACCTCAGATTTGCAACAGGCATCGGTGCAATCGATGGCTTCGGCACGGTGGCCCCCACTTGATCGCCTGGTGTTATGGTAGTGAGAGCGCCGATCTTCTGAGGAAGGTTCAACGCCATTTCTTCTTTCAATTTCTCTTAATTCGCGTTCTCTGGTACTTCTTTTTTTATTTTTCTCTCAACTAAGTGCTCTTGATTTCTTTTTCTTCTCGCTTCTTCAAATAACTTCATTCCTCAAATCGGAGGCGGCGTTTATATAAGGAAACAAGGGGAAGAAGACAAAGCAATTTCAATCAAAAACCGGTCTATGAGAACCGTATCAATGACATCTGGGCCCCGCTTCTTTCTATGTACGGTGGCACCCACACGTCATTGGACATTTCGAAAAGGAAGTTATTCTAATGGTGACGCGTGTCAATGGACGCGTGGCGGTCAATTAACGGTGGGGAGAGACGATAGTGGAGTGAGGGTCTGATTTGTTGGAAAGGAGTAAGGACTGGAGACTGGAGAGGCTCGCTTGTTTCGAGCGTGAAACTGTGAAACTGATATCATATCAAAAAAAAAAAAAAAAATTGATATGTTTTGCTTTGTCCTTTGGGTAAACGGATTGGTCGGTGCATGGTCACGTGGCGCTGTTCTGTGTATCTTCACTTGTTCACACACACCCTATCTTGCGGTTACACCAGAACCTTCCAGTGTAACCCATTTCTTCGCACCTCCCAACCTCTCCTATTGCAAATGTTCAACTTTGTCCTTCCGTCCACATCTGTCCGTTGATTATAAACTAAACGGCCCAGCTTTACAGTACTGAATTTGTATTGCAAACCTAATCGGATAGATCGGACGGTCCAGAGTCGTTAGTATCCCTATTAATTTGAGGTAACAGTAAAAGCAAATCCACTCCCAGATAAAAGCGACCAATTTTAGATATTTTGGATAACGTAAGCAAAAACATCCACCATGAATTTCCTTTGAGGATAGTTGAACTTTGATAGCGTGTTCAATTAAATAAACCTTCTCTTTTGAACTTCCTCAATCCTCACGTGAATTTTCGGCATAAACAAATTTGATATTTCTCAATATATATTTGCGTAACTTTATTTAAGCACCTACTGATAGGCATTTCGATAATTGACTAATGTTTCTTTTTTAATTTTCACCTAAATTGTATATTAATCTAATATACATTTTCTTTTAATTATTTATCCTATAAAATATATTATAATAGTATCAAACTAAGATCGCTGCTGATTTTCTTCTAGTATTTTATAGTTCAAGGGAGGAAATAGAAAAATGTACATTTAAAGTATATTAATCTAATATTCATTTTTCTTCTAGTTTAATTAAAGCGGTCACATGGGTATTGCCGCATCGGCGAGACAGATTTTGGTACTATTATATTATCCGCACTTCTGCAGCAAAACTGCAAAAGATCTGGTGAGCCGCATTACGTGGCGCTCTCGTTGACACGTGTCCTAGAAAAATCGGAGAACGTAAGTAATCACGTCTGGTTTTCTGAGGCCACTCAACACGCCAACACATGCTACCTTTTACCAACACGTCGGCATGTTGCTGGACCAGCCCATAATCGTGGCATGGCCACATTTAAAGTAATGCAACCGCAGTTCTGACCGCGTTGCTTCGTTTTGATACGAAACGGAATACGTATTTACATTAACTGTTTCGTTCAAAATGAAACGATCGAAATTACGAAAATATACATGGATGAAATTGACTACGTGTTGCGTTAACCGTTTCGTTTTTTAAATACAACCAAAATCTTTAACCGTTTTATTTCATTTTGAACGAAACGAAACGAAAGAACGATTAAAACAATCGTCGTTTTCACCCCTATTCGTGACATTAATCGTTGAACCCTGATCTAGAAAATTTTTTCATCAGACGCAATTATAGTATATTAAAATTTAAAAAATAAAATAAATAATAAATTTAATAAACAAAGTCATTCTAAACATATAATTGAAAATATTACAAATGAAAAATCAAACGTATACCCTCTTGTAATCTTAATCTTAGCTAATTGGAAATATTCTCTCTAATTTTTGAAATTGGAAATATCTCCTCCTAATTATAATTAATTGCAATAGAAATTTATCATTTTCATTGTCTCTAATAATATTTAAGATTTGAAAATTTAATTTTTAGAGTCATGGACGAAAATGCCCAAGCCATATCTTGCTATTTATCTTCCCATAATTTCTGGCCTGATTTCTTTAATTCCTCTCAAATAAAAAAAAACATGCAACATTTTCTGACTCGTTCGCTTGGCACCTCTTCAAATGTGCTTAGTACCATTGAAGCAACCCAGCCAACCCTGATCAACTATTCTTTGTATTCAATCGCTAGTAGCAAAGGTTTGTGCATAAAGATTAAGCATGTCAAGGAGAATCACATGGAAAATCTTGTTTGATTTGGAAAATTCTCAAAAAGGATTTTCTGACACCAGTGTCGTGCTCGTAATTTAAATAAATTTGCATAAATGCCTGATCCAAACATATACACTAAAATGTCGTGCACTCGTGCTAGTAAAATTCCTAAAAGCTGAACAAATATAAACACACACGAAAATGTTGTTGGAATCAAAAGGATAAAACAAAGAAGAAAAACACAATGGCTCCGTTTGGATAGGTGTGGAAAGAAGAAAAAAAATATTGGAAAGTGTGTAACTTTGTGAAGAGTTTGGATTGTTTATAATTTTTTTTCTTCTTCTTTTTTATTTCAACGATCCAAACGCACCTAATAAGATACTAAACTTTGAGTTTCCGAATAACTCAAAAAATAAAAGCTAGTTGTGGAGTCTCCAGTGAGCATCAATCATGCGAGCATTGACCAAGAAACTCAACTCAATAAAAGCTATAAATCCTATAATCCACGAATGTATAAATTGTTTAATTTGAAACTGTGTATTACTAGTGACGAGAAGATTTGGGTACGACCTACGAAGTGTTAGGAGGTATTGTTTCTTGATCAAAGAATATCATATCTTTTCTTATATCAGAGGAAGAAATTAGGTAGGAAATCTTTAGAAGATCAAACGTCACCAGTCTTGAGGGCATTTTCGTCCATGATTATAAAATTTTGATTTGCAGATTTTAGATATTCTGAAAAATAGTCAAAAGGGTAAATTCCTATTGTAAGTGCGATTAGAGGGGATATTTCCAATTAGCTTAGATTACAAGGGTATAGGGCTTATTTTCTCTATTATAAAATACATCTTTTTAATAAATCTAATCAATTTTTCTTCATGATCTTTACTTTTCTATCCATCACCAAAAAAACACAAAAAATGTTAAAACAACACATTATTTTTAAGCATGCCAATATTTTCTGAATCTTAGTCTAGACACTATAATTTTTTTAAAACCTGAGCACCTATCAAATCCTACTATCCGGGTCCTTAATTTTTCAAAAACGGCAAGTGCCTGGATTATCTAGTATTTGGATCCGTAGTTGTTCTTCCCAAGTCGATTAATTTGAAGGTTTATTAAAAAGGAATATTAGTGATTGCAAAAATTTAAAAATAAAATGTAATATAGATATTTGGAAATTTTATAGATTAGTTGTATATTAATTTTAAAAAAATAAATAAAAGTTGCCTGATTTTTAATTAGTGATGAAAGCCAATCATTGAAGTCCTCTTCTCATTTTTCACCATCTGAACTCATTTCTACGTATAGTTTTCGCTCTCACGCGATGAAACTTGAACATGGTTTTTAATCATTTTTGGAACTCATAAAATTTGGAAACCTTGATCATGTCAAAGTCCCGAGGTTGAGCTTATGAAACTTGTCGTAACATAAAGATCAAACTTGGTTTAAATCATATTCTATAAATTAAGATACTTTGGTTTTCCAAATATAGTTTCGATATTTAATTTAATATCATTTCTGCACTACATTATTTAGCGCTACATATCTTCAAAAGAAAAAAATTCAAAACTACTTCATCTAATAAACAAATACTCCATTACTATATCAAACAACAATGCTAAAAACAAATGGGTTACGTAACTAACTCTTACTCTATTCTTCACTTCTTCATTCAGAAAAACTAAATAAAAGAATATATTACTATTTAATTCACCTTTCACATTTGAAATTGAAGGGAAAAAACATACTTTTATTCTTCCACCATTTTTGTGAGTACGTAGTATCCATGCCTGCAATTTTTAATATGATATTTATGTCGTCTTTAAATCTAGGACTATTAGCGGTATCCTTTTAATCGTTTACCCTATTTGTATCGTATTTGATAAGACAGATATGTGTAAGGTTTTATTTTCGTTGAGTTATCGGGTATGAGTATGGATAAAAAAAAATTCGTTAATTTCTTGAGTAAGGATAAGGGTAACGCTATTTCATAACCGTTACTTACCCATACTATTATATATATAATATATAATTTACAATCTTTAATGGAAAAAATATATGATTATAATATCTAATTAATATGTTAACAACTAGAAGGCAATAGATTGATAGATTTAACTAAAACAATATACTATATTAATAATTTCTAATTCATGATGATGAGTAAGTATTGATTCTTCAATTTAAAACATTCAATTATTAATTAGTTATATATATTGTTGTGATAATTTATATGAGAAGATATTATATGATTTTATTATATTTAAAGTATTATTCAATGTTTCACTTTAATACTACATTTATTTGATATTATTTATTTATCTATATTGTACATTTTTTTATTGAATTATCATTATCATCATTATTTATTTTCTATCGTTACCCTACTCTTATTTTTAATTCATAACAGGTAAGGGTAGGGTACGAATAAGTCAATTTTTAACGGGTACTGGTAGGATATGGATAAAACAAATTTTAACGGATACGGATAACGAAAATGTCTCTACCATACCCTACCCTACCAATTGACATTTTATCTTATCTAAAGTTTATCATTATTATAATTTTTATTTCCTGAATTTCGCCATAAAAAGAGAAGATAACTGCTATAAAATGATTAATTATCTTATCTGGGGTCATCTTTATCTTATCGCATGTTAACAAACATTTGGTTGTTTTCCAAAATCTTATCTTTATCTTAACACCATCTTATCTTATCTTTATCTTATCTATTGAAAAAATTAATTTCTTTTAAATGAGATAATTTCATAACAAAATTATAACATCCAGAAAAATTTGATGAACATTTTTTTTTTCTTTTTAAACATATATAATTATCAGTACAATTGAAAATAAAATAATAGTTCGCATAGAAGTTCAGAAAAACAAATAAAGAAAACTACAAATTATTGGATCTTTGAAACATTATTAATTATCTTATATGTTTGAAAACTTGATTTTTTTTTTTTAAAAAAAATTCTATCTGGATCTGAGATAATAGGATATGTATGTGATAACTCTAAATCTAACTCTTTAAGGTTTTTCGATAAGAAAGAGATGAACAAGACAATAGAAACTATAATTTTTTATTAATCTTTTGATAATTTGAGTACAAGAAAGTGTTAGTAGAAATGAATATAGAAAGTCTAACTTCATCTCTCATAGTAGGGGTGCCTATTTATAGTAAATACGTTTGGGGTATCCTGGATCTAATGTGGCCGTGAGGCTATGGGCATTTGGTGATGCCTCAGGATGGTTCGCCCTAGGCCTGCAAAACGAAAAAAAATTTGCGTAATTCCGTTCGTTTCGCCTTCAACGGAACGATTTGCGAAAAGAAATCTGGTTTCGTCTGGTATAGCGAAACGATCAACGAAACAGCAAATAGTTTCGTCACAGTGTAATTTACGTAAATTTTAACCGTTTCGCACATTTTCGGCCCTACGAAACGATTAACGAAACAGAAATTAATTTCGTCGTCGAAACGAAACGGTTGACGAAACAAGGGTGTTTCGCCACCGTTGTCTACGTTAGACAGGCCTAGTTCGCCCCTCTCGCAGACGTCTTTCCTCCATGGAAAGAGGGGGCGAAGTTGGGGGCGCAATTTTGAGAGGCCCGAGGACTATTTTTCGAGTAGGGTCCACCTTTTTCTTAGGCTGTGCTCCAGAGTTTTTTAGTAAAAGAATGGAAGGAAAGAGAAGGGTTGGGAAAGTAGAGTAAATTCTTACACTCCAATTTAGATTGTACAAATTTAGAAAAAAATAGAGTAAACTTTTTTTCTTACTCTGATTTTATTGATGTCCTGAAACAAGTACAGAGTAAACTTCTCTTGTATACCACGTAATCAAGAATTGTTTGGAAAAGATTTGTGAGTTCTAGACCTTGCCAAGTTGCCAATGAGGCATGACACTTGCATAAACGACATTGAGTACAGTGTGTCAGTGTACTTGCCTTGCATAAAGGATCAAGGATTGGAACTTGTCCACGTGGCAGTCGTCTCATCTGTCTAAGATAGTTACGGTCATCCATATCTACACGCGGCAAAAGATTATCAATTGCAAAAATCTCTTTCAGAGTGGATGAGGAATTTCTTAATGGCTTCGTTTGGATTTTATTTGGGAAGAAGAGAAAAAGAGAATAAGAAAATAAATTTATTATAAACAATTCAAACTCTTCACAAAGTTACACACTTCCCAATATTTTTTTACACTTCTTCCCTTTTTTCCTTCTTTCCATATTTTATCCAAACGGAACCAATGAAATATTACATTTTATTTTGCTACTTAAGTTCTTAAAACATAATAATAAGATTGCTGATGTCCTTTTTTCCACAAAAGAGGAACAAAATTAAGGCCGATAGTGTTGCCACCGTTCAATTCTATCAAGCACGAAATGATTTAAATTTTGAATCGATTTTGAGCTCTCCGTTTGGATGGTGTGAGGATAAGAGGAATAAGAAAAAAAATATTGGGAAGTGTGTAACTTTATGAAGAATTTGAATTGTTTATAATAAATTTGAGAGTAGGAAGAAGCTATTCTCTTATTCTTGCTTCCATCTAAACGGAACCTATGTGAATACCAATTATTAATAATTGATTTTTTTTTCTTTTATATTAACTTTCTCATGTGACTCTGCACAACAGACACATTCTCCAAATAAAAAATGATAACTGCAGTTTGTAGTTTTGTTATCGTTTGAACAAAGTGAACATATAAAATAGACAAAATAATTATTTAAATAATCAAAGTGAACACATACAAATAAATATTTGTTGAATATGCATATAAAAATCTGAACAACAATACAAAAATAAAATTAAACTCATAATTAAATAAAGTGAACATATAAGTAAAAAAAATTGAAGCATAAGTAAATAAAATGAACAAATACAGACACGATGACACGTGATTAGGGCTACAAAACGGTCGGTACGGTAACGAAGCTAGGATGTTTCGTTAACCGTTTCATTTCGTTGACGAAACTAACCACTATTTTCGTTAACCTTCGACGAAATTTTCGTGATTTACACATGGACGAAACCATTTTATTGTTTCGTTTTTGAAACGCAACCATATTCCTTAGCTGTTTCGTTTCGTTTCAGACAAAACAAACGAAATAATGGTTGAAACGTCTTAAACGAAACCATTTCAAACTTTTGGTCGTCTAAAACGACCACAGAAACGGTCGATTTCGTTAACCGTTTCGTTTTAAAACGAAATTGGCTACCCATTCGATACTACGAAAATACACATGAACAAAACCATTTCAAACTTTCGTTAACTGTTTCATTTTTTGAAATACAACCAAAATTTTTAACCATTTCATTTTATTTTGGACGAAACGAAAGAACGGTCGAAACGGTGACCGTTTTCAGCCCTACTGACATGATGGCACGTGGAGAAGAAACTGGGCCTCTACCTCGTCCGTATCTCTACAATTCTTTGTTGGGCCGGCCTTCCTCGTCCGTTTCTCTACGATTCTTCGTTGGACTGTGGGTGCAGGGGAGGCCCATCCAGAAACCTCCCGCTTTAGCCCGGGAAAAGTAGAACCTTCTCGTCAGTCTCCTTATCCCTCCTCAGACTTCACCTCTCCTCGCACAAGCAACGGTCCGAATTCTAAACACGACACCACTCTCCACTCTCCTCCATGATCACTACCGGTGCTCAACCAACGCTCCTCGCCGGCTTGCCTTTCAACCCCCTCTCTCTCCCTCGGAACTTCTCCCAACGGAGCTTTAGCTCACCAGTTTCCATCTCTCATGTTTCGAAACGGTTTAGGATTCTGAGATGGATCGTGAGAGCAGAGACGAACCAGTCTATGGTGCCTTTACAGTCCGAGAATGGCAGGAGCGTGTCTCACGCTCAGGATGATCGTCCTCCGTTTGATATAAATCTGGCCGTGGTTTTGGCCGGGTTTGCGTTTGAGGCGTACAACAGCCCTCCTGTAAGTCATTACTTCCTTCTTGTTAGAGATTTTTTTTTTTATCAAATGAGAATGAATATATGATTGTCTTGCGTCTTCCATTTGATATGAAATTTTTTTCCATAAATTGATTTTATGCATATGTAATTTACTATGTGTACAACAATGTTGGGCGCATTTAAAGATAAAGACTCTAGACATGGGTGAATGAGAAGCATAACATTGGTCTTGTTATAACTAATTTCCATCCAATATATTTTCTTCCAGGAAAATATTGGATGGCGTGAACTTGACACGGTTGATTGCCAGACAGTGTTTCTCTCTGAGTAAGGCTTAAAAGATATCATTTCTTAACTGTAGTTTGCATATTTAGCCTGACCCTCATTAATTGTAGTCTGTGCAATAAGTTCCAAACTTCATGTGCTATCTGGCCCTTTTGATGAAACGTGAAGTGTTCATCAAGTTTTACTGAGCTTCAATGCTAGATTACAGGCAATTTCTTCGTCAAGTGTATGATGGCCAGCTGTTCATAAAGATAAAGAAAGGTGTTGGTCTTCCCATAATGGACCCTTGGGTATGGATTTTGCTTTTGGAATAAAATTGTCTAAGCTATTGGCTGCTATTTCTTGTTCCTTTATTTTATACTTCAAAGCATTTTGTGGAGATTCATTTGAAGAGGATTTATTGTTGAACCCTGAAACATTAATTCAGGACAAAGCACGTGTTGTCAGAAGGAAAAAAGCAATTATAAGAGTAATAGTAGTAGTAGTAGTATTTACAAAAGCAGAAAAATTGGTTTCATATTTGCGCATTTAGTAAAAACTGTACTAGTTTGGTCTCCTTCCCATGATTTGTAATCTTATATATTTCTTCAATCAATTTCTAGGGAACAAGTGATCCATACGTAGTTCTGCAAATGGAAGATATGGTAGTAAAGAGCAAGATTAAATGGGCGTAAGAATTTTCACTTATCTCATGCAATCATAATTTCTATTTATTTTTGTTATTATTTTGATGATGATATATATATATATATATATATATATAGAGAGAGAGAGAGAGAGAGAGAGAGATTGGCTAAAGTATATTGAAACCAAGGCTAGGATATGTGTTTATATTACATGGTTTTAAACTTGATCAGTAAACCTTTTATCCTTACCTAGGCTTAAACCTACCTGAATAAATTGGTGACTTTTATGTTTATAGAAAGGTGAATGTTGCCAAAAGTAAAACTTGGCAGTTATCTTTCTGATATTATAAATTTATTTAGAAGTAAAAATAAAGATATTTACTTTTAATTTTGTCAATGTAGGACCAAGGAGCCTGTATGGAATGAAGACTTTACCTTAAACATCAACAAACTGAGAACAAATATGTTACAGGTGTAATTCACGTAACAATTGAACTCTTGACTTATTGTTATATGCATGCAGTTTAAAGGACAAAAATAATGTCAGGTTGAAGCTTGGGATGCAAATCTTGTAACCCCACACAAGTGTATGGGAAAAGCTATGGTGAATTTGGAATTACTTTGTGATGGTAAGTCTTCTGCTATATTCATTCTAAAAAACCATTTATCAGTAACTCAAGTACTAAAAGAAAAGTCAACTAGTGTTGAGTTATAATAGGGTTTTGGGATTAAGTATGTTTGTAGGGTTATATTAGCAATTTTGTAATGGCTCTTGTATAAGCCAAAACCTATCATTCAATACAATAGAACTTAAGGTCATTTCTACAAAATTCCACTTGGTATCAGAGCCGACCCCTTCCTCAATCCCGACCCGTGCTCCCTCTTCGCACCCACGCCGCCCAGGTCGCGCAACCACCCTCCGCGCCGTCGCCGGCCGCGACTCTGCCGTCGTCCACCCAGGCCGCCGCCGTCTGGCCTCCGCCCAGCCCCGGATCTCAGCCCCGCCTCCATCTCTCTAACCCTAGCAGCCGACTAAGAAGAAGGAAAAGTTCAGATTGGTCTCTTCTCCTCCGCGGTTGCTGAGCCGAGGTGTTCGAGACGATATTCCGGCAGCACGCGAGAGGGAGAAGAGCAGCAAAAGGAAGGTATGACCTAGTCTCTACTTTGTGAGGCGATTTGACGGGTTGTAGAGGAGGTAAAGAGAGAGCGAAGACACAGTTTAAGTGCTGAGTTGATTGATAGAGAAGATGTCAACTGAGGGTGCTTTGGATGCACTAAAGGGAGTTGATCCCGAGGTGTTGAAGGTGCTAGTTGGACTCGTTCAAGGAATGAGTGCCAAGGCCAGCACTTCGGGCAATGACTCAGCACAGGTAAAGTTAGATCTCCCAGTAGTGGAGCTTAAGTTGGATGGACCAGAGACATACTTGAGTTGGTCTCGTAGGATTGAGACGGCTCTGGTAGGGAGGAACCTCGAGGGCTACTTATGTGAAGATAGTTCAGTAGCTGAGGATCAGAGGGCGACTCATGCCTTGATATATACATGGTTACTCAACTCCATGAAACCATCGATTGCTACTTCAGTAGATGGAATTCGATTGGTGAAGGATATATGGGCAAAGCTGAAGAAGACGTTTGGGGGAGTAGGAAATCACATGAAAGAGTTCCAAATTGATCAAGAGATACAAGCTGTGGTACAGGGTGGCAGGTCCATTCAAGAGTACTACTTGGAACTCGAGAGGCTATGGACAGAGTTGGATCACTTCTCTCAGGTATCCTCTTGCAGTGACCCGAACTGTAAAGAAAGAGAATTACGAATACGAGGAAGGACAATGAAGTTCTTGGGTCAGTTGGATCCAGCTTATCATCATAGGAGATCAGTTCTCCTAGCACAGAAGGAGATTCCCTCCTTAGATGAGGTTGTTGCTGCTATGTTGCAGGAAGAGAGCCGGAGGAAGATTCACAGTGAGCCAAGTGTAGGCTCAGAGACGAGATCGGCCCTAGCAGTGACAAGTCCAAGTACCCCGAAGGAAAGCCGAAGGTGCTTTAATTGTGGGGAGGTGGGACATTTGATTGGGGCATGTCCCAAGCCACTGAAAGAGAAATTTGTTGGAGGAAGAGGACAAGGCAGAGGCCGGGGACGCGGCCGTGGTGGTAGAGCTGGAGCAAGAGGAGGCAACCGGGCAAATCTGATGGTTGCAGATGAGACAGAGGATAGTGTAGAGCTCTCTGATGATGATGTGATTATGAGGGCAGCGGCACAGATTGCCATGAGACGGCAAGCCGAGGGAAATAAGGCAAAAGGTGCAGGAGAGAGTACACTCAGTCTATCCTCTTCTACGGGTAACTTTGCTTCTGTTGCTTACACATCCACAGGTACTCACACTTCTCTTATGTCAACTTCTGTATCCAATGATGGATCAAGGGATTGGATTATTGACTCTGGGGCATCTCGTCATGTGACGGGTGCTACTGAGGAGTTTTCCTCGTATACTCAGCTAGCAGTACCAGACAGTATTCGAACAGCTGATGGTACAGCTCAACCAGTAGTGGGTAAGGGTACAGTGAGATGTACTAATGCATTGAACCTGTTGAATGTGTTGTATGCCCCTTCATTTCCTGTGAATCTCTTGTCTATTAGTGCTATCATCTCACAATTGAAATGTGTTGTTTTGTTTGATGACCCTAAGGTAACCATTCGGGAGAAGGAGACGGGCAAGGTACTTGGGACTGGCACACTACATAAAGGATTATGGTACATGGACAGGGGGGGCATGAGTGTGGCACTCTCATCGGCCCTAGAGAATCAGGCAGGGAGTGGGAAAAATGTAGAAGAACTTTTGTTAGTGTATCATAGGCGTTTGGGCCATCCTTCATTTTCTGTTTTGAGTAGGTTATACCCATTTTTGTATGAAAAAGCAGTAAGAGAAAAACTGGTATGTGATGCATGTGAGTTAGGTAAGCACACTAGGAGTTCATATGCTAGTGTGGGTAGCAGGGCAGGTAGTAGTTTTGAGTTGATTCACTCTGATGTATGGGGACCTTGTCCTGTAACTGCTATGAATGGATTTAGATATTTTGTCTCTTTTATTGATTGCTTTTCTCGTATGACTTGGCTATATTTGATGAAGAGCAAGAGTGATGTGTTTACCTGCTTTAAGCATTACCATAAACTGGTCCAAACTCAGTATGGCAAGGGAATTAAAATACTGAGATCAGATAATGGAACTGAGTACACTAACAGGGCCTTCGAAGAATATTTAGTATCCCAGGGAATACACCATCAGACCACATGCCCATACACTCCAGAACAGAATGGAGTGGCAGAGAGAAAGAATAGACATCTACTTGAGGTAACTCGGAGTATGATGTTAGGAATGAAGGTTCCGAAACACTTGTGGGGTCAGGCAGTGTTAACTGCTACGTACTTGATCAATAGGATACCCTCACGAGTACTGGATTGGAAATCTCCAATGGAGATGCTGAGAGGTAAGATTGTTGACTCCCTTCCTCCACGGATTTTTGGGTGTGTGTGCTTTGTACATGATAAGAGGCCAAATGTAGGAAAACTAGATCCAAGAGCAGTGAGATGTGTGTTTGTTGGATATTCCGCTACTCAAAAGGGGTATGTATGTTGGAGCCCAGTGGAAAGAAAATTATTTGTGAGTATGGATGTCACATTCAGGGAGCATGAACCATATTACAGTGTGGATGAGCTGCCACCCTTCGAGGATGTACATGAGGAAGAGAGAGAAGATGAAGGGAGTAGAACAACAGTGACTATAATGGCGAAACCTGTGGATGTTGATAAGGTGAATGAGGAGTCTGAGGCTCAGGGGGGGTCTAGATATGGAAGAGTATATGTGAGGAGAGAAAGAACTGATGTTGGAGTTCAAGAAGATGTGCCAGGTCCCTCAGATATGCCCGCTCCAACTCCCCAGACACATATACCACTCAGTTCAGATTCTGATTCAGATTCAGATAGCTTGATGGATGCCCCACCACTGAGGAGAACCTTGAGAACAAATGCGGGGGTTCCCCCGAACAGGTATGGCTTCTCTTCTGACAGGGCTAACTCAGTCTCATACTCACAGGTATCTCAAGGATATGAAGCATTCATGGCATCATTAGACACTGTTTCCACTCCCAAAGGTTGGGAGGATGCCAAGAAGGATCCAAAGTGGAAAGCAGCCATGATAGAAGAACTGGAGGCCCTGAGCAAAAACAAGACGTGGAAACTTGTGAGTTTGCCATCTGGGAAAAAGGCTGTTGGATGCAAGTGGGTTTTCTCCATAAAGCACAGTCCAGAGGGGTTGGTAGAAAGATACAAAGCTCGCTTAGTGGCAAAAGGATACAGTCAATCATACGGTGTTGACTATGATGAGACCTTTGCACCTGTGGCTAAGATGAGCACAGTGAGAACCTTAATCTCTATAGCCGCAAACAGCTCATGGCGATTACACCAACTAGATGTCAAGAATGCCTTTCTGCATGGGGACTTAACAGAAGAGGTGTATATGGACATTCCACCGGGATTTGGTACAGATCAGACCAAGAACAAGGTGTGCAAGCTCGAGAAGTCCTTGTATGGTCTGAAGCAATCTCCAAGAGCATGGTTTGGCAGATTTAGGAGGGCAATGGTAGATTTGGGGTATAGGCAGAGTAATGCAGATCATACTTTGTTCTATAAACGAGACGGGGATCAAATTACCATTCTGGCTGTATATGTGGATGATATGATCATCACAGGTAGTGATGAAAAGGAGATTGCACAACTGAAGAAAAGATTGAGCGAGACATTTGAGGTAAAAGACCTAGGTCAGCTGAGATACTTTCTGGGAATTGAAATAGCACATGGGAAGGAAGGAATAGTGCTATCCCAGAGGAGATATGTGCTTGATTTACTTGCAGAGACAGGCATGTTGGATTGCAGACCAGCAAATGTGCCTATAGATCAGAGACTCAAAGTCAGTGCAGAAGCAGGAGATCCTGTTGACAAGGATAGATATCAGAGGTTGGTGGGTCGACTGATATACCTCTGTCATACGAGGCCTGATATATCATTTGCTGTGAGTGTGGTTAGTCGTTACATGCATGATCCCAGGAAGGGTCATATGGATGTTCTATTCCAGATTTTGAGATATTTGAAGAATACCTCAGGGAGAGGGATACTCTTCAAGAGAAATGGACATCTAGGAGTCGAGGGTTACTGTGACTCAGATTGGGCCAGTTGTAGTGATGATCGGAGGTCGACATCAGGCTACTGTATGTTTGTGGGAGGCAATCTGGTTGCCTGGAAGAGCAAGAAACAAACTGTGGTAGCAAGGTCTACAGCTGAAGCTGAGTACAGGGCAATGGCATTGAGTGTGACGGAGATGCTGTGGTTGAGGTTCATGCTAGATGAGCTCGGGTTAGTACAAGCCAGTAAGCTGAGGCTGTGGTGTGACAACAAATCAGCCATATGTATAGCGAACAACCCAGTCCAGCATGACAGAACGAAGCACATTGAGATAGATCGATTCTTCATTAGAGAGAAGCTGGATGAAGGCATTCTGGAGCTGAATCATATCTCTACCGAGAAGCAAGTAGCAGATTGTTTGACCAAGGGGCTTAGCTCAACAGAGTTAGAGAGAGGATGTAACAAGATGGGCTTGTTTGATATGTGGAGCCCATCTTGAGGGGGAGTGTTGAGTTATAATAGGGTTTTGGGATTAAGTATGTTTGTAGGGTTATATTAGCAATTTTGTAATGGCTCTTGTATAAGCCAAAACCTATCATTCAATACAATAGAACTTAAGGTCATTTCTACAAAATTCCACTACTAGTATATCATATTTATTGAATGGAGTTCAATATCTGTTATGTTTGATTTATCAGGAGAAGCACATGAGCTTGTTGTTGAGCTAGAGGGTAATCCAGGCAGTGGCACAATCCAGTTGGAGGTAAATACTTTATTTATTTCTGTCTGAATTTCTAGTTAGCTGAATGTATCTTAAATTCTTAATTTGATTCGTGTCAGGTGAAGTACAAGACATTTGAGCAAATTGAAAGAGACAAGCAATGGTGGCGACTCCCTTTTGTCTCTAATTTCATCTCAAAAAGCCCTTTAGGAGCTGCTTTAAAAATGGTGCTTGGCTCTGACACCATCAATGCCAGCCAGTTTGTGCAGTCTGCATTTGGGCAACTCAATTCTTTAGTATATACGTATCTTACAAAACCCACTGAACCTGAAAATGTTGAAAAAGTTGAAAATGTTGATGGATTGGATTTAAAAGTTGAAAATATTGAAAAAACTGAAAATGTTGCGGAAGCTGAGAATTCTGATAAAACTGAGGTTCTGGAAGAAATTTCTTCAGCGCAATCAGATGAAGACTTTTGGGAAGCTTTTAGTGGGATTCTGGGACAACTGGCAAATCAACAGCTTGGATTAACTCTTCCAGAGTTCAAGATGTTGGGTGGGTTTGACTTGCTAAACACACTTGGCATGCAGTCACGCCAGAATGCTCAGAAGGGGTATGTTGAATCGGGACTTGTAAACCCCGAAATTTTAGATAGTAAAGAAAAAAACCAAGAAGGAGAGAAAGAAATTAAAAATAGGGAGTCAGACCAGAGTGAACAAAACATAGAAAATAATGAACAAATGAAAACAATGGAACCAAGCCCGCCTCCATTTCTGGATATAAAAAAAGTGTCATCAGATGTGATTAGTCAGACTGAGACTTTACTTGGAGCATTGATGGTTCTCACCATGAGCCTTTCTCAATTAAAAAAAGAAAATGAAGATGAAGCAAGCAAACCAGAAGAAATGTCTATAGATGGTCAAAGTAATGTTGAAGAAATTGAAAAAACTGCTTTGGATTTGAAAAGAGCAGAGGAGATGAGGCAGCTGTTTTCCAAGGCTGAGAGTGCAATGGAAGCATGGGCCATGCTTGCCATGTCACTCGGTCGTGCCAGTTTTATCAGATCAGATTTTGAGAAGATTTGTTTTCTTGATAATATCTCCACTGATACCGAGGCAAGTCATACTTAATGTTGAAATGTTTTTTTTTTTCTTCTAAGTATATTTATTTCTATGGACTTTGTCATAATTAAATATTTATGATGGGATAAATTTCCAAGGATGTTTACACTGGATTAGAAACATGTACTCTAATTGCTCACTATTTGTATTGTACTGGTTGTTTTGGTACCAGCAATCCTTAATTTGGTTGTTGCGAGCTTATGCTTGCTGAAAAAATGCAGGTTTCAATTTGGCGTGATTCTTCAAGGAGGAGACTACTCATAGCTTTTAGAGGCACTGAACAGGTTAGCCTGAATTTATAGAAATCTTTTATCATCTCATGATCATGATTGAATTAAAAAAATAAGAAATTTCATATATTTCTTTCAGTCGAAGTGGAAGGATTTGCAAACTGATCTTTTGCTTTTGCCAAAAAGGCAGGTTTAATTTTGTCTTTGATGGGCTTTTTTTATGTTAATTTATTTAATTTAAAAGAATATAAGCAATAAAAAATGAAGTAACTTTTACTATGTATTCGAATTTCAATGCAGATTAAATCCTGAAAGGCTTGGTGGAGACACTAATGAAGAAATCCTGGTAAAATTTCTACTCTAGTATATTAATAATGTCAAAAGAGGGAGCATTTAGTGCACTCTTGCAACTTTAGGTGCAACTGCTAACCCCTATGTCCCTATTGTTAGGTTAAAATGGAAACGCTTTTATCAGTTTTGGGTTTGAGCTATCCTCTTAGATCCAGTAAAAGGTTTCTGGTTCAAGTAATTCAGTGCTCCTTAATTTCTATCCCTCCTTCCCTAATTGACCTAATCATGCTAAACAGTTTCTGCTCATATCCTTACCTGCTTGATCAAACCCTTCTGGCCACCTGGCATCTTCTCTTCAGAAAATGAAATGTCGCAATTGAAGAAAGAATTCCTCTGAGCTGGCAGAGAAAGCAGCAAAACTGAGAATTTTCTTCTGTAGTATATTCCCATTGAAATACAATATATTTGGTAGAGTTTGCTAATAGGTATTGAGATGTAATGTTATATGTTCATGAACCATGTTGTCTATTTCTTTACAAAACTAGATACAATAAGTAATCATAGACTAATTTAAGTTAAGCTACAAGACTGGTTGTAGAGTGAAGGGTAGATGGATCACAATGGAGGGAATTAGACTAAAAAAGTACAACATAACCTGTCTTTTGTATTTTTCTAATGGATCTCAGGTTCACAGTGGATTTTTGAATGCATACGACTCTGTGAGGAATCGCATTATAACTCTCCTTAAATTTGCCATAGGTTATTGGTAAGTTTTCTAATTTGCCTGTGGCTCTTTTTGTTTTTTTCAACCAATTTAGGATCTACTAGCCTTTAATATTGGTTCTGCTTCTGGCTAAGGAGTTAGTAAGTCCATGCAATGCAAACACACAGAAGATTTACATCTGGTCAGCTAATTTTTAATTTTCTAGTGATAATTATGACGGTGAAGTAAAAGACATGCCAAAGTGGCATGTTTATATCACAGGGCATAGCTTGGGCGGTGCCTTAGCTACTTTGCTTGCACTTGAGCTCTCATCTAGCCAGATGGCCAGGTGCACTGACATTGTTTTTTAAGTACTTCATTGTCATTGTCTTACTCCGTTTAAAAGATTAATATGAACTTAATTCCAAACGTATGTAGGCATGGTGTAATCTCTATTACAATGTATAATTTTGGATCTCCTAGAGTTGGAAATAGGAGATTTGCTGAGTTTTACAATGCGGTAATGTTTTTTTTATACTAAGCTTGTATGTAAGCAAGTCCCTACCTAGGAATCTACAAAATAGCCCCCTTATACCTTTGTAACAAAGTTTGTACCTTTTTCTGCTTAATCTGTTCTCGTGCAGAAAGTTAAAGATAGCTGGAGAGTAGTAAATCACAGGGATATAATTCCAACAGTGCCCCGCCTTATGGGTTACTGCCATGTGGCCGAACCTGTGTATCTTACTTCTGGAGATATCGAAGAAGCTCTGGTGTGTATCTACTGTGTACTCTATCAATTTGAACTAATTTGCACCATTACATGCCTAAAACTATCATATGCAACCCTACTATAATCGAATCATCTGTAGCCCACCTGAGTAGTGGAGGGACAGAGTTTAAACATATAAATGAAGGCAATTTATGTATGTTGTAAGATATATGCTCTCGTTTGTAGTGGTAAATGTAAAACTGCACATTTCATGGCCTCTGATTTGGAAGTAATAACAGTTGGGTTTTGTTAATACCAAATTATTAATCAGTGTGAAGCATATATTACAGAAAAGCAGAGAAAAGTTAGAGGATGGATATCAAGGTGACGTGATAGGAGAATCGACACCTGATGTGCTTTTAAGTGAATTTGTAAGTCTGATTTAATGCCATAATTTCAGTTTGCTTGCTAGGTATTGTTTCATAAGCATTTCTGGAAGCTAATTAAACTCTGTTTTAATCAGCTGAAAGGGGAGAAGCAATTAGTGGAGAAAATTTTACAAACAGAGATAAATCTCCTCCTGTCCATTCGAGATGGATCAGCCCTTATGCAGCACATGGAAGATTTTTACTATGTCACTCTTCTAGAGGTTTGATTTTTTTTTCCCCCTAATTCTGTGTGTTCAGCAATAGAAATTTCAACAGTACCATCTCAGTTAGAAACTCTTTTGACTGAATTCAAATAGTAATTACATTTTTTATACACAAAGAAATACAAAAGGTGCTATCAACTCCATAGCAGAATTGATTTTTTTTATTTCTTTTATGCATTATATTTATAGGTAATAATTGTAGCTAATTAAGAGCCCTTAATTTGCAGAGTGTGAGGTCAAATTATCAGACAGTGAGCGATGATTATAAATCTAATGAAGGTGGATGCTGATTAGTGATTACTCATACTTAGCTTGAGCTTACAACTAGAAAAATACAGATTTCCTAAGATTAGAATGCGTGTACATATACGCGCTTTTTTGTAAACTGCTCGAGAAATTATATTTTAATTGCACGGTAGTTTACAATGGCGTCGCATAGTTTTAAGAGTTTTTTTATTATTTGACATTTTAATTTGGAGTCTAATAATTCGTAATCAGGCAGCAAAATTTGTATTGCTATTTTTAATATCATTGCTGCCATCGTATTGTTTTCTTTCCATTTGTTTTTTTTGCTGAAAAAATAAATAATATATTGATGTCGTATAGAAATAAAGGATGTATTCTTAAAAAATAAAGAATAGTTTTGGTTTGTCATTTGTTTTGAGCCGATAATTGTTAAAAACTGTAGGTATGATTGAGGCCATGAGATTAATACAATTTTTCTTGCCACGCCTTCAAACTTTCATAAGACTTATAAATTATCATTTAATTGTTCTTTACCATTGTATAAAAATTTAAGATGGAATCATGGAAGGAGACCATTTTCGTTTTCTAAATGGAAGGGGATTATATTTCTACTTTTGCAGCATACACTTGACATAATTAGATTACCCGGGGGCTAAAAAAAAGGAAACACTAAAACTAAGGCTGCTAATGGTCCGAGCTGCCCGTGGGCTAAACGGACCGGATATCTCGAAAATTACGAGCGGACCGAGCTTCATTTGGGTCAAGCTGAAAACTCGACTCGGTCCATTTTAATTATACAGAAGTCAACGGCCCTCGATCTCTGCTCGAGCTTGAACTACTTTTCACTCGATCTCTGTGTGTCTCCTACCTATAATCACGGGGCTGTGCATTATTACTTTGAAAATAGACCTGGTGCCTCTGAACTAAATGAGAAAGAAGGAAAAATCATGAGTAACGTGCATGAGACCATGTGCAGAGAAAAACAAAAAAGGTGGAGAGAGTGAAAACGCGTACAGATAAACGTGCCCCCCCGCCTTTTTTGTCTTTTTTGTTCTTCTATGAAATCTAGTGTGCATCTATTTGTGTGGCCCGTGAAAAATAATATTATAATATTTTTATAAGCATATTCTACACCTTATATCACACACCTCTATGACAGAGAAATAAAAAGGACTTCTACAGGGTAGCTCGCCTATCCATAAGAGAAGTTATATAAACATGTACAAATATAACGCCGCAATCGATCTCAAATGAGTTTTTGCATTGGATACCTCTCATGCTTTGTCGCCATTCGAAACCCAGGGCTGACTCGACGGGTTTTTTATGGATATGACCGAACTTTTAAATAGGACCGGATATTTGAGCGGAAATAAGGGGCCGGACCGAGTTCAAATGCAAATTTATCAATAAGAGGGCAGGGCCGGATATTCGGCTCGACCCGGCCCTTTAGCAGCGCTAACTAAAACCGAGTCGTACATTTCCTATATTTTCTAAAGTTGGCCGAAATAATCTTTATGATTATATATAGGCATAGACAGAAATAAAACTGAAATTGTAGTGCTAAAAAGCATCTCTTCGACAAAACAGAGAAGAAATTACTCACAATTTCTCAAAAGAAATTAGTTGCTTTACGAGAGAATCGAGCAGAGATTTAATGGCTGACAAAATGGAGTTCGATTATTTTGTCGAGGAACCTTCTGACGTGGAAATCCAATTTGGTGAACTAATCAGCAAATTCTCTCCGGTAAGATTTTCCAACTTTCACTTTTAATAATCTAGAAAAAAGGTTTTTCACATTTACAAGGGCTACAGTTTCATTACGATTTTTTTTTATGAAAAAATGTTGCCTTTTTCTCTAGAAAAAAGGACACAAGAAACATTTCTGATCGGGATGAGAAATAAATAAAAAATTGATCAATAGAAGAGTTCATTTGAAAATATAATCTACTTATAAGATGGAACCACTGACTTACAACATGTTAATAACATAATATTTGCAAATTTGGTATATTCGTATATAAATCCTGTCCAAATTGTTTCGAATCAAATTTCTACTCTTTTTTTGTGATTTGAACGATGATTTTTTTCTTGTCAAATTACGCTGTTTATTCTTCCATCTACCAATTTTGTTTTCCATATAAATAAAATGGAAAAAGACAATTTTTGTTTATCATTCGTATGACATAACTCCTATTGGGGCCGTTTGGATCGCTTAGGAATAAGAGGAATAGCCTATTTCTAGGCGAAAAATATTGGGAAGTGTGTAACTTTGTAAAGAATTTAGATGGTTAGAAATAAATTTCTGTCCGGAATAGACTATTCTTCCTTATTCCTTACCCATCCAAACGGCCCATTATGATTAAGTGGTATTGCTGCATTTTGGAGCAATTGAAAATAAAGTACACAAGACAGTCATGAATTCTTTATTATTTCCTAAGCAACCAATGTGCCGATCAGCAAAGGCAAGATCAAATCCTTCACCATTCCTTTTGATAATTAGGTTTTCCTGATTTCAATAATAACGATGGATATATATTACGATTTTCACCAAGTATTTTGCACCCAATTAAGTACATCGAGTCATGGAAACTTGTTTTGTTTGCAAGTACCATACAAATTATTAAAACCGAAAAATGAATTTTAAAATATGTTTTACATCATTGATTTGGAGAGAACTTTGAATAATTTTGTTAAAATTTGAAAGCTGTCTATTCATAAATAATTAAAAGTTTAAGTTGACTCATCAAATATTCAATAAATATAGTAGATTGAAATTAGGGATGTTATTTCGGGATTTGCTCCGACAAAGAAGTTCATTAAAAAAAAAATTTTAAATATGACAATTTCAATAAAAATTATATTCAACTAATTTTGTACACAAACTATTTTCTTTTAAATCGCTAAATATATGTTTGTGAAAAATAATATGATGAGTCACTCGAAATTCATGCAGAGTAGCAATATATATTCCTTTTTGGAGTTCTATTGTCTTTTGGGCACATCACAAAACATCCAAATTAATGAAAAGTAAAGCATATAAACACATGAACCATCCAATCGAAATTAATTTGAAGATTGAAGAAGAGGTAAAAAAACAAAAATGATATAATATTAGTGATGAAATGATGAACCTAAAAACGTAACCTTCGTTATTTATTTAAATTAAAGATAATTAGATTTATGCCATTACAAAAGGTTGTTAATTAAAAAAATACCATTGTTAAATTTCTAATTATATTTTTTCCACTATATTCCACTATAAAAATGTTATAATTAGATTTATACCATTATTACTTTGTAAAAACACATTACTTTGTAAAAATGCCATTCTCCAATTTGTCATTATTTTAAAAATTCCTGAGCTACCCTGTAAAGGCCGCCGTCCATCTTCTGATCCATGCAACTGCATCATGTATTTTCCATTTAAAATCTAGCTTAATTTGTGTAGATTTGTTGCTATTTTGTTCCAATTTTTTATTTCAAGCTAGCATAAGATTTCCTCTTATGTGGGCAAATAAATAAACAAAACAATGTTAGACAATAAAAATATGTTTCTTAATTTATCAGTGATACAAATAGATGTGTTATTCAATTTATTTCTATATTTGATGGAAAACCAATCAATAGTGTTGTTTCGGCTGGCGATTGATATCCAATCGCAGATCAAACCAATCGAGCGGTAGAAACCCCTGTTTATGTGTTACACCCCTTCCCATATGTGCGTTTATAAGTAGTACAGATTATTAGGAGACGTACAACAGTCAAAATCTTTATTTCAAATGAAAACTAATTAAATTCCTTAATAACACATGAATGAGTGAAATAATTTTTAGATCATTTATCAGCATAATCATTTGAATTGTTAGATTTATATCATTATTAGATGACTAAGTTTAAGATATGCCATACAAAATTGCAAAGTTTTGTTTTATACTATTATTTTAATGCACTAGTGGCGTAAGACGAATTTTTACATTTTAACGATGACATAAAACATATTTTTTTAAGTTGTAGTGGCATAAAACTAATTTATCATTTAGTGATGATATTTTTTAAATTTTCAATTTCTTTAGTTGTATGTTTAAAATGTAGAAATGTCATATCAATTGATCAATGGCATAAAATTAATTTTTACTATTTTGTAACGGTATAAAAATAATTTATCATTTAGTAATGATATTTTTCTAATTTTAATTTTCGTAGTGGCATACATTTAAAATATTAAATTTTCAATTTTATGCCTTGATTGTGAAAGTTGAGGGTCGCGTCAACTTTCATATATTATATGACTGTATCTAAGGACCCTTCCCCCGCTCAGCCACTCATATTTTCCTATGTATCACATACCTTCATAGTTTTTTTTTTTTCTTCTTTGGTGGCATTTACTCTTTAATAGGACATTATGCTTCAATTGATATATAATTTTTTTTTTTATGTAGGGCGGACGAGTAACCTATACAAAGCCCGGAAAAGGACCAGCTTGGAATATGAATGCGCCGAGACATGGAGTGGCGGATTTTAGAAATTTATTATCATCGCCCAAACCTTCATTATATCAACAATCGGATGACGATGAGGACGTCAAGGAAATCGATCAATTTTTTTCTGATACCCATTCTGTTAAAGATCTAGTCCACTACAATTTCTTCAACTCATTTGAGGATGATTTCGATGATTCTGATATTTAGAGTTAGGATTGTAACTTTTTTGTTACTATTGGAAGACAAACCGTCACTATTGTGTATCTGAGTGGTTACTGGATCTCCTCAGTCACTAGCTACTTGATCTCTGCTCTGTTCTATTTGCTATTTCTTCACAAAGCTTTTTGAATTTGAAGTCGATGATTATAAGAAAATTTGGATACTAGTTTTAATTATAATTACATATTCAAAATATATATAAAAAGAGTTCAAAGGCTTCTCTTTTAATGCTTCATCACGCCTCTAATTTTTATAATCCAATTATTAACAAAAAAATTTGATATTAATTTGATATTAAATGTGATCTATATCATTTTGTCAATGCAGTCGTAAAAATAAAAAGTAAAAATTTGACTTTGTTTCAGAGGACATCAAGAACTTACCAAGTGATTTAATCTTATTGAAATGATATTAAAATTTCATAAACTTTTCATCTTTATAATTACATCTACGGTTTTATTTTTTTTTGGGAACTTCAAAATTATTGATATTAAGGATTTATATCAAATGACGCTAACATTTCGTGTAGATTTCCGGGTTCCAAATCAGATAATCAGTTGAGCCAGAACCCACAACATTGTTCGTATGGAGCTGCTACTTTTTAAAAATATTCATAAAGATCCCGTTTGTTTGTGACTTAAAAATGCATAACTTAAGTTATGCATCTTTTAGTCACCAAACACTTCTTACATAAGATGCCTTAAGGGTACATAACTTATGCAACCTAAATAGATTGTATAAGTTATGCATGGTCCCCTTTAATTTTTTTCCAACAATACCCCTTAGAAATAATTAATAATAATAATTAATAATTAACAAATAATTAATAAATAATAATATTTAATAAGTAACGATAACTATTAAAAAATTATCAATAATAATAATTGATAATACTTTTACAAGCAATATTAATTATTAATAATAATGATTTAATAATAATTATTATTATTATTAAAAATAATTAATAAATAATATTTGTTTATTATTAAATAATTAATAATATTTCATTATAATAAAATGATTTCTTATTATCATTAATAATTAATAATTAACAAATAATTAATATTAATTAATAAATAATAATATTTAATGAGCAGCAATAATTATTAAAAATCATAATTAATAATAAAGATTAATTATTATAATTAATAATATTTAACAAGTAATATTAATTATTAATAATAATGATTTAAGAATAATAATTAATTAAAGACATGAATAAAAGGACATTTTAGTCTTTTGATATGAATATATGCATGCATTAGACATCTATTACATAACACTACATAAATACTTAGACATCCTTAACTTATGCAATCCCTCACTACACAAACAAACGCACCCAAAAGCTCGATGCTTTTCATTAGTCAAAATCAAAATAAATGAGCAGATACATTGAACTTTGTATTTGGAATAGTCCATTTAAGCGTGCCAACTGCCCATTTAACCAAACTTGATTCCCTTTGCCCGTAGGCTTACGCAATGCTATTGACTATACATGAATTATAAGTGTCATCGGCAAATATACCATTCCAGCCATCGCTAAATACAAAGTGAACATATACAGTAAATAAGGTGAACATATAAATGATCTAAGTGAACACTTACAAACAAATAAGTGTTGCCATCACTTGTTCAGAAGTTTACATGCATATTCAACTTATTTCCATTGAACTTATTTGTTTGTATGTGTTCGCTTAGATAGTCTATATGTTCACTTTATTTTTGTATATGTTCACTTTATACAAAACTACAAATGGCAGTAATCAATTTACTTGACTATATACATATTTTCCCCACTCGGGCCACTCCCCAGTAGAATCGTTTATCTAACCCAAATTACTTGATTAATATTGGTTAGGTAGCTTTCATTCTTTCTAAATTTAGCACAATCTAATATGTCTTTGTCACCGGCCGATTGGTGATGATAGATATTTTTGGGACTCATAATAACTGTTATATGAAGGAAAATTATTCAGATGTCTCTATCTGTTGTACTCCACCACGTGTCCATATTGACAAAACTATGCAATTTTTAGACATAAAAAAGTAAGCATCCATTATCAATGTTTACATCTGGATGATTTTACTATAATTTTAAAACCAATTAGCTAGGGATCTAGAGCTAAATTTATAATCTAAATTGTACTAAATTTTGGTTGCAAGTTTACAATTTACGTTAAGTATTGATCAGGGTCGAACCACACAGATGGTGTTGGAATATTGATCTTTTATCTTATTCAATTAGCTAGACGAGCCAAATAAACCATCTAAAAAAATATTTTTTCAGTCTGCAGGTCGGCTAGATTTCGAATGGGTCCATTAAGAATTTGAAAGGATCCGTTCGAAATCCTTTCAAGGCATGGAATATTCGTTAATTGATCCACTCTTCAGCGGAACCAGTTGAAATTCGGAAAGTTCGCTTGAAATGCATCTGAACTACAAAAATATGCAAAAAATCACTAAGAACCTATAAAATAAAATTAGCACAGTACCTTTCTTCTAATCTAAAGATGTCAAAAATCTAACTAAAACATAGATATTTAGTTATAATTTCGAGCCTGAAAAGATTGAAATGTTAGCACAAAATCTGTCGATTACAAGTTAAAAAAAATTTAAATATATAATATATTTTAAAATATTGTTAACCATATAAATTGGCTGTGTATCTAATTTTTATGTATGTTAAGTATCATAAGGCATTCTAACAAAAAAAATAAATATTTACTTTTATAATTTTCAACTCGATTGTAGAACTGTAAAACTTAATTAAATGTAAACATTGTTCACGTGTATGAACAATGTAAACTTAATTAAATTTCATTTCGAGCTTTGAATTTCAAAATTATAAATTTTTTGAACGACTGTCAAAACTATCGATAGATACCACATGTAGAAATGGGAGGAAACTGATTAATTTTCCGTCAATTGGCAATTCTGATAGTAATTACGGAATGGCTATTTTAGCCCAATAATTTATGTTAGTAATCAAATTCATATTATATATATGTAGATATTTCAAAAAAAATAAAATAAGTTATAAGTACTATTTTTTTAAGGTACTAAGTACGAATGCCATACGTATTTCGAATTATCCATGCTAGAAAGACTTCAAAATTCATTATTATCATTGGCTCCGTTTGGATAAGGTGTGGGAAGAAGAGAAGAAGGGAAGAAGTGGAAAGAAGTATTGGGAAGTGTGTAACTTTGTGAAGAATTTAGATTGTTTATATTAAATTTATTCTCTTATTCCGTTCTTCCATTCTTCCCAAATGAAATCCAAACTGAGCCATTACAAAGCAAAAACTCGGATAATGCATTTTTTGTATTTATAACTTAGATATTCTTATCTGTTTAAAGAATAACAACACTTCCATTAGATTTTTCAAAAAAAAAATTCTTACATGTAAAAAACTATTAAAATACACAATATAAATGATAGTATATATGGAAATAGTTTCAAAAGGTATCATATTATATCTGTCGTGCTTGATGCAGTAGACTAGCGGTTTGAAGAAATTTCACGGAAAATAATTTAAACAAAAAAAATATATATAAGAAAAGAGAGTATGTTAACTGTTATTAGACTTATAAACAACCTACACTTACATAAGTTAATCAATTTTTATTATTTTCAAATTAAATAATTTATTGTGATTCTTATAGGGTTCACAAGATAATTTAAGTTTTCAATTAATCTAGCTTTATCTGCACTCAGGTGCTGAAGATCGTAGGAAGTTAAATTTGAAAAACAAGTTACTAATATTATATTTCAGATAATAAAACCTTCAATCCCACTAATTATTCCTTGAGAAAGCAGATAATTTTCACCTGAATGATTCCCAAACTATGCGAGCAGTTGAATTTCCGTTGTCGTAAATGTACCGCAAGGACACGTGTCAGGAAATTAATGGAGACCTTACCCTAGTGCGGTACAACAGGAAGAGCATCAGGCTCACGTGCAATGACAACTGTCTGATCAAAGCATCAGAGCAAAGGACACAGGATGTGGTCCCTCTTCCTGCCGTCTGATCGATCTCTCGTCTCTTTCTGTTCCCTGCACGCACGTGTCGTATTTGCCTAGAAGGGTTAAGTCCTCTCCAGTCCATCAAATCTTTTCTATACCCATTTGGGTCAACATTTAATTAAGTGGATCCCGACCGATATCTAAATGACCAGCTGTACATCTGCTATAATTATTTTCTAGAATCAGCAAATTGTAGGAAAGTATTGAAATTACAACAGAATATATTAAAGTATCATTGTTGGATAATTCCGATTACTTGTATCTTTTATACTACATATATTCGCTATCTTAGTAAATGTTGTTTGATTTAAAAAATTAAAATGTTAGGTGCGCTCCCTCCCCTCATTGAGATTGTGCATATCAAATTCAAAAATATGATCATTAGAGGTTTCTAAACCTAATTATATGTTAAATATACATTGTCTTGAATTTAATATTTTCTTTCCTTAAGTTTTAAGGTAGGACATCTACAGTTTTATTTACAAAAATATTGAATGAATATGTTATTAAAGTTTAACGTATGTTAAAATTATATTTTTTATATTATTACAATATTATAGTAAAAGATAAAGTTCAATAATAACATAAAGATAATTTTTTTTATTATTATTACATAAAGTTCGACAGTATTATACTATACTTATGTAGAAGAACAAGTTCAATTCGTGTCACGAGTATCTATTTATAGGGAAAAAAATTCAACCAACCATGCACAATTCGTCTCCGATCAATCCCAATTTGATCCAATAACACTTTTAAATTTTTTATTTAAATGTAAAATATATAATTATAATTATAATAAAACATAAAATATCAATAATTATTATTGGAAATTGATTACTACCATCTCTATTTCTACCATCGCTACCATCGCTCGAAGCGCTCCCCTCTCCTAACCCAGCGAAGCGAAGGCTCCTCTCTCTCCAGCGAAGTGAGCCCTCTCCTCACCCTGCGAAGCGCTCCCCTCTCCTCATCCGGGTACGCTCCTCTCCCTTCGCACTCTTCAGTCTCTTCCTTCTGTGCATCTCTCTCCCTTCCCCCTCCCTTCGCACTCTTCAGTCTCTTCCTTATGTTCAATTTGTTGGTGTATATGTTCACTTTGTTCATTCATATGTTCAATTTGTTATTCTATATGTTCAATTTGTTTTCTTGCTTGTCAGATTTATGTGTTTATTTTATATCTCACTTTGTTAGTTTATATGTTCACTTTGTTCATTCATCTGTTCAATTTGTTATTTCTATGTGTTCAATTTGTTTTGTTGTGCGTCAGATTTCTGTGTTTATTTTATGTCTCACTTTGTTAGTTTATATGTTCACTTTGTTCATTCATATGTTCAATTTGTTATTCTATATGTTCAATTTGTTTTGTTGCTTGTCAGATTTATGTGTTTATTTTATATCTCACTTTGTTAGTGTATATGTTCACTTTGTTCATTTATCTGTTCAATTTGTTATTTCTATGTGTTCAATTTGTTCTGCTGTTCGTCAGATTTCTGTGTTTATTTTATGTCTCACTTTGTTGGTGTATATGTTCACTTTGTTCATTCATATGTTCAATTTGTTATTCTATATGTTCAATTTGTTTTCTTGCTTGTCAGATTTATGTGTATATGTTCACTTTGTTCATTTATATGTTCAATTTGTTATTCTATATGTTCAATTTGTTATTCTATATGTTCAATTTGTTACTTCTATGTGTTCAATTTGTTTTGCTGTGCGTCAGAGTTCTGTGTTTATTTTATGTCTCACTTTGTTGGTGTATATGTTCACTTTGTTCATTCATATGTTCAATTTGTTATTCTATATGTTCAATTTGTTTTCTTGCTTGTCAGAGGAAAGACAGAGAAGAGAAGAAAAGACACGGAGGTAGAAGGAGAGTGAAGAGGGACGGAGGGGAGTGTGGCAGAGAAGGGAAGAGAAGAGGTGGAGAAGATGAACGCGCTAGGGAAGGAGGGGAGCGCGCGGGAGGGGAGGAGAGCGCATCTGAAGAGGAGGGGAGCGCGCGGGAGGGAAATTGAGGTTAGCGATGGTAGCGATTGCATAAATCGCGATGGTGGTTATAATTTCTGATTATTATTCTTTTTTTTTTCGCTTTTGTCGCACTTTTTGAAACAACCCTCAATGGAATTGGAAGGTGGGACAAAAGGCAGGATGTTTCCATTTGAAACGGACAGTAGAGGATGTAAGGGATCGTTTTTGTCGGAATCTCACCGCTGTTGATCCGGTCAAACGGTCAAATGTTGATAACCTTAATGGACGATAGTTTGCCATGTAATCATTTAATCCGGTCAAAACTTTGACTAGCTAGTTATGGATTGATCGATCAGTAGGCCCGCCGACGGTATACCGTCTTCCGTGTTCCGTGCACGTTCCGTCCAAACAGAACGAGTGACGGAACAGATTTTAGTATACGTTTTTGAAACGGAACGGATTTCGGCATACGTTTGTGTGAAATACAGTATAAATTGAGTTGTTCCGCTACGTTCCGTCCATTCCGTTGCAAACGGAACGGATAACGAATCGTTTTAGTGCATACCGTTTCTGGAACGGAACGGCAAACGAAATGGCCCATTCCGTTGCAGTTTCGAACGTTAAACAGGCTGATCGATCAGCTTGTCGCTCGTTTCTAATTTCTATCATCCTATGCCTATGGTTATCGTGCTGTGTGGATTGTAGACTAGAGTAGAGGGCTAGAGGCACAACACAAAATAAATAAATAAATAAAGGTAGAAACACTACATAATTTATCGTAGAAATTCTGTGGTATACTTATGTAGTTGTAATTTGTCGATATGACGATGATATATCAATAATATAAAATATTAATAAAATATCCGTTTTAATTAAGGAAAATATAATTCGACCATTAAAATACATTATTTGAAACGTTTGATTTTTAAAGTAATGATGAGAAAAGTTTATATTGTTGATAAATTCTATAAAATTTTGAAATGTATCAAATTCAGATTGATTTTAAAATTATGCAGTTTTCATCAAATAATTGTAGCTTTTCTGTAGTTGAGTTTGACCATTAATTGGTAATGACAAATAAACTTCTATCAGACCAAAATTAGCAATTCTTAGTTGACCAAAAGATTTTAAAATTACACACGTTTCATAGAAAACTTATACGAATTATAAAAAAAAATACATACAATTTATTCTTACTTTGATAATTAATTTCATGGATTATTGCCATTGCCAAAACAATTATGTTTACCAATGTATTTATTTCTCAAAAAGATATAGCAAATTATTATTTGAACTGTAGGTCGTCTGTATGCGTCAAATGCTAGACACCAATTAACATCAAAATAATTTTTATCTCGATATTTGTTTCCTTTTAGGTTTTTAGTAATTCCTCAGCTTTTGCAGCCAGCTACGATTTCTCCGTAGTTTTTTTTTTATTATATATCAGACAAATACGAATCGTATTCTTCTTCCAACCAAGAAAATCATTGGAAAATGTGCTGACTCTTTGCAATTTCTCAAAAATTTGTTTAGCCAAAGGGCGACTCTTTTGGGGCCTTGCCTTTTTTTTTATAACGTAAAAGGGGAGCATCCTATCGAAAGTTCGAAACATGAAAAATCTCTACAATTTCTTTCTTCTATTATGTAAACAAAAATATTAACAAGAAAGCCGTTTTGTTATTTGAACTGAAATCAATTAGCGATCGGTTCGCCACTTTTATTTATTTAAAATAGTAAAAACAGTCATCGTTCTAAATAGAATAAATTTATGCATATATTAATCAAAATAGTGCATTAATCTAATTTTATTGTTTTTTTATTTTTTTTTAAGGAATAGTGGAATACCAATAAAAAAAATTGATTAAATGGAAATAAAATTTTACATTTGATGATGAATTTAATATATTTTGTTTGTACAATATCTATGGGCATTCTATTGTTTTTTTTAGCCATAAGTAGTAAAGAAAATATCGTAGCTATTCAACTTTTAAAAAATTAAATTAATTCAATATTTTAACTTTTAACATCTTATAATAGACAGTCTAATGTTTTAACTATTGAACTACTAGACCACACATGTTTTTTATCCATATAGTTGACTATACTTTTCTCAAGCCATGGTTTTCATGTATAGTAAACTTATGATCGATAACTATTGCAATTTTGGAAAATATCATGCAGAATTGTGAAACAGATCACTGAGATCAAAAACTTTTAACGCATTCATTTTAGTTACCTTTCTAAATTATTCTTTTAAATATTGTTCTATTTTATTTGTAAAGAGTAAAGTTCGGCGCATATAAAAAGATTCTGGAAACACCGCCAATTTATTGTTGCCCCATCAAACCTTTTGAACAAAATTTATTGCATTCAATGGAGGAAAGATTCTTCTTCTTGCTATAAAAAATTCAACCTCTCCTTTTTGCCCTTATCCACATACAGTCATATAGGTAGCCTGATAGCCTCTCTCTCTCCTCTCTCTCTCTCTCGTATTTCCCTATTTTCTTGTTCTCAGCCATGGGCTCAAGCTCAAACACAGAGGCCATGGATACTGATGCACCAAGCCTTTCAATTACAGTGGAAAGGAATCCTTCTCAGGCTCGGCTGCAACAGCTAGGTATCAAGTCCTGGCCTAAGTGAGTTACTTGTTCCCTAATTTTCATTTTCAAAGGATATAGTGCAAGAGTTCTCAGTAATGAAACATACGTTGAACTAATTTTCATTTTGAAAAGAATGTTAAAATAATCAATAAAACATATATATGACGTGCTTGTTAGGTACTTGATAGTTGATACCTTTCATTGAGTCAAAACCAAGGAAACAAGCCATTTTGGTGATACTGAGAAAACCAACCTATTTATGGAATGTGAGTGTGTGACAATCAGAATATCCTTACTTTCTTAGGATGTATGTATAGGATCCGAGACACAAATTGAAACTTTAACACCTACCCAAAAGAAATATTGGTAAATATTTCTACGTCTTTGCTTTTCTCTTGAGAAAAGTTCAGGGACGTCATAAATCTTTGAAGGATAATCGTCAAGCAATATGTTATTGACGTTAATTTTGATAAACTACCTAGCTTTTCCCTCACTTCCAAAAATTTTCTTGTGTTCCCTTAAATTTTTTTTTTTCATGCACTTTACCACTGATCCTTATTTGTTATATTACAACATCCGACATTAAATTCTTTTTATTTACCTATTATTATTTTTTAATTCTTTTGGATTAGATGGGGTTGTCCACCAGGTAAATTCCCGGTGAAATTCGACGCGCAACAGACGTGTTATTTCTTGAGAGGTAAGATCAAAGCATACATCAAAGGCTCGAACGAATGTGTTGAGATTGGTGCTGGTGATCTTGTCATCTTTCCAAAGGGGATTAGTTGCACTTGGGACGTTTCTGTGGCAGTAGATAAGCACTACAAATTTGATCCTTCTTAGTATTGTTGTACTTAACAATTTTTAGAACTAGCCAATAGATCCATGCATGACTAATGTTTGTCTATGTCAGTAGGTAGTATTATATTGTTGTACTCAAGTTAAATGGCGATATATATTATATATATATAACACGTCTCTTTATCAGTTTTGTAGTCGCATTGTCACAAGTTATAATTCCCCTTTCTCATGTTTTAGCGCGGTATATGTAATTAACTAGCCAATTTCAAAGATATTAATTGTTTGTCAGGAAGACTGATTTGCAATATAGGTCAAATAATAAATAAATAAATGGCCTAAGTAAAATACATTAATTCTTTTTATCTGAATGAAGTTGGCATCTATCAAATATCAATGAATCTTATATATATGGACGGAACGGAATGCCTTCCACATTTTATGCTTTTTTTTTATTTCTCGCTTTTTCTTTGTCCTATACCTTTTTTGAAATAAAAGCTTCCCAAGAAGGGAGGCCGGGTTTCATTAATAGCCAAGGTAAAATTAAGGAGTACAAAACCTAAAAAAACTTAGTAGAAAGTTAAGCCTTCTACTTAGTAATTAGTATCTACTATCTACCACAAAGACGAAGTTCACAAAGCTATATACGTACCAGTAACAGAACAACCAAACAAGACAAGCTAAAACGTCCAACAACAATATTTAAAGCAACAAAAGTAAAGAAAGAGTCTGAATTGTCTATAAACTGTCCATCCCTTTCATCAGCGTCCACTAAATTAAGCTTCTTCATCATTTCTTCTGGCTGTCTAGCAAGTCAGCAAACTTCCATACGGCTCCGTTTAGATGGTGTGAGAATAAGAGAGGAATAAGAAAAAAATTATTAGGAAGTGTATAACTTTGTGAAGAGTTTGAATTGTTTATAATAAATTTGGGAGTAGAAAGAAGTTATTTCCTTATTCCTAGGCTCATCCAAACACAGCCAGATATTTTTCTTTAATAAATTGAGAGGATACAAAAATTATGAATTTATTTTTATTTTCCCCAATAAAAGGGTTCTTCATAGTGTACTTGTAGAACCTCAAACTTTTAGGCTTGTTTGGATCAAGTGGGAATTTGGAAATTTCCTATTTCTAGGCATAAATTTATTATAAATAATCCAAACTCTTCACAAAATTACACATTTTTCAATACTTTATGCCTAGAAATAAGAAATTCCTCCCATTCCTAAGCAATCCAAACGAAAGCACAGGAATATCCATTTATGCATGTGACCGAATAATCCTAATTAATTAATTACTTGTTCTTGATTTCGCATTATTTGCTGAGGTCATCTAAATGATTATATGGAAGCGATTGACCTATTGATGATATTAAAATACGATAGCTTAAATAGGAGTACTCGGTCTTATATGGGGAAGGCATGATTTAGTCACAGGAGTAGACCTGATTAACGTGGTGAACGGGTACGGAATGGGGTGTTTCGTTTACCGTGTCGTTAACGAAACGAAATTGATTTCGCTACCGTTTACCGTTCCACTTACTAAACGAAATGATTTCGCTAAACGGCATATATAAAAACACATTAAACCGTTCCATCTCATGTTCCGTTTATCGTTTCGGTAAGAAAACGAAACAAATATCACTACCGTTTACCGTTACGTTTCAGCAAATGGAACGGCATAATGTTTTTTTTTGTTTCCGTTGGCAGGCCTACACAGGAGGTGCAAGGGAAGATGCATGCGTGTCCCCCCACTCATGTCATGGCTTATTTAATAGTTTCAGCACTGTGTAAGAAATTTAATGCGATCTGTGCCACCGATGATTTTCATTACTTAATGAAAGAGGGCGGTTGTGTCGCGAGTGTCTGACACTCCTTGCCTAGTTGTAAAAGTGGTAGGCTCGGGTGGCCGGACAATTTGATGTAATTTCCATTTATGTTTGTGGAGTATTTAGTAGATAAATGGGTCCGGTCTTGTGCCAATCAAATAGGCCAGTAGGGCTGAAAATGGAAACTGTTTTAATTATTTTTCGTTTCGTTTCGTCCGGACGAAATTGTTTAACGAAACAACAAAGTGGTTTCGTTTGGTTGGACGAAACGGTTAACGAAATAATGAAATCGTTCGTCCATGTGTATATCACGAAAATTTCGTCCATTTCGTCCGGACGAAATGATCAACGAAACTAAAATTTTATTTCGTCAATGAAACGAACGGTTAAACGAAACATCCTGATTTCGTCACCATTTCGACCGTTTTGCAGCCAGGTATGGTTCCGTACAGCCTATATAAACTTCTGTGCTCAAATTAATCGAGTGACCAGTCTACTAGAATAACTCGGCCTATTCCAAACCTTGATGTGTAACTGTTATGGGCCTATGGGCCTAGGTCAAGACAAACTTAAACTCATTTTGGGCTGTACTAGACTTCTAGTGAACCTAGCTAGTAGAGTCCACAAATCTACATTACTTTAAAAGATTAACATACACGTTCAAATGCACTGAAGAATTGAAATGCAATTGCATGTTTATTTTTTCAGCAGATCTGGATTGGAATTTGAAAGAGTATTGTACGAGCCCTATTTTACAAATAATAATTATTATAATAATACTAACAACAACAACAATAATAATATTAATCATGATGATGATGATGATAGAAGTTATCCATTGCGCCGGAAGCAAATTCAGATCACATGTTTAATAGTTTGGTGAAATGATGCAAATCATTTAATTGTATATTTAGGAATCGGTACAAAAATTTCTCTATCTAATGAAATGGCGAGAATGGGTCTCGGACTCTCGGTTCACAATGTCTTTAAGGCTTTTGTCTTTTTTTTCATGGGTACTTTCTCATCCATTTATCATACATCTCTGGGACACTTTTGTAATTCCTATGTTTTAATGTTGTTTAACCTCAAGAAAACTTATAGGGAAATTTACTTATTTACACAGTGATGGCCAGACCAATTTCCTAAATGCTTATTCTTATTCCTTTCCAATAGTACAGTTTGAGATTCCTCAAAGAAATTGATTTCATGTCAAAGGGAGCTGTCATCACATTTTAAATATAGAAAGTCAAAGGCTGTAACATCAAACTGCTGGTAAAATATGCATATTAAACAGAAAAACAATCAAAATGGTGAAATTCCTGAGATTCTTTTTTTAAAACTAATAAACTTGAATCTGCATCCTAGCGGTCTCATGTAAATCTCATCCGGGAATTAGTCTTAGTAGCGCCCATTGAATTAACAGTTATGTACAGCAGTACAGCCTACAGGTCTTCATGCGTACAGGCATACAGCCATACAGCCTAGTACTTAAATTAATTTTATGGAAGTCTAAACCAACTGCCCAAATTTGATCCAATTATTAATATTTTAGTTTCAACAATTTTTTCTAAGACAAAAAATAGAGATTTCAGTCGCGAGTTTGAAATCTGGCTGAAAGTTTTTTTGTGACATTTAATTTCGAAATAAGTTGAACGTTTTGGGACTTGGCCCATCTTATCTTAAAAAAATAATAGATATGCCATAGAAGCTGAATTTATATGAGATGTGTCACGGACAAATAAAATTGAAAACAAAGAAGAAGAAGCGATTTCTAAGCTGCCGTCCATCATTTTCTAGAATATAAGATATCATTTTAGGCATGATAACAACTACCCAACTCAAAATAGTAGATATGTCAGATATGGCAATTAATCAGCAATATTGGGATTAATTGTCCTTAATTTTGTTTTTATTTTTTGCAGGTGATAGACATAATTTAAACAAAAAAAAAAGTTGTTAGTAATTTGGTCTCTGCATAAGGCGTCCCAATTTAACTTACCATGCTTTTTTTTTTTTTTTTTGCGAATAAATAAAAACAGCTAATATAATAAGGTTTTTAAAAGGGATCCCGGAATCAGAAACCTAACATGGAATCAAAGAGTCTGACGTGATACTTAGTTTCAAATCAAAATTGAAATTCTTACTCTCATTTCATAACATATCCGGCAAACCTTAGCTCACTCAGAAAGCGAAATTTAACATATAAATAATCATAAAGGGGATATAATAAATGGACAGTGGTGCTAAACATATATTTTTTTTAAACAAAAATTGCTAAAAGTAGGAAAGAAAATAAGAACACGACAACGAGGATCACGCTTGTGGTAGACTTAAACGAAAGAGACAATTTTGTATGAATATAATTATAGGAGAAAAACCTACGAGTTGTTTATTTTTCTCCTTTTCATTTTTTAAATTGTACTGAAATTCAGGGAGATTCAAATAGACAGCTAAGCCATATTCAAGTAATAATGGGTTACCAATCATCCAAAAGGAAAAAAAAATTAAAAAAATGATGTTCTAGAAGGGTTTTAATATGTAACTATATAAGCAGTAGATCTCCAAAATGTGCTAGCTCCGAACTATGATGCTCGTCTCAAATAAGCTCCAGAATGTTTTTCAGTTGAACCAAGTATCTAAATTATTTATATTTTTCTCAAAAGTATCTTTTTGGCAGTGTGACTTTTTTCCCCCTGAATGCGCTATCTAAAAGAATTCTATAATTTATAAATTGACGATTTTTTAAAAATTTTCGAGTAGTACAATCACAGTTCAGAAAGTTCAATCAACTTTAACAAATTAATAACATTTGTTAGCATTCAACATTTAAGGGAAGTGCAACAATTGACAGTAATATTCCCCTTGTAGGTGTGAAGGAGACATATTTATATATTATTATTTTTTTTTAAAAAAAAAGGAGACAAATTTATAAACACAACCATCAAGTTGCCGAGAGAAAGTAAACATCAATGATTAAATTCTTACATTAGTATTACACACCAGCTTCTGCACCTAACAACCACAATCTTTGTTGCATTCAACAAAACATAGTAATTAATATGAAAATTCCAATTTGCTAATTACTTGGTTTTGTTTATAATCGAAGACAAGGTCTTAGTCTACTAAATGTTATTATACTACGGATCAGGTTGGCCTGAGAACCCAAATTGAATTGCTGCAAGCAATTCCAACCGGTGTTAATTAGGCCTATGTGGAGACTCGACATAGCTGAGAAAAACATCATCAGAAAAATAAAAATGTACAAATGGTGAGAATATTAATATCGAAAAGAATAAAAATATGTAGCAGTAATATACTAATATTCTTCAGAGTCATCGCAATAATAAACAGAGAAATATCTTTGATTGGGTCACATAAGAATACAAATTTTTTTAAAAAGGAAGCATCTGGATCTTGAGGGCCACATAATGGCCTCCTTATCACATGGTTAGACTTTTAGATGTTTAGATTCAAGTATCTTATATAATCTGTCTATAAAATATGTTTATTGTACCTTATAGATCCTATATAATATAATGAGCTAAATATGCCTAACATTACTAAGCCATAAGCCAGCTTTGTATGCCATGTTTCCTTCACAAGTTGTTCTACAGTTTCTTATATATGGCCCACCATGGTGCCAGACAATTAGTAATTCAAATTTTTAATTAGACACGTGGCCCAAATTATGTACAAGATTTGACGATGCATCATTATACATAGATTCTTTTGTGAATCATATATAATTATATTCGTTGATATTTTAACCCATTAGAATTTTAATTCAACTTATCCAATTTATATGTTCAATTCTAATATCAAATCAATTTTATTTTTCTTGAAATCTTTTTACCATTTTTGTTCAAATTTTTCAATTAATTTTTCTAATTTTTATTATTAGTCTGATTTAAAAATGATAAACTTTTAATTAAATTACAAATGTAAATTGAATTTTTTTAAAAGAATATAAAATTTTACTTCTTTGAGATTTCAATATATATATATTTATTTATTTAAATTAGATTTCTCTGGAAAAAAAATCTGGCTAATAAAACCATGATGTCTAAAAAGAAATATCTATCATGATACATCATAAACTATCTTAATTAAATATATACAATTTTATTTACAGAGACATTGTGTTCAAGGATCAGTGTCTTCTTACGCAGAAGGTACAGAACAGTTGATGAAGCAAACAATTCGAAGTTTTTGTTAAAGAAAATGCGTATCATGGAATTCTAATTTTACATAGTTGCACATGTTGCTTCACAGTCTGACAACACATAAGAATAGTAGTCCTCTTTAGGTGTCCCTTTTGTCTACTAAATGGACCTATTGACATCATTAAAATTGTACTGTAGTGATTTTCTCCAATTGTTTGGTGCAGACATTTTGCAAATAATTAATTAAGATGATGATGCGATTTAGTTGGCGTTGAATTAATCGTAATTGTATAACTCATAACCGACAGCATCTACCTGTTGTTTGGCTTGAGGCAGATTTGTGTATAACCCGGATTTTTCGGCTTATTCAACAAACTTGAGGTTCCATCTTAAATTTTGTAAAAGAAATATGTATTTCACATAAAGGATTTAATATTTAACTTTTTCAAACCATTTTTTTTTCAATTTATGTTCCGTTCTATCCGGTTGTCCTTCTTCTTTATCTCAATCTGATCACGTATATATTCATCACTTATTTCATGTTTCTCTGTCTTTCGTTTATTTAAAATGTAATATAACTTGTAAAATAATACAGCTATTTTGGCAGTGGCGAAGCTAGAATTTTGTGTCAGCGAGATCTATAATTTTTTTTTACTGAAAACATATGTATGATGTAACGTCTAATATAGACATAATATAATAATAATTTTTAAATAAACAACTCTAAAATAATATTACGTAAAAAAATTCATATAAAATCAAATATATATTATAATAATAATAAAAATATTAAAATAATAAGCTTAATATACAACAATAATAATTCAAAAATCAAGACAATAAAAAAGTACAACAATTTCCTATGAATTTTTAATTTTCTCATAATTTTACATAATAGGTTCATTAGAAATCTTATTGAACACTTATTTTTCTATATTATAGATATATAAAGATGGGAGGCATATGAAGAATTTCAATCACTATTCAAACCATAATATTTCTGATTTTTTTGTGGTCGATTGGAATTTTTTTGATAGCAACAATATTTAGTATTTTTAGTGACAGTTTTTATATAATATCCAAATTATATTTTTGATCTTATGTGGTATCTCTTGTTTATAATCTCCTAACAAATCACGCAATGCGCGAGATTCACGCTAGTATATATTTGCTACAAATAATTATTCATCCAAATATTTCATTTTATTCTAAAATTTGTCTTAATAAGATTCATTGGGGAAGAAGAAATAAGATGATTAGTCAGGAACAATAATAAGATGATTCCATATGTGATTTTTTTAGGCGTCGTTATGCAATTCAAATCAAATACGACATATTTAGCTGTGTCCTTCAATTTTTTGAGATGAATATCTAATTTTTTGTGATATTTTTTAATTATAAGCAAATGCAATATCAATTAAATTTTTGTTTTTTGAGGTGGGTCCAAGAACCCACCAACTTCAACATGGCTTCGCCCCTGTATTTTGGGTTCCTATGCATAAATTACTGCATAAGGTAACCGTGTTGTTTATAATAAATACCGATGCTATCCTTTTTGAAAATAAATATATACAATCTTAAAAAACGATATTTCATTAATAGAAGGAAAACTTTTTATTTCAATGATAAGTTTTGAGACTTGATCCCTTTCTTTCTTCAAAAAAAAAATTTCATTAATAGAAATTTTAAATTTTGAGGATCGGAGACCATCCTAGTTAAATTAATAATTGCACAGAAATGATCATCGAAAAATATGAAGTCTAACACATATTGTTAATATTTTCGTCGTGTGTTCATAAGAAATGGATTCAAATATTACGGGACTCAAAATATATTATTGTCAAAAATATCAAGTTTTGCCTCTCAAAAAGAAATACTATATCACACTGAGAAGAAAATGTGATCCCGAAAATTCCATTTTATAATAGTGCCTTATTTTTTTGTATAGTAAAAATCAGAATTAAATTTTAATAGAAACTTTTTTAGCAAGTTTAAGTCAGAATATTTATTCGAAAGGTTTATGCGTTAGTGGCTTGTTGCAGTACAGACTTGGTATTCAAAATAATAACTAAAAGTTGTCATAATATGCAGTAGTATCCAAAAAATAAGATTAAAATCATCTGATCTTAAACAAACAAATCTCATCTTATCAAATATCAATAATACTAGTACTTATACAAATCATCATGATGACTGATTGGGAACCAGCTCTTGGTCTAGTGGCAAAGAGCAATGCATCTCAAATAAGATATCGCAAGTTCGAAATTCGACTGAAGAGTCTTTTATAGACATTTAATTTAAAAATAAGTTGGAAGGCTTGATCCAATTTATCATAAAAAAAAGACAACTGATTAAATCCGTTAGTTTTGGTTTTGACAATTTGGATTGGAAAAAATTATCTGATTCATCTACGGTAATCATCTATTTTTGAAATAAAAACCCAGGTCAAGCCCGATGCCTTTTCATTAAAGTAAAGAGAAACAATACATAAAAGAGACGGGTTTCATAAGATGAAACCCTGGTAAAACCAAAAAAAGGAAAAAAGAAAGAGTAAGTCTAAATAAATAAACCAAAATAAAGGTCGAAAAGCCCAAAAAGCCTACAAGAATAAAATCAGAGGTCTAATCAGGATTCAATAAGCGCCATTCTTCAAGTAAGAGTGAGGCAACAGTGTTTGAGTCGCTGGTATGCTCTGAGAAAGTTCTTGAGCATCTCTCACGCCAAGTAAAGTGATCGGGTGCAAACCTAGTCAAAATATAACCTTGTTTTACCTGATTTAATCTATCATAGTAAAGCTAAGGGTCGAACCACAGAGACGGTGTTGGAATATCGATCTTTTACTTTAATTAATTAGTTAGACGATTTCAACTATTTTGGGTGTTTAAAGAATCGAAGGTGGGTTCAAATTCTAAGTCTAAAATCAAGGTCAAACTAGAACTAAACGGGAGATAATCAACAAATCTGAATTCTAGGGTTTCTGGTTTTAACTTAATCTGCTCAGTTCAATTCTCAAACGGTCCGTTTGATATCTCAGACGGTCCGTTTGAGCCGTGAAATTGTTTACCGCTTAGCTATTCCTAATGTGTGTGGAATCGTATTTTAATCCTAGGTTACCAGATACTAACCATCGTTACAGTTCTGGTTTCGTAGGTTAATATACTACTTCCCTTAAAAACCCTAAGATTTGGTCATCACCATTGGCTTAAGTTTTCTAAGTCTATCTTTCAATTCGAAGGATATCTCACAACCATCGTTGCGAGAAAGGTTCACCTATCGGCTACTAAATCCTGGTTTCACTCATCAGCTACTACCATCCTCAAGTTGGTCAATCAATTCATACAAAGGTATAGATTATTATTACCATACTAGACAAGGCCTTAATCTAATTGGTATAATCAATTCTACCCTAGCAATCAATGATATCACATAATCAATTAAATCATGAAAGATAAAAACACATAAAGAAATAACTAATCAAATAAACAACTAAACAAATAAGTTTACAACCATAACCCTAGAACAACAAATCAACAACTCAAAGACATCGAACAAACAAGAGAAAATGAGAAATAAGAGAAGTTACAACCAATTGGCCTTGCTTTCCCTTGAATTTGTCGAAATCTCCTTCTAAACGACTCGTTGCTGTCGCACACGACCCGTTTAATGCTGCCACGATCTGATCTTGAGACTAAACTCTCGGATATTTCTATGGCTAACCCTAAACTTTGACCTTGGATCTAAAACACCACCTTGTATGCCCTTGTATGGCTTTGTATGGGCTTCTCTAGCCTTGTATGAACTTAATCTCCTCAAAGTCCTCTTAAATAGGCATTGGAATTGTTTAGAGACGCAGGAGGTTTGTTCTGGACGTGTTGGGAGTCGAAAATAACCATCCCACCAAGAATAACCACCAAATCGGGCACTTTCTGCTATTTCTGGAAGGTTCCAGACGGACCGTTTGAGCCTCCAGACGGACCGACTGAAATCTGGCTGAAAATAGCAGTTTTTCCTGAGAAAGTCAAACGGTCCGTCTGAATTTTCAGACGGTCCGTTTGGTAATTTAAGCACTGCGCACTGTTATTGTTTTGCCCATATCTCCTTCATCCGGACTCCGTTTGAGGCGATTCAAAAACCAGTGGAAAGCTTACGAGGAGCTCTACATCATCATTGATTCATCCAAGCCATTTTTTTGTCCAAAATCTGCATTAAAGTAGGATTTATGGTAGTAACTCATTCTTGACACAAAAACCTAATTAAAATGATCCTAATTAATCTAACTCAAGTCAAATGATTTAGTTTGGAGTCAAAATCCTCCCAAAATATGTATATAAAATCATCTCATCAAATTCCCCCAAGCTTAAACATTGCTTGTCCCCAAGCAAATATTTATCTTAGAAGAATGGTTTGGCTCTAAACTAAAATAATGTCTTGAGACTTATAAGTTATGAAAATTCCTAACATGTAATAATATCGTGATTTGATTGAATCATTTAGACAATTTTAAAATCTTTTTCAAACTGAATTGAGTTGTCCCAAACGACCCACGCTTACCCCACAGGTGAAACACCTAGGATGCTTGTAACTATTGTCCATAACTTACCTTGTTCAAATCCTAAACTTGTTGATTTTTCAAAGTTTGACAATTGACTTGGCAAAAAGATCTGGGATCACACCCTACCAACACGAATAACATGTCATACCAATATATTTCACAACAAAGTCTTTGAATACTTTAACCGCTTTATTGATTTTCGAAAACGCATTGGAAGTCGAACTAAAGTGAGGCGGAAAAAAGGGTACAACTCCTCACCCATTGTATTTCAAAGTTTTTGGGTTGACACTTTTAAGATTTGTCCGGGGGCTTAGGACGTTTTTCCCGCGGCGGAGAGGTCAGCCAGATTAAGGTGGATTTAATTTGCAAGGTTTTCCTTGATTTTTTTTTTACTTTTTTTTTTATATCATGAGCCTTTCTGTTTCTTACCCATGATTTATGGATGTTCTTCTATCCACAATAACCTATAGCTTTCCGCAATGTCCATGGCAAAGCACCGCTTTTTAGTTCCCCTTTTTGTACGTGTTTTTATTTATTTACAAGGGTGTGTATTTACATCTTCGACTTTTAATATTTAAAAACAGCGGTTGTTTGACTCTAGACTTAGTGATAATTTCCTTAGTTGACATGCATTTGGGTCGGTAGAATCGATCTTGACAAAGTTTGGAAGTTAATTCAATTGGTGGTTGTCTTGGTTTACCGATTTCTAATTGGTCAAGTCATTCATACTACTTATCAAATCATCAAATTTAAGTCTCAATCAAGATAGATTATGATACAATACCTACTCCTTTCCTAAGGTCACAGGGGCTAGTCGATCAATTAGATGACCCACAATTCAAATCGAAAATTTTTTCTAAAACTCCCTAAATATTTCATTCAATTCACGATATTAGAACTTGTTAAGCATCTTCCGAACTTACCTAAATGCAAACTATATGAAGTTATAATGCAAGTCCTAGATACAAATTCCTATTCTCCCCCCCTAAGCATAAAACTTTACATTGTCCTCAATGTAATGAAAAAAAAAAAACTTAAAAGAGAGAAAGAAAAAGAGAAACTCATCAAATCAATGTCGAGGTTGTGAAGGGTTGAGTCTCGCAACATTAGCCTTGCTTGCTTTGATAGATCAATGTGCTTCAAGGTGCCTCTAGGTTCATCTCATTGGCGAAGGAATGTCTTGTAAGTAGTGGAGATGGGTGGTTTGGGTTTGAGGGTACAAATCACATAGGGGTTGGTGTGATTTTACTCTTGGGTTTAGGTTTAGGTGAAGGTTTGGTAAATGACTAAATTGAGCAAAAAATTTTGGTTCGTTGACTAACCAATGAAAACTCGAAATCTAGCCATTGGATTGGATTAGGTTAGGTCTCGGCTGAATGGTTTGGTTTTGATTTTCTGCTGAAAATTCGTGCTCTCAGGTCAGACGGTTCGTCTGTGGTGCTCAGACGGACCGTTTGGTTATGGATTTTCGCAGAACAGTTAGGATTTTGGTTTTGGTGAATGGTTTCGATTTGGGTATGGATGGTTTCTCCACTGTTGAGACTTGTTGGGTTGAGAACAATCCATATGCTCCTTCGTGGTGTATTCCCCCAAGCTTGAACTCTTGCATATGGTACCACTTTTCAACAACATGCATTCTTCTTCCATGTGTTGAGATGTTGCGTTGAAGTTCATTTGACATTTTTGACACTTGCACGACTCGAACATTGTGCTTCTAAAAGCTTGTATTCTCATCTAAAATCCGAAAACAACAACAAAGATCAATGAGTTATAACTAACGAAATCTAAACTAAACTAAACTAATTGACGAAACTGAAATTTTGGCCTTGGGTTGCCTCCCAAGAAGCGCTTGTTTTAGGTCACTAGCTTGACCACCTTGTATTTGCTCATCTTATCTTCACTTTTCTCCCTCTCAACGCATCATAGTTCTCCCAAAAGTGGTTGAGCGGACGCCTTAAAATATGCTTGGTGTGTTCTTTTTTGGATGTCATCTTTCTTGGCTCGATTTGGATGTGATATTTGAATGGAGATTTGTTATTTTCTATCACATTCATTTTCTCCAAGCATCGTCTAAGTGTGCTCAAGTCAATTTGATTGAACTCTTCGTTTGTTTTGTCGGATGCAACGATCATCTTTGCATCACCTTGCTCGAATTCCTGAAAAGAACAAAACATGGTGATAGAGAATATTTTTGGATTTTTAAAGATAAGATAAAATAAGTAAGATACAAGGATACAAGGGTGTCAAAACTAATTTATTAAAATAAAATACCAATATTCTAGCAAACCGTCCCCGGCAACGGCGCCAATTTTTTGATCGGGTGCAAACCTAGTCAAAATATAACCTTGTTTTACCTGATTTAATCTATCATAGTAAAGCTAAGGGTCGAACCACAGAGACGGTGTTGGAATATCGGTCTTTTACTTTAATTAATTAGTTAGACGATTTCAACTATTTTGGGTGTTTAAAGAATCGAAGGTGGGTTCAAATCCTAAGTCTAAAATCAAGGTCAAACTAGAACTAAACGGGAGATAATCAACAAATCTGAATTCTAGGGTTTCTGGTTTTAACTTAATCTGCTCAGTTCAATTCTCAAACGGTCCGTTTGATATCTCAGACGGTCTGTTTGAGCCGTGAAATTGTTTACCGCTTAGCTATTCCTAATGTGTGTGGAATCGTATTTTAATCCTAGGTTACCAGATACTAACCATCGTTACAGTTCTGGTTTCGTAGGTTAATCTACTACTTCCCTTAAAAACCCTAAGATTTGGTCATCACCATTGGCTTAAGTTTTCTAAGTCTATCTTTCAATTCGAAGGATATCTCACAACCATCGTTGCGAGAAAGGTTCACCTATCGGCTACTAAATCCTGGTTTCACTCATCAGCTACTACCATCCTCAAGTTGGTCAATCAATTCATACAAAGGTATAGATTATTATTACCATACTAGACAAGGCCTTAATCTAATTGGTATAATCAATTCTACCCTAGCAATCAATGATATCACATAATCAATTAAATCATGAAAGATAAAAACACATAAAGAAATAACTAATCAAATAAACAACTAAACAAATAAGTTTACAACCATAACCCTAGAACAACAAATCAACAACTCAAAGACATCGAACAAACAAGAGAAAATGAGAAATAAGAGAAATTACAACCAATTGGCCTTGCTTTCCCTTGAATTTATCGAAATCTCCTTCTAAACGACTCGTTGCTGTCGCACACGACCCGTTTAATGCTGCCACGATCTGATCTTGAGACTAAACTCTCGGATATTTCTATGGCTAACCCTAAACTTTGACCTTGGATCTAAAACACCACCTTGTATGCCCTTGTATGGCTTTGTATGGGCTTCTCTAGCCTTGTATGAACTTAATCTCCTCAAAGTCCTCTTAAATAGGCATTGGAATTGTTTAGAGACGCAGGAGGTTTGTTCTGGACGTGTTGGGAGTCGAAAATAACCATCCCACCAAGAATAACCACCAAATCGGGCACTTTCTGCTATTTCTGGAAGGTTCCAGACGGACCGTTTGAGCCTCCAGACGGACCGACTGAAATCTGGCTGAAAATAGCAATTTTTCCTGAGAAAGTCAAACGGTCCGTCTGAATTTTCAGACGGTCCGTTTGGTAATTTCAGCACTGCGCACTGTTATTGTTTTGCCCATATCTCCTTCATCCGGACTCCGTTTGAGGCGATTCAAAAACCAGTGGAAAGCTTACGAGGAGCTCTACATCATCATTGATTCATCCAAGCCATTTTTTTGTCCAAAATCTGCATTAAAGTAGGATTTATGGTAGTAACTCATTCTTGACACAAAAACCTAATTAAAATGACCCTAATTAATCTAACTCAAGTCAAATGATTTAGTTTGGAGTCAAAATCCTCCCAAAATATGTATATAAAATCATCTCATCATAAAGTAGCAAGAAAAAGTTAGGAATTCTCTTTGTTTGTTGGTAAAGTTACATGTGAAGATGTCAGATGGGAAGAGATTTTCATGGTGCCAGTGAGTTGTACCAGTTAGATTGAGAGCAAGATTGATAACATCTCTAAAGAAAGAACAGGAACCGAAGGTGTGAGCAATAGATTCAGAGCAAATCTTACAGAGGCAACATCTGTTGACGATTGGCAGCCCTCTTTTTTGCAGGTTATCAATGGTTGGGAGTTTGTTATTCAACATCAACCAAAGGAAAGTTTTAAGTCTAGGAGGCAAAAGTAGCTTCCAAATATGAATCAGTTCAGAGGGTATTTTAGGAAAAAGCTTCAGGAATTTGTAGAAGGATGAAGAAGTGAGACAATTGCTTGTAAGTTTGCAATGGATCTGATCTTGTGACAAAGTAGTGGGTATGATAGTCGAATTGTGTAGCTGTTGAGAGAGAGTACTGAATTGCGTTTGAGCTGAATGTTGATGAATCATATTAGAAGAGTAACGATATCTTAATACGACGTCCCAATTTTGATTAATCAGGATATCTTTTTTACTTATTTATATTTTGGGTAATTTTGTAGGGGACTCAATTTTTAAATTGGACTTGAATGTTGATGAATCATATTCGTTTATACTTCAAAAAATGAACAATCTAAGTTTTAGACCAGTCAGTCCACTGCAGGATTTTTTTTCTTTCTTTTTTTTAATACAATTGCATATAATGCAAGCCGTTGACAGGATTAAGATGTCAATTGTGGAAACTCGAAGGTGTCGTTATTCGAAACTTATTGTTGTTAAATTGTCAACTTCATGACATCAACGATCAAAGAAATTCAATTTCATAATGGAGTCATCTCTTTCTCTTTCTTGATTCAGCAGCTCTCAAAAAATGGGGAAAGAAAATGAAAGGATTAGTATAATATGATAGAGAAGCCGTACTTTAATTTTCCCCACAGTTGACTTTTAGTAATAATAATAACCACCATTGCAAATAGAAAAAAACCTATTATATACCTGTAATTACGTGAGTTGACTGTATTCTAAAATTCAAACTAGTTAATTAAGTAACCAAATTACGACGTGCTGTTGCCATAGTACCTGATCAATCTTTTATTTTAATAATTAAAAAATGTATTTATTTTTTTAATAAAATAATATATTTAAATTAGTAGTTGGATAATATAATATGGGTATATGTTTAAGTAATTATAATTATGATGCCGATTTACTAGTTTAACTGTTATTGCAGTATCTACAATTTTGTTAGGACAAATGGAAGATTTTATGAAATTTGTAATGGCATGGACAAAACTTTGTAGGGCAGTGATTTAACATCCTCCTCCCTTCCAAGGCTGCAAAGCTACGGCTTCTACCCAAGTAGTTCTATTTTAGGACTCCGTAGATATTGCTATAAATTAAGTAAAATAACTGTGAATATGCTGCTCATCCAGATCAAAATATAAAAAGAAAAAATTTTAATCAGATAAAACAAAATGCTCCTTGAAAAAGTATTTTTGGACTACTAAATTTTGATTGCAACTGCTCATAACACATCACAGTCATTACAATAATCTATAGGTGTTTGGATTGCCTAAGAATAAAATTAGGATTAGTTATTCGGAGTAAAATGTATTATTTTAAAAAGATCAAGGATAAGCTTTTGAGGTTTTAGAGTGTCATTTTAAGCAGCATGTTTTAAAAATCATATCGGATATTGAAAAATTCTGGTAATACCGAGAACCGAAACAGTGATCGAAATAATAGTATCTGATATCGTGGGAGAAAATATCGGATTTTGGCCGCTTGGCTGGTAAGAGTGCCGGCACATATTAAAAATATTGATTTTAAGTGGTCCAATATCCGGAATAATTTTTTATTTTTAGTGTGTTTGAATCATCTTTTAATTTGCATTAAAAAGTGATCTCAATAACTTCTTAACTTGCATTAAAAAGATGATCAAAACACATTAGAAATAAAATTTATTCCGGATATTGGACCACTTAAAAATAATGCTCTAAATATTAAAAAAAAACTTATTCTTGATCATTTAAGAATAATATTTTTAACTCCATATAACTAATTCTAATTTTACTCTTCAAGTCATCCAAACGCACATGTATAGTTTTAGCAAAATGTTGTGCATGTCAGTTTTTTTTTTTTTTTTGTCTTTCGCCGTTTATTGTTTTTTTTTTCTTGCCTCTTTCTGTCTATTATTTTTTCCAATATAGAAATTACAATAATATTTTGTTATTAATTTTCTTCTTCTTATTTATTATTTATTTTATCCTTTCTTGACAATGAGAAATTACAAAGATTTAATTTTCTTATTAGCAACGTGGCAAATTTTTATGGAGCAAAACTCGAGTTCTTACTCTGATAACAATAAAAACATACCTTTTCCTAGGATACTTTTTTGTCATTACTTTTTTAAGAAAACTTGACACAATGGCTAAATCAATGGCAGGAGAAAAATTTATAGGGGGTAATGTGGTTACTATTTTACAATGGTTACTTTAAGGTCAACGCTAGGAACTGATAAGGAGTGTTAAAAAATACTGATGACCAGAGATGAAAAGCATGCAATTCTTTTCTTTGTTCTTTGGTTGTTAAACCCATGTGATACTACTTTTTTTTAAAAAAAAACGGATATAATGGAAGTATCTGGGTTGTTAGGAAAATTATATGGTTGTTCGCTTATTTGGTTGCATTTTTTATTTAATTATCCCAAGAAAAGTAATAGACCGCGTGGAAAACAAAATTCTGTACAACAAGGACATAATGATTTGAAAATTTACTTTGATTAATTATCTTAGAAATATTTTTAAATCATTTTGACAAATGAAAACTAAAAAAATTTGAATCATTGTAGCTTCAGGATCCCCTAATACTCCCTGAATTAATGCTCTAATAAAAGAAAAGGTTGGTAAATATAATATACTCGCATGCAAAGTATTATGGTCCTGGTTACCCCACATGAGTTGTAAATATTCCTTCGGGATCTTAAAATCTCATATTCTCAGGGATCTCTGACTTCTTTTAGGAAAATTGAATCCAATTATGACAGAATATAAAATTAGGTAATATATCTTCTAGCAGAATAATTCTAGCTGATTCCTCTTGGATTTATACAAGCTCGATCCGACATTAATTGAGGCTATGCTTATAATTTTTGCATGTTGCGAGCACAAGAAGAAACAGAGACAAAAAAAGGAAGTTTTTTTTTTAATATTTGCACCAATCACATTCTCCACTTGTTCGTGTTCGGTTGTTCCAAAATAAGCCAGGCGCTTGTCCGTTACTTAAAAAGTAATGAATTTTCAAATCTTCTATGTTTAAAGAAAAAAGTTTATTTTTTCGAAAAACATGTTTAAAGAAAGAGTTGGAATTTAAATTTCTGATTTCTGAAGGACCTTAACTTTCATATATCAATCCTTTCAACTGAATATCATTTAGCTAAATAGCCGTATATATCTACTATATGTAAAAAAAAAAAGAAAAATATCGGCCGAAACTTTGGTTCCATGTTTCCTGTTTTACCAAAAGTATTTTTCCTCCTATTTAGAGAAGTAGTTTCTGCAACGTGTTCTAAAATCTAAACCATCAGTGGAATAATTCAAATATATATATAATAAGAGAGATATGCTATGGTGCATGGCGATGTATTGAGGTTTTCTACATCGCGATTATTATCCGTCAACCGTTTTATAAATTGATAAATCTAATTAAACCAATCCAATCTACATATTTAAATCTCATTACAAACCAAATTATATATATTTTTTAAAATTTGTTACTATTTTTTTCGAATTTTCTAAAACTTTTCTTTTTTTTACCAATTAATAATAATAAAGAAATAAAAAGGCAGGTTTTAAAAAATTCGAAAAAATAGTAAAAAAATTTAAAAAAATATAAAATTTGATTTGTAATGAGATTTTAATATATATATTGTATTTGTTTAGTTAGATTTTCAATTTGTAAAACTATCGACGAATATAGTCCCAATGTACAAAAGTCTTAATACATAGCGATGCACCGTAGTATTTCTATATATATATATATAATGGCTAACGTGCCATCGAATCATTTTTCAAGATTCAAAATTCAAATTGTTAATCCTAACCATTCAAGTTGTTCTCCATATTGAAATAGAAAATTGCTTTCTATCATCCCATAGATTCTATATTCCTCGTCATCCCCAAATCTTCATTAATAATCTAACATGTCTTCATTAATAAGAAAGTCTAGGGGATGATGAAATCATCCTCATCCTCTCTTTTTTTTAAATACAATTAATAAAAAAAGCCGCATCAGACCATCGTAGATATTTTTGTTGCAATTGGTGTATAAATCACGAACGTATATTTTTACGCTAATCAGTTAATAAAAAAATTAAAGACCGTGTTCGCTAATGGAATTCCTTAATTTATAAAAAAAAATGGATAGAGGACTATACACGAGTGCACACAAGGATATATCATTGGTTACAAACAAACAATATATATATATACTGTTGAAATTATATAATTGTTGAAGTTATATATGTAACTGTTGAAGTTAATATATATAACTGTTGAAGTTATATATGTAACTGTTAAAGTTAATATGTTATATATGTAACTGTTGAAGTTATATGTGTAGCTGTTGAAGTTATATATGTAGCTGTTGAAATTATATATGTAGCTGTTGTAGTTAATATGTTATAGATGTAACTGTTGAATTTAATATATATAACTGTTGAAGTTAATATATATAATTGTTGAATTTGGCATATTTAAATGTTGAAGGTAACATTTAAAGTGGACATATTTAAATTGTTGAAGTTGGCATATATATTAACTTCAACAGTTATATATATTAACTTCAACAGTTACGGTATTAACTTCAACATTTAAATATGTTAATCTCAACAGTTAGAATCAATATATAGTGTGTGTTTGAGAGGGAAGGGGGAGGGGGGAGCGTACGCGGGAGGGGTGGGAGGGGGGACGAGCGTACGCGGCAGGGAGGGAAACAGAGCGATTTCCAAAAATAGAAAACGCGTAGGGTCAAAAATAGAAAAAACGCGTGAGGATGATGGGGATGATGAATATCAGGGATGATCCTTATCACCCCCGATTGAAATATCCTTGGAGACCAAATTTTATATTTTTCAAATTTTTTTGCTATTTATTACGATATTTTTAAAAATATTATGATTAGAGTATTTCAGACACTCCAATTTGAAAATATCATAATAAATAGTAAAAAAATTTGGAAAAAATGTAAAATTTGGTCTCCAAGGATATTTCAATATTGTGATAAACTTGAACGGTTTGCATCGTCTGTTTGAATTTTTAATTTCGAAAAATGAGTCGATAGCAAATCGGGCACGTGCCATCGATGGCGCGTTAGCCTATATACACATATAGTTTTGCCGTGGTGAGTTGCAACTTATCAAAGTGTCCATGAGTTGCGATAAAAACTGCTATATCTAGATAAAACTGACCGATCCAAACCGTCTAAGATGATCTCCCTATTGAAATCTCCATACAGACCAAATTTTATATATTTTCGATATTTTTAAGTATTTTTTATTTTAAAAAAACTGTTATTTTTGAACGGTTCAGAACTAATTAGATTAATGATTTTCTAAAATTTCAAACAAATACTTAAAAAATTTGAAAAAATATAAAACTTGGTATGTATGGAGATTTCGATAGTGTCCGTGAGTTGCGATAAAAACTGCCATATCTAGATAAAAATGACTGATCCAAACCGTCTAAGATGATCTTCCTATTGAAATCTCCATACAAATCAAATTTATATTTTTTCCAAATTTTTAAGTTTTTTTTATTTATAAAAACTGTTATTTTTGAACGGTTCAGAACTAATTAGATTAATAATTTTCTAAAATTTCAAACAAATACTTAAAGATTTTGAAAAAATATATAAAATTTGGTCTGTATGGAGATTTCAATAGGAAGATCATCTTAGACGGTTTGGATCGGTCATTTTGATCTAGATATACCGGTTTTTATCGCAACTCACGGACACTTTGTTGAGTTGCAACTTACCATAGCAAAACTCTCTCTCTCTCTGTCTATATATATATATATATATATATATATATATATATATATAGTTTTGATATGGCGAGTCGCGACTCACGTCAGTTGCGCTAAAAAACTTCTAGATCTGGTTCAAAATGATCGATCCAAACTGTCTGAGACATTCTCCCTATTGAAATCTCCATGTAGACCAAATTTTATATTTTTTAAAATTTTTTATTTTTTTTAAAACTGTTATATTTTGAATGGTTCAGAACTAGTTTGATTAACAATTTTCTAAAATTTTGAAAAAATATAAAATTTGATCTTCATGAAGATTTTGGATAGATTTAGGAATTTTGAGTGCGACTCACAGACCCTTGATGAGTCGTGACTCACCATAACAAAACTATATATATATATATATATATATATATATATATATATAGAGTTTTGCTATGGCGAGTTGCAACTCACCAAAGCGTCCGTGAGTTGCGCTCAAAATTTCGAAATTAAGTTTAAAAAGACTGATCCAAACCGTCTAATACAATCTTCCTAGTGAAATCTCCATGCAGACCAAATTTTATATTTTTTCAAAATTTTAAAGTATTTTTTTAAAATTTTGGAAAATCATTAATCTAATTATTTCTGAATCGTTCAAAAACAACAGTTTTTAAAAATTCGAAATAAATACTTAAAAATTTCGAAAAAATGTAAAATTTGGTCTGCATGGAGAATTCAATAGGGAGATCGTATTAGACGGTTTGGATCGGTCGTTTTGAACTTAATTTCGGAATTTTGAGCGTGACTCACGGTTGATTTGATGAGTTGCAACTCACCATAGCAAAACACTCTCTCTCTCTCTCTCTCTATATATATATATATATAGAGAGATTGGCTATTGTCCTTTGGATAGGACTGAGCCTATGTCCTATTCATTTTTCGACTGTTCGATCTCTTAAAAATTGGTGCGCTGATCAGATCCGAAGGCTCAAAATGAAGCGCTGAGAGGTTTGAGATCTCCGTTTCCTCAATTTGTTTTCCTTCCATTGGCGTTAGTTCCTCTCCACTACTCCGTTTCACCTCTCCTTCTCACCTACATCTTCGCTCTCTCGTCGGAAGAAAAGGACTCGTGGCTGAGAGAATTTTCGATCTGAACTCTCTCTTCTCTAAAGACGAACTCTGCTAGCGCTCTCGCGATCCGCCTCTCTCTCTCTCTCCCACTCCGCCTCTATAAACCATTTTGTCCGCCTCTATTCGACAGAGGGAAAAAAAACCCTTCTTCACTGCTCGTTTCCTTTGCTCCTCCGGTGCTCCCTCTATTTTCTTCACTGCCTCCTCACATCTCTCTCTCAATTTCGTTTTGATTTGTGGCAGCAATATGAGGAGAAGGGAAAGGAACATATTCTTAGGAAGTGATACAAAGCAGCAATTTCAGTTTTTTTTTTTTCCAAATGTTCGCTATTTCTCCTTAGGTTTCTTGGAATCGAATGTTGCTTAGTGACCTTCTCTATTTCAAGTATATGCTTAGTGGGGCTTAATTCCTCATTAGCCTTAAAATAGCTACAACTTGTTAGATTAAGAACAGTGAATTTGAATTAGAAAGTGTCAGTACTATAAGCAATTTATTCTTAAATTGACTGGTAAATAGGACGAGTAGTGATCTTGTAAAATAACCTGATCTTGTAAAATAACCAAATTTAAAATTTCTTGTAATAATGGGCTCATTCACATTTAGATACAATCTACAAGTCTCACATCCTATGCCAATTTCTGACTGGATACCAGTTCTAGCATAACAGATGCATCATTCACAGTGTTGGGGAGCAAATACAATTGAGCAATCTAGCCATTTTTTCCTATCAATTCCAATTTTCTAGTGCACGGTTGTTATTTGTATGTAATAATGTGACCAAAGGGTTGTTATTTTGTAAATAAAATAGAGTAAATAATTGTATGTATTGTTGCACTACTGCTTCGGTAATAGTTGTCTTAATGACTGGTTCATAATGCGATATAGTTTCTGATATACAAGTAAATGTCAATGAGTTAATGACTGGTTCATAACATTGCATGAGCAGTAGATAGTTGTCTCATGTTAAGCCATAAGGTTTAAGTAAAACTGGGATATCATGACTTTTAGGTACTATTTTACAGTTATTTCATGTTTCATCTCTCCAAATGACATCGGTACCAAGTCTCTGTACCACCGTACCCCGACTTTGGTATTCCCATTGCCTGAGGCCGATGCAATCTAAATCGGCTTCACCATTGAATCTCTCTCTCATACGATGCTAGAGAGCCCATTCCCATGACCTGCGGTAGCCAGAAACGCTAATGGGTTTAAACCCGTCGTCTTCGATCGAGTTTCAGCGCCATGACCCCTTTTATTTTTGATATTCTGATGGAGGCGTCGACTTTCAAGGGTTCGCCTTTTCTGCGAGTCAAAGAGTTGCTGACTTACTGCGAGGTGCTTAGGTACGGGGAGCGAGGTGGGAGGTGCTGAGTCGCCGCTTAGATTTTTCCTTCGACTTTAGTGTTCTTGCTTTAGCTTTAGCGTACAGAGGGAGATTACAGGAGATGATAGGGAACAGATAGACGGAGAGTGAGTACATTATTTAACAGAAGGATTTAACGGACATATGTACAGAGATCGCTCCTCAGCATCTAAAATAGAAGCGTCAGATTTCATCCTTGCACATATCTTACAGCAATCCAACGGTTAGAAACTGAATAGGAAAATCTCTCTGTCCTATTCAAAGGACATTAGCCAATCTCTATATATATATATATATTCCAATAGATTTCAATATGCACGTCATGTCAAATAGTTTGGAGAGCTCATTTGAAATTCAAATGTCGAGATATGAGCCGAAGTACGAGTCTCCTTTTATTTCCTGAAGTGCCATAATTATGAGGATAGCTGATCGTAAATTTTGATATTAATAATCAGTTTTATAAAACTTAAAATCCACATAATAATGCATCGAGTGGTTAATTTTTTGGTACACCAGCTTTATAAATTATAATTTCTGTAAAATAATATTTCTACTACGCAGATTACATTTTAAATGACGAACTGTAAATAATATGTATTTTGAATGATTGTTATAATTTACAACCTTTCATGACTTCCCATCAATCACCGTGCGTGCGATCTTTGGTTAAAAGTTAAATACTTACTCAATACACTGCAAATACTGTCTGGAAAAAAACAAAAACACTATCTTGTCAAATTTTGATTTAGAGAAGTATTAATTATCATTACTGCTCATATTTTGTTCAATACATTCAGATGCAATTTATGTGATTATCATGTCCAAAACAAGCATTAGCTCTTTGTAGGATAATTGTCTGGTTTATATATGATTCACTTTTTTATCAAAACATAATTGTCATATATATATATTTTACTGTTTACAAATAAAAATTTTTGGCGACGATCTCAGACTAACCATCTTTGACGAGGAAAATCTTCTTCCTGCTAATTAATCTCCAGCTGTTATTATAGCTAAGCCAAGTATGCCCACCACATTATTTGAATGTTTTGGGATGCTTAAATAAAATAATAAAAGCAACTATAAAAAAAAAATTAATAAATAAAGAAGCAGAATTATAACGGGGCAACCAGTGCACGCTTGGAACACGATTACAAGACATATTAATGTGGATCCTCCCGTGGATTCTACATGCTAAAAAATAAAGCAGTGTTTTGAAAACTGTATCAAATATCGGAAACCAAAACAGAGATATTCAGTGTTTTGAGGGAAAATACTGGACAAATTTTGAAAAATATCAGATTTCGACTACCTGATCGATGGGAGTGTCGGTACGTTTTAAAAACACTGAAAAAAAGAGATGTTTGAAAGTGTCCTCCCGTTAGGGATGAAAACAGAGCGGATAAAATCCTCTCCGATCCGCATCCGAATCCGAAAAATACGCGTAATATCCGAACCGTATCCATATCCGAACATATCCGTATTCGTATCCGTATTCGTAAAAAAAATATGGATGCGGATATGGAAAGACCAACATCCGCTCCGTATCTGTATCCGATATGGATATTATCCGTATCCGATAGATATTAATCCGTTTATCCGTATTTTTAACGACATAAAATGATTAATATAATATAATTACTCCTCTATATTGGAGAATACTTTTAATTAGATAATATTTAATTTTTCTTAAATAAATTTTCTTACAATAAATATTTTTATTTGGACCGGTAACATAAAATTATTTTTACTTTCTATTATTGAGACGATTATATATGATAACAATACTAAAATTAATTTTTTTCTCTAATCATGATGATTACACATGATTGATATACTATTTTAATGCATCACATTTAAGTTAACATGATATAATTTGACATTGACTAATTGACTATATTGTTGGGATTCAAAATGTGAAAAAACTGAATTTATTGATAAATCTTATTAGATTTATGCTTATGCTGTGCTTGTAATTTTAAATGGTCTCTCATTTGCTTTCACTTTTAGTCTTTTATTTCCTTCTGGTTGTGAACTTATGTATTTATATGTTGAAAGTTGGAACCCAACAAATAAATTTGCTTACTTTGAATTTAAGGGAAGTTCACTTTTAAAGTTGTAGATTGTGATCGAAGGCAATATTATTAAGATTAACTTTCATATTTTAAAGATATATTCATTTGGCTCAAACTATGAAAAATAATAAATATTCGCATGCACTACTACTGAACTTGATGAAGTACTAATATTGACAAAGTACTAACATAGGCCCGAAATTATTTTATATAGGAATTCAAACGCAAAAAATTTTAATAGAAAGAATTATTATTATTTTTTTTAATAAGAAGAAAGTTCGAACGCGTTTTATAAAAGCGTAAGTCTCTCTCCTTCCTACGCGTTTATAAAACGCGCTCCAAGGCTTCGAACGTGTTTTATAAACGAGTAAGAAGGAGAGAGACTGTACCGCTTCAGTTTGAGTGGTCAGACTTTCGTACGCGTTTATAAAACGCGTTCGGAACCTTCGAGCGCGTTTTATAAACGGGTAGGAAGGCGTAAATTTTTCGAAATGGAGTTATTACCATTTTTTTTCAAAATTAATAGGAAGATTAATGTGAAAATTTAAGTTAAATTTACAATTTATAAAATATCACATTTAATTTCATATTAATCTTATTTAAAAATGACATTAGAATATTAATTTTGACATTAATATCATTTTGTTTGAATAACTATCAAGAAAGTCACTTGATTTACTACATTTCTCTTTTTAATGATTAATTTATTATTTTAAAATCTTTTTTAGTAGTTTAGAGTGGTTTTTAGGTTTGCAAACTTTCAAAGTGGATTTTGGAGGTCTAGAGAGCGTTTTTTGGCTCCGAAAATGGTCGTTACGGGGTTTCACCCCGGTAACTTGTGTAGATCTCGTCGCCAGCTTTCCGGATGGTGCTCGATCGCCCCAAACGGACCTTCCTATCAAAATTTAAGCCTGTTTAAAATTTTAATGTTAAAAATTTTTAAAAAAATTTATATTTTAATTATTTCCATATTATATATTATTTGATTATATATGGCTAAAATAAAATAAAAAAAGGAGAGACTACAATGCAAAAGATAAGTTTGTAAAATTAAATAGTAAAAATACAGGGTCGTCGGCGAATAATTATTCAAACAAAATGATATTATACACATGTTCAAAGAAAAAATATGTGCAATTAAATGCATATAAAATATGTCTGATAAATTTGTTATATCTATTTAATACATCTTTAATTGGAAATAAAATTTTCAGAATTTTGTAAATATGAAACATGCAGGGACCTTGTTGCAAAATATTATTTTTAATAAGTTAAATGTTGCGGCTTGAATGAAAAATATGAAAAACTAATAACACGTTTATAAAACGCGCTTGAAGGCTCCGAACGCGTTTTATAAACGGGTACGAAGGTCTGACCAGCCTTTTGAGGCGTAACTGAAGCTCTCTCCTCTTACCTGTTTATAAAACGCGTTTGAAGCCTTCGAGAGCGTTTTATAAAAGCGTAGGAAGGAGAGAGACTGTACGCTTTTATAAAACGCGTTCGAACTTTCTTCTTATTAAAAAAAATAATAATAATTCTTTCTATTAAAATTTTTTGCGTCTGAATTCCTATATAAAATAATTTCGGAACATAGGCACTGCTATTGTAAATAAACAATAAAGATTAAAATGCAATCCGTATCCGACAAAATATATTCGTATTCGACTCTGCATCCGATAATATCCGAACCGTATTCGTATCCGTTTAATATCCGAACCGTATCTGTATCCGAACGCATCCGTATTTGTATCCATATCCGGAAAAACTATAGATGCGGATATGGGAAAACCAACATCCGCTCCGTATCCGATCCGTTTCCATCCCTACCTCCCGTGGATTCTACTTGCTAAAAAAGATGTTGGAAATGTATGGAGTAAAATCAAGAAATATAATAAAGCTTGTTTTTGTTCTAGTTTTAAGATTTTGTTAAAACAAAAAATAAGCTAATTTGGACTAAGAACAAGTTATTCCATGCACTTCCAAATAAGAAATAGTTTGTTATTATTCCAATCAAGTGTATTGCTAAAATAGTAAAATCAAATTGCTTGTTTTCTTTAAAATATAAAACAATACGTTAGATACGTATGTTACATATTTTTCCAAAAAAAAAAGAAATATGTTTTCTTTTTTTTACAAAAATAAGAATAATTGTGCACAACTTGCAATAATATTAGGCTCCGTTCACTTTGCTGTATTCAACCAAATTATCAATTATTCTAGTCAAAATTTTTTGAAACAACTTCGCTAATCTTATTCAGAACAGTCTTCAAAAAAGTTTCAATAAAGATATGTGCAACAGTATGAAAATAATTTATTTTTATGTGCAACAGTATGAACATTTTTATTTTTTATTATTATTTAAAAGGTCTACAATTTGATAATATGATTATATATCATAGTAATTTTTGACGAACTCGTGTGACTCTAATAATTTTGTATTCGAACATAAACAAAACTTGATTAAATATCAATTCGATTCAGATTTGAAATAACATAATTTAGATTAGACACAAAGTTAGATTCCACGTAAAACAAAATTATTAACTTTATTTAATAACACATTAAATGCATTTCCTTCGCTCTTATATTTTGGTACTATCTTTGGTATTACTATATTTCGTGTTAAAAGAAAACTGTCATGCAGCAGCCAGCAAATCAGATTCATTTTGTGTAAAATTCTCAACCAAGCATGCAAATATTATTCGACGCCCTCTTTCGTAAATAAGTTAATTGACAAGGCCTTGCAACATCCATTGGTCTAAGTCTGATCCGACAGAACAACACAACGGCGTCGCTGTCCTTCCGAAGAGAGTCGCCAAGTATCTCCACAGTATTGTTTTGTCATTTTCTCTATGCACCTTCCTCGTCTATAAAGCGAGCCCTCCTTCCATCTCTCTCGCTCCACCAATCAATTCTCTCTCCTCTTCAACTGAGACCAGAGAGCACCAAATCCATTTCATTTCTCATCTCAACTAACCCCAACACAATCCAACGCCATGTCGACCTGCTCGGCTGACCTGGCAGCTTATCTCACCGGCGCCGGCAACGCGACCGGCGCCGCTAGCTTGATTTGCAGCCAGTTCGACTCCGTCTCCAATCAGTTCATCGACACTGGCTATGCCATCGACTCCACATATCTCCTTTTCTCTGCGTATCTCGTCTTCGCCATGCAGCTCGGCTTTGCCATGCTCTGTGCCGGCTCTGTCCGTGCCAAAAACACCATGAACATTATGCTCACTAATGTTCTTGATGCTTGCGCTGGTGCTCTGTTCTACTATCTCTTCGGTTTTGCATTCGCTTTCGGCACCCCTTCTAATGCGTTTATCGGGAAGCAATTCTTCGGTCTGAAGAAGCTGCCCGAGACCGGGTTTGACTACCCCTTCTTTCTCTATCAGTGGGCCTTCGCCATTGCTGCAGCTGGTATCACTTCCGGGTCAATTGCCGAGAGGACCCAGTTCGTGGCTTATCTGATTTACTCGGCTTTCCTAACCGGCTTTGTGTATCCAGTTGTGTCCCACTGGTTCTGGGCTGCCGATGGCTGGGCCGGTGCCGCCAGAGGTTTGAACCATTCGGTCTTGTTCAAGTCTGGTGTTATTGATTTCGCCGGTTCAGGTGTGGTGCACATGGTTGGTGGAGTTGCTGGTCTTTGGGGCGCCCTCATTGAGGGTCCACGTATCGGACGGTTTGACCATGTCGGCCGCTCAGTGGCTTTACGTGGACACAGTGCTTCCTTGGTTGTTCTTGGCACCTTCCTTCTCTGGTTTGGATGGTATGGTTTCAACCCTGGGTCTTTTAATATAATTGACAAGAGTTACGGCCCATCAGGGTCCATCAACGGTCAATGGTCAGCCGTTGGACGTACCGCTGTGACCACAACTCTTGCCGGGAGTGTTGCTGGTTTGACCACACTTTTCGGCAAACGCCTTCAGACTGGTCACTGGAACGTGATCGATGTGTGCAATGGGCTCCTTGGTGGGTTCGCAGCTATCACCTCAGGTTGTTCTGTGGTTGATCCGTGGGCAGCCATTATTTGTGGTTTTGTCTCCGCTTGGGTCTTAATCGGTGGCAATGCGCTCGCTGCCAAGCTCAAGTTCGATGACCCGTTGGAGGCCACTCAGTTGCACGGCGGTTGCGGTGCATGGGGCATCATCTTCACTGCTCTATTCGCACGAGAGAAGTACGTTAATCAGGTATTTCCGGGCCGCCCTGGACGTCCCTACGGTCTCTTCATGGGTGGTGGCGGTCGTCTTTTGGGTGCCCACATTGTGGCAATTCTAGCCATAATTGCATGGGTGAGTGCAACTATGGCGCCTTTGTTCTTACTCCTGCACAAGCTTGGGTTACTTCGGATTTCAGCCGAAGAAGAATTGGCCGGTATGGATACGACGCGCCATGGCGGCGCTGCCTATGTGTACACTGATGAAGATCCCGGTAAGCGCGATGGCTTCATGCTCAGATCTGCTCAGGGCAGGGTGGAGCCAGGTGAAAGCACGCCGACTCAGGTGTGAGTTTCGGCTAATCAGCTGTTGACACTTGGATGGATGAGTGAGGCTAACTGTGAAATTGGTATGAATTGATCAGCTGAGCTCCATTTGTATGATAGTGGAGGTGGTTTAAGATCAATGAGTGTGTGATTGGCTTATGTGTGATAGATAGTGTCTCAAAAGGTTTCTAATTTGCACTTAAGATTCTTCGATTTTGTAATGTTTTTCTGGTTGTTTTAAACCGTACACAAGAATATCGGGTGTTTGCCATACAATACAGTTCCTAAAGTGTGGTGTTGGGATTTTTGGCGTGGTTTGGATGTGTTCATATAATTTTTCTTAAAAACTGTTTATCAGATTTGTATTTCACATATCTTTCAAGGTTGGCGTTGTTAGAAAGTGTGTAATTTTCATTTATTTTGCTAATTACAAGTTAATTAAGCCAAGAACATCACACAACAAGATCTAGTACACAAGCTATTCAAACACACGAGAAAAAGGGTTGGAAGTATACCTCTCTTGGTATCGCAACCAAGAGGCTCGTTCCAACGGATTGGTGTCGGTGGCGTGCTCTCCGCGAACCTCCACGCCGTGCGCCTCGAGTCCACTAAGGAATTAACCACCTTCTCCAATCAATTATGCTAGTAATTGAGAGAAGTGTGTCTAATTCCAAAGCTTTCCCTCTTCTTGATTAATTCTCCAATTAATTTAGTGGAAAAACTTGCTCAACACATGAGCTAGGTGGTGTGTGGAAGAGAGAAAGGAAATGAAAAATCTGAAATTTTTCTTCCCTTGTGGTGAGGTGCGGCCAAAGAGAGAAGGAGAGAGAGAGGTGTGTGGAGGCTAGGGTTTGCTCCCAAAGAACACCCCTTTATATAGACCTCATACCCTAGCTCTCATCCAACTTTTGAAGGACAAAATTGCCCCTCCCTAGCCGCACCTACCAACCCTCAAATTGGGTTGGGCCTCAAGTCTAGTTGAGCCCAATTCTCTTCTATTTAATTGCACCTTCCATTGGACATTAAATTAACTAATTAATTTAAAGGCCCAATTGCTCAAATAATTAAATGTGTTGATTATAATTAATTATTAACTATTTAATAATTAATATGGAATTAGTCAATGCATTAAATTATTTCTATATGATCTATTTGACTTAATTAATCATAACGGTCCATAACGGTATACGATTAATTAATCAACTTATCATATTTTGCAAAACCAATTGTTGCAAATAAACAATTAATGCACGTGTGGTTAAACACCTTATTATGTGTGACCCTTTGAGGATTTATGCTATGTTGGACATGGAATTAAATCGCTATTTAATTCCAATAATCATAAGCGGTATCTAGCAACACGTTATGATTCCCAATTCACATAAATAGTGTACTGTTACAATATTTCAATCCTGCATAAGAGAATAATTAGTTTCTCTATTTTGATTCTTATGTCACACGATATCATCGTATAATCCAAGATAGGAGCGTGTCATTCTTGCAGATTATACGTTTCTTGATTTAGAGATAATTGTATCAGTTGCTAGCAAACAATCTATCTCCATCAAGGGGCCCAAACAGATATCGTCACTCACTAAGTGAATTAATGAGGGACATACGGTTTTCTTGATAATTAACTTTTCCCCGCACAATTCAAGAATACTTAAATCAAGTCCGTATAGCAGCCTTTATCAGGAATCAGCGGTAGACATGATTTATAGCATCCATCCTCATGTGGAAAAGATAATCATCTCAAACTTAGAACCAAAATCATAACGAAATAAATAATGACACGTAACACAATCCATATATTTATTTCGTGGGGTCCAGTCCTGTACTATGTTCTATAACATGTACATATGCAATTAAGTTGGTTACTCTTAACCTATGATTTATAGAACTTAATCATCACTTAACTTGCATACTAACCTTATTGATAATTAATGTCCTTTGTTAATTATCAAGATTATGGACTTTTAGATTTATCGTTGTCATTTACTACTAAATGAATAACAGTGATCTATAATTCAGATCCTCAACCTGAATGAACTGTCAACGAGTAAATCAAAGAACAAATGATCTGAAATCACCAATAACATAAACTATAGAAGTAGCCTAATGAATTGGCTTCTAGGACATATCTCTAACAGGCGTCTGATTGGTTTTCCCACTTGCATGATGCTTTGTCTTTTTGTTTCTCACGGTTAATTATTTTACTTTTCTATTGCTTGCTGTGTGCAACGTTGTGAATCACATGTTCTTTATTACCTCCTTTATGGCCTCAAAAAAGTGAAAACTCTGTAGTTCCTCAAATTACAATCCCTCAACTTTTGCTCCTTTTACTTTGGTACTTGTTATATTTTTATAATTAGTCTTTACTATAGTTGATATTAAATGTACAACTTGTCTGCCATCTTTTTTAACTAAATTTAGATTTTTCTTTGCCTTTGTGTATCTGTTTGTTTTTGCTTGAGGGATCATTAGGTGATGAGAATACTATATTTGATCAAGGTTGTGTTGTTTTTGTGTTATAGGCTTTTAGCCATGGTAACCAATGATGAAGAATTTTTCATTTTTTACACCATTCATTAGAGTGATTCCGAGCTAGTGGAGAGAGGTAAGAGACTAAGAGGATGATGGAAGCGAGAAAAACATATCTAGATATCGAAACATCTTTTTCTCAAATTTATTGACCAACTTTATTGACTATGAATTTCAAGTATAATCAGTTGATTCTCTTTCAATTTATCATTCCCCTGCGGTACCAAATGCGAAGTACTTGAACAAAAGTTGGTAACGCGTGTACCTTAAATCGAAAAATGTAGACACTTTTGTCCATGCCCAAGGATGGCAATTATAAAATTTTAAGAATATTCCAATTTTTGTATGTTATCTAATGAAATTGTGACAATAATAATACTATTTATGGAAATTATTATTATAATTAATATTATTAATTATAATTAATGTGGCATATATTATTAAGTATAAACCAAGTTTATTTATAAAAATTATCTAAATGATGCATTGGATTTTGATGAAAAATCCAATTGACCATATTCATTAATAATTCCGATCCCTTTAATTGTCTTAGTGAATTTATTTTCTCTCTCCTGTCATATTTGGCACCCCTTCCCCTAATTTTGTCCAAAAAGACAATAGACAGAGAGTGGAAAAACGTCATTATTTTTAGCCATCATTTGGACTAAGGTGAAATTAAAAAAGATCAAACTGAAAAAAATTCCGCCTAACAACATGTCTACACTTAACTATGAGTTCAAATTTCTAATTTACTGTTTTATATGAAATACGTGATTCTAGAAAATATTATTATTAATTAATATTTTAATTTCTATGAATTATAAATTAGGTTACGGACCTTACGGTTGGGCTTGATTTTCGAGATCAAAGTATAAAGTGCTTTCTTACAGAGTACTATCATGTTCTATTTTGAAATTTTGTCTAATTCTGTAGTATTTTTTTAGCTTCATTCAAACTAAAATTGTTTCATGTGAAACTGATAATTTTATTTTATTTTTTTATGTCCTAATCAAACAAAGTTTTTGGTCTTCACTTGATAGTTAATGTTTTCTATTTTTTTCAGACCTAGCTTTAAAATTTGATTCAACCGGACAAAGCTGAAAGGCTCCAGATGCTGTGCATCTTTGACCGAGTCAAAAGAAAGTGATTATATTGGGAAAAAGTACAAGCATTATTAATTTGTTCTGTTGTTATCTTCAACATAGACAGTGATATATTCAAGCATAAATGATAAATTACATTGTTTGACATCACATAATTTAAATTTCAAGGCCAGATTTTTCCACTCCCCCGGATTCTCTTTAACCATAACCAAATATCATTATGCGGAGTATGTCTACATTGCTTATTGCATGAGTGTTTGGGGCAAGAATTAGAAATTTCAGATATCTTGAACGTAATATGCCGGCGAAGGGCGGAGAGAAATTTATTAATTCATACATTCAATCTCAATAATTGAAAGTTTGAAACTGACTTGTTTGTTCTGTTATTTGTTCTTAACATGATAAAATCATGTCACAACTGACATATGAGTCCATCGGTTCTAACTGTGTCTCAATTTTGAAGCTGCTAATGATCGACTCGAACTCTGAAATTGATCTTTATATTCAAATATTGTTGGAAATCAAATTGTGTGTGTATATATAGACAGAGAGATTGGCTAAAGTATACTCCAGTATACAGATCGTCCGTATGCTGGAGTCGTTTCTCAAAATCTAAAATTTATATAGTCGATCCAAACTGTTCAAATTGTTCTCCATATTGAAATCTCTCAGGAAACTAAAATTTATATTTTATCCAATTTTTTTTCTATATATTATGCTATTTTAAAAAAAACATTGTAAAGGAGTATTTCTGACCCTTCAATTTAAAAATAGCATAATATATAGCAAAAAAATTCGAAAAAATATAAAATTTGGTCTTGAAGAATATTTTTATATGGAGAACAACTTGAATGGTTTGGATCGACCGTTTGAATTTTAGATTTTGAGAAACGACTCCAGCATACGGGTTTGATCCGTATGCTGGAATATTACTTTAGCCAATCTCTCTCTCTCTCTCTCTCTCTCTCTCTCTCTATATATATATATATATATATATATATATATATATATTGACATAAATATATATATATAATTTTAATTTCTTGAATTTTAGATTTTTTTGAAAAAACACTTATTCGAAATGTACATAATTCTCAAATCAACTAATTATCTAAACAATTGGAAAAAATAACAAAATATTATAAAAAAATGCAAAATTATTTTTTAACAGATTTGAATATGAAGATCAGTTTCGGTAGCTAAAAGTTTCAAAAAAAAATAGCAAAAGATTGATTATGGAGTTTAGGAGCTGTGTAACTACTGTCTACTGATTCGCGAGTCACGCCTGATTCTATCCTATTTCGTATATAGTTTACCCCTTTTTTTATATTTTTTTTATGAAAAAGTGAACTATGTACAAATTTCTGTAAACATAATATTTATTATACATAAAGAACATTAAGCTACGCATTGAAAAATTTAGGAGCATCTCCTATTTTAGTTGCGGCTCCGTTTGGATGTGTTGAGAATAAGATAGGAAAAAGGAAGAAGAGAAGAAATTTATTGGGAAGGGGTAAATTTATTGGGAAGTGTGTAACTTTTGTGAAGAATTTGGATGGTTAGAAATAAATTTATTGAAAAAAATTCCTTATTCCTTCTTCCCACTTCCCACCATCCAAACACAGCCGCAAAGAAAGCGGGAAAGTAAGAATCAATGTTTCTATATCATATATGATGCTATACAAAATTAAATGGCATTCAACCGTCTAATTTTGTATGGGTTTTACATGCTAGCATGGTAAGTCGGTAACGTATTTGCAAAAGAAGAATAACGAATAAAAGAAGAGGGAAAATGAAAGAGTTTAACATTAAACAAGAGATATATTATAGAATGAGTCAATTTATTTATTTATTTTTTCTCTTCTTACAAATGAATGGTGCAAAAAATAAGACTTTTTCTCTCTCTTCTCCTCACTCTTTTTTTTATTTTCGCACAACCAAACACAGCCAGAAAATTGTTACCCCATCTTTTGACATTGGTTTGGGCTCGACAGTCTCCGTTTACTACATGGTACGTTGCGCCACATATGATCCGAATTTGATAAGAAGTTTTTTTCTGGATAAACTGGGCAGAGGCTACCTAGTACACTTTGATAAGAAGTTGGACCTAACAATTGAGTGAAAGACGAAATGACAAAATGACGGACGGGAGTGCTTGACTCAGTTCCGAAATGTCCCTCCTTTAATTTTGAGGTTGATTTCGACTCTCCCAAAATGTTGTGTTTCTCTAATTAATTCTCTCCCTATGACCCTATTTACACGGCAAAATTTGACGCTTATTTTTGGAATTACCTGAATCAAACTATTACATAAATCTGGAAAAAAAACTAATGAAGAGTGGCGACGCCTAAAAAGTACAAGAAAATTCTTCTCCTGAGTCCTGATCTATAGACCATGCACCGTTACTTTGAGATAGTTCTACTGTATGTCAGCCACTGTCATGTGTGACTAGTGCTGTCAAACGCGTCAAAAAAGCACGGAACGGACTGTTCCGTTTGCCGTTCCGTTAAGAAACGCGGTATAGGATTTTATTTCGTTAACTATTTCGTTTCTGAAACGGCACAGAATCCCGTTTTGTTAACCGTTCCACTTCAAAAATAACACATGAAATATTTTGAAATGAAACTAAAACAGTCGAAACGGTATAATTCCACGTTCCGTTTACCGTTTCTTTATTGGAACGGAATGAAAACCAGTTTTGTTATGTGTTCCGTTTCTCTTAAACGAACGGCACCACGTGCCAATTTATCACGCTGACACCCCTATGTGTGACATAATTCTACTTAGAATTGGATAATGATTTTTATTATTTACTAAATGAATAGTTACTCTATTAAAAGTTGGAATAATGAAAGTTAAAATTTAAAAATCCAATAGAGATTATCAATAATTTCTCTGTTTTTTCACTCAGAATAAATTCAAATTCGGTAGGTCACCAATGCTTTTGTTTCTTTAAAACTTGGTTGACACCACATCTTGTCCCTTCTTTTTTTTTTTTAAAAAAAAGGTTATGTATGAAAAATGGTTTTTATATAAAAAATATTATAAATGACCGTAATGTGGAAAATTTCCAGCACAATTTTGAGCCGCTGGATTTCGTAGAGGAAAATTTGATGAAACTTGGTCTAAATTCCAGGACATTCTACCGCTATTGAACGTCTCAATTCCAGAACCAAATGTTCACGTTCACAAGGCCAGATACTAATCTCTAGATACCTAACCTTTTTTTAAAAAAAGAACAGTTTAAGTATGCGCTAGAGATTCACGGGAATCACAATCACAAGGCCTGTGCAAACACTAGTATAGAATAGAGCCAGTACGTTCAGTACTATAGTGAATCATGAAAATAAAGCATGGTATTTGCTTTTGCTGATTTGGCGCCGATGGATGAGTTTTGCATTAAAAGATTGCTGTGTTTTTCGCCTTTCTAGCTAACAACTACACGTGATTAGATACTTCACGTCCCCATTTAATTAACAACCTCATGCATCATCATTTAAAAAAAAAAAAAAAGAAACTCATGTTCAAGTTATCCGCTAGAAATTAGTTAAAAAAGTTCTATACATTTCTCATTTTTAAGCGTGATAATCTTGAAGGATAACAAGGCCTCCACAAATAATCTCCATGTTGGACAGCGTAGAAAGTGTTATTGTTTATTTGAGTATTTAAAATTTAAATTCTGCTCTCTTTTAGTCTATCACTCCATCTATAACCAAATGCAATGTATTCTTTAAAATAACGCTCAATATTTTAAAATTAGTTCAAATCTAATTAACCAGAATTAAAAAAACACACACACACAACAAGTTATCATCTTCTGAGAATGCAAAAATAAAAATATCATTTTTTTTTAAGTCAGAATCATTGGGAGCCAGGCACCAGGTATTAATTTTTTATGTAGTAGTGCAGCACCAATAATGCAGACTGATTGCTAACCAATAGAATCATTTTTGTATATAATTTATTTTGACGGAATAAATGGAATAAACAGCGCACCCCAAAATTTTATCATATTTTACGAAACAGACTTTTAAGCTGTTGGCAGCATGTCTATATCTGAAAGGCTTGACATCATTTTAACACTTCTTTGTTTTTTTGTTTTTGACAAAAAGGTACTTCGATCCCTAAAATAATTAGTCAAGAATTATATAGCACTATTCAACTGGAAGAGCAGCACCGCAATGTTAGATTGTAAAAAATAAGCCACCTTTTAATTACTGTCAGAGAATATAAATCAAATTGGATAGAACACTCCTTTTATTGCTTGTTGCGTTATATTAATTAATTATGAATTATATCCTAAGAATGTTGTTGTGCCTAATGGGGGCGGCTTAATCAAGGTTTAGCGGAAGCGATTTAAGGTTTTGGACCGGTTTGGTATGAACTACCCTAACACAATTCAATTGGTACCCAATACAAGCAAGCACACAAGCAATTCACAATGCAAGATAATAAAGAGAGAAAGAGAGAGAGAAAGTGAACACGCGATGTGATTACGGAGTTCCGACCCGCTAGAAGAAGCTAGCCTTAGTCGTACGTCTCCGGGAGTTTCGCTACCACCAAAGGGCGCGCTCCGTTCAATTCCAACAAGAACGGGACTACAACTTCGAACCGAATCACCTCGTCACAAGGACACTCGAGGCGGATCGGCCTAACTCGAATGGCACAACGGCCTCAAAGGAGAAGAGCTCTCAACCTATTCCAACCTACACCTAGCGACAATGTCGGGGCGGTGGTGTTTGAGGCTACTAAATCTCTCAAGATGGTCTAGCTATGAAAAGCTCAAGTGGGAGAGTATCCCTGTGCTCAAAGGCTCAATTCTGGTCTAATTTTGCAAAGTGAAGCCACTCAACTCGTTGGTTGGAGAGAGAACAAGGGGTGGATATATATAGGGCTCGAAATGAGCAGTTCCCCAGCAAAAACAGGCCCTAGCGTTGTACAACGCTGAATAGCGTTATACAACGCTGGAATATGACCGTTGTAAATTCTAACGGCTAGTTAATATAGCCGTTGGTCTGTCAGAGCGTTGTGCAACGCTATTTGCCGTCGCACAACGAAGGAGTGTATAACCAAAGGAAAGCTCCGACAATTCCGTTGGAAATTGTCAGAGCGTTGCTTGCCACTGAATGGCGTTACACAACGCTAAAGAGAGACAAAAGGAACAACTCTGACAGATTCAACAGAGCGTTGTACAACTCTATATGCCGTCACACAACGCTAACGTTACCCAACGCTGAAAGACGTTGGCTAACGTCTCCAGAGACTTTGCATGTAAAAACAGCACAGCTAACTTGGGATTATTGTGGCGTTGTGCAACGCTATATGGCGTTGCACGATGGTACTCAAGAAATTTTCCAAGTCTTTTAACTGCAGCGTTGTACAACACTACTGAGCGTTGTACAACGTTGTGAATCAGCGTTGCCTAACTCTATATAGCGTTGTGCAACATTGATTCACAAAAGCATGAATTCAGCTGTTCTAGCGTTGTGTAACTCTATCTAGCGTTGTACGACGCTAGGTCACAGAAAACAGGATTTTGCTGGTTTATTGAGCTTTTCGCTATCTAGACCATTTCAAGGATAAACAAGGACTAAAGTATACCTTCTATCCTAGTCTAAACTAGCCTATAAGCTCTCTAATGACTTGATCTTGATCTTTCTTAAAGCTTTTATCCAAGTCCTCATAAATTGTATCTTCTTCCTATAAAACTCAAAGAAGATAGTTAAATGCCAAATGATATTGTTTTGCAATCGACAAACCTAGAGACGTTTAGTACAACAAATGTCTCAATTTTTTATGGCATTCTTGCATATATAATGTTAGCAAAGAGAGTCGTATAGATCAACAATATTAGACATCGAGCAATAAATTTTTTTTACCATAAAAATAGTAACAGAGAAGAGATTTTAATGGGAAAAATGCTAATTTAAAAGCTGATAATATGAGAGAAATAGTTTGAATCAGTTCACATTCATGAAATTATCAATTCTGTTTAGTGAAGTACGTCCAGGCGTACTTCATTAAAAACAAAGGTAAATAATAATGACGTTATTATTATAGTTTCTGAGTACAAATTTGCAGGCACACCACACTAATAATATTGTGATTTGAACAAACAAAGATTAACATGGCGATATATACCGTTACTTGTGTGCGGAGGCAAATCCCGAAGCTATTTCTTGTTTTGGTGGGGTACGTGAGCATCAATCCACCTCATTAATAACATGACAATATATATGTGGTTACTTTCATAATTTTAATACGGAATGTACGACTAATCCTTCTTTATTAAACCATATTCATAGGGGACCATTTGACTTTTGCATTATTTTGATTTGACCAAAAGCTTTAATTGTTATGAAAAATAATATGGGGGAAGTTACTTATAGCAGTAATTGTTGAAATAAAAAGTATTTTTATTTAGAAAAATCTATGAAGGTTTGTCAAACCGACTACGATAGGCTTTGAGCCTTTTGTCTTGCCTTACAGAGGAAAGGGTTAAGGAAAAAAAAAAATACTATTCTGAAAGCGAATTATTTTTTGAATATATATAGAATTAGTGGATCATGCACATTTTGGAATCTTATAAACTGTGCCAGTTGACATAAATATTTTAATTACTTTAGAAATTTTATCAATTATGTTACATTTTTATTTATATCTTTAGCAACTATTTCTAAACTTCTTATATAAACTCTCTACAATAATCACTGTATAAATCGGCGAAAAAAAGTACACAGTGAGTACTCTTGACAGCTGCTGTCAAGATTTCGAAAAAAAAAATTGACACATTGTTGGAATCACCGAATCATCTAAAGCGGGCTTAATCCTGCACCTGCATAATGAATTGGAAAAAAAAAAAAAATCAGAGGTTCGTTACACTTGTTTGAAGCTAATAAATAAATACTTATTTGAAGTAAAATGAACACTCATTGAAGAGAAATAAAAAAAATTATTGCTTCTGCTAGAAATTTAGCCAAATGCCATGTGAGATATTTGGCGGTGGAAATTTAAAGGCAACTTTAATATTTTTCTATATAAATTGCATGAAAATTGACGGATCTCAATTGGGAGTTTGGGACGTATATATATATATATTATATATATATATATATTTTGGTAAACCGCCTTTTTATTTCTTTCGACGAGATCGAAACGACTTAATATTATATTTTCTCCATTTCAATTATCCCAGCCTGAACTGATAAGCTTCAACATTTAAAATGCTTTATTTGTAGTTGTCACTCATCTTAATTTATATATAGTAGCTACAACTTATAGATGGTGATTTTTAAACGAATAGATGCTGCCTGCAATTATTAACCTCGTTAAATAAATATCTAGCTTATTGGACTTTGATCATCAATTCATCATCCACTCAAATTTTAAAGGAAAAATCATACATATACCCTTGCAATCTTATCTAATTAGAAATATCTCCCTCTAATTTTTTAAAATGGAAATATCCCCATCTAATTATTACTACTATACAGTGGTATTTCGTATGAGAAATGGAACTAGTAATTTTGCCCCTCTAAGAAATAGAACCAATTCAAAATGCACACCTTCTTTAATTTTTCAAATACCAAATTATAACTTCTTCCTCATTATACATACATGAAACAGAGTAAAGAACAGGTCCTTTCATGTAAATTGGAAAAGATAAGGTACCGTACATCAAATACTTTGCTTGTTTCTGCATTTTTTAGCACATAAATTAAATTCTCACTCTTTATATGTGTGCCCATATGAGGTCGAAAACCTCATGTATATTTCCCTGTCGCTAACATGTAGCCTTGGCGTAGTAAAATAGACCTCGCCATTAAATTCTCGACTAAACCTCTTCTTTTTTTCTTTTTTTTTTTTTGGCAGAGGGGGAATTCTCGGTTAAACTTTTGAAACTCATATAAGTTGGCTTTGACGAAATTAATCTCAGAGACTATACGAATTGGAAATATTTGAAGACCTTTCATCACTATTCGCGAGTGGGTCAAAAATGGGAAGATCAATCGTGATAGTTAGGAGCATTTTCGTCCATAAAATTGGATGTTGAATTTTCAAATTTATAATATGATTTCAAATAATCAAAAAGGTATTTTTTTTAATAACGGCAGTGATTAGACGGGATATTTCTAATTTTAAAGATGAGAGGGGATATTTTCAATTTGTTAAGATTGCAAGGGTATACGACAGATTTTCCCAATTTTAAATTAACAAATTAGAATCTAAATTAAGATAGGTGCTTGTTGTAATTTATTTGGAATGTGTGGTTGACATGGTATCTTGAATCTTTGGTCAACGAAGGAATCTAGTTCTTAAAAGTTATGTTATGTAGGGAAGAAACCCCCAACTACCCATTTAATGGTGGCCACCTAACAGGCTGAAAAAAATTACTTTAATAATGCCCGAAAATAGTCCGAATTAGGGATAATTTTGTTGGTAGTCAACTCTTTCAATTTTTGCAAAGAAATGTCCAATAAAACATCATGCGTACGTATTAGATTCCAAGTGGGAAACTAAATTATGCCTCATTGTCTACTACTAAAACAAATTTGACTTGTTTTCCTCAGATAAATCTATTAATTTTCTTTCATTTAACTTAAATGACAACGAATAACGTTTATTCAGATCAATGATATTTTAAAACACTATTTCATATCTAGATAAATGAAAAACTATTCGATACATTGCAACTCCATTTTTTCGTTATTTATTTTTAACAAAGATTGTGTTAGCAATTATTCTAAAATTTTATATCGCGTTATTTTTGCTATTCCGAGTCTTCATCCAAATATATATTATCCAATAGGTTTTAAAGACCGGGCAATTTCATAATGTAGCTATCAAGTTAACATTTCCACATATGATCCTTTTACTTTTTCTTTTGGAGTAGGAATGTACGATACTTCCACAGTTGATCAACTCCTACAGTCTATAAATTGCATTTATTAAAATCTTTGAAACTTGAAACTGAAACCCAAATACGAGGCATAGTGTTCAGTTCATTAGGTTCCTAAACATGGAAGTTTGGTTTCTTCTCTCCGTCAAACATAAAATTCACTCAAGTTAATTTACTAATAATTATTGCAAACCAATCTGGCACTTCCTGACCGTTGGATTTCGTAGATAAAAATCAGAAATGATCTGGACCATCTATTCTAAAAGGGACAGCCAGGATCTCTCTGGGACCAACCTATGAAGCCCAATTAATGAATTGGAGAGAGGAGCTATTAAATTCTTCGTCTTAATGATTCAACATAGTTACATAGATATTGCAACATGTGTTTATTTCCAATGTTTGTTCCGAAAACTTCCGATTTCCCATTCAGTAGGGACACCAGTACCAATACAAACCATGTACCGTCCTTCAAGATCTGTTCAAAGTTCGATTAAAATGCCTTAGCCTCTGGCCTCTGCACAAAGTGTAGTTTTCGATGAAGAGTTTTAACTAGTATATCAAAACAATAACAATAAAACAAAGTATTAAACAGTTTAATAGTAATTATAAGAATTAAATTTTGTATCTGACAAGTAGCCGACAATTACAGTATCTCGATGCTCTGAGCTTTTTATTAAACAGAAACCTTGTCATCTTATCGTACGGTTGGGAAAATCTTCCTTAGATTTCATTTTTTTTTTTTGGATATTAACAAATCGAGCTTTATCTTAAAATAACTTGGAATTCTGCACTACATGTCTAGCATACATAGCAATGGATCTGAAATCCACTGTTGAAATTTAAAACTATTGAGTACCTAATGTGAATTCTGCTATATACTCTTGGATCCTTTTCAAATGCGTCCGCTTGAAATCTAATCTACCAGAACGATATCTTTTATGCTTAATTTCTTTAGTTTAATCTGTATATGTCTTCCCTTTAGCCATGAACCTCCTTTATATGTTTTGATTGGTTTTTTTTTAACTCTCCTATTTCCGGTTTTTGAATAAAAAAAGAAGAGGTCCTTAATACTCCTTTTTAACATGAAATTCAAAGGATGATAAAAAAACAAAGAAAAACGAAAAAACTGTGATACAAGCTTTTAGTATTCCAAATATGTTTTACGATTTATCTTATCTTAAAAATTTGATCCACCTTTTTTGGAGAACATAATTCAGTATAGAAATTACTCCTCTATCTAGGCAGTAGAGAGAGATAAAGAAAACAAGGTCTAGTCTGATATTTCAAAAGCAAGTCATCACTGTAACGGAGACTGATCGGATTGGTAATGTCCTTTTAATGCACGGCGCAACCGACAACTCAGACATCAGCAATGGCTGGAGATACTTTTAAATTCTAAAATTTCATTCTGCATTATTCCGTCAAGTTCTTACACCTAAAAGAGTGGAAAATTTTGTGCTATGAATATTACAAAATTTAAATTCAAACGATGAATTAAAATCATTATTGATGTCGTTTCTTCACAATTGACACGCCTGGAAAATATAACTTTTCAAGTTTGTTTGGATTAAAATCGTGAAATTGAAATCACATGTACTGAAAATAAATCTATTAATTACCACTAACCTAATCCGTTTATATTTTTATCTTTTGACCTCGTACAATAAACTTGAAAACTTTATATATTTCCCAAAGAATTATGAATATGCCGCCCTCTTGTCAACAGAATCAAGTTCAATTGTCAAGAGTTTCTGCTTAATTTTTCTTTTATTTCTGAATGCTTGCACAAGAAGTTGTCCATTTCATGTGAACAAAATTGCAACATAGTATTCCTGCATAATTAAATAATTATTAAGATCAATATAAAGTTTTCATTACATGAATGGAAAACAGTTAACAGCTGGCTAGTGTTGATTTCGGGAGCGGAAAAAAATTATGAGAAGAATAACAAAAGCTGATTTGTTGGAATTGTGCTACAATTTGAACCAAAAGAACAGTAGTCGGCGCTCTTTTTGGTGATATTTATTTGTAACTGTCTAGATATTATTGAAACTTGGGGAAAAAATTCTCAGGATCTACAGTATAGAATTAAAGCTCTACATAAATGAGCGACCATAAAATGATTATGGCACGCGCTTATAGTCAACTAAACTACTTTTTGGAACAACAATTAAATGCTAATTAATTGGTCAAATATTGCAGCCTTAGCAACTTCAACGAAAATTTTGTCAATTCATGCTGTCCCCATCTTTAGTCAACTTGCAGGTACCACATATAAACCCAAAAAAAAAAGGGATCTGCAGAAATGCAGCCAGCTTCTATATCAGCACTAAAATAAACAAGAAAAGGCAGCGAAATGTTCTTAAATTTCAATTACACTAATGGATGATGCTGCCCAGTAAAATTCTGAAGGAAACAATATATTTTCTTGTTTGCACTCTGTGTCGTTTGCATTCTTCGCTGAGCAGAAGAATCCTCTGACAATAATTTCAAATATCCCTCCTTCTCGGTTCTTGTGGCAGTACTAGAAATTGCAAAATCACACCTTTGCTAATTTTCTTCTCAAGTAATATCACACAGGTTTTGGCAGCTCTAGAACACTATCTTCATCTTGTTCCAAAATTTCAAATAAGGTGTGGAGTTTCATATTGACTGGTATCTAGAAAACAACCAATTTTGTAATATTATCAGTGCATCAAATTGATAACACAAGTACCTGGTACGGAGCTTCGAAGTGCATTAATGTTGTTCAAAACTTTGTGTTCACTCAAACGAATCCCCATCCGCTCCCGCGCGGGACCGTCCAGCGCAGCCTACTAACCGTCCGATCTGATCTGGACGGTTCGGGCCTATCAATCTAGTTACATGCACGGGGCTCCCTTTGCCATAGAGATTAAATCAGACGGCTGTGATTCCTGCGCTGCACGGTCCCGCGCGGGACTGGATTTCATTTCCACTCAAACAGTCACTAAAGTGATGACCGGTATGTGCTGGTACCATCATCCGTTTTTCTTTTCCTTTGTTTTTTTTTTGGTGGAAAACTGACAAACTGTCAACTTAAAAAAGTACAGTGTATGCAGGTTTATTCTTTAAATTTCTGTGCAGCCCATCAGAGACCTAGTTTATTGGGCTTTTGAGGCCGACTTTGCTTAGCTATTCTCTTCCATTTGTTTTCTTCATTTTAATTATTGTTTTGGGTCATTCTCATTCATCAATCATTATGTATTCATGACTTCATGTTCTCCTTTTTCATTTTAGCTTTTTCCTTGTTCACTTTTCACCTTATACTGTTCTGTACTTCTGTTCATGAATCATGATAGGCCGACTTTGTTTGCTCTTTCAGTTCAAAGAGGTTGCTTTGCTCTCCAGGTTTCCCCTTCGTTAGTTTTTTTCTCTCTTTGTTCCAAGGCATGATCCGCACTCGGCACTCCGCAGACCGCAATATCGAGAAAACAAATTAACAATACCGATTACCGACGAAGCCCGAGACCTTTGTTTCATACTTTCATTGTTTGTTTAGTTTGGATCGGACCATATCAATTTAGCAGGACGAATAATCTTAGGGGTCTAAAATGAGGCAAAAGTTATACAAGCCCTTTTTATCTAGGACTATTCTGTCTTAATTTATTCAGGTTCCGAAAATTATTTTATTATTATTAAAATTAAATCGTATTTTTAAATATGTTATTAGTTTTTATTCGAAATTTGAAATACGATCTTGTAATATCAGATTCTAAAAGTCTGACATTAGAAAAAAAAATTAATATCGGTATTTAAAGAACGATATCAAATAAGAAGACAATATTAAAAAATAATTTCGATAGTTCTACTACCTATGTTAGAAAAAGACAAAAAAAATGTATATCAGTGTTGTAATGTCCGATGATGTTAAGAAGAAGACAAAAACTTTGATTTTGGCACTAGAATGTAAAATGTAGGGAACATTTTTTTTTTTTATTTTCAACGTAGTCCTTATGTTTCTTAGAGTTTTATATTTAATAAAATAAAAATAAATTATGTTTATAAAATAAAATTAATATGTAACATACATAGCTATACAATTATACATATATAATATTTATGCATATTAAAAATATATTTACATGTTATACATATTAGAGAAATGTTATGGTCAAATCGATTTGATAGATTGCTAACATGTTTAGGCCTCAAATTCAAAAGTTTTAATGACTAACTCAAATTGCTCAATGTGTTCTTCATATTGAAATCTCCTTATCGATCGAATTTTAAAAAAATTTCAAATTTTTAAGTATTTGTAAAAAAAAACTATTATTATAAGAGGGTTCGAAACTAATTAGATTGAAAATTCTCTAAAATTCCAACAAAATAGTATGAAGTTTAAAACAAAAATATTCAAATATAATCGACAAGGTGATTTAAATATAAAAATCCAACTCAACGGTTCGGATTGGAAATTTGAAGTTTAAGATCTGTGTTAAATTTATTCGTCGATAGCCCTAACTTTATTATTTTTATAAAATGATGTAAATTCCATAAAATAAATTTAAATAATTATTTTGCGCATCATGATGCACCATAACATTACTTTGTATATATTATAAAACCCATTCATACATATTTATCCTTACTATACATATTCATATATTTTTTTACTTTTATATTTTTTATTAATATGTTCTTTATATATTTTAGTTTGTTATGTTTATCATTATGGAATTGGGATTAGTTTATAAAATAACAAGGTTGAAGTATCAGTGAATGAAAGAACAAGTTTTTATATACTATGTTGAAATTTATTGCCAAAAGCTCTTAACTTATTAATATTATAATTCAATAATTATAAAAATGGATAATTAAATACATAAACAAATATATAAAATATATATGTTAAATTGTTATTATTATAATTTTATAACATATAAATATATTTCAATGCGCATAAATATTTGTTACATTATATATTTGTTTCATTTTTGTTAAATTGTTTAAATAATTTTGGGATCAATTTTCTTTTATATATAATTTATTTTTGAATGAATTTTAGAAAGCTCAGATTATCTTTTTTTAGGTTTGTCCCGTTAAACAATTTGATTTTGCCAAGTTTGATTTATGGCTTTGTAACTTTATTTGTTGTCGGTTATAGAAAAAAAATAAAAAAAGTTGATATTTCCATTTCCATTTTAAAAAAAATGATTTTTATATAAAATTGCATGACTGAAGTCTATCCTTAAATGATAAATTGACATGTGGGGTCTATGTGTCAACTGTCAAGTATTATTTGTAACTATGCATTACATAATGCACCACGACTATTCAAATTACTTCAGTACCATTCTTGTTGGTACCGCCCAATATATACACCTTAACCAGGTGGCTTTATCGAGTACTCCACCTGTCCACCTCTTATCTCAATTCCTTCCCTGTAGAAGAGAATAATTGTTCGAAATCAATACCAAATTTTTGTACCAAAGCACAAAATCTATGAAAAATTGATGAAAATTGTAGTTCGTTATCCCTAACTATGAAGAGTTTGATGAGCAAACCTGGTTGGAAGTGAGGGCTGGTACCAAGTTTTGGTGCACAAGTGAATTCATATTTATTATAGGATATAAAAGGTACTTATGCATGTTCTTTGGATATTCCTTCATTTTATTTTTTTAGATTTATCTTGCCGATTTCTTGAAATAAACTGAAACCATCTTTGTAGGCCGAACTTTCTTAGGGATTTTTACAAACTATTTGGCCTTGTTTGGATGAGGTTGGAAGAAGGAAGAAGGAATAATGCCCAAATTTATTATAAACAATTCAAATTCTTCACAAAGTTACACACTTCTCAATACTTCTTCCCACTTCTTCCCTTCTTCCCACATCTATCCAAACGGAGCCTTTGATATTGTGTCATACATTCTAGTATTTTGTAAAGTTATCAAAAGTTGAGGTTTTTCTTAAAGGGTTTTAGAAGCTTATAAAGATTAATTATCCAATTACTGGTTACGGTAACCAATGAGTGTTTATAATTTTGTATAATATGGGAACCTTATTACTTTGAGTCTAATTAGATTAGTATAAATGGTAGTACTTGCATAAAATTCTTGAGAGCAAGTATCTGATGTTGGAACCAAGTTAGTTAATTAATACAAATAATTAAAATATGCTACACCATTACAAAACCGACCACATATCTATGCTTAATTTTGAGATTAATTGTTTTGAATGAAAATCCAGAACTAATTTTATTAAAAAGTACAAAACTTAGTTAAATTCATATTGTTTAGTCTGGAGGTCGAGTATCTGAGCCGAGGACGGCCGATACGATCGAGTAACACTAGGATTGCTTGTCTTGCGTGTTTTTCCTTCTTGCTTTCATATGTGAATTTTACACGGATTTTAATTTGCATTTTCAGGACTGAACTGTTTGCATTTGCATATTTGAAATTGTTGAATATTCATATAACATATTTGCACATTTATCATTTGTTTATTATTATTATGAGGATTGCTAAAATGCTATGCATAGCACGGATGGTCTTTGTGCTACGGATTCGTTCTTGCATTTAATACTTCAAACAACCGATCCAAACCATTCATTATCTTCTTAATATTGAAATCTCATTACAAACGAAATTTTACATTTTTTTGAATTTTTTTACTATTTTTCTCAAATTTTTTAAAATACTTAATCTAATAAATTCTGGACCCTTCAATAACAGTGATTTTCAAAAATCTGATAAAAATAGTAAAAAAATTAAAAAAAAATGTAAAATTTGGTTTCTAATGAGATTTCAATATGTAGAAAATGAACGGTTTGGATCGATTGTTTGAAGCATGAAATGCAAGAACGAATCCGTAACACGAAGGTCATCCGTGCTATGCATAGCATTTTAGCAATCCTCTTATTATTATTGTTATATGCATATTGAATAGTTTCCAATTGGTAATTTGAAATTGTTATATGTACTGCTTGTGATTGAATAGACACTCATTTCTTTTGTACGGGGGGTTTGGATCGCGCCCATACCTAGTTGTATACCGTGAAGTAAGCGCTTATATTTCGGATCTGGCAATGTTCTCAGCTCGTAGTACTTTTGATTATCTGATTGTTTGAATTGTAAATTGAATTGATTAGCCGTTGATAGCCCTCTTAGAAGGAGACTCACGGTATCTGACTCTGAACTGATTGATCTGTGATACCAGACTTGAATTAGATAGTTATTCAGATTTGACCTTGTCACGTCCCGCACCGATGGGTCGCGGGACGCGAGCTGAGAACGGTATCTTCAGCACCCATCCGACGGCCCGTCAACATACGTCGCAACAGAAAAACAAACAGAGTCAGGTACAAATTTCAGTAACCGATTATTTAACGACACAGCTTCTCTACATTTAATTATTATAAATTTATAACAAAATTCAATCAGATCAGATTAATCCACAGAACAAATAATATATTTTACGGAGATAATCGGGTCCGACCAGTCAGTTAGTCAGTCACAATCTATGTTGCACGGGTGCGGGTGTCGTATCTGATTCGATATGGGTGCGAGGATTCGATATTCTTCAAAAAGTTAGGATACGACACTGTATATAAAATAAAAAATATTATATTTTGTAATTAAAAAGATTGATTTATATATTTTATTAATATGATGTTATTAACATTATATTATAATCTTTTAATTTATATTGAGAAATTTAACAATACGAAGTTCTTAATTTTCTGGTACATCAATTAAGCCTAATAATATATAGAAGCTAGTGGGCTTAGTAGACGTTAATTATCATATATTGTACGTACTTGCATCATTTTTGAAATCATATATAGTACTATATATTGTACTTCAGTATTTGTACATCAATTAATTAAGCTCTCTGAAATTAGAGAACCCGATCTCATCTCTATTTCTAATTGGATCTGTATTTAGGGAGCCATCTTCAACCACGTCAAAATAGCCAGGCCCAATTGTCCGATTTTGAAGTTAGCTTTTAGTCCCACAAGGAGAATGGATCTATATATAGAGAGTATATATAGCGTGAGTTATGCCGTAGAGCAACAAAGTTTGTTGAATTGCACATGCTTTATCCGATGCGGCGCTCGTGCATCTAGACACGCGTATGTAAACTCTATTGTTGACCGTATCCCATAGTCAAAAGTGGTTCAGATACTTAGATACGCCATGTGGCGCATCCGGTGCGAATCGCACACGTGTCGCATGCGAATCAGGGCTCAAAATTCAAATTCAAATCCACATCCAATTCCAAACCCGATAACCCGTAAAATATACCAATCACAATTCAGAAAACATATTCAATCAAAATCAAACGATAAATCAAATCAATCAATCAATGCGAAATTAAATACAGGGAACAACTATGCAATTCAACCGCAACGTAGTACTCAAATTCCAAACGATTGAACAGATCAAACTTTGTATGGTTTTCAAATCAATTATTTGGTCTTGGCATGATTTGGATAGGATAATTGTAAAGAAGATCTTTGTATTTTGCTAGTATATAGAAACAAACCAACTGAGGTACTCGGTGATGAAGGTAGGTTTTAATATAATCACTAGTGGGTGCTCGCGTGTTGCGCGATGTATTTTTTTTTTAATAAGGTATGAGCAGATCGAAGTGGCGGGATATTTTGTTGTGTTGATAATAATGATGGTAGGATTTGTAAGGTTAAAAAAGAATGTTTGAAACCGAAAGAAAGAGATATATATAAGCGAATTATGAGTTGGGTGTAGTATGCTGTCAATGTAGGCTGTTTAAATTTTTTTTTTTTTGAAACAAGTGGGAAACACCCCACCACTTTTTCATTGACTGAAAAAGCAACGTTATTACAACAAAAAGTCTTGTATCAAAAAAACAAAAGACCCGGAACTGGTACCAAACAAACTGATACCAGTGCCCCCAATATTATCTATCCCTTCATCTCTCATAAGACCAAAGCATCAACCCATTATTACAACACAAAGACAGCTTACCTGTTTGAAACAACAAAAGTAAATCACATCTAATTAACATGTATCATAATGCTGCCCCTCTCTGCAAACTCAATTCCTCTTGGAACTCCATCTTCAAGCTGAGCTGGTAGATGCTCCTCTGACCACAAGTTCCATGCCTTCTTTTTGATATCTGTCTTCCAAAGCCCTGACCAGTAATTCAAGATTCTTTTAACAGCTGAAATACTTTGCATATGAGTATGAGGTTTAACATCTTGAAAACAATACTCATTTCTATTTTTCCACAATATCCATAAAATAGCTACACAGTAATATATAAAAGCTTGCTTGCATTGCAACCGAGCCGCAATAAAAATCAAATCTTCTAAACAATGTGGTTCATCTGAAACATCAATTATCTTACAAAGCCATTCCCAAATTTTGGAATTTTGAGGACACTTGAAAAACAAATGATCTATAGTTTCAAGACAGGGGCAATAAACACATTGTAGATTACCCTCCCATCCTCTTAGCACCAGGTTATCCCTAGTTAGAATTTTCCTTTTACTCAAAATCCATAAAAACATTTTTATCTTGTTAGGAATTTTGAGGTTCCAAATGTTATCCTTATTACTACTAGGGATCCCCCCAAATTCAATCCATTTGTACATCTTCTTAGTGAAATATTTCCCATTTGCCCCTTGATGCCAGTTCATCTTATCAAAATGTAAAGAGAGAGGAGAATAACAACAAATCTTTTGTTGCAAAATGCTAAAATCTCTTTGTTGAGATATGGATAACTGCCTTCTAAAAGTGAGATATCTCATATCATCTCTTAAGGCCTGTGCAACTGTAATATGAGGATTTGTACATATTTGGAAAAGAGAATGGAAAGTAGTTTTAAAGTTATTCTCCTGACACCATCGATCATACCAAAATTTGGTAGAAAGACCATTCCGTACATCATAGCTACTATGAATATGTATGATCTGAGCATAATTCATGATCTTTTTCCAAAAGAAAGACTGAACTTTATCCTCACCAAAAACACCATATTTGTATTGCAATATGCTTTTCCACCACCCTTTGGAATTATAATCTCTAAATTTCCAATACCATTTACACAATAAAGAAATATTCATGCATCTCAGATCTTTGATTCCTATCCCTCCCTGACTGTGACATGACACATTGTCCCCCAATTTACTAGATGATATTTTTTGCTATCTCCAGCATGCCATAGGAAATTGCATCTTATTTGATCTAGTTTTTTTTGAATGGCAACAGGCATATGATAGAAAGACATCATATAAACAGCCAGAGAAGATAACACACTTTGGATCAAGACGAGTTTTCCTCCATAAGAAAGAAAGTTTCCTTGCCAACTCTGCAATCTGGACTGAAACTTATCTATAATTGGTTGCCAATGAACATTTCCTAATCTTTTCCATTGAATTGGTATTCCTAAGTAGAGAATAGGAAATTTTGCTACTTTGCACCAAAAATTTGCTGCTAACCCTTCAGCTCTCTCATCATCTATATTTAGAGCATACAGGTCACTTTTATGAAAGTTAATTCGCATACCTGAAATAGCCTCAAAGCCAATAAAAATCCATCTGAGCACTTGCATCATGGATGTTGTTGACCCTTAAAAAATGATGATCCCTTGAAAAACAAAATATAAATTTAAACCAAAACCAAATTGTGAAAACTAGAAGTCAAACCAGCGAAAACCAAATTTTCAAATTGCCAAAACCCAAAACCAAATTACGAAAAATACCAAACAAACTCCAAAAATCCTCAAAATTTACCCAAAAATCCCTGAAGAATTATGATGATTTATCATAAATTTTAAATACCAAAATTTGCAAACAAACCCAAAAACTTCACAAAATTACCAAAATAATTCTATGAGGAATTTACCAAAACCAGTCAAACCATTAAATTCCTCATATTTTTCTAAGCTCACCCATAAAAAATTATCCAAAAATACCAAAAGGAAGGCCCCTAAACAAATTATTTTGGTCTGGCTTTAAATAAATAAAAAAAAAGAAATGGTGGAAATTGAACAAAATTCTAGAAAAATCCAGAGAAACTTGCGCGTACATACGTTGGAGATGATCCTGGGGGGGGCCTAATGCGTCGCTGCCCAGGGAGGAGAAATTTACCACATGCTGGGAAGCTGGATGCGCTTGTTCCATGTGCACCATGAACATATGTTTGAAATGGTTAGTTGGTGCGCCATAGTCCCAGCCTACCTATCTCCTCTCCCTCATTTAAACTGACCAGTGGGGCCCGACTGAAGAGTTCTCTTCCCCAACGGAAAAGAGAGAGTAGATCCAAAATCGCTGGGTGAAAATGAGCCATGGTGAAATCGTAAAAAGGGAAAAGAGAGAGGGAAGGAGAACGGCTCTCCCTGTGAATTCACTGCGACGACGTGGCCCCTCATCTTCCACAGAAAAGTAGCCTAGCTCCCACGCAACTATGACAGCCACTGGATGGAGATCCAAGGAAGGGAATTGCTCTCGGATTCAAGGTGTTGCCCTAATCAAACGCCTATATAAAGGCTCAATCCGAAGGAAACAGGACGCCTCTCAACGCCTCCACAGAGCCTCTGCGCCTCCATACCTCCCCCAAGCTACAAAAGCCGGATAGAAGCTCTGCTAGAATAGAGAGAGAGGAGAGAGAGAGAAGCATTTTATCAAATAGTTGAGAGGCATAGCTAGAAGAGGGAAATTGAGTGAAATTAAGATCCTGTAAGCGCTTGTAATCAAAGAGAAGGCAAAGGGTAAGGGTGAGAAGTGAAATTGTAAGTTGAATTTGAAGTTTAATTGAAGAAATTGCATCCTTTTCTTGTGAAATCCAATTGAACCGTTGCTGCCCTGGTCTTGACACAAGCTCTGCCTGAGGTTTCCTCAGGTCTAGCTCCACACAGCTCTGGCTGGAGTCTCTCCAGTCCTAGCTTTTTACCTCGGTTGGAGTTTCTCCATTCCTAGGTAGCATCCCCCTCTCATTGGCTTTGGCCATGGACAGGAGATCAAATCAAACAAAGAGAGGGGGAGATGCTGCCAAAGTGATGTCAAAATTAACAGCTATTATATTTCCTTTTATTTCTGGAATAAATCATAGGATAACAATGTCTAAAATGAAATCTGAATGGCTTCTTGACTTGATCATTTCATGGGCATGATTACTAGATAATAATCAAAAACAGTAAAAATGTGATTAGTTAAAATTTCTGAACTATGTTGAATAATGTGCCATAGTTTTAAAGTTTAAACATTAATCAAAATCAGTAGCAAAAAAAAAAAGAAGAAACATTGAGTATATTTCAATTCAGTGGCAGTAAATGATTTGATAAAGAAATGAAACAAAAAAAAAGTTTAGTTGGATGTGCAATAAGTGGCAATTGTCGATCCAAAATGGTACTCGTGTCAACCATGTTAAGTTTGTGGTATAAATCTCCCTGTACCAGACCATATCTAGCATAGGGTATAAGACAAAAATAATGTGTTGCCTGGAAATCGACATTGATGTAATACAGTGAAGGAAATGATAATTCACGAGGTTAATAAGATTGATACATGTAAACACAAAAACAAAACAAATATGATACCATGTCTCAACTAAAAATTAGTATCTCACTCTCATACCAGTCTGGTACCAACTAATTCACTGCCATCGTACCAGCCGGTGATGTTCCCACTAAATTGGGCCAACGCAACACAAACCAGGAACGCCATTGTCCTCTCCTCTGTTTCGTGGCTCTAACGAACCTAAGCACGACGGCTGGAGTGCCTCCGCTCGCCGGAAAATAGAAATACCAAAATAAAGGGGTTAAATTGAATAAAAGGTTAACACTGTTGTAAACAATTCGCAAGCTCCTGCCTAAATTAAAGCGACGCGAGATGAATGGAGGCCACCTCTGAGTTCTCATCAACCTCACGAATCCAACAAGCTCAAGTTCACCGTCAATGGCGACGTAGATCGTCCGGAATGACTTTCAGAGGGACTCGATAGTAAATAAAATAAAAGAAGGGGCCTCTCTGCAAAATGTCTTTCTCCTTCAAAACCACAGCGCCAAACTTCCTCTGCTCTTCTGTGGCCAAATTGAGTGAGACGGGTCACTGACACGACGGTGACTCATTACACCAAAATAATTTGATAAAAATGATTAAAACAAATAATTGCCACGTCAGCAGCCACGTCACTGCTTAGCCAGCGCCAGTAGCAAGCCCTCTCAGCGCCAAATCATGCCATGTCAAGCCCTGTGCACACGTGGACCAATCAGAAAACGTCAAATATGCAGAAACTTCAAAAATTCATTAAAAATAGTAGGAAACTCAGAAAAATTCAAATAAAATATTCATAAAATTCTAAAAATCCAAATAAACCAAATTCACTTTTTTTTATATGAAAATCTGTCAAATTATTGGTCTTTTATGTTTTTGAAGTATTCTCCATATTAAACAAATTCTATAAATTTCTAAAATGATATTAAACAAATTTTATAAAATCTCAAAAATGATTTCAGAACTCAATTAAACTCTTTTTGAATTTCTAAAGATAAATGTCGATATAATTTTGAAAATAAAATGATTTTAAAAGGGAAATGAATTAAATAACAAATATTTTTAAAAATAAACATAACTAAAAATATAAAAAGATATTTCAAAAGTCTAAAGTTAAAAATAAAAAAATAAGAATAAAATTGAGAAAATGGTAAAACCCAAAGAGAAACTCAAGAAACTAAAAGTCCAAACACGAAACCCGAAATCAAGACAAAAACCTCTTCAAAGGAACGAAATCTCTCCAGCAAATTGAAACCGACTTCAAGCAACTCCAAGATTGGAAATTCACAAGAAACGGTCCAAAATAACCCCGAGAATTCCAAATCAAATCAAAGACTTAAAATAGTCTTGAAACCTCAAATCAAATCGAAAGGCCCAAAATAGCCTTCAAATCAAATCCAAATCCAAGACCCAAAATAGTCTTGAAACCTAAATCTAAGACCCAAAATAGTCTTGAAATTCAAGTCCAAATCCAAGACCCAAAATAGTCTTGAAACCCAAATCCAAATCCAAGACCCAAAATAGTCTTGAAATCCAAATCCAAATCCTACGCCCAAAATTGCCTTGAAACCTCAAACCAAACCCGAGACCCAAAATAGTTTTGAAATCCAAACTAAAATCTAAGGCCCAAAATAGCCTTAAAACCCAAATCAAATCCCGAGACCCAAAATAGTCTCGGTAAACTCAAACCCAAATACAAAGGCCCAAAATAGCCTAAGGAACGAGAAACAACGCCCCCACATCAGAAACCAAAACCAAGTCTGTCTCAAATAACAAAATCATTCAAGCGTTCTCAATTGGGTCCCGTTAACTAAGTCTGGTACACCAATCGAGTCCGGTTTAAGCCAAAGAAATAAACTCAAGATCAGCATGAAATAAACGATTTCCTCCTAGCCTTTACATAAAATTCTTCAGATCCCTTAATCAGAGGTTCCCGTGAGCGATCACGGGGTAATTAACAGTAGGGGCTTGCGCCTACTGGAAAGAAAGGACCCACGAAATTAACAAACCTCTTTAAGAAGCGACTCGTGTTTTGGTTCTCTTGTCGCTAAGAGATGCTCGAACGGAGATCGAACCTTAAGGGGGGTGAATCCAAGGCTATGTTCCCATTTCTCGAGGAAACCCAAATTCCATTCTTCGAGGGAATGACGAAAAAGCCGCGACAGATTCTCTGGCACGCCCGGTGGGACATCTTTTTCCTCTCATCTTTAGGATTTAGAGGGTAATGTAAAAGGCTAGGGAAAATAAAAAAAAAAAGTGATAAAAAAATAAAATAATAAAATAATAAGCAAATGAAAAACTTCAAGTGCATTTGTATCAACAGCCCACCTCGTGCGACAGATTCTCTGGCACGCCTGGTGGGACATCTTTTTCCTCTCATCTTTAGGATTTAGAGGGTAATGTAAAAGGCTAGGGAAAATAAAAAAGAAAAGTGATAAAAAAATAAAATAATAAAATAATAAGCAAATGAAAAACTTCAAGTGCATTTGTATCAACAGCCCACCTCGTGCGACAGATTCTCTGGCACGCCTGGTGGGACATCTTTTTCCTCTCATCTTTAGGATTTAGAGGGTAATGTAAAAGGCTAGGGAAAATAAAAAAGAAAAGTGATAAAAAAATAAAATAATGAAATAATAAGCAAATGAAAAACTTCAAGTGCATTTGTATCAACAGCCCACCTCGTGCGACAGATTCTCTGGCACGCCCGGTGGGACATCTTTTTCCTCTCATCTTTGGGATTTAGAGGGTAATGTAAAAGGATAGGGAAAATAAAAAAGAAAAGTGATAAAAAATAAAAAAATAAAATAATAAGCAAATGAAAAACTTCAAGTGCATTTGTATCAACAGCCCACCTCGTGCCAAACAGATTCTCTGGCACGCCCGGTGGGACATCTTTCTCCTCTCATCTTTGGGATTTAAAGGATACAATGTAAAAGCTAGGGAAAATCATCAAATTTTTTTTTAAGTACTAATAATTTTCTGTGGAGTTTTATTCTTTGCAGGAAAAATGATCTCAATCGAGCTACACACTGGGGCAATCCTTTGGGAGCAACCACCACATGACCTAAAGCGTGGTGAAAGCAAAAAAAAATGATGAATGATGACATCCTCTCAAACAATTGGTCGCCGCATTCACTGGGGCAGTTATTGGGGCAAAGGCCATATCTTCAAAATTTGGATAAAAAAATGATGAATAAAAGGAAAGAAAGGAAAGAAATAAAGTGGAGAGGAAAATAAAATGAAGAAGAAAGAAGAAGAAAAGAAAAATAAGAAAGAAGAAAGATGAAGGAAGAAAAAGAAAAGGAGAAATAAAGCGAAATAAAAATGGAGAAGGATAAAATAAAGGAGCAAAAGTCTCGAAACCGAAATCAGGAAACTAAGTTAGAAGTAAGAAAAAAGAAGAGAAGATAGAAGGAAAGTAAGAAGAAAAGGAGAAAGAAAGTGAAATAAAAAAGGAGAAAAAAATAGAATAAAGGAATAAAGTCCCGAAACCGAAATCGAGAAATTAAGAAGTGAAAAAGAGAAAAAGAAGAAAGAAGAAGAAGATAGAAGTAAAGTAGAAGAAAATAAGAAGAAAGAAGGAAGAATAAAGGGGAAAGAAAGTAAATAAAAATGGAGGAAAAAAATAGAATAAAGGAATAAAATTCCGAAACCGAAATCGGAAAATCAAAAGAGAAAAGGGAGAAAGATGAAGGAAAAAAAAAAGAAGAAGAAAGAACAAGGAAAAAAAAGAAGAAGAAAAAAAAACGAGGAAGAAAATGGGATAAAAATGGAGAAAGAAAAAGAAAGAAATTAAGTCTCGAAATCGAAATCGAGAGGCCAAATTGGAGGTTAAAAAAAAAAGAAAGAAGAAGAAGGAAAAGAAGATAGAAAGAAAACATAAGGATTGGAAAGAAGGAAAAAAATACAGAAAAAGGAAAAGAAAAGGAGAAAGAAAATCAGAAGTAAAAATGGAAAAAGAAGAAGAAAAGGAAAATGAAGAAGGAATAAAATCTCGGAACCGAAGTCGGGAAACTAAATTGGAAATTTGCAAAGAAATAAAAAGACGGGGAAAGGAAAAGAAGATAGAAAAAGAAAGAAGAAGGGAAAATGAAATGAAATGAAGAAGAAAGGGAAAATGAAATGAAATGAAGAAGAAAGTGGAAATGAAATGAAATGAAGAAGAAAGTGGAAATGAAATGAAATGAAAAAGAAAGTGAAAGACAAAATCTGAAAGTCTCAAAATCGCGCGCTTTGGAAAGTGTGCACCAAAATCCCAACTTGAAAGTGAAAAACGAAAACAACCCGTGCTCCATCACGCAACTCCGCGATCAACGTGACAAGTCGTGCTCCATCATGCACCTGTGTAAATTCAACATGACAAAGGTACGCCTAAAACTCCAAATTCTAAAATCCAAAACCCCATGCCTAAAACTCTAAATTCCAAAATCCAAAACCCCATGCCTAAAACCCCAAACTTCAAAATCCAAAAATCAAAATTCCAATAAGTTAAAACCAAAATTCCAAAACCAAAAATCCAAAACCAAAATTCCAAAATCCAAAATTCCAAAACCACAAATTCCAATAAAATAAACCCAAAACAACCAAAACCTACCAAACAAAATATAGGTAGAAAATCTAATAAAGTCTTGAACAAAACCCTCAAACAACCAAAATCCAAGAAACAAGTTGTATGTCCCATCGGGCTAAAGCTTGAAAGGGTGTTCCGTTCTTTTTGAACATTATGGGACATTCCTTTGTAAAGCCCTAAATAAATAAGGCAAAAGTAAATAAATAAAAGTCCAATAAAAGTTCCTAACCTCAAAAGTCCAAATACAAATGAACTAAACCCAAATAAAAATCATACGCTACTTAACTAAATTCAAAAAGAAACCAAACACAATAAAACTCAAAGAAATGAAACCAAACTCGTCCCGCCGGGCCTAAATACAAAGGAATGTCTTTGTCCTTTTGGACATTCATAGATATTTCCTTTACAAAGGCCTACATTAAAGAAAAATGTCAATACCGCCAATGCCGATATTGAGTGCCATCACATTGAGTGCCCATACCTAAAAGAGAGGGTGAGAAATGAGAGGGTGAGCAAAATAAAGGGTGACTTGCCTTTATGGCCCCACAAGTCATTCCTTCCACCTAAATATTCCCAACTCCACAAAATCCATCAGCCAAAATGTAGTATAGGAAACTTTCTTTTGCGACCGATGACGGATTCTTAAGAATCTCGAGGATGTAAAATTGTTCATGTTACTGGATACTATTTGCATCACTAAGGCCGCTACAAGACAAAGATCAAACGGTAACCAAACTGGGGCAGCAAGAGCCAAAAGATCAACCAAAACCTGATACGAATCAAAGGGACAAGAAACTTCCTGAAGAAGGTACAAGTGAAGTCAAGTATGGAAGAAACTGAAGTGTTTCGATGTCAAAATTCAAAGGGAAAAATCGAAACTGGGGCAAGGCCCGTGTCAACCTAAACCCAAGGAAACACAGGTTGGATCAAAATATCCTAACTTAAATTAGGACTTCTGGAAAAGAAAGAAGTCAAAGGCGGGCCAAAATACCCGTACTTCAAGAAACCAAAACCATTGAAGACGGGCCAAAATACCTGTACTTCAAGAAACCAAAACCATTGAAGACGGGCCAAAATACCCGTATTCCCAAAAGAAACAAAACCATTGAAGACGGGCCAAAATACCCGTACTTCAAGAAACCAAAACCATTGAAGACGGGCCAAAATACCTGTACTTCAAGAAACCAAAACCATTGAAGACGGGCCAAAATACCCGTATTCCCAAAAGAAACAAAACCATTGAAGACGGGCCAAAATACCTGAATTTCAAGAAACAAAACCATTGAAGACGGATCAAAATATCCGTACTCCAAGAAACAAAATCATTGAAGGCGGATCAAAGTACCCGCATTTCCAAGAAACAAAACCATCAAAGGCGGGCCAAAATACCCGTTTTCCAAGAAACAAAATCATTGAAGACGGATCAAAATACTCGTATTTCAATAAACAAAACCATTGAAGACGGGCCAAAATACCCATATTCCAAAAACCAAAACCACTGAAAGTGGGCTAAAATACCCACATTCCAAACCACAACAAAAAAAGGGGGGTCAAGAAGGGGCCACCAAAGCATGTCGTTCTGCCAACATCCTCACAACATACTTTGGTGGGGGGCATTTGTTGACCCTTAAAAAATGATGATCCCTTGAAAAACAAAATATAAATTTAAACCAAAACCAAATTGTGAAAACTAGAAGTCAAACCAGCGAAAACCAAATTTTCAAATTGCCAAAACCCAAAACCAAATTACGAAAAATACCAAACAAACTCCAAAAATCCTCAAAATTTACCCAAAAATCCCTGAAGAATTATGATGATTTATCATAAATTTTAAATACCAAAATTTGCAAACAAACCCAAAAACTTCACAAAATTACCAAAATAATTCTATGAGGAATTTACCAAAACCAGTCAAACCATTAAATTCCTCATATTTTTCTAAGCTCACCCATAAAAAATTATCCAAAAATACCAAAAGGAAGGCCCCTAAACAAATTATTTTGGTCTGGCTTTAAATAAATAAAAAAAAGAAATGGTGGAAATTGAACAAAATTCTAGAAAAATCCAGAGAAACTTGCGCGTACATACGTTGGAGATGATCCTGGGGGGGGCCTAATGCGTCGCTGCCCAGGGAGGAGAAATTTACCACATGCTGGGAAGCTGGATGCGCTTGTTCCATGTGCACCATGAACATATGTTTGAAATGGTTAGTTGGTGCGCCATAGTCCCAGCCTACCTATCTCCTCTCCCTCATTTAAACTGACCAGTGGGGCCCGACTGAAGAGTTCTCTTCCCCAACGGAAAAGAGAGAGTAGATCCAAAATCGCTGGGTGAAAATGAGCCATGGTGAAATCGTAAAAAGGGAAAAGAGAGAGGGAAGGAGAACGGCTCTCCCTGTGAATTCACTGCGACGACGTGGCCCCTCATCTTCCACAGAAAAGTAGCCTAGCTCCCACGCAACTATGACAGCCACTGGATGGAGATCCAAGGAAGGGAATTGCTCTCGGATTCAAGGTGTTGCCCTAATCAAACGCCTATATAAAGGCTCAATCCGAAGGAAACAGGACGCCTCTCAACGCCTCCACAGAGCCTCTGCGCCTCCATACCTCCCCCAAGCTACAAAAGCCGGATAGAAGCTCTGCTAGAATAGAGAGAGAGGAGAGAGAGAGAAGCATTTTATCAAATAGTTGAGAGGCATAGCTAGAAGAGGGAAATTGAGTGAAATTAAGATCCTGTAAGCGCTTGTAATCAAAGAGAAGGCAAAGGGTAAGGGTGAGAAGTGAAATTGTAAGTTGAATTTGAAGTTTAATTGAAGAAATTGCATCCTTTTCTTGTGAAATCCAATTGAACCGTTGCTGCCCTGGTCTTGACACAAGCTCTGCCTGAGGTTTCCTCAGGTCTAGCTCCACACAGCTCTGGCTGGAGTCTCTCCAGTCCTAGCTTTTTACCTCGGTTGGAGTTTCTCCATTCCTAGGTAGCATCCCCCTCTCATTGGCTTTGGCCATGGACAGGAGATCAAATCAAACAAAGAGAGGGGGAGATGCTGCCAAAGTGATGTCAAAATTAACAGCTATTATATTTCCTTTTATTTCTGGAATAAATCATAGGATAACAATGTCTAAAATGAAATCTGAATGGCTTCTTGACTTGATCATTTCATGGGCATGATTACTAGATAATAATCAAAAACAGTAAAAATGTGATTAGTTAAAATTTCTGAATTATGTTGAATAATGTGCCATAGTTTTAAAGTTTAAACATTAATCAAAATCAGTAGCAAAAAAAAAAGAAGAAACATTGAGTATATTTCAATTCAGTGGCAGTAAATGATTTGATAAAGAAATGAAACAAAAAAAAAAGTTTAGTTGGATGTGCAATAAGTGGCAATTGTCGATCCAAAATGGTACTCGTGTCAACCATGTTAAGTTTGTGGTATAAATCTCCCTGTACCAGACCATATCTAGCATAGGGTATAAGACAAAAATAATGTGTTGCCTGGAAATCGACATTGATGTAATACAGTGAAGGAAATGATAATTCACGAGGTTAATAAGATTGATACATGTAAACACAAAAACAAAACAAATATGATACCATGTCTCAACTAAAAATTAGTATCTCACTCTCATACCAGTCTGGTACCAACTAATTCACTGCCATCGTACCAGCTGGTGATGTTCCCACTAAATTGGGCCAACGCAACACAAACCAGGAACGCCATTGTCCTCTCCTCTGTTTCGTGGCTCTAACGAACCTAAGCACGACGGCTGGAGTGCCTCCGCTCGCCGGAAAATAGAAATACCAAAATAAAGGGGTTAAATTGAATAAAAGGTTAACACTGTTGTAAACAATTCGCAAGCTCCTGCCTAAATTAAAGCGACGCGAGATGAATGGAGGCCACCTCTGAGTTCTCATCAACCTCACGAATCCAACAAGCTCAAGTTCACCGTCAATGGCGACGTAGATCGTCCGGAATGACTTTCAGAGGGACTCGATAGTAAATAAAATAAAAGAAGGGGCCTCTCTGCAAAATGTCTTTCTCCTTCAAAACCACAGCGCCAAACTTCCTCTGCTCTTCTGTGGCCAAATTGAGTGAGACGGGTCACTGACACGACGGTGACTCATTACACCAAAATAATTTGATAAAAATGATTAAAACAAATAATTGCCACGTCAGCAGCCACGTCACTGCTTAGCCAGCGCCAGTAGCAAGCCCTCTCAGCGCCAAATCATGCCATGTCAAGCCCTGTGCACACGTGGACCAATCAGAAAACGTCAAATATGCAGAAACTTCAAAAATTCATTAAAAATAGTAGGAAACTCAGAAAAATTCAAATAAAATATTCATAAAATTCTAAAAATCCAAATAAACCAAATTCACTTATATTTTGATATGAAAATCTGTCAAATTATTGGTCTTTTATGTTTTTGAAGTATTCTCCATATTAAACAAATTCTATAAATTTCTAAAATGATATTAAACAAATTTTATAAAATCTCAAAAATGATTTCAGAACTCAATTAAACTCTTTTTGTATTTCTAAAGATAAATGTCGATATAATTTTGAAAATAAAATGATTTTAAAAGGGAAATGAATTAAATAACAAATATTTTTAAAAATAAACATAACTAAAAATATAAAAAGATATTTCAAAAGTCTAAAGTTAAAAATAAAAAAATAAGAATAAAATTGAGAAAATGGTAAAACCCAAAGAGAAACTCAAGAAACTAAAAGTCCAAACACGAAACCCGAAATCAAGACAAAAACCTCTTCAAAGGAACGAAATCTCTCCAGCAAATTGAAACCGACTTCAAGCAACTCCAAGATTGGAAATTCTCAAGAAACGGTCCAAAATAACCCCGAGAATTCCAAATCAAATCAAAGACTTAAAATAGTCTTGAAACCTCAAATCAAATCGAAAGGCCCAAAATAGCCTTCAAATCAAATCCAAATCCAAGACCCAAAATAGTCTTGAAACCTAAATCTAAGACCCAAAATAGTCTTGAAATTCAAGTCCAAATCCAAGACCCAAAATAGTCTTGAAACCCAAATCCAAATCCAAGACCCAAAATAGTCTTGAAATCCAAATCCAAATCCTACGCCCAAAATTGCCTTGAAACCTCAAACCAAACCCGAGACCCAAAATAGTTTTGAAATCCAAACTAAAATCTAAGGCCCAAAATAGCCTTAAAACCCAAATCAAATCCCGAGACCCAAAATAGTCTCGGTAAACTCAAACCCAAATACAAAGGCCCAAAATAGCCTAAGGAACGAGAAACAACGCCCCCACATCAGAAACCAAAACCAAGTCTGTCTCAAATAACAAAATCATTCAAGCGTTCTCAATTGGGTCCCGTTAACTAAGTCTGGTACACCAATCGAGTCCGGTTTAAGCCAAAGAAATAAACTCAAGATCAGCATGAAATAAACGATTTCCTCCTAGCCTTTACATAAAATTCTTCAGATCCCTTAATCAGAGGTTCCCGTGAGCGATCACGGGGTAATTAACAGTAGGGGCTTGCGCCTACTGGAAAGAAAGGACCCACGAAATTAACAAACCTCTTTAAGAAGCGACTCGTGTTTTGGTTCTCTTGTCGCTAAGAGATGCTCGAACGGAGATCGAACCTTAAGGGGGGTGAATCCAAGGCTATGTTCCCATTTCTCGAGGAAACCCAAATTCCATTCTTCGAGGGAATGACGAAAAAGCCGCGACAGATTCTCTGGCACGCCCGGTGGGACGAGTTTGGTTTCATTTCTTTGAGTTTTATTGTGTTTGGTTTCTTTTTGAATTTAGTTAAGTAGCGTATGATTTTTATTTGGGTTTAGTTCATTTGTATTTGGACTTTTGAGGTTAGGAACTTTTATTGGACTTTTATTTATTTACTTTTGCCTTATTTATTTAGGGCTTTGCAAAGGAATGTCCCATAATGTTCAAAAAGAACGGAACACCCTTTCAAGCTTTAGCCCGATGGGACATACAACCTGTTTCTTGGATTTTGGTTGTTTGAGGGTTTTGTTCAAGACTTTATTAGATTTTCTACCTATATTTTGTTTGGTAGGTTTTGGTTGTTTTGGGTTTATTTTATTGGAATTTGTGGTTTTGGAATTTTGGATTTTGGAATTTTGGTTTTGGATTTTTGGTTTTGGAATTTTGGTTTTAACTTATTGGAATTTTGATTTTTGGATTTTGAAGTTTGGGGTTTTAGGCATGGGGTTTTGGATTTTGGAATTTAGAGTTTTAGGCATGGGGTTTTGGATTTTAGAATTTGGAGTTTTAGGCGTACCTTTGTCATGTTGAATTTACACAGGTGCATGATGGAGCACGACTTGTCACGTTGATCGCGGAGTTGCGTGATGGAGCACGGGTTGTTTTCGTTTTTCACTTTCAAGTTGGGATTTTGGTGCACACTTTCCAAAGCGCGCGATTTTGAGACTTTCAGATTTTGTCTTTCACTTTCTTTTTCATTTCATTTCATTTCCACTTTCTTCTTCATTTCATTTCATTTCCACTTTCTTCTTCATTTCATTTCATTTTCCCTTTCTTCTTCATTTCATTTCATTTTCCCTTCTTCTTTCTTTTTCTATCTTCTTTTCCTTTCCCCGTCTTTTTATTTCTTTGCAAATTTCCAATTTAGTTTCCCGACTTCGGTTCCGGGATTTTATTCCTTCTTCATTTTCCTTTTCTTCTTCTTTTTCCATTTTTACTTCTGATTTTCTTTCTCCTTTTCTTTTCCTTTTTCTGTATTTTTTTCCTTCTTTCCAATCCTTATGTTTTCTTTCTATCTTCTTTTCCTTCTTCTTCTTTCTTTTTTTTTTAACCTCCAATTTGGCCTCTCGATTTCGATTTCGAGACTTAATTTCTTTCTTTTTCTTTCTCCATTTTTATCCCATTTTCTTCCTCGTTTTTTTTTCTTCTTCTTTTTTTTCCTTGTTCTTTCTTCTTCTTTTTTTTTTCCTTCATCTTTCTCCCTTTTCTCTTTTGATTTTCCGATTTCGGTTTCGGAATTTTATTCCTTTATTCTATTTTTTTCCTCCATTTTTATTTACTTTCTTTCCCCTTTATTCTTCCTTCTTTCTTCTTATTTTCTTCTACTTTACTTCTATCTTCTTCTTCTTTCTTCTTTTTCTCTTTTTCACTTCTTAATTTCTCGATTTCGGTTTCGGGACTTTATTCCTTTATTCTATTTTTTTCTCCTTTTTTATTTCACTTTCTTTCTCCTTTTCTTCTTACTTTCCTTCTATCTTCTCTTCTTTTTTCTTACTTCTAACTTAGTTTCCTGATTTCGGTTTCGAGACTTTTGCTCCTTTATTTTATCCTTCTCCATTTTTATTTCGCTTTATTTCTCCTTTTCTTTTTCTTCCTTCATCTTTCTTCTTTCTTATTTTTCTTTTCTTCTTCTTTCTTCTTCATTTTATTTTCCTCTCCACTTTATTTCTTTCCTTTCTTTCCTTTTATTCATCATTTTTTTATCCAAATTTTGAAGATATGGCCTTTGCCCCAATAACTGCCCCAGTGAATGCGGCGACCAATTGTTTGAGAGGATGTCATCATTCATCATTTTTTTTTTGCTTTCACCACGCTTTAGGTCATGTGGTGGTTGCTCCCAAAGGATTGCCCCAGTGTGTAGCTCGATTGAGATCATTTTTCCTGCAAAGAATAAAACTCCACAGAAAATTATTAGTACTTAAAAAAAAAATTTGATGATTTTCCCTAGTTTTTACATTGTATCCTTTAAATCCCAAAGATGAGAGGAGAAAGATGTCCCACCGGGCGTGCCAGAGAATCTGTTTGGCACGAGGTGGGCTGTTGATACAAATGCACTTGAAGTTTTTCATTTGCTTATTATTTTATTTTTTTATTTTTTATCACTTTTCTTTTTTATTTTCCCTATCCTTTTACATTACCCTCTAAATCCCAAAGATGAGAGGAAAAAGATGTCCCACCGGGCGTGCCAGAGAATCTGTCGCACGAGGTGGGCTGTTGATACAAATGCACTTGAAGTTTTTCATTTGCTTATTATTTTATTATTTTATTTTTTTATCACTTTTCTTTTTTATTTTCCCTAGCCTTTTACATTACCCTCTAAATCCTAAAGATGAGAGGAAAAAGATGTCCCACCAGGCGTGCCAGAGAATCTGTCGCACGAGGTGGGCTGTTGATACAAATGCACTTGAAGTTTTTCATTTGCTTATTATTTTATTATTTTATTTATTTATCACTTTTCTTTTTTATTTTCCCTAGCCTTTTACATTACCCTCTAAATCCTAAAGATGAGAGGAAAAAGATGTCCCACCGGGCGTGCCAGAGAATCTGTCGCGGCTTTTTCGTCATTCCCTCGAAGAATAGAATTTGGGTTTCCTCGAGAAATGAGAACATAGCCTTGGATTCACCCCCCTTAAGGTTCGATCTCCGTTCGAGTATCTCTTTACGACAAGAGAACCAAAACATGAGTCGCTTCTTAAAGAGGTTTGTTGATTTCGTGGGTCCTTTCTTTCCAGTAGGCGCAAGCCCCTACTGTTAATTACCCCGTGATTGCTCACGAGAACCTCTGATTAAGGGATCTGAAGAATTTATGTAAAGGCTAGGAGGAATCGTTTGTTTTATGTTTATTTTGGGTTTATTTCTTTTGGTTTAGGCCGGACTCGATTGGTGTACCAGACCTAGTTGACGGGACCCAATTGAGTACGTTTCGATCTGCTGAAGAGTTTTCGTTCTTGAAATGGAAAGGTTTCGGTTTTGTCTTTGGGCTTCGTGTTTTGACTTTAAGTTTCTCTTTGGGTTTTATCATTTTCACAATTTCCTTTTATTTTTATTTTTTTTATTTTTTTATTTTAGACTTTTGAAATATCTTTTTATATTTCTAGTTATGTTTATTTTCAAAAATATATTTTGTTATTTAATATATTTCCTTTAAATTCTCAATGTTTATTTTTTTTAAAATTTGTTAAAACAATTTATAAAATTCTAAAATGACCTAAAAACTCAATTAAATTATTTTAACAAATTTTAAAAAAAATAAGGTTTGTCTCTCATACTGGACCAAGTATATTTTTGTGCAGACAAAGGGGACTCAATCAAATTTAGAGTGTCGATCATTTCATTAAATTTTTGTGCCCCATAAATATGAAAATGGTTTCCATTCTTTTCAAATCTAAATCTCAAAGAGTTAAAATCACCTAATACTATCCAAGGCCCCTTCCAACAAGATCTCAACTCAATTAATTCCTCATAAAAAAGTTTCTTATACTTATACTTTGTAAGGCCATAAACCACAATCATACCAAACTTAAAATTATCTCTTCTATCAAGTAAAACTACAGACACAGTAAAATTGGCTATTAAAGAACCTTTCAATTGAAACTTATCAGTATTGAAGGCTAAAAACACTCCTCCAGCAGTCCCCACTGCTGGTAGAGACACAAAATCAAAATTGGCAGGAATAAAAGAATACACAAATCTTCTAGAAAAAGAATATTTTTTGTCTCCTGCAACCCTATTATATCACAATTATTATTTTGTATCATCTCTGCCAAAAATTTTCTCTTAGTAAGCCCCCTGGCATTCCAACAAAGTATCTTCATCATTTAACCACTGATCTTACCCCACATATAATTTTATCCAGCTTATCTTTTTTCTCTCTATCTCTCCTTAAAAATCTAGGACCATGCTGTAATTTGAATTCAATTTCATTTATAGTAGAATCAAACTGTTGTTTTGAAAGAGTTCTAAGAAATTGTATGTTAGCAATACTCTTATCAATTGTATCTTCTAACACAATTCCACAACAGTCAAATAATCTCAAAACCTCCTCATCATCTAGATCATTAAAAGGAAAATTATCTAAAGCATTGAACTTACCAGGAGCAGGGACTTTCAGATTCTTCTCTTTCACTCTCTGAATTGCTCTATCTTGCACATGTTGAGAATGCTTCAACAACTTCTGCCTCAGACTCTATCTAGTTGCCTCCATGCCACTAGCCGTCTTTGCTGGAGAATCAGGTTCAATGGGAGATTGATTGAACACCATTAGCTGCCTTTCTGGATTGAGTTGATTGGTTGTATTCATCTCCACACCAGAATATAACTTCTCAACACAAGCCATCTTTTCTACCAACGGTAGCTCAGTCTCTGTCAGACCAGCATTTACACCTGCTCTATCTTCTACCATCATAGGCGTAGCAGTACCTAGCACAATATCAGCCTGAGTGCTGATGTTCTGAACACTAGGAGCCTGAGGAGGAGGTTCCTCCATGTACAGCTCTTCATCAACCTCATCATCAGACATGAGATCTTCATCCTCATCTCCTGCTGTGTCTTCAACAACAGGCCTCTTTCCATGTGGATTTAAGGAGGTACCAGCTTCTCCTGATTTTGAACCAGGATCTAGTCTTTTCATCCAGATCTTCCTTTTTTTATTCCCTAAGCCTCCTTTGAATCCAGGAGTGTCAACAATAAACTGCACTGTCCTCCACACCCATTCTTCTCTTTCATTACGAAACCTGATCTCTCTTTCTGAAGGTATCCTTTCCATCTTACACACTCCAATGCGAATCTTTGCTTCTCGAAAGCACAATCACTCTTTAGCAGCAATATTTATCTCCAGAAGTACACCAAATTCCTCAATCCAGGCTCTTTAATTTTAATATATAAGAAAACATTTAATCTGAAGTGCTAAAAGGTTGAGAGAATCAAACACAGCTCCCGAGAGATTCAAATAGTTAACTTTGAAAACTTGCATTAAACAAAAGGACAATACATGTTTCGCTACTCTCCTTTATTTCATCAGAGAGGCCATCATAGTTTAACCAATTCCTGATGCATATCCTAAAAATTTTCCAATAAGCAAACCAAAAAATGCAAGGCACTTTCACTATTTTATGTTTATAACTGATAAACGATCGAACTGTCTTCGTACCTTATTTGAAATCATTCTGTCAAGAAGGAAACACAAATCAATTTTATTTTGTCAACTTTAAATGTAATAAATTAGTTAAAAGTACCCTATAATTGAAGTATCTAATAGTATGTCAAAAATTGTGTTCACCAGTGATTTGAACAATCATGTGGCCTAAATGCTCCTTTTATCTATGTACGGTAGTCTTTTCCAATGAACACGGTCTAATGATAATTGAACTAAAAATTTAAGAGAATATATAGAAGGAGAGATCACTAAAATGCATAAACACTGATAATAAAGAGCACACTACTTAAATTGATTTGTTAATAAAAAAAAAAGAGACTAGCTGACCCTAACGAAGCTCGTGGACGTGATCCAATGTACGACTATCCTATGTAGCTCATGTGTGCCAAAAATTGCTGATATAGTCCCCGATTCAAGGTGAAAATTGATCAGCTAGAAAGTTCACATAAAAATAAAAATAAAAATAAAGAAGATGAAAGGTAAGCAAGATTATTAATAGAACTAATTAAATAAACATGACTCAATTTAACACACCAAAATTGAAGAAAATACAAATCTCCAATAGTACCAACTAATAATACATTCAAACATCAAAAATATTATTTTGTAGCAATCTCATAAGCACCAATAATTGAATGTCAACTTCGTTTAATTAGCTATATCTACCCTTTTCAGTGTGTCAATCATCATCTTAATAAATAAGCTGATCAAGTACCAGCCATCAAGTGAAATCTTAATAAAAGAAATATTCTAACCTAGAATTACAGAAAAGAAACAAAAAGGTATATTTCAAGACTTACTTTATAAAATCACTGACATTTGCTGAAAGCTTCCTTAACTGTCAACAGCTCTTAACATGAACATGAACATGAACAGCCTACAAATTCTTTTTCAAGATGCAAAAACAAAATAAAGATCAAAATCAACCATCTGAAAGAAGACTATAGAAAAAAATACAACAGAAAAAATAAAATTAGGAAAAAGCTCATGCTTCTGTTTTAAGAAAATACAAAATCCAATTATGTTTGCTCTTTTGCCTAAGGCTACGGTGTTTTTAAAAATAGGTGTTGATATCTCATGCCGAATTTCTTATACTGTAGCAAAAGTGGAGATATTTTTTTGATTCAATAGATATAAGACAACTGAGAATTAGATATTTTACATACAATTTATTTGTCAACCAAACAAATGAAAAACAATACTCAAAATCTCTCCTAGGAGCTTAATCTGGAACAAATGACCTAGGGGGCCGTTTGGATCGCTTAGGAAGTTGGGGAATTTGAGGAAGTTGCAATTCCTAGGAATAAATTTATTGGGAAGTGTGTAATTTTGTGAAGAGTTTGGATTGTTTATAATAAATTTATGATAGGAAGATGAAATTCCCCAAAATCCCATGGGGATCCAAACGGCCCCTAGATGTTAATTCTGACAAAGAGTTTTGATTTTTAGAAAAAATGACAATAATACAATATATATTGATTGATTATAGACGTAACTGAAAAAAAAGTAATAACAACAATAGCATGGCAATACCAAATAAAGTATATTTAATGATTAAACAACCATTGAATTTCCAAAAGTTACGTAATTTATATTTGAGGTGGGCTAAAGTGTCATAGATGGCAATGCCATAGACGTCTTTTTTGAGTTATTTTTTGAAGATCCGAAATTCAATCAGTTAATCCAAACCGTTCAAATTGATCACCATATTGAAATACCATTGAACACCAAATTTTACATTTTTTTTTATTTTTTTGCTTTTATTTTGATATGTTTAAATTGGAGGGTCTGAAATACTCCAATTATAACGTTTTTTAAAAATATCATAATAAATAGCAAAAAAATTCGAAAAAATGTAAAATTTGGTCTCCAAGGGAATTTTAGTACGGTGAATAACTTGAACGGTTCGGATTGAACATTTGAATTTTGGATCTCGAAAAACGACTCTATGGCACGGGACCCTCTGTGCCATCTATGGCACATTAGCCATTCTCTTTATATTTTACCTTGGGATAGTGACATCATCAAAGTTTCATCATCATGCATTGAGGCGTTGGTCATTTGCAATTAAACAAAATAAAGAAAACAAATTTCCAATTTAAAGCAAATTATACCCAGATAAAATATTCTAAGAGGAAATCTAGGAACTGTTCCCCTCACTCCCAATTTGAAGATACACTCCAAAAATGACCGAAATACCCTCACTTTAATAGATATTTTTTTTCAAGTGCAATAAATCAAGATTATTTTAGTCCTTACCAAAAATTTTCGGAGTGAAGTTTCAAAATTGAGGAGTGAGAGAAGCAATTTCCGAAAATCCAAGCACATTTCTAGCCAGACAACAAAACAAATGAAAGATTTCAAATTTACATCTTATATATTAGAAATAAAATAAAATTGAGATAATATTCCAAAGATACCTAAATCTGAAGTCCGCTTAAAAAATCTGCAACGACATAAAAACAGATCAGTGAAAAGAAGAAGAAAAAATTGAATTTGCGCCATGGGTACATATTTGGAGAGGAGATGAGAGAGAGGACACAACCTTTTTTCCTCGGTCGCATGCATGAGCCGTTGTAGAAAACCATTGCTCAGATTAGTGGCAACCTAAATTATTCTCGTCCAAAATAAAAAAAAAAGGAGGAAATGAGGAAGGTGAAAACAAAATGGAGCAAATATGGCGAGGTGAGACTGAGAGCAAAGTGAAGCTAGAGATCAGAATTCTCTAGAAAAAAAAAGGTTTCAGCAATCCACGTGCACGGATAGAAGAAAGAAAGTAGGTTTCAGTAAATGGATTGGTACTTCATAGAGATGCTATCTTTTTCTATGAACTACTCCATAGAGCCATCTGTGCAGCCGTGTATTTGAAAGAGGCAAAGTAAGCATAGTAAGAGGCAATGACAGAAGATCACTTGCATGCGCAACAAAAAAAAACAATGGGGCCGTTTGGATCGTTTAGTAAGTTGGGAAATTTAGAGAAGTTGTAATTCCTAAAAATAAATTTATTGGAAAGTGTGTAATTTTGTGAAGAGTTTGAATTGTTTATAATAAATTTATGGTGGGAAGATGAAATTTCCCAAAATCCCATGGGGATCCAAACGGCCCTAATGAGAAGTAGTGGTCTCTATCCATTTCTCATCTCAAAAAGTAACGGAGACATGCAGTGAGAGAGGAGACAACAGGAAAGACGAAATAGACAGCATATCCGCAGAATATTCTCCAAAAAGCCATCTAAGGATGAGATGCATCGGACGGCTGCGATTAAAAAACAGAACAAACGGCCAGGATCAGTTTACTGTCGGAAAAACTGTAGATCCACAGTATCGGATGCGGATTCATATATTTGATTTGATTGATTGATTTGATTTGATTTCATATGGGAGCTAGACACGTGGAGGTGCAAGGACAGATGGTGTTTTTACATTTTTATCCATCTCGTTCAACCGATAGTCAAAGGCGGTACATATAAAAGGATATAGATAGAGAAGTGCTATACTTTATTTTATTTCTTTCACTTCGGTCAAGACGTGGTCAAAGCAGGTCAACAAGTAAAAATCTGGTCAAACTTCGGTCAAAATTGGTCAACACTGGTCAATATCAGTGGGGTGTCACAGACCTGGCTTTTGAAATATTGAATAAGCAGGTGTGTTCCTGCATTGCATCCGTTTATAAACGTTTGTATTTAATAACCGATTTGTTTATGTATCACTTATATATTTTATTATTATTAGTTTAACTTGGTATGGTGGTTAGTTCTTGAACATGTATCATTAAAATTCGTGTGACTAGAACTAAAAATTATACTGAAATAAATTTATTTATCTCACTCTTTGTTTTTGCATTGTTTCCACAATGGTTGTGGGTTTCAGGATTAAGATCGAGTGCTGGACAGCGAGACGAGTAGCAGACCATTGGATCTATGGTTAGCAACCTGTATGAACCAGATTATTGTAGAATTCATATTAAATTCAAATAATATTTTTAAATTTAGATTTGACATGTATAATAATTGTATAAAATGAACTTTAGTTTATAAATTAGAGTTAGTTAAGCCTTGCGGGTGCTCCGTCCTGTGTCGTCTAGTCACGAGACGCAACGGGATGTCACAATATATATATATATATATATGCATAGTTAGGTTATATATATTACCTTTTTAGATATAGACATGTCCACCCAATGTGTGGACAAAATTTAATGAAAATCATGACATGATAACAAAAAAAATTTTCCGAATCCTATGTTTAGATTTCTTAAAATCTTATAACCATAGAGAAATTCAATATATGAGTTCAGTTTTTAGTTTTATTTGTAGAAATTCTTCAAAAAAACGAATTTTACTTTTGACATTATAATCATTGACCAACAAATAAAAAATAGATACCCAGGGCCCCAAGTTGATCAAAATTGTAGTTTTAATTTTTATACCGATGGAAAATTTAAAAGCAAACCAATAGATCATTCTTTAAACGACTAATGCAAACTGCTTCTCTTTATAGCAGCTGCCAAGCGTATCCAAAAAACACCAATATGAATCGCTAGATTTATAAACCTAACCTTAAGAAAAAAATCGCTATGCAGCTAAAAGAACATTGAGAAGCTAATACCATATATATTTCCATAATTCCAAATAAGAAAAAAATAAGAGCAAAGATCATTGCTCTTCTCAAAATTCTTCTAGATGTGATCCCACATTTGAAAACAAAGAAGGAAGAACAGGTCTGCTAAGCTTTTTTGTTCTTCGAAATCTTCTTAGATGCCACCGCCTAATTTATCTTTCAAGCCGCTCTTCCCAATCAGTCTTTTTCAGCAATAAAGGGTTGAAAAATTATCATTCAGCACAATAGTTTATCAATCATTTAATCTTGATTAAGCACAATCGTTTGGAACAGAAATCTTTTATGTTTACAAACTAAATATTATTTCTCGGTGCTACTTTCTCTAAGATGAAACGTTTTTGTTTCACCAATGTATAAGAAAAACACTCACAATAGCAGGTGCACTGGTTGAAAAAAGGATCCCTGCACAAAATTTACAAAAGGGAAAGAGTAACAATAGAAACAACAATATTAAGACAGGCATGCGAAAATACAAAAAAAAAGAAAAGAAAAGATATGCTTCAGTAATAGATAAACAATCTCATTTTAAATTGTCTACCAATTTAAAAGCCAACTACCATAAATTACCAATTTAAAAGGCGACCAATAGATGAATTAGTGTCCCTGTCCTTAGTGGTGGTAAGATTTGTTGACGTTTGATTGGGGTTGTTCTCCATGTCAACATTTAGCTTTTTTTGTCTTTTGGAATGAAGATTCCTTCATTTCTACATCTGGTACAGTAATTTTATAAGCTATTTGTTAAGAATTCGAGCGTCTACGCAGCGGAAGTTAGATTTTAGGTTCGAGGAGGCACGATCCAAGTGCAACTTGCACAAGAACCGTGCCCCTTAGGGCTAGTCAGCACGAGAATCTCAGTACAACAAATCACACAATTTAGATACAAGAGAACACGAGAATTTAATGAGGTTCAGCACCAACTTGGTGCCTACGTCCTCCACACACACGCACACTCTTTTTTTTTATTTTCTGTTAATGTCTGAGATACATATTACATGGAGAAGATGAATATTAAATAGGAAACTATCCTATAGAGACACACATCTCTTTCCAATTATTCCCCATTAATTTTTTCTTTATTTGTCATATTTGACATTTTATTTACAAGGAAACTATCCCAACATACTAGAACCACACCCTTGGACGTGCCATACACGTATTTCCAACTTTGGTGCAGCCTGGACCTTTCCTTGTATGAAAAACGCGTCTGTTCTGCCAACCATTCGGCTGGACCTGGCCGAACACAGGGCCGAATGCCCTATTTTTGATCTTCTGTGGCAGCACACACTACCATACTTCATGTTTTAACACTCCCCCTCAAGTTATACAACTTGTAAGGACAATTTGTCTATTTTTCTTTAATAATTTGTGTCATGCATTCGATCCATAACTTGATCTTTTGCAGCACTTTCTCACACTCCCCCTCAAGTGGACATGTACTGATTTGTCATGTCTCACTTGCATGGAGTGCTGCACACCGGTACACACCGTTTTCTAAGGCACACACCTTTTGTCTTCATTGGCACACACATGCCACCAATTTCTTTGTTTCACATATTCCATGAGTTGCACACACAACGACGGCACACACCGCCACATGGATCAATTTCTTCACTTGGCACGAGTCACACATCTTGTGCTAGACTCTAGCGCCTTGCAACAAATCATTTTGCCCGGTCCGTGTCCTTCTGGTACGCCCCGTGCTGCCGTGCACCAAAGTCAAGTAACCCTTTTGCTTTAAGTCACTTTCACCATTCATATCATCACACATGAGAGATATTATTTACTAACCTTATTCCAAGTAGATTACTCTCAGTCTTCTTCTATCGCGTCATATCTTCAACTTCTCCTTTCAATGGTTTTGAATCCTTTGACCTGTCACATGTTAGACTTGAGCATCATTTGCTTGACTCGCACATGACTTGATCGTTACCTTCTTGGCCATCTTATAGAGCTCATTGCATAACACGATATCCACCCGACTCGAGTATTCCTTGAGTATATCTTCATTACTTGGATTAAGGTCTAAGTCTTGACCCGCCTTGACCACTTGACCCAACCTGGACCATATGACATGACTAGAGCCTCTCGTCCATTGATCTCTCATGCTTATTCACTTGATATCCAACTTGGACACCAAATATTTCTTTCACTTCAACTCTTCCCCTGAGAGGGATACTTGATGGCTTGCATACTTGATTAATTCTTGACTTCACGTGCTCTCAACTTGAAGACATTAGCTCCTCTTACTTGAAGAACCTCTTTAGACCCAACTTGAGTCTCTTTCTTTGACCCGACCTAGGCCACGTCTTGATTGATACCAAAGATCTCTCTCAATTTTGCTCTCCTCCTGAGAGAGATATTTGGTTATACATGCAACTTGCCTTTTTTTTTCTTGTTGGACGCGACTTGGGCCTTCTTATTTGACCAGATTTGACCACATCATGACCCAGTGTATGCCATATCCATAGACCCGACTTGGACCATGTTCGTTGCTTCAAAACTGACCACTTTAGCACCCACTCGGCCATCATTCGGCCGAACACGTGGCCGAACAGACTCATCATGGACATTTGACCTATTCTAGGTTTTCGATTTGGACCCGACTCGAGCCACAACCAATACTTTTGATCAATTGACATGAGACAAATCATTTGGTCTACCATCCGGCCGAACATACAGCCGAACAGACCTTAAATCCAACTAGGATTACTTCATCGACTCTACCTGAGCCTTCAATCTGACCCAACTTGGGTTACTTTGATGTTCTATCTTTGGTCATTTCATCTATTGTCACATTCTTTCTATACCCAAACCATACAATCAACCATACAACAAGATCTTTTCTAAGCAAACCACAACAAACTAGTTTTATTCTGGATAAACCATGGTCACACAACCAACCAACATCTAATCACCTTGTTGATTCAATCTTCCAGAAAAACAAATAAGATACCTTATTTTTATTGTGACTAGACAGATTTGTTTCTTTATGGTAGATTTGGACTTCAATCACCGCTCACAGGTCACACAACCCAAGCGATACCTTCGTGACAACTTCATATGACTCAGAAACACCTTTAATAACCAGGGACGTGACCGTTCTGGTTCCTGTTCGGCCGAACACCAGGCCGAATGCCCCTGTTCTGGTCCCGTTCGGCCGCACACACAGCCAAAGACCCTATTCTTGATCCTGTACGGTCGTACACACAGCCAAACAGTCTGTTTTCAACGATTATGTCGCTACTCGTGCTCCAAAGTCGATGTAGAAAGCCACTCGAACGGTTGTCTATCTCCATACACCATTTTTGGTTGAAGAAACACCCGCCTTGCACTTGCTTCGGGTCGTTCTTCGCCTTCCATCGCCTTCGTTTTGTCCTCCTATCTCTGAACCACGCTCTGATACCATGTTAAGAATTCGAGCGTCTACGCAGCGGAAGTTAGATTTTAGGTTCGAGGAGGCACGATCCAAGTGCAACTTGCACAAGAATCGTGCCCCTTAGGGCTAGTCAGCACGAGGATCTCAGTACAACAAATCACACAATTTAGATACAAGAGAACACGAGAATTTAATGAGGTTCAGCACCAACTTGGTGCCTACGTTCTCCACACACACGCACACTCTTTTTTTTATTTTCTGTTAATGTCTGAGATACATATTACATGGAGAAGATGAATATTAAATAGGAAACTATCCTATAGAGACACACATCTCTTTCCAATTATTCCCCATTAATTTTTTCTTTATTTGTCATATTTGACATTTTATTTACAAGGAAACTATCCCAACATACTAGAACCACACCCCTGGACGTGCCATACACGTATTTCCAACTTTGGTGCAGCCTGGACGTTTCCTTGTATGAAAAACGCGTCTGTTCTGCCAACCATTCGGCTGGACCTGGCCGAACACAGGGCCGAATGCCCTATTTTTTATCTTTAGTGGCAGCACACACTACCATACTTCATGTTTTAACACTCCCCCTCAAGTTATACAACTTGTAAGGACAATTTGTCTATTTTTCTTTAATAATTTGTGTCATGCATTCGATCCATAACTTGATCTTTTGCAGCACTTTCTCACACTATTAACAACATATGTCACTTCATCTTCTTCAGTGTTACCTCAGCATTATAGGTTTCAACCTATAAAAGTAAAAGAAGAAAGCATTCATCCCCCGTATCTAATGAAAAATCAGATTTCTTTTTTGGCCAAATTTGCTTCTCGATTGCAAATTACTGGTAAAAAATGACAGAAAAAAACAAAGCGCAACATGTTTAACAGTTGAGTGGTACCAAATTGAATTTCAAATATCTATGGATGCGTTTGGATGAGATAAGAAGAAGAGGAAGAAGGAAGATGGGAAGAAAAAAAATTATAAACAATCGAAACTCTTCACAAAATTACACACTTCCCAATACTTCTTCCCACTTCTTCCCTTCTTCCCTTCTTTCCACACCTATCCAAACGCACCCATAGAGAGACTTATAAAGTAATGTAACAATCAGTTCACCCCTTTCTGTTTTCCAATGCTTTTAAGTTTTAATAGATGACTATGAATTGGTATTGATCGTCATAGGACTTCAAATTTTGGTATAACCAGTCCAAGCCAATCTGGCACAGTACCAAAATGAAGAACAAAAACAAAAATATGATCCCCTAGGCTCCGTTTGGATGCGTTGAGAATAAGGTAGGAAGTAGGAAGAAGGGAAGAAATTTATTGGAAAGGGGTAAATTTATTGGGAAGTGTGTAACTTTTGTGAAGAGTTTGGATGGTTAGAAATAAATTTATTGGTAAAAAGTGGTTATTCCTCATTCCTTATTCTGGGAAGAAGCCATCCAAATGGAAGCCCTAGATCTTAAAGCTTCTTTAATTTTTGGGGTCATCTAAGCTTTCAAGGAGGTAACACGCAAACATCACATGACATCACTTGACAGAATGCTTCACCTCCTGCCTTTCATTTCAATTCACGGTGACTGTCATTCTACCTCCAGGAACAACCTCTTCTTTATAATGAGGGTCAATCACCTTAAAGAAATTCAGTTAAAAACTAATGATTACATTACAAAAAAAATTTAATGAATGATTAAATGTCACATCAGAAAACAAAAAAGTATTGCCTTCATGGAAGAATGGAAATATCACTGCTATCGGGAAATAGTGTGTTGTCAATGGAATTGGATCTCTCACCTGTGCAGGCAAAGAATTAGAAAATAAAAATTATTCATAATAATATGGTAAGTAATTTTAATAAATAACCATAATGATAAAAGGGCAACAGTATTTAAATGCAAAGAAAAAGGAAACTGAAAGAAAGTAAAAGTACCTTGACATTTGGTCAAGAGGAGCAGGTTACTTGTAAATGTTTCTAATAGGTGTGTTTGGATGAGTCATGAATAAGGAATAAGAATAAGAAATTTCGGTATGCGTGCTTGTCTTAATTCTTTATTCGTATACTATAATTTTGTTAGTATAAGAATAAGGACCAAAATTCTTTATTCTTGTGTTGTTTGGGTTGCACAAGAATAAAAATAAGCACGCATACTGAAATTTTTTATTCTTATTCCTCATTCAAGACTCATCCAAACACACCACATTTACAAGTAACCTGCTCCTCTTGACAATTTACTAGTGTAGACAGAAATCTGCATGTAAGCTTACAATTTACTAGTTAAGCAATCTTAGATTTAGAAGCACAAAAATTTACTCTAATTATTTTTTAGTTTTTCCTGCAACACTTTCTATATTATGTCCACACGTTTGGCCATCGACCTGGAAGGGAAAAAAAAGAATAAGGGATTATATATAATTTAAATTAGCCTAAATAACAGACACAACCATTCTCGTGTACTTTGATCAGAATGGTGCACAAATGGGATTTGATTTGACCAGAACCATATACTAAGTCGTTATGTCTAAACATTCAATTAATTAAGCCAATTTTCTTGTCCAGTCCTCGATAGATGAATTTTTCAAGATGTTAGGATGTGGTTGGAGATTAGTCTGGGCGGTATATCGACGTGTTTGAGGAAATGGAGTAAATGGGCAGCACCTTCAAATGGGCAGACTTCATTACTCCATTTGAATTATGCCTGAGCAGCCCACCACACTCCCGCCTGAAAAAGGACCGCCACCTTCGAAAATGGATATACTGGCTACGGAGCCCTTGGTGGCGTCCAGCCAGTCCAACGCCTCTATCATCCACAACCTTCACCTTATCCACGTCGTGCAGATCCGCTCGCTTGTCGTGTGCCTCCTCCGCGCCGTTGTAGTCTCGCCATGAGAGAAGTCGAGGGATATTATTAGAACTTAGAAGGAAGGAGAGATGGGAGGGGCTAGGGGAGGAAAGGAGGCAGGGGCAACGGTAGAGGGCTAGAGAGAGGCATATGGGGGATAAGATGGAATGTAGAAGTGGTGGGAATCCAAATCTGGTGCCGCGGGACAGTCCAGCGTAGGACCCAAGTTTTTTCTCCTCTCTCTCTGCTAGTGATAGTCCAAAAATCCTTGGTCCTTGGCCCGTTCTTTGGAAAACCGTCCTAAAATCCGGACCGGACCGGCCCTTCGAAGGACTTTTCGATGGACAAAGATCTAGAATGACCGGATTTTGAAAGGGCCGGATCTAATTTTTTTTCAAAGACGAATGTTGAAGGGCCGGATCCGACCTAATCGTTCAATAGTAGTGACTATTGATCATGATGGGGACGATAGAGATTAAAAAACTATTAAAAAAATTAAATGTTGGTATTATTTTAGAAGGACTAGAAGGGCTAAGGACTTATAAGGTGTTGAGAAATAACCCGGTACGGTACCACAACTACACAATCAAGAAATTGAAAACAACCAATTGCGTACAACCAAATATCAAGCACCAATAGAGGAAAGATGTTACCGTGTATAGATCGAGTCACAACAAGCACAAGAGAAGAAAAAATACAAGAGTAAAGTGGTTCGGTCGAGCCTACTCCACCGGGAGGCAACGAACCGACAAATTTCACTATTAAGCAAGGAGATTACAAGAGTTTCCAAGAGGCTCTCAAGAGAATACAAGAAGGTACAAGAGTATCTCAATTGCTAGAACAAGCAATCACTCTCTCTCTATCTCTACCTCTCTCTCTACCCTATCTCTTCTTCTCTTTATTCTCTCTTTCTCACTCTCTGTATGCGGCAGCCAAGAAGAGCTCAAGTCCACTCTAACCTAGTGACACAGAATAGCTAGAGGAGAATGTAAATAAGGGAGAAAGGAAGAAAGGAAATGGGTCGGGCCCAAATCCGACCCAATTTGGGCCTAAACTCAACAAATCTCCACCGTAGGCTCAAATTGGCAACACAAGCATACACGTAGATTTTCACAAGCATACACCTTGATCTTCACAAGCATACACCTTAATCTTCGCTCCATACACAATCAAGTGCCAAGCATCACAGCCCAATAGTCTATCTGTCGGTAGCCACATCACCTCCCACAAGCCTCTAAATCCAGAGACTAACCGCATCTACCTGAGTCCACGGCCCGTGGCCGCCCAGGTCCAATGCACCATGCGGAATCAGGAACCACATGTCCCCGCCTGTCTCCACCGGCATCAAGGCGTCCACCAGAAGAACCAAGACATTCAAGCCTACCGTCTCCAGCATGACCTAATCCAGGTTGCTGTGCAATGTGTGACATGCCCTCAACCATCGCAGCAACTCCACTGCAATGGGCCACATAGTCACCTCCTACAGCTCCACAAGCTATAGTGCCGGCCGCAGACTCCACCGTACCGACCACCTCATAGAGGCCACCGTGCCTAGCACCTCGAATGACAACTCTATCACCTCGAAGTACCTCCATGAATCCATCACGGGTTCTGAACTCAAACCCGCGTGAATCCAACTCACTGAGTGACATAAGAATCCTTCGTACACCAGGCACATACCGAACATCAGTAACCGTACGAATCACACCATCCCACATCCGAAATCTTACCGTGCCAACTCCAACGATCGACAAAGCCGACCCATCAGCCAGAGTCACAGTGCCACCGGACTGCTCACGCAAGGAATAGAACCAATCCCTCCGTGGACAAACATGGAATGTGCTACCAGAGTCTAACACCCACCTACTCAAGGCACCACTGCTACCGCCACTCATCCCACCAACAATAGTCTCAGTCACATCCTCCTCACCAACACACAATAAAATATCATCCACATCACCGACCACAACCGCCGTGTGACTAGATCCATGTGTAGAAGGACTAACCTGCCGTAACTCGGGACAGTCGCGTCGAAAGTGACCAGGCTTCCCGCACTTATGGCATGTCCCATGGCCGGATTTCTTCCGTCGCCGCCGATCCGATACAGTCACTAGCGCATTGGAGGATTCTGGCACATCCTCCTCACGCCTCCTCAAGGACTCGGAATCCAAAAGTACGATAGTCACCTCCGCCATGGTTAGCTCGCTCTTCTTCCCCCAACAAAGGCATCGTAATAGCATCATACGACTTTGGTAGGGATGCCATAAACAGACAAGCTTGATCCTCATCCTCGATCTTTCCACCCGCATTAAGCACATCTCTTACCAAAGTGTTGAACGCACCAAGGTGAACCCTCAAGTCCGTACCCTCCTCCATCCTAAGTCGGTACAACCGCTTCTTCAAAGCAGTCTGACTTGCCAAGGACTTAGACAGATACATCTCCTCCAGTTTCTTCCACAAGTCATTCGGAGAAGTCTCGGCCATGAACGGGACTTTGACCTCATTCAACAAACAAAACCGGATTGTACTTAGGGCTTTACCACACAACGTCTTCCACTTATCATCCTCTAACCCAGCTGGTTTGGTATCACTCAAGGCATCATCTAAACCCTAAAGCACAAGGGCATCACGAACCGTGCCTTACCACAATGCAAAATTTTGTTTCCCATCAAACTTCTCAATCCCTAATATGGATGCTACACTAGGGTTTGCCATTGCCATATCTTGCTCAAGTTGAAACCGTACCAACGAACATGTCGCTCTGATACCACTTGTTGAGAAATAATCCGGTACGGTACCACAACTACACAATCAAGAAATTGGAAACAACCAATTGCATACAATCAAATATCAAACACCAATAGAGGAAAGATGTTACCGTATATAGATCGAGTCACAACAAGCACAAGAGAAGAAAAAACACAAGAGTAAAGTGGTTTGGTCGAGCCTACTCCACCGGGAGGCAACGAACCGACAAATTTCACTATTAAGCAAGGAGATTACAAGAGTTTCCAAGAGGCTCTCAAGAGAATACAAGAAGGTACAAGAGTATCTCAATTGCTAGAACAAGCAATCACTCTCTCTCTATCTCTACCTCTCTCTCTACCCTATCTCTTCTTCTCTCTATTCTCTCTTTCTCACTCTCTGTATGCGACAGCCAAGAAGAGCTCAAGTCCACTCTAACCTAGCGACACAGAATAGCTAGAGGAGAATGTAAATAAGGGAGAAAGGAAATGGGCCGGGCCCAATTTGGGCCTAAACTCAACAAAAGGGCCGGTCTCGTGTTTCAAAAAACAAACCCGTCTAACCCGTCCTATCTCCACTCTTTTTTTTAATCCGGTCCGATCCGGCCCTTCTACCAAACCCGTCAAGTCCGGTCCTTTGAAATCCGACCCGGCCCTTTTGCCTTTCATTACTCTCTGCCCGACTTCAGACGGGTTTCCTTTTTATCTTAGCAAAGCTGTGTTTTCGGGTATGGACACGTTAAGAATCTCCAACCATTTCTAACCACCGGAAGCCGTAAGATTAGGCTCGTTAGCACCGTATGAGAGAGGAGAGCTCGATTATGAGGTTAGTTTGAGGCACGTTTGCTTGGTTTGGTGGGGGTACCGCAATCTGGTACAGTCATGTTGGGAGATTGGTACTGATATGTTTTAGGAGGATGGGATTGTGCATAAATGGATCCTTTAGCATTGGAGCAATAAAGATAGCATGTCTATAGGTTTGGTACAATGAGAATTGAGGGACGGATTTTGAAACCAGTAAACGAAGATGTGGTACAAATGGAAGAAGGGAAGAAATGGAAAGAAGTATTGGGAAGTGTGTAACTTTGTGAAGAGTTTGGATTGTTTATAATAAATTTATTCCCTTCTTCCCTTCTTCCCACACCTTATCCAAACGGAGCCAAAGAGGAGAAAGAGAAGATATTTTGAATGAATGAATGATTGAATCTTTATTATCTTTTGTATGTTGTTTACATGACATCTCTCTATCTATATATACCACGAGAGAGTAAGAGAAACTATACATCAATACAATCTTGATTTGTAATTGACTGGAGAGGGAGAAATAATTGGGACCGTTAGCCAAGGAACAACATCAGGGTCATCATGCCAGTATTAGTTTGTGCCTCTTGTGGCTGTAGCTTGGTGTAATGAGTGGAATCAACATTCTGAATTTTTTATTAGTAACAGTTAGAGTTAAGAACTGAATTTAGAGTATGAATAACATATATATTAGAGTTGAGCAAAGAAAACAGTAAAACATTTGTAGGATTTGAATAACAGTATGAATAAGAGTGTCTAGCCATGATTATTTTTTCTAGGGATTACAAGAAGTCAGAATGTTATATGAAGGCCAGTATTGAGTATATTATTTTTTCTTTTATTTTTACTTTCAGAAATGCCCCTGCAACGGTATTTTATTTTCAGATTTGGACAAAATTTAAGAGAAACATGGCATCAAGGGAAGCTATACACATTTAATAATTATCTAATGAGCAGCATCGATAATCTATGTACAAGACCAATGCGATTAGGTACAGTACCACCCATGCTAACTAGCAAACATGGTACATAAAACATCTAATACAATAGAAATTAGCTAGTCTGGTAGGTGAAGCACTCAATGTGATTAGTATATCAACTTAGAAACAACAACTTCAACAACGTAGAATGGTTTCAATTAGAAACAAGTATATCAAAATCAAAAGATTACATCATAAAAGCATCAGTACTTAAGCCAGACAAGGCTTCAACACTAGAATCAGATTCCAAGGATGATATATCCATCACACAAATGTAATTAAACAAGACAAACAAATTACTATTCTCAATAGTAATCATCACTCTCCTAACAATTCAATTTTTTTTCTATTTGCCATTCCATCACTAGACATCTATAACGACTTGAGTCATTAGGCACAATATCAAAAGAAAGCAAGGTAATCTTTTAATAACTAATAATTAGAACACGAATTCATAATTAATGCTCACATTCTGTAAACAAATTGTAATATAATTCTAATTATATGTAAGAAGAAAATAAAAAAATTAAAGCATGCCTGGTGAGGTGTAGGACAATCGCTAAGGTTTAGGTGAGTTTGTCAGGCTAGAGTTCCAGAGTGAAAGAGAGCAAGAAAAAACCCTTTTGAACTTCACGGAGCGAGAGTGAAAGGGAGGCCTTTGGTTTGCGAGGCGGAGACTCAGAGAGAAAAAGAGAAGATGGAGGCGGAGGATTTTCTTTTGTTTCCGAGAAGGCAGGTAGCTCAAAGCAAGAAGAAGAGGAGACAGACAGGTCGACCTTACGAATGTGGAGCGATTTTCGCGTGTTTCTTTCGGATTCGATAGGGAAGTAGAGAGAGAATCAACGCAAGCTGTTGGATTTAGTAAACGGTTCAGATTCCCTGCGCTGCACCGTCCCGCGCAGTACCAGATTTGGATTTGAAGTGGTGGGTGAGGAGGAACAGAGGAGACGAAGAGTCGCGATGTTAGAATATGCTTAATTTTAATTTTTGTGACTAATTACACTTAATTAATTCAATTAAACATTAAGCATCAAGAATCTAGTGCAAAAGTCCAATCCAACACAAGAGAAATGTAGGAATTTTATTACCTCTCCTAATATGGTAATTAGAAGGCTTGTTCCTACAGCTTAGAAGTCGGTGGGGTGCACTCTAAACTCCTCCAAATCGGTCCCTCGAGTCCACTAAGGTATTAACCAAGTTATTCTCAAATCGTGCTAGCGATTAGAATAACAAGTCTAATCTCAAAACTTTTCCTTTCTTCAATCAATTCACCAATTAATTTAGTAGAAGGGAGAGCTCAAAACATGAGCAATTGTGTGGAGAGATGAGAGAAAGAGGCGCCCAAAGAGGGAGGAGGCGGCTAGGGATGGAGGAAAGAGCTAGAGCCAAAAAAGCCTCCACATAGATCCTTATATAGGCTTGATGAGTGGATTTTATATGCATATTCAGGTACCATTTTGTCTCCAAACTAAACCAATTGCCTTGAGTTTATATAGTTTAGATGAGTTTAGGTTAGTTTAATTAGAGTTTTTGTGTCAAGAATGAGTTACTATTATAGTTTCTAATTTTATTGCAGATTCTGGACAAGAAATGACTTGGATGAGTCCATAAAGTTGAAGAGCTCGTTCTAAGCTTTCCAACGGATCTTGAATCACCTCAAACGGAGTTCGGATGAAGGAGATATGCCCAAAATACTGACAGGACGCAGTGCTGATATTTTCCTGCGACCCGCTGATAGTCCCAGCGGCCCGCAGACCTGGAACTGTCAGATTTAGCAGAATCGCCCGATTTGGCAATTCTATATTTGGATGGCGGTTTCTACCGACTCCAGGTGCATCGAGAGCACGTCTTGAGTTATTTCCAGCATTTCTACACCTTCCCAATGCCTATTAAAGACCTGTTTGAGGGGGTTTTGAAGAGAGAACAAGAAGGAGACCAAATCCAAGGTCAATTTAGGGTTAGACATAGAGTTATTTGAGAGTTGAGTCTCAAGTCCAGATCGAGGCAGCGCCAAGCAGGTTGATTGCGACAGCAAGAGACGTGTTTGATAGGAGATTTCGACACACGCAAGAGCAATTGGTTGTAATCTTTCCTTATTCTCATTTTCTCTTGTGTTTGTATGATGTCTTTTAGTTGTTGATTGTTTGTTCTAGGGCTATGGTTGTAAACTCGAATTCTTAGTTGTTGATTGCATGTTTATTGATTTTATTTGATATCTTTGTGTTTTATACCTTGCTTGAATTGCTTGAATTGATTATGCCATGATTATTTAAGTGGATTTGTTTACACCCGTTAAGTAGAGCTCGCTTAATTGCTAGGTGGTTAAGTCCAAATAAACTTAGATTATTAGGCATGATTATGATTAACATGAAGGTTGTAAACTGAAAGGTTAAACCATGACTAGTTAACGAGAGTTAAGTCCTTTCCAAGAGTGAAAACTCAAGGATTTCATAGGTTAGAAAGGTATAAACTTGTAGAAACTAGACCAAGAAACGATAGTTGAAATCTAGATTCTATACGAGGGAAATTGGGTTAATTAATTGATAACCAGACCTAAAACGAGAGTTTGATCTAGGAACCTTAATTAAGCCATTATCCCTACACAATTATCAACTGAATTAAGTCAATTTGCAATCACATCGCTAATCCTAGCGGGCCGCTGAGTGAATCAGCGAGGTTGTCTATGCCCGCCAAGTAGCCAGCGACCAGTCTAATAGATTAGCGACCTAAGTTCTTTTAGCGGGCCGCTACGAGAGTCAGCGGGCGTCTGGAACTGGGACTAAGAAGAAGTGTTAGCAACCAGAAATTCTAGAATTTCGTGACTTGTTGAATCTCTCTTATTAATTCTTGTTTTGACCTTGTAAGTAGACTTAGGATTTAGGCTCACCTGCAACCCTTAATTTACCAAGAGTTGAACCATCTAGCTAGTTCAGTAAAGTAAAAGACTAATATTCCAACACCGTCCCTGTGGATTCGACCCTCAAGCTGTTCTACAAACGATTAGATCGGCAGACGCGAGGTTTTTATTTTGAGACTTGGTTTTCCCATCGATCAAGGCTCCAAACCCTAGTGGACCTAGATGGGCCTCCACATAGATCCTTATATAGACTCCAAATCCTAGCACAAAGTTCACACAAATTACATGGTGCGCCATCCCACCTACCACTCTTTTTGGCCGGCCTATTAGTGGGCCTAGATGGGCCACTAGCTCATCTCATTTGGTCCTCAATTCTATTAATTAAAGATCCTATTCGATTGCTACTTAATTGGACATTTAATTTACCAATAAATAAAATCCCAATTAAGTTAAATAAATTAAGCGTGTTGTTTATAAATAATTATTAACTTAATAATAATTATTTAGAAATTAGACAATGCATTAATTTATTTCAATATGATCCATTTGACTTAATTAATTATAACGGTCCATAACGGTATATAATTAATTAATCAACTTATCATATTTTTGCAATACTCACAGTTGCAAATAAATAAATAATGCATGTATGGTTAAACACCTTATTTTGTATGATCCTTTGAGGATTTATGCTATGTTGGACATGAAATTAAATCATTATTTAATTCCAATAATCATAAGCGGTATCTAGCAACACGTTATGATTCCCAATTCATATAAATAATGTACTGCTACAGTATTTAAATCTTGCATAAGAGAATAAAAGTATTTCTCTATTTTGATTCTTATGTCACACGATATCATCGTATAATCCAAGATAGGAATGTGTCATTCTTGCAAATTATACGTTTCTTGATCTAGAGTGGATCGCCTAGTTGCGCGCATATGATCCAACTCCATCTAGGGGCCCAAACAGATATCGTTACTCACTAAGTGAATTAATGAGGGACATACGGTTTTCTTGATGATTAGCTTTTCCCCGCACAATTTAAGAGAACATAAATAAAGTCCGTATAGCAGCCCTTATCGGGAATCAGCGGCAGACGATATTTATTGAACTTATCCTCATGTGGAAAATATAAAACATCTCAAACTTAGAACCAAAATCATAACGAAATAAATAATGACACATAACACAATCCATATATTCATTTCGTTGGGTCAAGTCATGTACTATGTTCTATAACATACACATATGCAATTAAGTTGGTAACTCCTTACCTATAATTTGTAGAACTTAATCATCACTTAACTTGCATACTAATCTTATATGATAATTAATTTTTCTTGTTAATTATCAAGATTATGGACAGTTTAAATTTATTATTGTCATTTTAAAGAATGATCCACAGAGATCCACAATTCAGATCTTCAACCTGAATGATCTGTCAATAATAAACTTATGAACAGATGATAAATCAGATGATAAAATATCATCCATAATATAAACTAATATTTAAGTCATTAAATTATTGACTTTTATGACATAACTCCAACAGAGTGGGGATAGCGATCCATCGTTGGAATGAGGGGCGGTTGGTGGTTCATGATGAACTAACTGGAGTTAGGTTTTACGAAGAAAGGGACAGAAGAGATGGGACTTTGAAGAGATGCGACTCTTTGTTCCTAAAAATAAATATAAAAAATTACTGAGGCGCTAAAATTAATGGGCAAACGTTCGTTCCGCTCGCGCTTATGTGCGTTCCGATCAAATGAGTTCAAGGATTAAATATATCTTCGTTCTGCGATATAATATGGATCGCTGATCACGTTTTTGTTTTAACAATCGATGATTTAGATTATGAAATAAAAGTAATTAATGGTGTAGATTGTTCAGACCAAAATTGTATCCTGAAATGTTACATCCTTCCATTGGTGCTTTTAATATAGTAGAGATAGAGATTTTGTAAACATTATATATTTTTACTTTGTAAATATAAAAATATATAAGAACTGGATCGAATAATGCAGAAAAATATTTTCCTAACTTATTTAATAGCAGAATAAGTTTACGGATAATCTTATGCCGAAATCATTTTGGTCCTTTTTCTTAACCTCGAATATCAAAACACCGAAATCAAATTTTTTTTTTCGCTTTCCTGCTCTCGTTTTTGAAGTACCGAATAACTATTTATTTATTTTTTAAAATATTTTTTGCTTTCTCTTTGATGTCGGAATATAGTAAATATAGTTGTTTCAAAAGGTTTCAAAAGTCCGACATTAGATACTGTAGTGCACTGGTTCTTCAGTATCGTTAGACTTTGAAAATCCGAGATTACTATAACAATATTAAAATTTTGATTAAATTAACAATATCATTAGAAATCTAATTTAATTTAATAAAATTTAAAAAAATTGATTAATTATTTCTATTCAGAAGACACTGTATGTACTTTGGACCCTAAGCTCTTTACTATTTCAATACAATAAAACCTATGGGTCCAAATAGCTTGAAAAACACATTCATATATTTGAAAGAAAAATACATATATTACTCACACAAAGGCAGGCACTAAAACCATCCATTAACGTCATACTCATCGCATCTGTTGGAAAAAAAAAAAGAAAAGAGAAAAGCATGAGAATGTATATTAAGAAGCTAAATTGTTTACCATTAAATGTTTTAAGATGACAATTATACATGCCATTCCAATCCAATTTGAGTTAGATTCATGTTGCAATATTTAGATATATTACTGAACAAGAAAGAAAACAATTTACTAAATTTCATGAAATATATTCTTTGCATATATTCAGCCATAAAAATATAATTTTGGAGAAATTGCTCCCATTTTACTCTGACAATAGCTGCATTAAACATAGAATAAAATTAACCATTCACTAATTGACAAACAAAACATGTCTGAATTCTCATAATTAACTCTAACCTGCGAAAACTTTCAAATATAGTACCTACCCCATGAAACCATATATACATCATATAAACCACAGAAAAGTGGGGTAATAAATCAAAATAAAGTTTACTAGTGTATGAAGGAACATCTAGTGTTGATCCAAGAACATTCGAAAGGAAATTTAATGAGAAAAAAAAAGAAAAAAAACTTGAAAAATAAGTAGAGACACCGCAGTAAGGAAATTATTAAAAAATGAGAACAACTGAGTTGCGAAAGGCATATATGACAACTAGAAATAATAAATGCCCTAGACAATATACAACCATATAATAGAAACCTTATAGTGTGATCAATCGAAAAAACTTGCCAAAATATCCCACAAACATCAATTCACAATTCCAAGAGCAACTCAACACAATCACATGCTTCGGATGTGAGAGAGGTGTATACTAACCTTATAAGCAATAAAGCAATAAAGTAGAAACTAAAGAGCGTTGAAATGCTTAAAAGTCGTGTGGAAATAAATTGTAAGCAAAAAGAAAGATAAAGGGAGGGTTCTTAATCTAAATAAAGTATATAGGATTTAATTAAAAAATAAAAAAATAAAGATAGTAGAGAGGAGAAATATGCAAGATAACTAGTGCGATCCAAATGTGTAATATACATATCTTTTTTTTAATAGCGCCGAAATTTATAAAATTGAATCTTTTTGAAAATTGAACTCAGAAAGGGAAAAAGATAACTTGTATTAAAGAAGTACATCTTTAAATAGTAAATTTTAACCTGATTGATTTCCTCCAATGTCCCACTGCTATGTCTTGAGACAATAGACATTTAAGATTAAAATAAAAGAAGTGCTAAATATATCTGAGCATTTTTTTTATGTATTTATGTCAAGATCAATGCACATGTAGATGGTTTCATGCATTTTACAAAGTCCATCGAATAAAAATGCAAAATTCATGAATTTTGGTGTTACTAATTTACAATCAAAAGTACAATGTCATATTGTTATTTAGCAATCATACAGATGTCGTGGACATCAATTGATGTTGAAATACAATTTTGTTGGAATAAAATACTGGTTATATCGTAGACATTTGAAAATTAAAGAGCAGCCAACTTAAATTTTTCTTTTAATAATTATATATGGAGCATTACCTACAAAAGTATGACTAATGTGTGCATCATAAGGAAAAAGAATCATTCACAGTGACGAAGACAGAGGGGGACTGGTAAGGGCCAGGCCCTCTCTAATAATTAGAATATTTCACAATCATATGTTAATTTATTAAGATAATTTATATAATTAAGTTTCATGGGTATCCTCTAAACTCAAAATATTATGCTCAATGATGATTTGGTTAAAAAAAATTAATGGTTGCTAGTATTATCTTAGGTAATTAATAATTAACTTAAACTTGTAATTTTTTTGGTTCTCAATTTTATTTAGTCAGATTTTGGCCCCCGTCATTCTTCAATCCTGGCTTCGCCACTGATCATTCACATTATACAAAAAGATCTGACTTTACCTGATATAACTTATGGAAAATAGCGTGCAAGAAAATTTAAAAGAAATTGAAAAATCATTGAAAGAATATAACACAACTATGTTTAGTTATAAGAGATTTGGGGAAGAAAATTGAACGAGGGGCAACTAAACAAGTCACCTATCATCTGTACAGTACAACCATGCCTTTCCTTTTTTGAAATAAAAAAATATTATTAAAATATCGGACTTTTGAAAGTCCGAAGCTAGTATCGGACTTTGGAAGTCCGAAGATAGTATCGAACTTTGGAAGTCCGAAATTAGCCCATATTTAAGTAATGTTCTTTGTATATTAATTCTTTTTCATTATTATTTTTTGTATTTTTAATATTTTTTTATTCTTCATATGTATTTTGCTTACATTTACTGTATTTCATTTATATTTTGAGAGTGACTAGTGTCAAATATATAAGACATTACTTATGTGAGGTTGGTTGCGACTATACAGATGGCTTTTCCCCACCATACAAAAAAATATGTTCGATTATTCCGTTATATGAGTGTCTATGTCGTTGATTAAATAAGTGATTATATTGGCAACTTGCATGCATACTTTATTTTATATGGGTTTAAATCTAAACTATTCATTCAGTATGATGAATGATTGTAATCGATTAAGGCTTGAACGAATGGTCTAGATTTTAGTCCATATAACAAAAATGTACGCAAGGCAGAATTGCCATTCATTTATATTAGGCGATCAATTAGTTATCTTAATAAGTTATTGTGCAGATTAAATAAATTATTATTTGGATTGAATTTTTATTGGCCATGTCTCGATTAAGTTCGTCTGCTTACAACTATTGAAACACGTTGGCTCCGTTTGGATGGCTTTTTCCCGGAATAAGGAATAAGGAATAACCATTTTTTACCAATAAATTTATTTCTAACCATCCAAACTCTTCACAAAATTTACACACTTCCCAATAAATTTCTTCCCTTCTTCCTTCTTTCTACCTTATTCTCAACGTATCCAAACGGAGCCGTTATGACTATTCAACGTTATAACGTGTTTCAATATAGTTAGTTTTCACATTTTGATAATTTATAATTGAGCTAACCTCTGCATGCTTCAATAGTTCAATTTTAACAATTGTCATGCTGTTGATATTAGTATGACCAAATGTATAGACTCTGCTCACTGAGTAGAATATATTTAGTCTAGTTATTATTTAATTCAATGACGTGTTTTCGTTTGTTGACTCTTTTAGTGAAATGTCACAGGTTTGAAATCCGGCTGGAGGGGTCTTTCATAGACATTTAATTTAAAAATAAATTGGATGGTTTAGACCTCAAATTTATCTTGAAAAAAAAGACGTGTTTTCGTTTGTAGATTAAGTCATCTATTATCCATATTAGGTGATTTAGTATTCAGATCAAATGAGCTATTGCGTAGATTAAATGTACTTGTATCGAGAGAGGTAATATCTAAAAAAAGAAAATGAGTTCCCTTAAAATGTTAATGAGATATATATTTTACAAAATGAGTTATCAATTTATCTTTCAAATTAAAAATGATTTAATTTTTTTTTAATTGGACTTATATTCATATTTCTTTTTTCAGACTGCAGTTATTATTCTTATTATATTGAGACAAAAAAGTTATGGCGTCATGGCATCATATTCACTAATAGCTCAATAATAACTCAAAAGAATAAAATAGAAAAAGTAAAGAGATAAAAAAGACCCAGAGCTTTGTTAGACAGAGACTCTTGACTAGCCAAATAGCATAATATTAATATCGAAGCTCGGATTAATACTATAGATTGCTTTAAATAGACATGCAATGTAAACCAACTTAGGACAACGTACTTCTACTTAAAAATTAATTAATATTATTCAATAATTTTGTGGTAGACAGAAATTAATTTCGGTCTTAAATGATAATCATTCATCTCAGTCCGTAATTTTAAGCTACCGATCTAAATTTAAATCCGATCACAAAATCTAATACAAAATATAATTTATTCTATTATTATTATTATTATTATTATAAACGGGACTAGGTTATTCTGTGGACCGGGTTCACAAAATAATAAGCAGAACCCTCAACGGAGACGAAGTTTCGTAGCCGAAAAGAGGCTGTAAACCCCAGGATCTGCATCCTGTGCAGTGATTTTCTCCCGTCCGATCTAATCTCGACGGTTAAGATTTACGGCCCAACGAGGGAAAGGCTATAAAGAGAGAAAATAAATCGACTTTCAAATCCCTTTCATAGACTCATAGATCGACAACAGTTCTTCTCGATCTCTCCATTCTCTCTTTTTACCTCCTCTCTCCCTCTGTCCATCGATCAATCCATCCAATCCGGATCGTCGGATTCGGATCTGTCGCCTCTCCTTTTGTCTCCGTTGTTGCGCTCCGGATCTAGGGTTTGAGGGCGACAATGGCGGCTCCGTTCCCCGGCCAACTCAGCCAATTCCAGGTACTTGGATTGAGCATTTTGGGTTCAGATGTCATACCATTGTTTGTCTTTTTAGTGAATAATGTACTAAGTTCATGTTTGGTCTTGTTGTTGGTTAGTGATTTTTATCTTTTATTATATTCTCCAAAGTAGCTTTCTTTTCGACTTAACAATAGTTTACAGATAATGGGTATGTCGTGATTGCGCTAGGTTTTGTGTCCCTGATTTTGTCACAATGTGACATTTTAGTTCTTTTGGTTACCATTTTGTCAATATGTAAGAGATTGAAATACACGGTGCAGATTGGTACCTACTTTGCAAGTAACTACTACCAGATGCTTCAGACGCATCCGCACCTGGTCCACCAGTTCTACAACAACGCAAGCACCATGGTCAGACTTGATGCTGCTACAATGGATACTTCAACTGCTATTGGAATGCTGGTAATATGCTCTTACTATTACAAGTGAATGTTTCTTTCCTAAAACTGTACTATTGCAATTGTAAGCTTTGAAATTTTGAACGTTGATATTTTTTTTTTCTGATTTAAAGTTCAACTCTGGTTGTTATTTAGTTATGTTTCTGTCTCTATTGGAGGGATAGTTAGTTGCTATTTCTTTGTTTTACAAAAATTGTACTACCTTTATAGAAGGAAATGCTAAGAGCATATTTTGGAAGGGCTTAAATAGCATCGTATGGCATGACCTAGCATAATCTTGTGAATTTTTTGAAATTGGGCATGCTTAGATTTTTGAATTAATGTAAAAAGTCGTTACTTTCTTTGCTTTGTGGTTGGTCGGTATTTGGTAACCTTGTAAATCTAGAATATTTCAATGATGCATTTGTAATGAAACCTGAGAAAAGAACTCGGAAGTACTGATTTCTTTGCTTTATCCTTTAGCATTTCTAAAAGAAGAAGTTTGGTACCTTTGTAACTTTCTTTCTTGCTTCCATAGGTTTTCTAGAACACTGGGGTAAAAAATACAAAAATCTTTTTAATGTTTGGAATCGTAACACGTATCTCTTTTAATGTTTCTTATCAGCAAATCCATAGTTTGGTGATGAATTTCAATATTAGCACTATAGAAATAAAGACGTGCCAGTGTCTTGAATCTTGGAGTGGTGGGATCCTGGTGATTGTCTCCGGAATGGTGCTCATGAGAGATTGGCCTACCCGCCGCCGCTTTGTCCAGACATTCTTATTGGCACCTCAGGAGAAGGGCTACTTTGTGCTTAATGACATGTTTCATGTTCTTGACCAAGAGCAGGGTCCCCAGTTTGTTGGATCCATGCCTGTTTTCATGCAAAATGGGTTTGGTAACAAGATTCCGATTTCCAATCCAGAGCCTGAGGAACCAGGTATGGTCATTCGTTTTCTAGGCCAGATATGTATGTGGTTTGTGTTGGAGTTCAATATCAATACTAGTAAAAATGACTAGGTATAGCAAAAGAATTAGTTCCTTGATACCAAAAAGATTGCTGTAATTACCAGTACTTTTCATCTGACACTGCTGCACTATAATGTAGAAGTTCAGTCAAAGGAGATTGTTCCTCCACCACAATTAGAAGGTGAAACAGTTGACAAGTACAGCATCCATGAGCCACATGTGGAGGCCCACCATCCCCAGCCAGAACCAGCCATAGATGAGGCTCCTTTACAAGAGCCAGAGATTCCTACGATTCCTGAGCAAAATGTGACCGAGATGAAACCTGAACCGCCTCAGCCATCTCCAGCTCCAGTTTTGGAATCAGAACCTGAAACAATTGTTGCGACTGTATCAACTCCAGCTCTATCTCAAGCTCCACCACCATCCCAGAACAACATCACGGCAGCAGTCTCTGTGGAAAATCCCTTACCTGAACCAGAATCTGAACCTGTGCCAACTCAGTCACGTGAAATCGAGCCAGTTGTTGTCGGCGAACAACCCAAGCTTAGTTATGCTTCTGTCGTAAGTTTACTATTTCATTCTACTTTGTTGCAATCATAATGTGATTCAATAAGGTACTTATTGCCCTTCATGAACAGTTGAGAGCAAAGGGGCAATCACAGCCAGGGCAGATGTCACATTACAACCCTGCTCCTTTTAACAAGACAAGCACTGTGAGGTCTGCACCTGCTGAGGCAAAACCTGTTGTTCAGCCTCACCAGCCCAATACAGAACCTTTGCTTGAGAAGCCTTCCGCTGAGCCTCTTCAACAACCAATTGCTGAAGATGAAGGTGCGTTTTTGGCATAGTATTATTTATTTGTTTGTTTTGTTACATGGTTAATATCTGTGCTTAATTTAATATGGCATCATCTTCAGGTGAAGTTTTGTCAGTTTATGTTGGAAACTTGGCACCGTCCACTCAGATAGCTGATCTGGAACAGATTTTCAAGGCCTTTGGCCGCCTAAAGCGTCATGGTATTGCCATTAGGAGCCGCAAGGTATGCGTCTGAAAGAAATCTTGTATAATACAACAACAACAACAACTAAGCCTTTTGTCCCAAACAAGTTGGGGTAGGCTAGAAAGAAACCCAACAAGAAAACACATCCAAGAACAAAAAAATACAAAACATAAAAATACTAATAGTAAGACTAGCCATACTAATAATAATACCTCTAATAATAATAGTAATAGTAGAAACCTAGACCTCGACTGTGACCTAATAGAGGGACCTACAAACCTATGGCATCGCTCCTACCCCTAAGTTCCTACGTCATGGCTCCGGTACATGAATTGCTAAGTTCCAAGCGCTCCTATCGATCGCCAACTCCTTGGAGACGTTCCATTCTTTAAGGTCTCTTTTCACCGCTTCTTCCCATGTCAATCTTGGTCTCCCTCTCCCCCTCCGGGTGTTCTCGAAATGATTAAGAATTCCGATACATACCGGTGCCTCTGGAGGTCTGCGTTGGATATGTCCAAACCATCTCAAACGATGTTGGATCAGCTTCTCCTCTATTGGTGCGACCCCAACCATATCTCGTATGTCATCATTTCTAATCCGATCTTTCCTCGTGTGACCGCAGATCCACCTCAACATACGCATCTCAGCTACACTCATCTTCTGGACATGTCGTCTTTTAGTAGCCCAACATTATGCGCCATACAACATCGCAGGTCTAATCGCTGTCCTGTAGAACTTGCCTTTTAGCTTCTGCGGGACTTTCTTATCGCATAGGACGCCTGATGCTTGTCGCCATTTCACCCACCCCGCTCTTATCTTGTGACTAACATCTTCATCTATCTCGCCATCGCTCTGCAGCATCAACCCTAAATATCGAAAAGGAATCTTGTATAATAATGAAACTAAAACTGTTTAGACATTCTGGATATTGCTTCATTTGCTAATTTTGTAGTTCCGTTTGTTACAGGACACAGGAATGTTTTTTGCCTTCATCGACTTTGAAGAAGTCGGGGGTGTTCAGAATGCAATTAAGGTTGGTTTCCAGTTAAACATCTGGAAATTGTCTTGTCTTGCAACTACAACCTGATTCGTGAGACAGTTCATCTGATTATTGTTTGTTATATTCCATCTTTCTTAGGCATCTCCTATCCAGTTCAAAGGAAGAAACCTGTATGTGGAGGAGAAAAAACCTAGCAGTAGCACATCTCGTGGGCCTAGTAAATTTCTAAACTGCCTACAAATGTTACTTGTAGAAATGTGCTAATTACTGTTCTAATTATTCAACAATCATCTTGTAGGAAGGGCTGGTGGTGGCGGTACTGGTATTTTCCCTTCAGAACCTTCTAGAAGTCACTACACTGGTGTTAACAGGTCGGGGTCCCAGCGAAGGGGTCCATCAAAAGGTGGTTTCTCTGTTCAAGCTTCTAGAAACGCACCTGCCTCATAGGAGAGTTTTAAGACAAATTCTTTGCTAAGTTCTACAGTTCTAGGTGCTATTTTTGGTAATTTTGCAGGAAGCTATGCGATTTGTTAGGATCTTTATTGAATTGGCAGTAATTTTGTCAAGTGAGAGCTTTACATTGAGGTTACCTTGCTCGAGTAATTTTGGATGGGCTTCTGTCAAGCATTTTTGTCTGTTTGCATATGTTGGTTTTTGTGTAAGTTTTGGAAGAGGAAACATATCTAGTAATGCAGAGAAGCATTTTGTCACTAATGCGTGTATTGAGAGCATTACCTTTTTGCTTATTAAGCGGACGGTTCAATTTTTGGTGCTTGATGAAGTGAAGTGTCAGTTCGAATTTCATCAGATTGCGTTTTGGTAAATGAGTTTTGTCTCACACATCTTTGGTATTGAACCAATTGGAATCTATCTCGGATTGTATGATTGCTACGAAAGCAAATTTTTATCAGTTACCGGACTACTTCAAAGTTTCATGTACGTTAAATACGGTGCTCTAGCATATATAATTTAATTAACAACGAGGACAAGTCTCCTAACTTTCTGCTTCTCTCACTCTCCTTCTACCACTTTATTCTAGTCTCGGTTAATGTCCCAGAGTCAAGTCTACGGTTTACTTATTGCCCTAGAGAGATGCTCCCAAGGTAACAGGCTAAAAGAAAGAGTCGAATAGAAAAAAGAAGTGTCAAAATATCCTAAAACTAAGAAAAGAGATATAGTTTACATACATATTAATTAAACTGATTACATATAAATATAGTTTATTTCATTAAAAGAACCACTTTATTCATTATTTGGTATCCTAATCCAGATCCACTAGGACCTTATTGATATCTACATTTTATTTTATCTTTGCTATCACAATAACATGTTGTTAGCTCTAAGTTGTTTTAAAGGCCGGTGCTTCATCCCGAACTAGTTCTTCATTAGCAGACTCAGATTGGACGATGCTGTGACTGCCGCCCTCAATTTCATCACCAAATTCCCACAGGAACCCCGCATAAGCAGCATAAACATGACTACATGAACAAAAAAGTGATTGCAAAGTAAGCAAAGGATTATGAATCTATTTCTTATATGGTTTTGTTAACAGAAGTAACTCTTTTCTGGCTTAGGACATCCATACTGCTAGTTGAGGAAGCTGAAATTAGGTAAGGTACACATGTTGAAAGGTCATAACTGTGTCGTCCATATGAATGAGACAGGGAAAACTATTTCTGTATAGAAATTCATAGAGCCAAATTTCTCAATACCAAACCAACATTCCAAAATATTTTGCAAGTATGAAGACCGCAAACCTTGTATGCGACCGACGGTTATTAAACATATTTTAATAGCATTTTAAATGAACAAGCTGGCTCCCCCATACTTGTTTCTTATTGCTGTTACTATTATAATTTATATATTACCTTTTTTTTCCATTTCCTTCTTCAGATTTCAAAAGAGAGACTCTGGTACGTGGGTCCTGATTTTCAGTTTGACGGTAGAATAAATAGGAAAAAGGATTCATTAACAATTGGTATCATAATTATCTCAACCAAATCAGGCATGATCACAATTAGTTTGGCTAGTATGATTGGTACCAGTAAAGGCACATCATGATGATTATACCTGTTATCTGGAGACACCTGAACTGCCTTTTCAAAATAGCTGAGCGATCGCTCCATATCAGCATGTCGGTCCCAGATTAATTTCGCATACTGAGCCAATATCTCCCCATTGGTGGGGTCCGCAAGTATCGCACGCGAATAGTACTCTTCTGCCCTTTTGGCATCTCCTTTGGTCTATTCAAATGAGATAAAACAAATTACTTTTTGTTCATCAAACAAGAATTATAAAAAAGATCACAAAGGAGACAGTTCAATTTATTTTGAACTTTGTAAAGGAAGTTTGTTCAATTAAGCATCCAAGATGTTCTCTCCACCAATGATTTTAGACACTACTTGTTAATTTATGACAATCACATGAAAAAACCTACACAAGATTTTTATTGTTTACTCTCAAATATTGTGGGAAATTCTTCAAAAGCGACCTCCACTTGCTATATCCTATATTCCTATGCATTAAGTTAAAGTTCAATAATTTCAATTCCTTCAAACTTACTATAAAAATCAACCTTTTTATAATATATTTAACAAATAGTTGTTAATTAACATTAACAAAAAAAGTAAAAGAAAAACTGGAACGATATCTCTAACCTGATGCAGAAATTGTGCATAATCTCTCAAAGCAATTGCATTGCCTGGCTGTTCCTCCACGATCCTCTTCAATTCCATATCAAGCTCCAAATGTTCCTCTCCAGATCCTATTGCAACGGGACACTTCCCTTTGAAAATCTCAGCTACATCCAACAACTCCGATCCAACCCGATCAATCCCCAACCCTCTTGCAAGAAACAAAGGAACACCTCTATGACCAGATTTATTTCTATTTTTTGTTGGTTTCGGATTGAACACAGAGCCAAAGGTGAAATCATGATTGATGGAGGTGCCTGGTTCTTGGTTCGATTCATTTGGGGATAGGTCGGCGTAGATGGAGAGAGAGGAAACGGACTGGAGAGGAGCTGGTTCGTCGGTAAAGGAGGGGATATCGGTGGTTGAGTGGTATCTCTTGTGGGATTGGTGGTGGGAAGAGGAGAGGAGAGCAAGGAGGTCAGGATTTGAAGAGCTCCTTGTCCTTGAGAGGGTGGTCTCCATTTCTCCCTCCTTTTTCCTATTTCTCTTTGTAGAAATTGGAGATGGTTTTTGAACAATTTATTTATGGTTGGAACCTTGGAGGGTTGGTCAAGGGCTACCGTTAGGATTGAACACATATATATAATATTGTTTGATTTTACAGCGGGGTGATTTTCCAAAAATACTTTGACAAATTAAAATATATAAAATTTATGTTTAGAAAAAAATGTATATTTGATTTTTTTAACGTAATAATTTATAATACTTGTATTAGTAACTAGAAAGGTCTTCTAATGAATGTGGATATATAGGCAATTGTTTTTTTTTGGGATAATAAATGCAACAGCTGATAAAATTGTTTTGAAAATACGTTACATTAAATTATAGATAAGTTACATATTAAATATTAACATATGTTTTTCAAAATCGTAAATAATCAAATGCAAATTAAATAGAAATTTTAATGTTTCAGACCATATGATTGATAATCAATAAATTTTAAAATTACATTGGAAATACACAATCCACATAGATGGTATAAAATATCTATAATTTTACTTTAAAACTTTTAATGAATTTTATCAGTTTTCAAATAAAATTATTGTCAATATGATTTAATTCTTGTCGCTTCCTTTGCAATAGATAGGTGATCTTTTTAATACAATTCATAAGAGACATAACTATGATGTCTCACCATTATTTTATTTATTTTTTCTTTTGGAAAATTATTTTTTGATCTCTGTTATACTTGGGTGTAATCGAAAAGTTTGTATAATCCAAATGGTGTGATGACGTTTTACGTTTAATGACGTTAAAGCAACATCAAGTTGGTAAGGAAGTGCCAAAAGAAGAGGCCATAAAACTATAAAAAAGAGCAATAAGGCACCGCATCCGCATGGGATCACGAGTTCAGCGCTGGAGAAAATGACGTGGCGAATTGTGGTGAGTACTGGCGAGTGGAGAGGAAAGGGAAGCTCCACGTTTCATGTCTGACTTACTACAGACATCATGTGAGGCTAAACCCTCTGTGGCCACACATTGACACAGACTGCCTAATGCTGTTGCAAGGGGCTGATATTTGGAGCCCACTTGCTATATTTTCGATATCACTTGACAACCATTTGTCTTGAACATTTACTAATAAAAGTACATTTGGTCATTTTGAATTCAGAATGTGATATGATTTCTACATACAATTTTATTTTTTTGGCTTTGATCGGAACGACGAGAGGAGGAAAATGAGTTCAATTTAAGTGAAAAGCAATGTTTTGAAAACCGGACCGGCCGGTTAGACCGGTTCAACCACGAATCGGACCCTATTCCGGTCCAATCTGAGCCGGTTTTTTGACTGTTAGCGACCCATAACGAACCGGCCGGTTTAGAAGTTTTTAAATATTTTTCATTTGGTTCAATGAAATTCTCAAAAAATGTCATAGGGGAATTTTCAATTCCTAGACATAAATTTATTATAAACAATCCAAACTCTTCACAAAGTTACACACTTCCCAATAAATTTATGCCTAGAAATTGGAAATTCTCCAAATTCTTAAGCGATCCAAATGACCCCATAGAGAGGGATTAAAACTTGGGATGTCTGAATAGAAATGAGATGCTCTACCACTAGACTAATTGGTTTTTGATGTAAACAAGTGAACATTTAATTTATATAAACTATATAGTAACCATGACGTCATTCGGTTCATTCTACCGGTTCGACCGGTCGAACCAATTGAACCATTGAACCGATGGCTTCGCCGGTTCGATGTCCGAGTCGGTTTTTAAAATATTGGTGAAAAGAGAAGATTTATTGATTGAAATCTGTTGGTCGAAAAGCGACAGAGGAAAATTTTCGCGATTTGATCTCTCACCAGCGAAGGGGAGAGAAGGCCGATCAGACGCGTTAAATTGATTCTTGCTAATTTTTCATTTTTTATTTTTGCCGAGAATTTAGAGCAGGATTTCACGAGATCCACGTCCTCTACAGCCGAGGAGCTTGGTTGTACCATCCAGCCAGCAAAGATGGTCTTTTTTAATATTTAAAAATTTTAAAATTCAAATATTAAATCCAAATTGTTGATTTGTTCAAATTTACAGGCGATGTATTTCTATATATATGTTTTACAAAATTTGAAGTCGATTTGATACTTGATTAGATGATCAAATTATGAACGTATTAGAATTAATCAGTGATAATTAACCATATTTGTTCATTTGTTGATCATTTGATCTAGTATCAAAGCAAATTTAAATTTTATAAAACTTATAAAAAAATGCATCGCGATCGCCCGTAAAATTGAACAAGATCAACGGTTTAGATTTAACATTTGAATTTTAAAATTTTAAAAAATTACTTGGCTGGACGGTACAGGCAAGACATTCGACTGTAGAGGATGTAAATTCGGATTTCACAGGAGTGAAGTCGCGTTAATTGAATTCTCACATAGCAATTTTAGCCCTTTCCGATCACAATAAGTCAATAAACCCACGAATTATGTTTCCATTTCCAATTATTTCGTATATTTCGTTATTCCGATCAGACTCTTAACAATTCAAAGTTAATAATATATTATGTACACCTAATAATACTAAAATTATTAGAAATTTGATTGTACTCTATCTATATATGTAACGATATACCTATAAAATATTTCTGATTTTAAAATTTGTTATCATAATTATTAGGATATTTATTTGCAAACTATTCCGCTCTTTTTAAAGTCCCTAAAACCTTATATTACAGAGTTTGTTGTCACAATATATTTTTTACACGTACACTGTATTCGTTTCTGCCTTTGTAATTGGACCGCATGGATTTTTATCACGCTACCTGATTTACCTCGGAGAACGAATAAACAAATTGAAAAGGCACAATCGACGGGTTCCTTCGGATCATGCTGATAAAAAATAACAGGTTGGGCTCGTGACTCGTGAGCTAGTTGCAATAAACTTAAGAAACCGAAAAGAAGAAAAAAATCAGGGCGTGTGCTGGCATGTCCAGATTGAATCTCATGTCAGACATATATTTAAATTTTTAACTTTTATACGCTTAAAATTATTTTATAAATAATAGGATAATTTTTATTATCACTTTCATAAGCGATAATAATTATCTTCTTATCTTCACGTTTTGTATCCATACCATACCAAACGTATCTTTCTTATTATCACTTTCATAAATAAAAGAGATAATAGTCATCTTCTTATCTTCTTTTTTTTTGTATCCTTAACAAACTTATGTTCCAAAGCTAGACGTGACGGTTTCCTCATCACCAGAAAGGATAACCACTCTCGTAAGACTAACATACGGATATATAAGTTTTTTTTTTTAACTACTTATTCCATTTTTTTTATTTTAATGCCTGTTAAACACACAAACAATTATATTTCATTATAACATTATTCAAACTTTATGTTACATAATTTTTGCACGCCACTAATTATATTATACAAGCAAGCATAGTTTATTAGGCTAGGTTTAATATACTACTATCCTACCAATCCGTTAGTCCTATATACAATAAAACCCGTTAGTCGTATATATAGTAAAAATCTTCAATTTCGTCAGTTTGGATGGCAAATAAAAAATTTTCCCTTATTTTTATTATAACTTTTACAGTTTTACGAGCGATAATACTTATCTTCTTATCTCCACGAGCGATAATACTTACAAGTTTTTTGCACACCCCTACTTTTCTGAGTCGACTTACGAGTTTTTTGCTCGCCCCTACTTTTACGAGCGATAATACTTATCTTCTTATCTCCACCTTTTGTTCTCATACCAAACATTTTAGTTGCCCCCAAATGTCAACATTTTACTATTAAGTTATTTTTTCAAATTTTAAAATTCAAACGTTAAATCCAAACCGTTGATCTTATTTAGTAATGAGCGATGCGTTTTCATATAAGTTTTGTGAAATTTGGAATTTATTCGATACTCGATCAATAGATAGAAAAACAAACGAACCTATGATAGATTCGTTCTAATACGTTCATGTTTTAGTCTTTGATCGAGTATCAAATAAATTCCAAATTTTACAAATATTATATGAAAACGCATCACTCGTTAAACTAAATAAGATTAACGGTTTGGATTTAACGTTTGAATTTTAAAATTTGAAAAAAAAACTTAATAGTAAAATATTGGCATTTGCAACCAAAATGTTGGTAGCGAAACCTTGCTCATATTTAAATACATTAGTTTTTTACTGTGTAAAACTATTCTATGAACAGGAAGATAAATTATCATCATCATTTTCATAAGTGATATTAGTTCTCTTCTTGTCTTCACCTCTTATACTCGTATCAAACACACCTTTCAATATTTGATATTTTTTCTTTTAACATTTGTAAAATTATTTTATGCATAAGAAAATAATTTCTATCTTCACATTCACGAGCGATAATAGTTATCCTCGTCTTTACTTTTTACATTCTACTAGGCATACTTTTAAATAATGATATTTTCTCCTTTTACATTTCAAAATTATTTTATGGGAAGATAATTCTTATAATCACTTTCACAAGTGATAACAGTTTAATTAGATTTTTATCAAAAAATACTCCATTTCTAAGGGCCTTTTCTACAGTACATTTGCTGACATCATGATGATATCATATGCCCACCTAGCGAAACGATCTGGATCGTCGATCAAAATTCTCGATCTATCCGTCTGCTTCGATTTTTCCGTCGCTCCTCTCTATGCTCTATTCATCAGCGACCCCATTTTTTCTTCTTTTTTTGTTCCTCATTTCTCCGAGCGATCTCTCTCTCGAAAAGAAAAATAGGGAAAAAAAAAGCAATAACGGCGATCTCTCTCGACCCCCTCTTCGTGCACGAAATCAGTCCAAGTTTTTCCTTGGAGTCCATTTTTTTGCATCTAGCGTTCTGGACAGTACAGACTAGAGAGGCAAGAATATGGAGCTCTTGGCTGAGAAATAGAGGAGGCGTTGTTAGGTAGTGGAAGCAAGTTGGCCACGATTTCCTCGAGACCTTTAATTTGGTACTAATTTCTCTTGCTCTTATTGCCTTTAAGCCTAATTCTTTACATCACAAAAAAAATTAGACTGTTTGTGCTATTTGTCCAATAGTGTTTATACTAAGAATTTTTTTCAAGTATGCAAGAACTCAGGATTCTGGTATTTCTCCATTTTCACTCTAGAATTTCTCTTTTTGCTGTGTAATTTCTATTTTATTTGGTCTATGCGAGTGCTTAATTTGTGCTGGTAGTTTACGTTGATGGAGCAGTTGTTAAAATCGTGTATAACAATCTTATTTGCCCCTACATCCGTATAAGATATGTGGAAATAGCCGAAAAAGAACAGTAGCAAATTAAGCACAAATTAAGCTTTTGCCTTTGACAATTTACATAACAAATTGGCACATTGGTAATTTGGTCTATTATTTGGCCCCTGCAATAACCGAAAAACAACAATAGCAAATTAACAGCATTAATTTGGTCAATACGAGTTCTAACTACTAGGTATATCTATTTGCAGATGTATGGGCTTCTTTTTCTGATTTTGTGGATACAACTTAGAAAGTAAGCTTTTCTTCATTTCAATTTGTAACTGCGCGTGAATTTTGGATTGTGCTGTCATTGTTCATAAATGAATTGATTTTTTTCCCTATCTACAGGTGTACGGGCATCATCTATGATCTTTCATTATTGAAGTTCTGTAAATATTTTTATAGTAAATATGACAAATTATACTTCAAATATATATTGTTGGATCATGTGCACATTATCAGAAAAGAACACTTTCCATTTCCACCCCCCCCCCAGTGCTTCTATTATTTTCTGTTTTTGTTGAGTTCTATCAAAATCAAGTTATTAAATATGTGACATATTAGTTATAAAACACATATTAAATATAAGTTGCGAAGTTATTGAATGTCAAGTAGCTTTAAATGGAGGTACCAAAGATACTGAGAATTTGATTACATCTTTGATTGTAAAGTATTTAAATGCCAATGAAGTTCTATCTATTGCAGAAAGAATCTTAGTGGTTTCATTCGTTGGATTTGCCTGATATGATATAGTAGCATGCCATTACTTTTATATTTCAGGTTTTTAGAGTATATTTATTTTGGAACTTATTAGAAAAGTTTCAAAATAAGTTTCTTTTATGGAGTCCTAAATCCAATTTGTTAGGTAACAGCTCATATATATATATATATACTTTTTGTTTGTAGATGTCATTGGCAGATGTATCAGCTCTCACCGTTCGGACGGCTCCCTGGAGGTGTGCATCAAGGCTTCCATCACCACCCTTAATATTCTCGGCAATTGTAAGCTCTCCTCTCTGTTCCTTCTCTCTCTACACCTTTCTATGTTTCTTCTTCTATTTACACAGTTGTCTTTTGCCCTCTACTGGTGTTGCTCTCTCAGGTAATTTCTCATCCATTTAGGTCTTATTAGTAGGGCCAGGATTTTTCATCTATTTAAGTCTTGATATTACTGCTTAGTTTTTTCTATCCATTTAGTTTTTTCATCTATTTAATTGTTTATGTAAATATGGTGAGAAACGGTCTCAAATGATATGAAAGATATCTACTATGTTATTTTTTGTATAATTGTTATCCACATTCTTTTTTAATGTTACTTATTCGATAACATTGAGAGAATTAAACATATGATTAGCTCTAATGGAACTTTAGATTCAATTTGTTTAATGTAGGTCTACATTGATTTTGGACTCTATACATCATATCCTGCATCTAGACTCATGCCTCTTCAATTTACAAAGTAACATTCTTTCCAAAAAAAAAAAAAATAATCTCATAATACTATTTCCTTCTTGATTGTTCTGATATTTGAATAGCCATATGCATTATGTGATTTTCATATATTTTGTTTAACAAACATTTTTATGGCCACTTTCTTATTATACACTATAGAATAGAGTTGGAACCCAATCGGATGCAATATAAAATGACTCAGTTTTCTTCTTTACTTTTTTTTTTTGAAATTTTAATATGTTTCCTGCTTGCGTGCGATTAGAAAATTTTATAGTGGATGCTTGATGAGTTGAAAGCATGCTTTTTTTCTTTTAAGTTTAAAAAGAAAAAGGCCGAGAGAGATCCAAGTTGAATTTCAAACATAACTTCGGAGGAGCTGATGTGGAGATAACGATCGAATGAAGAGCAAGAGCAGTGAGAAGGCTATGTTAAGTTGCAAGTCTAAGCAAGAGGATGAGGTTAGTTGAAATGTCTAATTAGGCCATACTATTTGAGTAAATCAATGAATTGCTATAATAGTTCATACTTTTTGTTTGTCGATAGTTACTGCTTACTGTTTACAGTGAATGGATATTCTACAAGTTTTGTTTTTAAGGGTTTAGAGATATCCTTATGAACAATGTGTGCTTAATCTTAATTTTGATAATAAAACTTTCATTTCTTTGAAGAAACTCAAAAAAAAAAAAATCGATTTTGATTTTCCAGGGAGTTGTTTTTCTAGCCAATCTTTTTTAACGGGATTATGATTTTTAGAGGGGATAATTTTAAATCTTACAGAGGTATTGGAGCTTCCATGGTTTCTGTAACCTATTTATATAATTACATGAATGTTTGCAAATATATCAGTTCAGCAATTTATTGACATATAAAATAGAACCTAATTGTATATTTATCCTACTTTTTTTTGTTTCGCAGCGACCATTTCTTCCACAACATCATCCTTTTCCCTTTTTTTACGTTTCCTCACAGCACCAACTGGAACAGTAACAGAAAGAACTTTCTCTGCACATTTCTGGACAGAAAGATCCTGGGTTGCGGGCAACAGGAACTTTGTAGAGGAAGAGATGAAATATTATAATTGAATTATATATATTGATCATGCTAGAGGTGCTTGCGGCTTATTTTAGGTAATGTTTCTTTTTCTTATTTTTTTAGTATCTGGTATTGTTTGGAGGTCAAAAAGGTTAACTCCCAAATTGTGGATGAAACACAATTAATAGTTGACCTCGCGCTGGTTATTACGATGAGGAACAAAGTTCTCTTCTCCAGTTAAGTCTACCAATTGTTGTTGCTCAAAAAATCATTATGGTCCTCTAATTTGTATAGCTACAACATTTGGAATTTCTACTATTTATGAATATGTTCAACATTTTTCTTTGGAGTGTTGCTTAAATTTGTTTCTGTAATGCGAGTTTTTTTAGATCGTGCGCAGTTATAATTAGAAAGTTTATTACTACATTTAGTAGGATTGTATAATCCATTATCTTGATTTAATTACAGAGTCGTGTTGGCATTGGTCATCCTTACATGCCATTGACTATTGAGCAGATCATTACCAAAGTTAATAAACAGGTTTGTACGCTACTTTGTATGCTTCAGGCAATTGTTATTTAGTTGTACAAAATCAAGTTCTGAGCTTGCTAAATTTGATGCTGACTCGTACTGGTATGTACCATTGGTGCAATGCACTTTTTGTTGTGCAACAACCATGTATTTTACTTTTTTGTATTTAATTTTTTGGAGGGAGGGGAGACAGAATAGATAGTAAAGAGTGCATTTGTAGTATCAATCATATTTATATTTAAATGGAAAAACACTACATCATATCTAGAATTGATTCTAGGAGAAGCATCAATAATATTTAGTGATTTGGTAGGTGTATGTGCATATTTTTTTCAGAATTATGCATGTCTATTGATTTTTTCCTTATGGCTGGCTTACTTTTGTTAGTATTATATAGATGATACTGAAAGGACTGGTTCTTATGCATGTATATTAGCCGTTTCCTTCATCTAGGGACTCACAGCTTATTTGGTCTTTTGTGGTTAATGTCTGATTTCATCTAGGGGCTTAGAGCTTATTTGGTCTTCGTCTAGGAACCGTTTCCTTCTAAAAAAAAAAAAAATGCATGATCATTTTGTTCAGTTCTTCCATGTTATAGCAAAATAAGAAATTAGAGATTTATTTTCCCTTTTTGGTATGGATTGATTTGTATTATATTTTTTATTTAAATCTATTTCAATCAAATTTATTCAAATTAAGACTAAGTTTTATCGCGCGAAGCGCGATACTATAGCTAGTTATTATCATACCAAAGTACCAAACACATCATAAAATATATATTTTTTAAGTTTTAAATTTGTTTTATGAGTAAAATTTTATTGTACTATCCTTTTTGACGAGCATTAATAATTATTTTTTTTCCTTCACTTTTCATTCTCGGACCAAATAAATATTTAAATTAATTTTTTTTCATTATATATACTTTTCAAAATGCTAGGAATAAGAAGATAATTTTACCATGAAATAAGTTTTCGGAAAGTGATAATAGTTATCTTCTTCCTTCACTCTTTATTAGTTTATATCAAACATATCTTTGAATATTTATTTTACTTTTTAGTTATCAATAAATAGGTAGATAATTCATATCATCACTTCCGCAAACATTAGCAGTTATCTTATTATCTTCGATTTTTTTTTATTTCAATGAAAGGAATTGAAATGTTTTATGATAAAAAAAAATATTTTCTCTTATTAGTTATTATGTATATCAAATAGATTAATATATATTTATAAAAGATAAGAAAGAGATTATAACTCGTTTTAATTTTAAAATATTGTAGTTTGACATGATAACTCAAATAAAAGCACTCCAAACTAAGTATATATAATAATATAAGAGAAAACCTATTGTGCATACTAATGTATTGGTGCTTCAATGCATACTAATTCAGATCGTTGGATCTGCTTCGAGATTGGTGCGGATCAAAGTCGCTGGATTGAAAAATTAACCTGTCTCTTCACCTTATTCTGCTCCACTCCCGTGCCGACTAAACCCTTCTCTTTTACTCACGACAAACAAAACCCTAGATTCTCTCTTCTCTCTCCCCTTATTTCGCTCCTTGCTCACTCGCCGCTCTCTCTTCATCTCTTCTAGCTCTGCCACATTCTCCACTGAAGCAAAGCTATATCTCCTCTGATTTCCATGGTCGACTGTGGATTCCACTTGCCTCATTTCTCCGAGGTTTGGATCTTCCTCTCTTTCTCTTCTCTATGTCAGATTTTATTGTTTTTCGCCACTTGTTCGCTTAGCTCCAGCCAATCAGGAACAGAAGAAATACAAGATCCGATATTGGGGTTTTTGAACCATTGACCTCAATAGCTTTCTTTCTTCTCTAATAACCGTTTAATTCTATCCCCTTTTTTCTAATGCGTATAGCTTTTTGAAACTGGGGTTTAATTCAGGTTCAATTTGGATTCTCACTTACTTTCTTGCCGAATCTTATCTCCCAGTGAATGGTTTGGCTTCCCACTTACACTCCTAGCAATTTCAAGCTTCCAGGTAATTCTCTCATTCTCTCATGCTATGTTTGGATGGAGGGTGGTCGGTGGTGTTGGAACTTAATTTTGAATTGTTTCTATGTGTAATTGCCAGAGCAAAAGAAGTGAAAACTTTATTGTATGTATGTATGTATTTGATAATATTACGCATATAGGACTTTACTGCTAAAAATTTCAGGGTTGTACAGTGCATAGCATAGTTACTGATACAATTACTTTGGGAGTTTAGCATAATCACTGATTAACTATTCATTAATAAAAAAAACTGAGTATGTTGTGTTGTCTATATATACAGCATATATATTTTTGTAAGATTAAGACATTTTATAATACAAAGACACGGACAGTAGCTTTGCATGTACCTTTGCGTGTATGTAGGAGTTTGTTGTATACAATATTTTTTATATAGCTTTTGTATAGTGGCATATATTTCGAAAAGAATGTGACATTTTGGTGCTAAAAGATTGGAAGGATAACCACACATAGATTTTGGAGTCAATTCCATCTATTTACTACTATTATAGCTGATATGTACTGTTTAATATGCTTACTAATAAAGGTTTTCCTTCTTAATTTTTAATTTTCAGCATGAATGAGAATGAGAATGAGCAGGTAGCAGCAGATTTCAATGGAGAAGAAAATGATAATGGAGGAATCAATGGAGAAGAAAATGATAGTGGAGAAGAAGATTTCAGTGGAGAAGAGTGACTTACTATTATATTTTGTGATTCTGGAATTTTTTTTGGGGGGGGGGGGGGGGGGATTTTGTAAAGATGACAAGTAATTAGGAAATTTTTGGGGCTTTGGGGTGATTTAATTAGCAAATGGTACAAATTGACAATGTTGATTTAGCAAATGACTGACTATTGTATTTTGTTTCAGCAATATTGTACTTCGGATGTTTTGGCAAATGACTGACTATTTATTAGCACATTGTACTTCGGATGTTTGTTATTTTATAGCTTTCTGCAAATTGTGAAGTTAAGTCTCGATAAAATCAGATGCATAATACTGTTGTAAGAGAACATGTATAATTCCAATTGAAATAATTGTTCTTTTTTAAGAAGTTTTTTCATGTAGCAATAAAATTTCAATCCAGACAATCAACCAAATTGGCATGGTACTTCATTTAGCAAAGGTACATAACTTTTGTACTTTATTTGTGATGAATATCTAAAACAGGTACATATCATATACCTCTGTACATGTCAATAGGTACATATCAATAAGCTATTTTCATTTGGGATGGTACATATCAACAAAACAGAAACATATCAAGTAAACATGGTACATATCAATGGGTACATAGCAAGCTGAAAAATTGTATCCATTCATGTACAGAAACAGAAGAACGAAAATAACACTAAATTGCATCCATTAATTTAGCATTCACAGTACAGAAACAACTATTTTCTACCAAATTGCAACCATTAATTAGAGCATACAGAAAATACAAACATTCATTCTAATCAATATCTTCTACCAAATTGCAACTTCATTCTAATCAAACAACAAGAAGAACACTAAAATCTACAAGAGATGGAAAGCCATTATAAGTCGTCCATGAGGTTTTAAAAACGGCAAGCTCGTTACAATGACAAAGTGGAAAGTCATTACTCACATTTGACTAGCTTTCCACGGAGCTAGAATCTACAAGAGATGAAGGTTGGTTAGAAACAGAAAATAGAAACATATCAACTAATGCAACTTATGCCGACAGTTAGTATGCACAATTGAACCAATTAATTGCAGCAATTAGAAATCTTAAGATACCAATAGCAACAAATGTTCCAGTTTCAATTGCACAATTGAGGCTCAACGTGCTTCAAATTTTACTTAATTTAACAATTGAAGTGCTGAATCATATCCCAATTAAGACCATATTCTCATGATGTGGTGCTATTTTTTCCTCCCAATTAATTTATCAATTGAAGTGATTTGACGAGAGAAACTTATAAAATCACAAGCGACAGTTTCTATAAGATGAGAATAACAAACCATATTCTCATGATCTGGTGCTATTCTGTTGGTGCAAAGATAGACAGTTGGAAGCACATCTTTTGGCGACAATGCAAAATTTTTCAACTCACTCACAAATTAACTCTCAATATTCCAGAAAAAAATTAAACTCACTCACAAATTGAACTTGCTTCCACGGGAAATGTGACCGATTGGGAGAGAGGCGATACTGACTGGGAGAGCAAGAGGCACGATTGACTGGGAGTCGGAGAGACGTTTTCTTTTGTCGGAGACGAAGAGGAGTTGCAATCGTAAGAGAGAAAGAGGTGAGAGATCTAGGTTTTCATTTTCTCGTGAGAGAGAGAGAGAGATTTGTTCAGAGAAGGGACGATTTAGTCAATAGAGAAGGCAGCGGAGCAAAATAAAGAGAAGGCACATCTTAATTTTTTAATCTAGCGTCCTAATCTGCACGGATCTTGAAGCAGATCCAACAATCTGAATTAGTATGCATTGAAGCCCCAATACATTAGTATGCACAATAGGTTTTCTCATAATATAAATACATGAAATATAGGGATATTCTTGACAGATAAACTATATATTTATAATAACGATATATTTGTAGTAATAAATAATTTTCCTCGATAATAAGTTAAGTAGATACAAGAAATGATATAAAATCGTCAAACACGTGCAATTACGAAACAGAACGGTGCAATATATTATATGCCACCGACAACATGAAAGACCAGACATGAGCAATGGAGCAATTACTCTTTTTTTTTTTTTTGAAACAGGAGCGATTACTCATTTCTGTCTTTTGCTCTCCTCGACTCTTCGTCCTTTTTTTCTTTTCGGAAATTACTTACGGTAATCAAACTGACGCGCAATCAGACAATCAGAGGAGCGCGCTCCTTCCCTCAAGTGCGTGATAGAGACAGTGGGTCTCTCTCTTTTCCTGCGCACATCAGCTTTGAGGTCTGACTTTTCACCCTTAGAATACGGAGTCGGATCCTCTGGTCGTTTTTTACAAACGACCACCTGGTCGTTTTCGATCTGGACCGTCTGATTTAATCTCAACGGTTAACATTTTTTCGGGCCTATCAATCGTGGTACTAGCACGGGGCATCTATAGCCATTAAGATTAAATCAGACGGCCTAGATCTAAAACGACCAGGTGGTCTGCCGACCAGAGGATCTGGTTCCTTAGAATACTAACATGATTTCCACGTGTGTTGGTTACCCATCTTCTTCAAAATTCATCCTTTGAAGTTTCATTTTAAATGTCTCTCTCTCTCCGATCAGTTCTAAACCCTCGATCTCTCCACCATCTCTCTCGCCCAAGATTAAGGTCCTATATCCAACTCTCTCTCGATTTCAATCTCACTGCTCTACCTTCTCTCTCGTTGCTTCGCTTCTCTCTCACTGCCTCACCTTCTCTTCGCTATCAAATGGGAAAAAAGTTGTTGCAACAATCATGGAATAGCACTAAGATCGAGGTCAGGTTTTTGCGAGTTTGGTTTTTTTGCTTAATTTAATTATTTTACAATTAAATAGAAGATCTTCCGATCAAATATGTTCAAATAGATCTAATATCCCAAAAACGGAACTAGAACTAGCGACGTACGGTCAATCGCTAATGAGAAGAATCCAGATGAAGGACCAAACAAATATTTATCACCTTAATCTTTATCATCTAGTTCAAAGAAATCTTCATTTCCTATTGATCAAAATGTTATTGTAGACCGTAATTAATTATCCCATATGTTATTATAAATCAAATATATTTTCAACTAATAAGTTACTACTTGTTCAGTTTTTTAAGAATAATAGAGTATCTATTTAAGAACAAGGGAGTATCTTATTGTTATATGGTTACAATATGTTAAATCATATGTTTTCTTTATTTTCAGTTATTTAGAATGAGTATATAAATTATAACAAGGGAGTATCTAGATGTTATATATCTTCAGTACATTTTTCTAATCATTTGTATGGATTCACTTACCTTTCTTAACAGAATATATAATGTCTAATAAGAGAGTAAATAATATACATAAGGGAGTGACTAATATATTGTAAGAGAGTAAATAAGAATTATAATAGAGAGTAACTGATATGTTTAAATTTGTAGTTGATTAAAATGAGTATCTAATATCTGCAGGTAGTAAATAATATACGTAAGGGAGTAACTAACATATTATAAGAGAGTAAATAAGAAGTATAATAGAGAATAACCAATATGTTTAAATGTGTAGTTGATTAAAATGACTACCTAATATTTGCAGGGAGTAAATAATATATGTAAGGGAGTAACTAATATATTATAAGAGAGTAAATAAGAAGTATAATAGAGAATAACTAATATGTCTAAATTTGTAGTTGATTAAAATGAGTAACTAATATTTGTATGGAGTAAATAATATACATAAGGGAGTAACTAATATAATTTAAGGAAGTAAATAAGAAGTATAAGGGAGTATTTAATATATGTGAGGGAGTAAACATTCAGTTCTGATTATGCTATTGTTTGGGAGTAACTAAATACCTACAAGAGAGTAAATAATTAGAATAAGAAAATATTTAATACGTGTGAGGAAGTAAATAACATTCATATCTGATTTTACTATTGTTTGGGAGTAACTAAATAACTATAAGGGAGTTTTAATACATGTGAGTGAGTAAATAACATTCATTTTTTATTTTGATAATGTTTTTGTAATAGAGAAGGGAGGGCTGACGACGATAGGAAGGCTGGTGCTGACGGAAGGGCGCGACAGTTGACATCTATCTTCCCGGATCAAGACATATCTCATCGATTTTCAGATAAAATATGAAAAATGTCATGACAAGATATTTTCTTGAAAACAAGTTAAAATAACAAAATATTGAAACATAAAATCTACTAAAATTTTAAAATAACACCGGTATGGAATATTACATAATTACAATTTGAACATGAATCTAAATTTATTAATAAAAAAATCAAATATATTTTCTTTTGCATTTATTAAAATTTATGATTCAGTAATTAATAAAACCAATTGATTTGAAGACCAAATATACAATTTCGTTGTTTTATTTTAATTTTTCCTTTACAAATTTTTATTATTATCACTTTAATTCGAATTTAATTTTTCCAAAATATAGGGATTAATGAAAATCAAACGAAATGAAAATTTGTAGCAAATTGGAGAGCTTATATAATTATTGTATCAATTTGGTTCAGGGGCAAACGCATAGTAGACCAAAAAGTTGCGGAGCAAAACTGGTCAAACGAGGAGGGTAGCCGGTCAAAGTGTCGAAGGAGCGCTTCATTTGGAGTAAAAATGTTGACCCTAGCAAATTGAAAAATGCGCTTCCAGTCTAGCACGTGATTTATGTCTTTTGATTGTTTGATTGTTTGATCATTTGATTGTGCTTATCAGTCCCGGGGCCGAATGCAAATCAGGAGGCTCAAATTGATAGAATATCATAGTCCAACAGAGAGAGAATTCACAGCACCAAAATTCAAGCCCAAATTGCATAAAACTTACTGTACAGAAATCCTGGCCCTTCATCCCTATCTATAGAAAATTCCAAAATTTGCTCGTGGAGGCTGGAGCAACAAAACAAAAGCCTACAACCAAAATTTGTTTTTCCGCTAAAATGTGCTACCTAATTAATCCTCAGGCCCTTACTACGTGTCTATGTGACTATGTCTCATGTAAGTAGGCCTGGCAAACGTGCCAAACGATCACGGAACAGCCCATTTCCGTTTTCGTGCCGTTTCAGAAACGGAATCAAAGTAGCTGTTCCATTTTCGTTTCGTTTTTTGAAACGACAACGAAAGTTGGTGCCACATTCCGTTCCGGTTCTGAAAACGAAACGGCATCACGTTTTTAATTTCCGTTTTGACAGGCCTACATGTAAGGAGCTGGAGCATATCTTTTGAATTCAATCATCAAATTTTTGTTAGTAGAATCAATGCTCCACCAAAAGAGGATTTACTAACTTTAAGCTGGTACTAGTATCATTTGTTTCATGTCCAATTTTTTTTTATTAAATTATTATTTTTTTAGCTTATTCCATGTCCAAAGTTATGCCGAGTCACTTTATAACGATTGGCCGTCCTTCAAAAACAAATAAATCTCCCAAGTCAAGGAACCCGACAAGCACAATTTTTTTCTTTTTAATTGGAGTCCGCAAGCAGAAAAATAAAATGTTACGCACAAGCACATATACATGCATAAAAGTAACTCCAATATGCAAATGCAAATGCGCATAAAGTCGCTCCAAAATACAAATGCCAATTCAACCCCACTCCATCCCTGTTTTCTTCCCCTGTTTAAATGTTTTCAACCTCAGGATCCTTGAAACTCACTCTCCTCTTGACAACCCAAGGTTTTGGTTCAACCGGCGTTATCTCACCGGAGTCTGTTGAAGGATTAAGGCAACGCCACCTTTTAGAGCTTTTCTTGTGCTTGTGAGATGGTTTTCTCTCTGTCCTCACTGTCAGTTCTCTGCCTTTTCCTTTGCTGCTGTCGATCCTTGTCTTCTCTCTGATGTTATACGACCGGTTGAGGTCTTGGTACATTGGAAGTGATTTTGCATATCCATCAAGAAGAGAAACTGCGATATTCAAAATCCCTTGCGGTCGGAGTGAGCTGGGTCGTCGCACCTACATAATATGGTCAGTAATTTATAAGCATAATATAATGCAGTATGATTTCTGGTACAACTGAAATTTGATTCAATTGCAACGCACAACAAAAGTTCAAACATTAGACATGGTTATTTAAATATATTGATTTGTTATGATTGGTTCTAAGAAGGCTTTGAATATACTGGGTCAACCACAGCTGTACTGTTTAGTAACGTCTTTAATTGATAAATTTGGTTCGATTGAATGCACAACAAAAAGTTCCAAAATTATACATTATAGTTAAATAATTGTTTCTGTTTACAAATGGTGTTTTATCCGCAACATAGTCTTCACAAAGATAAAAACAGAAGTTTGAAATACTCAGTAATTCTTTTGCACAAGAATAAAAATGAAAATTGAAGACACTCGTATTTCCATTATAAGATTCTTTTGATAAGCAATGAGTTTGTCAAAAAAGTAGAAAGAAAAACATTTTCATTGTTTCACACGGACTTTGTCAAAAGGAGAATGTAAATAAGATTGTGAAATTAATAGAAATAATACCTGCAGAGCATGGAATTCAGTGGCAAGGGATGGCCACAATGTGGAGAGCAGTGCACGAGCTGTGCCAAGAAGATTGTCTGAGCGAAATACCGCTCCACGTGCATAGACCTCGACATTGATTGATGATGTGTCAGATCGCAATACTGCATCCTCCACACGAAATACAAACTTCTCATTCCAAGATGGGTCAGTATATCCTACAACATCAAGCCGGCTTTTGGATTTGTGCAAAGGGTCCACCCATGCAACTGCAAATGTTTGCATCGAGCGGCCCACTGGTTGCAGGTCTTGTGCAGATATGACTGTTACCTCGAGTAAGTGGAATGTAAACGGGAATGGGGGCAGTGACGGGTAATACCCACCTTTCCCAGACCTAGGACCCAAGCCTGATCCATTAGTAGGTCTTTTTTTGAAACTGGAGGTCGATGCCCAGTCGGTCATGGCAAGGGTGGCGGGGGCCGCCACAGACATGGGTGGAGGGAGGTTGATGGTGATGTCTAGTGGAGAGCTAAAAGCAAGTGCTATTTTAGGATGGCAGTTTTAATTTGAAGGTATTTTACAGCTTATAGTGGTGGTTCTTGGGGGCATAAAACAACTGTTCCTAGAAAGTAGCAAGCAAATGATTTTTTCTCTATAATCTGTATGGTCTTTTATGAAAATTGTGGAGGTAATCAAGTTATCCTATTTTTAGAAAAAATTAGGTAAAGTCCTTTTTTTTTCAGTTCTAAACTTTGATGGAATGACAATTTCCAGGGTGATCCAGAATAGACTTCCCAATGTAACAAGGTCAAGGAAACCTGGAAACTTGGTTCTATCAGAAGTATAAAAGCATCCAACTCATATTACCGTCTTCCAAATAATTTTGAATTGAAGTAAAAAAGAGCTTCAGTGAAAATTTCTTATGAATTGAAGCAACTGGGTTCTTTTTCAATAAAGCACATAACAAATTCAGAACTGCAAAATCAAAGGAAACTAAAATAGCAACAAGAAAACAAAAAAGGTACAGAACAAAATCACTTGACCACCATAAGCCCACTTTTAACATAATTTAAACAAGAAAACTTCAAATTCAACAATGCCTCAACCAAATTTGATTTTGATGCAAGCTGACCGGAGACTATATCCTTTCTATCGAAATTTTTCCCTTTACATGCAACAAGGGTGATGTTACACAACCAGGGGACAGCCACTGTAAAAGCTTCCCCAAAATGCCCCTTATAAGCGCTGCAAACTTTCCGCACATACTTCCCTAAAGGCAACAAACTCTGGAACAATAAAGTGCTATCATCTCCATCACCTCTGGTGGGCACATCAGAGTCTGAATGAAGGTTGACCACAACCGTACCATGAACTGGATGAACCCGGTTGGCAAGGTGAGGTAAGAAATCCCCATTAATGTCCCAAAGCTTGCAAGGGAATATATCGTCCCCATCATAGGCATCGACAAAGACTATGTCATAAATATTTGGATCTTTCTTGATATAATCGTACACATCAGATACATGAATTGAGATTCGGCTTTTCAGGGTTTCATCCCATATGAACTGTTGTGTTTGGTCAAAGGAAGGGAAGCCCATTGCTTGAACTGAGGCTTCTACTACAACTGGGTATTTCCACCACATGAACATTAGAACCTAATTTATAACAAAATTGTAAAAAAATAAGGATTACCAGTAGCCAGATTTAAGGAGGCAAACTTGGGAAATTTTTCTGTTATCTTTTTATTTGATTAATAAATTTACCTTAATTGAAAATATTTTCTGTCCTTACCTGACATCCTTGGAGTAGGGTTAGAAAGATGCTCAGTGACCAGCTGGCGTCAGTTAGGATGGGTCGGGGTGAGTAGTGATAAATTCAGGCCTTGGTTCATTTGGATTAGGTCATTTTGGTATTCAGATTCTTTAAGGCTCACAGCCTCACACTGATTTCAAGTTATGTAATCAAGCAGAATTGATTGAATTAGGGTACGATCCTGTAATGTTCTGAACTTGGTTCATTTCAACCTAAATTTCTGGAATTCACTAATTTCAATCGATATGAGAATAGTTGCATTTTAGTTTCAGTCCCAATTATAAGTTATAATTATCCATGTGGCCACATTCAGATTCCAGTTGAGTTTCTGGCCAGGTCGAGCAGGTATTGATTTCATGTCAGCAGGGTTTCAGATTTTGTCAGGTAATTGGTTGTTTGGGTTTAATTCATCAGATTGCTGGTTACAACCATATTTGGGTCAAATCAGGTTAGTCGAAGTTTCAGTACATTCGCTATCCATGAGATAATTCAGGTCCTGTCAGATTTTGCTAACCCCCGGTACGATTCTTATGTAACCAATATTAAAAAAAAAAAGCAAAGTCAAATACCTTTGATTTTACTAGCGAGAAACAGTGGAATGGTACCCCCTCCATGGCCAATACACAGAATGTTCATGCTCTTCTTTCCTATAACAGCATGAATGAGATCAAACGAGGACGTGGCCAGAGCAGTCAACCCTACTGACACCATACTCTTTACATCTAACAAAAATACATATAATTTAAACACAAAATCGTAACAAGAAAAATCAGAAACCATAGAATGATATTCAATTAAACATACATGGGACAGCTAGGCAATGAGATTGTTGCATCAAGATCAGTGATCCTGGATCAGACGGCCGACAAGCAGCCATAACTTTAACAGCACTCTGATGGGTATCGTCGTTAAATTTGAGAACACGCCACTGGTACCCAAGAACCTTAAACTGACAATCTTTTTGGTTCAATTCTGGGTACATGCCGGCATATCTATGTTGGAGCCACTTCTCAGTCATCAGCCACTGACCCACTGACTGAATGTATCACAAGGTCAGAATTTCATTCAGTATTTTTTGGCATATGATATAAAGTCTGGAAGCGAGAGAGAGTAATTATACTGGTGTTGAAGCGGGATAGGCGGCGACAGAGACGATGCCATTTCCGTGGCTGGAGAGCTTACTGAAAACAGTGTGGCCTTCTGACGAAGGGTCCCACCACTCGGACGCGTAGGACCAGTCTCCCTCGTCGAAAACGTGGCGCCGGAGAACAGACGACAGCCGTCGGATCCCCCACCTGTTGCGGGCCAAGCCAGATGCACGGCGCCACATGAGATCAGGAGCGAGACTAGAACTTAAGCCCTAAACCCTGCGTAAAGCTGGAGCGCCGACTCACTTGAACAAAAAAAAATTGTTATTATTATTATTATTTTTCGACTTTTACAAATACTCGTGTCAAATCTACTAATTATATTTTCCTTAGAGGAACTCTCTCCTCTATCTAACCACCGGATTGGTAATCAATGAATATCCATTGCGTAAATCAAGCTTTTGAGATCTGGATTCCCTGACTTGGCACAGAGACAACGCACAGTATGGCATATAACCAGTACACCCAATCGATGGAGAGCACACGGTGATATGTCAGTAACTGCCTCAGGCGATGGAGAGAACAGACCGGCGAGGGAGAGCACAGACCGAGACAAACCTACCTCTAATACAATTTCAAAGTTAAAACCACATCCACCTGTGTTACATTTGAAAAGGCCCGCAAGCTGTTTGTAGAAATGCCCCACTGTAAAGAGAGAAGAAAATGAGGTTCTTCTATGTTTATCTTGGCTTCTCTCTCTCCATTACTCCAACAACCCATCTCCCGTGTCTTAAATTGCCTTCAATGTAGCTTTTCTCTATAGTTATTGAGATAACTTTATTAGTTCTCTGGTGTTTACCGTTTGCGTGTCTTTTGCCCCTCCTTTTTTCTTCTTCTTTACTCTCTAGCTCGGGTTGTGTCTATATCTGGTTTAGCTTGTTTGATCCTTCCTCTTCACCATTAATGCTGCAACTCTCCCGCTCTCTACATTGGTCCATGGAACCCGGCCGTGTACCGGACATACGTATTTCTGCTTTTGCTCTAGAACCATGTGCTAATAATCAGCTCATTAACAGTCTACGGGCCCACACCCCGTACTTGATTATAGGTCAATTTGGTATTCCTTGGGGGCAGAAATCGAAAGTCTCTAAGACCCTACGGGGCTGTTTGGATTTTCCAAGGAATTTGGGAAATTTCATCTTCCTACCATAAATTTATTATAAACAATCCAAACTCTTCACAAAGTTACACACTTCCCAATAAATTTATTCCTAAGAATTGCAACTTCCCCAAATTCCTAAGCGATCCAAACGGCCCCTATATTTGTTTGGGAAGGCCGGTGGAAAGGATTCAATGATCTGTTTGACTGACACAGGTCCCCACTCTATTATTTGCCAAGTCAAATGTGGTGAGTTCGATTTGATGCTACCTATAGGCATAGCTGGTCAGTCACAACCACAGTTACCCCCTCTTTTGATATATTCACAACCACAGCTGCCCATAGGCAATGCCGGCAGTTTGCGGACTATGACCCATGCTGATACACCGGGTCCAGTAGAAGAAACAAGGCCTATAGAATCTCAAGGATTGTGTGTGGGACCAGAGTTAGAGTCTCCAACGGTCCACTGCTTAAAAAAGAAACAGGGAATTGATGAGGTCTTTCATCAAAGGAGAATGTTGCAGGAAGCAGTGCAAAAGAAAAGGACTGACTTACTCAAATTGGATTGTCAGGACATGACAACCAAGATTGCACAAAGTGCTCCAGGTAATGAAATAACTATTACCAAGCAACCCATTATACAAGCTCAAATACCATCCATCCTTGGCCCTGTACCAACTCAACTCAAACATCTCTGTCAACTCAAAAACCAATACCACTTTAATCCCAACATGAGCCTATCTGATGAAGACCTCATTGTACAGTTTGCAGCACTTAGTGCTGAAGGGGATGACAACACTCAGGAAATTGATATCCCACAGAATGCAGTCAAAGTGTGGGACTGGAAAAATTGCATGCTTATGAAAGTGATGGGAATGAGGAACATCTTTGATGCCACTTTCTCAACTGAGCTGAGGAAAGTATGGCCTCTGCATCCTGACACAATGGTAGAGGGATTGGGAAACAATACTTTCATTGTGGAGTTCAAAGAACAAGCTGACTTATTGAAGGTGATGGCGAGGGGAATATGAATGTGCAAAAAAGACATGGTGGTGACACGACTGGTAGTGGGCCAGGTAGACCTGACTAATCCTCAAATTCATGAATTTGAAGGGTGGGTGGAGATACATGGAATCATACCTGAATTGCTAGATAGAGAAGGTTTACAAAAAGTCTTCAAAGGGGTGGGAGTGCCGGTTTCTGATCTAAAAAGCTTTTATTATGGAGGTAACCGGGTGTACAAACAGAGATTGATCATCAACATGAAGGAACCTTTGAAACCAAAGCTACCTGTGAGATACCCACAAATTGGTAGAAAATGGGTGCATGTTGTGTATGAAAACACAACTAATATATGTATGTTCTGTGCAAGGATAGGCCATGACCACACGACGTGTCCGGCCAAGTTAAGGCTCAAACAAATGAAACAGGAGGGAAAACATGAGGAGTTAGGAGCCAAACCAATACCGGAGACGGTAGTAGGGAAGTGGATAAATGACAGAGCATATGTGCCAAGAGGGGGGAGTAGTGTACACACAGCAGATGAGAGCAAAGGAGATCCACAACCGACAAGTGAGAAGGAAGCATGTGCGACATCCAATCTGGATAAGGATGCACACAGAGAAAAGAGACCCAAAAGACCTATTGACCCCAATACAGCAGAAGTAAAAATGATAACTATGGGACAGAATGGTGTGGAGGGAGAACAAGTTCAAGGTGGTAAAATTCATTTAAACTTCAAAAGGGCCAAGGAGGCGAACCCAAACTCGCCTTCCAGGTTTGCTCAATGAATGCAATCTCATGGAATTGTCGAGGCTTTGGTGGGACAAGAAAGAAAGATTTTTTGAAAGATACAATAAGAGCTACTCGGTCCGCGGTGGTATTTCTGTCTGAAACCAAGTCATCGACTAGGAGGATGGGAAGATTGATGAGAACTATGCCAGAATACAACTACTTTGTTGTCCCTTCAAGAGGGCTATCGGGAGGCTTGTGCATGGCATGGGACAATTCAGTCAAGGTTGATATTCTGAACTCTTGTTTGAGCTATATTTGTGCCAGAATTCACACAAAAGATAAACCCCCATGGATTTTAGTTGGGGTCTATGGAGACTCCAAGCATAGAACAAACCAAAACCTGTGGCAAACCTTACACCAACTGATAAATATGTGATATCTCATATTTATATGTGCATTTTGGCCGGACTTTACACTTAAATGGCAACTCAAACCCCTATATTCATTGTGCTTCGTGCTATATTTGTCTAGAATTGGGTACTGTTGTGGTTTTTTAAGCTTAGGGCATTGCTTGAGGACAAGTAAAGTTTAAGTTTGGGGGGATTTGATATCGTTATTATTTGATGGTATTCGGACCGTACTTAGCACCTAATTTACATTCAAACTATTAGATTATTTGATAAAATGCTATGTTTTTCCAAGAAATGGCTCTGCCGTCGTGTCTCTTCTTATTTTCAGGATTTTACTTGGTTTTGGTGGATTAACAAGCTCTAGATGATTTCCGGCACAAGACGAATGCTAGACGACTCATTCCTAGTGCGAAAGATGATTTTCAGACTTCAACTCGGACCGAGATGGAGGCAACTCGGACCGAGTTGCTCATGCCTTGACTCACCTCTTTTCAACTCGGTCCGAGTTGACCTCAACTCGGTCCGAGTTGAACACCGACTTATCTCATATGGCAAGTTTTCATGGATGGAAATGATGTTTTTTGGTAGTTTTTCTTGCCCTGGCGCCCTAGATCTCTTTCCTTGTGTGTGGAACCATTATAAAAGGCTCTCCCTCTGCCTAAAAAGCATATAAGCCTCCACAATTGCAATTTCTCCTTTCCAAGCTTTGTTAGCCACAGAAACCCTAAGTAACCCTAATCTCTAAGCGACGGCAGCGAGAAGAAGGTTTAGAATTCATCTTGCATCACCCCACTGCCCTAGAAGACGGTGTTGAAGCATAGAGGGAGTATTCAGTTTATTCTTCCTATGTTTTCTTCTCTATTTTTGATGGGCTTGTATCTTGTTGTTTATACTCTTGTTGTTGTTTGTTCTAGCACTATGTTAGGCTAAGTTTGAGTAGTCTTAGGAGTAAGGGAGTAGTTGAAGTTTGGATGACGATATTTGACTTGTGATATTTTGTTATGACTTGTGATTTGTTTAATGAGTAGTCTTTAATTGCTTGTTTGAACTGCTTGTTGTCTCGCACTTTTTCAGTCCGACCACGGAAGATCAGATAGTCCTCTATGGGGCGAAGAAAATGCGGATCAGATACCCCTCGAGCATCTTGAGACTCGTCGTTACTGCCCATTCCAAACGAGCGGAGGGCACTAATGCGGTTCTAAGTACCTCGAGAGTTGATTGTTTGTCGTAGGTCCTTTTTTTCCAGTAGGCGCAAGCCCCTACTGTTAATTACCTCCGAACCCAGTCACGAACTGAGCCAAGAGCACCTCTAGATCGGGATAATCAAAGTTTAAATGTCGTAAGTGGATGAAGTCCATTTTAATAAAAGGATTGTGTCTTGGTAAAGAATTTCAGGGTGAAAGCGAAGCAGAGGGACAGCATTTGAACAGTGCCATACAAACATGAATGATGTGATTTAATTCTTTAGTTTCACATTTTTCAGATATTTAGGTTGTTTATACTTTGTTATGTCAGGCTTAGTGCCTTTATAGATTTTTGAGTTCGATACTAGAAAATTTGGTATCCTAGATCGATCCTCAGTCGTTTAGAGATTTAGAGATTTTGGGATTTCGTTCAAGCCTTGAGTACAGATGTGCTATGCCTTCTCTTGACAGGAACTTAGGTGATGGCCACTGGTTGACTTTTCTTTTGGTCACTTGGGCATCAGGTTTCAGGCTGCTTCTGGTCAAACATGCTGCGAACTTGTAGAAACAGGCTGTTAGATTTGAGTCCAACACTAGAAAATAGGGTATTCTAGGTCAGTTCTCAATCGTTTTGAGGAATTTAGGGATTTTTGGGGTTTTCGTTCAAGTCGCGAGTACAGATGCGCTATGCCTTCTCTTGACAGGAACTTCAGTGATAATTCAGAATTGACTTTTCCTTTTTCTCAATCTGAACATCGGGAGGGTGTCTCCTTCAGGGCGAAACGCGATGCAGTCTTGAAGGGACGAACTTTTGACTTTTAAGACTTTATGTCACTTTAGACTTTGTGTCTTTTAAGTCACTTTTAGGCTTTGTGCCATTTTGACTTTGTGTCACTTTTAGATTTTGTATCATTTTTAGACTTTGTGTTATTTTGATTTTGTGTCATTTTGGCTTTGTGTCACTTTTAGACTTTATGTCATTTTTAGGTTTGGACTTTTAATTTTCACTTTAAGACTTTGGACTTTTGAGTTTAGACTTTTAAAATTTGTACTTTTAAACTTATTTTTGACCTTCTTGGTGATTTCAATTTTGTTTGCAAATTTTAATGCTTGACTGTGTCTGTTGTTCAGAACAAGGAATGTCAGGTGTACCTGCTGTCCAGAACATAGAATGTTCAAACGTACCTGCCGTCCAGAACATAAAATGTTCAAATGTACCTGCGGTCCAGAACATAAAAGATTTTGTTCAATTCCCTCAAAGAGCTTAATTTTTCTTTCAACCATGTAAATTTATTATTATTATTCATTTATTATGGTCATCCTTTAAACCTTTTTATTTTAAAATATTTTATATCTTGGTGTTTTGGCATGATATGAGACATCAAAATATTCCTCATATTTTCCTTGACATTTTGATATTTTATGAGAATTTTTCTGACAATATAGCTATTTTTAATGCATTTTTGAAGTTTTCTGCTTCTCAGAATTTTCTGATTGGTTGAGACTTTGATGTTTTGTGTTGTGTCTGTCAGGAATTCGTTTCATGTTGGACGCCACAGAAAATCTGGCATCGCGCGGAGGGGGTTGAGTCTGATGGTTCAGGGTTCGCCGCAGTGAGCCGTCGCGGATTGGACTCAGTCTATCAGGTGGCCCCCAGTGTCGGAAGGTGTCGGCTCACACGCCCTGTCTATTTTGTTTCCTTACCTTTTGAGCCGTTGTACCTGGGGTCCGTCCGTTCGAAATTTCGTCAAGATCCGCGCTGATCAACCGTTTCTCCTTCGTTTGTCTTCCCTAAAGAGAGACAGCTCATGGCGAAATGGGTCGACCCGTCAGAACTTCATTGACTCATTCTCATGACTTTACTACACCATCGCAGGCGTGAGAGGGCTACCTGGAGTCGCCTCACCCTCCTCTTCAGACTAGTTTTTTTCAATTTACCTTTCCATTGAGATTTCCTTAAACAAAAACTTGCTTATTCCATGAGCTTGGTTAGAGAACCAAATTAGGGATTTTTAGAAGTTAATTAAGTGGCATTAGTAGGACATCTTTATGTTCTGCATTATCCCGTCGGAGAAACCATGCTTATAAGTCCATAGGTGAATTTTATACCATTTATTTCGATGCTTCCCTCTTCTTTTTTTTTTTGGGTATAGTTCAAAACACATTTTTCAAATAAAACTGACATGCACATATCTTGCCTTTCTTTGTTCCTGTTCTTAAGAACCTGCTATATATCTATTGTATTCACTTTAACCCCTGTGTCTTCTCAGGCAGCATGAGACTCCCTTTCACTTTAAACATCACTCCTTAAATTTTGTATAATTCCCTTTTCTCATTTCAGCTCCTCTTAACTACTTGTTTATTTACTGTTTATATCGGATGCCTTTTAGGTTTAGTTTCTTTAAGTACTCAGGAGCCAGTACAGGCGTGGTATGTGAGCCTAACAGTTTGTTGATACTTGGTACCACACATTTGGGGTTCAATATCCTCAAGTCTGAGGCAGCATGGCTTAAGGTTAACAGTTCCCTCATTCTCATGATAATGACATATGACCACCAGACTTGACACTTAGGGATCTGCCATTTTACATTTTGCTCAGAATTCACTCAGAATTTTGAATCAACATTTACTGTAAAATAACTAGATACTGGAAAAGCAAACTTTCTTTATTGATTTTTTTTTTAAGACTCAGCACATGTTATTCGACATAGTTTTTTTTTATTATTTTTACTCAAATGGATAAGAGGAGTAACTTCACATTCTAGACCCTGAACTTGTCCATTATTATTATACCCCTTTTTTTAGGACTGAGCATTTCCTATTATGCTAAGGGCTTGAACTATTAAACTGGATTGTATATTGCATGTGTACGAGCATGATGTTGGTTATGACATGAACACAAATGCAAGTTAAAGCCAAAAGATAACATGGCATCCATGGAGGTGGAATCTAGGTCACACTCTCCATGGAACCAGTGGCCCCTAATTGCATATTAACAACACAAAACTTATATTGATACAAACTATCCCTACATGCATGACTTTAGAGATGCAATCAACTTTCATGGGGGTGGAATCTAGGTCACGCTCCCCACTAATCATCAATGCAAACTCTCAAGAGTAAGACCAGAAAGTAAAAGAAACATCACAAATGCATTCAATATCACTTTATTCATGTTTTTTGGAGGCCAATATAAAGGGATTACATCTATTACCTTGATAATAAACTTGATTTTATAAAATGACAGAGTTTTGACTAATTGATTGGCCTCCCTTTCCTTCTCGAGAGGTGCTTCTTTTATAGGAGATTTCCAGGGTTTGATGCCTTCATCAGCTTGACATATGGCAGCTTCTCCATTCTTCAGATCTTAATCAGTGGCTGAGATGGTAAGATGGCTCGCCGCCTTACCTCTATAATTCTTTCTTCACTTCTTCTTTTCTACTGCTCAATTGCACCCTCCAATCTCCTTTGAACACCTGGCATTTACAGGCTAGGGATGGGATGGTTGTCTTTTACTTCTTTCTACTTGCCATGTAGGATATGCATGATGGATGGGTCCTCATGCTATTTAGCATTTGGTGGGACCAGGCCATGTTTGCCTCTCTCTTATCCACTGGCTTTCCTTGGGGAGGGAGTATTTGGCGCCAGTTGTGGAGTAGGGACAGGTGGCACTCATCCATGCATCCATAGACAGTGGATGGCTTTGATGTTCTTGTGAGAGGATCAATTTTTGAGTTCCTAGCTGTGGCTAGGTAACAGTTTCTTTCCCTTTCTCAATTTGTTTTAGTTTGGGTATCCATATGGACTTTGAACTGGAGTCATCCTTAGTTGGTATGTAATTTCATTAATATCCTCTACTGTGTGCATATTTGGTCCCAAGTAAAGGGGTAAAAGTGGAATTGATATTTTATTTGCCTATGATTTACCAATCGGCTTCACTTGATTGGTTTCTCTTAGTGTTTGCTGTTTCATCCATAGTGAAAAAAGGGTTTTCCTTTTGTCAGATTTTAAGAGGGTGTTGTTGATCTCTCATTGGTTGAGGAGGACCAATTGATTTGGCACATATGAAGGAACATTTAACTATCAGATTATGTATTCCAGTTCTGATGATTGCATGTTATGAGCCTACTCATGTTTCCTTTCATCTTATGTCTATCTGGCCATCAATCCATCAAATTGTTCCTTAATTTCTCTTCTAAACGTTGGGGAGGCGCTAATACACTCTCATGTTCTTCAATTATGCCTTTAATCTGACCCATTTTAGCCTAATTATAGGTTTGTAAGGCTATGAAGGAAGGGTAAGATGGGAATATTATGTTCTTTCTTTGTTACGTATGCACTACATTCCTTTGTCTCTTATGCTTATTACTGATTTGCCCTTGGGGCCCACCATGAGGAGACCCACGCGCTGCATCAATAATTTGCGTTTTCTTCCTTTTGCAGTATCTGATCCCATCCAGCGTTAAAGGGGTGAGTTTTAATTTCACCATCTGTCCATCCACTAGATGATATGCGGTGAGATGCATATCTACCTCAAAGAGCATACTTCCATGAGCCTCTTTTCCATTCAATGCTTTTGTCACCTCCTGATCAGTGCCTTGTACTATGAAGGGCAAAAGTATCTCATGCTTTACTCATCCAACGGCTATGATCAAAGAAAATGTATTCACTTCTCCTTGTGTTGGTTATGCGCAGGGAATCTACACAGTGCTAGCCCCTCTTTTCCAGGTAGTAGACTGTTGCTATGCCCTCCATTACCCCTTTTCTGTTATTCCTTTGCTTATTTTCTGTACTGGACCCCTCCAGTTATGAGATTTTTGCTTTCTCGTCAGTTTATGCATGCATTTTCCTCTTTTTTGAAGTTCCTTTTCATCACCTATCATCTCTGTAAGGCTTCTATTTCTCCTGTAACATGAGCGTCTCTGCTTAGCGGGAGTTCCGTCATACGCAGAATTTCTGTCAGTCGAGGTTCTGAGCAATCTCTCCCTTTCTTTCGTAATTAACCTCAATTGTCATACAATTCTTTCATTGCGAAGCCACTGCAACGTCTCAGGTGCTTCAATCGATAGTTTCGCCAGGTAATTTTGCATTTACGTTTTTCCCAATTCCCACACCGTGCCTGTCATTTACCAAATTCGCCGTCTGACAATTCCCATGTTTGATGTCGACAGAGTCGTGATGGAGCCCTCTGTGCGACGGTGTACTTTGTTGGGGTCGCGGCGGCGTGCGACATCGGCGGAAGGCGGGGCTTCAGTCGATCATCGTGTTCGTTCCTCAGGTCTGTCTGTACTGTCACCCTCTCCTTTTCTTTCAATAACAGAAAGGACAGGACCCACCATGATGAACCAACGAGCAATCGCCACCTGTCTCTTTTCTCCTTTTTTTTTTTTACTGAATGAGTTCGGGTTTCGGGTTTTCAGTTTGTTTGGATCCGATCCGATAGGATGAATTTATGTAACTTGGGCCCCGCCGGCCCAAATATATGGCTCCATCTCTCTTCTTTTTTTTTTTATTTTTTGCTAGGCCTAATTGGATTTTAGGATTGGACTGGGCTTGGGCCGAAACAAATTTGATATTTCGTTATGGGTCAATCTCGCGTCCTGTTTTAATTACGGCGCTCCGTTATAGTCGTATCCGGTGATTTATGTGCCAGAACCAATTGGCAATGTATTTATAAAACTCCATTTCCCCCTTTTTTTTTTACAGCATTTTTTAGAGGTAAACACTTGTGATTTCTTAATTAACTTCTAAATGAATGGCCACGTTTAGTTAAGCCTAAGTTAGGATAAACAAGATTAGTTTAAGTCAAGTACATGGGATAAATCGTAGATCCGAAAGGGGAGATTAATTAACACCAAAAGTGTCATTTTTAGACAGTGCAAAAGACTTCTAAATATCCTTACGAAAACCATTAAACAAGTTCAAGCTAATTGTCTTTCCTATACCAAAAGTTGTGGGTTAATTAGTTTGATTAGAAGCGGTTGTTATTAAACCATTCCCTGGCCCAAAAAGCGAACGTTGAGGGTTAGTAAGTCTAGGTTTAGCCAACCAATCCTTGCATGATTCATAACAGACCAAATCAAGTCAAATCGAGTCACCTCAGTTCTCAACTCGGACCGAGATGGACACAACTCGGACCGAGTTGAAATGCTGTTGCCTATAAAACTTGGGTTTTTGCATGAAAGTGTTGAACTTTGAGTTTTAGAAGTCCAAACTAAAACGAAACCTGATCCTAAGACGTTTTTATACTATTTGAAAAACCAAAACAATCATTTAGATTTCTTAATTATTTTAATCCACAAAAACACCCAAAAATATTTATCTTAGTGCATGTTTATTTATTTAGTTTATTTTACGATTAAATTCACTCCTTTTTAATTGTCTAGCTTCAGAAAAAGAACAAGTCCGGTATTCGTTAATCCGTCCTTTGGGTTCGACCCTAGAACTAAACTACAAACGATTAGTGAGGTTAGGTCTAGGTATACAAATTTTATTTGGTACTAGGATTTAATTCCTTCATCAATATGCATGGCAAGGTCTGTATCATGGGAGATTTCAATGAGGTAGCTTGCAGTCAAGAGAAGTATGGGGGCAGTTCCACTACTAAACCGCATACATTAGAGTTCCAAAGCTTTATTTATGATGCTGGTTTGGTGGATGTTGGGTACAAAGGGCCGGCATTTACGTGGACTAACAAAAGGCATGTATCTAACGCCATCTTTCAAAGACTCGACAGAGTGCTTGTCACGGCTGATTGGTTACATATGTATCCGAATGCATATGTAAATCACCTACCGATGATTCATAGCGATCATTGCCCGATTTTACTAAGAGTAAAGAAACCCCCACATAGATCGGGTTACTTTAGAATGGAAAATTGGTGGTTGATGGATCAAACTTTCCAAGACAAGTGGATACAGACCTGGGATAGCTTGCCAGATATATCTTGGCAATAAAGATGGCGTGAGGTTCGATCAGCAATGCAAAACTGGGCTAACTCAAACCCAACCCCTAAGAAAAGGTTACAAATTATTGAGCAAAAACTTCTCCAGGTGCAGACCCAGCATCCGGGGGTAAGAGATCATAGCTTAGAGGAGCAGTTATTGAAGGATTATGAGATTGCTGAAGATCAGCACAACCAATATTGGAGACAAAGGTCGAGAATTCAATGGCAACAAGAAGGAGATAGGAACACGCGGTTTTTTCATACGGTGGCAACAAACAGACGGAGACACAACCTCATAACAATGGTGCGGAAGGAAGATGGCCAACTGACTGGGGATGAGAAGGTAATCAGACAAAAATTCATACAGTATTTTAAAAACCTGTACTGTCCCTCAGCAAATGAGAATGAGTCTCAAATTCAATTAGAGCGGGATCAGGTTTTTCAGGCCTTAGATCAAAATCCACAACAAAAAATTCCTACCTCAGCCCATCAAAGACTGACAGGAACCCCCACGAGCCATGAAATTAAGAGGGCTGTGTTTGCTATGGGCCCAGACAAGAGCCCTGGGCCGGACGGGATGACAGCAAGATTTATCCAGCAGAATTGGAAAGTAGTGGGTCATGTAATTTGTGCCCAAATTCAGACCATCTTCCTCAATGAAGAAATCCCTGATGATTGGTTACAGTGTAGAGTGACACTAATACCTAAGTCTGAGGAACCTCAAACGCCGGCGGAATTTAGACCCATCAGTGTGGGAAACCTGCTTTACAGATTAGTGATGAAAATTATTGCAATGAGGTTACAGCCTTGCCTAAAGACAGTGATAGCACAGGAGCAAAACGCTTTTGTGAGGGGGAGATGCATTGCGGACAACATAATCTTAGTAAAAGAGATTCTCCATTCTTTCTCTTTAACTAAGTACAAGCAGAAGGTGTTCATGCTCAAAGCAGATGTTAATAAGGCTTTCGACAAGCTGAATTGGCGGTTCCTTTGCATGGCCATGACCTATTTGAACATACCACAGAAGATCATTAACATAGTGGTTTCGGCGTATAGTAGAGCGCAAGTATCCATAAGTATTAATGGAAGAGGAGATGGTTACCTAACTCCAACCCAGGGATTGAGACAAGGGTGTCCCATGTCGCCCTATGTTTTCATAATATCCATGGAAATTTTATCAAGAATGCTGAAAGAGGCTTGTCAAAAAGGTCTTCTGAAAGGAGTTAAAGTGGCAGCAACTAGCCCTGTGCTGACGCATGCAATTTATGCCGATGACCTGGTAATTATGGGAGAAACGGATGATGTTGAACTGCAAACGCTGGTCTCCACACTGCAATGTTTTGGATCCATCTCTGGGTTACACATTAACCCTTCCAAATCGAGATTATGGTTTTCTAGGAGTTGCAGTGAACATACAATTCAGGTGGTACAACAAGCTTGGGGAGCCAGAGAAGTAGATGGAGAAGAGAAATATCTAGGGGTACTCCTAAACAAAAGAGGGGATGTCAAAAGAAATGGTACACTGCTGTTAGAAAAACTCAAAGCAAAACTCTCTGGGTGGAAGGCTCAAATGTTGTCCCATGCTGGAAGAATGGTCATGATAAAGTCGGTTCTGATGTCCATGCCAGTGTATGCTATGTCCTTAGAAATACTGCCGAAAGGAATAATGAAGAAAATTAATAGTTTGCTTGCAAAATTTTTTTGGAGGAAGATTGGTAAAGACAGATATATGTCTTTCATAGCTTGGAAAAAATTTTGCAAGCCTCTTGAAGAAGGAGGATTGGGAATCAAGAATATGCAAGGTTTTGGAGAAGCTCTTTTCCTCAAATTAGCGTGGTCCCTGATGGCAGATGAGAATAAATTATGGGTGCAGATGTGTAAGGCTAAATACTTTCCTGTGATTGGGTATTGGAAGGCAAACAACAATGGAGGATGTAGCAGAATGTGGGGACAAATACTGCAACAGAGGAATTTTTTCAAAGATCAGGTAGAGTGGCAGATAGGGGATGGCGCAAAGGTTCAGGCACTGTCACAACCTTGGTTCGCAAATTGGGAAAGTCAGCAAGCGACCAAACAGACTGATAGGAAGCTCAAAGTGTGCGATTTGTGGGATGAACAAAATAATGGTTGGAGAATGGATGAGCTCACAAGATTGTTCAATGCACAACAAGTTCAACAAATACTGCTTAGCCAGAAAAAACCAGATCCTTTACAGGTGGGAGGAGATAGACTTGTGTGGCACCAAACTAAAAGAGGATCCTATACTGTTAAGGAGGGTTATAAGGAAATCATTAAGAGACAAGAAGTGCAATTAACAGTGCAAACTTTTGAATGGCAGAAAATTTGGAAGTGGAAGAAATTAAGCCCGAAACTGAAAGTATTCCTTTGGAGGTTGCTTCATAAAGGATTACCAATGGCGGTAAACATGCATATCAGATTGAGGACTTTTTCTCCGATATGCCAAAGGTGTGGTCAGGAGAATGAGTTTGAAATGCACTGCCTATTCTTTTGTGAAACCTCAAGACAAGTGTGGTTTGGGTCACCGTTGGGTTTTAGGGTTGATGAATTGCCTCTAGATATTACCCAATTGATTGCAAATGTTATGGATAGATTAGATGAGGAGGGTGTTGAATTGTTTGCAACCACAACGTGGGAAATTTGGAAGGAAAGAAACAAGACAGTTATTGAGCAAGAAGTATTTCAGCCAAGAAAAGTGATTCAGAGGATAAATGCAGGGGTACAGAAGGAAATTCACACAGGTCCACAGCTAGCACAATCTAACATACAGGAGAATCTGGACAGGTATGAATTTCACTCAATGGGATGGCAAGTGCTGACTGATGCATCCTGGCAAGTCGGGGGTAAATCAGGGGGGGCATATCTGGTATTTGATAAAGGAAGATTACACTCAGTGGGTTTGCATAGTTTCAGTGCACACGACCCTTTTCAGGCAGAGGCACTGACGCTCTCTGAAGCAATGGGATACGTCTATGACAGTATCAAATTGCATGTTAATACAACAGTGCAATTTTTTTCCGACTGCCTTAATTTGGTCCAAGCCGTGTACCAAACTGATACCTCTGATCTACCTTCTTGGAGGGCATTGCCACTGGTACAGAATGCAATTTATAGAATTGAAGAGTCACAGGGCATGGCAACCATACATCATGTAAGAAGGCAGGCGATCCATCAAGCTCATGCATTGGCAAACTTGGCCAGGAGGAATGACCTGAACTATAAGGGGCAGCCACATATGGCACTGCAACAGCAAGGACAGATTCTCAGAATCATTGATGAAAATTTTTTTCAGAGGGTGCAGGAGTCACCCCCGTGATGTGTTATTTTTTGTTTAAAACCCTGGTGTTAGTGCTCCCTGCAATGGTTTTTCTTTCTGTTTGTTTCTGTTGCTTAGGTTTTTTCCTTTACTAGTTGTTTTATGGTTATTTGTACCGTCACCAGGGTCAGTTATGGATTGTATACTGAACAACTTGTATTCCTTTGTTTAAGTTTAATGAATTATGCCTACGGGCTCTTCTTCAAAAAAAAAAAAATCTACTAATTATTAAATGTAACAAAAAATAAAACAATTTTCAATTGCAGAATCTGCTAATTGGACAAGCTGATGTATATTTTCAATATTTGTGAACCTTGATTTAATGGAATCATTAAGATTGTGATAAGAAATATTTTAAACTAACTTATCTCTTACCTGACTCATTTTTTTATTACTTGAATTGATATGAATTAATAAAAAATGTTTTCTTATGAATTTACGAAAATTTAAGTAAATGAAAACTCATGAACAAAATACAGTCATAATCATTATAGAAATTATCTATACTTTTATGGATCAGTAAAAAGTACCAAAAGTTACGAAGAATAAGATTGAATATATTCAATATTTCATTTTTGTGTTAGCAAACCTTAGAGGAACATTTTTACATGTAATTAACCTAATTTGGAATTTATAGAAGATTATATGCGCATTCAAATATAAGACTAGCTATCACTTAAAATAAGCCTAACACGTTAGTTTGGGAGTATTTTGCCACACAAAAAGTTACGAAAATGGAATGAACTTGGGAAATATCGAAAATAAAAATTTTGCAAAATGAGATGGATTTTAAGAAAAATGAGTTTTATCGGTTAACTAATGCGGAATAGTACCAGAGAGTTTATTACTATGTAAGGTTACATGGCTTATGGATAATTATTCCAATCAACAAACTGAAACTTTTTTATGTTTTTTTGAACAATTAAATTTTTTATTGCTCAAATTAATTATTCATGTGAACTTATCTGGAACTTTTCTATGTTGAAATTAATTAGTCAAGATTAATTTCATTACTTTGCAATAAGTTTTCAATAAAAATTTAATGTAACTGATTGGTTTTTAGTGAAGGTCTACGGAGACTACATATACCAATACCAATTGTTATAATTACTAGTGTTTATTATCGCGCAACGCGCCATCTTTTCTGTTCCTAAAAGCTTACATCAATTGTTCATTATTGGTTGTGATAAAGATTTATAACCATTGATGGTGCTAATAATAAATATTTTTTATCGATATGTGAATAATTCTATGTTCAACCCAGGGGCGGATCTACCACCGGGGCGGGTGGGGCTAGAGCCCCACCTCACGCTGTCGAGTCCTTGGAGCCCCCCTTTAGCCCCAGCTAATTTTTTCTGCCATTGGAGCACTCAAAAGTGGGGCTGAAGACTTAAACAGAGGTTGTCAGACCCACCTAAATATTTTTTCTAGATCCGCCACTGGTTCAACCTATGACTCTACGAGGTGTTCTCACAGATATGAGGCTGCAAGTCTGAAAATGTAGGTGATAAATATTAATTCGAAAATTCGCATCAAATATTTGCGGTGTGGGTGATTGTCACCTGCTCTAAAAAAAATGATTCGAACCCAGTTAATTAAACTGATTAAGCTCATTCCTATAATAAATCTATACATCCACCTTTATACCAAAACTAACCTACATGCTTAACTAAAAAATAAATAGATGCAGAGTAGAAAATCTGTCGGAATAGTCTCAACTGAGATGAAGCTCACTTTCTTGAAATTTTCTTTTCTCACATGTTCTTTTCACTGAGATGAAGCTCACTTTCTAGAAAATCAGACAGAAATTTTGAGTCGATTTGATTTGAATTGACTTTAATGGAATTGAAATGATTTGATTTTAAAATGAAATCCAGTGATAAGATGAGTGACAAGAAGAATTGACGGAAATTCATCCGTAACCATAGAGAAGATAATCGGACGTTCTAAATCAATTCTCACTAAATTTCTTCTGTTTAGATGGGATTTGAGGGGTGAACTCCCATCAATTGAACTTCCATGGTTAAATTTTCTCATTTCCGATCAATGAATTTGGAAAGAATCGAAATTCTAATTCCAAATCCGTTCTTAAAAACACCTTTCCGATCAAAGCCTTATTCGACTAGGCGCGAGGATTATTTCTGAGGTGTATAGTCCTCAGAAGTGCGCTTGGCAGTTTGGGTATGATCAGGATACTCCTTCTTCTGCGCTTTCTGATCCTCCCGGTAGCGTTTCTTTGGCATATTGTGCTGATTTGGCCGCTTTTTCCTTACGGTTGGGGACTGGGATTAGATGTGTGGTTCCTGGTCCGCAGAGGATGGGGCGCATGACCGTTGATCATGATCGCTGGTTCAGAGGATGGGCTAGGGTTCCTCATTCTTTGAGTGCTGAGATATTGAGGGAGAGGGTTTATCCATCTTTTCGCGTTGTGCCTCCAGGCTTGGATGCTTCTCTTGGTGGTTTTAGACCTCTCAGAGGCTCATACGGGATTGACGGTTGTCTGATAGGCTCATCTCAGGTTATGGAGTATGTTGAGCCTCCTGTGCCCCTTGACGGTTCCTTCCCAGGTATTTCATTGAATATCCTATTTTGCTTCATTTGTTTGGTTATGATTTTGTATGCTCATTTGGTGATTTTCTATGTGCAGGTTTTGGAAAATGGAAGTTTGGTCATTTCTTTTTCAGAGTTGAGCGTGCCTTAGCAGGTGGATTTCTTCAGGCTGCTATGCAGGGGCCAGATAGCTACGAGCATCTCTTGATGTTTTTAGGTATTTTGGTTATATCGCATTTTGTTTTCCTTGCTGATTTTGTTGTTCCCAGCATTTACCCTATTTCTTTTTGTTTTCAGATGATGCTCTTCCTGAGGCGGGAGATGCTCTCAGTCCGGTGCATTCCTGCCCTTCCCCAGAGTATCCGGAGCAGCAGGCCATAGAGGCGGCCAGAGATGAGTTCAGGAAGCGCCGTCACGAAAGTCCGGATCCTTCGGAGGGGCAGTATGTGATCCGCCGTCGGACAGGTGAGGAGTTAAGTTCCGATTTTCCCATGGAGCCTCCTTCCTCTTCATTCCCTTCAGGTATGTGTCTTTGTTCCCCCTTTTTTTTTTTCTTTCTCTTCTCCCTTTTTTTTTGTTTAGTGTCATGACTTACATGTTGCTTCAGATTTTCTAGGCTCTTTGGGTTGGGGAAGTGCCTTACGTGCTGAGCCTCGGCCCATTGTGGAAGAAGTTGAGATGGAGGAGGTTCAAGTCGAGACAATCAACGTGCCATTTGAGGAGATCCTGCGCCCCAGCCTGATTTCTCCGGTTTCATTTATTCAGGACAGTGATTTTCCGACTCCGGATGATTCCTTGGCTATCGTTGCTGTCACTGTCTTTTCCTGTGAGACTGCTTCGGCACCGGCCATCTTTCCAGCGCTTCGAGGTCTAGGTATGTCTTATTTCACTGCTTTTTAACTTAATTTTCCTTCTGTTTCATTTTATATTTTCCTTATCATGTTTCCTTTCAGGTCGACTTTCGTATACCCTGATGGCTTTTAGCATTGAGTTTTGGGCTTTGGGGTTACGGGACTTGTGCCATTCGTACCAGTTGTCCCTTCAGAGTTTTATGAGTGTTGATGAGCTGACAAGCCATGTTATGGGTATGGAGCTGGACGTTCTAGATCATGCTTCCATCTTATGTTCAGGTATTTATCCATATTTTTCCTTGTCATCGTGATGTACATTTCATATTTTTCATAACCTTTTCCTTTTTCATTCAGGAGAGAGCCCCTCGGACAGTCCTATCCTCCAGACTCTCCATGATTTTCTTTTCCCTGAGTCGGACATGGTTCCGGAGTTTTCTGATGAGGCGCCATTGGATTACTCCGAGTGGGAGGCTCTTCTCATTGACTCCACTCCCCTAGTCGTGTTATTGCCTTCTGGTGGGACGGGTCTGCCATTGTCGCCAGATGCTGTGTTGGTTGAGCCGACAGTTGGAGTGTCAGCTCACCGGAGGGACGTTGGTTCAGAGGGAGCTTGCATGGGCGTAGTGTTAGCCCTCCCTTGTTTTGCCTCTCTCGTGGCAGACGCTTCTCGAGAGGTTGAGTTGATGATGGGTTTCCTTTGAGTAGGAGTTATGTAGCGCGTTAGCGCTTTGTATCTTTCTTTTTATTATGATTTTAGTTTTGGACTTGGTTGCTCCTGATTTTGTAACGGCCGTTTTTTTGGTTATGTGACATTTTGGACCTTTCTTGGGCTCTTGATTGTAGTTGATTTATGGGTATGGACATTATATTTTGGTGTCGCTAGGCTCATCATTTTTCGTTGAAATCCTTGGATCGCGAAGCGATCATGTTCCTTGCAAACCGCCACGCCTCTTGCTCTTTTGCATTTATGGATAAATTTGAAGAGACGCACGCTTTCTGGTGCCCTAATTTCCTTTATATATATAAGGCATCATGTGTACGTATCTCGTATCATTTTCTTCCTTTTTCTGAACTTTCTTTCTCGAACTTCATTTTCCATGGCCGACGTCATAGATCCAAGGAATCCCAAGCGTCCTAGAGACGAGGGTAGTTCCTCTGTTCGAGGCGCGCCACCTTCCAAGCCTAATTGGTCATATGACCCAGGCAACCGTTATCTGTTTCGAGACGACGAGGCTTTTGAGTGTTATCAAGGTAACATTGGTGAAGGGGGGCGTGAAGTTTCTGCCTGCTTTTTCTTTCATTCTCAAGGGCGTTTCACCACCCCCTATATGAATTTAATAACAGGGTGGCTTAATGCCTGGAGCCTCCATGGCTTGTCAAGGCTCGACACTCCTTACCATCCGGATATCACCAAGTTATTTTACGCCAATCTCCGCGTCACCTTTGACCATCATGACATTCCCTCTGCCTCCTCCTATCTTTTCGGCAGACTCTTTCACATAGGGGTCGAGGATTTGGCTGACTTGATTGGTGCCGCAGGTACTTTAAATGGCTTGTCAGTTTATGCCTTTGGAAGTTGGCCTCGTGAGCAAGGGACATACCGGGGCCATTGTGAGTGGTTCAAGATACCCAGATCTGAGGCAAGTTCTGAACTGGTCTCTACCACGCATTTGCCCGCGCTTCACCGGTAACTTTGTTGTTTGTGTGCTTTCTGCTTTGTTTGTTTCTTTTGTTTATCTCTGAAGGATAGCTTCATGACCATGAAGTTTATATGTTCCTTTCAGGTTACTTTTCTTGGTTATCAACTACATCCTCTTTCCTCAGGGTGAGTTATCAGATTTGACTCGCCCAGGGACTTTGTTCTACCTTCGCTTATTGCTCCTTAAACGCGGGAAAGCTAATCTTCCCAGCCTCATCCTCCAAAACATGCATCATGTCACGAGGTTTCCCAAGGGCCATTTGCCTTATGGGAATTTAATCGAGGCCTTGATGGAGCGGGCTCAGATTCCATTGCCTGAGATGCTGTGGGGGAATCCAATCACTGAGCGGCTTATCCTGTATCCGCGCAACCTGCTCTTGGATTTGACTTCGTTTGGGTGGGTGGAGATGGCTCATGGCACTCTGGTCCCTGACCCCAACTACCCGGTGAACAGTCACACCCTTCATAGGTTTGCTGCTGTGAATCAGTATAGTCCGGTAAGAGAGGCTTCTCCCCCTTCTCCAGACGGCTCAGCCATTGAAGAATCTTTTCCACTCCAGGAACACATAGACCAGCGTTTTAAGGAGCTGGATCAGCGACTGGAGAATGTTGAGACGGTGCTTCAGTCAATTCATAACACCTTAGAGACCTTTGCAGGGGCGATGGCCGCAGCTCAGGTGCCTCCAGTGCCTCCGATATGAAGAAGTCTCGGATGTTTGATCATTTGGTTTTGTTGCTTCATTGCTTCGTTTCGTATTTTTTTGTTGTTGTTCAAACTGTGGTAATTTTGGATGGTTTATGTTTGGTATTTTGATTTTATGATTTGATTAGGGCAATTTGGAAGCCTAATAACTCTTGGTCTATTGATCTTGGTTTATGGACATCTGTTGAGGTTTATTAGTGATTTGGTTTAGATTGTCATAGATAGCGACATCAGATATCGCTAGTGGGACAGGTATTTTTTTTGTTATTCTCCCTGCTCTTTGGTTACGGCAGCAAGGAACATACCGGTGGGACTTGTCTATTCTATATTGTTGCATCGGTAGCTAGGACCATTCCGGTGGGACTTGTTTGCTCCATATTACCGCTCCGACATGTAGAATAGACATTCTGGGTATGGCACGCAGTGGGACTTTGTGCATCATTTTCTGTTGGTTGTTTTCGGCACGGTAATGAGAAACGTACCATCGGGACTTGTCTGTTCCATATCACTCTTTTGATGTGGTGAGATGGGGCTTTCTCCTGGCTCTTTGGGTACGGCAGCTAGGAACATACCGTAGTCGGTGGTTTAAGGCCCAACACGACCATGGGCCCCTCTGGGTATTAGGATTTATGAGGCCTATTCCTTGACATGGTTGGCGGACATCAGCCGTGGTATTCTCCGTTTTCAAAGGGGCTTTCAGGTTTGGTTTGGTCTTAAATTTTTTGGTAGATTTTGGCAAGAATTACATTTTGAGTAGATAGGTTGTCTTCTCAATTTGTAACTGTTGAGGATGTGGTTTTGACTAATCCCATGGTAAGTTTCACCGTTTGTGTCTTAATTTAGAGTTCAAGACACAGAACTTTTGTTCATCCTTTAGTTCGGTGAGATGAACAGGCACCTAGTACTTTGTTTTAAGGACAAAGCACAAGACTTTTTAGGGTCGTATTTTGGGGTGTAGGCCATTTGTAAAGGAAATGTTCTATGAATGTCCATAAGGACAGAACACTCCTTTTATCTTTGGCCCGGTGGGACAGAGCATTTTGTGTACAGTTTTAGATTTTGGGCTTTGGAATTTGCCTTTTTATTTAGAGATTTGAGAATATTTAGGGAGATTTGGTTTTAATCTTTTATTTGAGCTATATTTTTAGCTTGGTCTAGTTTCTTTTGGTCACATGCTTTTATGCTTTGGAATAAGATGCATTTTTGTTGGACTTGGATTTTATTTAGGATTTCGACTTAGGGTCATTTTAGGGAATTTTGAAGGGTTTATTTTAGTTAAAGGTTAATTTATTACTTTAGGGTTTTGGCTCAGAGATACCCCATAGCGTTCAAAAGAACGGAGCACCCTGTCGAGCTTTGACCCGGTGAGACGTGAGAGAGAGATTTTTTTTTACCTAAGCGAAGAGGTGGTTGACTGCCTCGCAATTGTCTGCCCAGTCAGTTTGTTGATGTCCCCTCCTTTGATTTTGGTGAGTTGTGGAAATGTCGGGGTAGTTTTGTCCATAATACTTCTTCAGGTATCTCCCATTTATGGAGGAGACAGGATGTTTTCCATTTGAGTCTGCAAGTAGGTAGGCTCCGCCTTCATATGCTTGTTCTATGACATAGGGGCCTTCCCAATTTGGTGCAAATTTGGGACCATGGTGTCGGCCAAGGATAGGTCGCCTCAAAACCAATACTAGCTCTCCTTTCTTGAATGTTCTAGGTCTTGATAGTTTCTCATAAGCTCGCGTCATTCTGGCTTGATATAACTCCAAGTTTTGTTGGGCTGCCAGTCTCCTTTCATCCATTCCGTCCAACTCTTGCAACCTTAGTTGCGTCTGTTTAGTCAGAGGGATTTGTGCTGCCATGGCTACTCTCAATGACGGGAGTTCCACCTCGATTGGTAGGACTGCTTCTGCCCCATACACTAAAGAATAGGGTGTGGCTTGGGTTGCTGTTTTATGAGTGATGCGGTATGCCCACAATGCTTCATGCAGTTTCTCATGCCAGTTTCTTTGATTATTTCCAATGGTTTTGCGAAGGATCTTGATCAGTGTTTTGTTAAAGGCCTCCGCTAGTCCATTGGCTCTTGGGTTATAGACAGAGGAATATCTCCATTCGATTTTGTGTTTGTTGGCGAAGGCATCAATTTTGGTATTCTTGAAGGCTGTCCCGTTGTCAGAAATTATTTTCCTTGGATTTCCATATCTATAAAGCACCTGAGTGGTAAAGAACTTAACCACGTCTGAGGCTTTGATTTCACGGTATGACCTGGCTTCGGCCCATTTGGAGAAGTAATCCGTAGCGGCCAGTATGAAGCGGTGTCCATTTGAGGCTGGTGGGTCAATGGGACCTATGATATCTGTTCCCCAGATCTCGAAAGGCCATGATACCACTGTTGGATGTAGCACATTTGGGTGTTGGTGTATGAAATCTCCGTGAATCTGGCACATATGGCATCGTCTGGAGAAGTTTTCGCAGTCATTAATCATGGTGGGCCAAAAATAGCCCATCAGTTTGATTTGCACTCGCATCCGAGAGCCCGATTGGTGGGCTTCGCATACTCCCGAGTGAATTTCTTGCATAACTTGGTGGGCTTCGGTTTTCGATATGCATCTAAGCCATGATCCTTCATAGGATCTCCAATAGAGTGTGTTGTTCACATGTACAAACCTTAGGGCCCTTTTTCTGATTTGTTCCCTAATGGCCTTGTTCACAGGTAATTTTCCTTGTTGGAAGTAGTCGAGAAAGGGTTGTCTCCAGTCCTCTTGGTTTGAACCCTCGGTTGTCATGACTTGTGTGATTTCCCTCCATTCTTTTTCATGTTCTCTTTCGAGTGCTTGGATATCAGTAAACAGGGTTCCTTCTTCCTCGTTTCTTTCCTGCGGGAGGCAAGGGGACAGGGATCTCCTGCGATGGACAAGGACTTGGATTTCTTCCTGACTCGGGTCACTGAGTTCATTAGCCAATCTAGCCAATGCATCTGCTTTACCATTCGGTGACCTTGGAACTTTCTGGAAGGTAATATATGTGAATTTGGCCATCAACTCAAGGGCCTTTTCATGGTATTTGACCAATTCTGGTTTTCTTATTTTGAAGAGGCCTTCGATCTGACTCAGGATGAGCTGAGAGTCTCCATAAACTTCCAACTGCCCAATACCCATTTGAAGGGCAATTTCAAGTCCAGCTATTAGGGCCTCATATTCAGCTTCATTGTTTGTGCATGGTTCGGTCAAGCTCAGAGCATGTCGGAGAATGCCTTTCTCTGGGGTGACAAACACCAGCCCCACACCGGCTTGTCGTTTTGGTAAGTTTGGTTTGACTGCTGGCTGGATGGAGGATGATCCATCAAAGTATAGCTTCCAGCAAGTTTTGTTTTCCTCTACCTGCATAGCCTCCTCATCAGGGAAATCGCATGCTAGCGGGGAGTCATCAGGTATAGGATGAGCAGCTAGGAAGTCAGCTAGTGCTTGTCCTTTAATAGCCTTTTGGGGTGCATATGTTATATCAAATTCCATCAGGGCCACGGCCCACCTTGCCAGCCTTCCAGTAAGCATAGGTCGGGTCATGAGGTACTTCAATGGGTCAGTTTTGGAGATTAACGTGACTTTATGGGCCAACATGTAATGCCTGAGCTTTTTTACTGCAAAGATCAAGGCTAGGCAATGCTTTTCGATTGGTGTGTATGCATGTTCTGCCTCCACGAGCATTCTGCTGAGGTAATACAGGGCATTTTCTTTTCCTTGTTCATTTTCTTGGGCAAGTAATGCCCCCAGAGATCCGTCCAAGGCGGTGGTATAGAGAATAAGAGGTTTTCCCTGGATGGGTGCCGCCAATACAGGAGGTTTTTGCAGATATTGCTTGATATCATCAAAAGATCTCTGGCACTCCTCATCCCATTTGAAGGGGACATCCTTTTTGGTGAGCCTGGTAAAAGGCTTGATTTTGCCTGACAGGTTGGCTATGAACCTTCTAATGTATGCCAAGCGCCCTTGGAGAGACCGGAGTTGTTTGAGTGTCCGTGGAGGGGACAGTTCTTGGATGGCTTTGATTTTATCAGGATCAATTTCAATGCCTCGGTGCCGCACTACGAAGCCTAGAAATTTTCCTGATGACACCATGAAGGCGCACTTTAGGGGGTTGAGTTTCAGAGTGTGTTGTCTTAGCCGATCAAACATCAGCCTCAGGTTCTCTAAGTGTTGTTCATGGGTATGGGACTTTACAACAAGGTCATCTACATAGCACTCTACTACCTTGTGTATGAGATCGTCAAAAATTTTGGTCATGGCTCTTTGGTATGTGGCTCCTGCATTTTTAAGGCCGAAAGGCATGACTTTGTAGCAGTAGATACCAATTGGGGTACGGAAGGCAGTGTGCTTTTGGTCACTCTCATCCATTTTGATTTGGTTGTATCCCGAGTATCCGTCTACAAAGGAATATACCCCGTGGGACGAGGTGTGGTCTATTATAATTTCTGTCACTGGTAGTGGGAAATCATCCTTGCGGCAAGCCTTGTTTAAATCCCTGAAATCAACACAGACTCTGATTTGTCCGTTCTTTTTCTTAACCGGGACAATGTTAGCCACCCAGTCGGGGGTTTCTTCTTCCCTTATGAACCCGGCACTGATGAGCTTTTTGACTTCGGCTGTCACCTTTTCCTCCAGCTCGACCCTCATCCTTCGAGGTCCCTGTTTGACCGGCTTGAGTTCCTTGTCAATTTTGAGTTTGTGGACTGCTATTGCTGGATCTAGCCCGGGCATTTCACTGTAGCTCCATGCGAAGCAATCTTGGTATTCCTTTAGCAATTTGGTCAATTCATCTTGCATCTCCTGAGGGAGGGAGGTGCTAATGAATGTAGGCTTTGGGTTTTCTTCTGTACCTAGGTTGATTTCCTTCAATTTGTCGATGGTGTTTTGACCACCTTCTTCTAACTCCTTTGGTGCATTTTTGGCTGCCAAAATGAACTGTTCTGTTTCTGGGGGTTCCCTTTCATCTGGGGTTGTTTCGCCCTCCTTGATTTCAGTGATTGTTATGCGGTGGCAAGAGTGCTGTCGTGGTCTTTGAGGAATATTTGACCCTGAGCTCTTGGCTTGAGCTTTGAATCCTAGACCCCTTGTGTTAGCAACCTTCCCATTGAGCTTTGTGACTTCATTAGAGTAGCCATTCCACATGTCTCGGAACATTCTTGCCCGCTTTTCGGGAATGGGCTCTAGGCATTGTGCTTTACGGAACAATTCAATCAACCGGGCGCTGGTGGTGTCTTGAAGCTGAGGAGGAATCCCCGTTTTCCTGGTTTCTTCTACAAGCCATTGTTCCCAGTTTTCAGAGTTTGGCACTTCATTCTGGTGTTCCATTTCCCCCATTTTGACAAATTGTATACTGGGATGAACAATGTGCCCTGTTTCAAGCTTTTCTATTTTGGGTGGGACAGTGAAGGTTTTGAACGGGATGACCTCTTCACTTTCCCGAGGTGTTAGGTCTTTACAGTGTTCTAGGGGTAGGATTTCTATGGATAGAGTATTTTGCTCCTCGCCCTCACTGGAATAATTTGACTGCATTCGAGTGGGTAAATTAATGTCTTCGGCCGTGCCTTCCGACGATCCCGTCTCACTATCACTACCCAAGAGCATTTGTGATTTTATGGCCGCTTTGAGCACAGCATTTTTGACTGCTTCTTTCACGATTTCAGGAGAGGGTTTTTCTTGTTTGGTAGCTGCCCCCTTTCTAGACTTGGGTCTGTAGTATTTGGCATCATCCAATTCGGCTTCGTGTGCCTCAAATGGCTGATCATCCCCTTTGATCACATATTGTTTTCCGTCTTTGACATATTTAATGCACTGGTGTAGAGTGGAGGGAACCAATCCATTGGCGTGGAGCCATGGTCTCCCTAGCAGTGCCTTGTATGTGGTATCAGCTTCGATGATGAAGAATTTGACTGGAGTGACCAGGTTCCCAAAGGTAATATCGATCACTGTGGAACCAAGAGCCTTTTGGTATTGGTGGTTAAACCCGTGGATCCGGATTTTATCCTTCTTTGTCTCTTTAATGCTGAGTGACAGCTGCACCAGCGTTTTTAGTGGCATGATGCTGATCGAAGATCCAGGATCAATAAGGACTTTGTTGATTTTTCTGCCATAGATGGTGCCTGTGGTATACAGGGGTCGATTGTGATCGGCCGTGCCCGCCATCAGGTCCTCATCCGTGAAGGTAATGTATGGTTCCTGGTCCATCTGCATCACCTCCTCACGGGTTTCTTGGGCAAAATAGGCCTGGAAGCTGGCAGGGTTCTGCAGTGCATAGATCAAGGCGTCACGCAGTTCCTGAGATACCATTAAAGCATCGAAGACACTGAGCAGTGAGGGAATTTTCCGCAAATGAGCAACCACATTGTAGTCTCCCACAGACATCCTGGGTCTGCCATCGGACCTTGTCTCACCCTCTGCTGTTGTATTATTTCTGTTCCTTGCTTCGTTGTTAGTTGTTTCTCTAGGAGGTTGTCTTTCAGGTGTTCTAGTGCCCGATCTTAGACTGACATTGCAGTGATTTTTCATGTTTGGTCGGATTCTAGCAGAGACCTGCCGAACCAGGTCGGACACCTTATTTGGCTTTGGTGGTGATTTGATTTCTCTTTCCTCCGTCTCGCTTTGGTCAGTATCACTCCCCAGTGGTCTGACTGCAGCGAAGTTGATTGTCAGCACAACAGGCTCCTCTTCTGAGCTACCGTACTGTAATTCCCCCTCAGTATCATGTTCATATTCAGAGGCGGTTTCCTCGTCAGAGGCTTGAGAGTTTGCACCCCGGGTTATGGCGCGGCACACCTCGTCGTCTGTTTCTTCATCTGACGGGTCATTGTCATTCCAAGGCCATGTCAGGCATTCCTCTCTGGAGTGCCCCCAGACTTGGTGGTATCGGCAGTACGCCTTTCTTCCGGCATCATTTTCTTTTTTTGCTTTATGTGGTTTTGGATGTCTATTTGTGGTTTGTGCCCGAAGTGCCCCATTTTCAGCTTCTGGCATTTCCCAGGGGTTTACACGATTTCTGTGTCTGAAGTGCCCCTCGGAACCTCCATGTTTTGGTTTTAGTTTCCCTATTATCTTAATTTTATGTGGTAATTTGTTGCAAGGAGAGGTGTTATCGAGCTTAACCAATTTCATTTTCATGTGGTATTGCCCTGCTTGGTTTTGTTTATTCCTCGCTTGTTGGGTTGAATTGGTTTCGGCATTTCTGTGTCCCAGATGGCCAGACTCACTCCTCATGGGAGGACATACCCACGCGCGTGAGCTCTCACCTTTTTCTCGCCGGCTTGTTTCAGGCCTCTCAAATGAGTTGTTATGGAACCGAAGGTATTTTGGTTTATGGTAACGATTTTCTGTACTGACTTTCTCTTTTCCTTTTCCTGGGGGATGATTAGTTTTGGGTTTTGGCCTTTGTCCTTCTTGGATGACAATGCCGGCCTCTCTCCTTCTTTGTGGGAGATCTCCTGAGTTGCCTGAGGTAGCATGGTCGGGTTCCATGGCCTTTTTCCGCCCTGCCCCCTGTTTCTGGGTACGGTCTTTCAATGCTTTGAGTTCTGCCTCTATTGAGATCCTTTCCTTCCGCTCAGTCTTTAGCCTAGCTATCAGGGTTTCGACCAAGGTTTGTATCTCAATATTTTGTCTAGTCATCCTTCTCAGAGCATTTGTGCAGAAATCCAGATCTATCAGAAGTTGACGCTTTTCCCTTGAAGTGAAGGTAGCGCCATTTTCTTCAAATGGTTGTTGGACTTGCCCCCTGTCTAAAGCGGTGCTTGATTGTGCTTGCTTTGACCTCGTGTGGTGGGCGGGGCCATCTGTTATGACTCCTTGGGTTAGACCTTGGCCTACATGAGTTGCTTTCCTTGAGCTGTCCGCCGCGCGTGATTCAAGCGGACTTTCTTTTGGCTTGGCTGTTTTCTTTTGCGTGAGTTTTGGTTCACTTTGCAAGCTGTCGCCTTGGGTTGTTGGAGGTTCCTCCTCTTCACTATCTGTGTCAGACTCGCTCACAGTGATTGCCCGACAGCTTTCAGAAGTACCTTGCCCCTTGGCGGCATTCTTTAATTTTTGCGCATCGGCGATGGTTTCCTTTTGGATGTTGATGAACACTTCGGGATCATAATACCCTTTTATTGTGTCATCTGCATAATGTCTGGGCCATGTATTGGGGATGGGGTAGTGAGGAGATGGCTCACAACTTTCTATACCCTCCACGATTGGCGCTTGCCGGAACTGTTGGGTGATTTCCGCTTCCGTTTCCAAATTTTGATTGGTGGTAGGGAATACCAGTTTTCTGATTCGGCCGTATTCCAGTGAGCACACCTCCCTTCGTGACCTGTTATGCCTTATCTTTTCTACCCATGGTAAAGAAGAGGCTTGTATTTCACCGGTTCGCTTAGAACTTGTGGGCAGTCGATTTCTTGGCCAAGGATCTAGGACAAAGGGTTGCAGGTCGACCAGGTAAGGGTGTTCCGGTTCCAGCTCGTCATCACTCCCTTGCCATCCGACCCTCTTGCTGGGTTCCTCAACTCGGTTGACCAAGTGGTTCATCCATCCAACGGGGTCAGCGAGGGACTGGTACTCTTCTTCAAGAAATTCTTCTTGTTCAGGTTCTTCCGAGCCTGAGTCATCATCAATGGTTATCATTTGGCATGATCCAGAGTTTTGGTCTTGGTTTTCTCCTTGGCTTTGGTTTGAAGAGGCGGTGTTTTCAGTTTGGTCATCAGTAGAGGTAGCGGCTGCCCCCTGTTCAGTGCTGGCATTTTCCTCTGCCTCTGGTTCAGCGGATTCATTTTCTACATCCGCTTCTTCAGTGGTCGTGGCTTCCCAGATCTGGTTGACCATTTGCCGCACTATTTCTCCCAATTCCTCAAGAGTAAGGTCAGGTTGGCCTGGGATGTTAGGGATATGGATATCCAAATTTACCATTCTTGGTTGCCGCCCTTGCAGATCGGCAGGGTCCATTTGTTCAGCAGGATCTAGCACGATCTCATAGTCATATGCTATCTCCTCTGGGTTAGTTTGATTTTCTTCTGTGGTTTCGGCCTGCGGTTGTGGCACTTCGGAGGACTCTCCTTTGTCAGAGTCATGATGGCCAACTCGATGACAGGTAGCATCATCACGAGAGGACTCGCCTTTGAGCAATTTGTTCTTTCCTTTATTAGTTCCTTTGTTTCTTCTTTGATATGTTATTATTTCCTTCCCGTTTGCTGGCTTCTTTCTCCTTTGGTATACTCTAAGGGCTTTAGGACTCTTGACTTCTTCCTCATCATCCTCAGTGGGACAATAAGTATCATCATCACTGTTTACCCTTAAGTTTCTCATGAGTTCGCTGGTTGTCATGGCCTCGGTTTCGGCGATGGCTTGCTCCAGCTCACGCCGCACATTTTCATCCCACTCGGGTTGAGGCCGGACGGTCATGCGAGCGTTCCTTCCTTGTTGTCTTCTTTTATTACATGGTTTCAAGGAAGGCTCATCATCGTCCGTCCATGCTGCAATTCGGGCGGAGCGGTGATCATAATTTTCAGACTCAGAATCATCAGAGCCTGACCCGCTGATGTAACGACAATTTCCAGCTTCGGAACCGTCATCGTCGCTGCTATCATTGTCAATGTCATTTGAGATTTTGTACAACCTTTCTATTTGTGCCCGAAAACGGGCGGTTTCCCGGGGATGAGTTCTCCTGAGCCTTTCATAACTGGCTCCTGGTTGTTGTAACATCTCAGCATGCTGAGCTATAAAGTTTAGGAATGCAGGGTCTTCTCGCCTCAGATGTTCCATGTATGAGAGGATCCTGGTTGCTTGTGAGATGTTTAGTCCGTCGAATGCTGAGGTTATGTCGGCTGGGGGACCAGACCCAGATGCCATCAGGATTGAACTTCCTTGGAGGGTGCTTGGTTGAGGTTCTTCGTGGTCAGATTCCACCTCAGGCTCCCTTTCTGTCTCTTCTTCATCGCTATCGGATTCGCTATTTTGGGCGTTTCCATCAGATGTTTTTCCGCAGAAGAAGAATCGCGGAGAACCTCCGCTATCCTCAGAGTTAGAGCACCGGGGAGTTTTGCCTTTGTTAACCTCTTTTAGGACGGTTGCTATGGCTTCTCTTTCAAATTCCTCCGTAAAGTCTGGATCTTTGGGGTGGGTAGCTCGGCGGAAGGCCCTTGGGTCTGTGATTCTCAGTTCCCTGAGCTCAGACACATACCATTCTACCAGGCTGTCTTGTTCATTGTATTCCTCTTCTTCAGGGACTTGCTGGGAAGACTCGCCCTGAGCGGTATCGACCTGGTTGGAAGTCTCAACTGCTTCTATTTGGGTGGGGTATGTCACCTCGGCCCTGGGACCTGATGTGCGCCTGGAACGCCGAATCCTCCTGGATCTACGGCGTCGGGCGGTTCTTGGTGGGGTTGTTTCTGGACTTATCTCTCCTTCTTCACGCCCCGTCTCATCAGCTATTTCTCTTACAGTCCTGGTTATAGCTTGCCTTTCATATCCCTGGTACTGTTGAGGATTTTCGGGGTTTAGCATACCATGGTAGCCTACCGGGTCTGAAATTCTTAGGTTCCTGAGGTACTGGGAGAATTCATCAGATTGGTCCTCCTCAGCTAGGAAAGTTTGGTTGTCTTGGTTGAGGTGGGCTTGGTTGCCCATGTCGTTTCCATATTCTGCGAGGTCAGTTTCAGTAACCTCGATGTTTTCCCAGAGGTGTGAGTCCTCCGTGCTTTCCAGATGTGCACGCATGATTTCAAAATCTGTGGGGTGGTTTGGGTCTGGGTCTTTCTTGTCCCATCCATTTTGCACCACAATATCCACTGCGGCTTTCTTTATGGCCATATTTTCAATTTGTTGCTCATAGGTATCCGAGTCTGACATGTCTTCTATCTCCTCGTCAACCCTTAGCTCCTGTTGGAACAAGTCAGGCTCTTGGATTTTTAATTGCATTAGGAAGTCCACATACTCTGCCACAGCATTGAAAGAGATATGTGGTAGCGAATCATCGCCTTCTTCCTCGGCTTCTTCTTCAGATTCCCCAGCATCACTCAGATATCTGCAGTGTTCTGTAGGTCCTTGATCTTTTCGCTTAGGGATGTTAAGGGGTATTTCCTTGATCCAGAACTTATTTGCCAGCCATAACGCTAGCCATTGGTCCACATCATCACCATGTATGAGCTCTTGGATCCACCAGGATGGGTTTAAGGCGATTTCTGCCTCTAGGATGGGATGAAGGTTGGTTTGGCCGCACCAGTAAGAGAGGTCTCTCCATTGTTCCCTTGCTTTCATGTATATTTTTATCCTCCTGTAACTGGCAGGTTGGCACCCCTCCAGCTCCTTGTAGAAGGCATCATCATCTTCTTGTGGGTTTTGGTTTGTGACCGCGGCAGAGAGAACGGCCTGTGTGGCTTCCTCTATTTGCGCAATCATTTCCATTTCCTCTTCTTTAGTGAGTTTTTCCTCTTTTTCTCCCGAGTTATCCTCCGGGTCTGCATTTGTTGCCGATGTTGAGATGGCATTGCAGGAGATCCCACCAGAGTCACCACCTCCTCTTTCTTCATCACTGTCAAAGTTGCTACCAAAATCGTAGCTTTCGTCTTGGCTAGGAGGGTCCGGGTCAGACCATTCATATTCCTCATCAGTGAAACCGGGAACATCTTGGGCATTTTGGGTATCGGTGGAGGTGGAGGCCTCTTTGTTTACTTGGTTTCTTACAAAACTAGTCACAGCAATGGTTTGTTTCATCAGATCGGACACATGCTCTGCCAATATTGCAATGGTTTCTGGTGGAATCCCTGATTCTCCCTTTTTCTTTGGTATGACAAGGTTGAACCCCAGATTCTTTAGGCTTGGGACACCTTCTGAATCTAGACACTCGTCATGAATGTCTACAAACACTTTGCGATCTTGGCCATTGATCTTAAATGGCAGGGTCATTCGGTCCGGCTTCTTTCCTTTGCGGATAAGGGCCTTATCCAATTTCTTTATCTCAAGGATCTCTTTCTTTTTCTTTCCTGATTGGGTCATGGGTTGAACAGTGACCGTCGACCAGGTATGTTGGGTTGGGACTGAGTTGGATGACGACTCAGTGAGGTTTTGTTCATTTGTTGTTGAGGTTTCGGGAGGTCTGGCGTCTGCCTGTGCCGGCTCCTGTTGGTCAGAGGGTCCTTCATGTTCTTCCTCATCGCCTGAGACATGGTGGCATGCGGCTGTCCAGAACTCCTCTTCTTTCTTTTCTTTTCCTTCGCCTTTCAACTCCTGCCACACTTGTCCGCTAATTTGAGCTGCGACTTTGGGGGAAATGAAATCGGCGAGGGTTGCTTGTGTTGGTTTTTCTTGAACATAGGGATCTTTGACGGTTTCAGGAGAGGTTTTCCTCCAGAATGCCTGTCTAGATCCCGCGTTACCCGTTGTTGTGTTATGGGTCATCGGTTTTGGTTGTGTTTTCATTGGTTTGAGTCTCTTTGGGACTACTGGTATAATAGGGCTTTTCCATTTGAGTTGAGGTTCGGCTTGTAAGGCTCTCAACTTCTTTCTGGTGTTTTTGTTCAAATATACGCTCCATGTCGTGGGCGGTTTTCCGTCAGTAGAGACCGAGACACGACGAGAACTGGCACTTGGGGTTCCGTTCGAGACGGCATGAGGAGCCGGTTCCTGCCTGGCATCATCATGAAGAGAGATTGCTCCTTCTTGGATTTTCTGTTCGAGCCAATCCTTGAAGACATAACAATCCTCTATGCTGTGACCCAGCACCCTGTGATACACACAGTAGTTAGGGTGGTTCACTTTGTCCTCTTCCTCGGGCCTTTTGCATTGGGGCAACCGAACCTCGAGAACTTCCATAGCTTGTCTGAACAGCTTCAGAGTTTTCTCCTTTTTGAATGAGTAGGGCTTGCTTTTCAGCTCCCTGAGTGTTGGCCTTTGAGGCCTGGACTGTGAATTCCCGTCTTTGGCTTCACCATTCTTTCCCCATTGGGCACTACCAGTGCCTTCAGCCTGGTTAGTAATGGCTTTGACTGCCTTTGTGGTTTTGACTTCCAATTTCTTTCCCTTTTCTTTGTCCTTTTCCTTAGTGGAATAGTATAGCTGGTTCATTTCAGGCTCCACTTCCTCGTATCGGGCGACCATGGCTACCAAATGTTCAAAGGTGGTGACATTGTGTCCCACCATCCATACTTTCATCGGTGCATGGATGCTATTCAGAAGCATGCGCACCGCCTCAGATTCACTTATGTTAGACTGACATCCTGTGTACATGGTTTCCCACCTTGACACATAGTCGGAGACAGACTCGCCTTGTTTTTGTCTGGCATTGACTAGGTTGGTAACAGAGACCCGATGCGGGGTCGTCCTAAACCTCGCACAAAAGGCATTTGCCATTTCTTTCCAACTTTTGATGCTGTCTGCCTCAAGAGAGGCATACCAGTCGAATGCTACTCCAGACAGACTTTGTGAAAATTGCCTTAGTAGCCATTCCTCCATTCGAGCAGTGTTTCCACAGGAGGTTATGAAGTGTGATAGGTGTTGACTTGGGGTGATTTTGTTTCCAACCCCATCAAATACCTTGAATTTTGGTACTACATGTCCCTTCGGGTAATCCAGCTGGTCAAACTTTGCAGGGTAGGGTCGACCTGTGAAATTGACGGACAGTTGAGTGCCCCCAATCCCTAAAGACTGCAGTTTCTGTTCCATGGCTCTTTGCATCCTTTCCATCATATCCTCAGGGTCAATGACACTGGTTTCTTTTCTTTCAAGCAACTCCTCTTCAGAGGTTTCACTGGAGCTGCTATCTTTTTCCCGCACTATTTTAGAGTGGGATTTCTTGGTTTTCTTTTTGTTTTTGGATTTTGGTTTAGGAGCCATTCCTTGTGTTTCGGTTGATTTGGGTGTGTCGTTGTTTGAAACAACATAGCTTGGGCGTGCCCCCTTTTTGGCTATGTGTTTCTGAACTTCCGCGCACGCCGCGGTTACTCGAGCATTCTCCGCTTGGAGTTGCTCAAGTTGCTTTGTTTTCTCTTCCAGCTCCTTGCGAAGCTGGGCCATCTCATCAGATATTTCTTCGAGGATTTCAATCTCCTCATCAACATCTTCGGACGAACTTCCATGGTCCGGGTTTGGATCTTCTTCATCGCTTGCGATGTTATCAGTGGTTTGTTGGACAATTTCCTCCACTACCGGGCTGCGGTTCCTAGGCCGCCCTACCCGTTTGGGAGGTTTGGATGCTGAAACTTTTCCTTTTTGCCCTCGCGTTTCCACGGGGACACTTTCAGAGTGAGGCGGCTCCTGAGAACCTGTTCCGACCATACGGACTTCCGCCGTTTCCTCATCGTCATCCTCATCGCCGTCAATTGACACATGATATACTGAGACAGAATCAGCATTCCGCCTCTTCCTCACCACATATTTCTTTTTGGTTTTATTTTTTATCATCTGACTCGCCACCTGGCTAGCCAGAGAGGTATCTTTTCCTTTTGGCACCCATCGCTTGGTGCCCCCTGTGTCTTGCTTGGGAGCGGGGATGAGTTCCGGCTGCTTGGGCTTCCAGACCTTCTTCACTTTTCCTTTGGCCTTCATTGAGCGGGCATTAGGTTGGAGTGGTGGGAAGGTAAGCCGGTCAAAGACTGAAGGCGGGTGGGCCACAGTCCTTTTTTCGGACGCACTATAGTCCGCATCTCCCTCTCGGTTGTCCTCACGATAGGGAAAGCGGAGCCTTTGATGCGCCGGAAACTTGAGCCTGTCCTTGATGGACGGCTTGTCGGGGTTGGCAGGGATTGCAGTGACAATCCTGCGGGATTTGCGGGATCTTTTGACAATTCTGAAGGCTGCGTGAATGGCCTCTACTGCCTTGTGTTTTGGGTGGGTCACCTTCTCTGTCTCGGAGACTGGGGCGTACATGGGGAGCTCCTAATCCTCTCTAAGGCGCATTACTTCACCTCCCTTTTTGAGCACATGCAGGGGGGCGAAGGTGTTGCTGAGGGACAGATCAGTGATGGTATCGGGTTGTTGGACCAGGTGGAGAGCTTGAGCCCTCGAGATCCTAGTCCTCTTCTCTTTTTTGAGTTTTGGGGCTGTTGCCCCCTTGATGTGGGTGTTTGCCGCCCGACCCTTTTTGGTGTTAAGGGCAGGCTTTTCAGAGACTTTCACCGATGCTTCATCAGCAAGCATCACAGGGGAGATTTGCACAACAGCTTGGACGGGCACATAGAGAGTCCCGGTTGCTGCTGCCTTCCTGCTGCGAAGACGCTCGCCTTTCACGATTTGACTCCAGGTAAACATGATTCCTACAATGGAGAGAACTCAGAGTCAATCATTAGTATTTTTTTTTGAATGTTATGGACTTAATTCCATCTGTACATTTAAACTTTGATTATGCCCTGATGAGAGGAGAAAAATGTCCCACCGGGCGTGCCAGAATCTGTCTCGCACTTTTTCAGTCCGACCACGGAAGATCAGATAGTCCTCTATGGGGCGAAGAAAATGCGGATCAGATACCCCTCGAGCATCTTGAGACTCGTCGTTACTGCCCATTCCAAACGAGCGGAGGGCACTAATGCGGTTCTAAGTACCTCGAGAGTTGATTGTTTGTCGTAGGTCCTTTTTTTCCAGTAGGCGCAAGCCCCTACTGTTAATTACCTCCGAACCCAGTCACGAACTGAGCCAAGAGCACCTCTAGATCGGGATAATCAAAGTTTAAATGTCGTAAGTGGATGAAGTCCATTTTAATAAAAGGATTGTGTCTTGGTAAAGAATTTCAGGGTGAAAGCGAAGCAGAGGGACAGCATTTGAACAGTGCCATACAAACATGAATGATGTGATTTAATTCTTTAGTTTCACATTTTTCAGATATTTAGGTTGTTTATACTTTGTTATGTCAGGCTTAGTGCCTTTATAGATTTTTGAGTTCGATACTAGAAAATTTGGTATCCTAGATCGATCCTCAGTCGTTTAGAGATTTAGAGATTTTGGGATTTCGTTCAAGCCTTGAGTACAGATGTGCTATGCCTTCTCTTGACAGGAACTTAGGTGATGGCCACTGGTTGACTTTTCTTTTGGTCACTTGGGCATCAGGTTTCAGGCTGCTTCTGGTCAAACATGCTGCGAACTTGTAGAAACAGGCTGTTAGATTTGAGTCCAACACTAGAAAATAGGGTATTCTAGGTCAGTTCTCAATCGTTTTGAGGAATTTAGGGATTTTTGGGGTTTTCGTTCAAGTCGCGAGTACAGATGCGCTATGCCTTCTCTTGACAGGAACTTCAGTGATAATTCAGAATTGACTTTTCCTTTTTCTCAATCTGAACATCGGGAGGGTGTCTCCTTCAGGGCGAAACGCGATGCAGTCTTGAAGGGACGAACTTTTGACTTTTAAGACTTTATGTCACTTTAGACTTTGTGTCTTTTAAGTCACTTTTAGGCTTTGTGCCATTTTGACTTTGTGTCACTTTTAGATTTTGTATCATTTTTAGACTTTGTGTTATTTTGATTTTGTGTCATTTTGACTTTGTGTCACTTTTAGACTTTATGTCATTTTTAGGTTTGGACTTTTAATTTTCACTTTAAGACTTTGGACTTTTGAGTTTAGACTTTTAAAATTTGTACTTTTAAACTTATTTTTGACCTTCTTGGTGATTTCAATTTTGTTTGCAAATTTTAATGCTTGACTGTGTCTGTTGTTCAGAACAAGGAATGTCAGGTGTACCTGCTGTCCAGAACATAGAATGTTCAAACGTACCTGCCGTCCAGAACATAAAATGTTCAAATGTACCTGCGGTCCAGAACATAAAAGATTTTGTTCAATTCCCTCAAAGAGCTTAATTTTTCTTTCAACCATGTAAATTTATTATTATTATTCATTTATTATGGTCATCCTTTAAACCTTTTTATTTTAAAATATTTTATATCTTGGTGTTTTGGCATGATATGAGACATCAAAATATTCCTCATATTTTCCTTGACATTTTGATATTTTATGAGAATTTTTCTGACAATATAGCTATTTTTAATGCATTTTTGAAGTTTTCTGCTTCTCAGAATTTTCTGATTGGTTGAGACTTTGATGTTTTGTGTTGTGTCTGTCAGGAATTCGTTTCATGTTGGACGCCACAGAAAATCTGGCATCGCGCGGAGGGGGTTGAGTCTGATGGTTCAGGGTTCGCCGCAGTGAGCCGTCGCGGATTGGACTCAGTCTATCAGGTGGCCCCCAGTGTCGGAAGGTGTCGGCTCACACGCCCTGTCTATTTTGTTTCCTTACCTTTTGAGCCGTTGTACCTGGGGTCCGTCCGTTCGAAATTTCGTCAAGATCCGCGCTGATCAACCGTTTCTCCTTCGTTTGTCTTCCCTAAAGAGAGACAGCTCATGGCGAAATGGGTCGACCCGTCAGAACTTCATTGACTCATTCTCATGACTTTACTACACCATCGCAGGCGTGAGAGGGCTACCTGGAGTCGCCTCACCCTCCTCTTCAGACTAGTTTTTTTCAATTTACCTTTCCATTGAGATTTCCTTAAACAAAAACTTGCTTATTCCATGAGCTTGGTTAGAGAACCAAATTAGGGATTTTTAGAAGTTAATTAAGTGGCATTAGTAGGACATCTTTATGTTCTGCATTATCCCGTCGGAGAAACCATGCTTATAAGTCCATAGGTGAATTTTATACCATTTATTTCGATGCTTCCCTCTTCTTTTTTTTTTTTTGGGTATAGTTCAAAACACATTTTTCAAATAAAACTGACATGCACATATCTTGCCTTTCTTTGTTCCTGTTCTTAAGAACCTGCTATATATCTATTGTATTCACTTTAACCCCTGTGTCTTCTCAGGCAGCATGAGACTCCCTTTCACTTTAAACATCACTCCTTAAATTTTGTATAATTCCCTTTTCTCATTTCAGCTCCTCTTAACTACTTGTTTATTTACTGTTTATATCGGATGCCTTTTAGGTTTAGTTTCTTTAAGTACTCAGGAGCCAGTACAGGCGTGGTATGTGAGCCTAACAGTTTGTTGATACTTGGTACCACACATTTGGGGTTCAATATCCTCAAGTCTGAGGCAGCATGGCTTAAGGTTAACAGTTCCCTCATTCTCATGATAATGACATATGACCACCAGACTTGACACTTAGGGATCTGCCATTTTACATTTTGCTCAGAATTCACTCAGAATTTTGAATCAACATTTACTGTAAAATAACTAGATACTGGAAAAGCAAACTTTCTTTATTGATTTTTTTTTTAAGACTCAGCACATGTTATTCGACATAGTTTTTTTTTATTATTTTTACTCAAATGGATAAGAGGAGTAACTTCACATTCTAGACCCTGAACTTGTCCATTATTATTATACCCCTTTTTTTAGGACTGAGCATTTCCTATTATGCTAAGGGCTTGAACTATTAAACTGGATTGTATATTGCATGTGTACGAGCATGATGTTGGTTATGACATGAACACAAATGCAAGTTAAAGCCAAAAGATAACATGGCATCCATGGAGGTGGAATCTAGGTCACACTCTCCATGGAACCAGTGGCCCCTAATTGCATATTAACAACACAAAACTTATATTGATACAAACTATCCCTACATGCATGACTTTAGAGATGCAATCAACTTTCATGGGGGTGGAATCTAGGTCACGCTCCCCACTAATCATCAATGCAAACTCTCAAGAGTAAGACCAGAAAGTAAAAGAAACATCACAAATGCATTCAATATCACTTTATTCATGTTTTTTGGAGGCCAATATAAAGGGATTACATCTATTACCTTGATAATAAACTTGATTTTATAAAATGACAGAGTTTTGACTAATTGATTGGCCTCCCTTTCCTTCTCGAGAGGTGCTTCTTTTATAGGAGATTTCCAGGGTTTGATGCCTTCATCAGCTTGACATATGGCAGCTTCTCCATTCTTCAGATCTTAATCAGTGGCTGAGATGGTAAGATGGCTCGCCGCCTTACCTCTATAATTCTTTCTTCACTTCTTCTTTTCTACTGCTCAATTGCACCCTCCAATCTCCTTTGAACACCTGGCATTTACAGGCTAGGGATGGGATGGTTGTCTTTTACTTCTTTCTACTTGTCATGTAGGATATGCATGATGGATGGGTCCTCATGCTATTTAGCATTTGGTGGGACCAGGCCATGTTTGCCTCTCTCTTATCCACTGGCTTTCCTTGGGGAGGGAGTATTTGGCGCCAGTTGTGGAGTAGGGACAGGTGGCACTCATCCATGCATCCATAGACAGTGGATGGATTTGATGTTCTTGTGAGAGGATCAATTTTTGAGTTCCTAGCTGTGGCTAGGTAACAGTTTCTTTCCCTTTCTCAATTTGTTTTAGTTTGGGTATCCATATGGACTTTGAACTGGAGTCATCCTTAGTTGGTATGTAATTTCATTAATATCCTCTACTGTGTGCATATTTGGTCCCAAGTAAAGGGGTAAAAGTGGAATTGATATTTTATTTGCCTATGATTTACCAATCGGCTTCACTTGATTGGTTTCTCTTAGTGTTTGCTGTTTCATCCATAGTGAAAAAAGGGTTTTCCTTTTGTCAGATTTTAAGAGGGTGTTGTTGATCTCTCATTGGTTGAGGAGGACCAATTGATTTGGCACATATGAAGGAACATTTAACTATCAGATTATGTATTCCAGTTCTGATGATTGCATGTTATGAGCCTACTCATGTTTCCTTTCATCTTATGTCTATCTGGCCATCAATCCATCAAATTGTTCCTTAATTTCTCTTCTAAACGTTGGGGAGGCGCTAATACACTCTCATGTTCTTCAATTATGCCTTTAATCTGACCCATTTTAGCCTAATTATAGGTTTGTAAGGCTATGAAGGAAGGGTAAGATGGGAATATTATGTTCTTTCTTTGTTACGTATGCACTACATTCCTTTGTCTCTTATGCTTATTACTGATTTGCCCTTGGGGCCCACCATGAGGAGACCCACGCGCTGCATCAATAATTTGCGTTTTCTTCCTTTTGCAGTATCTGATCCCATCCAGTGTTAAAGGGGTGAGTTTTAATTTCACCATCTGTCCATCCACTAGATGATATGCGGTGAGATGCATATCTACCTCAAAGAGCATACTTCCATGAGCCTCTTTTCCATTCAATGCTTTTGTCACCTCCTGATCAGTGCCTTGTACTATGAAGGGCAAAAGTATCTCATGCTTTACTCATCCAACGGCTATGATCAAAGAAAATGTATTCACTTCTCCTTGTGTTGGTTATGCGCAGGGAATCTACACAGTGCTAGCCCCTCTTTTCCAGGTAGTAGACTGTTGCTATGCCCTCCATTACCCCTTTTCTGTTATTCCTTTGCTTATTTTCTGTACTGGACCCCTCCAGTTATGAGATTTTTGCTTTCTCGTCAGTTTATGCATGCATTTTCCTCTTTTTTGAAGTTCCTTTTCATCACCTATCATCTCTGTAAGGCTTCTATTTCTCCTGTAACATGAGCGTCTCTGCTTAGCGGGAGTTCCGTCATACGCAGAATTTCTGTCAGTCGAGGTTCTGAGCAATCTCTCCCTTTCTTTCGTAATTAACCTCAATTGTCATACAATTCTTTCATTGCGAAGCCACTGCAACGTCTCAGGTGCTTCAATCGATAGTTTCGCCAGGTAATTTTGCATTTACGTTTTTCCCAATTCCCACACCGTGCCTGTCATTTACCAAATTCGCCGTCTGACAATTCCCATGTTTGATGTCGACAGAGTCGTGATGGAGCCCTCTGTGCGACGGTGTACTTTGTTGGGGTCGCGGCGGCGTGCGACATCGGCGGAAGGCGGGGCTTCAGTCGATCATCGTGTTCGTTCCTCAGGTCTGTCTATACTGTCACCCTCTCCTTTTCTTTCAATAACAGAAAGGACAGGACCCACCATGATGAACCAACGAGCAATCGCCACCTGTCTCTTTTCTCCTTTTTTTTTTTTTACTGAATGAGTTCGGGTTTCGGGTTTTCAGTTTGTTTGGATCCGATCCGATAGGATGAATTTATGTAACTTGGGCCCCGCCGGCCCAAATATATGGCTCCATCTCTCTTCTTTTTTTTTTATTTTTTGCTAGGCCTAATTGGATTTTAGGATTGGACTGGGCTTGGGCCGAAACAAATTTGATATTTCGTTATGGGTCAATCTCGCGTCATGTTTTAATTACGGCGCTCCGTTATAGTCGTATCCGGTGATTTATGTGCCAGAACCAATTGGCAATGTATTTATAAAACTCCATTTCCCCCTTTTTTTTTTACAACATTTTTTAGAGGTAAACACTTGTGATTTCTTAATTAACTTCTAAATGAATGGCCACGTTTAGTTAAGCCTAAGTTAGGATAAACAAGATTAGTTTAAGTCAAGTACATGGGATAAATCGTAGATCCGAAAGGGGAGATTAATTAACACCAAAAGTGTCATTTTTAGACAGTGCAAAAGACTTCTAAATATCCTTACGAAAACCATTAAACAAGTTCAAGCTAATTGTCTTTCCTATACCAAAAGTTGTGGGTTAATTAGTTTGATTAGAAGCGGTTGTTATTAAACCATTCCCTGGCCCAAAAAGCGAACGTTGAGGGTTAGTAAGTCTAGGTTTAGCCAACCAATCCTTGCATGATTCATAACAGACCAAATCAAGTCAAATCGAGTCACCTCAGTTCTCAACTCGGACCGAGATGGACACAACTCGGACCGAGTTGAAATGCTGTTGCCTATAAAACTTGGGTTTTTGCATGAAAGTGTTGAACTTTGAGTTTTAGAAGTCCAAACTAAAACGAAACCTGATCCCTAAGACGTTTTTATACTATTTGAAAAACCAAAACAATCATTTAGATTTCTTAATTATTTTAATCCACAAAAACACCCAAAAATATTTATCTTAGTGCATGTTTATTTATTTAGTTTATTTTACGATTAAATTCACTCCTTTTTAATTGTCTAGCTTCAGAAAAAGAACAAGTCCGGTATTCGTTAATCCGTCCTTTGGGTTCGACCCTAGAACTAAACTACAAACGATTAGTGAGGTTAGGTCTAGGTATACAAATTTTATTTGGTACTAGGATTTAATTCCTTCATCAATATGCATGGCAAGGTCTGTATCATGGGAGATTTCAATGAGGTAGCTTGCAGTCAAGAGAAGTATGGGGGCAGTTCCACTACTAAACCGCATACATTAGAGTTCCAAAGCTTTATTTATGATGCTGGTTTGGTGGATGTTGGGTACAAAGGGCCGGCATTTACGTGGACTAACAAAAGGCATGTATCTAACGCCATCTTTCAAAGACTCGACAGAGTGCTTGTCACGGCTGATTGGTTACATATGTATCCGAATGCATATGTAAATCACCTACCGATGATTCATAGCGATCATTGCCCGATTTTACTAAGAGTAAAGAAACCCCCACATAGATCGGGTTACTTTAGAATGGAAAATTGGTGGTTGATGGATCAAACTTTCCAAGACAAGTGGATACAGACCTGGGATAGCTTGCCAGATATATCTTGGCAATAAAGATGGCGTGAGGTTCGATCAGCAATGCAAAACTGGGCTAACTCAAACCCAACCCCTAAGAAAAGGTTACAAATTATTGAGCAAAAACTTCTCCAGGTGCAGACCCAGCATCCGGGGGTAAGAGATCATAGCTTAGAGGAGCAGTTATTGAAGGATTATGAGATTGCTGAAGATCAGCACAACCAATATTGGAGACAAAGGTCGAGAATTCAATGGCAACAAGAAGGAGATAGGAACACGCGGTTTTTTCATACGGTGGCAACAAACAGACGGAGACACAACCTCATAACAATGGTGCGGAAGGAAGATGGCCAACTGACTGGGGATGAGAAGGTAATCAGACAAAAATTCATACAGTATTTTAAAAACCTGTACTGTCCCTCAGCAAATGAGAATGAGTCTCAAATTCAATTAGAGCGGGATCAGGTTTTTCAGGCCTTAGATCAAAATCCACAACAAAAAATTCCTACCTCAGCCCATCAAAGACTGACAGGAACCCCCACGAGCCATGAAATTAAGAGGGCTGTGTTTGCTATGGGCCCAGACAAGAGCCCTGGGCCGGACGGGATGACAGCAAGATTTATCCAGCAGAATTGGAAAGTAGTGGGTCATGTAATTTGTGCCCAAATTCAGACCATCTTCCTCAATGAAGAAATCCCTGATGATTGGTTACAGTGTAGAGTGACACTAATACCTAAGTCTGAGGAACCTCAAACGCCGGCGGAATTTAGACCCATCAGTGTGGGAAACCTGCTTTACAGATTAGTGATGAAAATTATTGCAATGAGGTTACAGCCTTGCCTAAAGACAGTGATAGCACAGGAGCAAAACGCTTTTGTGAGGGGGAGATGCATTGCGGACAACATAATCTTAGTAAAAGAGATTCTCCATTCTTTCTCTTTAACTAAGTACAAGCAGAAGGTGTTCATGCTCAAAGCAGATGTTAATAAGGCTTTCGACAAGCTAAATTGGCGGTTCCTTTGCATGGCCATGACCTATTTGAACATACCACAGAAGATCATTAACATAGTGGTTTCGGCGTATAGTAGAGCGCAAGTATCCATAAGTATTAATGGAAGAGGAGATGGTTACCTAACTCCAACCCAGGGATTGAGACAAGGGTGTCCCATGTCGCCCTATGTTTTCATAATATCCATGGAAATTTTATCAAGAATGCTGAAAGAGGCTTGTCAAAAAGGTCTTCTGAAAGGAGTTAAAGTGGCAGCAACTAGCCCTGTGCTGACGCATGCAATTTATGCCGATGACCTGGTAATTATGGGAGAAACGGATGATGTTGAACTGCAAACGCTGGTCTCCACACTGCAATGTTTTGGATCCATCTCTGGGTTACACATTAACCCTTCCAAATCGAGATTATGGTTTTCTAGGAGTTGCAGTGAACATACAATTCAGGTGGTACAACAAGCTTGGGGAGCCAGAGAAGTAGATGGAGAAGAGAAATATCTAGGGGTACTCCTAAACAAAAGAGGGGATGTCAAAAGAAATGGTACACTGCTGTTAGAAAAACTCAAAGCAAAACTCTCTGGGTGGAAGGCTCAAATGTTGTCCCATGCTGGAAGAATGGTCATGATAAAGTCGGTTCTGATGTCCATGCCAGTGTATGCTATGTCCTTAGAAATACTGCCGAAAGGAATAATGAAGAAAATTAATAGTTTGCTTGCAAAATTTTTTTGGAGGAAGATTGGTAAAGACAGATATATGTCTTTCATAGCTTGGAAAAAATTTTGCAAGCCTCTTGAAGAAGGAGGATTGGGAATCAAGAATATGCAAGGTTTTGGAGAAGCTCTTTTCCTCAAATTAGCGTGGTCCCTGATGGCAGATGAGAATAAATTATGGGTGCAGATGTGTAAGGCTAAATACTTTCCTGTGATTGGGTATTGGAAGGCAAACAACAATGGAGGATGTAGCAGAATGTGGGGACAAATACTGCAACAGAGGAATTTTTTCAAAGATCAGGTAGAGTGGCAGATAGGGGATGGCGCAAAGGTTCAGGCACTGTCACAACCTTGGTTCGCAAATTGGGAAAGTCAGCAAGCGACCAAACAGACTGATAGGAAGCTCAAAGTGTGCGATTTGTGGGATGAACAAAATAATGGTTGGAGAATGGATGAGCTCACAAGATTGTTCAATGCACAACAAGTTCAACAAATACTGCTTAGCCAGAAAAAACCAGATCCTTTACAGGTGGGAGGAGATAGACTTGTGTGGCACCAAACTAAAAGAGGATCCTATACTGTTAAGGAGGGTTATAAGGAAATCATTAAGAGACAAGAAGTGCAATTAACAGTGCAAACTTTTGAATGGCAGAAAATTTGGAAGTGGAAGAAATTAAGCCCGAAACTGAAAGTATTCCTTTGGAGGTTGCTTCATAAAGGATTACCAATGGCGGTAAACATGCATATCAGATTGAGGACTTTTTCTCCGATATGCCAAAGGTGTGGTCAGGAGAATGAGTTTGAAATGCACTGCCTATTCTTTTGTGAAACCTCAAGACAAGTGTGGTTTGGGTCACCGTTGGGTTTTAGGGTTGATGAATTGCCTCTAGATATTACCCAATTGATTGCAAATGTTATGGATAGATTAGATGAGGAGGGTGTTGAATTGTTTGCAACCACAACGTGGGAAATTTGGAAGGAAAGAAACAAGACAGTTATTGAGCAAGAAGTATTTCAGCCAAGAAAAGTGATTCAGAGGATAAATGCAGGGGTACAGAAGGAAATTCACACAGGTCCACAGCTAGCACAATCTAACATACAGGAGAATCTGGACAGGTATGAATTTCACTCAATGGGATGGCAAGTGCTGACTGATGCATCCTGGCAAGTCGGGGGTAAATCAGGGGGGGCATATCTGGTATTTGATAAAGGAAGATTACACTCAGTGGGTTTGCATAGTTTCAGTGCACACGACCCTTTTCAGGCAGAGGCACTGACGCTCTCTGAAGCAATGGGATACGTCTATGACAGTATCAAATTGCATGTTAATACAACAGTGCAATTTTTTTCCGACTGCCTTAATTTGGTCCAAGCCGTGTACCAAACTGATACCTCTGATCTACCTTCTTGGAGGGCATTGCCACTGGTACAGAATGCAATTTATAGAATTGAAGAGTCACAGGGCATGGCAACCATACATCATGTAAGAAGGCAGGCGATCCATCAAGCTCATGCATTGGCAAACTTGGCCAGGAGGAATGACCTGAACTATAAGGGGCAGCCACATATGGCACTGCAACAGCAAGGACAGATTCTCAGAATCATTGATGAAAATTTTTTTCAGAGGGTGCAGGAGTCACCCCCGTGATGTGTTATTTTTTGTTTAAAACCCTGGTGTTAGTGCTCCCTGCAATGGTTTTTCTTTCTGTTTGTTTCTGTTGCTTAGGTTTTTTCCTTTACTAGTTGTTTTATGGTTATTTGTACCGTCACCAGGGTCAGTTATGGATTGTATACTGAACAACTTGTATTCCTTTGTTTAAGTTTAATGAATTATGCCTACGGGCTCTTCTTCAAAAAAAAAAAAATCTACTAATTATTAAATGTAACAAAAAATAAAACAATTTTCAATTGCAGAATCTGCTAATTGGACAAGCTGATGTATATTTTCAATATTTGTGAACCTTGATTTAATGGAATCATTAAGATTGTGATAAGAAATATTTTAAACTAACTTATCTCTTACCTGACTCATTTTTTTATTACTTGAATTGATATGAATTAATAAAAAATGTTTTCTTATGAATTTACGAAAATTTAAGTAAATGAAAACTCATGAACAAAATACAGTCATAATCATTATAGAAATTATCTATACTTTTATGGATCAGTAAAAAGTACCAAAAGTTACGAAGAATAAGATTGAATATATTCAATATTTCATTTTTGTGTTAGCAAACCTTAGAGGAACATTTTTACATGTAATTAACCTAATTTGGAATTTATAGAAGATTATATGCGCATTCAAATATAAGACTAGCTATCACTTAAAATAAGCCTAACACGTTAGTTTGGGAGTATTTTGCCACACAAAAAGTTACGAAAATGGAATGAACTTGGGAAATATCGAAAATAAAAATTTTGCAAAATGAGATGGATTTTAAGAAAAATGAGTTTTATCGGTTAACTAATGCGGAATAGTACCAGAGAGTTTATTACTATGTAAGGTTACATGGCTTATGGATAATTATTCCAATCAACAAACTGAAACCTTTTTATGTTTTTTTGAACAATTAAATTTTTTATTGCTCAAATTAATTATTCATGTGAACTTATCTGGAACTTTTCTATGTTGAAATTAATTAGTCAAGATTAATTTCATTACTTTGCAATAAGTTTTCAATAAAAATTTAATGTAACTGATTGGTTTTTAGTGAAGGTCTACGGAGACTACATATACCAATACCAATTGTTATAATTACTAGTGTTTATTATCGCGCAACGCGCCATCTTTTCTGTTCCTAAAAGCTTACATCAATTGTTCATTATTGGTTGTGATAAAGATTTATAACCATTGATGGTGCTAATAATAAATATTTTTTATCGATATGTGAATAATTCTATGTTCAACCCAGGGGCGGATCTACCACCGGGGCGGGTGGGGCTAGAGCCCCACCTCACGCTGTCGAGTCCTTGGAGCCCCCCTTTAGCCCCAGCTAATTTTTTCTGCCATTGGAGCACTCAAAAGTGGGGCTGAAGACTTAAACAGAGGTTGTCAGACCCACCTAAATATTTTTTCTAGATCCGCCACTGGTTCAACCTATGACTCTACGAGGTGTTCTCACAGATATGAGGCTGCAAGTCTGAAAATGTAGGTGATAAATATTAATTCGAAAATTCGCATCAAATATTTGCGGTGTGGGTGATTGTCACCTGCTCTAAAAAAAATGATTCGAACCCAGTTAATTAAACTGATTAAGCTCATTCCTATAATAAATCTATACATCCACCTTTATACCAAAACTAACCTACATGCTTAACTAAAAAATAAATAGATGCAGAGTAGAAAATCTGTCGGAATAGTCTCAACTGAGATGAAGCTCACTTTCTTGAAATTTTCTTTTCTCACATGTTCTTTTCACTGAGATGAAGCTCACTTTCTAGAAAATCAGACAGAAATTTTGAGTCGATTTGATTTGAATTGACTTTAATGGAATTGAAATGATTTGATTTTAAAATGAAATCCAGTGATAAGATGAGTGACAAGAAGAATTGACGGAAATTCATCCGTAACCATAGAGAAGATAATCGGACGTTCTAAATCAATTCTCACTAAATTTCTTCTGTTTAGATGGGATTTGAGGGGTGAACTCCCATCAATTGAACTTCCATGGTTAAATTTTCTCATTTCCGATCAATGAATTTGGAAAGAATCGAAATTCTAATTCCAAATCCGTTCTTAAAAACACCTTTCCGATCAAAGCCTTATTGTCCCCATCCCAGTCAATTTATTATCATTGAAAATGCAGCACAACAGTTAAGCGTTCTTAGACAGGAATAGTATAATATAACGTATGTATAATATAACGTCTAATATAGACATAGTACAATAATAATTTTTAAATAAATAACTCTAAAATAATGTTACATAAAAAAATTCATGAAAGATCAAATATATATTATAATCTTATATATAATAAAGATGCGTGGATGATCCTAAAAAATGTGAATGAAAAGATGACTATTTTAACATAGAGACCATACGGTATCATTAAAGGATGTCGCGCCAAATAGTGTGATCAAGCAACTATTTTAAAGGGTGCGATACAAAAAGATGTATATCTTGGCATATAGACCATATGGTGCCATTGAAAAAATATCATGACAAATGGTGCAATCGAATGGATACTTTAAAAGGTGCAAATGAAAAAGTGTATGTCTTGACAAAGAAACCAAAATATGTCATTTAAAGGATGTCTCACTAAAGAGTGCAATAAAAAATGATCCCAAAGATATGAATGAAAAGGTGCCTATTTAACATAGAGACCATATGATGTCATTTAAGGATGTCTCGCCCAAAGGTGTAACCGACATGATGTTTTAAAGAGTGTGATCAAAGAGGTGCATATCTTGACATATAGACATTATGGTGCCATTTAAGAAATGTTTTGACAAAGAGTGCAATTGAATGGATACTTTAAAGGGTGCAAATGAAAAGATGCATTTCTTGACAAAGAGACCAAATTGAATGATGCCTCCACCAAAGGATGCCAAAATTTTACCTATAAATAGCTCCTTATTTCAAATATTCATTAACCATTTCACATTTACAAAATGGTAAACAAAATATTACTTCTTTGCCATCAAATTTCTTTACCATATCCGCGTGTTACTTTGATTTCAAGTCTTTTGAAAATATTGAAACAAATATTATTGATTTGATGCGGCCTATAGGTACACCAATTTATTTAAATTTCTACAATCATATAAATTTAAAATTATATTTTTGAATTACAATTTACTTATTAAGTAATGTTTATATTTAAAAAAAATTAATTAAATTTATTTTTATATTTTACAATATCTTTCAACAATAGCAATTATCATTATTGTCAGTTATGTATAGTTCAATATTTGTACATTTCAAATTAATGTAGATGTCAAAGAAAAAAAATTATGAGTTTTTTTTTTCTTTGAAAGACATAATGGTAAAAAGATAGCCTAAGCTAGTCCAAACTGTATATCTAACCGATGAAAGATCTTTTACTTTTATAATGTCAACATAACTATCATTTAAACTATTTTATAGTTCACCAACATTAAGTTCTAAAATATGCATAATTTATTTTAAAATTTTCACAATTTCAATTTAAACATATACAATGTATTTTATATTTAAAATTAATTTATTATTTTAAGACACATATCTTTATTATTTTGAACTTTATATTTACTTTTATCTGAAGGCTATACAATTGGTTTTGTTTTATGGGAAAATTTTTATTGATTTTGTAAAACATTGAATAGCTTGAAACGAACTCTAATGAAATACCAATCATTATAGCATGCAACTCCATTATGTTGAAAGAATACGTACGTATATATTGGCATGAAATTAATTCGATCATGATGAAAACTAAACCATATATTAGAAGACTTAATTATTTAAGTTTTTGTTTTTTTTATTGTAATGGTTATGTTATCTTATATAGAAAATATACTTAAAAAACAAGGTATTTTCTGTTAAAATCATTTATTCAAAATCAGTTACTAAATTAAAAAAATTAAAGACACAATTTTTCATTTATTGTTTACAGTAACATCCAATATCGTCGAGCGAACCTCGATGTACAGATCTAGTAATAATAGAAATCTAAAATAATAATTCAAAGAGTCAATAAAAAAATACAATAATTCCCTATGAATTTTCAATTTTTTCATAATTTTGCATTATAAGGTCATTAGAAATATCATTGAACACTTATTTTTTTTTATTTTTAGTGACAATATTTTTTATATAATATTCGAAATTTATTTTTATTTTTTGCGGTCAATTTTTTGTATAATGTTCTAAATATCACAAAACATTATATAGACGAATCACGCAATGCGTGAGATTCATGCTAATATATATCTCTCTCTAGAGATTGGCTAAAATGCTTTGCAATGCATAGTGCACCGGTGCTTTAGAGTTTTGGATCGTCGGATCAAGTCCAGATTTGCGCTGAGATCAAATCGGATGGTTCGAGTATTAAAGCCGAAGCCTTGGAGTTCTCTCAGTTTCTCCGTTAAGTTTGATCTTTCCTTCCATTTTTTCTAACCTTTATACGCTAAGGGTCTGCTCCAGAACATGATTATTAAAGGAGAGTAGAGTTGCCCAGAGTTTGTTACCCTTCAAAAAGAGTAACAAACTGTTCTAGTTGTGGATATAATAGTTATTAATGGAAGTAGAGAGAGGGGTTGGGGGAGGGGAGGAAAAAAGGGAGAAAGGGAATGATGGAGAAAACATTTCGAAAATGGAAAATAGTTAGTCTAGGGGATGATGGAATTATCCTCATTTTCTCTTTCTTTTTCGGAATGCAATTAATCCAACTACTGGGGATGATGGGGATGATGGTTATCAGTCTCAATATATATGCCACAAATAATTATTCATCCAAATATTCAATTATATTCTAAGTTTTATCTTCATAAGATTCATTAGGAGGAGGGAAGAAGACGATTAGTCAGGATGATGGGGATGATGAATCTTGGGGATGATGGTTATCAGCCTCGATATATATGCTAAAAAATTATTCATCCAAATATTCAATTATATTCTAAGTTTTGTCTTTATAAGATTCATTGGGGATGAGAGAAGAAAGACGATTAGTCGGGAACAAATGCTACTTGAGTCCCAATGCGATTTTTTAGGTGTCGTTACGTAATTCAAATCTAACACGACATGTCTAGCTGGGTCATTCAAATTTTTGAGATAGGTCCCTAATTTTTTGTGATTTTTTTTATTACAAACAAGTGAAATATCAAATAATTTTTTTGAGGTGGGTCTAAATACTATGTAGCTTTGCCCTGATCTCCACTAGTTATTTATTAATCATTTTATGATGTTTCATGTTGTAGTCTATAAATAGAGACATTGTAAATTTGTATATAGAAATGAATGAATGAAAGAAATAATAGAAATTCCGAAATTGAGATTGACAATATTATTTTTGTTAGCTTTTGAATATATTATTCTTTATTTCTTTATGGCGCTGGGGCCACCTTATATACGGAGCGGGGTAGGATTTGGAGTGTTGTACGGTCACATTGGTGGGATGTGCGGGCGTATCTGGACCAAGAATGAGACACGATCCAAATTGAGTCACGTGATGGTCTCTATGGTGGTACGAGATTTGTTGTGTCACGCGTCGGGCACAGATTCGTGTCAATTTACGTCGATTTTCAAGCAAATTGACTCTATACTCCTGCAAAACGAAATGAAATTCAAACAATACGAAATTTCAACATATATAAATTGAAAACAGATAAAATCGAGAATTTTGAGTTGTGATTCGGATTAAAGTCCGGTCCAAAACTATATAAAAATATGCAATATCATATATCTAACTTATTGAGTTTATAGTTCATAGGACTAGATATAGTAACACGAAAACTAACAAGAAGTCCAACATTATTCGGGCTATAAATCAGACATGTGCTAAGCTAGAACAAAGATCTTATTGGCTCCGTTTGGATGGTGTGGGAATAAGAGGAATAAGAAAAGAAGTATTGGAAAGTGTGTAACTTTGTAAAGAGTTAGAATTATTTATAATAAATTTAGGAATAGAAAAAAATTATTTTTTTATTCTTGCACCCATCCAAACGGAGCCAATTATGTGATTCTTTTCATTGCCTTTTGTACCAACTCTCTAAGAAATCATACAACAATAAAATTCCAGGGTTCTACAGTACCCCAAGATCACTTTTGGATTTTTTTTGTTCGTTTTGTGTATTATGTTTGCAACGGGTCAATTATAACAGATGATATAAGTGCTATTCTAGCATGGAACATGAATATCCACACAGAATGATCTACAACATAGAAGCAACGAGATCCTCACGTTTTTTTAAAAAAAAAAAAAAATCCACAGTGCAAATTTTGAAATCCGTGACCGTCTGATTAACGACGAATGTTTCATAAGTAATATCAGATCTATCAAAATCGTCCGATTTAATTTAGACGGGTAGATTAATAGGGACCCTATTAATCTACCCGTCCAAATTAAATCGGACGATTGTCACTGCAAGACTTTGCAGTGCGGGTTTAAATAAACCGCGGAGACTTCGGGAAATAGTGTATAAAATTCGGCCCATATTCATATGTTATTGGATTTTTTGTGTCCGTATCTCATGTCATCTCAAGTAAAATCATACAAATCCTATAAAAACAAATAAAATGAAAATGGAAGAGGGACCGGCGTATGTGGGGGGACGGTTGAGCTCAACTTTTTCTCTTAGGCCCTCCAATTTGTAGCCTTAGTAAGGCTGTCAATGAAACTTATTTATTCTATCTGTATCTTATTTTATAAGTTGGATATGGATGTGGTTTCATTTTCGTTAGACTAACGAATATGGTTATGGATAAAAAAAAATTCATTTATCTATCATTATCATGTACGGTTATGGTAAAGGCTATTTCATGTCCATTATCTAACGGGTAAAATTTTACAAACATATATGAATATATAATCATGTTACTAGCATATTTCATAAGATATAATATTAGTTTCAATCTTCATCAAAATTTATTTATGTTGATGAAAACATTAATTTGCACTCTATTATATTATAATTTATAATTAGTTATATAGACTTTTTAAATGTCAATTGACATAAGAATAAATTTTATGATCTTTATTATATCTAAAGTATTATCTAAATATTATAACTTATCCATATATTTATTTGATGTTATTTATTTAACACATTAATTTTTATTAAATTAATATTAATATTATTATTATTATTATTCATCATGTACTATTATTCTACCCTTATCTTAAATTCTCAATGTGTACGGATAAAATTAATTTTTAATGAATACATGTATGAAAATATCTTCTATAGTACCGTACCATAATCATTGACAGCCTAATAGCTATTTATCTACGAATTAATCCATTTCAAATACTCAACTGATATTCGCTGACACAAGAACTTGTAAAACTAATATACCAAAAATTATATATATTCAAAGGTCAAGCAATTTGTACTTTACCTGGTTTGGTTCTGACTTCTGACCTAAGTACCGTATCATAACCATAACCATTGACAGCCCTAATAGCTATTTATCCACAAATCCATTTCAAAGTACTCAACTGATACTCGCTGTCACAAGACCTTGTAAAACTAATACACCAAAAAAATATATATATTCAAAGGTCAAGCAATTTGTACTTTACCTGGTTTGGTTCTGACTTCTGACCAAAAGTATTTGTCAACTGAGACATACGTACCGTTTGGTATCGTTACGCGTGTATCCATGTGATTTGCGTTATAAAACAATTAATTCACCTTAGTCTGTATAGTATTAATTTACTGAGGTCCTTTATTATTTTTTTTTAACAAAGACTTGACTTGGTATCCTTGGATAATGAATTTTTTTCCTCACAATTGGAATTCAACACACCGACCGGCTAAAAAGAAATATATCGAAAGAGAAGATCCTACGATGTCATTTTCTCACTCGTTAATTTGATTGTCTTTACTCTCCTTAAATTTTCTAATAACTAATTGAATAAGAAGTTAGATAAATACTAGTTAGCTTTCTCACACTACAATTTTTAATTCATGACTGCTATTTTGGTTAGTTTAAAAGAAAATAAAAAAAATTAAATATTGATATCCAAAAGATAGTAATTTTGGGTTCGTAGTGCTTTCCACGAACAAGATATGAAAATTGAAAACACTTTAAAAGTTTAAATTGGACGGTGAAAAGGATTACGGCAGGAGCTGGACTATTCCAATTAGTTTGGCACATGAAATCCATGATTGAAATGATGAAATCTCAAATCTCCAACATAAAACGCCAGCTATGAATCATGAGCCGTATTTAGTCTACAATATGGGTTTATGACCTTTTATTTGACATCCATTTTGTTACTAATTATCAAATTCAGTTGTGCTTGGAAGTTATAAGTTATTAAATAGTATATTATGTATTTAATTAATAGTAAACTTTTCTATAATCCCCGACTGCAAATGTGAGGCGCCATGAAAGCGAAAATGTTTGTTCAAAACTCCAATGCAACCCAAGGAAGGTCAAAACCAACAAACCCCTACCAATTCAAATGCAGATGCAACTGGGTTATTATTAATTATGTACAGGGACGTAGCTAGGATTTTAAATATTTTTTTTTCCTGAAAACATATGTACAACATAACGTCTAATATAGATATAGTATAATAATATTTTTCAAACAAACAATTTTAAAACAATGTGACTTAAAAAAATTCATGAAAAATCACAGAAATCAAATATATCTATAACAACAACACAATCTATAATAATATATCTAATATCCAAAATAATAATTCAATTTATGATTTTCTAAAATGGGTCCTCCGAGCATTTTTTAGATGGGTCATGTAAATTTTTATATTTAAATATAGGTACTACAAATAAAATTGTTTTCAAGGTGGGTCCAATCAAGCTATAGCTTCCCCCGGATTATGTTTTATATTTTTGAACTAAAAGCTCCCCAAGCAGGAAACCAGCTTTTGATTAAGCAACGGAGTTACAGAGTAACAAAAGTCAGACAACTACAAGGACAAGGTGCCACTTAACAGTTTTTTTGTACTGAGTTTTTTTTATTTGATTTGTATTGCTTTTAGTCTTTCTTCACAAGATCTCATTTCATCAGTTTTTTTTAGTCATTCATGCGCGTGGATATGTTCTTAGTAATTAGTCAACCATGATGATGAACACTGAATTTTTCTCGCAGGTCTGTTAGACTTTGCTTCATTCAGTGTAAGAATAGTTGCTTTTATATTTTGTTAATCGGTTTTCCTATTTGACTTTTGAAAATCGAAACGATCGTACCGATACAAGTAATTTTAATTATTATCACTCTGGTCGATTTAGTGAGATAAGCATTGATAGTCATTTTCGTTTATGATTTTTCGGTGGTGTTGTTTTGCGATTTTGCGTCGAGCATAGTTTGTAGGAATTGGTAGGTTCTAGATTGGATTTGGATGAATTGACATGAGTGAGATACCAATACATTAGATATAGACATTGCTAAAAATTTATATCGTTTATTTATTGTGACATATCAGTTTTGATATTACTGGTATTTGTTTTGAGCTTTTATTATTATATAAATTTTTGTTTTTTATTAATGAAAAATTATCGGCAATTTCTGAACTAAAAAAAAAACACTCTAGTCAAAAGTTCAGGTCAAATATTCACACGAGCTCTTTTTCTCTCAGTGACATAGTTCCGGTTAAGTAAAATTTTTTTTAAACAATAGGTAGCAGCCCTATTACAAGGAAAGAAAGAAAAGTGAAAAGCGAAAGTCAAAAATAAACAAGGTGGTTGAGGAAGTAGTATGATGATTTAATGAAAATAAATGAAAGTATATTTTAGGGCTCAAAATTTGTATAATATATATTGGTTAAAAATATAAAAAATACAATTTTATAGCGTCGGCCTTCAAAAAAAAAAATATATTGTAGCGTCATAATAATTGATTAAGTAATTTTTATTTTTATTCTTCGTATATCATTCTAATATTACTCGATAAAAAAATACATGACCTGTATATAATATTTATCTTTCAAAATATCTCTTCTTTAAAATTCAATTTGACGATTTACAATTTTCTTCTGAATAAAATCCGCTTCTTTAAAATCAACTACAAAAAAAAAACTACAAATAAAATATCAAGCACATCTATTAAAATAAATAAAACTCGTCAAACTATAAAAAAAAAAAAATCATCAACAACATCAAAAACTAACTATTATCAATAATTTTACAACATCGCTGTAAAATTATTTTCGACAATGCATTTCGGTGCTTAATTCAACTAAAGTCCCTTTTGATGTGGAACTCTTGTACGCACTAAGCAGTTGGAGCGAGGCGCACGGCACTCAACTTACCTAGCAAGAAGTTTTTTAATCTTATTTGCTACATTTTCTTTGTTTTTGTACTCTGTAATTGACTTTTGATCTTTAATTGAGGAAGATCATACCATTGTCCACTGTGCAATGCAGCCCTCGAAAAAAATATGGACATTCAAAATAGCGTAAGAAGCCTGCAGTTATAATAGTAGACTTTGAATACTCAACACTGCCACGCCCGGTCAGTAAGCATGCCTTTGTACGTAGTAATGATTCCACTGCTATAAATTGCTGTCCATACAATCCATTTAAACCCACCGTCAGCTAGTTTACAAGAAAACCATCCAAACAAAAACTGCAAAAGAAAATAACAAGAAAATTAGCTGGCTGTTCTTTTGATGTAATTTTCTCAAGAATCAATTAGAGCAATGAAGTTTGGGACTTCTTTGATGACTCTCTTTGGTTTTTGTATGCTAGGAAGCATTTTCTTCACCACTGCTTGGGCTGAAACTCATCACCATACCTTTATTGTAATTTTTTCCCCTCTTCACTTTCATTATTTTAATTTCCATTTATTATTTATTCCTAATGTTATCAAAACCGTTTAATTTGTTAGATTATATACCGTATTTTTTCCGGTTATCCACCCTTAATTAAAGTCAAATTTTTGTGTATTGTATTGTGCTATATATTGGTTTGATTAATTGATACTCTCAGTATACTATTGTGGGGAAGACGTACATTGCCTCCAATTTTTATTGTCCTTCTCTGTACAAATAGTTGCTGATAATCATTTGATAATTGATCAAGCATTACCAAATCCGACTATTAATTTTCAAATTGCTTGATGGATGATAAATCTATTTTCAAATTGCACCAAATTTGATAAATATGCAATCGATTTGAACTATAAGGCTCCGTTTGAATAGGTGTGGAAAGAATGGAAGAAGGAAAGAAATGGAAAAAAGGATTGGAAAGTGTGTAACTTTATAAAGAGTTTGGATTGTTTATAATTTATTTCTTTCCTTCTTCCTATCTTTTTCTCAACGCATCCGAACGGTGCCTAAAGAAAATTGTCTAAAAGTTAAGTTATTAATTTTGATCTGTTAACAGCTTGTCAACCATTCCAAAAGAAGTTATTAATTTTGATAATTATTTATTTGGTTGTCCTTCAGTACACTACTTATCTCATTAGAAAAACTATCAAGCATGAAGTATGAACACGGTTAGTCGCTCTTAGATTCCATACATACGAAACTCTAATCTACTAACCATTTGTTAGAATTTTCCACATATTGCCCATAGAAAAACTATCATACTGCCAAAACTGATTGTCCAGTACTGTCCGCTCAAAATATGTTCTCTCTACCGAGTTACCGAGTCACTGTACAAAAGGAGTAATAGCAAAACCGTAGCAGAGGAATTGGAATCATCGCCAACAACCCTAGTACCGTAACTATACAGTATATATATGAAAGCTACCTAACACTTAACTAATACTTCTAGTTATAATTAGAGATCCTAATTACATAATTAATTACGCAGGTGAAAGAAACTCCATGCACAAGGCTTTGCCACACCAAGAATATCCTGACTGTCAATGGCCAATTCCCAGGTCCCACCATCTATGCTAGGAAGGGTGATACCGTCATTGTCAACGTCATCAACCAAGGAAAAAAGAACATCACCCTCCACTGGTAATTACTGTACTATACCAAAAAAAATTGATCTAAGTAAACAAACATTCAGTCATGCTCAAACTTCAAAAGAAATAACTAACCAATTGCAATGCATTTCCAAACACCAGGCATGGCGTGGACCTACTAAGGAACCCATGGTCTGACGGGCCAGAGCAAATAACACAATGCCCGATTCAGCCAGGAGCCAACTTCACACAACAGATGCATTTGATATATGAAGAAGGCACACTTTGGTGGCATGCGCACAGTGACTTTGACCTTGCCACGGTTCATGGTCCGTTGATCATATACCCAAAGCAGGGGACCGTGTATCCCTTCAACAAGCCGCATAAAGAGTTTACTCTCATTTTAGGAGAGTGGTGGAATAAGGATGTAAATAAAGTGCTAGAAGAGGCACTTCAGAGCGGGGCTGAAGTACAACCCTCCGATGCCAACACTATCAATGGCCAACCTGGTGACTTCCTTCCCTGCTCGAAAAATAGTATGCCTTCTCTATCATGCTTTGAAGTCCATCTTATCATCACTATTAATTAAGAACAAGGTCTCGTGAAGAAAAAAAGTAAAATGGAACAAAAAAAAAGCTAAAGAAAATTGTCCTACTTCTAGAAAGAATTTAGGAAAAACTGTTGTTGACTAACATATGTGGAGCCAAAAGTGAATCACCCAATTTGGAATGATAGTGGAGAAAAAATTATAACGATATTAATTACGAAATCTAGGTGGGCAGAAAACACAATTCAGTATGTCATCAGGTGAATCGCACAATTCACTATGCCAAAAGTGAATCACACAATCTATTACAAAATCTAGGTGTGGTTAGGCCCTGATCAAAATGTTTTTTTTACGGGATTTCAATTCAATTCAATTGATTTTATAGGATTTCATTGGATCTAATTAAATGGGGCCGTTTGGATCGCTTAGGAATTTTGGAAAATTTTCAATTCCTAGGCATAAATTTACTAGAAAGTGTATAACTTTGTGAAGAGTTTGAATTGTTTATAATAAATTTATGCATAGGAATAGAAAATTCTCTAAATTACCCAAATTCTCACTTCAATACAAACGGCCCCATAGGAATTCCAACCAAATGACACCAAATCCATTCATTTTGATCAAGAATTTTCCAACGAAATTAAATGAAATGAAATCCCATATTAAAAAAATGAGATTTTGATCCGGGCCTTACTGTGGTAAACTAGACAATCTTTCACGTTTGCAAAAGCCTGGTTACCTTCCAAGTAACGACACTACTATTTTTTCCCCTTTGCCTTTTTATATTTTCTTCTCTCTTTTTAGAATGATATTTTTAACTAAAATCCTAATAAATTATGCCCTGCCAAATGCAGATACTGTCAAGGTGCATGTGGAACAAGGGAAGACCTACCTCCTCCGATTGATCAATGCTGCCCTGAGCAATGAATTTTTTTTCAACATTGCGAATCACCATCTGACAGTGGTTGGGACGGACGGGAGCTACACCAAACCATATGCAACAGACCTTGTTTTCATCTCACCAGGTCAAACCATGGATGTTCTTATAAAGGCCAATCAGCATCAAAACTCCTCTACACCTTCACGATACTACATCGCCGCCCGTCCTTACATTGGCAATATACTTGTCAGCTATGATGCCAACATTACCACTGCTATTTTAGAATATGAAACTAATTACACAAAAATATCAGCTCCACCTCTTCTGTCGCCCTTACCAGCCATAAATGATTCCGACACGGTAGCTATATTCAGTGGCGGGCTCCGCTCACTGGCGGACAAGAACCACCCCATTGATGTACCACAAACTATCAATGAGCACATGTATATCGTAGCATCCTTAAATATCATTTCGTGCCACAACAATTCATGCAAAGGCCCATTGGGGGGCAGGTTTGCTGCCAGCCTAAACAATGTCAGTTTTGAAACCCCACAAATCAGTATATTGAGTGCATACTATTACTCTATACCAGGTGTCTACACCACCGACTTCCCTGACAACCCATCACATTATTTCAACTTCACAGAAGATAGCAATCCCACAAATTATCTTACCAAAAAGGTGACAAAGGTGAAGATGTTAAACTACAACACAACAGTTGAGATCGTCTTTCAGGGAACTAACATAGGGCCAGAGAACCACCCAATGCACTTACACGGACAGAGCTTCTATGTCGTCGGTAGAGGATCTGGTAACTTTGATAAGAAAAAAGACCCATTGACTTACAACTTGGTCGATCCCCCAAAGGAGAACACTGTTGCTGTGCCGAAAAATGGTTGGGCTACGATTCGCTTCAGGGCAGTTAATCCTGGAGTATGGTACATGCACTGCCATGTTGATCGCCACGTGTCTTGGGGTATGAACACGGTCTTCATAACCAAGAACGGCAAGAGTGCAGATGCCAAAATGCTACCTCCCCCCAACGACATGCCTCCCTGCTAATATTAATTAATTTTCATTGATAGCCATAACGATTTTTTCTTTTTATTCAGATGCAAAATTGCACTTTGAAATAATATATATTTTTTTGAAGGTTGGTTTGAAACCAACGATTTTGTTATAAGAAATTTGAAAATAAATGTTCTCTTCGTGAATTGAATCAAAGACCACTTAATTAACAGAATAGAACGGGATCATTGGGCAAATAACTCAGCCTCACTTTGAAATTTTATTTGACTTGCCTAATATTCTCAGCATAATTATAGTCTATAATTATAGTGTTAAGTCATTTTCTTTATTTCTCAAAGTTTATTTCAAGTTTTGAAATTGTCAAAGATTATAGTGTTAAGTCTATAATTATAGTGTTAAGTCATTTTCTCTTATTTCTCAAAGATGTATCATTACATTAGTACTTGTTATTTGTTAAGAAATATATGATATTATCAGCTCATTATATATTTGAGAGTAATACTGTGGAGAGAATATATATGCCATTATTAATTAGTTGTAAATTATAATTAAGTTAGAAAGTTTCATCGATTTTATAAATAATTTAAGGTGGCCCCAGCTCAGAATGACAGAGTATGAAAACAAGTTCATTCCTTCATAAATCGAAATAAATTTATTTAGAGAAATGCTAGAGCTCAATATATTGGACGGATGGGGTCCGTCCAATATGATCGTTTTCATATTTTTAAATTTCAATTAACCGATCCGAACCGTTCAATATATCCTCCATATTGAAAATTTATAAGAAACCAATTTTTGCAATTTTTTTTGAAATTTTTTACTATTTTTTTTTGGTATTTTAGAAAATCGTTGTTATTGGACGATCCATAATGTTTATATCATGAATTTTCAAAAATACCAAAAAAAATAGTAAAAAAATTCGAAAAAAAATGTAAAATTTGATTTCTTGTAAGTTTTCAATAGGGAGAACATATTGAACGGTTCGGATCGAACATTAGAAATTTAAAACCGTGAAAACGATCATATTGGACGGACTCATCCGTCCAATATATTAAACACTAGCATTTCTCATTTATTTAGTATAAAATGTTGGACCCAAAAATCATTTTTTTTCTTCTCGATGTTGTATAATTTGTTCAACCGCAGAAGATTTTATCAAATTTTTCTGATTTTAATATTTTGTTGTTTACAAATATATTTGGGTATGTATATTACAGTATCAGGGAAATAAATACTCTACACCGAGCTGATTAAAAATTGGGCTTAATAACAATCATCCTGAAAATTCCTAATCCCATCATCTCTTGAGAGTTTATGTGCTTTTTCTTTCTATTTTTTGAAGTCGGTAATAATTATCATTTCAATTTTATTGCTAATCTCATCATCCAAAACTTACTCTCTCCCACCCCTCATAGCACCCATGTTTTCATCTCTCCCCCACCTCATGCTAACTTCCTATCCCACCTCTTTCCTCCCCCGCATATTATTTTTCAAATAGTTCTAGATCTGAATGCTAATTGTCCTAATTTTATATGCTAATTGTCTGGTAAAATTTAATTGTCCTAATTTTCATTACAGTAAATAACATTTTCCATGTCAATTAATTTTTTTGCAGGACAATTAGTATTAATTTTTAATTGTCCTAGTTTCGTAAACTAATTGTCCTAGTTTTGTAAACTAAATGTCCTAATTTTGTAAACTAATTATGCTAGTTCTTATAATGATTGTTATGCTAGTTCGTATAATGATTGTCCGGGTAAAAATTAATTGTCCTAATTTTTAAGATAATTAGTATTATAATATAGGACATGTGTATTATTTTATAGGACAACATGAGCAGAGAAGTGTAGACGCTAAAAAGGAATAAGTGGGTACGCACAGGATGGGAGACGAAGATCAGAGAGAGGAGATGTGAGTAAACGCTGAGAATTAAGAAATAGGTGAGTAAAAGCTAGGAGTTAGAGAGGGCAATTTGTCTGTTAGATGAGAATGATGGAATCTAAAAGAATGGTGGTAAACAATTTTGATTACAAATCAATCATTATAATTTAAAGATCGTAGGTTCAAAACTCGGCGATCAGAAATCAACGAAAGGAGGTACCAAAACAAAACTCAAAACATGTAAATTTAAGTAGTTGAGGTGGAATTTACTAGAACAAATCGTATGTTTTCGTTCATCTCTTACATTTGTGGGCTAAGATAAATGAAATTGTGCTTCAAAGCTCACAATAATTCTAGTAGCAAAAAGTCTCTTTAATACTTAAAGAAGGTATAAATAGTGAGGATTAAAAATTCTGAAATTTAATTGAATAGAATTTCATAACCAATACCTGGAAGTCGTTAGTCAACACGACACCTTGAAAATATGCCGATGACATTTTCAGCAACGAATTAATCTCCACAATCAATTAATATCAAGCCAGATTTATTTTTTCCCCGGCGGCGTACTAGCTTTCTTCGAAATTGGGGAGTTTAGAGTGTGAGAGGGACAGACAGTAATGACCCCCCCCCCCCCCCCAAAAATAATAATAATAATAATAATAATAATAATAAATAAATTTTAACGCATGAGAGAAGTGTCTCACGCTTGGGTGTATGATGTGATGGCTAATGTCCCAAAATTAACACAAAATGAAGAACCTTTTTTCAACTCTAGTAGCTGGATTCTACATATTCATAACGGATAATAGAGGAAGGGATGAAGGTGCACAGAGACCAATGGGTTGAAAATATGACAGGCTGGTCTGGTACCAGTTTCCACACCACTAGGTGCATAAGCAATGGAGCACACAAAAGAAAGCAAAATGAACCCATAAAAGGAAAAAGAGTAATGCAAAACTGTGCATACATTTGCGGATTCGGGCAGAAGGGTAGCCACAGGGTCCGCACCGGCTTTTCTGGAGATGGAAGCTCCTGCGACCACATCTCACGCACAGTGCGTCTCGTTTCTTTCTGTTTCAGAAACCCCATGTTCCCTTCCCCTGTAATTAATCCCACAGAGATGGAAGAGAACAAATCAGGCGCATTTAACAATAGGGAACTACAGGTAACCTGAAATTTGATGTTGCTGTTTCTCTGATGGTCGACGGCGGAAACAGTTTGAACATTTTGGGTTTTGTTTCTCGGTTTTTTTTCCTCATTTTTTGGAATAGGATCGGAAGTTGGCCCCATTGCAAAGAATGGGCCTGGTTCTGTTCGAGCAAAAATTGGTGTAAACAAAACAAAATTTGGCCCATAAATTGTTCAAAATAAATAAAATAAAATAAAATAACTGGCCCATGCAGGTCTCGAACCTGCGACCTTCGCGTTATTAGCACGACGCTCTAACCAACTGAGCTAATAGGCCTTTTGACGGGAAAAGAAGGATTAAGTTATAAATTATTTAAAGGAATCCAACCCCTCAGCTCAGCGAAGGGTTATATTCAAAGGCGATATTGAAAGTTTGAAACCTAGCAAGCTAGGACGGGATGGGGAGCATTAAATTGCATCGTATTTGTGAAATGATCGTAGACAGTTTTTAATTGTTCGTTCCAAATTCAGTAATTAATTAGATCAGATATAAGCAAACAAGTAACTAATTCGTGTCGAAATATACATTTTCTTCTATAAAGTAGCTAATATTTTATAATTTGAATTAATTGTCCATAGTCAAATGAACTGATAAGGTTTTATGTGGAAACATCAAATGAAAGTGTCATGAAAAAAAAATCTTTACTATGAAAGTGTCTAAGGATAATTTATCCAAAAATTTTGTCATAATATTGATTTTATCCAGATAATAAATAGTTTTTAATTATACTCATGACTATGAATTTATGTTAATTTAATTTTACTATTGTTACAACAAGAGAGACACGAGGAATCATTCTTTGAATTTATATTTTGATAAATATATTTAGTTGTCATTATTAGATAATAATCTTTTTATCTAAGTAGAAAGAGGGCATGAGGAATCTACGTGGCTCCTAACGACACAGAGAAAAACAGGATGCAACACAGAGCGTCACATGTCCCAAGTCCAAAGGAAAGGACACAAGGACAGAGGCTAATGAGTCTAATACATAGACCGGATCAGACTCGTATTTTGACTGGGCAGGTCAGGTAAGAAGATCGTCTACAAACAACAACAACAATTGCTCCATCCGACAGTACTGACACCACATTCAGACGAGTAAAGACGAGCGGAATGTCATTGGACGTTCCATAAACAGCGTTAAATAAGAAGAAAAAAGAAGTTATCTTTCTTTTCATTTTCCGGTTTTGCTCCTCAGTCCTCAGAAAATAGTTATTTAAATTTCTACATAAATGTTGCTGAAAATTAGAAGGAAAAGGAAGTTCGCTTTCTTCGATTTTTTTTTCCAAAATTTATTTATAAATATGCCTATTCATATCTATTCACCGTGAATCCAAACGTGCCCTCAGAGTACAAACTTAGTTTGGCAGCCAAATGTCAAAAGCACAATAAGGATAGTGTGTTAATTCGATCTGTATCCAAATAGGTTCTAATTTTCCCAACTCAAAGCCCTAATCAGCTGATACATTCTTAATTTTAAACATAGTGGGTAAATTTGTAAAAAGACTGTTGATGAGAGACGTTAGTGAGGTCCACTGGTTTAAAGAAGGTGAACAAACAGTGAAACAGACACATCGTCTGACACCTTCTTCCCTTTGACCACTCTGTACCCGTCAGAGCCGGAGATGTGGTCGATTAAAAATATAAATAAATACATAAAAAATAAACCAAAAGGCGGAATTAAAATGGGAAGGACCCAGTAATCTTAACAACTTACTAACCGTTGCATTACAACATTCAGAACTGCATGATTATTACAATAAAAATGGATCAGTTTATGGGGACTTGAGAATCATTTGACGCACATCTTTCTTTATTTATTTACTCACATGGGCCACTGAAGTCTGAGGTGGCAGTTAAACAAGCAAGCAACCAACGTTAAATTATTCCTGTAAAGTTTTCTAAAAGCAGATAAGAAGGAATCAAAGGGGAAACAGAAAATAGAAAAAATATATATTTAGAAAGAAATCCTCCTTTTTAGAGTTTATACACACTCCTCCATCTCTTGCCGCTCTGTCTCTCTTACAAAACCAACACACTCATTTTCTCCTTCCAGTAACGGCTCATTTGCAGGAGAAGTTTGACTCCTAGTTGGTCTACAATTTGGTTAGTAGATACATTTGTCATTTCAATTTTTCATTTCTCTCCTCTACAGTTGGATAGAAGACCGTTAGTTGCGATTTACATTTCTCTAATTGAGATTTTTCATTTCCTTTGCCTTTTCTTTTCCCCCCTGGAATTTTATTTGAAGTGAACCCAAAGCACAGCTCTTTGTCTAGATCCAGTTATAGGGTCAAAAACTACACATCAGCCGAAAACTCTTGTAAAGTGACTCAAACTTTGAGGAATTTCTCTTTTAACTATTTTATTTTCTTCCTTAAATATTGTTTATTTCAATTGAAGTATATGTTGTTTAGCAGTTGATTTAATAAAATGGCATTTTTAGTTTTACTTTTTTGTTTTATTATATGACGCTCTGCATTACATGCATGATGAAAATTACAAAGTCAAGAAAAATGAAGCTCTTTTCTTTATGATTAACTAATTTTTTTTCCATCAATTGTTTTGTACTTATATCAACTTTCTTTCTACTCTTACACAGAGACAACAGGATTAATTTTATTTCAATTGATCAAGCCAATTTATAGGCAAATGGAAGTGATGCAGAATGAAATCAATTATGCTAGAAAACGGTTCAGCAACAGTAAACCTTTGTACAAATTACCTGAATCTGGTGAAATACCCAAGCTGGTGCATTTCAAACTCCCCTCAATTTCAGACCCAAATCAGAAAAGTCCAAACAGCAAGAAATTATATAAAAATTCAAGCCCCAGTAAGAATCACACAGTAACTGGTACCAATTTGGCTGAAGGCATTTATGACTCATTTCATATAAGATTCCCTGCAAATTTGATGTCAGTGGAGTATGTTATGAAAAGCTTGAAGCACCATAGGAAATCACAAAGCATAAATGACCTAAAGGACCTCTTTATGGGTTCCCCATTGTCTACTTCAGGAGATATCAGTAGATGTACCTCAGAAAGGTGGAATTTTGATTTCATGGAAAAACCTGTGGTTCCTAGAAAGTTACCAAAATATCCTTTGAATTTCAGTAAATTTTCATCTGAATCAGGTTCAGTGTCATCAGGTGTTATTCATACTAGATGGAAGGATGAATTGCCATATTTTGAGTTCTATTCAAGAGGAAAAAGTGGACAGTATTATGTTGCCAAACCTCTGATGATAAATAACATAAACAGTAGGGGATTGGATTATATTTACTTGGTTTTTAAAGGAGTACCGAGGAAAACTGGTTTAAACTTTTTTTTTTTTTTTTTTTGATGGAAGCCCGTAGGCAATAACTTAAAAAGAAAGTCAGATTACATGCCCTCAATCACATAAATTAAACATCTGGTGCCCGTCAACTAAACTCATAGAATACATATAAAACAACATCTCACGACGCGAAAAAAAAAAATAAATAAATAAAAAAATAAAAAGACAACACCTAAAACAAACGGCACCAGCTACAGAAACAAGAAAATTAACTAAGGTGGCCTATCAGTAACCCTTTGGAAGAACCTGCCATCAATTGCGGTATTGATCAGCTGCAACCCCAAGTGCGGTTGACCCTGGTAATTAATGTCTTCTCTTCTTGCCAAATTTGCCAAGTCATGTGCCTGCTTCAATGCTTCTCTCCTTGCATAGGTTATAGCCACGCCCATCTCCCTTGATTGTATATGTGTGCAAATGTTGCTTACCGTACCAGCTGCTCTCCAAGATGGCAAATCAGATGTGTCTCCCTGGTTTACCGCCTTTACCAGGTTTATGCAGTCTGAAAATAATTCAACTTTTTGTCCTTCAAGCCAACTAGCAGATTCATATAAACATAAGATGGCCTTCTCCATTGCTATTGCCTCTGCACAGAATGAGTCATGAGCTTGGAAGGAGTGAAGCCCTATTGCTTGTACCTGGCCATTCTTATAGATCACGTGGCCCCCACCTGCCCTATCCGGCGCAGCCCATGATGCATCAACAATTACCTGCCAATCATTTTCCCTGTATTCATATTTATCATGCTCCAGGGCACTATTATGTGATGGTGTTATTACTAGACCACCTTGGGACGGAAACACTGATATCATCACCCTCTTTAACACAGCCTGCGGTTGGAAAGTTTGATGCTCTATCACTGTTTTGTTTCTCTCTTTCCAAATTTCCCATAAAGTTTGGGTAAAGATTTTGTTCCCTTCTTCATCCAACCTCTCCATCACATGCATCACAGCGGTTGTAACATCCAAAGGTAGGTCATGTACACGAATGCCCAACACTGAACCAAACCACACTTGTCGAGAGGTATTACAAAAGAACAAACAGTGCATCTCGAATTCATTTTCTTCGTTACACCTTTGGCATGTAGGTGAGAAACTCGCAATTCTGGTGTGTATGTTAACAGCCACCGGTAGCCCTTTGTGCAGCAATCGCCACAAGAAAATTTTTATCTTAGGGGCTATGTTTTTCCATTTCCAAACGGTAAGCCAGTGAGCATTCTGGGTAACTGTTCTCTGTTGTTGTGCACTTGTCAATTGCTTGTAACCCTCCTTCACAGAATACTTCCCACTTTTGCATCTTTGCCAAATTAACCTGTCGCAGTTTCCTCCATGTAGCTCAGGTTTATTTGTTCCCTCCACAATTGTGCTAACTTGATCTGCCTGAAAAAGCTTGTTTAATTCCTGCATATTCCAGTTACCTGTTTGTCCTTCAATCAACGAACAAACTTTGAGATTCCTATCTCTTGTTGTAGCTTCATTATGCACTGTCCAGTTTTCAAACCATGGTTGAGATAACGCAGGCACTTTTTCACCATTGCCTAAATGCCACATCACTTGGTCAGTGAAGAGCTCTCTCATCTTCAATACTTGGCCCCACAATCTACTACCCCCATTTGTAGCTCTTGCTCTCCAAAAACCTACTACAGGGTAGTATTTGGCTTTGCAGATTTTTACCCATAACTTATTTTCATCAGCCATCAAAGCCCATACCAGTTTGAGAAAAATTGCTTCACCAAATTTTTGCAGGTCTTTAACCCCTAGTCCCCCTGCTTCTATTGGGTTGCAAACTTTATGCCATCCTATAAAGGACATATACCTATCTTGATTTGTCTTTCCCCAGAAAAACTTTGCCAGCAACCTATTTATATCCTGCACAATCCCTTTAGGCAGCATTTGAAGCGACATTGAGTACACTGGCATTGACATTAACACCGCTTTGATCATAACTAGTCTACCTGCATGTGACAACATTTGAGATTTCCATCCTGTCAGCTTTGTTTTCAATTTCTCTAGGAGTAATTTGCCATTGTTTCTGCTGTCTCCACGCGTGCCAATCATTACCCCCAGGTACTTTTCCTCTGCCACCACCTTCCTTGCCCTCCATGCTTCCTGAACTCTTGTTGTTGTAGCTATGCTACATCTTCTTGAGAACCACAGACCCGACTTGCGGGGATTGATGCATAACCCAGAAGCCAGAGCAAATTTCTGTAGCAAAGAAACTAGAACTTGCACTTCCGTTTCATTTGTGTCACCCATTAAAACCAAGTCATCAACATAAATTGCATGTGTCATAGGAGGGCAAGTGTGTGCCACCTTAACTCCTTTTAACCTCCCATCTTGCACAGCTTGATTAATCATTCTTGATAGTACCTCCATGGTGATAATGAAGACATAAGGTGACATAGGACACCCCTGTCGGAGTCCTTGTGTCGGTGTAAGGAAACCATCCCCCTGTCCGTTGATGTTAATTGTAATATGTGCCCTCTTATAAGAAGAAAACATAATCTGTATGATTTTCATAGGGATGTTTAGGTGTTGCATCGCCCCAAGGAGGAATGGCCAACTGAGTTTATCAAAAGCTTTGTTGATATCTGCCTTGAGGAGAAATGCATTCTGTTTAAAATCTCTTCTAGCAAAGGAATGCAGGATTTCTTTTACCATGATGATGTTATCGGCTATGTTTCTCCCTTTAATGAATGCATTTTGCTCTTGAGAAATAACATTTTTAACATACGGTCTCAGCCTGTTTGCAATTAGTTTCATCACCAAACGGTAGAGGATGTTGCCTACACTGATGGGCCTATATTCTGCCGGCGTTTGTGGTTCCGGCGATTTAGGTATAAGGGTGACATGACAACGTAACCAATCCACAGGAACCTCTCCCAAATGAAACACCAATTTAATCTGAGTAACAATCTCTGGGCCTAGTATATGCCAATTGGATTGCAGAAAACGAGCCGTGATCCCGTCCGGCCCAGGACTTTTATCGGGTCCCATTTCAAATAAGGTTTGCTTGACCTCGTGATAGTTGGGGATGGCCGTTAGTTTTTGGTGAGCTGACAAGGGTATATATTGCTGGGTTGTAGAACTCAACTCCTCAAAAATGTCCTGACAGGCCGCTTGACCCAAAGAAGCATTAGGATCCAAGCTCTGTGCAACTGGACAATACAAACCCTTGAAATAATCTATAAAGATCGAGTGAATAATTTTTTCGTCACCTGTGAGGTGGCCGTCCTCCTTTTGCACCATGGTGATGAGGTTGTGCCTGCGGCGGTTGGTGGCGACCGTGTGAAAGAAACGTGTGTTCCGGTCCCCTTCTTCCTGCCACTGAATGCGAGATCTTTGCCTCCAATATGCATAATGCTGCTCCTCTGTTACCTCATATTCCTTCAACAATTGCTCTTCAAGGGAATGGTTTCTGACCGAAGGGTGTTGGCTCTGCACCTTCAAAATCTGTTTGGCAATGTTCTCCATTTTTTTCTTTGGTGTTTGATTGTTACTTGCCCAGTTCTGCATGGCTGCTCTAATTCCATCCCACCTTTGTTGCCAACCATCAGCCGCCATTTTACTCCAAGTGTTGAGCCATTCTTCTTGAAAAGTGCTTTCCCCAAGCCACCAATTCTCCACTCGAAAGGTATTGGATTTTGTCGGTGGTTTCTTCATTCTTAAGAGTATAGGGCAGTGATCACTGTGTATCATCGGAAGATGGTTTACATAGGCATTTGGGTATAAGTGGAGCCAATCTGCTGTAACAAGCACCCTGTCCAACCTTTGGTAAATTGCACTTGAGACGTGCCTCTTGTTGGTCCAAGTATATGCCGGGCCCTTGTACCCCACATCAACTAGGCCGGTTTGAAAAATGAAATTTTGAAACTCCACCGTGTGAGGTTTAACGTTTGTTCGGCCACCATACTTTTCATCGCTGCTAAAGATCTCATTGAAGTCTCCCATGATACAAACAGTGCCATGTAGGGTAATCAATTGGCTTAGGGTTTCCCACAACATGTTGTTCATACGGTGTTTTGAGTCCCCATATACCCCAACAAGGACCCAAGGAGGTTTATCCTTTGCTTTGATTCTAGCACAAATATAGCTCAATGATGAGTTCAGAATAGTAACCTTAACAGAATTTGCCCATGCCAAGCACAAACCTCCAGAAAGTCCTCTACACGGCACAACATGAAAATTAAATTCTGGCATTGAACTCATCAGTCGCACCATCCTTTTCACCGAGGATTTTGTTTCCGAGAGGAAAACCACATCAGATCTACTTGCCCTGATAGAGTCCCTCAAGAATTCTTTTTTATTTGTGCCTCCAAATCCCCGGCAGTTCCATGAAAATGCATTCATGATTGAAACCTGGAAGGCGAGTTTGGGTTCGCCTCCTTGGCCCGTTTGTAGTTTAAAGAAATGCTGCCATGTTGGTGGTTGCCAGAATGCTCCATCTCCTTGCCCGCTGTGATCATCAAACTGCGAGCATCATTTAAATCAATCGGTCTCTTGAGACCTCTGTCCATGGTTGAACCGGCATCTTTGGCTGTAATATTCTTGCTATGTGCTTGAGCTTGAGTGTTTGGGGTCTCCTCTGTCTTATCACCCTCATTCTGTCTCGGGTCATCCCCTCCTGCCTGGTATTGTGCAACCCAATTATCCCGCGGCACATAGTTCCTATCCATCAACCATCTTCCAACCAATGTTTCTTTGATTTGCTTCCCAGCCAATTCCTCATGTTTATCCTCTTGCTTCATTCTTTTTAATCTTAGTTTTGCTGAACACGTAATATGTTCATGGCCTATCCTAGCACAAAACATGCAAACATTCGCAATGTTATTGTACACTACATAGACCCATTTTCTACCGAGTTGAGGGTGTCTTAGAGGAAGTTTTGGTTTGAGGGGTTGCTTCATATTAATTAGCAGCCTTTGCTTGTAAACTCTCTGCCCTCCAAAGTAAAAACTCTTGTACTCACTTATGGGTGTGCCGACCTCTTTAAACACCCTTTGAATGCCAGTTTGATCTAAAGATTCAGATGGTACTCCATGCAATTCCACCCAACACTCAAATTCATCAATTTGTGGTTTATTTAGGTCTTCTTGTCCCACAGCCAACCTCATGACCACCATGTCTTTATTGCACATCCAAGTTCCTCTTGCCATAACACGTAGCATCTCTTCTTGCTTTTTGAATTCTACCAGGAAACAATTATCCCCCAGCCCTTGTGTAACTGTATCTGGATGCACCGGCCAAGCCTTTCTCAAAGCCGAGGCAAAGGTGGCATCAAAGACTACTCTTGAGCCCATTACCTTCATAACCATGCAGTTTTCCCAATCCCAAGATTTTACAGCACTCTGTGGCAGCACCAACTCGTTAGCATCATCATTTCCACTGGAACTGAGAGCAGCAAATTGCGCAATTAATTCTTCATCAGAGACATTCATGGTTACAGGCCAAATTCTTGAGTTATCAGCACAAGCGGTTTTCGTGTGGTTTAGTAAATAAGGATTTGGACCAAGTAAGGAGGTTTGATATTGGTTAATTGGTGGTGGTTTTAGGATTGATTGTTTTGTGGTTGGAGATAAGGTACGAAAGAGAGTTTTAGATGGTGAGGGAGACTGGTGTGAAGAGAAGCTAGTTGTAAACGGCTCATACCCATTAAATGAGTGGGACCGTTCATTTCCAGAAACATCCCTGACGGACTGAGGGGGGAAGAAACCTGTACTGCATTTTCCAAAAACACAATCATCTGATGGCAAAACCAGTAAGAACTGACCAATCTTTAGCGATTGATAAGTGGGTATTGGAATTTGACCTATTTTTATGTTTAGGTTTTGGTGGTTGACTGGGGAGAAGTAATTGGCATGGGGCCTATAGAGCTGACACGAGCCCCTCCTAATGTCAGTTTTAAGAGTGATTTTATTAAGCTGTCCCACTCCAGAAGGCATAGAGGCGTGTGCCTTTCCAATACAGAAGCTGCAACTAGGCCAGGATTTCCAAAAGAGATCATCAAGTGAAGGATGGTATACCACATGCTTCTGTGCTTCTCTAAGTTCCTTGGGAGATTCAAAAATATTTGCATGATCTCGGTTCATGAAGGGGGGTTGATTGGATTTTGACAGTCGGTTGGCCGACGATGGCAACAGGTAATTGTGGAGGAACATGGAGCAGTAAAAGAGGTAATAGAAGAGGGTAGTAAAGTGTAAATTTCAGGCAATAAATGAGAAGTAAAGAGAGATTTCAACCAGAAGAAATAAATAGGCAATTTGGTACCGTAGTAAAAGGGAAATGGTTGGATTGGGGAGTTAAAAGGGTTGGGATTTACTAAACAGGGATCTCAGCAAGGGAGAGGGGCATTAACTCGGCTTTACTTCTACTTGCCATACGCTTTCTCTCTCCGAGAAAGCTACTCTGGTACTAGCAAATACTATGTTACTTGGACCTCCTCAGCGGCAGCGAAGAAGGGATCTTTCTCCCACCTATCAAAGCTGGTCGCCATTAGATTAGATCCCGAGGTTTGGAGAAGGAATTAACCCTAACTCAAACCCTAGAAAATCGCCTCGGGTCGGGTCAGGTGGGAGAGATTGGTACTTCTGTGGATAATATGGCTGAATAGAAATGCAATTGTTGTGAGAACTGAGCAACGTGAAACTAAAAAAGAGCCAATTTCGGGTGGTTGGGGTCTCAATTTTCTTCAAAGGGTTGAATGTAGTGAAAGAAATGGAGAAACTTGTGGAGGAAATGGGAGGAAATTTGGTGTAGAATTAAGTGTTTTACTACCAAGTGGAGTTCATGGATGTCCAGATACAGGAAATGGTGGTCCGTCAAGGCTAATTGATAGATGGAAATCTGGTGGGGTGTGTGATTGCGGTGGTTGGGATCTGGGGTGCCCTATTACCGTGCTTAAAAATGGTAGCTCAATCAGTAATAAAGGAGATTTACTTGAAGTTGATGATAATGGTACTGTTGATCTCTCTATTGAGGTGAGATTTTGTCATCATTTAAATAATTTTTATATAAAAATTTTAGCCACTTATTCTTATTTACTTGACCTATAATGTATCCCTTGTGTGAAGGAGCTAAGAGTACGTGGCCAGCATACCCAGAAAAAAAAAATGTTTATTTCCAGTAAATATTTCATTGCTATTGGAAACTATTCTATATTCAGTCTTTCTGTTGCATAAAATCTATTACTGTGACTTGGTCACCAAACTTTAGTCCTCTTTTGTTTGTATCCTTTTCTTTAAGATCAATTTGAATTATTTTTGTATCAGCTCAGGTCATTATTAGCTTATTATCAGCTCAGCCCCTACTTCCTTTCCTCTATAATAACTTTCTGGTTCTGCCTGGTCGTTTATATGAGCTGGCATATTCTGTGCCAAACATAACACGTATAGTAGCTGGTTTTACTGGATTTTTTGGGCTGGTACAAAGTTTAAGCATCAATAATCCAGTGAGATGTCCAATGTCTTTGTTGTGTAAATACTTTCCTGCATCATACAAATTCAATTTGATTCTATTGCAATTTACAGGGTTCAAAACAAGGCAATCCAGTGATCAGACTATCTAGAGAAAAGGAAGGAGTAAATATGGTATTTAGCAACACAATGCTTTCAGCTCTGCAATGCTTCTCTGCTGGAATTGCGATTCTGCATAAACAAATTCCTGAGTTATGTCGAAAGATATGAGAAAGTTTTGCTTCTTTTGGAGACTAACAGATTTAAAAAGAACCAATTCTTTTAAAATTTTGTACAGAGCTGATGATTTTTTATGTGCAAATGCTTGTTTGTAAGTTGCCATTGTTTCATTGTTTGACTTTGCTGCTAATTTGGATTTTGTTTAATTTTGTGGGATATTTTGCTTTATAAGGTTGTTTCTAGGTTTGCTGCCTTCAAGTAACTAAAGCCCACCTGAACAAAGCATCAACCGAGTTCTAATGATTTTTTTTTAAGTTCTAATGAGACATGCTGAATGAAATTATCAACTAATGTACAGTTGATTTTCAGCGAGTTGAGTGACATTGTACAGTTAATCAAATTTGGGTTGAATAATAAAGTTTTGTGGCATATATAGAGGATAAATTTGAGTGATATTTCATAAAAGTTATCCTTCATATCAATAAATGTACTTGCTATTGACTGCTAGTTTTGGCATCATCGGACGCGAAGCAAAATAGGTTTTGGTGGGTCCATCTTGAAAAAATTTTTTTACATGAGATAACAATGATTTATAAATAAAAAATATATATAACAAGGTAGGGATCATCTGAATTTCTGGATCAAGTTGGTAGATTGCTTTTGGTTTGAATCACATAGCGACCCGTGAAAATTTGTACAAGGACCGAAATTGCATTTGTTCCTGAATAATCGCATAAGTTCCTGAAGAATATAATGTGAGATGGTTTGATGAATGATTGTCAAAGAGATTCCTAATGAATCTATTAAACAAAATTATATGAAAAAAAATTAAAAATCATAGCGAACTATTTTTTTATTGTCTCGAATTAATATATTGTCTCAGATTACTATTAATTACGCATATAAAGTTCAAATGATGCAATTCCGAGTATCATTTGAGCATTTCAATCGTTTCTGGATTCATTCTAAGTCATTTCATCACAATAATCAATATTTAAATTCGTTAAACTATGTAGAATATGGTGCATATCTTATTTATTCAAAAAGATTGGATACATAGTAATTACACATATAAATTGCAAATAATACAATTTTGAGTTTCATTTGAGTATTTCGATCGTTTCTGGATTCATTCTAAGTCATTTCATCACAACAATCAACAATTAAAATCTTTGTATTGTCCAGAATATGATTCATATGTTGTTTATTAAAAAAAAAAAAATTGGATTACACATGGTAATTACGCATAAAAAGGGCAAATAAAGCAATTCTGAGGATCATTTGAGTATTGCAATCATTTATGGATTCATTCTAAGTAATTTCACCACAATAATCGACATTTAAACTCTTTATAATGTCTAGAATATGACTCATATATTGTTTATTCATAAAAAATATATTATACATGGTAATTACGCACATATAGTGCAAATAATGCAATTCTAAGCATCATTTGAGCCTTTCAATCATTTTTGGATTCATCTAAGTCATTATATCACAAAAATCTATATTTAAACTCTTTATACTGTTTATAATATGATTCATATGTTCTTTATTCAAAAAGATTGGATTATACATGGTAATTACGCATATAAAGTGCAAATAATACAATTCTGAGCATCATTCGAGTATTTCAATCGTTGCTGGATTCATTACAAGTAATTATATCTTAATAATCTACATTCAAATTCTTTATACTATCTAGAATGTGATTCATATGCAATTTATTAAAAAAAATATTGGATTATACATGGTAATTATGCATATAAATTGCAAATAAAGCAATTGTAAGCATCATTTGAGTATTTCAATCATTTCTGGATCCATTCTAAGTCATTTCGTCACAATAATCTACATTTAAACTCATTATACTGTCTAGAATATGATTCACATGTTGTTTATTTAAAAAAGATTGGATTATACATTGTAATTGCGCATATAAAAAGCAAATAATGCAATTCAGAGCATCATTTGAGCATTTCAATCGTTCCTGGATTCATTCTATGTTAATCCATGATAATAATCTACAGTTAAACTCTATATACTGTCTAGAATATGATTCACATGTTTTTTTCAAAAAAAAATTGGATTATATATGGCAATAACGCATATAAAGTGTAAATAATGAATTTCAGAACAAAATTTGAGCATTTCAATCGTTTCAGGATTTATTCTAAGTAATTTCATTATAATAATCTATATTTAAACTCTTTATACTATCTAGAATATGATTGATATGTTCTTTTTTCAGAAAGTTTGGATTATACATGGTAATTATGCATATAAAGTGCAAATAATGCAATTCTGAGTAATATTTAAGCATTTCAATTATTTCTGGATTCATTCTAAGTAATTTCATCACAATAATTTACATTTAAATTCTTTATACTGTCTAGAATATGATTGATATGTTGCTTATTCAAAAAAATTGCATTAAACAAGGAAATTATGCATTTAAAAAAGATTGCATTAAACAAGAAAATTATGCGTATAAAGTGTAAATTATGCAATTCAGAGCAACATTTGAGCATTTTAATCGTTTCTGGATTCATTATAGTTAATTTCATCACAGTAATCTACTTTTAAACTCCTTATACTATCTATAATATAATTCATATGTTATTTATTCATAAAGTTTTGGATTATATACAGTAATTAAGCATATAAAATGCAAGTAATGCAATTATGGGTAACATTTGAGAATTTCAATCGTTTCTGGATTCATTCTAAGTTATTTCAACTCAATAATCTAAATTTAACTCTTTATACTGTCTAAAATATGATTCATATTTAATTTATTCTAAAATATTGGATTATACATGGTAATTACGCATATAAAGAACAAATAATGCAATTCTGAGCATCATTTGGATCATTTCAATCGTTTCTGGAGTCATTCTAAGTCATTTCATCACAATAATCTACATTTAAACTCTTTATACTGTCTAGAATGTGATTCATATGCAATTTTTGAAAAAATTATTGGGTTACAAATGGTAATTACACATATAAATTGCAAAAAATGATATTCTGAGCATCATTTGAGAAATTCAAACGTTTCTGAATTTGTTCTATCTCATTTCATCACAATAATCTACATTTAAACTCCTTATATTATCTAGAATATGGTTCATATGTTGTTTTTTAAAATAAAATTGGATTATAAATGGTAATAACGCATATAAAGTGTAAATAATGAAATTCATAAAAACATTTGAGCATTTCAATCGTTACTGGATTCATTCTAAGTAATTTCATCACAATGATCTACATTTAAACTCTTTATACTGTCTAGAATATGATTGATATGTCCATTATTCAGAAAGTTTGGATTATACATGGTAACTAAACATATAAATTACAAATAATACAATTCAAAGCATCATTTGAGTATTTCAATCATTTCTGGATTCATTCTAAGTAATTTCATCACAACAATCTACATTTAGACTCTTTATATTGTCTAGAATATGATTGATATGTTGTTATTCAAAAAGATTGCATTATACCTGGTAATTACACATATAAAGTGCAAATAATGCAATTCAGAGCAACTTTTGAGCATTTCAATCGTTTCTAGATTCATTAATGGTAATCTCATCGAAGTAATCTACTTTTAAACTCCTTATACTGTCTAGAATATGAATCATATGTAATCCATTTTAAGTCATTTCATACAATAATCTGCATTTAAACTCTTTATACTGTCTATAATATGGTTCATATGTAGTTTATTCAAAAATGTTGCATTATATAGGGTAATTACACATATAAATTGCGAATAATGCAATTCAGAGCAACATTCGAGCATTTCAATTGTTTCTGGATTCATTCTAAGTCATTTCATCACAATAATCTACATTTAAACTCTTTACTGTTTAAATTTGATCCATATGTTATTTATTCAAAAATACTGGATTATACGTGGTAATTATGAATACAAATTCCAAATAATGCAATTCAGAGCATCATTTGAGCATTTGAATCGTCTCTAGATTCATTCTAAGTCATTCATCTCAATAATCTACATTTAAATTCTTTCTACTGCCTAGAATATGATTCATATGTTGTTTATTAAAAATGATTGCATTGTACAAGCTAATTAGGCATATAAAGTACAAATAATACAATTCAGAGCAACATTTGAGAATTTCAATCGTTTCTGAATTCATTCTAAGTAATTTCATTACAATAATCTACATTTAAACTCTTTATACAGTGTAGAATGTGATTCATATACAATCTATTTAAAAATATTGGATTATAGATGGTAATTACGCATATAAAGCGCAAATAATACAATTCTGAGAAACATTTGAGCATTTCAATCGTTTCTGGATTCATTCTAAGTTATTTTACCAAAACAAATCTACATTTAAACCCTTATACTGTCTAAAATATGATCCATAAGTTGTTTATTCAAAAAGATTGGATTATACATGGTAATTACGCATATAAAGTGCAAATAATGCAATTCTAAGCGTAATTTGATTATTTCATTCGTTTCTGGATTCATTCGAAGTAATTTCATCAAAATAATCTACATTTAATTTCTTTATACAGTCTAACATGTGATTAATACTCAAATAATTTGCAATTAATATAATTCTGAGAATTATTTGAGCATTTCAATTGTTTCTGGATATATTCTTAAGTCATTTTATCTAAAAAATCTACATTTAAACTCATTATACTGTCTAAAAAAATATTCATATGTTATTTATTCAAAAATATTGGATTATACATGGTAATTACGCATATAAAATGCAAATAATGCAATTCAGAGCGACATTTGAGCCTTTCAATCGTTTCTGCATTCATTCTAAGTAATTTCATCACAATAATCTGCATATAAACTCTTTATACTGTCTAGAATATGATTCATATGTTATTTATTCATAAAGTATGGATTATATATGGAAATTAAGCATATAAATTGCAAACAATACAATTCAGAGCATCATTTTGGCACTTCAATCATTTCTGTATTAATTCTAAGAAATTTCATCACAATAATCTACATTTAAATTCTTTGTACTGTCTAGAATATCTTTCATATGTTTTTTATTCAAAATGATTGGATTATACATGATAATTACGCATATAAAGAGCAAATAATTCAATTCAGAGCATCATTTAAACATTTCAATTGTTTCTGGATTCATTTTTAGTAATTTCATCACCATAATCTACATTTGAACTCATTATACTATCTATAATATGATTCATAAGCTATTTATTCATAAAGTTTGATTTATACATGATAATTACGAATATTAAGTGCAAATAATGCAATTCAGATCATCATTTGAGCATTTCAATCGTTTCTGGATTCATTCTAAGTAATTTCATCACAATAATCTACATTTGAACTCTTTATACTTTCTAGAATATGATTCATATGTTATTTATTCATAAAGTTTGGATTATACATGGTAATTACGAATATAAAGTGCTAATAATGCAATTTAGACCAACATTTGAGCATTTCAATCGTTTCTGGAATTATTCTAAGTCATTTTATCACAATAATTTACATATAAACTCTCTATACTGTCTAGAATATGATTCATATGTTATTTATTCAAAAAGATTGGATTATACGTGGTAATTATGAATATAAATTCCAAATAATGCAATTGTGAGCATCATTTGAGCATTTCAATCGTTTCTGAATTAATTCTAAGTCATTTTATCATTATAATCTACATTTAAACTCTTCATACTGTCTACAATATAATTCATATGTTATTTATTCAAAAAGAATGGATTACACAAGGTAATTAGTAATTACGCATATAAAGTGCAAATAATGCAATTCATAGCAACATTTGAGCATTTCAATCGTTTCTGGATTCATTTTATGTAATTTCATCACAGTAATCTTCATTTAAACTCTTTATACTGTCTACAATGAGATTCATGTGTAATTTACTTAAAAAGATTGGATTATACATGGTAATTACGCATATAAAGTGAAAATAATGCAATTCTGAGCATAATTTGAGCATTTCAATCGTTTCTGGATTCATTCTATGACATTTCGTCACAATAATCTATATTTAAACTTTATATACTGTCTAGAATATGATTCATATGTTGTTTTTTTTAAAAAGATTTGGATTCTAAAAGGTAATAACGCGTATAAAGTGCAAATAATGAAATTCAGAACAACATTTGAGCATTTCAATTGTTTCTGGATTCATTCTAAGTAATTTCATCACAATAATCTTCATTTAAATTCTTTATACTGTCTGGAATGTGTTTGATATGTTGTTTATTCAAAAATATTGCATTAAACAAGGAAATTACACATATAAAGTGCAAATAATGCAATTCAGAGCAATATTTGAGCATTTCAATCATTTCTGGATTCATTATAGATAATTTCATCACAGTAATCTACTTTTAAACTCCTTATACTATCTAGAATATGATTCATATGTTATTTATTCATAAAGTTTTGGATTATACATGTTAATTAAGCATATAAAATGCAAGTAATGCAATTCTGGGTATCATTTGAGCATTTCAATCATTTCTGGATTCATTATAGATAATTTCATCACAGTAATCTACTTTTAAACTCCTTATACTATCTAGAATGCGATTCATATGCAATTTATTCTAAAATATTGGATTATACATGGTAATTATGCATATAAAGAACAAATATTGCAATTCTGAGCATCATTTGGATCATTTCAATCATTTTTGGATTCATTCTAAGTCATTTCATAGCAATAATCTACATTTAAAATCTATACTGTCTAGAATGTGATTATGCACATAAAATGAAAATAATATAATTCTGAGCAACATTTGAGCATTTCAATCGTTTCTGGATTAATTCTAAGTCTTTTCATCACAATAATATACTCTTTATATTGTCAAGAATATGATTTATGTTTTTTTATTCATGAAGTTTGGATTATACATGTTAATTACTCATATAAGGTACAAATAATGCAATTCAGTGCAACATTTGAGCATTTCAATTGTTTCTGGATTCATTCTAAGTCATTTCATCACAATAATCTACATTTAAGCTCTTTAACTGTCTAGAATGTGATTCATATGTTATTTATTGATAACGCTTGGATCATACATGGTAATTACGCATATAAATTGCAAATAATGCAATTCTGTGCATCATTTGAGCATTTTAATAGTTTCTGAATTCATTCTAAGTCATTTCATCACAATAGTCTAGATTTAAACTCTTTATACTGTCAAGAATGTGATTCATATACAATTTAATCAAACATATAGGTTTATACATGGTAATTACGCATATAAGGTGCATATAATGCAATTTTGAGCATTATTTGAGCATTTATACTTGGTTCAACATATGATTCATATGTTATTTATTCATAAAGTATGGATTATATATGGAAATTGCGCATATAAATTGCAAAGAATGCAATTCAGAACTTCTTTTGAGCATTTCAATCGTTTCTGGATTCATTCTAAGTAATTTCCACACAATATTCTACATTTAAACTCTTTATACTGTCTAGAAGATTATTCATATGTTATTTATTCATAAAGATTGGATTATACAAGGTAATTACGCATATAAATTGCAAATAATGCTATTCTGAGCGACGTTTGAGCATTTCAATCTTCTGGATTAAATCCAAGTAATTTCATCACAACAATCTTCATTTACAATAATCTATACTTAAACTCTTTATACTATATTGAATCTTATTCACATGTTATTCATTCTAAAGATTGGATTATACATGGTAATTACACATATAAAGTGCAAATAATGCAATTCAGAGCAACATTTGATCATTTCAATCGTTTGTGAATTCATTCTAAGTCATTTTATCACAATAATCTACATTTAAACTCTTCATACTGTCTATAATAAGATTCATATGTTATTTATTAAAAAATATTGGATTATACATTGTAATTACGCATATAAAGTGCAAATAATGCAATTCTGAGAATCATTTGAGCATTTCAATCATTTATGGATATATTCTAATTCAGTTTATGCCAAAAATCTACATTTAAACTCCTTATACTGCCTAAAATATGATTCATATGTTGTTTATTCAAAAAGATTGGATTATACAAGATAATTACGCATACAAAGTGCAAAGAATGCAATTCAGAGCTTCATTTGATCATTTATAACCATTCCCGATTTATTCTAAGTAATTTCATCACAACAATCTACATTTAAACTCTTTATACTGTCTAGAATCAGATTCATATGTTATTTACTCATAAAAATTGGATTATACGTGGTAATTATGCATATAAATCGCAAATAATGAAATTCAGAGCGACATTAGAGCATTTCAAACATTTCGGTATTCGTTCTAAGTCATTTCATCACAATAATCTACATTTAATCTTTATAATTTATAGAATATGATTCATATGTTATTTTTTCATAAAGTATGGATTATACATGGTAATTACGCATATAATGTTCAAATAATGCAATTCTGAGCATCATTTCAGCATTTCAATTGTTTCTGAATTCATTCAATGTCATTTCATCACAATAATCTACATTTAAACTCTTATACTGTCTAAAATATGATTCATATATTATTTACTCATAAAGATTGGATTATACATGGTAATTACGCATATAAAATGCAAATAATGCAATTCCGAGCGACATTTGAGTTCAATCGTTTCAGGATTCATTCTAAGTCATTTCATCACAATAATCTACATTTAAACTCCTTATGCTGTCTAGAATTCAAATGAATTCATATGTTATTTATTCATAACGTTTGGATCTTACATGGTAATTACGCATATAAATTGCAAATAATAAAATTCTGTGCATCATTTGAGCATTTCAATCGTTTCTGAATTCATTCTAAGTAATTTCATCACAATATTCTACATTTAAACTCTATATACTGTCGAGAATGTTATTCATATACAATTTAATAAAAAAGATTGGATTATACATGGTAATTACGCATATAAGTTGCAAATAATGCAATTTTGAGCATCATTTGAGCATTTCTGTCGTTTCTGGATATATTCCAAGTCATTTTATCCCAAAAATCTATTTTTAAACTCCGTATACTTTCTAGAATATGATTCATGTATTGTTTATTCAAAAAGATTGAATTATACATGGTAATTGTGCATATAAATTGCAAACCATGCAATCCAGATCACCATTTGAGCATTTTAATAGTTTATGGATTCATTCTAAGTCATTTCATCACAATAATCGACATTTAAACTCTTTATACTATCTAGAATGCAAATTCATATATTATTTATTCATAAAATCTGGATCATAAATGGTAATTACGCATATAAAATGCAATTAATGCATTTATGTACATCATTTGAGCATTTCAATCGTTTCTGAATTCATTCTAAGTTATCTCATCACAATAACCTAAATTTAAACTCTTTATACCGTCGAGAATGTGATTCATATACAATTTAATCAAAAAGATTGGATTATACATGATAATTAAGCATATAAGGTGCAAATAATGCAATTCTGAGCATCATTTGGCATTTCATTCGTTTATGGATATATTCTAAGTCAATCTATCCCAAAAATCTATATTTAAACTCCTTATACTTTCTAGAATATGATTCACATGTTGTTTATTCAATAAGATTGGATTATACATGGTAATTGCGCATATAAAGTGCAAATCTTGCAATTAAGAGCATCATTTGAGCATTTCAATCATTTCTGGATTCGTTCTTTATCATTTCATCACAATATTCTACATTTAAACTCTTTATACTGTCTAGAATGTGATTCATATGCAATTTGTTAAAAAAGAGTGGATTATACATGGTAATAACGCATATAATGTGTAAATAATGAAATTCAGAACAACATTTGAGCATTTCAATCGTTTCTAGATTCATTCTAAGTAATTTCATCACAATGATCTACATTTAAACACTTTATACTGTCTATAATATGATTCATATGCTATTTATTCATGAAATTTGGAATAGACGTGGTAATTATGCATATAATGTGCAAATAATGCAATTTTGAGTATAATTTGAGCATTTCAATCGTTTCTGGATATATTCTAAGTCATTTTATCCCAAAAATCAACATTTAAACCCCTCATACTGTCTAGAATATGATTCATATATTGTTTATTTGAAAATATTGCATGATGCATTGTAATTACGCATAAAAATTGCAAATAATGCAATTCAGAGCAACATTTGAACATTTCAATCGTTTCTGGATTCATTCTATGTAATTTCATCACCATAATCTACAATTAAACTCATTATAGTGTCTATAATGTGAACCGTATGCAATTTATTCAAAAAGATAGGCTTATATATGGTAATTACGCATATAAAGTGCTAATAATGCAATTTTGAGACATCATTTGAGAATTTCAATTGTTTCTGGATTCATTCAGTGTCATTTCATCTCAATAATCTACATTTAAACACTTAATACTGTCGTGAATATGATTAATATGTCTTTGATTCAGAAAGTTTGGATTATACATTGAAATTACGCATATAAAGTGCAAATAATGCAATTCTGAGTATCATTTGAGCATTTCAATGGTTTCTGGATATATTTTAATTCATTTTATGCCAAAAATTACATTTAAACTCCTTATACTGTCTAGAATATGATTCATATGTTGTTTATTCAAAAGATTAGATTATACATGGTAATTACGCATCTAAATGGCAAATAATGCGATTCTGAGCTTCATTTGAGCATTTCGAACGTTTCTCGATTCATTCGACGTAATTTTATCATAATAATCTACATTTAAACTCATAATAATTAGATTCATTCTACTGTCTAAAATATGATTAATATGTTATTTATTCATAATAATTAGTTTATACGTGGTGATTACGCATATTAGGTGCAAATAATTAAATCCAGAGCGACATTTGAGCATTTCAATATTTCTGTATTCTTTCTAAGTCATTTCATCACAGTAATCTACATTTAAACTCTTTATACTTTCTAGAATCTGATTCATATGTTATTTATTCATAAAGTATGGATTATACATGGTAATTACGCATATAAATTGCAAATAATACAATCCAGAGCATCATTTGAGCATTTCAATCGTTTTTGGATTTATTCTAAATAATTTTATCACAATAATCTACATTTAAACTCTATATACAGTCTAGAATAAGATTCATATGTTGTTTATTCATAAAAGTTTGGATTATACATGGTAATTATGCATATAAAGTGCAATAATGCAATTCTTAGAAACATTTGAGCATTTCAATCGTTTTTGGATTCATTCTAAGTCATATAATCAAAATAATATACATTTAAACTCTTTGTAAAGTCTAGAACATGATTCAAGTGTTGTTTGTTCATAAATTTTGGATTATACATGGTAATTACGCATATAAAGTGCAAATTATGCAATTATGAGAAATATTTGATCATTTCAATCGTTTTTTAATTTATTTTAAGTCATTTAATCAAAATATTATACATTTAAACTCTTTGTATGTCTAGAATATTATAAATATGCAATTTAATCAAAAAGATTGGATTATACATGGTAATTACGCATATAAAGTGCAAATAATTCAATTGTTAGAATCATTTGAGCAATTCAAACGTTTATGGATATGTTCTAAGTCATTTTATCCCAAAAATCTACATTTAAACCCTCATACTGTCCAGAATATGATTCATATGTTGTTTATTCAAAAAGATTGGATTATACATGGTAATTACACATATAAAGTGCAAATAATGCAATTCAGAGCACCATTTGAGCATTTCAAACGTTTTTGTATCCATTCGAAGTTATTTCATCACAATAATCTACATTTAAACTCTTTATATTGTCTAGAATATGATTCGTATGATGTTTATTCAAAAAGATTGGATTATACACGGTAATTACGCATATGAATTGCAAATAATGCAATTCTAAGTATCATTTGAGCATTTTTCAATCGTTTCTGGATTTATTCAAAGTCATTTTATCCCAAAAATCATCATTTAAACTCTTTATACTGTATAGAATATAATTCATATGTTATTTAGTCATAAAGATAGGATTATACATGGTAATTACGCATATAAATTGAAAATAGTGAAATTCTGAGCATTTCAATCGTTTCTGGAAACATTGTAAGTAATTTCATAACAATAATCTACATTTAAACTGTTTATACTGTCTAGAATAAGATTCATATTTGTTTATTTAAAAAGATTAGATTATACATGGTAATTACGCATATAAAGTGCAAATAATGCAATACAAAGCAACATTTGAGCATTTCAATCGTTTCTAGATTCATTCTAAGTCATGTCATCACAATAATCTACATATAAACTCTTTATACTCACTAGAATATGATTCATATGTTGTTTATTAAAAAAGATTGCATCAAACATGGTAATTACGCATATATAGTGCAAATAATGCAATTCAGAACATCATTTTAGCACTTCAATTATTTCTGGATTTATTCTTAGTCATTTAATCACAATAAATAATCTACATTTAAACTCTTTATACTGTATATAGAATATTATTCATATGTTATTTACTCATATAGAGAGGATTATACAAGGTAATTACGCATATAAATTGAAAATAATGAAATTAAGAGCAATAATTGTGCATTTCAATCGTTTCTGGATTTATTCTAATTAATTTCATCACAATGATCTACATTCAAACTCTTTATACTGTCTAGAATTTGTTTCATATGCTATTTATTCATGAAGTTTGGAATAGACATGATAATTATGCATATAAAGTGCAAATAATGCAATTCTGAGTATCAATTGAGAATTTCAATCATTTATGGATATATTCTAAGTTATTTTATCCCAAAAATCTACATTTAAACCCCTTATACTGTCTAGAATATGATTCATGTGTTATTTATTCGAAAATATTGGATTATACATTGATATTACGCATATAAATTGCAAATAATGCAATTCAGAGCAACATTTGTGCATTTGAAACTTTTCTGGATCCATTCTAACTCATTTCATCACAATAATCTACATTTAAACCCTTTATACTGTCTAGATTATGATTCATATGTTGTTTATTCAAAAAGATTGGATTATACATGGTAATTACGCATATGAAATGCAAATAATACAATTCAGAGCAACATTTAAACATTTGAAACGTTTATGGTTCCATTCTAAGTCATTTCATCACAATAATCTACATTTAAACTCTTTATAGAAAATATGATTCATCTGTTGTTTATTCAAAAAGATTGCATTATACATATTGATTATGCATATGATATGCAAATAATGTAATTCAGAGCGACATTTGTGCATTTCAATTGTTTCTGGATTCATTCTAAGTAATTTCATCACAATAATCTCGATTTAAACTCTTTGTACTGTCTAGAATATGATTCATATGATATTTGTACATAAAGAATGGATTATACAAGGTAATTACGCATATAAATTGTAAATAATGAAATTCAGAGCAACATTTGAGCATTTCAATCATTTCTGGATTCATTCTAACTAATTTCATTACAATAATCTACATTTAAACTCTTTATACTGTTTTGAATCTGATTCATATGTTATTCATTCATAAAGATTGGATTATACATGGTAATTACACATATAAAGTGCAAATAATGAAATTCAGAGCAACATTTGAGCATTTCAATCATTTCTGGATTCATTCCAACTAATTTCATTACAATAATCTACATTTAAACTCTTTATACTGTTTTGAACATGATTCATATGTTATTCATTCATAAACATTGGATTATACATGGTAATTACACATATAAAGCGCTAATAATGAAATTCAGAGCAACATCTGAGCATTTCAATCATTTCTGGATTCATTCTAAGTAAATTCACTTCAATTATCTAAATTTAAACTATTTATACTGTCTATAATGTGATTCATATGCAATTTATTAGAAAAGTTTTGGATTATACATGGTAATTAATCATATAAAATGCAAGTAATGCAATTCTGGGTATCATTTGGGCATTTCAATCGTTTCTGGATTCATTCTGAGTCATTCTATCACAATAATCTAAATTTAAACACTTTATACTGTCTAGAATGTGATTAATATGAAATTTATTCGAAAATATTGGATTATACATTGTAATTACGCATATAAAGCGCAAATAATGCAATTCTGAGCATCATTGGAGAATTTGAATCATTTGTAGATTCATTCTAAGTCATTCCATCACAATAATCTACATTTAAACTCTTTATACTATCTAGAATATAATTCATATGTTGTTTATTCAAAATTATTGGAATATTCATGGAAATTACGCATATAAAGTGCAAAATAATGCAATTCTGAGCATCATTTGAGCATTTCAATCGTTCAGGATGCTTTCTAAGTCATTTCATCACAACAATCTACATTTAAACTCTTTATGCAGTCTAGAATAAGATTCATATGTTGTTTATTCATAAAGTTTGGATTGTACATGATAATTACGTATATAAACGGCAAATAATGCAATTCTGAGCAACATGTGAGCATTTTAATTGTTTTTGGATTCATTCTAAGTCATTTAATAAAAATAATATACATTTAAACTCTTTGTACTGTCTAGAATATTATAAATATGTAATTTAATCAAAAATATTGGATTATGCATGGTAATTACGGATATAAAGTGCAAATAATGCAATTCTTAGAATCGTTTGAGCATTTCAATCGTTTATGGATATGTTCTAAGTCATTTTATCCCAACAATCTACATTTAAACCCTCATACTGTCCAGAATATGATTCATATGTTGTTTATTCAAAAATATTGGATTATACATGGTGATTACACATATAAAGTGCAAATAATGCAATTCAGAGCGTCATTTGATCATTTCAAACGTTTCTGTATCCATTCTAAGTCATTTCATCACAATAATCTACATTTAAACTCCTTGTACTGTCTAGAATATGATTTGTATGTTGTTTATTCAAAAAAATTGGATTATACGCGGTAATTACGCATATGAATTGCAAATAATGTAATGCTGAGCATCTTTTGAGAATTTCAATCGTTTCTGGATATATTCTAAGTCATTTTATCCCAAAAATGTTCATTTAAACTCTTTATACTGTATAGAATATGATTAATATGTTATTTACTCATAAAGATTGGATTTTACATGGTAATTACGCATATATATTGAAAATAATGAAATTCTGAGCAATAATTGTGCATTTCAATCATTTCTGTATTCATTCTAAGTCATTTCATCACAATAATCTACATTTAAACTCTTTATATTGTCTAGAATTTGATTCATAAGATTTTTATTCAAAAATATTTGATTATATGTGGTAATTACGCATATAATGTTCAAATAATGCAATTCGGAGCATCATTTGAGCATTACAATCGTTTCTGGATTCATACTAAGTCATTTCATCACAATAATCTACATATAAAGTCTTTATACTGTCTAGAATATGATTAATATGTATTTTATTCAAAATGATAGGATTATACACGGTAATTACGCGTATAAAGTGCAAATAATGTAATTCAGAGCATCGTTTGAGACTTTCAATCATTTCTGGATTCATTTTAAGTCATTTCATCATAATAATCTATATTTAAACTATTTATACTGTCTATAATGTTATTCATATGCAATTTATTAAAAAAAATGGATTATATATGGTAATTACGCATATAAAGTGCAAATAATGCAATTCTAAGTATCATTTGAGCATTTCAATCATTTCTGGATTCATTCTAAGTCATTCAATCACAATAATCTACATTTAAACTCTTCATATAGTCTAGAATATGATTAATATGTTATTTATTCATAAATTTTGAATTATACATGTTAATTACACAAATAAATTGCAAATAATGGAATTCTGATCATCATTTGAGTATTTTAATCGTTTCTGAATTCAATCTATGTAATTTCAAAACAATAATTTATATTTAAACTGTTTATACTGTCAAGAATAAGATTCATATTTGTTTATTTAAAAACATTAGATTATACATGGTAATTACACATATAAAGTGCATATAATGCAATACAGAGCAACATTTGAGCATTTCAATCATTTCTGGATTCATTCTAAGTCATTTCATCATAATAATCTATATATAAACTCTTTATACTCACTAGACTATGATTCATATGTTGTTTATTTAAAAAGATTGCATTATACATGGTAATTACGCATATAAAGTGCGAATAATGTAATTCAGAGCATCATTTGAGCATTTCAATAAATTTCTGGATTTATTCTAAGTCATTTAATCACAATAATCTATATTTAAACTCTTTATACTGTATAGAATATTATTCATATGTTATTTACTCATAAAGAATGGATTATACATGGTAATTACGCATTTAAATTGAAAATAATGAAATTCAGAGTAACAATTGAGCATTTCAATAGTTTCTGGATTCATTCTAAGTCATTTTATCACAATAATCTACATTTAAACTCTTTATATTTTCTAGAATACGATTCATATGTTATTTATTCAAAAATATTGAATTATACGTGGTAATTACGCATATAAAGTTCAAATAATGCAATTCGGAGTATCATTTGAGCATTATAATCGTTTCTTGATTCATTCTAAGTCATTTCATCACAATAATCTACATTTAGACTCTTTATACTTTCAAGAATATGATTCATATGTTGTTATTCAAATAGATTGGATTTAAATGGTAATTATCCATATATAGTGCAAATCATGCAATTCAGAGCATCATTTGAGCATTTCAATCGTTTCTGGATTCGTTCTATGTCATTTCATCACAATAATCTACATTTAAACTCTTTACACTGTAGCATGTCTAAAAAAAAACTCTTTATACTGTCTAGAATGTGATTTATATGCAATTTATTTGAAAAGAGTGGATTATACATGGTAATTACGTATATAAAGTGCAAATAAAGTAATTCAGAGATTCAGTTGAGCATTTCAATCATTTCTGGATTCGTTCTATGTCATTTCATCACAATAATATAATTTAAATTCTTTATACTCTATAGAATATGATTCATATGTTGTTTTTTTAAAAAAACATTTGGATTATACATGGTTATAACACATATGAAGTGTAAATAATGAAATTCAGAACAACATTTGAGCATTTCAATCGTTTTTGAATTCATTCTAAGTAATGTCATCACAATGATCTACATTCAAACTCTTTATACTATCTAGAATATGTTTCATATGCTATTTATTCATGGAGTTTGGAATAGACATGATAATTATGCATATAAAGTGCAAATAATGCAATTCTGAGTATCAATTGAGCATTTCAATCATTTCGGGATACAATCTAAGTCATTTTATACCAAATATCTACATTTAAACCCCTTATACTGTCTAGAATATTATTCATGTGTTGTTTATTCGAAAATATTAGATTATACATGGATATTACGCATATAAATTGCAAATAATACAATTCAGAACAACATTTGAGCATTTGAAACGTATATGGATCCATTCTAAGTCATTTCATCACAATAATCTACATTTAAACTCTTTATACTGTTTAGATTATGATTCATATATTTTTTATTCAAAAATATTGGATTATACATGGTAATTACGCATATGAAATGCAAATAATACAATTCAGAACAACATTTGAACATTTCAAACGTTTATGGATCCATTCTAAGTCATTGCATCACAATAATCTACATTTAAACTCTTTATACTGCCTAAATTATGATTCATATGTTGTTTATTCAAAAAGATTGTGTTACACATAGTTATTACGCATATAAAATGCAAATAATGCAATTCAGAGCGACATTTGAGCATTTCAATTGTTTCTGGATTCATTCTAAATTTCTAAGTAATTTCATTACAATAATGTCCATTTAAACTCTTTATACTGTCTAGAATATGATTTATATGTTATTTATTCATAAAGATTGGATTATACATTGTAATTACAAATATAAATTGCAAATAATGAAATTCAGAGCAACATTTGAGAATTTCAATCATTTCTGGATTTATTCTAAGTCATTTCATCCCAATAATCTACTTTTATACTCTTTATACTGTCTAGAATATGATTCATATGTTATTTATTCATCAAGTTTGGATTATATATGGAAATAACGCATATAAATTGCAAATAATGCAATACAGAGAAATATTTGAGCATTTTAATCATTTCAGGAATCATTCTAAGTCATTTCATCACAAATAATCATCATATAAAGTATTTATACTCTCTAGAATTTGATCCTTATGTTGTTTATTAAAAAAAGATTTGCATTATACATGGTATTTTACGCATATAAAATGCAAATAATGCAATTCAGAACATCATTTGAGCATTTCAATCGTTTCTGGATTCATTCTAAGTAATTTCATCACAATAATCTACATTTAAACTCTTTGTACTGTCTAGAATATTATTCATATGTTATTTATTCATAAAGATTGTGTTATACATGGTAATTATGCATATAAATTGCAAACCATGCAATCCAGAGCATCATTTGAGCATTCCAATCTTTATGAATTCAATCCAAGTAATTTCATCAAAATAATCTACATTTAAACACTTTAGACTGTCTAGAATATGATTCATATGATATTTGTACATAAAGATTGGATTATACAAGGTAATTACGCATATAGATTGCTAATAATGCAATTCATAGCAACATTTAAGCATTTCAATCGTTTCTGGATTCATTCTAAATCATTTAATCCCCAAAATCTACATTTAAACCCCTCATACTGTCTAGAATATGATTCATATGTTGTTTATTCGAAAATATTGCATTATGCATGGTAATTACGCATATAAATTGCAAATAATGCAATTCAGAGCAACATTTGAAAATTTCAATCGTTTCTGGATTCATTCTATGTAATTTCATCACAATACTCTACATTTAAACTCTTTATACTGTCTAGAATATGATTCATTTGTTGGTTATTCAAAAAGATTGCATTATACATGGTAATTACCCATATAAAGTGCAAATAATGCAATTTGGAGCATCATTTGAGAATTTCAATCATTTCAGCATTCATTCTTTTTTTTTTTTTGATAAAAGCCGAAATAGGCCTGCATGCTTTACTGATTTCAGCATTCATTCTAAGTCATTTATCCACAATAATCTGCATTTAAACTAATAATACTGTCTATAATGTGAATATATGCAATTTATTCAAAAATATTGGGTTATACATGGTAATTACGCATATGAAGTGCAAATAATGCAATTATGAGTATCATTTGTGCATTTCAATCATTTATGGATTCACTCTAAATCATTTCATCACAATAATTTACATTTAAACACTTTATACTATCAAGAATATGATTCATATGTAATTTTTTTCAAAAATATTGGATTATACATGCTAATTATGCATATAAAGTGCAAATGATGCAATTCTGAGTATCATTTGAGCATTTCAATCGTTTCTGGATTCTTTCTAAGTCATTTCATCACAATAATCTATATTTAAACTCTTTATAATGTCTGGAATATGATTTATGTTTTGTTTATTCAAAATGATAGGAATATGCATGGTAATTACGCGTTTAAAAAACATATAATATAATTCAGAGCATCTTTTGAGCATTTCAATCGCTTCAGGATTCATTCTAAGTCATTTCATCTTAACAATCTACATTTAAACTCTTTATATTATCTAGAATATGGTTCATACGTTGTTTACTCAAAATAATTGTATTATACATGGTAATTACACATATAAAGTGAAAATCATGCAATTCAGAGCACCATTTGAGCATTTCAATCGTTTCTGGATTCATTCTATGTCGTTTCATCACAATACTCTACATTTAAACTCTTTATACTGTCTAGAATATGATCCATTTGTTGTTTGTTCAAAAAGATTGCATCATACATGGTAATTATGCATATAAAGTGCAAATAATTCAATTTTGAGCATCATTTGAGCATTTCAATCATTTTTGGATTCATTCTAAGTCATTTCATCACAATAATCAAATTTAAACTCTTTATACAATCTAAAATATGATTCGTATATTATTTATTCATAAAGTTTGGATTATACATAGTAATTACGCATATAAATTGTAAAAAATGCACTTATGAGCATTATTTGAGCATTTTAATCGTTTCTGGATTAGTTCTAAGTCATTTTATCACAATAATTGTGAGTAATTATGAGCATTTCAATCGTTTCTGGAGCAATTATGAGTATCATTTGAGCATTTCATTCGTTTCTGAATTCATTCTAATTTATTTCATCATAATATCTATATTTAAACTCTTTATACTATTGAAAATATGATTCATATCTTATTTATTCAAAAAGGTTAGATTATACATAGTAATTACCCATATAATGTGCAAATAATGTAATTCTAAGTATCATTTGAGCTTTTGAATCATTTCTGGATTCATTCTAAATCATTTCATCACAATAATCTACATAGTATCTAGAATTTTATTCATATCTTATTTATTCAAAAAGATTAGATTATACATAGTAATTACGCATATAAAGTGCAAATAATGCAATTATTAGTATCGTTTGAGCATGGGAATCGTTTTTGGATTAATTTTTGGTCATTTCATCGCAATAATCTACATTTAAAATCTTTATACTGTCTAGAATATGATTCATATAGTTATTCAAAAAGATTCGATTATACAAAGTAATCACGCATATAAATTGAAAATAATGTATTTCTGAGTATTTGAGCATTTCGATCGTTTTTGGATTCATTCTATGAGATAAACTATATACTAATTGTTTCTAACATAAGAATTTTTTTATTTGTTTTCATAGTAGCCAAGACAATATTCAGAAACATCATGCTTAAGGGTGCAAAATCAACTCCGTTTCAACCGTTGATCGTTTCGCTTCGTCCATACAAAACGATTAACAGACTATTTTTATGTTTGCTTTATTAAACGAAACTGGTTTTTTTTTGTTTTGTTTATTTTTGTTTAATCGTTTATGTCATTTTTTTATGTATTTTTGATGCATTTATAAAAAGTTTGATGAATTGAGAATACTGCAGTATCGAATCGGCTGGTTATGCATGTGAAATAGCAAAATAGATAGAAAAATTGTTTGCCAATGCAACGAATCGAACACAGTTACATGCAAAATATGATAACATGTATAGAAAAATTAATTGATAAAAAAGTTGATCGTTTCTATCGTTTTTTTAAATGAAATGAAACGAAACGAAACGATTAATGCAAATAAAATTTTGTTTCATGCCCATAAATAAAATGTTTAACGCAAGAGCTTAATTTTGTAATCGTTATGCACGTTATTCACACTAATCACACTTTCTCCTTATAATAAGCTATTTAAGAAAATAGGCAAACATGAATTATAAGTGCCATCGGCAAATATACCATCCCAGCCATCGCTAAATACAAAGTGTACATATACAGTAAATAAGGTGAACATATAGATGATCTAAGTGAACACTTACAAACAAATAAGTGTTGTCATCACTTGTTCAGAAATTTACATGCATATTCAACTTATTTTCATTGAACTTATTTATTTGTATGTGTTTACTTAAATTGTCTATATGTTCGCTTTGTTTGCTTTATATGTTCACTTTATATTTAGTGATTGCAGGGATGCAAAACTGGAGATGACATTAATCAATTCCCAATAAGCAAACGGAGCTGATAAGTGCAATCGTGTCTAAGGTAATTACGCAATCATATCTAAAAATAGAAAGAGATGTGCTGCCAAAAACGAAAAGACTCTCCCACTCGAGCCGCTTCGTTCCCATGCGCCTCCCCTCCGCTCACCTCCCTTCGGCTCACCTCTCCTCCGTTCCTACGCGCCTCCCCTCCGTTCACCTCCCCATCGTGTCCACGCGCCTCCCCTCCGCTCACCCTCCTCTCCGTTCCTACGCGCCTCTCCTCTCCTCACATGATCCCTCTGTCACGCGCACCACGCGCCGTCGTCGTCGCGCAACCATCCCCTCTCCGTCGCGCGGCCCTGCCGTCGTCGTCGCGCAGCCATCCCCTCTTCGTCGCACAGCCATGTCGTCGTCGTTGCCTAGCCCTATCGTCGCCGTCGCGCAGCCCTCCCGTCGCCCAGCCCAGCCCTGCAGTTATCAGAATCAGAAATGAATATTATTTACTCCCTCACTTGTATTAAATACTCTCTTACTACTAATTATTTACTCCCTTGTATTTTTTAGTTACTCCCAAGTAACAGTAGAATCAGTTCTGAATATCATTTACTCCTTATACATATTTGATACTCCTTTTATATTGTTTATTTACTCCCTTATAGCTATTTAGTTCTCCCAAACAATAGCAGAATCAGATATGAATATTATTTACTCCCTTACTTGTATTAAATACTCCCTTATTAATACTTATTTACTCCCTTATAGTTATTTAGTTACTCCCAAACAACAGTGGAATCAGTTCTGAATGTTATTTACTCCCTCATACATATTAGATACTCCCTTTATACTAGCTATTTACTCCCTTATAGCTATTTAGTTACTCCCAAACAACAGCGGAATCATATATGAATATTATTTACTCCCTTATACTGTTAATTTCCTCCCTTATAGTAATTTAGTTACTCCCAAAAAACAGCAGAATCAGATATAAATATTATTTACTCTCTTATACATATTTGATACTCCCTTATACTAATTAATATCATGCCTTATAGTAATTTATTTACTCTCAAGTTGTAACAAAACTAGATCTAAACTTCTTTTCTCTGCTTATCCTTCTTAATTTCTACTTCTTTTTTCCTCAACCAGATCTGATCGGTATAGGAGAGGGAGCAGTGAGGGGAGGCGGAGGAGAAGAGAGCCTAAGGTGAGGCGGAGGCGGATGCGAGGCGGAGGAGAGGTGAGGCGAAGCAGAAGAGAGGCTGAGGCAGAGGAGAGGTTGAGGCGGATGAGAAGAGAGGCGGAGGAGAAGATAGGCTGAGGTGAGGCGGAGGTGGAGGCGGAGGAGAGGAGAGGTGAAGGAGAGGCTGAGATGAGGTGGAGGCGGAGGTGAGACGGAGGAGAGGAGAGCGAAGGAAGTGGTGGCGATCTGAATCGGAGATTACTTTTGTGATTGTGAGTTGATCAAATAGAGGAAGAGAGGAGACAGAGAGGATAAAAGGAGGGGAAGGTGAGACGAGGGGAGCGTGCACGCTTGATTGTTTGATTGCGTGAAAATATGATTGATGTAAGTAATTTCCATAAGCAAATATTTCCAAAAATTGGCGAGTCACAATTTGGGCCGAGAAATGGCCATAAAATTCAGACCTTTCTATGTTTCAAATGCCCGCGAACGAGCCCAATAGTAAATGGGGCCAGTGGTCCAGTAGGGACAGCATCGTAATTCGGACCCACAATGCAGTGTAAGTGCGCTCGCCACGCGGACGAGAGGAATCGTCCACCTGACGAATTTGATCATCAATCCAACGGACAGCGTTGTCCGAGGTCGGACGAATAGACGCTATATATATTTATTTTGGAAATTGGGAGCAAACCGAAAAGTGCGGCCACTGGATTTCAAAATCCTCTTTTCCAGTGCTCTCTCTCTCTCTCTCTCAGACTCTCAGCACAAGCGCCAGCCTCTCCAGCTTATCAGGTTTCGAGATTCGATTTGGAAATTTGCAAGGTATTTTTCTGACTTGATTTGATTTTGAAACTTCTATTAGATAGATGGATCCTATTCTGATTTTCTGATCGTCGGACCATGGGGTTTCCTTTCTTGCCTTTTTTTTTTTATCAGATCATGAATTGCTTTTTCTGATCGGATATTTTTTTAAATTACAATTCTGTTAGAATCTTTCTGAATTTCTCCTCAATTTGAGCACAATTCGGACTTTTTTTTAGGGGGGGGGGGGGGGGGGGGGGTTAGTCGACTCTTGCCTGTAGACTCATACAAGTTGATTTTTTCCCAAATAGAGATACAATTACAAGGGATAAATAGGTATCAAGGAATAATTTGCATAGCGATCAATATTTTTTTTATGTATAAATCTGTATTGATTTTCTGATATAGCTCGTGATCAAATCCAAAGGTTAAGGTTACAAGTTGACAATTGAGGAATTCTTTACCGATTGAGTGGAGACTCCATGCTATTTGTATGATACATATCTGCGATTCTGCATATTCAGTTTGCAATTGTGGTATTTGCATGTACCATGCATTAGCTTATTTTACTCAGGCGCGGAACCAGAATAATAAATTAAAGGGGCTAAATATTCAATTTTTTTTTAAGGGGGTTCATATTTATATTAATATTAACCTTATAAATAATGTTTTCCCTAAAATTTAGGGGAGGCCAAAGCCACCATGGCACCCCCACTCCCACAAACCAAAAAACAACAACACTATTTCTGCCCCTGATTTCTCTCAGGAGACAACAAATTGGCATTCCTTGTTTTGTCCAAGGTGAAGCAGACAATTTGTTATATCTGTTTAATGCTCATGTCAGGTTATGAAAGGAAACTTCTGGAGTTAATTCAACTTTTAAAGTGTATAACCAAATGTTTGGGAGTTTGGATAGTTGCATACAATTACATATATTCTAATTTTTGTTAAGACTTATGTGATTACAATTTTGCATTGATATATTGAGTTTTGCTATGGTGAGTCGCGACTTACATTGACATATAAACTGTTGTACTTGTTTTTGAACGGTTCAAAACTAATTAGATTAACGATTTGTAAAATTGCAAAAAAAATACTTAAAAATTTCGAAAAAAATGTAAAATTTGGTTTGCATGGAGATTTAATAGGAAGATCGTATTAGACGGTTTGGATTGATCATTTTGAACCAGATCTAGGAGTTTTGAGCGCGATACACAGACCCTCTGGTGAGTCTCACCATAGCAAAACTCTTGATATATTCATCAGAATGCTAATTTTCCATTTAAATATTTTTTTGCCATTGGTTGGTAAAGAAAAAAAATAGCTGATGCAACTATTTCTTTTTATGTTCTGTATGCAAATATGTTCACTTCTTCTTTATATTTTGTAAGGAGAATTATACAAATACTAGAGTATGAAGGTAAAATATTATCAATCTTGTACACTGCCTCTATTTAGGTTAGTTTTTAATTCTTTGGGTCATCTAAATTTGCAGTGTTTTATCAATTAATTTCATGAGATGAATCCTGAATTACTTGAAGTCCCTGACACTCCTGATAGAATGGTTAGAACTATTGGCCCGCAGCCAGGTCGATTGAGAAACTTGAAAATAAGTCGAAACCACAGAGTCGGACAACCTATCATATTAAATTCTCCGACCAATTCAGAGGAGAAGCAAAGAAAACGGAAATCCAGTTCATCAACAATATCAATCTCTGAAAACCCGAGCTCCGAACCTCGATGCAACAAGAAGGGAAAGAAGGTGGTCCAAGTGGAGGAAGAAGAAACTAACAGGGGGGGCACTATTAGGGACAATAAAGGAAAAGGAAAATTGGATGTGCCCGCCCCAAATGATGACATTCAAGAAATAATTCCTGGCCAGACTCGTTTGAATTCTCCACCTCGGCGTGTGGGGCGGAGATTGCTGGTGAGGGATGGCGCTATGGCTCCATCTAGTATTGCAAGGGGAAATATAGCATTTAATAGCGGCACAACTCGTGGGGGTTTGAATGCTCCAATGGTGGGAGAAGAATTTAAGAGGGGATCCACTGTCAGAGATAATAAAGGAAAGGGTAAGTTGGATGTGAATGCAAGTGATGTTGATATTCAGGAAATAAGCCCTGATCAGTCTGGTTCGAGTTTGCCACCTAGGCCTGTGAGGCGGAGATTTTTGGTTCGAAATGGTGTGATTGCTCCAAGTAATATTGCACAGAGAATTGAAGCATCCAATGGTGGGATCCCTGGAGAGGATGCAAATGTTCCAATTATGAGTGAGGTTGAGGCAGACAGTAAGGTAACAGTATTACAGCCTTCGGCTGTTATGCTACGTGGGTCTGGTGAGCATGTCCCACGGCCTGCCGGGTCTCAATCTGTTGAAGGGTCTGTAGAGAATTCATTCCTAACTGAGATTGTTGCTGATGATGGACTGATTAGATCAAGAAGGTTTGTTTTTAAAACCTAACCATATTTCTTTTGCTTTAACACTTTTGTTTATAGCAATAGTTTGTCGTATAATGGCGATCTGATTATTTACGCAATCTTCATTTGCGAAAGTAAAGAGAATTATTTAGAAAGTCCCAAAATGTTTATATAGCAATATTTTGTTGTTTTATGGCTATCTGATGATTTTCGCAATCTTCCTTTTCGAAATTAAGGAGAATTATGCAAAACGGCACAAGAGGACCCAAGTGCATTAATATAGGAGGCTCTACCTTGAAAATTATCAACAAAGGAGCTGTTCCTGAGTGGGTTGCATTGAATGCTAGGCTATATTAAACAGTTTCAAATAAGAGTATTTCTGATACTACATGCATATACTTGTACACACAATTATGAAATTCTACAACACCTTTGGACTTTTTAGTGTACCTAAATATTTTTTATGTTTTTTTTTTACATATTACACAAATTATATTATTTTTTAAAGAAAATGAAATTTGCTGATATAATAGTAATGTGCAATTTAAAATTTTTGTTGTCAGGACTTATTTTCAGAAAATGTTTACATAAATTTCAAGTTAACAGGTTAGTAAGAGAAGGTATATAGGAAAAATGAAAAATAATGGAAGTTAACAAAAATCTTGATGGGAAAACCATAAAAAAAAAACAACTATTATGGAGTTCACGAAAATAATAGGGTTTAACATGAAAATTCTGAACATTTATTGGAATTCCAGAAAATTGCTTTAGTCCCACATTCCTTATTTAATAATTCCTGAAGTCTTCCATCCCTTTATAAGAAAGGGCGGGATAGGTGCTTGGGAATCAGTCTAATCAGTCTCAAGGTGGGCATTCATCTCTGTGGCCTTCTGTAAAGCACATGTATCCATGCATAGTGGCTTTGGTGCATGGGCCGCATGACTATCCATATGGGGCATATATCCAATATGGCTGCTTTTGTATATTTGGAGTTGGAATTTGGTCATAACTTTTATGCAAGGTTTTTGTTTTTGTAAGTATTCTTAAACTTTTTCAGATTTTTCTAAATTTTCATATTAGTTGATTCTATAACAATTTTGCAGAGAATTTGGTGCTACCACCTCAAGCACAAGCAGTTCGAGAACCACACACAGTAATAGACTTGGTCCCTTCACTCAAACCTCCACTGGACGCGGTAGACCCAACCCAGCTGTCTCGACAATGTCAATTCCTGTAACAGCCCGGCCGATTTCTGGTGGTTTGACCTCAGCAAATAGTACTGGGGGAATTGGAGTGCAGCCAATGCAAAGAGGAAGAATTGTGACTTTGGCATCTCTCCGTCAAGGTGAAAGGTCTAGTACAACTCGAAACCTGAGAACTCAACCAGCTGTCTCGACAATGTCAATTCCTGTAACAGCCCGGCCGATTTCTGGTGGTTTGACTTCGGCAAATAGTACTGGGGTAATAGGAGTGCAGTCAATGCAAAGAGGAAGAATTGTGACTTTGGCATCTCTCCATCCAGGCGAGAGCTCTAGTACAACTCGAAACCTGAGAACTCAACCAACCAATGTGACTGCAGTAGCTAGAGCTAGGGGAAGGAATTCCCAGGCCCGAGGAGTTGTGGCTCGACCTGTCATTGACTTAGAAGAGATCCAGTCACCTACTGCGGCACAGGCCCAGCAGCTGGCACATGATGAGATGATTGCCAGACAGCTCCAGGAGGAACTATACAATGAAGTTTCAGTCGATCGGAGCATTGAGGAGGTTAGTTTCTATTTTTTATATCTGTTTATTTTATTTATTTATTATTATTTTTATTTAGTCTTTTGCATTCTCCTTTTTTCTTAGTTTTGACAAAGATCCTTACCCTCACCAAAGGGAGAATAAAAAGTTAATTACTCTTATGAACTTCACAGTTTAACATGATTATTTTTTTGCGATTCAGTTTAACATGTATTTTAGGAAATAGCCCAATTTTTGTTATCTTTTTAATATTATTTGAACTTGGCTTTATGTTTGCTCTGTTCGAGGCCTTGCTCATTTACTTCCAACAAAAGCAAAATAAGATGGAACACCCTAATCACACAGAAAAATCTATAAAATGCACTTTATTTAGAGACATAGAGTCTGTGGTTATCTTCATGTTTTTTTTTTTTTACTTCGGGTGAGAGGTGGTATATTCAACCATCATTGTGATTTTGAAATTGAACAGATGGATGCTTACGTAGCCATGTCACTTCAACAAGAGGAAAATGCTATGCGCACATTGCGTGCTACACCTATACGCGGGAGGGCATCCCAGGCTGCGAGATCTGCCCAGTTTCGGACCGCTGCATTACATGTCCGAAACAATGTTGTAAGTAGATCTACATACAGTTGTTTGTATAATTTTGTTCCTTTGTTTCAAAGCAAGGATAGCAGAAGTTAGTACTGGTAGGTATGCCATTATCATAACTTATCTTTCAAGAACCTTTTTGTGATTTTGTCATGATGTTTTAAATCATAAAATTGAGGGCCGTTGGGCTAAAGTGCGCAGACCTTGATCGATACAGCTGCACATTGTGGTTCACTGAAACAAAAAATTGTATTAAGCTGTTTGCTAAAGAAATGTATATACAGTGATCTCTAATTTTGAATTTGTTGCTTATTTTATCCTTTTCATAATTACCTTCTCAGGTTCTCCAGGCTCAGCAAATGCATCGGGATTTCAATCCGTTAGTGTTGTTATTATTTGAAGAATTTAGTTATTTTTTTTAAATTTGTTTAGATAATATGATAGCTAAGAGCTTTTCATCCTTCGCTTTGCTATTTTTACTTCCCTTTTATCATTATATTTTTTATTTATTTGGTTAAATATCAGGATTTTCTTATAAACCCTCACTGGATCTCGGGAAACTTTTCATACACCTGAGAAACCATATTAATACTGTTTTCATAATTCTCTTCCTGTTTCTTCAAAAAGTAAACTCCCAAGTAAACTGATTTTTTTTAGACTTCAAAATTTCCAGATTTATATTGTTATGTCAGAAATTAATAACTATACTTGGAAACCTATCTAGAGATGATTATGAAGCACTACTGGCACTGGATGAGAACAACCATCGGCATACTGGTGCTTCGACAAGGCAGATAAATAGCCTCCCGGAGTCTGTGGTTCAGGTACAGTACTCTTGTTCTTTTTCCTTGCACATTCCATTCAAGAATATAAATTGAAAATAATCAACTGTTGCTGTGTGAGCAGTCGGCCAATTTTGAGGACTGTGCAGTGTGCCTCATGACTCCTTCAGTAGGAGAAAAAATTCGGCATCTGCCATGCTTGCACAAGTTCCACAAAGATGTATGGCATTTTTCTTTTCCTTACCTAATTTACTGTTAGTTGTATTTCTGAGGGGGTTTTTTTTTGGCAAATTACAATCAACACTTAATGGATTTGTAACTAAGGTAGCATTTTGCTCATATTTTCTGTGCTGTTGATATTAATTGTGAATTTGATATTTGTCCAGTTTTCATAGAAAAAAGTCCTGAAGTGTATTCATTATTATCTTTGCGGGAATATTCCATCATTTTCTGCTTAATTAATCTGCATATTTAATTTTTGGTTGTTAAAAATATCTAGACAAATTCAAAAGGTATTGGAAATGTAACAAATGTATGTTTTCATTTGTAATTACCGGAATATCTGTTTGTGGTTTTTAAAACTTAACAAGTAAATGTTTTTTAATATGCTGCAATTGTTATTGTCATTTTTATGAAATAATTTTTTATAATATAATTTTTTTGTGACAGTGTATTGATCTATGGCTCAAAAGGAAGAAAGAGTGCCCCATTTGCAAATGCAGGATCGTTTTTTGAATTGGAGTGTTCCGTGGAACTTCAATTTGAAGTGCAGGCGTGCAATAGGTTCATTAATTTGCATAAAAAGTATTGAATAAAAACATGGTGTTCCATAGTTTCTTGTAAATTTTAGTTAAACCCTTTTTAGGAAAAATTTCTTGTGATGTTAGCTAAATTTGATCAAAGCTAATTGTGAGCTTTGTTTTAAGAAGCATTGAGTTGTCTTCTCTGATGCAATCTCTTTCTTTATCTGGTACTACTTACAAATACACAACACAAGCACGCAGCCAGCATAAATATTTAGGTGAAATATAATGTTTCTGGGCTACTTGTCAGTTTCTATGGGCGTCAGGCTGATCGATGTGCTACATAGTTGATGCAACAATAAAATTTGAATCACCATCGGCTTAACAGTATCTGTGCACTTGAGGCATCTGATTTGGATTTGCTGACATTGCTGTGCTCGACGACCTAAATGGCGGAGAGGGTAAAGTGAGATCTAGCTTACTGAACCTGTCCGTTAAGTTAATCGTGCTCCAGAATGGAGGTGAGGCTGAATAAGAAGGGGATGAGCCAACATAACACTGACAATTTTGAGAAGAGTTAATTTCGAATTTGTAATCCTTGCTTTTGGGCAAGTCTCGTCTCCTCTCTTCTGGTCTTCTCTTGCTTTGTCCCCTCAGTTGTTATGGAGCTAGGGATGAAAACGGATCGGATACGGAGCGGATGTAGGTCTTTCCATATCCGCATCCATATTTTTTTCTCGGATACGGATACGAATACGGATGCGTTCGGATTCGGATACGGTTCGGATATTAAACGGATACGGATACGGTTCGGATATTATCGGATACGGAGTCGAATACGAATATATTTTGTCGGATACGGATCATATAACAATCAATTTATTTTATTTCATTTCTTTAGAACTTTTTTTAAATTTCATATTGCGTATAAAAGTTTGTTATATATGAGAGTAGCTGAAGCATAAGAAAATTTTCATGTCATGCAATAAGTTATATTCAAACAATATAAATTATACGATAATAAGGTAATAAGATAAGCAGTGTACAAAATTTATTCTTTCAACCAATTAAATCCAAAATTTCATCAAAATATTATATATAATATGTATAAATTAAATTATTATTAACATTATTGGTTGGATTCTCAACAAATATATTGGATTCAATAAATCACATATATAACCGTAATTATCAAATTTATGAATTAATCAATAAAATTGCAAGCACCACATAAGTACAAATTTAATAGAATTGATCAATAAATTCAGTCTTTCCACAATTTGAATTCCAACAGTATATTTAACTATTCAATGTCAAATCATATCATGTTACCTTAAATGTCATCATACATTAAAAAAATATATTAATCATATGTAATCAACATGATTAGAGAAAAAAATTAATTTTAGTATTATTATCATATATAATCGTCTCAATAATAAAAAAATAAAAATAATTTTATGTTCCAAATAAAAATATTATTATAAGAGAACTTATCTAATAAAAATTAAGCATTATATAATTAAAAGTATTCTCTAATGTAGATAAGTAATTATATTAATTATCTTATGCCGTTAAAAATACGGATAAACGGATTAATATCTATCGGATACGGATAATATCCATGTCGGATACGAATACGGATCGGATATTGTCAAAAAACTCAAAACCATATCCGCATCCATATTTTTTTGGCGGATACGAATACGAATACGGATATGTTCGAATACGGATACGGATCGGATGTTATGCGTATTTTTCGGATTCGGATACGAATCGGAGCGGATTTTATCCGCTCCGTTTTCATCCCTATATGGAGCACAGCCTAAGTACTATTAGTCCGTCACCCTTTTAGTTCTTGTTAGCATTTGCACTTGTGCTATTGAATATGGATTGAGTTTCACCCCCCAAAAATAAGGAAAAAAGACTTTTAGATTTGTAATGGGGACAAAGGAGCCAAGAAAGTATAGTGAGAAGAAATAAATAAATAAATAAATAACAACATTCAACGACAGGAATATCCCTGGAAAAAAGGTAGCTTTTTTTTTTGTATGTCAGGGTGATAATTTTTTAACCAAGCCATAAACATAATAATTATGAGAACCTAGGAACCATGCCATGAGAACGAACCGGGTAATGCGGTCATGTGATTGGGAGCTATGCTAGAGTTCCCAAAATTCTCAGTGTAGCTGAAGTATACAAGCAATTAGAAATTCCATCGCTTCAATTAAAAAAAAAATATTGGAATTTGATGGTAGAATGAAGTAAAATGGAGTAATTAGATGTAGTGTTCATCTCGAAATTGTATGAAGTGTGTTATTTAATATTGAACTATATTTAAAAGTTGATAGCATCTCCATGTATTATGTTCAGTTCAACGGCCTAATCAGCAAGGGTAAACTATTTGCAATGTTAGATGCTTTGGTAATCTCTACTGCTTATAAATGCACGGATATATCCAAAAGATGTTACACGCTAGCAATCTAGCGTGTGAAAACATATTTGTACCGTTCGATCGATTTGATCTGTGGTTGGATATCAATCACTAGATGAAAAAATATTATATTTTGGTTTTATGTCTATCTGTACTACTTATAAACTTATGGATCTAAGAGACGTTACATACTAGATCTAGCGTGTAAATATATATTTGTAATGCTCGATTGAACAAAATATTTTTATTATATAATATTATTTTGTTTTTTTATTTGTCCGAGAACATCTTATGCTAGTTAAATTTAAAACAGCTACAAAGATTTTATATCGAAAGTAAAAGTTCACTTGAAAGCACGTTTTACATATTATTATTCGATTCCTAGCGCTATAAGGTTATAAAATTGATATTACTACAAAATTGTCAACGACAAGGATATCGTTTTATTTTGCTTGATTAGCTAGTCTGTAGGAATATTTCTTCCCCGCGATCGTGTTAACGCGCGGAACCGACATCATATATTAATACTTAAACACTGAAATATAATAAGATAATAATTTTTGTTAACCGACATAACACCAAGCACCAGTGGTCTAGTGGTAGAATAGTACCCTGCCACGGTACAGACCCGGGTTCGATTCCCGGCTGGTGCATTTTTTTGGATACTTTTTCTTTGCCCTATTTAGCACCTGGTTAGTGCATACTAATTATTTTTCTTTCTCTTCGTTATCTAAAGAGAGTTGTTACTAGGGCTGTACAAAAAAATTAAAAACCCGTTCGACCCGTCTAATCCGACCCGTATTTTAACGGGTTCAGACATTAATCGGGTTGGTTCGGGTTTCAATTTTAATAACCCGGTTGTACTGGGTTGGATCATAATTTTATTCTTGATAACCCGTACCCGACCCGACCCATTTTGTTTATTAAATCATCCCTTCATTACTATGAGTCTCTGTAATATCGATTCTCATTCTATACCATTTACTCGTGACAACCTATAGCAGTGTTGTGACACCTCGGCTAAACACAAAAGAACTTCCGTTTTGACTCTTTGTTGGGAAATAAAAATAATAAAATATATTAATAACTACTTGACTCATGCGTATGAAACTCACTAATTATTTTTAAACAGTTATCACAGAGGGAGGGAAAGATAAGCCCATACTATATATTTGATAAGGGATATGGTCAGTAATTATTGTCGTTAGCTTATCTTATCGGTCATTTTGGTACGATTAAGAATTATGTTTTTTTTCAATTCTGTAACTTATTTATTTAATTTTCTTGGGATTGAAAAATTATGACCCGGCCGGTTAATCTAGAAACTCGTAAAAATCCGTAGATAAAAAATTATATGGGTTGGATTAGATTACGGGTGGGTCAACTAAGAAAATTTTTTAACCCGGTATAATTAGATTGAGTTGAAATATTAATAAAAATTTGCTAACCCGTCCGTTGTACGGCCCTAGTTTTACACATTTTCCTTTTGTGCACAGCTGGCTGATGCAAATGACTATAATTATTTATTTCTGTTCATTATTATTATATCTAATAAAAAGAATCCTATGAGGCTCTGACAACGAGATGTAACAGGAAAAAATTGCATCCTACCTATTCTCTCTCTTCATCATCTGAAGGAATCGCGTGACATGAGGTGTAACAACATACGAGGTATTAAATAACATCCTCATAGAGTCTCCATTATCATAATTGTGATGCCACCGTAATTGTGAAATGCGATTTCAGTCCTTCGATTTGGATCGCTTGAAGCTTTATAAGCAAAAATTTTAATATTAATGTAAATTAAGTTACTGATGCAATTGCCACCCTACCCTAAAAAAAAAAATTAAGTTGCTCACGAATGACTTGAAGATATGTCATCAATATAATATCGTAACAATAGAATAACAAATTAATCAAACGCGCAGAAATCGATATAATTTATAAGAAGAAATTAAATTATTTGAAAATTGCTCAAGAATAAATAAATAATTAAGATTATCTGTCGCAATTACATTCAAATTGGACTAACTGATGGGGATTGCCTCTTGTAACAAGTAAGCACTAAGTCTAAGCAGTCTTTAGTCCAGCCTTCCTTGTCTAGATTAGTGTACAGTCTACACACGTCAACTTCATACTTCAAAGCACTAAGAAAAACTTGAAAAGAGGAAAACGTTCAAGCAATATAGTTGTAGCCACATAAGATTTAATTTGACTTAAAGTCTCATACTTCATTTTCAAGCATTGTAAAAATTGAAATTGTTTGGAAACAGAATGGTGTCCACATGGAATTTTACTGGAGATGTCTACAGAATTCTTCTGCTGTATTATTGTGTCCATATGTTTAAAAGGGTACAACTTAAATGATTAAATTAAATTTGGGTGTTATTGATTTTGGTTTACCAAATATAGTGCATGAATGGCTAGGAATATTTTAGAGAATAGAGAAATTCTCCATTGAATGAAAACGAAAATTGTTACTACTTAATTGTACGGTACTATATATTATTATTGAGTCTATATCCAGCAGATCGTTTCAGGATTGAGCGAACCGCTGGTGGGTTCAGTGGGTCGCTTAGACTAACGTCCAGAGTAAGAAATAATCTGATTTGTGGGCTGATTTTACTTGGTGGTCAAGACATTGTGTATTATAATAATAGACTAAACATGACTGTGAAGGAATGATAGATTTTGTGCGGTTGATGTATTGTCTTTTATACGTTGTTATATTTGGAAACAATTTCTAATTTGTAATGGATAAAATAAGCATTGTTTGAAGACTAAGAAGTCCTTTGCTCTCTATACAAATGGGTTGATCCCCAATAGACAAGATAACCGCAAGTTTGGCTGCATACATGTGTTGATAGCAGCATCTCTGTCCCCTATTTCTAATACTTTCATCAATTAGAGAGAGATAATGTGGTTTCCTTTAGGTGAAGGACATCAAAAAACGTGTCTTGATCTCTTTGAAGACTTCATTTCAACTTTGGTGGTCGCTTGGACAATACTAAGAACTTCAGCGATCAATTAGGCGCACTCAAGTTCAAAATCCAACATTTTCAGATGGATTTAAAGATGCTTCCACTCAAGTTCTAGTTTTCTATTATCTTCTGGCGGATCACTAGAGGTTATCTGGCGAGCCACCAGATGGTTCTATAGAGTTTAAACCTGGTTTGCTATTTGGTTTAATTTGAATTGTTATTCCATTTTGATTATAAAACAAACCCAAACACTGCATCCCCCCCCCCCCCCCAAAAAAAAAAAAATGGCATGCATAGCAATTAAAAAAAAAACTTAGTTATTCAACATGATTTATTAAATTAGACAATTGAGCATGCAAAAGGTAGAAGATAGTTATGTGAAAAGAGCTTATTTATTATCAAGGTAATTGTTAACGCCATCCGGTTTTTAAAACCAATACAACCGGTTAAGCTTGTAAAACTTTATTTTTTTATTTCGCAGGTTTGATATCTGGCAGTGGCGAAGTTAGAATTGAACAATAATAATAGAGGCCCGAGAACCAACTACATAAAATTGAAAACCAAAAGAATAAAAAAAAATTAAAGTGAGATAAAATAACATGAAAATGTTATCTCAAAAACAATACTAGCATGTTTGCATTGCTTGAAAAAAAAATTTTAAAAAAAAAGACATTTTGACGGACATACTTAAATATTTTTGACTTGGAGGAGGCCCATTGTCCAATTCTATCAATTTAATTAAGTAAAAGTTAACAAATTAATAAAAAAAAATCAGATTATTAGAGGACCTGGCCTTCGCCAGTCCCCACTGGCTTGGCCACTGATATCCGGTATGATACTAAAAACATGTTAATGGAAGCTGTCTTGGTCCAGATAACGCAAGCAATGAATGCTTTTAGATACTTTTGGATAGACTTGCATTGGATAGCTGCATATACTCTTGATTTATGCGCAATGCGACAGTCAAAGGTGACGTTACGTATTCCATATATTTCGTCATGTAAAGGAAAAAATGTTGACCTTATTGGAAGTGTCAATAACCCATATTATTATTAATTTATTACGGAGCAATTCTGTTTGCTGGAGTGGGAAATACTAATAGACGGTAGTACTATCGTTTGCTTCAACTTGACAGAGTATGATTCGAACAATATAATTCGGTTAATAAGTCTGACGTGTAAATCTAACTTGGACACGAAATATTTATAAATTCAACAATTCGAGATAAATAAATCCCAATCATAGAAAGTCTAAACACAAAATCATCTGTATCCAAAAAATCTTTAGTAAACGATTAAAATAAGTAGAAACCGAAGTGACTTGAACGTAGATAACATCTTACCTACCATGCATTGTTTAAACCTTAATTAGCTCAAAATGAAAACGAACAAAATCCAATAGGATGTAAATAAAAGACAAACTATTGTATAAGTAAGAATCTAATAATAAAATTGGACTATAAATTCTTAACCAACTAGCTATTGAAAGTTGGGTGGTTTGACCCAGTGGTTTCGCTCTATTCCGCCAACCAAGTGGTCATTGGTTCTCTCATGGAGAGAGCATTTATTTTCAAATTTTTTATAACAAAATCGTTAGTTTCAAACCAACCTTAAAAAAAAAAAAAACCAACTAGCTATTGAAAGAAAAAAAATTTATACCTTTTTCACAGGAGTTATATTAATTCATATATTACTCGTCATAATTTACAACTGTATCCTCTTCAATATATTTTACCAAGTATATCTTTCTTTTTATATGGTGGAGATTTATAGGCGGTGCCTTCTTTTAGTCTATATATAGTCATTGATTATTAGCCGATCCAGAAAAGGTGAAATTTTGGTTTTTAATATGCTTTTATAAAATTGTTGATAGTTTAATGTATCGTCCAAAATTCGTGAAATTTGAAATTGAATTAATGATCCGAGTCATAAAATTGCTAGCTTTTTCTTTTGTTTTCTTGCAATATTGATAGCCGCAAATTAATCTAAATTTTTTTTTTCAAAATCCACTGAATCCAAACAATCAATTAAGAAAATATAAGTTTAGTATGTAACTGAATTTAAAAATTTTTAAATATAATTTACGAATTGCATTTGGTCTAAACACAAATTTGACGTCAACAACTATATCTCGCGGAATCGAATACAGAAAATCGGAAATCCTGTTCTACAAATATCATGTTGTAATGCATGAGATTGTGGTTCGTGGTTACCCAAAGTAAGGACGTTAATGGGAATAGATAAGCACTACGGACCAAAATGGAAAGCTTACGCTGGTTTCACAAATCACAAACCATTCTATCCGCTTAGTTACAGCCATCATCGAACCAAAAGGGAAAGTCCTACTAATTTCGAGGACCACATTGTATAAATCAATCAACAATCGTCCCTTCAAATTCAATCAATATGAAGTAGGAAAATCAAGCGTATCTCCCTATAAAAGACAAACGACCACTCATCAATCAATGCACATTTGAACCGTATCAATACTCCAATTATTATTGTTAATGTTATAATATAAAATAAATATTGAGGAAGACCTTTCTTTTACTTCCCACCTCACTCCTCTCTTTCTTTCTGCCTTACTTCGCCACTGGAATCTTCTTCTAGTGCCTTTTGGCTTCTGGGAGTCTTGCTCGGATACGTGTAGCAAATCTCTTCAGAAGGTATTGCTATTGAGCTCCTTTTTAACATCCTATTCTTGTCCTTTGTTGTGTGTCGTTTGCAATTCTGTGTCTGAGCTCCTCTCTGTGTCCTTTTGAGCTTGGGGCTCTTTGCATAGTGTAGGTGGTAATACCTGATCTCTATTTATTTTTGTTGTGAATTTTTTGAAGTAGCTAGGAGCCTAGGAAGGCTCGTACTCCGCTCTTGTCTTTAGTTTGTATTGTCTGAGAATTGTTGTTTCTTTGTTTTGTTTTGGAATGGATAATTGCTGTGGAGTACAGAAAAAGAGAGCACTTTTGTAAGGAATCCCAGAAATTGTTTTTTATCAGTCTCTTTTTTTTTTTGTGCTAATTTTGGAAGAGGCGCTTGCACTTTTCCGTGATGGAAATGTACTTTGGTACTTTTATTTTTTAGTAATTGCAAATGATCACTCGAGTTATTATACAAATAGGCCCTTGAAAAAAAATTAAACCTTGCTTTTTGTGTACGCACAAACTAAAAAGAAAGCACAATGGTTACTGTTTTATTGGATTACTACTATTTTACCCCCCAAAATGTAGGAGAGCTGATAGCATTTTCTATTTTTATAGCAATAGTTCAAAAAAATTTTTATTAAAAGGCCCTTGACCAAAGGGATCTTTCTGTGTACTTCGCTTTAGCAATTTGATTGAAAAAAATGAGATAATATATTTTATGTTTAACGTTGACTTATCGGGTCTTTCATTAGTTGGCACTGATTGATTGCCTTTCTGGGAAGCGTAAAAGGTTCTTTAGTGGTGCAAAGTATCTGATCATGATGTAAAGACTAGTGCTTTTAGTACCTAAGTAGTTTTCCGTAGTGTCAGTTTTCATTTAGATAGAGATTTTATGCTGTAGCATGCTCACAGATAGGATTTCTCTAGCAATGAGGTAAACAATTATTGAACATTATAAAAGTACTTGCTAGGAATTGTAGATTCTTACACACCAAACACCTCTAAGGGAAACCAGAAAAACTAAGAATTTTTTATGAAGCAAATAAAATATTCCGGGAATCCATCATTTTCTAGGACATCAAACACACCTGTGTTTAATGTGGTTTATCTAGTCATTATGATGTCTTATGCTAATGTAATTTTCTCTTAAACGTGTTTCATCTTGAGATTTTCATAGTAGAGAAAGCTAACTAGTGGAGCGCAGTACACGTGGCCAATTTCGGTAAGCTAGTGTCCTTTCCTGTGATAGAAGATGGAAGGAGGTGTTCATAAAGCCGACAAAATTGAATTCAAGGAGTGCCTGAAGCTGACATGGAGACAACCCTACATCCTTCAACTAGCCTTTTCTGCTGGTATCGGTGGCCTCCTCTTCGGCTACGACACTGGTATGTAAAAGATTTTTTTTAATTAAAAGCTTGTTAAGTGTTTTTAACATTGTTGGGCAGTAAATATTGTCAATGAAATGATAGTTGAAAGCTGTATTTGTTCTATAGACAGCTGAGGTCCACATGTATTGATGATAACAGTCTTGATTTAATAAAGGATAAATCAGGTTCTGTGGTCCCTTGTAAAAGCCGAACCCAGTCATTATGCTTTTCTTTTTGTGTTGTTTTGTCAAGTTATTATTAGGATCAGTTTTATATAAAAAGTTTTAAGATCTGCTGCTTATTGTTAATCTTAGACTATGGAACTTCCTGATAAAATGTTATTGAAGTTTCTCCCTTCTTGCAAAATTTTCAATATCAGGTGTCATATCAGGAGCTCTTCTATATATCAAAGAAGATTTCAAATCTGTTAAAAGAAACACTGTCCTACAGGTCCATCTCTATCTCCTTTTAATCAAGGCTTCCTTAAAAAATACTCATAATTCTTAATAAAAAGTTTAATTAGACAAACGTAACAAGTACTGTGAGAAATATATTTGTTGCTGGTACATTAGCTCCATCATTATGCTGTTACAGTGGTACCGCTTAAGGTTAATTTCCTTTGCTACGTAAAATATTCAATTGTCAGCTTTGCTATGTATTTATATAAACTGCTTCTAAAATCATAACATGTTACTAAAAGTATATACCATATCAAAACAAAAGATGCAGTGCATAATAGTCAATTAAATAGGTGCCATGTATCTTTTTTTTTTTGTAAAATTAAAATAGATTCAATTCTTCAAGAAAGTATTATTGGATCACAAAAGATAATAAAATTTCTTGACATTTTGTTAACAATTAGGAAACAATTGTAAGTATGGCAGTGGCAGGAGCCATAATAGGAGCTGGCTTTGGTGGGTGGATGAACGACCGGTTTGGTCGCCGACCGTCCATCTTACTGGCCGATCTGCTATTTTTTGTAGGGGCTGTAGTAATGGCTGCTGCACCAATTCCTGCAATTATAATTCTTGGGAGAGTTTTTGTGGGGTTTGGTGTCGGCATGGCATCCATGACAGCACCACTTTACATATCTGAGGCTTCTCCCGCAAGGATACGAGGGGCCCTTGTTAGCACTAATGGTTTGCTTATTACTGGAGGGCAGTTTTTGGCTTACCTTATAAATCTTGCTTTTACTAAGGTTAGTATCAGTTTTTATCCTTGAGATCCTTATTTCTATTTTTCGTTTCGAGAATATTTCCATGTCCAGGCCTAAACAAATTTAATTGATACAAATAAAGAATTTATCAAATAATTGTTTGACCCTAAAATTTCGCGATTGGAGACACAGACCGATTTACGAGAAGTCTGAGAAAATCATAGAAAATAGCAAATGGACTCCAAAAATCATGGAAAAATACCCAAAAATTCAGTGAAGCATGAGGGAATTTATGGTGCATTCAGAATGATCAAAGGAGCTGCAGAGTTGCCATTTTATGCAAAGAGGCCCATAATTTTGGAGAAATTAAATAAAATAGGAGGAAGGGTATTTTTGGAAATTTATTAATTCTACTGGATTCTACATATTTTTGTGAATCTACACACCAAATTTCATACGAAAACTCAGTGGGAAAAGACCCCAAACAATTTATTCAGTTTCAGCAACAAGTAAAAATTTAGTTTAGAAGAAGGAATGGAGGTGTCAAGTGAATGAAGGAAATGGAGAAAGAGGCGCTCAGTATTCAAACTTCCCTCCTACGTAGAGCAACTTGGCAGCACCTGTTTCTTCGTACACCATGCATAAAGAGTTGAATAACTTCAGTTGGTCTACCGTGATCCGAGCCTAAGCGAAGCCAAGGCGAAGAGAGGCGCTGGTTTGTGCCTCACTAAACCTGACATAGGGGGCCCGCGTGAAGAGCCTTCTCCTTCCCTAACAGAAATGAAAGAGAGAAATCGAAGAAGGGAGAAAGAGAAGCTGCCGTAACCACCTTCAACGGATTCTGTTTTGCGCCTTTCTAGAAGCCCTGCAACGTGATACAACGAGGGCCGTCGGATGAGAATCGATTCGTGATCCATGAAACCAAGGGACGTGATTGAAGAGGCTGCAACAAACCCCCTAACTGCCATGGTCAAACTCCATACTCCTCTTCAGTTGACCGCTCCAAAACAAGCACAAACCGATGGCCTCTCAGCCCTTAGATCAGGAGTCGATCCGTGTGCTCTGGAACGGATGGTTGAGATCGAATGGAGACTGAAGATACTTGAAGAAGCCAACCCGGCCTTGAGGCCTATATATACCACAATTGAAGACAAAAGAGGGGGCTAACCTCGTTCCACTTTTGGATCTCTCTCTGACCTTCTCTCTCCACCAAGCGAAATCCAGATCTGAGATTACACACCCACACACTACACACACTAGGTTAGAATAGAGAAAGAGGTTAGGCATTTCGTCGAATAGGTGAGAGGTATAGCTAGAAGAGAAGAATTAGGAGCAATTGAGGCGTTTCAAGGCAGTTGTAATCAAGGTAAGGTGAAGAAATAAAGGTAAGAGGCGAATTGTATCTTGAAATCGAGATTTTGATGGATAATTGAAGTATTTGGATGAAGTTTGATTGAATTTCGTGTTCTTGATCTGGTAGGATATCATTTGTACAAAGAATCTTTTCGTTTTCTTTCTCTGATTTGTGTTAGGAATAGTATTTCTTGACTGATACTTTTAATTCTTGATCTGACTTGTAAGTCCTTGATTAGAGTTTTAAGTATTGAATTTTCAGTTAAGTTGCTTAGGATTGATCTTTCCCTCCCCGATCTTTTGGTCAGATCCGACTGCGCACAGCGCATGAGGAGATAGATCAAATAGGTTAATTTGTAGGTAATTCTTAACTGCGCATGGCGCAAGAGAGATTAGATATTGTGGTTTCCCCTTTCTGAAAATAGCTGGATTGTGACTTCGATTGCGCCTAGCGCATGAGAAGCACAATTATGCCTCTGAAGGTTTGACCTTGTTTAAAATTGATCTGATTACGTTCTGTTCTTATACAAGGTAAATGCTAAAGAGAAGTGATCTTGGAACAGTGTCTGTTAGGTTTAAAAGCTACTTTCTTTTCTTGACATGAGCTACTTGTATTTTGACGCCTGAACTGTTATTGCCTCGTGCTGTTAAGTACTAAGACCTTGATTAAGCTTCAATTGCGCACGGCGCATGAGAAGATTGGTCATATGAAACCTGAAACTGGATCCCTGACTTCTTTACTGATTCCTGATTGCGCATGGCGCAAGAGAGAGTCAATAAATGAATTTACACTGAATTGTACCCCAGTTACAATCTGATTGCGCACAGCGCATGAAGAACGTAATATGGATGAACTTGTCTAAGATCGTTCCTTAGCACTGGCTTTGGAGCACTTATTCAAGTAGTGTTGCTTTAATTGGGTATATGATGGGCATTGTCAGTCATGCCTGTTATGTATTTAGTTGAGTATACACTAAGTCGCAGTATGACTTGCTTAAATTAGGTGACATTATGCAATAATAGGAATAGCAAGGTCCCTCCTGTAAATTGTCAGATTGAATAGGGAGTGACTTGATAGTTTCTATTGTTTTATTTCATGTCAATACTGTGATAATTGTTGATTACTTTGATTACAATCCAGTATGGAAGGAGGAATTCGTTAGTAGAAAACTGAGTAGTATCATTGTTGTAGCATAATGAATTTCCTGCATTCTGTTATTCTAATTATTGCCATTGATCTTTCTGAAATTCGGATGGTAGCTTAGGATGTTAAAAGGACTCCTTTATTTTAAGCTTGATCTGTTTTGACCCGACAAACTTCTTGGTTAGGCCTGTTTCAGAATTACTTTTCTTTATTTTCAGTTCTTTAACAATTGTAACCTGATTGATAATGAGAAGCGTCAAAGGGTTTCTTTAGAAAAAGTGCAGAATCTAATTTGTGGCAAGGTCCAGTAGCTCCAGCACCTTTCTTTTGATGATTGGGAAATGTAATAGATGGTGTCATTTCTGTTATTAAAATGGTATAAACCGCAACTGGTATTGTGTGAATTTGATCATGACCTGACCAGCCTTGTACATAGTAATGGTGTATATTTACAGGTTATTTAATTGTCTTCGGTTTTAATTGCTGAAAGTAAAGAATTGAAGACCAGGTGGTGGAATGTTAAGTTCATCAAACGGCTTCTAATGCTTGACACTAGCATATGTGCAAGTTGTATCATACTAACTTAGTTGATTTCATTGCTTGCTCGGCCTTGTAATAGCCATACATGTGTAGTCTAAGTGATCAAATAAAGTAGAATTCAATTGTTTGTGTGTAATTGTTTTCCTGGGTAACCAGTGTATAAAAACCATGTCACGATGAAATATAATAAACCAGGCTCAGTCTCTCCTATTGTCAATATATCAATTGATATCAATATCCGATTCTCATTCTCCAATGCTTAAATGGTATAGTAAGATGAATCCGTTATCACCTTCTCTGGTATAAATAAAGCTTGTCTAAATCCTCTCATACCCATCGGTACCCAGCCCCTTTATCACCGTACCAGCTAGCGGTACCCCACTGAATGGATCTGACACACTTGAAATCAAGCCCACCATCGCATTTCCCTTTGCCCGACGATGCCTTGAAGACTAGTCCGACGAGATGCGATGGTCGGAATCCCAAGCGGATCTTCACCCGTTACCAGTCGGACCCGCTAACAGAGAACAAACCCGTCTCCTTTGTTTAATGTCTAGCGCCATGACTTCTCCGATCTTCTGTGGCGAAAGGAAAGTGTAGCGAGTAAGGGAGCAGTTAACGACCCATCACACGAAGTCATGACGGAAACAGCCAAGCAATTCCCCGATTCTGTGCCCCAAGGGCATTAAGCTGACATGGACCAATGGAAAATTAGTAGATAAACTAAAACTCTAGAAAATCATTAGAGATAATAGGAAACCCCTAAAAATACAAACGATACATCCATAAAATCCTAAAAATCCAAATAAACCGATTTCACTGATACTTTGATATGAAAATATGTCAAAGTAGCGGGCTTTTGTATTTTTAAGTATTTTCGCTTCAAAAATGAATTTTATAAAATGAAATAAACCCTTTTATAAAATGCTAGGTATTTTCAAAACTAAGATTTCAAATATACTACCTTCAAATGCTAAATATAATATACTTGAGTAAAAAGAAAAGGGTATTTTCAAAAGTCTAAAAGATTTCAAGTATACTATTTTCAAGATTTAAATATGCCCAATTATGGATATTTTCAAAAGACTAAATGATTTCAAAAATAATATCTTTCAAAGTCAAATATCTTCTAAGATTAAATATTTTGAAGTAGAAAAGTACTTTCAAAAGTCAAAGCTACAAAAGGCCAAAGTGAATAAATCACCAACATCCCAAGAGAAACATCAAGAAATTAAAAGTCCAAACACGAAACCAAAGTCAAAGCCAAAACCTCTTCGTATGAGGAAAAGTCCCTCACTAAGGTTGAGATCGACCTTAGATGACTTAGAAAATGAATTCTTACGGGCCCCCTTCGTCCAAAGAATTCCATTTTGTTCTCACAAGAAGATCGATGAAGATGGTCCCGAGAACCGACTCTTACTAAGAAGACCGATGAAGATGGTCCCTAGGGTCGTTAAAGAACCAACTCTTATTAAGAAGACCGATGAAGATGGTCCCTAGGGTTGCAAAAGAACCAACTTTCGTCGAGTAGCCATAAAAGAGGACCCGAAGGTTGCAAAACTGCTTTTGTTCTCACAAGAAGATCGACTAAGATGATCCCGAGAACCGACTCTTATTAAGAAGACCGATGAAGATGGTCCCTAGGGTCGTTAAAGAACCAACTCTTATTAAGAAGACCGATGAAGATGGTCCCTAGGGTTGCAAAAGAACCAACTTTCGTCGAGTAGCCATTAAAGAGGACCCGAAGGTTGCAAAACTGCTTTTGTTCTCACAAGAAGACCGACTAAGATGGTCCCGAGAACCGACTCTTATTAAGAAGACCGATGAAGATGGTCCCTAGGGTCGTTAAAGAACCAACTCTTATTAAGAAGACCGATGAAGATGGTCCCTAGGGTTGTAAAAGAACCAACTTTTGTCGTGGCCGCCCAAGAGGCCCCGAAGGTTGCAAAACTCTTTTCACTCTCACAAGAAGGCCAGTCATAGCCCCGAGAGTTTACCAGAAATAACCTCAAGTGAAGCCTTCCCTTTTATTAACCAAAAACCTCTTCTAAACCCAAAATCTATTTCTCCGTTAGTCCAGTTAGAAACCTTTTGTCGATCCTTAATTGGGTCCCGTCTATTAGATTTGGTACCATCAATTAAGTCCTCCTTAATAGCACTCCATAAGCCTCTTTTCTTAGCCCATTACGTCGACACCCTTTACATCCCTTAATCAGAGGTTCTCGTAGGCAACTACGGGGTAATTAACAGTAGGGGCTTGCGCCTACTGGAAAGAAAGGACCCGCTAAATCAAGAAACTTCTTTAAGTAGCGACTCTGTACAGGGTTCTCTTGTGTTGAGAGATACCCGCCATAGAGATCGAAACCTTGAGGGAGGTGAATCTAGGCTATGTTCCCATTGTTCTTCGAGAAATTCCTTCGAGGAGAATAATGACGAAAAAGCCGCGACAGATTCTCTGGCACGCCCGGTGGGACATCTTTCTCCTCTCATCTTTGGGGCTTAAAGGGTGACGTAAGGGCTAAGGAAATTTAATGAACAATCCTAACAGTAACATTTAGTTGGTGTTATTGCAGGTTGAAATGGCATACGCACCAATTGACGCGTTCAAGCCGACAGGAGTTCTCCAGATCGGAGGAGTGCCGATCTGCTACAACAACGAATTCACTATTGGAGGCATGCCGTTTGGACACTCCTATGTCCCCGTCGTTCAAGTCAGCGATGGTACTTTCCAACTAGCCAAAGTCGTAGTGGAAGAACCGCTCGAGGAAGTGATGGAAGTCTCCAAAACCATGGAAGATCCTATGGAGATTGATGTCACCAAAGAAGAAGAATGGTCCATTGCTCCTCATAAGCGGGATCGTTCAAGTTCAACCCCTTCTCCTCAAAGACGCCAATCCAACCGTCGCTCCCCTCCCAAGAAGATGGTTGTGAAGAAGGTGTAAGCGCCAATCTCCCAAAGTGCAAGAACAATGAGGAAGGTTCAACGGGCCTATAAGAATGAATTGGAGACAAGGCCCAATTTGCCAGTGAGCAATCCTTTCGCCTCGCTCCGTCTGGTGCGAAAGAACTCACCCCTGGCCATACTCAAGACCATGGAAGAGTTTCCTCCCGAGTACCAAATGCAATTTAGGGGAAGAAGTCCGCAAAACCGGCAATCGGTGAAGGAAAGGTTAACACTCCCACGTGCGTCAGTTCACGATCGACTGGGGCCAAAAGGTCAAAAGAAGGGATCTTTCTCCGTGCATCAAAGACTGGGGCAAAGGACCAAGCCGGTCAAAAAGAGATTGGGGCCCAAGAAGATGTGGGTGCCCAAAGAGAAAGCGCAGCTTATGGAAGTGGATCAAGAGCCCAGAAATAAAAGGAGGCATGTGGCACGGGAGGATGGTCAACTTGTGGTCCATGCTAGAGTTCATATGATCGAGATAAGCGAAGAGCATGAAATGCATGCCTTTGTGAATATGGCTAGTGATGGAGAAATTCACTTCAACAAGAAAGATAGCAAAGATAAGCAAGATCGTGCCTCGTCAAGCCATATCCTACATGGAGAAAGACCAACGGAAGAGGAAGAAGGAGACGTGAACGGCAAAGATCGTTGGAACGAGGGTGAAAGACCGAAGTTGATGAGTATCATAGAAAGGAATGAAAAGAAAATAGCAGCCATTATGGATGAAAGGGAAAAGGAAAGAAAAATGTTCAAGAAGATGTACAAGCTTTTAGAGAAGAAGAAGTTGCTTGAAGATCTTAAAAATGAGGGATCTTCTAGTGAAGAAGAAGACGAGTACAAAGGTAAAGTGCTCAAAGAGAAAAGAAGTAAGAGTAGATATGAGTACTCCGATGAAGAAGAAAGGCCTAAAAGAAGACCCTCCAAAGAAAGAAGGAATAAGCACAAGTATGAATCATCGGAAGAGGAAGAAGAGAAGGGATATCGAAAGTATCCCAAAGGAAGAAGAAACAAAGCGAGGTACGAATCAAGTGAAGAAGAAATGCCCGAGCATAGGCATCGGACTGGGGCAAGACGGCCTGATTCAACCAAGCAAGTCATACAAGAGAATCCTAAACAACCGCCGATGGCGACTAAAGGGATGCAAAATAGAAGACATAAAGATGCCATATAGCTGACACTGGGGCAAGGCAAGTTGAGATGGCCGTTTACTCTGGGGCAGCCACAACTTCATCAACAACCGCAGCTCCACCACCGGCCAAGTTGTTAAGGGTGGCAGAGATAGCTTGAATCATTCCTTCCAAAGTATTCAAGCGGGCATTCAATTCTCCGAAGCGCTGATCAATTAAACCCCGAATCGAGACGGGGGCAGGGTCATCAAGGGCCATCATGGCTGAGTTATCATCCGGCGGAGAATCAATACCCATAGGACCATACTGATTGGGGGCCGCATTGGGAAGCAAGATATAGTCATTCACTGGTTGATTGGGGTCGGGAACCAACATGTCCATTGAAGATTCAACCCACCCGATAAGTGGCAATGAAAGAAGAAGGTTGAAGAGATGTGCCACATCAGCATCAGAAATACGATTGCCCCATAGCACGGCAGGCACACGGACACGAGCTCTAAGCATAAGAGCTTCAATCAGATGACCATAAGGAAGTGACTCCCGATCGGAGATGGCCACTTGGTGCATGTGAAAGAGAATCAAGTGGGCCAGGTTGATAGGCCATTGCTTTTGGATCAGGTTGCGGAGATAGAAGAGACTTCCTGGTTTGGCGAGATGAGTCATTACTCCTTGGGGAAAGATAATGTCATTAACCACCAAGAAGAGAAACCTGAAAATCATGAAAGAATAAGAAAGGAGAAAAGAAGCAATTAAAGTGGAGCGAAAGAAGAAAGAGAAAGAATACCTATGAAGAGCGGGCAAATGAAAAGTAGATACTCCCTCCACATCAGGAGCCGCCGCCCTAAACCACTGGCGACATTCCTGATAACTTCCAAAACCTTGAGGCCATCTTTGATAGGCATAAATGGTGGAACCGTTGGCAGTATTGGCAGCCCGCAAGTAGTTGGCTAGATCCCCGGCTGTGAAATGGAAAAAGCGACCGAATAGATAGGAAGAGGCCGAAGGAGTTCCATAATGGTTGAAAGAGACCCTAAGATTGGCGTAGAAGAGACGGGTGATTCTAGGATGGTATGGCTGATCGCAATCGGCTAAGCCGGCCAAACTCCACGAATCCAACCAACCCCTAATAAGATTCACTTGCTCTACTGGAATCCTCCTCATAGGGCGAAAGAAGTAACAATCAGCCACGGGTCTCTCTTCATTACCCATGTCGTTGTAATAAGAAAGGAAGGCAGTTTCGTCGCGGAAAAGATAACGGTTATCGGGAGTAAGAGACCAGTCTGGAAAAGTGGAATCCAGGCGCAAGATGGAAGAACCAGAAGCTTCCCTGGTACGTTTGGATGAAGGAGTAGAAGACATGGTGATAAAATTGGAGAAGTATAGAGAAAGATGAAAGGCTACGGTGAATTTGTGTGAAGAAAAGGAAAAGCAAAGGCGCGCTTATATAGACATGACAAGAGAAATGTTGCAATTGGAGTTAATGGCGAACGTGTGAACATGTGAAGAAAGTTAAGGCCGTAGTGGCAAGAAGTGAAATAAACTGTTCAAACTGATTCTTTAAAGAAATGGTATGAAGTCAAGAAGGCGTAGAAGAAGTAGAAGCGTTCAAGGCCGATGTCGGAAGAAAGTAACCAAAATCGGGTCAAGGTCCATGTAGGTTCAAGCCCAAGGAAAGACAGGAGCGGGCCAAATACCCTAACCTAAATTGTGGAGTGGATCTATGTGCGTTCGAGATTCCAAAAGAAGAAAGAAAGAAGAAAAGTGAGCATGGGCCAAATTCCCATGTTGTATGAAAGAAGAAACGGCGGTAAGAGTAAGATTATTCGAACCCCGCAAGTTAAGCAAGAAGAAAGCCTTGAGCGCTGAAGCCCAATCAGGCGCAAGAATGACGAAATACCCGTCATATCCTAAAAGAAGAAGAAGAAAGAAAGCCTTGAGCTCAAAAGCTCAATCAGGTTGCTATGAAGAGAAAAAGAGAAAAAGAGTAAGATAAGAGCAAGACTACTTGTTGCTTTGCAAGCAAGTATGTGGAGAAGCCCCGAGCGCAAGGACTCAGTCAGGCACACGATCAATCAAACATCACAAGGCAAAGAAGCACAATACTTCAACAAAAGATCCAGGTTTACCAATAGCCAAGCATCCAAGCATCATATAGAGCAAGACAATCCGTGCCTCAACATGCACAAGCCGCGATTCCAACACGACAAGTCGTGCCTCGACATGCATAACCGCGATTCCAACGCGACCGGCCGCGATTACAATGCGACAATCTGTATTACATCATGCATCATCATGGTTCCAACGTAGAAAGTAATCAAAGTGCACAAAAGAACTCTCAATGTTCTAGTCCTTAAACATTGACACTAAATGTCAAAAGGACACAAAAGAACTCTCAATGTTCTAGTCCTTAAATGTTGACTCTAAATGTCAAAAGAACTCTCAATGTTCTAGTCCTTAAATGTTGACTCTAAATGTCAAAAGAACTCTCAATGTTCTAGTCCTTAAATGTTGACTCTAAATGACAGAAGAACTCTCAATGTTCTAGTCCTTAAATATCGACCCCAAGTGTCAAAAGGACACAAAACAACTCTTGATGTTCTAATTCTTAAATATCGACCCAAAATGTCGAAATCCTAGGACCCAAGATGGGGCTTCCTACCTTCACCATGTTAAGGTCGTCGAAGGTATCAAATACTGCCAACGCCCATCAATGAAGGAAGAAGTTGATTCAACCATGCCGAAGCAACCAAGTTCAACCATCCGAGCATCCATACCACACCAACAAGTATCAAAATCCATCAAGATCAAAAGGAGAAACAAGGAAAAAACAAACCTGCTAAGCTGCAGTAGCGCCATGAACCGCAGCCTGATCCTGTGTCACGATGCTCCTCTCACGAGTCCCTGCCAAAGCAAGAAATACAAGACCTCATAATCCCACCGACAACTAAAAGATACAAGACCCCATGTATCCCACAAAAAGAGTAAGAAGAAACAAGACCATGAAGGAGACCCACAGTGAGACAACCAATCACGACCAAGGGAAGTGGATCAAACTATGAAGCAATGAAAATCTACTGAAGGAGATGAGCATGTAAAAATGGAGAAAGTAGGCTAGAAAATGAAGGCGAGTGTAGCTCAGCTCAACCAAATCCAAATTCTTGCGAAAACTCGACAAACTCATCATGCAACCAATTCAACTACATGCAAGGGGTCAAGAAGGGGCCACCAGAGTACGCTGTTCAGCCCAGGATCCTCACAACCTACTCTGGTGGGGGGCATTTGTTTGACCCTAAAATTTCGCGATTGGAGACACAGACCGATTTACGAGAAGTCTGAGAAAATCATAGAAAATAGCAAATGGACTCCAAAAATCATGGAAAAATACCCAAAAATTCAGTGAAGCATGAGGGAATTTATGGTGCATTCAGAATGATCAAAGGAGCTGCAGAGTTGCCATTTTATGCAAAGAGGCCCATAATTTTGGAGAAATTAAATAAAATAGGAGGAAGGGTATTTTTGGAAATTTATTAATTCTACTGGATTCTACATATTTTTGTGAATCTACACACCAAATTTCATACGAAAACTCAGTGGGAAAAGACCCCAAACAATTTATTCAGTTTCAGCAACAAGTAAAAATTTAGTTTAGAAGAAGGAATGGAGGTGTCAAGTGAATGAAGGAAATGGAGAAAGAGGCGCTCAGTATTCAAACTTCCCTCCTACGTAGAGCAACTTGGCAGCACCTGTTTCTTCGTACACCATGCATAAAGAGTTGAATAACTTCAGTTGGTCTACCGTGATCCGAGCCTAAGCGAAGCCAAGGCGAAGAGAGGCGCTGGTTTGTGCCTCACTAAACCTGACATAGGGGGCCCGCGTGAAGAGCCTTCTCCTTCCCTAACAGAAATGAAAGAGAGAAATCGAAGAAGGGAGAAAGAGAAGCTGCCGTAACCACCTTCAACGGATTCTGTTTTGCGCCTTTCTAGAAGCCCTGCAACGTGATACAACGAGGGCCGTCGGATGAGAATCGATTCGTGATCCATGAAACCAAGGGACGTGATTGAAGAGGCTGCAACAAACCCCCTAACTGCCATGGTCAAACTCCATACTCCTCTTCAGTTGACCGCTCCAAAACAAGCACAAACCGATGGCCTCTCAGCCCTTAGATCAGGAGTCGATCCGTGTGCTCTGGAACGGATGGTTGAGATCGAATGGAGACTGAAGATACTTGAAGAAGCCAACCCGGCCTTGAGGCCTATATATACCACAATTGAAGACAAAAGAGGGGGCTAACCTCGTTCCACTTTTGGATCTCTCTCTGACCTTCTCTCTCCACCAAGCGAAATCCAGATCTGAGATTACACACCCACACACTACACACACTAGGTTAGAATAGAGAAAGAGGTTAGGCATTTCGTCGAATAGGTGAGAGGTATAGCTAGAAGAGAAGAATTAGGAGCAATTGAGGCGTTTCAAGGCAGTTGTAATCAAGGTAAGGTGAAGAAATAAAGGTAAGAGGCGAATTGTATCTTGAAATCGAGATTTTGATGGATAATTGAAGTATTTGGATGAAGTTTGATTGAATTTCGTGTTCTTGATCTGGTAGGATATCATTTGTACAAAGAATCTTTTCGTTTTCTTTCTCTGATTTGTGTTAGGAATAGTATTTCTTGACTGATACTTTTAATTCTTGATCTAACTTGTAAGTCCTTGATTAGAGTTTTAAGTATTGAATTTTCAGTTAAGTTGCTTAGGATTGATCTTTCCCTCCCCGATCTTTTGGTCAGATCCGACTGCGCACAGCGCATGAGGAGATAGATCAAATAGGTTAATTTGTAGGTAATTCTTAACTGCGCATGGCGCAAGAGAGATTAGATATTGTGGTTTCCCCTTTCTGAAAATAGCTGGATTGTGACTTCGATTGCGCCTAGCGCATGAGAAGCACAGTTATGCCTCTGAAGGTTTGACCTTGTTTAAAATTGATCTGATTACGTTCTGTTCTTATACAAGGTAAATGCTAAAGAGAAGTGATCTTGGAACAGTGTCTGTTAGGTTTAAAAGCTACTTTCTTTTCTTGACATGAGCTACTTGTATTTTGACGCCTGAACTGTTATTGCCTCGTGCTGTTAAGTACTAAGACCTTGATTAAGCTTCAATTGCGCACGGCGCATGAGAAGATTGGTCATATGAAACCTGAAACTGGATCCCTGACTTCTTTACTGATTCCTGATTGCGCATGGCGCAAGAGGGAGTCAATAAATGAATTTACACTGAATTGTACCCCAGTTACAATCTGATTGCGCACAGCGCATGAAGAACGTAATATGGATGAACTTGTCTAAGATCGTTCCTTAGCACTGGCTTTGGAGCACTTATTCAAGTAGTGTTGCTTTAATTGGGTATATGATGGGCATTGTCAGTCATGCCTGTTATGTATTTAGTTGAGTATACACTAAGTCGCAGTATGACTTGCTTAAATTAGGTGACATTATGCAATAATAGGAATAGCAAGGTCCCTCCTGTAAATTGTCAGATTGAATAGGGAGTGACTTGATAGTTTCTATTGTTTTATTTCATGTCAATACTGTGATAATTGTTGATTACTTTGATTACAATCCAGTATGGAAGGAGGAATTCGTTAGTAGAAAACTGAGTAGTATCATTGTTGTAGCATAATGAATTTCCTGCATTCTGTTATTCTAATTATTGCCATTGATCTTTCTGAAATTCGGATGGTAGCTTAGGATGTTAAAAGGACTCCTTTATTTTAAGCTTGATCTGTTTTGACCCGACAAACTTCTTGGTTAGGCCTGTTTCAGAATTACTTTTCTTTATTTTCAGTTCTTTAACAATTGTAACCTGATTGATAATGAGAAGCGTCAAAGGGTTTCTTTAGAAAAAGTGCAGAATCTAATTTGTGGCAAGGTCCAGTAGCTCCAGCACCTTTCTTTTGATGATTGGGAAATGTAATAGATGGTGTCATTTCTGTTATTAAAATGGTATAAACCGCAACTGGTATTGTGTGAATTTGATCATGACCTGACCAGCCTTGTACATAGTAATGGTGTATATTTACAGGTTATTTAATTGTCTTCGGTTTTAATTGCTGAAAGTAAAGAATTGAAGACCAGGTGGTGGAATGTTAAGTTCATCAAACGGCTTCTAATGCCTGACACTAGCATATGTGCAAGTTGTATCATACTAACTTAGTTGATTTCATTGCTTGCTCGGCCTTGTAATAGCCATACATGTGTAGTCTAAGTGATCAAATAAAGTAGAATTCAATTGTTTGTGTGTAATTGTTTTCCTGGGTAACCAGTGTATAAAAACCATGTCACGATGAAATATAATAAACCAGGCTCAGTCTCTCCTATTGTCAATATATCAATTGATATCAATATCCGATTCTCATTCTCCAATGCTTAAATGGTATAGTAAGATGAATCCGTTATCACCTTCTCTGGTATAAATAAAGCTTGTCTAAATCCTCTCATACCCATCGGTACCCAGCCCCTTTATCACCGTACCAGCTAGCGGTACCCCACTGAATGGATCTGACACACTTGAAATCAAGCCCACCATCGCATTTCCCTTTGCCCGACGATGCCTTGAAGACTAGTCCGACGAGATGCGATGGTCGGAATCCCAAGCGGATCTTCACCCGTTACCAGTCGGACCCGCTAACAGAGAACAAACCCGTCTCCTTTGTTTAATGTCTAGCGCCATGACTTCTCCAATCTTCTGTGGCGAAAGGAAAGTGTAGCGAGTAAGGGAGCAGTTAACGACCCATCACACGAAGTCATGACGGAAACAGCCAAGCAATTCCCCGATTCTGTGCCCCAAGGGCATTAAGCTGACATGGACCAATGGAAAATTAGTAGATAAACTAAAACTCTAGAAAATCATTAGAGATAATAGGAAACCCCTAAAAATACAAACGATACATCCATAAAATCCTAAAAATCCAAATAAACCGATTTCACTGATACTTTGATATGAAAATATGTCAAAGTAGCGGGCTTTTGTATTTTTAAGTATTTTCGCTTCAAAAATGAATTTTATAAAATGAAATAAACCCTTTTATAAAATGCTAGGTATTTTCAAAACTAAGATTTCAAATATACTACCTTCAAATGCTAAATATAATATACTTGAGTAAAAAGAAAAGGGTATTTTCAAAAGTCTAAAAGATTTCAAGTATACTATTTTCAAGATTTAAATATGCCCAATTATGGATATTTTCAAAAGACTAAATGATTTCAAAAATAATATCTTTCAAAGTCAAATATCTTCTAAGATTAAATATTTTGAAGTAGAAAAGTACTTTCAAAAGTCAAAGCTACAAAAGGCCAAAGTGAATAAATCACCAACATCCCAAGAGAAACATCAAGAAATTAAAAGTCCAAACACGAAACCAAAGTCAAAGCCAAAACCTCTTCGTATGAGGAAAAGTCCCTCACTAAGGTTGAGATCGACCTTAGATGACTTAGAAAATGAATTCTTACGGGCCCCCTTCGTCCAAAGAATTCCATTTTGTTCTCACAAGAAGATCGATGAAGATGGTCCCGAGAACCGACTCTTACTAAGAAGACCGATGAAGATGGTCCCTAGGGTCGTTAAAGAACCAACTCTTATTAAGAAGACCGATGAAGATGGTCCCTAGGGTTGCAAAAGAACCAACTTTCGTCGAGTAGCCATAAAAGAGGACCCGAAGGTTGCAAAACTGCTTTTGTTCTCACAAGAAGATCGACTAAGATGATCCCGAGAACCGACTCTTATTAAGAAGACCGATGAAGATGGTCCCTAGGGTCGTTAAAGAACCAACTCTTATTAAGAAGACCGATGAAGATGGTCCCTAGGGTTGCAAAAGAACCAACTTTCGTCGAGTAGCCATTAAAGAGGACCCGAAGGTTGCAAAACTGCTTTTGTTCTCACAAGAAGACCGACTAAGATGGTCCCGAGAACCGACTCTTATTAAGAAGACCGATGAAGATGGTCCCTAGGGTCGTTAAAGAACCAACTCTTATTAAGAAGACCGATGAAGATGGTCCCTAGGGTTGTAAAAGAACCAACTTTTGTCGTGGCCGCCCAAGAGGCCCCGAAGGTTGCAAAACTCTTTTCACTCTCACAAGAAGGCCAGTCATAGCCCCGAGAGTTTACCAGAAATAACCTCAAGTGAAGCCTTCCCTTTTATTAACCAAAAACCTCTTCTAAACCCAAAATCTATTTCTCCGTTAGTCCAGTTAGAAACCTTTTGTCGATCCTTAATTGGGTCCCGTCTATTAGATTTGGTACCATCAATTAAGTCCTCCTTAATAGCACTCCATAAGCCTCTTTTCTTAGCCCATTACGTCGACACCCTTTACATCCCTTAATCAGAGGTTCTCGTAGGCAACTACGGGGTAATTAACAGTAGGGGCTTGCGCCTACTGGAAAGAAAGGACCCGCTAAATCAAGAAACTTCTTTAAGTAGCGACTCTGTACAGGGTTCTCTTGTGTTGAGAGATACCCGCCATAGAGATCGAAACCTTGAGGGAGGTGAATCTAGGCTATGTTCCCATTGTTCTTCGAGAAATTCCTTCGAGGAGAATAATGACGAAAAAGCCGCGACAATAATGTGTACTCTTTCTAAGAGAGTTTTTGAACACATGAATGGGAGATTTTACCTGAGCCCCTCTGTAGATACCCAACGTACCCCTGCTTTCATCCTTGTAAAGAACATGACAGGTAAACTCTTTGGAAAATGGAAAGGGAGCGTTGATGTTATTTTAGACATTTGGAAGATACACAGAAATTTCTATGGCATGTGGTCCAGGGTTCTCTTCTAAGAGGTGGTAAGAGCACTGGGCTCTCTTCTAAGAGGTCCAGGGTTCAAGCCCGCATGCTTGCGATAGGCTTGGTGAGCCAGCCTAAAAACTCAGCCATATATACAAGAAATGACCAGGGTCGGGTTGTCATTTCTAGCCTACCCCAATTTGTTTGGGACAAAAGGCTCTGGCTGACTTTTTGGCAGAAATTTTTATGATTTGACTGTTTTTTGTTGTTTTACTGGATCAATGTTGAAAATTTGGCTTCCTCTATTATTTGTTTCTTTATTTATTTATATGCTAGCTCTGAAGAATAAAAGTGCAAATTCTAAAAACTATCATACAGGCACCAGGTACATGGCGATGGATGCTTGGTGTTGCCACAATTCCTGCATTTGTCCAATTCATACTGATGCTTATGCTACCAGAATCACCTAGATGGCTCTATAGAAAGGTATTTATATTGTGCTGAAGGGCATTATAAAGCCTTGTTTCAGAAAATTATTCTATTCAATCACCCAGAACCTTTCATGAAACAGGAGAGGAAAGAGGAAGCAGCTGCTATACTCCAAAAAATATATCCAAAGAATGAGGTTGAGAAAGAAATTGAGGCATTGCGTGCATCAGTTGAGGCAGAAATAGCTGAGGAAGGATCGATAGGCGAAGGCTCATTATTTGCAAAATTAAAGAAAGCATTAAGCACCAGAGTTGTAAGAAGGGGGCTCATTGCTGGGGTCCTTTGTCAGGTAGCGCAACAATTTGTCGGCATAAACACCGTCATGTATTACAGCCCCACCATTGTTCAACTAGCCGGCTTTGCAGCCAATAGCACTGCTTTAGCATTGTCTCTTATTACCTCAGGACTTAATGCGCTAGGGTCAATTGTTAGCATGTACTTTGTGGATAGAGTAGGGAGAAGACGGTTAATGCTTATCAGCCTGATTGGTATTATAGCAATGTTAGCGTTGCTTGGTGGCTTGTTTTTTGGAGCTGCAATTCATTCCCCAGCTGTGGGAATTGCAGAGACAAAGTACTTCACTAATTCTACATGCCCCAATTTCGACACCGAAATCTCATGGAAGTGTGTTGACTGCTTGAAGCCAAAATCTGGTTGCGGATTCTGTGCTCATAGTGGCAATAGGGTAAGATCACTTGTTGGTACTATGTAGTTTTGTTTCTTATTTTGCTTTGTTTCTACAATAAACAGTTACCCCATCTCTGTATTGCTTTCCATCTCCAGCTTCTCCCAGGTGCCTGCTTGATCTCAAATGATGCAACAAAAGCTACCTGCCATGCGGGTCATCGTGATTGGTTTACAGAAGGCTGTCCAAGTAATTTTGGCTGGTTAGCCATCATAGTACTTGGCCTTTACATCATCTCCTACTCACCTGGCATGGGTACAGCACCATGGATAGTCAACTCTGAAATATACCCCCTGAGGTTCCGTGGCTTGTGTGGAGGCATTGCTGCTGTTGCAAATTGGGTCTCAAATTTGATTGTGACTCAGACATTTCTGAGTCTGACTCAAGCTCTAGGCGCAGCATCAACGTTTCTGTTGTTTTGTGGCATTTCGTGTGTGGCATTTGTTCTTATATTCCTTCTTGTACCAGAGACCAAAGGGTTGCAGTTTGAGGAGGTTGAACAAATGCTTGACCGTGACGATTATAAGCCTTGGAAGAGGGTTTCTTTTGTGCATTCTAAGGTTTGATCAGACTCAATTGGTAAATTAGAAGATGAGTATTACTGTTTATATTGAATAAATCTGAACTCATGTGAAAAAACTTTCGGCTTCGTTGATTAAACTATTGTGATTTGTACTAACTTTTATGCTGTGCGATAGAAGATTAAAATAGTGTTTTTCTCCTTTTGTTGTATATTGACAACTCGATATGCTGTAGCAGACGATCTTTTTTTTAAAAAAAAAAGAGCTGACCCATATATTGTTGTAGCTCTTAATTCGAATTTAATTGTTTCTGAAAATATTTTGTTGAAATATTATTTACTCTTAAAGTAATATGATACCTCTTAATCAAGATAGTGATCTAGCACCGGTTTGCTAGTTTTATAATCTCTAACTTATGTGAAACATTAGATCATTTGAGTTTTACTTGTCATGTAACTTATTCTGATTGATTCAGATATCTCATTTTAATAATTAATAATTTCATTTTTTTTAGTAATTCAGATGAGGAAATATGGAATTAGCTGCTGCTATAACCTTCAAAGATATTAAACTAGTTAAATTCATTAGAGGGGTGGTTTTTGGGTCTTTATGGATTGAAGAAACAGATTGTGTTCTCTTGGGCCGTCTGCTATCCACCTTTTCTGGGTATGCCACTTGCAAAAAAATAAAAAATACTATTAAAATATTATTAAATTTCGATTTTATTACTAAAATAATTAGAATTTTAACAATGCCATCACAAAAGAAAACTAATTAAACATGCAAATGCAATTAAATAAATAGGTTCACAACTATAAGCTCCTAATAAACGATTACTCTAGCGGGTCACCTGAAGATTCTAGCTGTGAAACCCTAGTTATTGTCTCTGTCTAAAACCTCTCCAAAATTTGAAACCTCTAGTCATCCGTCTATAAGTGCTTATATAGGCAATCAGGGGCGGATTCAGGATTTGAGGACAGAGTAGGCCGAATTGTCGAGGTCGACTTCAACTAGACATTAGTAACTTGAAATTTTAATAGTAGAGTAGGTCAGATACATTAGATAACCGAATTACCATTGTATTTTTTTACATTTTAACATTAAAAATAATTTTCGCAGCGTAGGCCAGGTCTATGCTTGTGCCTGTATCCGCCCCTGTAGACAATGAGAATAACCTCCAGATATAAAAATTGTGCAGAAAGCACGTGGAAGTGGTTGCCCGCTTGAAAATTTTGGAAAATGTCGAATTTGGTTCAAGCGGACCGCTTGTACACTTGGTTAGGCCGCCTGTGACTGCTATTATGTACGAACCTCGAGTTCACATCTGATGATTGTTCGGTAAAAAAATCAAGGGACCATAACAGTACCTAGTTTCTAAGTCTAACCTAATGATGAAACTGAGTTAAAAAACACATAAATTCAAGCAAAATTTGGATCCAAATCGGATCAAAATGGATATGTAAACATCCTATTAGACACGAAGTCATATGTCAAAATAACAGTAATTGAAAGTTGTATACTCATGAATCGAATAATTTAAAAATATTTTATACCGTCCAATGTTTCAAAAGTATGTGGTTAATAATTCGATGGCATGCAATTTATATCAGATTGTTATATAACCTATCTAAAATAGTACCTACCGTAACCATATCTATAAGTATATACATCCACAGAAGTATCATGATTATATCATAATTCATATGCCATAATAAGATGTACTAAAACATTTTGGTACAACTATTACTCAGGGAATTGCTCAAGTTACGCCCTTCCTGCTCAATCACTCCCGATTAGACCAAAATACCCTTCTCCCTTATTTTATTTTCTGAGACTTTAGCGTTGAAGACGAAGATATTTTCGTCATTTTTGAAAAAATAGAGGAGTGAATGAGCAAGGAGAGCGTGGCCTGAGCAATTCCCTATTACTCATCAATTATTTTCACGCTAAAAGCACTTTTGTTGTTATTGCTTATTAAAACAAGCCTATCTGAGTGAGAGTGGAAGCGTATCTGTCCCCCCCGGCAGATATCTTCATATCTTCCTTTATTAATTTCAGAAATTGCGTCAAGACATTTTGTCCAGGTTCCTATCCAACCATTAAAACACTTCATTTTAACATAACCTCTGATCTCTGTTTCTCCACATTGCCGTGTTGGAGATGATCCCATGTTGTTTCTTGGAGACTTATTTTTTCTTTCATGGTACTAGAAGTTAACACTTTAAATTGGAACTTTGCTGCCTATTACGTCTGGTGGGCCCCGATATCCCAAAGAACCCTCTGGACCCCACGACAATCCAAGAGAGCAAAACCTACTGCACCATAAGTTGGATACTATTACCCTTGAAAACAAAATGAGAAGAATAGAAAATAATATTTGGACGGTTGGATTTACATCGGACTACAGAGTTGGTCCGGAGTGCATGGGACGTACCAGTACCACACTTCTTTTGTGCCTAAACAAGTAATGCTTGCGTGTAACGGTCAGTAGAAACGGTCGCCAACCTCGCCTTCTATCTTTTCTTTTCCCCTAAACCCTTTGGTCTTTTTCCCTGTTTTTGGAGAACTTAATTGCGTTTCCCTCTGGTGGAACTCTTCTATATAAACGAAGTTGGTGTTGTTTATGACCACCCCAAGTTAGAAAGAGAAATCAAAGAGAGGATAGAAATATAATCAGCTCTAATTAGCAAGTGATCATGGCCAGTGAGAAGGAAGAGCTTTCGACCGTAGCAGAGAAGGCACCGGTGACCGCTGAGAGGCCAGTTCGTGCTGATCTAGAGAAGTACATTCCCGAGCCTTGTAAGTTTCTTAATTCTGATCTATCATAGAAATATAAAGGAGCTAAATTCTTCCGATAAATCAAGATAGCTTGGTTGATCAGGAACCTTTGTTTTTTAAATTTTATTTTTTTTCAAAGTTGAGACTATTTCTGGTAAAATATACAAAAATTCACTTAAAGTATAAATTTAGTACGTTTTGTGACAAGAAAAATTCACCTAACCGAGAAATTATAGGAAATTGTTATTTGTGAAAACAGGAATCGTATAAGCTTTAGAGGGGAATTAGGGATTTATCTGATAGGAGATATCAGTGATTTTATTTGGAGATGGAGAATTCTGAAACTTTTGGGATTTTATTGTCATGCCAAATTTCTCATAAGTAAACTGATAGTTTCCTCTTTTATACACACGATCAGAAAACCAGGAACATTTACAAAGAAAGTAAAGAGATTATATGAAAAATTCAAACAAGCAACTAAAGTAAATAGCTAGAGAGAAGAAGACCAAACAACTTTCTTTGGGAAACTAAGCTTTGTAATATCATAGATTATTCTATTATTATATGTTTTTTTTTTAACAAAACTATTGTTTTTTTAGATCTTGCAAGGGCTTTCATTGCTCCAGATATAGATCATCCGCAGGGAACACCGGGGCATGAGCACCATGGAATGAGTGTGCTCCAGCAGCATGTTGCCTTCTTCGATCTTGACGGCAATGGTATTATTTACCCCTGGGAAACTTATGGAGGTAAATTGGATCCTATGTTCTTTTTTAATTTGGGGGTTTATCGATCTACAGATTTTAACACATAACTGCAGTGAAAAGTGAAATCTCCTTGTTATTTGCTAAAGTGATTTGTGTAATGTGTGATGACAGGAATGAGGTTGATCGGATTGAACCCTTTATTTTCTCTAATCCTGGCAATAAGCATCAATGTAGGCCTGAGCTATCCGACACTTCCGGTTTGTTATACTTATCATTTTTACTGATAAGACCTCTCTACTCTTTGGACTAATTTCCAGTCTTTGTTTATCCTACCAATTTTCACAACAGAATAAAACTATTGGAGTTTGATCATTTGATTGTTACGGTGTCCTTATTACTTATTCTTATCACTTTGAGTTTTACTTACAATTTTCGTAACAGGGTTGGATACCGTCTCTATTTTTCCCAATTTACGTACGCAACATCCATAAGGCCAAGCATGGAAGCGACACTAATACTTATGACAAAGAAGGAAGGTAATGTAGTACATGGAGATATGTTCTCTCTCTTTTTTTTAATTTGTAACATTTTTTGCATCAAATTGTCACAATTTCAATTTCAGGTATGTGCCAGTTTCTTTCGAGAACATCTTCAGCAAGTATGCACGCACTGTGCCAGATAGGCTCAGCTTTTGGGACATTCTGCGAATGACAAATGGCAATTGGGAGACTTATGACATCTTTGGAAGGTAAATATATCAACCTTGCAATTCCAATTTTGGAACCCATATATACCAGTCAGTTTCGAAACCTACTAGATATTGGAGACGATAAAAAAATGATAAATTTACATGTTGATGGTAAGTGTGATGCTTATAGGATTGCAAACTTGGGGGAATGGATACTACTATGGCTTATTGCTAGAGATCAAGATGGATACCTTCCAAGAGAGGCAATGAGAACCTGCTTTGATGGTAGCCTCTTTGAGTACCTAGCTCAGAGGCAGCTTTCTAAATACCAGTGAAAATATGGGTTCAAGTCTATTAAGAGAAGTATTAGCGTGTGACTAGTAAAATATTATTATTGGTACATGTTATGTTTGCCTTGACTTGGTTTGTTAGAATAATGGAACTTCCATATATGTAATAAGTGCTTTAAGAGTAACTGGTTCTCAATCTCTGCCAACGTTTTTTATTTTGCTGCTTTTTATTGTCTATATCCTTTCCTCTTTGAAGGAAAAAGATGTTTCCCTGTTGTTTATCCTTGATTCACTATTGGGCCCAAACAATAGTGGTTTTAGGGGTGAAAACGGTCACCGTTTCGACCGTTCTTTCGTTTCGTTTCGTCCAAAACGAAACGAAACGGTTAAGATTTTTTATTGCGTTTTATAAACGAAACGGTTAACGAAAGCTTAGAACAGTTTCGTCCATGCGTATTTTCGTGGTATTTTCGTGATTTCGACCGTTTCGTTTTGAACGAAACGGTTAACGCAAATGGGTGATCAATTTCGTTTTAAAACGAAACGGTTAACGAAATCGACCGTTTTCGTGGTCGTTTTAGACGTTATGCAGCCATAAGTGGTTTGGTACATGTTTACTTGTTTCGGCCCAGACCTGGCCTCTCATCACCAGCCACAGCCCAAAATACAACAGCCATTCAACAAGAATGATGAAGGTATTTTAACCTAGGTATCAAATAAATTTATAACCTAGAGCTAACCTCACTAGTCGTTTTAGTTAAGCTTTAGGGTCGAACCCAAGGGACGGTACAACTGATTACTAGGCTTTACTTCCTCACGAAAGCTAGACAATTAATTTTTGGAGTTTTATGATTTAGAAATACAATTATTTAAAGTGCAATTAAATAAATTATTTTTTTTTGTATTTTATGGACTCTAAATAAATGCAAGGATGTCCTAGGATTTCGTGTTCAATTAGTTTAGCTCGAAAGCACATCGGCCTACGACTTTCATCGAGACAGAGGCATATTTCGGACCGAAATATATAGATTTCGGACCAAAATCCATGTTGTTTCGTTCCTAAACTTGCTTTAGACCTCTTGTTTTGACTTGATATTTTTACACAATGTTATGTGAAGGCTACTAAACAACCAGACCTAAGTCCTAACCTCAGCTATCGCAATTTTGGTTCTAACTTGGTATGGAACTTGATTTTTACCACGTAAACAACTAAACCTATAATTTCGTTCTGATTTAGCTATTTAAGTATATTTAGTTGGGTTTCTAGAGGTATTTAAAGTCCTGTCGGATCATTAAAAGCTACACCTTTCGGTCGTAAACTAACCTCCTCTTTCGAGCGATTGGCTTACCTCATATACTTAACTAATCAATTATTTGTTCTAGTTTAATATCCTAATGGTGCTGCAGTTCATCAATAGGTAAACAGTCAAACAAACAATTAAATTAACCAAGCAAGATATAATTCTCAACAAAACATATCACATATCATAATATAAAGCTATCAAGTCATCACAAAATACTAAACTAATCTACTAACTACTACTAAGACATCATTAATTATCCTAACATGCAAGAAAAATAAGATACAAACTCCATCAAATCAAAATATCAAGAGAAAAGGAACGAATAAACCAAATATCGCTTCTAACTCAAGATATCGATCGTCCGAAGTCGTGGTTGGATCGGTTCTACCGCTGTCGCGTCCAGAATCGCTCCAAAGTTGCTGCCATGGTCGTGCTTCGCTGCGAGATGTGGAATCCCACGCCTTTCGGCGTGAGAACGGTGGTGGAAAAGGTGGAAATTATTGTATGGAAGGTGGCATGCGTCTCTGGTCGAAATTCGTACTTAAAAACACCTAGGGAAAGATCAGGAGGCGGCTAGGGCAAGAGGGGATCCTTCCTTCTTTGAAAATTACCAAAAATCACTTTCCATAAAAGAAATTTCGGACCGAAATCTGGAAATTTCGGTCCGAAATTTATAAATTTCGGACCAAAATTCCAGAATCGAGCATTGATAGTATTTTGACCATAATTTCTTCATCCGGACTCCGATTGATGTGATTCAAAGATCGTTGGAAAGCTTAGGATGAGCTCTACAATGCTATAGACTCCTTTCAATCATTTTATTCTTCAAAATTCACACTTTTATGCAATTATTGTGTTCAATCCACTAAGTTCCTACAAAACAAGTCAAATTCCACGGCAGTGTCCAATCTTGCAAAATATAATGCAAAAGTGCAGTTAATATCATTGGTTTGGGTAGTATTTTGGTGCCAAGTATGGTCAAAATATATATATAAATAAGAGATATCAAATCCCCCCAAACTTAAACTTTTGTTTGTCCTCAAACAATATCCTAAGTTCAAAGGAATTGACCATACTTAGACTTACAATCAAATTATCTCAAACCAAACAATGCCATGAAAAATTGATCATTCAGTTTACTCAAAAGTTTCACACAACAAATTAAAGCAAGCTCAAAAATTTAATTCAAGGATAAGGGTTTAGTTTTCTTTTGGATTGAATTTGTGCATCTCTTAGTCCTAATGAATTTCATTTTTCAAATCAAGAACCCTAGCTTCTCTTTGTCAAAACAATTGCAAACTCAATTTCATTTGTCCGTTCTTTTTCATGTCTCACAAAAATTTGTAAAAGGATTTTATCAAAGTCGAAAATTTTATAATGAATCCTTCTCAAAGCAATTTTATTTTCACCAATTTAAATTGTGCAAGTCGAGTCGTGGGGTTTTGCACCCTAGAGGATTTAATGCAAGTCATTGACCTTGAAAATGCTACTGGCACATATCGCACCAGGGAGGTCGGTCCGGTTTTTACGCATTTTTCGCTACAGACCACTACGGATTTGAACATTTTTTTTTTCTTTTTATATGTTAAGTTCCTTAAGCCTCCAATATTTGTGGTTGAGTTGGTGGAAAAAGGTCTCGATGCATCCTCGTTTTCACAACTATTTAGATTTTTGTCAATTTAGAATTTTGATCGTTGGTGATTCAAGCATTCAAACACACATCCAGATTCATCTTATAATTTTCAAAGTTCATAAAATCTCTTTTTAAACAAAAGTTTGCAAGACACAAAATCGTTCACTCGACAAAAACTTGTGAGAATTGACTTAGACCATTTTGACAATTTTCAAGCATCCAAATTCGGGTTTTTTTTTTCTCAAACTAATTTTCAACTCGGTCTATTGGTGCACAAATCAATTTAAAGATTTTTAAACATAAAAAATCCTTGAGAAAAATTTTCAAAAATGCTTTTAAAATTCGAACAATGTGAAACAGTGAGTAATTTCATCAATATAACCAAGACAGAGATCAAGCATGCATCCAAAATTAATTTTCTAATTTTTCAGCATTCAAAATGGAGCAAAACAGTACAAATAGCAAAAATTTTGGACCAAAATTCAAAAATTTCGGACCAAAATGTTGCATATTTTGCAATTTTTACTCTTTATCCCCCCTCCAAACTGAACAAAACACTGTCCCAGTGCTAAACATTCACAGATTAAGTAAAAAGAGTAAAAATGGAAGCGTACCAATTCATGATTACGGAAAAATCGTGCTGTCCATCACAAATTTCGGACCAAAATCCACAAATTTTGGACCGAAATTTTCACTTTAAATCAATGAATTTTGATCTCTGTCGCTCGAATCGTCACGAAATTTTTTCAGCATGTCCACATAGAGGTCCTACAAGTTTGTTGTGGAGAAAATTTGAGTTTTGACGCTGGAATTTCAAAATGCGGCGGTGAGACATCCAATCGAGCAGCGGTGAGGCGTGCAAAACCTTCGCTGGAGCTTGTGAAAACTGTGTTGGAGCGTGCGAACATCGTGGCTTATTTTCTTGTGGCATGCAACTCACATGAGGTCGTGCGTGGGTCGTGAACCTTTTTGTTCTCCGAACCGTGGTGCTCTAGCGCGAGTCACAAGTAGGACATCCACAATCAAACAAAACCTGCATTTCCAACAATAAAATCCAAACCAACCATGAGTTTTTTTTTTTTTTTATAATAATAATAATAATAATAATAATAATAATAATAATAATAATAATAATAATAATAATAATAATAATAATAATAATAATAATAGTAAATGAAAGATACAATATCTAGTCTCTCGTTACTAAAATAAATTCTAATATCAACACCGTCCCTGGCAACGGCGCCAATTTGATGAAGGTATTTTAACCTAGGTATCAAATAAATTTATAACCTAGAGCTAACCTCACTAGTCGTTTTAGTTAAGCTTTAGGGTCGAACCCAAGGGACAGTACAACTGATTACTAGGCTTTACTTCCTCACGAAAGCTAGACAATTAATTTTTGGAGTTTTATGATTTAGAAATACAATTATTTAAAGTGCAATTAAATAAATTATTTTTTTTGTATTTTATGGACTCTAAATAAATGCAAGGATGTCCTAGGATTTCGTGTTCAATTAGTTTAGCTCGAAAGCACCTCGGCCTACGACTTTCATCGAGACAGAGGCATATTTCGGACCGAAATCCATGTTGTTTCGTTCCTAAACTTGCTTTAGACCTCTTGTTTTGACTTGATATTTTTACACAATGTTATGTGAAGGCTACTAAACAACCAGACCTAAGTCCTAACCTCAGCTATCGCAATTTTGGTTCTAACTTGGTATGGAACTTGGTTTTTACCACGTAAACAACTAAACCTATAATTTCGTTCTGATTTAGCTATTTAAGTATATTTAGTTGGGTTTCTAGAGGTATTTAAAGTCCTGTCGGAATATTAAAAGCTACACCTTTCGGTCGTAAACTAACCTCCTCTTTCGAGCGATTGGCTTACCTCATATACTTAACTAATCAATTATTTGTTCTAGTTTAATGTCCTAATGGTGCTGCAGTGTATCAATAGGTAAACAGTCAAACAAACAATTAAATTAACCAAGCAAGATATAATTCTCAACAAAACATATCACATATCATAATATAAAGCTATCAAGTCATCACAAAATACTAAACTAATCTACTAACTACTACTAAGACATCATTAATTATCCTAACATGCAAGAAAAATAAGATACAAACTCCATCAAATCAAAATATCAAGAGAAAAGGAACGAATAAACCAAATATCGCTTCTAACTCAAGATATCGATCGTCCGAAGTCGTGGTTGGGTCGGTTCTACCGCTGTCGCGTCCAGAATCGCTCCAAAGTTGCTGCCATGGTCGTGCTTCGCTGCGAGATGTGGAATCCCACGCCTTTCGGCGTGAGAACGGTGGTGGAAAAGGTGGAAATTATTGTATGGAAGGTGGCATGCGTCTCTGGTCGAATTCGTACTTAAAAACACCTAGGGAAAGACCAGGAGGCGGCTAGGGCAAGAGGGGATCCTTCCTTCTTTGAAAATTACCAAAAATCACTTTCCATAAAAGAAATTTCGGACCGAAATCTGGAAATTTCGGACCGAAATCTGGAAATTTCGGACCAAAATTCCAGAATCGAGCATTGATAGTATTTTGACCATAATTTCTTCATCCGGACTCCGATTGAGGTGATTCAAAGATCGTTGGAAAGCTTAGGATGAGCTCTACAATGCTATAGACTCCTTTCAATCATTTTATTCTTCAAAATTCACACTTTTATGCAATTATTGTGTTCAATCCACCAAGTTCCTACAAAACAAGTCAAATTCCACGGCAGTGTCCAATCTTGCAAAATATAATGCAAAAGTGCAGTTAATATCATTGGTTTGGGTAGTATTTTGGTGCCAAGTATGGTCAAAATATATATATAAATAAGAGATATCAAAGAACTGTCAAGTGCTAGACCAGCTATTATAACTGTCATCGCTAAATAAATCATTCTTGCCATCGCTGCTGTATGTTACAAATGTTCAGTTTGATAATAAGAAGTATTCAGTTAAATACGACAAAATCGCGCTAGAATTAGAGTCGCGCGTGGGTCAAGAGGTGTGCTAGGAGGCAGGGGTAGAATCAGAAAAAATTTAATTTGAACTAGATCGGTTCATTTCTACTTCTAATTTTTTTCATGTGTTTTTTGTTCGGTTCGTGACCCCTTCACTTGGTGTTTTTCTTATAACAGTTACATTTTTGTTGCAACTAACTGAACATTTATATGTAAATAACAGAACATTTATACTTATTAAACTGAACATTCATACTTACTAAACTAAACATTTATACTTAATAAAATAAACATATATTTGCTCATAACATTTATATTTTCTGTTGCAACTAACTGAACAGTTATACTCAATTAACTGAACATTTGTATTGACCCAACTGAACTTTTTAGCAAAAAAAAAAAAATCAAAATGAACATAGTGAACAAAGTGAACACTTATAAAACAATGAACAATTCTACTACAAAATGAACACTTATAATAACGAAATGAATAAAAAATACGTACTGGATGAGTAGAGAGAATAGAGCGCTGAATGAGTAGCGATGACACAGAGTGCGATGACACTAATCAATTTCACTGCACAGAAAAAAGGGCTACGGGCTACTTGCCACTTGATACAAGGGTGGGGCCACAGGTGTCACTAATAGTCCTTCCTCTGATAGTTACCCAAAAAAAAAAATTTATTTGATTACCTTCTTTTTTTGAAAACTAATAAATATTTTCAAACTGCGATTCTATTTTCTCAACAATTGTCAATTGGTAGTTCTCACTTCGCCACTTCTTCCCTCTTTTCTTGGCAAGTGTGGTCGGGAATTTGGGATCATATATACTTAGATATGTTTGGCGCCTTCACGAACAAAGAACAAGCTTTTGTTTTTAGTTTTCACAAAATTCAAACAAAACACGAACAAGAAATAAGTTTTTGTTTCTAATTTCTACAAACTCATAGAATTTGTTCTAGTTCTTGTTTCTAGAATCCTAGTTCATGAATTTGCCAAAGATGCAAGCTCAGTTAATCCTCAAGTAGCTTTGGGCCTAAGATGCAAGCTCAACAGCACCCATTTACTTCTTTGGGCCAATATATAGACAATGATCAACCACCCCAAAACCCAATCGACCCAACTAAGGCAAGCGCCAGTGCCAGTGGCGACTGACACGAAGCAAGCAGAGAAAGAGACTACATGCCACGTGCACGCAAAGATGGGTCCCCAAGTGCCATGCAAACCTGCACAACCACCACGTAGCACACCCATTCTTATCTTACCTCGTACTTGTTATTTTATATCTTGTTTCCCATCTTATTCGTGATCAGAAGTACAGTATAGAAGCAATTGAGCAAGTCTAGTTTAGTGAGAGAGCGATGGCTGATACCGATAGAAAGATAGAAACGAATGAAAGGGACAGTACGTCTCCAGTGGCGCTTCAGGCGCCGCTAACAATTGTCAGACCGGTACGAGATGACCTTGAAAGGCACATGCCTAAGCCTTGTGAGTTTTGAATTGTTTCCTTTTTACTTTTTGGCCGTTACAATTTGTACCTTTTGAATCAATATTTCAGTTACTCTTACATGGGTCAAAAGGCTAGTCAATGTTGTTTGGGAAATAACAAGGTTGTCAACAAAACAGGAAAAGGGGCAATTTCGCCTTATTGGATCAATTAGACAGCTAAACTTAAAATTTTTAACTGATTTGATCAACATGCATGTTCAATTTTACATTATTTATTTATTTTTTTGGAAAAAAACTTTTACAGATGTGGCAAGAGCTCTGGCAGCACCAGATGTAAACCATCCAGAAGGGACTACAGATCACCGACATTACCAATTAAGTGTTATGCAACAACACGTCGCATTTTTCGACCTAGACGATAATGGCATCATCTACCCTTGGGAAACATATGGAGGTAATTAATCAATCTTAAACAAAATTATTGACAAATTAAAAACCTTAAATGGCACAGTCTTTACTTGTCTAGGATTACTTTGAAAACATATGGAGATAATTAATTAATCTTAATCAAAATTTTCATTACAAATCAACAGCAAATGGAGAGGTCTTCTCGGGTCTAGTTAAGATCACAATTTTTTTGGTGAAACTGTCCTGATTTCAATGTTGAAATCTAGAGAGATTGGTTTACTATTTAATTTTAGAAATGTAAGTTGCAATCAGTCTGATTGTCTAATAGTGAATCACATTTATTAGGATTCCGGGATCTAGGGTTTAATGTGATCGTATCTTTCATTTTGGCGATAGCAATCAATGGTGTCATGAGCTATGCAACTCTACCGGTACGTTCATATTCCAAGGAATTTCCATTTTAAGTACCTTTTTTCAGTAATTAATCCTTGTAATTGCAGGGCTGGATACCATCACCTTTTTTCCCAATTTATATCCACAACATTCACAAAGCTAAACATGCTAGTGACTCTGGAACTTATGACACTGAAGGAAGGTACTTATTTCATAAAGAAAATTTTCAGATGTTGATTACCTTATATAGGATTTTAATCTAGGAACATTTATTTATGAGATGTTACTGCTATGTAATTAGGTACATGTCAATTCAGCTTGAGAACATGTTTAGCAAGTATGCGCGCACAAATCCAGACAAGATGACTCTGAGGGAGCTATGGAACATGACTGAGGGGAATCGATGCTCATTCGACCCATTTGGATGGTAAGTTCTAGTTGATGAAAAGTATATTTAATTTCTTCCTTTGAGACTTGGGCAATTAGATTGATGATAAAGGATATTAAATTTAACACAGGATCGCTTCCAAGAGCGAGTGGTTTGTGTTATATGTTCTGGCTAGGGATGAAGAAGGATTTCTGTCCAAAGAGGCAGTCAGGCGTTGCTTTGATGGCAGCCTCTTTGAGTATATAGCTAAGAGGCAGGAGGAATACAAGAAGATATGTTAGTTTTTATTCTGTCTAAAATAAGAGGTTGGTCAATGGTCATCTATGTAATATTCAAAGCAATGGGAACGGAAAAAAAAAATGTGTAGTTCAGTGTGTCAACTATGTTTGCATGTTAGTCCGGATGGTTAATTATCTTATGTGCAACCAGTTTGTGTAATCTGGCATTGCATTATGAATATAGACTTGAAATACGCATATCTGTTAGAAATCGTCTTAGACTTTGCTAAGAGGCGCAGAGAGCCGAAATTGATAATAGTGCAAAAGCAAACGTGCACGTACGTCCTGTGCCCTCTGAATTTTTAGTTTAAAGTACTAACTAATGGGAAAAAAGAATTTTTTTTTTTTTGAGATAATGGGATGATGGGAGAGAGAATGATGGTAAGCAATTCCAATTTTGTATATCAATTTACTGAGGAATTACATGGCTATGTAACTGTTGGTTATTTTCTAATTATGCTGTACAAATTCTAGAATTATATTACAATTGTTATTTCCCTAGAAAGACTATAACGTTATTCTGATGGAGAAATAAGCTGTCTTCTTCCCTTTTGTGAATCACGCATGAATTTGTGATTTTTATATCTTTTATTTCTCACTAATTGGCCACCTACAAAGCGATACTTCTCTAATTTTCTGTAAACTTCATTTATTTTCAAGCGAAATAGCAAGTTTGACATCATTCTCAACATGGAATGTCTATCTAACAAAGAAAAATGCTAGCCGGTTGATTAGTTCCTTTCCAACCTCGTTATGTCCTTCCGAAAACGTATTTTCTACATTTTTTATGGATACCCTAGCAAACTATTCACCTCGTTAAGAAAAACATTACGCAATATATTATTAGTTATACACTAGCCTATCTAATCACAACAAAATAGCAATATCCAGAGCAAAATTTGCCAGGTTAATCTTGCTAGCATTCGATTATCCACAAGAAAGACAAAACAATTTCACAATTATCAGCAATTCATTATATCAGCGTAAAACTAGTTTTCTTGAGCTCTCTTCTGCAAGAAAAGAAATCAAGTATTAAAACAAGAGTGAAGAGAGAAGCACAATAAAAGATGAGATGTCAAATTTTAGATGCACTTAACAAAACGAGAGGGTTGCTAAAATTCTGAATTGTGAAGTAGATATAGAAAAACCCTTTCTCATGATCAAAGTCTTTCTAGTAGCATGAGCATAGAAAGCGTGAAATTAAGAGCTCTAAAACTATGAAAACCACAACTATTAGTTGCACCTTTTGTCTATAATCCCAATTGTGATGCAACATAGGATCACATACATTGTTTGCAAACCAAGAATTATATCGCACTATGTATGTGATGATCTACGTTCTTTACAATAATTCCGGTCTACCTTCTGTTAAGTGCCAATTCACTACACCATTTAAAGAAAAGGTCCCATGATTGTTGAAAGCCATCTCTAGTCAAACAACATAACAGAAGTTCCCAATAATCCAAATACTATTACGTTCACTTTTTGTAAATCATGAAAAAAATGACAATTATGCTCCTCATAGAGGTTGAATTATACAAGTGTTATTAAGGTTCCAACATTGAAAAAGGAAATTTAATTGTTGTCATTTCTCGTTGCCTCGTACTAATTTCTAAAACTACTGAGAGTTTTAGTGCTGACTTCTGAGTAACAAAAATAGACACTTTTCAAATTTGCCATACTGAAAATGGTGAACCTCAAGAATGGGGCTCTTTTACAGTTACCTTATTACGGTGGTCTTTTGAAACTTTGATAGTATGCATTAACATATATGATGGCAGGTTGGTACCTGCAGTTCACAAACAACAGCTTGTATGACAGGCAACATAAACTTACTTGTGAATCTGCTCTTGTCGCGACAAAATGCACTCCCACATCTGCAAGAGAAGGCCTCAATTGGGTGCTCGTGGTCATCAAAATCTATGCCATAATCCTGAAAACATATAATATATATAGTTAAAAAGTCACCATGTGGAGCAAACTAATTCCAATGCGAGAAGTGTTGTAGAAACTGCATCGACTGGTTTTAATAAGTGTATACAAAAATAAAGCTACATTACCCATGTTAGCTCTTCCATTGCTGACACATCCCTAGTTGTGAAAAAAGCCAGCTGAAAATAAAGCAGACACGGAAACAATTAGCCCAATGGATAATTTTACAGTGGCTTGCCGACTTCGTTTGGGGCACGGATTGCAAAAATATAAGAAAGTCAAGGAGATACATTCATCACTTCTTAGATCACTTACATGGTAGTAATGATGGTCAGGAGTTTCAATTTCTACTGGTATCCCGATCAAGTTCCCATCAAAACACCTTTCACCATAAAGGAAACAAAATTTAAAATATACCCAATTTATAAGAGACCAAATAAGCAATTGTTCTACATAAGCAAACATTTACCTGTGGTTGATAAACCTGGCAACGTTACCATAGTATGTGGCATCAAGACAGAGTGCCTCTTCATCTTTCAAAACCCCCTCTGTACTCCAGTCAGCATCAAGTAAAACTGGATAAGTGTGACGCTTATTGCCTCCGGAACTCAAGTGGCGGTCATATAGCTCAATATTTGTGAGTATTTCACCTACATACTCGCACACAAACTTCCCTTTTGGTAGGTCTTCCATTGTACGCAGACCCCACCCTTTCTGCTCCCCTGTCTTAAATACCTGCAAAAAGAAAATATTCTCATGATATATTTTAGCAGCACATCCTAGTTAAGGTCACAACTTGATGTTTAAGGTCAGATTATCAGAAATTTAAATAAAAAATAGAAACTAAAGACGTATATTGGGATTCCCTTTTGTTCCAGGATTGCATTGAGAGATTGCAAACTTGTCTTAATAGCACATTTAAACATCTTTGAGTACACAATAGAGATGTTTTATCAATCAAACCATTTTTTTTGTTTACCCTTGTTTTTATGCATTTTCCATAACTTTTAAATATTCTCTACTGTGAATGTTTCTCCAATTATCTTTGAAGCAGACTATACGAGCACTATTAAATCATGACAGTAAAAACCTGAAGGTTGCATGTGATGCCTCTTTGCACGACCCGGTTGCCACACTGCCTGTTGCACCCGCATTTAGCCCAACACTCCTTGATAAACTTCCGCATTAAATGCCCCTTACACTTCTCAGGTTGCTCTTCATTCTTGAGTCTCTCCAAAGGACACCACTCCTTACAATAAAAGAAATCCCATTGCTTTGGATCGCGCAACAATGCCATGCATGCTTCCAAGAACTCAGCCCGTAAAACTCCGTCCATTGTGTACACAAAAACACCTGCCGTCTCACTTGCACATGCACACCCAAAAGGATTCTGGAGACAATCGTCATGACAGTCGGAACAACAGCTCTCATCATCTATTCTGGCAAGATTGATACTTATGTAAGCGTTCTGGTATGGTATATTTCTTGCAATGTAGCGAAATTGAAGAGGGTGCTCCTCGAGGCTTCCTGCAACCCTTTCGATGGAGATTGGCATCATTTCTTCACCCCTGCTTATGTCATCATGATAAATTGGTCTGCTTGCACCAGTTGATACCAGAGCCATGTTGAACATACTATTGCTACCGTTGAATGGGAGAGCTGCTGGCAATCTCTCACAAAGATGTTGTGCACCTGGTGCAGGGATGATATTAATATTACCATTTCTTCTCTTTTCCTGGGGTGTATGGCCAAGCTCTGAGAAACTGCGGCACATTGCTTCAAGAATGTTTCGGAGAGAAAAGTTTGGATCAAGAATTTTGTAAGATCTCAAGTGCCTCTCCTCAACATCTTGGCATACAGCCTCAATAGTAGGCATTTGGAAATTGGGGTCACATAGAAGTTTATCTCGGCATATAAAGGATAGGTTAACATCCTCTGTAGCAGCTAGCTCCAGATTTGCTGATGTACCTTGACCTTCTGAGTCGATGATTTCTTTTTCCTTTCCTCTGGCCTTCCTTATGCTGCTTCCATGAGAATTTGGATGAACTACAAAATTCCAGATATTAATTCATAATGTAGCATGGGTACATCAACAATCGGCATTCTTGTGATCATTGTAAAAAAGACATCAGCAAAGTTCAATACCATTAAGGCATTAACAACATTAACGATTTTTATTTCAATTTATCAGGAGTTTATAGACATATTGTTTAACACTGCGAGAACAATAGACAATTATTTTTTATAGTCTAGACTGGCCTGAAAGATAATACAATGGTACTTACCATTTGCTGATGAGTCTAGGAAATAAGATGGATGCACCATTGCAAGGGGCCCAAAGCCTGCTTGGTCATGTTCAAGCTCTGTCATGGGGTCTGCTGAAGAAAGTAAGTTATTGTTCTGACAGGAAGTGCCTCTGCTACTTTGTGCAACGGATCTCTCTCCTGTATGTGGCAAAGTCATTGCAACATTCTCCCGTGACATAAGGGCAGAATTATGCGGTATAGGTTTGTTACTAGCATATGGTTCCCTTGAATTGCTAGACAGCTCACCCTGTTCAAACAAGGGCCTCTTTTTTGCAGGAGCCCTGTTTTGGGGAGGAGGTTGGCATTCAGGCCCATCCCTTCGACGGTCGTGAGAAGGTGCAGCATCTTTACATGATTTCAGCCTCTTTTCTCCGGGCATGACAGGTCTCTTGTTGTCTGCACTGTATCCCACCTGATGATAAAATTAGGCAAAAAGAATAAATAAACAGTCAACGTTTTATACATTCACAGATCAGTCTGGTGGGTAGCTGGTTGGACCTTTAGTTTTTCTTTATCCATAAATCGACAGACTGTCAATAGAATAACATAGATACATCATGTGCGAATGAAATGCTTAATTTTAATTAGACTTCCCTTTGATTAAGGCTAGAGTTGGCAAGTACATAGCTAAACAAAGAATCAGTCATGTCCCATTGGTTAATTTTAATTAGACTTCCCGCTATTTTCTGTACCTGAGAATCTTGGGCCTCAAAAATGGCATCGGCAAGGGCACTGTAACTGTCGGCCTCAATATGCTCCCATTGGTTTTCGAATGCATGTAAAAGACGCTTCAGCACTGGTATCACTATTTTCCTTTTTATTCCAAGTGATTCCATTGCACTGAGTGCCTTGCAGATCCTCTCTTTCTTCTCCTGTTGTTCTTGTGACATTGAAGCTATTTAACACACTGTCAACTACATTGCACAAAAATTTGTCGTAACTAACACAACAGTTTGATACTACATGGTCATTGAACAGTAAAACTTTCTAAAACGTTCTTAATATTAAACAGAGACAAAACAAATCAGATAAGAAATTATTAGTCAGCTAAAATCTTGTTATTAAAAATTTATGCAAATAGATAGTACTTCCCTAATTGTTATTAGCTGACAATACTGAATAGTACCAAGAAAAGAGTGATTATATGTACGGAAATTAATGTTTTTATTGTAATTATTATTTGGGTTAGTAGTCCTTTTTAAAATGACAAAAACAAATGGACTAGTATAGCTATTGAGCAAGATATGAAAATGTTGATGATATTGAAAATTACCCATGTAAGTTTAATTGGTTGTTCAAGAATAAGGAATAGAAAATAGGAAATATGAAAGAGGCCACAACCAAACATGAGATAAATTAAAGAATAATCCAATTTATTTATTTTTCTTTATACCATGTGTTTGTGGGAAGAGAAAATAGAGGTTAAATTGACTTATTCTTCAATTTAATAATATTTGATCGTGGCCATTTCCCTATTTCCTATTTCCTTAGAGGGCCTTTGGATCATCTAAGAATGAAATTGATTAGTTATTCGGAGTAAAAATATTATTTCTAAATAATCAAGAATAAACTTTTTGGATTTAGAGTGTTATATTTAAGTGGTCCAACATTATGATTAAATTTGTATTCCTATGATGTTTGAATGATCTTCCTAATGTGCATTAAGAAATTGTTGTGAGTCTTGTGACTACTTTTTAATCCGAATTAAAAAGATGATCTAAATATTTTAGGAACAAAAATTTAATTCAAATATTGGACTACTTAAAAATAACACAAGCTTGATCGTTTAGAAATAATATTTTTTACTCAAAATAACTAATCCTAATTTTACTCTTAGATGATCCAAATGCTCTCCGTTTGGATGGGTGCAGAAATAAGAGAAATTTATTATAAACAATCCAAACTCTTCACAAAATTACACATTTCCCAATACTTCTTTCTTTCTTCCCTTATTCCTCTATTCTTTACTTTTTGCAAACAAACACACCCAACATGCGTAATCTAAACCATGTAATTTGTTAGAAAAAGAACATAGACTAACAAAGAAGTTTCCAGCGGCATCTTTCTTCCCTTCCCTTATCTCTCTTTCACTAGCATAGAAAACCACAACTTAATAAAATTAGGCCATGACTAGACGAATACATAATAAAAAATTCCTTAAATTAGAAAATAAGAAGGCATCAGTTTTCACCCAAGCTAATTGCTTTGCTTCAATTAACCTATGAAAATAATAGATATCTCCATTGTTCTCAATCTTACAACAAAAAGGGTCATGAAAGATAACGAGAAATTGATGTTTCCCTTTTTCATCAAATAACAAACACAGACAACATCCCAACATACAAAAACCCAAAATTCTCAAAACAATTGGTACGGGGATACCATGAATTGCATTATCACCAGCTGTACCAAATGTGTCGCAATTACCCTCGCAAAAAGGGGTTATTATCTTCGTTAGCTTAAGCAAATACGAAGTGAGAGAAAAAGTTGAAACTTGAAAGGGAAGGAAAACAGAGAGAAGAGCGAACTACCCCACCTGAGGTAGTGAAGCGACGGTTCAACAAGTGCGCACGGTGAATTGGCGAAGAAATTGAGGAATTACGAGCGCTTCTCAGTTCCTTCGGAGCAAACGAAGAAAGAGGAGAAGCAAGCAAGGAGCGAAGCTGGAATCAGAGGCGGGTTTATGGCACGGCATTCGGAGCGTAACTACTATGAGAAAGCGAGCGAGGTGCTTATATTGCTTCGTGTAGCACGATAACTGTTGTTGGAGATTCGCGTGATCGGCCGTTGGATTGGGTTTGTATGGTTTGGTGAGGCAGTGGGATTTTGCAAAATGACAAACACAAGTGAGAGAGAGAGAGAGTATTTTGTTGGTCTAGTTTGTTTATTTAGGGTTTCTATGTTAGTGGAAGAGAAAGAGAAAAGTGGATCGCTAGAAAGTTCTTTGGTTGATTTATAGTTTTTGCTTATCTAGGGTTTCTATGTTGGTGAAAGAGAGAGAAAGTGAGTTGCTAGAGAGTTCTATTGTTCATTTATGATTTTTTTATTTATCTAGGGTTTCTATATTAGTGAAAGAGAGAAAAAAGTGGATCCTTAATTTTTTTGTTAATTTATGATTTACTTATTTTGTTTATTTAGAGATTCGATGTTGATATAAGCAACAAAAAGTTTAAATAAAAAAATATTTTATTTACTTTATTTTCTTTCTCCAAATACATGGTATCAGAAAAATAAGTCTTATATTCTTTCTTTCATATATTTTTTTTGTTCTTGCGCAACCAAACTCATTTTATTTTAATTTATAGATCTGATAAGGACCATCACCGTTATCATAAACAAATCACTTTATGTTTTCATACTAGTTGTCAATATCGCGCTAGCAATTTTATGTTTCTATCATGTTTGCCCAAGACTAATGTTAAATCTTCCATTGGGGGATTTGAATAGGTATTGGAGTAGATGTTAGATGCTAGATAATTGGTGGACATTGGAGAGGAGCTGGATAGAGGAGAGTGAGAAAAAGCGTGTGATAATGGTGATGACAATAACAATATGATGGACCTAAGCAATTCTCTTTAATGTATGATATTTATTTATATAAAATTATCGATGTACGATATATTTTATTTATATAAAATCATCGATGCAATTAGCAGGGGAAAAAATGAGCTACTTGATAGATTATTTTTAATTTATTTTCTCTCGCCAAATTATATAATTCAAATTACACATGTAACAACTTTTGTTAGAGATCATAGTCTTCAAAAAGAACTTTTTGTTCTAGATATTACATAAATTATTTCTGAAATCAATATTGCATGTATTGTCCATCTAAATATTTTCAGATGTAGCCAAGAATTTATATTAATTAATAGTTCGCTATTTCATCTTTGTAAAAGGCCAATATTAATCCAAATTCAAAATAATAATTACAATGGAAATATAAAAATCAATCCGCAGCACTTTTCTTAATATTGTTGTTTGTCGTACGGTCGTACCCGATAATTTTTCAAAAAAAAAATGTAAGTTTCGTAAAAATCTTCACTAATTTATTTTTAAGGTACTTAAATATAATATTTTTCACCTCCAACTCCTACAATATTATAAGAAAAATACCAGTGTCTAATATATAGGATGGATGAGTCCGTCCAATATGGTTATTTTCATATTTTTAAATTTCAAATGACCGATTCAAATCGTTCAATATGTTCTTCATATTAAAAACTTACAAAAAACCAATTTTTTTTATTTTATTTCGAAATTTTTTACTATTTTTTTGTATTTTTGAAAATTCATGATATAAACATTATGGATCGTCCAATAACAACGATTTTCTAAAATACAAAAAATAGTAAAAATTTTCGAAAAAATATAAAAATTGATTTCTTATAAGCTTTTAATATGGAGAACATATTGAACGGTTCAGATTTGTTATTTGAAATTTAAAAATGTGAAAGCGATTATATTAGACGGAGTCCATCCATCTAATATATTAAATTCTAGCATTTCTCATATTATAATATTTGAGAGTAATCTGTTTATTCAGCTTCGAAAATGTTGAATTTTACAACATTATAATTACGAGTCATTATTAGAAAAATCATGATCATATTTTTTTTCCATATCTTCTAAAATCTTCCTAGATCAAATTACTTTGTCTTTCTTTTGTTGTTCGGTTGACAATACACGTGTAGCAAGGTGACAATGACTGGAACACCGAACATGGGTTGATTTGACTGGGAGGACTGCACGCGCAGAAAAGCTACCGTGCGATTAAATCCTCATCGTTGATTTAGATCATCGGTTGCGATCCGGTTTGAATTTCAGTATTTCTGATTATACCTGTCAAACGTTAGAGATGGAAACGGAACAGCCATTTTCATTTAATGTTCCGTTTCGGTAACGGAACGAAATGGCTGTTTCATTTCCGTTCCGTTTCGACAAACGTAACAAATTTCTGTTCCATTTAACGTTCCGTCTCACATTTCCTATTAATTTCAGCCCATTTCCGTATTCCGTTCCATTTACGTTAACAAATTTCGGTTCCGTTTCCGTTCCGTTTCTGAAAACGGAATCCATTTCAGCTTTCATTTAACGTTCCGTTTCGACGGAACGGAACGGAACAGCGGAACGGTTGTTAATACTGACATGCCTATTTCTGATAGTTCTCTGCTTCTGAGTATGTGGAGCCCACTGAGGTACTCCGTAACACCAGCTGTAGAGGACGGGTAACGAATCTTCTACACCATTGATGATAGTAACCTCCGTGAGACCGGATCACTGGCGATGTGCGAAAGAATTTTAGGTTCTGTTTGGATTGCTTAAGAATAAAGAGGTTGTTTGGATGGATAAGGAATAAGTAAGAATAGTAAATTTTGTACAGAAACTTATTCCTAACCATTTAAACTCTTCACAAAATTACACATTTTTCAATATTTTTCGGTTAGAAATAGACTATTTCTCTTATTCCTAAGCGATCCAAACAGCCAAAAGAAAATTAGCCTATTCATAGACAGAAAGTATTGAAAATTATGTAACTTTTTTAAGAATTTGAATTGTTTATAATAAATTTATGCCTAAAAAGAAACTATTCCTTCTATTCCCATACGATCTAAAGAGAATCTTAAATCCTGAACGAACTTAGGTTTTTCTTTTTTCCACAGCCACAACAACTAATGTTTGTTTCTTTTCGTGCAATTACAAGCTAACAGGTCACTTTTAGAAATATTGTTAAGATAATCTTGCCCCAGAATTTCAAAATTATTTTTTGTTACTATGGAAGTTAGGGGCGTTTCGATCGTAAAAAAATAAAATTGGAATTAGTTTTTCGGAATAAAAAATATTAATTTTAAAAGATCAAGAATAAATTTTTAGGGATCTAGAGAATTATTTCTAAGTGATTCAAATTTTTGAAATAAATTTTTATTCATAATGTATTTGGATCATCTTCTTAATTGGAATTACAATGTGATTTCAATAACTTCTTAATCCGGATTAAAAATGTGATCCAAAGACATTAGGTATAAAAATTTATTTCAAAATTTAGATCACTTAGAAATAACTCTTTAGACTTCTAAAAATGTTATTCTTGATTATTTAGGATTAATATTATTTTACTCCGAATAACTAATCCTATTTTTATTCTTTTACGTTCCAAACGCCCCAAAACATAATTAATGATGTAGGACTTTCGAGTTTTTTTCTTTTATCGTTAGAATTTTTTTAATGCAAAAATATTTAGCGTCTCTATTGAAATTGAAGATTGCAATATCATAAGTCTGGCGTCACAAATTAACACAACCTCACATGTTCATTTATATTCAAGAATTTGAAATTAACTCAATTGAATTTAAATTGTTAATCTTGTGTAATTTCAAGAGAAATGTTTTTTTTTTTTACTTTTGAAGTTTGGTTAATACTGGATCAAATGATAAAAAAAAAGTAAACATATATTATTAATTTATCATAGTTAGCTAGATTCGTTCGTTTCTTTTTTTACATTTTGATATAATATATAAAAAAATTTAATATTATAAAATTTTAAATGAACATATTTTTTGCGAAATTAAACAAGAGCAACAATTTGAATTTAAAACTTAAATTTTAAAATTTTGATATATACATGAAATGCGAGATTAACAATACCTTATAAAGTTATAATACTAAAATCTTGTACCATTGATATCCTTCTTATTTTATTTTTGAATAAAGAAAAATTATTTTCTAGTGTTGTGTTGATTATGCAAAAAGATCAATAATTAAAGAGCTGGTTATATAATTTTCATAGCTAATCGCATTCTTGCTGTGTGTTCATTTTTCCAAGGCAATCATGCTTCGCTTGTTTAAATAGTGGTGCTTTAGGGTTTCATTTAATGTGATATATCCAATATACCCTTCATTGAATGCTAGGAAGTATGTAGGTAGGTTTATTTAATCATTATACATTATATAAAGATAAGACAAAAGAGAGTCACTTGAGCAAGTATCAAAATAACTCTAAAATTTTTAAATTATATAAAAATATATCTCTCATTAAATTAAATAAGATCAACAGTTTTAATTCGAAATTTAAATTTAAATTTTTTAAATATAAATAAAATAAAACAATTATAAAAAATTTTGTGACAAAAAAAATTATGGCATTGAACCTCTCCTCGTATCTCATTTATACTTATAATACTAAAAGTTTCGTGTATCAAAGACGATTCTAACACGCTCAAAATCGATTGCAAATTTGTACTTTTAGTATTTTTTTAATATTCCTTTTAATAATTTGCTCTCTCTTCTCTGCTAGTAGCTTTACAGCACAAGTAATTCATTGTCCCATTAAACCGCATACAAAAATATGAAAAGCTAAGTAGCTCTTCGAGATAAAGCCAAATAACAAACATTAGCCGAATAATCAATAATTTTTTTTTTCTTATCTAGTCCAATTTGGCGTGCCATCCCAACGCAGGGAATTTGGGAACATGGAAGAAGTAGCGATGGAGCCGACCCAATCCTCTGATCTTGATTCGTAAGCGGAGCCGCTTAATTTGATCTGCAAATGCCTTAATTCCTCGCTTCATTTTTTTGGAATTTGAGAATCTCAGCCATGTCTTGCGCTGCTTTGTACCTATTTAATTTCAGAGGCGAAATATTGGTGACAAAAAATTGAATATTGTCAAAACATTTGAACCTATTTGATTTCATTATGACTCTGATTGGTTGTTTGTGTGGGTTGTTGGAAAAATAAACTTAATTATTGTATGTCAAAAAAGTTAATTGTTTAGTGTTTCTAAGAGATGTCTTATGAATACTAGAGCTATGGAGACTTGTGTTGGGTAGTTGAAAAGTTATAAGATAATAATGTCTACATGCAGGAGTTATTTTTAAACGAGTGATAAGGATCAGTCTAGAGTTTATTATTCTTTTAATGACGTGCTTTCTCTTTTTTTATTTTCGAAATAGAATTAATTAAGTACTAACTATCCTTTTATTTTTGGTCTCTCATCCCCTAAATTTTACTCCTTTCCTCCTTTTCAATGTTTCTATCATCTTCCCACCTCATTTTTTTTTCAGAATAATTAATATTTTTTCCAAGACAATTAATCTTTTTTCATGACAGTTATTACTTAGTAAGATTTACGATGACAATTATTATTTTTTCTAGAAAAATTAATAATTTTTATCAAGGCTAACATTTATTCAGAACAAAACTGAAATAATTAGTTTACAAAACTAGAAAATTAGCTTTTTTTTCTAGGACAATTAGTTTTTTTCTAAAATAATTAGCTTTTATTCTAGGACAATTAAATATTATTTCCAGGGCGAATATTTTTTTTAGAACAAAACCAAGACAATTATTTTATAGAATTATAACAATTATCTTATAAAATTAGGACAATTAGTTTTTTTTTCTAGGACAATTAGTTTTTTACTCAGATCAAATATTTTTGTCAGAACAAATAACATTTTTTTAAGGGTCAAATAATATCTTAAACTAAGACAATTAGTATTATTTTATATGACAGTTAGGATATTGATGAGGATATTTAGTATCATAATATAGGACAATTAGTACTGAAGGGGTGAGTAGGCGCTAGATAAGGTGGTGATGTGCTGGATGAGAGGTACTGGATGAGGATTACATACATAGATGGAAAGGGATGATAAGGATGCTATTGTTTATTCTGAAAATGAAAAAAAGAAAAAGAAAAACAAAATGCGTCACCGGGATGATGGAATGATGCTACGGAGAGATGATTGTAAATGATTCCTATTATATTATTACTTACTTTCTTTTCTTATTTTGGCTTCTCCACCTATTCTTGCTTGCTCAATTTCCTGAATTATGAAAAGATTTCAACAAACAAAGCATGTTATAGTAAATAAGACCTCATGACAGAACATTTAATCACAGATTTGCTACCTCAGACAAGACCTCTAGGCGGTACCTCATTCTTCTTTGGATAAAGCCTTTGGTACACTGTTTAAAATATATATAAATCAGTCACGATGTCTACAAAACAAAACTAAAAAAATAATAATTGCTTCAACTTACTTTTACATGATACCTCACATATTGCTGGAAGTTTAGAAGGATCCACGCAGTTTTATCAGCTTTTTTCCCTTTAACGTGTCTTTTAAATATGCCTGCATATTAGGTAAGTTAATCTTATCTCAGACTTCCAAAAATCAAATCTTATTTCTTTACTTTTATCGCTTATTTGTAAATTGAAGTTTTGTATAAGAAGATATGAGTTCTGATGGCCAGGCCATCTTCAGCATCTGCCTCTTTCTGCAGGTTATATTCAGAGTCATTTTCAGAAATTAGAAAATCACTTTCCTAGAGCTATCCACATACCAAAGGAAACAAAACCTCCATTGGTAGAAAGATTCTCAAAATGTTCTCCTCTCAACTCCTGAGGTGGAATTGGAGACCACTCGCAGTGCGGTGCCTTTGGAAATTTGCTGCCCAGATCAGCCAATTCCTGTAAAAATTTAATTCCAATTTGTCTATATATCAATTTCTCCTATCAAATATTTTTTAGTTTTCGCCTTTGCACTTATCAATGTGGATGAGACTAAATCACTAATAAAACAGTTAAAAGTGCATTAAATTAAGAAAAGAGTTTCAGTGCCATGACTTTATTTACATTAATTTTTTTATTTTAAAATTCAAATGACGAATTCAAACTGTTGATCTTGTTCAATTTAACGACTGATATATTGCCACAAAATTATTATAAATTTTGAAGTTCATATGTTACTTAATCAAGATATCATAAAATAAACATATTTGAATTAAGCTATCATAATTAATAAGATTTGTTCATTTGTTAATCTTTTAATTGAGTATCAAATGAACTAAAATTATAGAAATTATACGGCAACACATTACTCACTAAATAAATAATTTGGATTAAACAAGATCAATAATTTAGATTCGACATTTCAATTAAATTTAAAAAAATAATAAATAAATAAATTTATGGTATTTAATGGCACCGAAACCTTCCTCTAAAATTAATTAGCTGCTGCATTTATACTTCACAGGTAAAGCCTACCTGAAAAAATGAAGTTGCAAGAATAACATCTGACTCGTCTTTGAACCGCATTGGAAAGATGACGGTTATCTTCTTTGGCTATATATTTAAATAAAGATCACGATAAATCAACAGAAAGATTGTCACTGATATATATTTTTATGATATTTTTGCATTATTTGACCTAATACCTAACAGTAAGCATGTCTTTACATAGATTTTTTATTTATTTATGTTGGACCTTGTTCTATTGCTAGATTTACTTGATGCAATAAATCTAATAATTTTTTTAATAAGACTCAATTTTTTATTAATAGGTCCTTAAAAATCTAACAATCTTTGTTTCTTTTTTATTTTCTTTGTCGCAGCGAATTTGTTATTTGTTCAGCTTATTGTTAAGGCAATATGAGGCTCAGACATTGTGGCACAAAAAACACACACACGCACACACACACGAACACATAAGGAACCAAAAAAACAGAGCATACATATATACCGCTCGTAAAACGAAGAACGGCTCTTGTTTGTGATTTACCAATTTAATTGGCATGGTGCTCCCTTGAATTATGTCTCCCATCCAAACATTTTTCAGAGTGTCTTTCAGTTGTGAATTTAGAATAGCCACGTGTAAGGAAGAAACCATGTTGATTGCTTTGGTATGATCTAATAAGAAGATCAAATCTTCATTAAACTTTTCAGCTATCCTGAACTGTTGCAACTTTGCAGGTCATTGTTTAATCAGAAATGAAAATTAGTCGTAACCATTTTGAGAAACCAAAAGAGGGGAAAAAAGTACGAAAAAGGAAAAAGTAGAGAGAATTTGTAAGTTGTAACTGAAGCATATCCTGTCGAGTACCGACTGATTTTTTTTTTTTTTTTTTGTCAGTAAAAGCCCCTTAGGCAGTACCGACTGGTATTTGCTGGTAAAGCAATGAATGAAAAGTAGCATCTTATTATCCAGGATAATTTCTACACTGAACACTGGTATTGAATCTCCTGTCAATTAAAAAAAGCATAAAAAAACATAAGTAGTTATACCTTTGGTACGAGTGAGTTTGCTGAAATTTAGTTTTAGAGTAAGTTTATATCCTTCTTTGGGAGGTTGAATGATGTCTGCAAAATTCAAGTACTTAGTTTTAATATCTTGCAATATGAAATCAGCCAAGCCATTTGGATTTGGTTCATCTTGAGAAAGACGTGGAGTTGATATGGAGAAGAATATGTTTTCTTGATCTGATTCCAAGACCTAAAATGTGAAACATAGCATCAGTAACAGTCTTATACATCTTTATACTCAATTACTGGATTAAGTAAACAGATTTCTTCTTAGCTCGTTTTTGTTCTGTTTTTTTAAGAAAAGAGCTTAAGTGAAGGTTACCTGGATATGATAACGAATTGATCCCAGCTCACAGAAACTGTGATCAACAGGAACTGGTTTCTCCACACTGCACAATGATTAATGCAAGAAAAGCTCAAGTCACATGTTAATTATACTCATTAAGACCCTAATCAAAATCTCATTTTTTTAATGTGGGATTTTATTTCGTAGGAAAATTCTTGATCAAAATGAATGGGTTTGGTGTCATTTGATTAAAATTCTCATATAATTAGATCCAACGAAATCCTATGAAATCAATTGAATTGAAATGAATGAAATGAAATTCCGCATTAAAAACATTTTGATCAGAGCCTAACAAAATGTGTATTTCTATATTACCAGTGTCATTTAAGGAAATTTCTCCAGTAATTTTGCTTGCTTGTTACAGGTGCACATTATCTCCAATAACGGCTTACCTCTTACGTAATAGATTCAAACTGAACTCATATTGAAAAAGAAAAACAATGTTTTAGAGGTCTTACTTGCGCAATTTACTAAGAATATCAACGACTGCTCGAGACCCCCCGTTGAAATATGCCATCCTTCATCAGAGTCTAATGCACAACACGATAAGAGGTAGACAAAGGTTTAAAAGAGAAGGGGCTTCTTTTGAATTTTCTGATTTTGATATATTAGAAAGAGACAAAACCGTCCATTCCTTTTTATATCCTGATTTCTTAAGCAAACTCAGCTCTCTTCCCATCATAGGTTGCTTTGTTTTGAGTTCACTCAACAATGATTTGCCCTATTATTATTGTTGCTCCTAGGTAGAAAATAGGTATGTATCTTTGTCGAGTTATGTTGAAACCCATGTTAAAATGGAAATTACTATTTATCATCTCTCCACATACCATCCCATGTCATCACGTTTGCATTTGTTCGTTTTATTCATTTATATGTTCAGTTTGTTTATCTATGTATTCACTTTATTCAATTGTGAATTAGATTTTATTTTTTATTTTATTTGTTCAAATTTTATATGCATATTTAATTTATTTTTATTGAACTTATTTGTTTATATATGTTCACTTTGTTCAAGCGATGGCAAAACTGCGGATTATAATTATCATTTCTGTGTTAAAATTGATATATGTGAGTGGGATTGCAGGTTGCTAGGTGAGATACGACAAGATTAGCATGTTTACTTTCGTTTGTAAATTCTCCATTACTTTAAGCCTGAAGACTACCAACCAAAAATTAAATCAACTGTTCTCAAGCTTCTATTAGAAGTATTTGTTAAGCAGAAAGCACTTTTCCAAAGAGGAAAAAGATACCATAATTTTTAGCTCTGAAATCTCTCACCCCGCAATCAAATGGCAATCTTTTTTTGGAAGAGATCGCAATTTTAAGTAGTGCCCTACACTACAACCCAATCAATCAAATAATTCCCTAGCTCGTTGACAACTACTCAGTCTACTCTCCTATAATCTAACCAAATCACACACACTCCAGACAGGAAGAGAGGCTTTTGGTACTCGCATCGCATGAGAAAAAAGAAAAAAGGAAATCCCTAATTAGACGGTACGAGCAGCCCTCAAATCCAAGCCTCATTTATATTACGAAATCAAATTTCTTTTAAAAAAATAAATGGTCTCCAACGATATCGCATCGTTTTTTTTTTTTAAGATAAATTGGAGGTCTACCAACTTATTTTTAAATTAAATGTCTATGAAAGACCCACTCAGCCGGGTTTCGAACCTACGACCTTTCACTCAAAGAGTCAAGATGCATTGCTCTTTGTCACTAGACCAAGAGCTTGTTCTCTTAAAGATAAATTGATGGTCAAGCCTTCCAACTTATTTTTTTAAATTAAATGTCTATAAAAGACCCCAGCCGGATTTCGAACTTGTGATCTCTCACTTGAGATCGCATCGTATTTGATGGACTCATTTATTAAACGTGTTTGAGCCTAGCATTACTCAACTATATATATTGCTTTTTGCACAAACATGTTCTGCAAAAGTACATGACAGTACTTCTTAGCATATATTGATGCGTCTAACTTTCCATGCCTCATTTTAATTAATAAAATATATCAAAACAAACTGACATCTTGTAATATTTATTTTCCAACTCTCTATTCAAATTATTTATCTAAGTTAATTCTAAATTTATATTACTCAGTGTGCAATGATACGCTTGAATAACTCTACAACTTTACAGTATAATCAGAAAATTAAAATTCTTTTTACCGTATTAAATGCTCCCACGGTTTTTGTCTGGTAGATAACTCTGCTTTCCAAGATAAACTTGAAGCAACTAGGAACAATAATATAACATTCCCTTTTTAAATAACACGGCCAATTTTTTGCCATAAAAAACGCACATTTCAATTTAAGCATACTTGGTATGATATTTCTTTTTGTCTGGTAGGAGCTCAGAAACAGTAGCTTTACTCTCATGTTAACAAATTATAAAATTCCATGTTTATGAGAATCTGTTTTACAAAATGAAGAGATTAATTAATAATTACACAGCTACACCTTCCCAGTCCAGTCAAAGTCACACTGCCGAACCATATCAACTCAAACGCCAAAGGTTCAGTAGAGATACAAACAACACTCGAACTTAGTTTTATTTCTCTCATGAACAATTAATAAAGGGATCCTTGAGCAATTCCTATTATCTCATTATTTCCTCCACAAGGTTTTCACTTCCAAAGTTTAACAGTTCTGTCATGACTTGCAGAGGCAACAAGGCCAGTGACTGGGGACTGTGCTAAAGCAGCAATTTGTCCGTCATGAGCTGGCATAGTTAATCTTTGGCCATCAGTGACACTCCATAGCTCCAGTGACTATGCAACACAAAAATAAATGTAAGTTCCAAATCGTCATTACAGACAACTTACAATTTAAACAAATTATCTCATCATGACACTATTATGCCTAATCAACACAGTGCAATAATTAGGTGTGCCGTCCATGTCCAGTGGGTTAAATCTTGTATACCAGTCATAATATCTGCTTTGTCAGTGCTATCAAGATACCTCAACAGACCTAACTAAATGAAAACTTAAAAAAAATCTGTGGGCAAATTGAATAAGGAAAAGTTCAGGGACCCCATTAAAGAAGACAAAAATCTAAAAGATGCATCTTTCTACAAAGATAGAAATAAAAGCAGCAATTGACTATTCTATCATTTTGTTAGGTATGCTTTGAGAATATGAAATGATGCTCTAACTAAAAGCTCACACAAGTTTACCACCCTCTCATATGAGCAAACAGAAGTTTACCTGGTAACCTCCAACGATTAAGATCTTGGGATACCTCGGATGGAATACACAAGAATTAAACTTGTTACCATTCGAGTTTAACTCATGAACACACTCCATCGAAGCCGTTGACCACACTTTCACTGTATCTTGGCTTACTGATGCCAAGAAATCACCATTCTCGTCCCAGCAGACTGAATGCACCTCATTGTTATGTCCCTGCATTTATCAGAGTAACGCAACGGTAAAAGAATAGTAATAATTTTGAGAAAACAATGAACACTAAATAATTTATAGTTTAAAAGACCTTCAGAGGGCGTATCTGCATATCTGCTTCTATATCGATTATGTTAATTGTGTTCTCCGCTGCAGCAGCAAGAAGGCGTCCAACCCTTGGCTGGAATCTCACTTTTCCAGTGCCACCCTGATATTCCATAACAAATGGATTGTATTTGAACCATTTATCAGCTCATATTAAGGAAAGTCAATCGAGAAAGATTTTCAGACTTACCCTAGAAACACGAGAAGGTGAATTTTGACCAACAAGCCAGAAACGGATCTCGCCGTTATCATCAGATGAGCAAAGCAGCTCAGTTCTCTTGGGGTGAAAATCCAATGAGGTAACTTGAGAGCTGTGACCCATGAAAGTTTGTATGCAGCCACCCCTCTACAATAAAATAAATAGCTAAATGATCAGCCTATGCTTGATTGAAGCAAGGAGTGCAGATTATATTAACAAAATGCAAGTGCAGTTCTTCCTGTGTGTCTTCTCTTCCTTTTCCTTCATTATTATTGTTGTAATAAATTTTGTGGGGACGCTTCATTTTTTGAAAAGGAAAAGGTCTATAGTAGAGATCGTTACCTCAGCAGCATTCCAAAGCCGAACTGTTCCATCAGAAGAGGAGGTGGCGAGCTGGGCAATACCCATTCTAAAGCGAATGTCAGTGATGAAATTAACATGCTCTTCAGTCCTGTTTTCAATCTGTTGAGTCTCCATGTTCCACAGATTAACCTGAAAGTTTATTCAGTCTATTTAGTTTATCTACACCTTTTTTAAAGAAAAATTGGCTGTGCACGATACAGACAGCTTTGGCAAACTTAAATTAGTTGACAAAAAACTAAAAGCTATGGTATGAGAACAATTGCATCATTAAATACCCTCTTATCATGTCCAGCACTAGCTAGAATTTTCCCATCTGAAGAGAAGTGACAGCAAAGAACTTTGCTTGTGCTGATACGGTTAACTCCAGCCTCAGTAAGTGCAATACCTAAACAAATGATTTAAAATGAAGTGATAAGATAAAAGAAAATGATGTATTTACAGGGGGGTACTTCAAAGTCCATAATAAAAAAAGAGTAGTTTCTCTAATCTTTTAAACGCTTTCAAACAGAATTAAGAAATTAAATATTTAAATGCACAGGAACCATTTTTTCTCTAGCACTAATACAACTTTTACCTTTCAGTGAATCTGAATTGTCAGCAGGACTTCTTTTTAGAGCAGCAAATATTTCCCTTGGGTCTGCATCATCATTTGAAAGGAATGACTCCACATTGTCATCGAAAAAACCAATATCACCACAATGGTCAAGAATATCCTGTTATCATCAAAAAAAGCTCTTCTTTTATCATGTGCACGGGCATTTCCATTTCAATTAACATGATGAAGGTTGCACTCCAAATAGAGTCGAGACGAGTAAGATACAGGAAGAAAGACATTGGAAGCCAAAAAGCAACACTTAAGTAAATAGACCAATACTAAGCATAACTGGTCTCTACTTATATATAAAGGTCTTAAACTTCGTAGAATCACATCTTAATGCTTCTCATTTTGGAAGATTACGAGCACAATTCCTTTACCAAAGGCTAAAAAAAATAAAAAATAAAAAGAAATGAAGATTAAAACAAGGGGAAAACTATACCATCTGGTTGGAAGAAGAGGCAAAGCCACCCATGGTTTCAGAGCTATACATCATGGGGTTCTTTTGCATCACCCCCATCTGCTGTTGCAAGTTACCAGCCCCGCCAGCAGCTGCCATCGCCACACCAGCATCACCCGGTGTGTGGGTTGACGGAGTAGATGGTGGTGATGGACCTGCATGATTCCCAGTGCCGGTGCTGTTGGCTGGACCTGATGAGGTCGGTTTTCTCTTCCTGTTGTTCTGCTGGAGGTAAAATTTTCACATTGCCATGTTTAGTCCCAATGTGAATATTAAGGTACCAATTCACACTGTTGATACCATCACATTTACATTTCAATATAAGTTGACCACCAGCGGGTACTGGACTAGAACCAATATTGACTAGCTTATGCTTCCTTTTCTTCTAATTTTTTATAGTAATTTCTTGTTTAATTTTTAGTGTGCATTGGACTAGAACCAATATTGGCTTCTTCCGGTAATTTTACGCGTGCATTGGACTGCGCAAAGAACAATAAAGTAATCAGTTGGTCAAGCAGAGATTTGTAGAAGCAAGCAACAGTTAAAAAATAAATATACTTTCCATATCAAACTAAGAAAACAATTCTTCCCAATGATTTGGCATACCTGTTGCAACTGTTGATGTTGTTGCATCTCCTGGGGCTGTTGGGTAGAGGACTGCTGCATCTGCGCCACATTCATCTAAAGTTGTTGTTAGTATCTAAACCAAAATGACACTAAAATAATGAATCAGTTAACGTGACTAACAGAAAATCTAAAATTCCATTTTATTTTTTATTACTCACAAGTACTGGGAGAATGTGCAACTGAATTCATAACAATGATCAGGAGCTTTAGCAGGTGATGGAAGACCATAAAGTTTTCAGGCCTTTCAGATAACCTTCCATTGTTGCATTTGAAGGCATTTGTAATTTACTAACTCTATATACAAACTTTTGTGTTAGATCTTACGCATTATGCCACTACAGTACACTAGTCAAGGCATATCAAATAAATTAGTGTGCCGGCAACAAGCACTCCGTTTCTTTAGTTGCCATATTTTGCATTTGTGGTTTTCAAGGATTTCTAGACCTTTTTCTATTATTAGATATTTAAAAAAAAATGTGGTTAATTTTCCTTTTCCAGTGTTCTTTCATCAGAATTTGGTATTAATTATAGCCAAATCTGATATACTTTATTTATTCAGTAAACACAAATATTGGACACCATATTTTCGGGAGGGGCTGTTTGTCTGTATTATATTCAGAGTTGCATGTACCTCATAATTCAAAATCAAAACTGCAGCTCAGTATTAAATATTTGAAATAATAAATACATCTAGTGGGTCAAACAAACCCGTTATCTTCTTCAAAGGCAAGGTGATCCATCATCCCTTGTTCCCATTATTTGTCCTGCTCTATCACAAAGAACTAATAGGGGAAATTACAAAAATAAGAGGGGCTTCTTGGCTCGCTCTAGGAAGGGAAATTTTAAATTTTACTCTCCAACTTCAGCCCTGGAAAGAATAATGCGAAACAACCCATATTCTACCTACCCAAATCCCACCACCCTGAATGTTTTTCTCGAATAAATTTAATTCATTAAGGAGAAAGAGAAAAAGGGCATTGTATTGCCGGAGTTATGAGCAACAATATTAACTAAATTAGTTAACAGTGTCAAAGAATTATAAGGGGAGCACCTCTGCGATCTGGGGCCCAATAGGAATTGAACGCAGAGCCATTAAACGACAAGTGCGCTTACAGATGATTTCAAAGGCCTGATAGAGTCACTGAGCTGGGGTCCCGTCTGTCAGGAGTAACAGAGGCATAGGGGAAGATCAAAGCACCTTCTAAGGAGATTGTTATGCTATTAAGGCTGCTTAAAGAGAGAGAAGCAACTTCATCTTTATTTTTTACCTCGCTAATTAATTTCTTTAATTACTACTGTGAACCTTCTCCCAAATATAAGGAATGAGTCAGGTAACAAGGATTTGCGAAATTACTCTCTGCCTTCTTCATCTCTTCTCCCTATTCCCCTCACTTCCGTTTATTTTTTCCAAAAAATATACAATAAAATTATCAAAAATCCGAAAAAAAACTAGTACAAGATCGTGACGAATCTCAACTCAAGACTGGTGGTGTTGGTTTTCTCATTGCTCCAATGAACCTAATATACCCCTTTCGTACAAATCAGCAACAATGTGGTGGTCAAATCTAACCCTGGGGATTATTGCAGATCATATCTCTAATTAGCAGGAACAGGAGACATTAATAGAATGCAAGTAGGTCATATCGTTAACAGGAATGGCAGAAAGAAGTTGGGTCCAGCTGCAGCAGTTTGGTTCTTCGGGAAACTCAAACCATGGTAACTCAACAAACTACACCAATCCAAACATTTGGCGAATTCATTTAATGCAAGTAATTCACTTGCAGTAATAGAAAAGGCCCCTCATTTGCAAGAAAAGATTCCCAGAAAGAAATAATTTTGTATCTCAAGGCCTCACCTTAGATGAGCTTGATTGGACTGGTGAGCCAATTGACCCATCATTGCCATTGGGTTGGGCATCTTTACCAGTGAATCCACCTCCTGGTAAGGCCCTAAATCCTTGTGGGCCCATTTCTCCAGAGTTTGTCAGACCTTGTGCCTGAGCCTGAGCAAGGAATTGCTGCCGTGGCGACATCAGCTGGACCTGACTCTGCGAGGTGACAAACTGCTTTTGCATGCCCAGGTTAGGGCGCAATTGATCAATCCCCTGAATAATTCATAACAAGTCATAAGTGCCAAAAAACAAGAATAAGAAAAGCGAAGGTCGAAAAAAGGCAAGATAATAAGTTATTTGGTATGCACTTACTGTCAAAGGCCAGCCTTTCAGTGGTAAACCGCTAACGCCTTGGTTCAGGCCTAAAAATGGCAAGGAAAACATGCAAATCAAAAAAATCGGAAGTGAAGTTATTTACCGACCTTACATGAGGTGTATTTTTGGAGTCATTATATCGAAGATTTGCTGTTTCTAATCTGAGATAAGAGAAGCATTTTTCACAATAGCTCTCCAAGTACAGAACAAGGATAGCATGAATTAAATTTGTCAATTTTAGTTAAAAATGGATATAACCAAACCATATTAAACAAACTAATACTTCTTAGAGAATGAACAACTGAAAAAGGCCATGACACCATACATAACTCGAATTCCTTTACCCCGTTTGAATATGAATTTCATAAAGATGGCAATACAATGTCATCGATTATTAATGATTTTCTTCGAGAAATGATACTTACCAACACCACTCAGCCCAGGCTTAGCTTGCATTATATTCTGGCCATATAAAGAAGGATCAACAGGTAAAGATCTTTGAAGTACACTAAGGTCACCTTTCATGTCCTAAATAGTTTTTCAGAAAAATTATCAAAATTTATGCACTATAATGTTATGATCAAAAGAAAACTGAAGGGAATAGATGAAAAATGCATAGAAGAACTATTACAGTCTGCTGGTTCCGAGCTTGCATCTGCTGCATCTGCTGTATCGTTGAAACATTTACGGAATTCCCCTGGACCAGTTGCCTGTCATATTAATTTTAACTCAAATTATAGATTTTTGAGGATGACAAAAATGAATACAATATAGTTGCAAAGTTTTGAGAATTTGCTGCACAGATTAGAAATTTCAGGTCAAAAAGTATTAGGACCTATAGAAATAAATTTTAAAAAAAAATGTATCTTTTTTCTTTCACAAGGAGCTCTTGTGCGTTCACATAGCAGAACAAACCTAACTTCACATAGTTACCTCATTATCATTTCATATAAAAAGGTATTAACAAACACATATTTGCATAGGAAACTCAAATATACTAGAAATCTGATATGACAAATTTGAAACTTACCCAGGGCGATTAGCAACACCAGACTTAAGAAGCGCCATACGGCTCTCAAGCAGCTGAGGTGACGGCTCAGACCCCATGGAACTTGGATTCTTCATACGCTCTTCTATCAGCTTCGCAGCCAACACTGTGGCTGAAGAGCCCAAAACTGGGTCTGAGTTCATGGTATTTATTGCCCCATTAAATGCTGTCGCAGCCGGGTGCCCTGGGTCCCGCAGCGGCTGCTGCATCTGCACATGCTGTCGCTGCATTAATTGTAGTTGTTGCATCTGCTGCTGCTGTTGCTGCTCCCTTGCCTTCATTTGTTGAGTCTACCAATGTAAAAACAATACAACGAAGAAAACAAACATCAAAGCATGATAAAATATATGAACTAGTAAAGATTTTGCTATTATTGGCTGGTTTAAAGCATATAGGAACAGAATATTATGAATTTAATCCGACCTGACTCCCACTATGAAGTACCCCTCTTGTTTATTTTTTGAATCAATGTGCCCACTTCAATTAAGGACATTAGAAAGCAAAATATTACATGGGTTTATCTATTTATAAAAGATTTTACTGCACCAGAATGCTAACTTTCCTGTAAAACTGGTGTCGTGTAGATATAAAATGCTTTTAATTAAAAAAGTTCGATTGACACAGCTTAAGTGTCCATTACTCTTACCTCAATAAATGCAGCAGCTACATCAGAATGCTTCGGGTTTGTTCTGGCAATAAATATATCCCAAAATACAGACCACCATTCAAAGAGGAAACCTCCAGGAGCATCGATTGCTGAAAGATCGAATTATAATTAGAATTTGTCTTCACCGTCGTGAATACTATTGATTATTTGATGCTTTTTAACAGTCTGTAGCAGATTAAAACTATCGAATTATATGTTTGCGCACGTCAGCCGATTGTCATTTGGACTTCAGTATTTGCAAAGTGCTAGAATTAATTGACTTCAGGCTATAAGGGTGTAATGTTATTACCTACTGGATCTGTCGCAACATTCCCTTCAGATAAGAAAGCTTTAGCCGTTGCTTGAAGATTTCTCTTCATGAGATAATCATATATGTATACATCAAGCCTGTAATAACGATTAATATTAGAGCTCATAATAAGGTAAATGTGTAGTAACCTAATTTTCAGGAAGAGAAAGACCCCTTCATAATATAAAATTAAAAAACAAGTGTGTCAGCACGGGAATTTGAACACTGGCCAATTGTGCCGAAAGAATGTACTTCGGACAGTTTTTGTGATGATTCAGTATGTGATTTCTAAAGCCAGTTCTGAGACCACACAAGAATATATGACACAGTGAAGAATAAAGCAGGGAGAAGAAATTTTATCAGAACAACAATTTAGCTAAATCCTTACATCTTATCAGCTTCCCATTTACTCTGCGCCATGCTTGCGTTATTCAATCCACGCACTCCGCTTCAAAAGATAATTTCTGCTGTTCTCTAATTGAACAGCCAGTACAAGGTGAATCTCTGAAATAAAACAAAAAACCAATTAAATCAGATTCCCAATTCAGGATTTCAAACTTAATTCATACCCCGAATTGCACAGAAATTCGAATTGAGTAGAAACAACAGGAGAGCTGGTAATTAAGGAGCGGATCTAGCAAAAGAGTGGGTAAAGTAAGGATCAATTAGTAAATAGTACCTCCAGACTTCGACGCTCGGTTTAGTAGAATTTTCAGAATTGGAGATAGATCAGTGTTTTGAACTGAACAGTTTGAGAGAAGAAAGGAGAAAAATTCGAGGAGAAGGGAGAGAAGAGTTGGAGTTGGAGTTAGGGTTTGAAAATTGAGAAGCTAAACGAACAGAGCGAGGAGAGAGAAGAGAGAGAGTTGCTTCCTCTGCAATTCAATTCATGGTATGGAAATATTTCGTGAGTTTGAATCAGTCAGAAATTCAGAATGACTGCAGGCTGCAAAATTGGAAAGGGATATATATATATTTTTTTTTGGCAATTTTATTTTGAAATATATATTGCAAATAGGAAAAGGGTTTTTTTTAGGTAATTTTATTTTGATTTATAATAAATATATATATATATATATATCAACAGTTAATATTCGGTATAATGAAATAAATTGCTACAAACTACCATTTTTTTTGACAAAAAATCATTTTCTTTTGTGGCGGAAGCTCTATATTAGACAAGTTTAGATTAAAATTACTATTGACAAACAATCATTTTTTGCAATGGAAATAAAAATATCATAATAAATATCAAAATTAATATGCTTATTAAGAACAATTTTGTATTTCGTTTTGTACCAAAGAGGGGAAAAAAGATAAAGAAATAGAATTAGAATTTTCTCTAACGACATGATTGGAAGGGAGGTCAAATCGTGCTATGAATTTTTCTTAAAATAAATAAATTTTTGTCAAAAATCATACTAAAAAGGCATTAAAAAATCCGAGGTTTGAAATTACAAAAGATTGTTGGAGCAAATTAAAATTCTATTGTCCATCGTTTTTTACTAGCAAAATTCAATCTCAAATCAATTATATTCTAATATATATTATTATATTTTACATTTCTACTAAATCAACTCTATTGTAAGTGTACATAATTTCAGTCGGAGCATACATGATTTGTTTTGGCAAGTTGATTTATTTATAACTTGTAAATTTCAAATAACAATTTCCAGGAATTATACATATACATTAATTTAATGACTATCCAAACTAATTATAAAAAAATTTGATTCGCTATTTTGAATTACTTTTTGTAATTCTTTTAGTTGGACCTTGATTCATTGCACCGGTTGCAATTTCAACGATGTCAGAGAACATAAAAACATGAAACCGCAAACACAGAACAGGAGCGTTTCTGTAACTTAAATCAATAGATAAACCCGGATCACAAACCAATTACCCTCCTTTAGGTGTTTTTGTGAAACGTGAGGGCAACAGCTAATACCAGGAAGGGAAACCTTTACAAAAGGGAATACGAACACCATGTGAACCAGGTGCATACATATAAGTGGAACTGACACTCTGAGAGCGAGTCGGAGAGATGAGGAGATCGAAACGGCGACCAGCTGGAATCCAGGATCACAGCAGGTTCGGATCCGAAACCCAGGTTCGGACTAGAATTGGTAACGCCAGGGATCCTAAATATGCGAACTAAAACGGGCCTCTTTGCTCTTTAAGCCCACAATTCAATGGGCCTAACGACAAATTCGGGCCCGTTAGGATTTCACTTAATCGATCACATAATAATTTTTTTAACAGGAATTAGAAGTGTCATCGGCAAATATACTATCTCAGTCATCGCTAAATACAAAGTGAACATATAGACGATTTAAGTTAACACTTACAAACAAATAAGTATTGTCATCACTTGTTCAGAAGTTTACATCCATATTCAACTTATTTTCATTGAACTTATTTGTCTGTATGTGTTCACTTAGATCGAATATATGTTCACTTTGTTTGCTGTATATGTTCACTTTATATTTAAGAATGGCAAAACTATAAATGGCAGTAATCCATTTCTATTTTTTTAAAAGCCCAATTTTTTTTTTCTTTCGTCGAAATGAACTTGTGATACTAAATCTTCTCACTTACTAATCTCAAGTCAAGATGTTTCTTGATCAATGGATACCTTCAGACTGAGAGTTTATGGGGAAGAGGTCGCACCTATGCAACAATAGATTGCAGCCAATGATCTGGACTGGTACTGCGATGGTTTTCAGGTATTTTGAATTGCTGTTTTTAGACTTGAATCTTATCGTAATAATGGCTCCGTTAGGAATATTTTCTTCCTAGACATCTAAACAAGTTAGGAATAAGAAAGAGAACATTTTTTTCTAAAAATAGTTTCTTCGTAGGAATAACATCTTCTTACAATTATATATACATAATTTCAACAAAATTAGCTAAATACTAATAACTAATGAAATTTTATGTGCTCTTTAATTAATACTTTATTTAATATTAAAATAATAATTTTTAATAATTTATTTAAATTAATATCAATTTGCTTATTTCTAACACACCATCCAAGCAACATTTTTTATTCCCGGAATAACATCTTTCCACTCTTCCCAAACAGTTACACACTTTCTAATATTTTTTTCCCTAATTCCTTATTCCTTCTTTATTCTTTAACCATCCAAACGGAGCCAATAATAATTAGTTGCTTTTAGCAAATTTGAGCAGTGGATTTGAGTGATGGGAGTACTATGTGAATTTAGGATGGGAGTTTTTGGATAATCTGTAGTCGTAAAAATAACTTTAAGGCTTTTTTGTTTTTTTTCAATAAAACATAGCCAAAATGGTTACTTTTTAAATAAATAAATAAATAAATAAATAAAATAATCTTCTCAACTACTCGCTAGCGCCGCTCGTGATGCTATGACGTGGAGCTGGAAATGTAAGTTGCATTCCTGCTTCACTTTCTTCAAATCTGAAAATTTGATTATATAAAGTCTGCTTTTAATCTAGGGTTTTCCAATCGTACATGTTTGATCGTATTGGGGCCTCGTGTCGTATCATGTTGATGAGAACTATTATTTAATTGTGTTATGTCGTGTCACGCTAAATAGTAAAATGAGCCAACACAACACGCATTATGAACATTGTTAGTTATGTCGGATTTTTTTATTATTTTTTTAAAAAAAAGTTATAAAAATATATCAAAAATTTAAAACTAGAGGGTAAAGTTTACTTTAAAAATGTAATAATTGATTATTTGGTTGAGTTTAAATTTTGAATTAATATTTTATTTTTTTGACAAAATAATTAGTTTTGTTAGAATAATTAATATTAATAATTAAATTCGTGTTGATGTGTCATGTCAATTAGCGTTCGTGTTGTGTTGCATGTCGAATTGTGTCGTGTTAAATCGTGTCAAACTTCTAGTGCTCCAACGCGACATGATTATGACACAACAACATGTTCATGTCACGTCAATAGGCGCACCACGCACATGTCATGCCAACATAATTGTGTCGTATTATTTTGAAAAACACTAATCTAACCTCCTTTTGTAAATAATAAGATTTTTTTTTTTTTGAAAGAAGTAAATAATATGAAATTTTATGGCCGCACTGAAATTTAAGCATACACTGTATATACGCACGCTTACATATAGATGATACACAAAATTGTAAACTTGTTCATATTGAGATAGGAAATTTTTTTTTCTTTGTTTCATAATCATAGCTACAATTTTGTTAACTTTTTCACTTCAATAATTATTATTGACTGTCTTTGTTCTTAACTTTAAAATATTGACTCAAAAAAATCTTTAAAACAAAATAAATTTATTCATATATATAGAACCTAAATTAAAAAAAATTATATTTTTATCTGAGCCAGAGTCATAAAAAAAAAAAAAATCTAGGGCCTTGAACCACTCCTGGAACTCAACTGAAAAGATGATGATGGCCCGCGCATAGAATGTTTCTTTTTCAGTTGCGTCCCCAAATGCATCCTGCTATGCAATCGGAGACCTCTTTTTGGTTTTTTCTACTGTTCAAGTAACAGAGATCTCAGCTCCATTTATTTTTCTCCTCCCATTTATTTTCTAGGCGAGTTTTTTTTTTCCATTTTGTTACTTTTTCCTTACATTCGTTAGCTACGTAGCTAACCCAATACTTTGATTTATGGATAGGACGCAATATTATTTTATAAATGGAAAAGAGAATGTACATTATGTACTGTTGTTTTGTTTTTCTAAATGGAAAATTTTGCTATTTACTGACAAGGGGCTCAGTTGATTGGTTCATCCATATTGGGGGAATTTAACCTGAACCGAGGAATCAAAGCCGGAAAGCAAAAGTCAAACGCATCCGAATAAAGAATGCGAAAATCCAAACCCTAAATTTATGATCGTCTCTGCATCGGGATTAGACCTGTCAACGGCAACCCTTTGCCGTTTCGCCACCACGTTTCGGCTTAAACGGAACGGTTTGTGATATAGAAATATATACCGTTTTCTAAATGGAACGGTATGTGGCACAACTAGTTATACCGTTTCAACTGTTTCAATCTCATTTCAAACCATTTAATGTGTAATTTGTGAAGTGGAACGGTTGATGGCACAGAAATCTATTTCGTTTAATTAGTGGAACGGTAAGTGGCAATATCGGTTTCATACCGTTATTAAATGGCACGATAACAGTATAGCGTGATACCGTGCCATTTAACACGTTAGACAGGTATAATCGGGATTGGGGAAGAGATAAAGATATTTTCCGAGGCGAACAAAGGTATCCAATGTAATTTTTTTTTTTTTTGAAGGTTATGTTAATTTATCCAGCACAACATTTTGAAACTGCTTGTTCTTCTACGGCGAAGGCAATGTAAGTATTGGTATCCGATACGGTATTAAAAAAACTGGTACTAACAACTCTAGTTTATTAGCTGATACGAAGGTAAAACATTTCTGAGCATCATGTATTAACCACTCAGCTCCAACTAAATAGACATAAATTTTTATATAAATTCTCATTTCTTCATAGTTGATTCATTCTAAATTGTCTCTGATTTATTAGAAACTAAATAGACATAGACATGACACTTTTATTAATATAACTACAAGAGATTGAATTTTTTTGGATAAACGTTTTTGAATGTCGCTAAAATTTGTCCATGGTTGAATTTTAGTCGCTTAAATTTCAAATTGTCTCTGTAAAAATTTTGTCTAATTATAATTTGAATATCAAATTTGATTTTTTAGATGCTTCGAGCTTTGAATGCTTTAGTCGATCTAACAAATGTGTTCTATGTCGAGCAAGTGTATTGATTAACGAGCTAATTACATGGTTAATCAAACAAAATCTTGATCAAAATTAGACAATTCGACATCGAAAGACAAAAGTCGGATAATTTTAAGTTTATTGATTAGAAATGAATTATAGACATAGTTTAGCGACTTCTGAAAAAATTTATATTCTTTTTAAATTACCCTTGTAACTATATTGATTAAAAGATCCATCGACTTATTTAAAAATGGTACGCAATATGAAAAAAAATATATACTAGATGAAAATATGGGTACCATTGTACCAATCTAGTTGGACAAATTTCATTATTAAATTCACATAAAAGCTATGCTCAGAGAAGGATATAACAATAAAGAAATAACTTTTATTATATCACTATCGTATTTAGATTTTTTTTTTAATCCTAATTTTATCTATCATTTAAAACGTAGCCAAATTATATAGAATTTAACACACGCATAAATTTTGCTTCTTAAAGATGTATGCATGATCTTACATCTGAATATTAATTATATTATCACATCGTGTTAGTTATGTCAGATTATTTTATTATTTTTATAAAAGTTATAAAATATATTAGAAATTTTAAAACTAGTGGGGAAAATTATGTTGTTGCTATGGAATTTAACTGGATCACCTATTAAAAAAAATTCTTAAGATTCAAATGATCGATTCGTTACATGAAAGTGTCAAAAGATAGCATCAAAATATAAATCTATCATGATTAGTAGCTTGAAGATCATCAGGAGCCGCACGTACGGGGGAGACAGGAACCCCAGAAATCGAGGGCCCTTTTGGCTATTTTAGGGTTTCAGGAGATATGTGCTACTTGTGTTTATAAATGTAAGGTCTGTTTTCTACGGGCGTTATTACAAAAATAAAAAAGGGGCAATTTTGTTTGTGCCACCCGAAATCTTTAAAATTGTGTTTTTGCCACTCTAGAGGGAATATTCCCTGGTATTTATACTAGAGTCACTCCAATTGTGCACCCGGGTTAATAATTAACAGTCTTTGAATTTAATTTTTAGAATGACAATTTCTATTGATCTTAGGTTCCTCTCACATCACAGTGTTTGTCCGCAATCTTCCTTTCTAATAAGTACTGTACGGCAGTGTGATTCTTTTGATTCTTCCAAAATTTTTAGAATTTTCAAACTTTAAATTAACGTTCTCAGACTTAATCAATTAAATATATGTTTCAAGCTTTGAACTTTCTAAGGATTTGGAATAATCTCCCCCTTAAGTGCCTACCTAGAACACACAGAAATTTAGAAAGCCATAAATAGTATTAAGAAACAAACCTTGCTCTGATACCAAAGTGGAAACGAACTGATCGACTTTGAAACTTCGGATTATAAGTAATGCTGGCTTCAAAGATTTTTATGGAATTGCAAGAGAAAGTTTTTATTGATAGAATAAGATTACAAGAGAAGAAGTAAGACTTCAGAGTTTTTCTGTGTGTCTTGCAACTTCTAAATAACACTCTTTTATAGAGACTCGAGTCTGGTATCTCAATAATGCATCGGGTGCTCATTGGGCCCCATCGTCATGCAATTAATTGGATTACCACATACTTTTGTCTCCCACTCAAATAAAAAGATGCGCACTGACACACCTATTGCGATTTGAAAATGGAATAAAGGAAAGCACTACCTCAGTGCTGTCCAAAAGCAAAATAAAGAAAAGCGCACTACTTCAATAATGCGCCTAAAGATGCACCAAGTGGCGCACTAAAACACACTAGTACAGTTATTACATATTGGCATCATTATAAAGATGCCTTTTAGAAAAGAAAAGATGCCCACTAACAGACCAAACAGGTTGGCACCGAAAGTAAGCATATTATGCACACTACCTAATAATAGATGCTCTGCTGGATTATTCGAAGCTTACTGTGAGCTTCAATCAACTTTTCGATATTATTGTTAACAGGTTCGAGGGCATCTCTTGCCCAATTATCTTTGCTAGCATGTTGTTCAAGTCTGACCTTTTGCAAATTGCTCATGACTAGCAATTTTTCAAGCTCCGTAAGGGACTTTTGAATTTGGGCTTGGTGTAATTTCATGAGCCTTGTTCTCATTCCTCCCTCCATATTTAAAGTTGGCCTTGAAAACAATAAATCACAAGTGATTGTCTCATAGTCTTCTATTTCTTCTGTTTGGCCACATGACGCTCCCCAGCGAACAGCGTTGTTAAGCGCTATCCTAGAATCTGGCCTAAGACTGTAACGTGGAGATCCTTCATAGCTTCTAAAAATATGGGTTAAATATTCCAGCACCATTTCTGCAAAATATAAACAAACTGAAACTATTAAACAAAAGACAGTTTTCCGTAGATTACTGCCAAAGATCAATGGTTTTCCGTAGATTACCATCAGACCTGAAAAAGAAACAAAAATAATTAAGCATTTATTTGGATTTTAAAGGGGAATCAGAGTAAAGAGCTAATTTTTAAAATTAGCTCATTCATCTGCTTATTTAGGCTGTCACTAAATTGGTCTGCCTCTTCGAATGCTCCTTCGAGATGTGCTAAGAATAGCTCTTGTTGTTCTTGTATCTCACTAGTAACAGCCAATTTTGTTGTTAATCGGGAGAGTGCATCGGCTAAGCTGTTTAGCTTACCATCTATGTGCTCGAAATTAATCTGCACTCCTGTCCCTGTTACATAATCAACAAAATTTATCCATCTAACCCTTGATGGTTTATTTTGGGCTGACTTATTGAAAAAGGATATTATCGCTTGACAGTCAGTCCTTAGCGTTATCTCTTGTTGATCAAGATAGTGGATTTTAAGTGCCTTCAGTGTTTCCATGCAAGCGTGTATTTCTGCATCAATAGTTGACTTGATCACCGGAAATTTGCCGCTAGCATAGGCACAAATCTTTTCTATGGATCTGGGGTCATGCTTCTTTGGCTTCCATTTACATATGCCACCCCATCCTTCCATACATCCGTCTGTTTCAAGGATGATATAGCTCCCTGTTGGTGGAAGCTCCAAATCTGGCAGGTTTTGCACTTTTTCCTTGATTTTTCTGATTAGTTCATAATCAGACGGTTTAAGGCGCTTATCTCCATGAGGGCTGGTTTTTGTGTACAAGGGACCTAGAAGAGTCCCAAGTTTTGGAATGTAACTCCTAGCGTAATTAAGTATGCCTAACCATGCTCGGAGTCCGGCCTTTTCTTTCAGTTTCTCCTCATCAAAGGAGACGATCTTCTTTATGACATGGGGTTGGAGTTTCACCTTACTCTTTCCAATGATTGCTCCAAGGAATTCAATTTCTCTAACTGCTATCTTCATCTTTGTTGGAGAGAGTACGAGGCCCCATTTTTCACAGATTTCTAGCATTTTTCTAAGATGCTCAGCATGTTGTTGTTCATTCTCAGAAAATACTAGAATATCATCAATATACACCGCTATAAAATCTTCGGTACCAGCAAAACACTGATCCATTTTCCTTTGAAAAATAGCCGGTGCATTCTTCAGTCCAAATGGCATAACGAGCCATTCATATAGGCCACCAGGCACCACAAAAGCAGTCCATTCAATTGACTCGGGTGCCATTGCCACCTGATGAAATCCACTCTTGAGATCGAATTTCGAGTAGATCTTACTGTGACCGACCTTTTTAAGGATAGTATTGATGCCAGGGAGGCTATACTGATCCTTATGAGTATTATCGTTGAGGGACCTGTAGTTGAATATCATGCGCTCTTTGCCTTTAATTTCTTTGCCAGTGATTGGGTCAATGGTGGTTCCAGAATTGACCATTATAGCCATGGTTCTGTGCCTGCTTTTGCTAGGCCTAATTACTCCCAGCTGTAATAACGCCTTTGTATGTTTTTCAAATTGTTCTTTCATCTGAGGCGTCACATGCTTTAGAGGTTTATCCTGAATCTGGAGATCAGGATTTATGATGTCGAGAGAGCACATCACCTGATTTTTCGACCAGTGTTTCAGAGGGTTTTCTCCAATGAACCCCTGTTCTTTTAGTCTGTTTAGTAGTGGTCTGAACTTCTCTTTAAACTGTTGTGACTCTTGCTCTTGGTGGTATGCTACGGCCTCTCTTACTTCAATGTATTCTAAACCCGTCAGGTCGAGCTCAGGAATTGCGGTTTGTACCACCTCAGCATCTGTTGTGGTTGCAATTGTCGTGATATTTTTGTAAAAAGTCACGTTCTGGCCTTCGATTCGTAATCCACCTTGCATTGATCGGATAAAATTGCACCCGATCAGCATCTGAACTCCCTCCTTCTTCCCCATCGAAAAAGAATAGGTGAAGGGAATTCTGAACCTATTCGACTCAATCAGCATACTACCATTTTTGAGTTTTAAACTGGCTATCTGAGTTGAATTTACCCCATTTATTTGTATGGGATAGGCACTTGGCTCCAATGCCTCTTGTGGGACAATTTCTTGGTTGACACAGCAGACAGTTGCTCCTGTGTCAAGGATTGCTTGAACCTTGAATGGGTTGACTCCTGGTATTTCAAATGTTATCTCCATGTTGTAGAGTCTATTTAGGACCCTTTTGCCCCTTACAGGGTCTTGGACCACTGTATTGAATCGCTCAATTTCCTCAGTAGAGATGGTATTGGCAGAAGCTATTCGAAGAGCTCCTGTTGGATTTTTAGGTTCCATCTCTATTTCTTCATCCACCTCTTCATCTTCGAACTGTAGTTTGGTTTTTCCTTTGTCTTTCTTCATTAATTCATCAAACTCAGCTTCGAGATCCTGCCTCAAACAGTTGTTGTTTGAGTTTCCCATTTTCTGCCAAGAGGTATTGAACATAAGACATCAGCTCATTGATTAGCTGATCCTTACTATCATAAGGTGCTATTGGCTGCACCTTAGCTCGTATTCGTCTGCCCAGCCTGAATCTTGAACACATAGGACATACTGTTAGGCGGCAGTTTTTACAGTATGCCCTTGTTGATTCAGTTGTCATTTCCTTACACATTGAACATTTTTCATGTCCTGTTGGAACTGAATCATTGTTCTGCCAGTCATGAGGACAATCTCTTTGATCTTCAGGCAGTTGTATGTAACTTCGCCAGCTCAATTGCTCTGCCTGCATCATAAATGATTGCTCGCCGAATGGTAAATCATTGATTACGGCTGAAGCAACATTTCCAACTTCTCCTTCAGATAATGAGCAAACTGCGTCACTATCAGGTTCATTTAAATCAACTGAGAGGACATCCCAGCTATCTGACAGCTCCATATTTTCAATAATGGCTGCCCGGGCAATGTTTCCTGTTTTACGGTTACAATCTCGCGCGAAATGTCCTTCTTCTCCACAAATGAAACACTTGCATTTGCGGACCTTGTCAGCATGTTTTCTCTTGAACACACGCACATGAGATTCGTGGGGTTTGCCTTTGTAAGTTTTGGACTTGCGAAGTCCATACTTCTTTCTTTCTCCATAGTAGCCTGGTAATGGAATTTTACTGCAAAAGGAGAGATCTTTCAAGCTCCTTTGGAGTGCAGCTTGTTTGCATCTTTCAGCCAGGTACTGGTATGAGAAATTTATTCTTGGCATAACGCCTATCGCTGCTCCAGGGTATTTGTCTAAAAATGCCTTTTCTAGCTCTTGCCCAATTAGAGGTGGCATTTTTCTGAAGAATTTTTCCGAGAGTTCTGAGGAGATGTACATCCTCCCGGATTTTGCTGCAAGGATCTTGTAATCATTCATATAATTGAACAGATCCTTAACGTGGTTGCATGACAAGCGTTCAAGGTCTTGGTAAGCGCGTGTCTGTTCTTCAGTGGACTCTTGGTAGGGGTCTTCTAGCAGTATCATCCTTCGAATGCAGGAGATTACGTTTTGGGGATCATCTGCAACTGCTATCAATTCTTCATATTCATGGGGATACGCCATTCTCCATTGGATAAACATCTTTTTCTCTACATCCCCTAGGAGATTTTCAATGAAAATCACCTTACTCTTGTTATCTGTCCAGTTGCGGTCATTAACCACATTGAGAGTAATTGATTCCCATCGAGAAATTACATCACTGTATTGCCCGATATCTTCTGGTAATACCAGAATTGCACCTTTGTCACTTTGAGCATCTGGAAGATTGAATCTCCCGCTATATTGTTGTGCATAACCTCCTTTGAGTCTGCCAACATGATCTCTGATTTCATGTATTGTTGGCATCGGTGTTTGCCTTGATGTGCTTGCCGGTGGATAGTTAACTGGACCCATTACTGGTTCTGTTGGCCTTCTCTGGGTAAGTGAACTCTCAGCTGTTGAAAAAGCTGATTCCATCATTTTTGTAAAAGCCTTCATCTTAGGATATTCTAGTTCTGTTTCTTCTGCCGCGTATGCAAAATGCGACAGTTTGTCTTTATCACCTTCGGAGGCGAAAGGATTGAGCCATTCTTCCTCTGATTCTTCATCTTTATCCCAGATTGGACAATAATTTAGCATCGGTCCTTCTCTAGACAGGGATGCCAATAGTTGGATTGCTTTCAATTCTTCTTCAAATGAGGTTTCTGGTTCCTCAATTGTGACCATCAAGGCCATTTCTCCATCTAGTTCTTCTTCATCATTAGGCCCGACAACTGCTGGTTCTGTTGGTGCAGTTGCTGTATATCCACCAAATCTAATGGCTAGAGAGCCATCAGTTCTTGATCTGACTCGAATTGTTTGTGGGTGTTGCACTTCTGGAATTGCTGGTGGTCTGATTATCCATCGTTGGCCTCTCAATTCCTCGGTTGATCTCGGTTGTCCCGGTATAGCCCTTATGCCTCTGCTTGCTAGGTGCTCTGTTACACCTTGGACATTGTACCGGAAGTTTGTGTGGCTGGTGTTTGATAACCTCCCTATTAAAGATCGAGAGATTAAGAGGTTGCTTTCTCCACCTCGCCATGATTCATACCCATGAGTTTGTACAACCAATTGGATGTGATTGTAGAAATCATGAATACTAACCATCATGTCAGGAACTGCGTACGCCAGTTGTGTGTTGTCTGTTAAGTCCATTTCCATGGAACTTATCAGTGAGGTATCATTCCCCCATCTTGTGTCTCTTAAAACAACTAGAGCATTTACCCCTGCATTTCTTCTGTGCAGAGCGTATAACCTGACCATTACAACACCCATGTGTAAGTGCTGTAATCCTTCTTCAACGAGCCTGTTGTAACTTTCTTGAGAGATAAATGAAATTTTCCTTTGATCTCCAACCACCAAAATTCTTTCATCGGAATAATGTTGGTATACCCGATGATTTCTTTCGCTCCATCCGGCTTGGTATAGTGTTTCTGCCGGAATTTGCTGTGCTCTGCGGAACTGTGAGACGCTCAGCTCCGCATCAGGACTTAGTTGAGATTCTAATGTCCTTCTATATCGCCTACGCCTTGGCAATCTTCTTTGTGCCTCATACCGTAACCGACTTCCAAGTCTGTAATCTCGAATTTGATCTTCAACGGTTGGTATTTGGTTTTCGTGGCCTGATACAGATGGTCTACCCACTGTTTCTGTTTCAGTGCGACTCATTGTATCTTTTTCTTTTCTTCTTCGTATATCTTCTTTGGGTTACGGTATACGAAAAATTTGCCCGTTATGGTTGGCCTTTTTGAGGTTGTTGGCGGACCGAGACTCAAATTTTTGAGTTGATTTTGGATTTGCTCTAGGGCCTCGGATGTGTCAGACCCCTCAGGTGCTTTTGCCCTTCTGAGTTCTCTTATTTGGTCCTTGCAATCTTCAAGTTCTTCCTTGATTTTAACAAGCAGTTGAATGATTGTGTTGTTCTGCTTGATAATTGTTGAGGTGCCCTTTTGTGTTGCTTCGGATGGTTTAACAAAACCAAGGGCTGGCTCTTCTAATGATTCTGTTGCTCGTAAGGCTTCTCTGTATACTGAACTTTCAGCAGTGAGACGCCAGTCGCTCATAAAAAAAAATAATTTTATTTTAATCAAGATTTATTCTTAATTTCTAAATGACCTTTAATTTCAAAATATTCTAGGCTGGCATTTCGGGTTCAATTATACCATTTTATTTAGTGTTTAATTCAAAATCCTGAATTTTCTCTATTACAACATCTGGTTTCTCTTGGGGACAGTTTTTGGGGTTCCTAAAGCATTTAAAGGTGGGTAAAGTGGCAAAATCCCAATTTCCTTGTTTTTGGGTGGCAAATAACTAATTTTTCCAATAAAAAAATTGTAAGGTCTGTGCATTTGATTCTCTCTTTTTTTAGTTGACACCCCAACTTTTGAGTAAATTACAAATAGGTATACCCCTCTGCATTTTAATGCTAGAGCTTATAACCGTAACCGTGTAATCATGGGCATATAGTTTATTTGTTTATTTTAAATATTTTGGATTTGATGAGTATTATTTGTATATGTCATCACGCATCAAGCACTGTAAATAGTATTTGATATGTTATAATGATATGAGCTGCTGGAATTTTTAATTGCTGGAATTTTTAATTGATATGTCATCACGCATCAAGCACATCTAACAAGTTTTGAATGAGCACCAAATTTAATCCACGATCTATCTAAATCACAAAGAAATAGATTTATAATTTAAATTGATAGGTACTGTCAAAGTTATCACGATTATCAAATAAATTTGTTGTTAAATAGCACATTTTGTTTTATGGAGTTTCTAAGTCAAGCTTGTAATGCAGATTAATGCTCGTAATTTTGCACTTGTTTTTGTTGAAATTCGACACGAGAAAAAGTGACGTTTGAAAATTGCTCATGTCTATTATTATTTTTTTCAAGTTAATGCCAACATTATATGCGCATTAACAACTTGACCTAAAGTGAAGAATATCCTAAACTTAAAAGGACATCCCGAATACTTTTTCACCCTTAATCCCTCTTTCTTTTTTCTTTTCGGATGACGTGTAATCAGCTAATTAAGGAGAGAAAAATGGAGGGAAATGGGACACCAATATTTAAAGGTGGGGGTCTCTTAGCGGGAAATCACACGTGTAAACCTGTGAGCATCTCTGCGACTATGATTTTGGCGGGAAGATAAACCCAATGCTCCGGATTCCTTTTCTCCTAACGGTCAACAATTCCGGCTCGGGCCCGCATCCGAATCCAAGTACTTTGTCCATGTCTCGACTTGGTTACAAGACGGATCATATCTAATCCGACTCCACATAAGACAGAAAGGTACCTTACCTGTACAGTATATATACATGTATCATGCTGGATTTTTTTCTTCATTTCTCTGCTTTTTTTTTTTATTGTCACATCACAGCTCTAGGTTAATTATATAATTAATCAAAATTTGAACAATATTTAATTTAAGCTCCTTCAAAAAAAAAAGAGTAGTGCTACTCGGATGGTAGAAAGAGTTGTAATTTGGGAGGGCAATAAATGTAGTGTTTAATGTGTTCAACAACGAAACTAAAATATACATAAGCCTAAATAAATGTCATTTTTATGTAATTTTCTTTTAATCTTCCGTTGTTTAAATTAATTTTTTAACTGGAAAAAAATGTTGTTCCAGTACTCTTCTAATTTTTTTTTTTTTGGCGAATACTCCTGCATGAAATAACATCACTATTGAATGTATTATTATAGAGAGTTACCAAATTGTTCTATAACTTTTTTTTTTTGAAGGTTAGGTGGCGAGAGAAAGTAACCATACTGTTTTGATGCAGGAGCTTTTCATGTCTCGACTTGGGAGCTTTGGAAGGAAAGGAATGAAACTGTCTTAAATAAGAAGAGTTTCCAACCAAAAGCTGTGCTACAGAGAGTTAAAGGTTGGCTGGAACCGATTGATAACACACCTCATGTTGCAATCCAAAGAAGGCAGATGAGGAGAGAGGAGAGGTTTATTGTAAGCAGGGAGGGATGGCAAATCATAGTGGATGGTTCATGGGACGGTACACAGGCGGCTGGTACAGCTCATCTGATTTACAAAGGAGGTAAGCTCATGGCGATGGGTATGCAAAGTCACAAATTGCAAGATCCTTTCCTGACTGAAACGGTGGCGCTGAAGCTGGCAATTAAACATACCAAAGAGCTGGTGGATACCGATGAGGCACAGAGTTTTCATTTCTTCACCGACTGTGCTAACCTAGTGTGTGCAATTGAGGAGAATGAGGTGCAAAACCTCCCTTCATGGAGGGCGTCAGGAGAACTTTTGCAGATTGCAGCCGACATGAGCTATTGGGGTTCTGCAGCTAAGGTAATTCATATACAGAGATAAGGGGTACAGGCAGCACACAGCTTGGCAAATCATGCCAGGACTGGCTCAACCAATTACCAGGGTGTAACGCACAGCACAATTTGGCCGATGCTACATCACAACATGTTCCTAGATGATCAATTTTTTCAACAAGTGCAGGAGGCTCCTCCGTGATTGCTTTGAGTGTTTTATTTTTTTAGTTAGCACCCTCATCTTCCCCATTTGTTTTTTCTTTTTTCTTAGGTAGTACCGACTGTGGGGGTACCTTTTCCGTTTTTTCTTTTCTTATTTGTTCCAGGTTTAGTTTAGTTTTAGGGACTTAATCGTAGTTATTTGCTTTTTTGCTTATTGGATTGTTAGGTTAATTTAGATGAGGGTGTGCTTCTATTTCTGAATTTGTACTCACATATTGTACTCTGCTTTCCAGTTTTAATGTTTAAGCCTACGGGCATTTTAAACTTTCAAAAAAAAAAAGGTGGCGAGAGAAACTGTTCTATAATTGTCCTATGGGCCTTTGAAACTGTTGTACATCCCATGGGATACTAGCGTTTTGGCAGACATACGGTCTGTGACTTGGAAAAGCTCAATGCTACATAGATGACACGACTAAGAACCCGACACATACTGTTTTGATGTATCGGAATATTGCATATATTTTATTAATGATATACCTATTTTTTTAAGTTGAGATATGAAATAATAATATTTATGGAGAAAGAGCAAAAAAAAAAATGCTGTAAATGAAAAATTCAGTGAAAATACATGCAAAATCTAAACGTTGTAATTAGTTTCATTTAGTTTTATTTTTAATTGCGAGGAAAAAATTACAAAAATTAAGTTAAAAAAAACTCAAAAGTTAAGTACCCAAAAGAGCCGGAAAACTTTAAAACATTTTAAAAATGCGCCGTCTCTGGACATATATTAAAACAACTTTCGAAACTAAAAAAAATCGATTAGGTGATGCTCTTTTTGGTCGGTGAAATTCGATTCGGTTTTTTCCAATTTCACTAGTATCAAAATTTATGAATGTCTACGTGCATGAATTAATAAGTTTAAGATGAAGGAAATTAAGAAATTAAATTTTTATCTTCAAATCACCGACTCATGTCTATATTGTCGGGTCCCACTCAGCAGGATATAGAGGTAATTATGACAGAACAAAGCCTTATACAATAAAGTCAAGAGAACAATGCAAATTAAGGATACATGATAGTCTATGCTAGGGCTGTCAACGGAATGTCGTTTCGTATGTTGTCGTTTCGTTTTGTTCAAACGGAACAGCTAACGGATGAGAAATGTGTTTCGTTTCTGAAAATGTAACGGAAATGAAACGCGTACCGGTAAACGTTAGTGTTCTGTTTATCGAAAACTGGACTAAAATCAATATAAAATGGCTGAAATTAATTGAAAATGGAGAACAAAACAGAAAACGAAACGGAAAATTGTTTCGTTTTTTCAAACGAAAACAAAACTAGTATATGTTACGTCACTAGAAACAGAAAGAAAACGAAACTGGTATGTTTCATTCAATTTCAGCACGTTTGACACCCCTGGTCTATGCCAAGAGAAAGTAGGATTAATTCAAAACACACAACACACACACGTCATAACTAGACGTGCATGTGCGGTCTGCATTCTGGTTCATTGACAAATTAATACACGTATGCTTCAATCTTCGACTGAAAAATCTGTCGACGTAATTAAAATTGTACAGACTAAGTAGTAACAAAAGCGGTACGTAACTTAATTTTGTTACATAACTGCGACACAAGCGAAGAACAGAAAAAAAGAACAGTTGCGAAGTAACGAAGTCGTGGGCAATAATGACGACATTACTGAACAGAACATATTACTGACTAGTAAGTAGTAGCGAGGGAGGGAGTATGTAAATGCAATTTTGAAAATCAAACATATCAGGTACCAACCAGTACCAGTTATCACTGCCATGGCACTGGCATTGGATTCCTTGGAGACAAGCAATGTGTCGCAGGGTTGAAACATCGCAGTAAAAGTTTATTAAAAAGACGCAAGTAAAACTTGGAACTTACCTACGTGGCTACGTTTAATGTTGTTCCTTGGGAAAAGCGGAGAGATACTGATCTCCGTTCAGTGTCTGAAATGGAGATAGAAGATAGGCTGTATGGCATTGTCCAATCTGTTGAAAATGGAGAGAATCGAGCAGGGGATAGTGTCAGTATGTGCCTTATGTCAAAGCAGTTTTAAAGAGGTGCTGTTAACTAAGAAAACCTCTCATATTGTGTGCTGTGGTGTTATTAGTTGACTAATAAATTACGCACACGGTTCTTGCCCTTTATTTTCCGCTCCAGTCCCAAAAAATTACCAATATTGATTACTACTTTTAGCTTTTTACTCTGCAAAATGTACCACCCAATTTTTGTTTCTGGCTTGCTTTTAGTTGATGAATAAATTTGAAGAAAACCCAATTAATTAGGAATGAACGTCTTCCCAAATAAATGTCAACATATACATTTTTTTTTCGAAAGCTAGTCGGCCAGTGGCCAACCGCAATTGCATTAAAAAAAAATAAAAGTTTTTACAGAGAGGTTAAATGTCAACATATACATTACAAGGAAATGTAAATATTTTTTGTACCTATGAAATGTAAATATTTTTTTACCTATGAAATAGCGCATTTCAAACTTTTACAAGGATCAAAATGAGAATTAAATGTACTGCAGAGACCATATCCGCAAAATGCAATTATCCTCTTTAATAAAATAATGTCAGAAAAATGGTGGCATCTCTAGATTTGGGATCACAAGGCCCGAAATAAGAAAACAAAGAAATAAACAGTGGTGTGCAGGCAAAATTCCAACAAGAATTACTTGAAAAAGAGGCCTTGATGGTACAAAAGGTCAAGGGTGAGTGTGAAACCGGTTGTCACTGTTCCTGGTTAAGCGAACTCAAGACAGCTTTTTTTTCCTTTTTCATTTTTTTTTTTGATGGGAACCGTTTTCCTACAAATTGAGGATTTATTACATCAGTATCTGTTAAAAAATAATTTAAATATATGTTATACTTTTACCTCATGAAATGGGTACTAGTGAAAATCAAGATCAAGTGCTATCCTCAAGCTTGCCATGAGAGTGTCAGAAAACAAATTAATTAGTTGAGTGAGTTAAAATGAAGGGGCTTTAATTCCGGTTAGTTAGCCTAGTTGTTGTGTTCCTCGTTTTATTTGTGTTAAGGTTTTGTTGCCTCACATCACAACAAAGCCGAAAGATACTAGGAAATTAAGCCTCGATGGACTTTGATGAGTTTAATTTTAAATATATGTACATTATAACATTAATAGCCGCATAAGAATATTGAAGTTTAGGTTTGCGGAAATGAATTAACTTTTAGTCTGAGTTGAATCGGTTTTGTTACATATATAGGGATGTAAATAAAATCCGATAATCCAATCTATATATGAGAATTTCTATTGTGAACCACGATGCATAGAGGGTTCCGTGCACCATGACCGTTTTGGTCAGTGATTTTGCAAATTGACAAATCTAAATTAACAAACTCAATCTATATATTGAAATCTCATATAAAATAAAATTTTACAATTTTTTTATTTTTTTTAAAGCTTGCCATTTTTTGACACAAAATACACTAATTTGTAGCAAAAAATGAAAAGTTTTAAAACAATTTGAAAAAATAGTAAAAAAATTTCAAAAATTGTAAAATTTTGTTTTTTCTATGATATTTCAATACATAGATTGAATTCGTTGAATTAGATTGAAAATTTGTGGAATCACTGACCAAAACAATCATGGCACACGTAAGATTCTATGCATCATGGTTCACAATAGATTTACTCTCTATGGGGGCGTTTGTTTGTGACTTAAAGGGTGCATAACTTAAGTCATGTATCCTTAAGTCACCAAACACCTCTTACATAAGATACCTTAATGGTACATAAATTATGCAACCTAAATAGGTTGCATAAGTTATGCATTGGTCTTCTTTAATTTTTTTTTTCCAACAATACCCCTTAGAAATAATTAACAATTACATTTAATAATCTATAATAATTAATAAATAATAATATTTAATAAGTAATAATAACTATTAAAAATCATAATTAGTAATAAATATTAATTATTATAATTAATAAATAATAATAATTAATAAACAATATTGATTTATTATTAAATAATTAATAATATTTATAATATTTAACTAAAAATAATTAATAATATTTCATAATAATAAAATTATTTTTTATTATCATTAATAATTAATTTTTATAATAATAAAAAAATAAAAATTAATTAATATTAATTAATAAATAATAATACTTAATAAGTAACAATAATTATTAAAAAATCATAATTAATAACAAAGATTAATTATTATAATTAATAATATTTAACAAGTAATATTAATTATTAATAATAATTAATTGAAGATAATTAATCAATAATAATTTTTAATATAAAATAAATAATAATATTTATAATATTTAATTAAAAGTAATTATTAATATTTCATAATAGTAAAAATGATTTATTATCATCATTAATAATTAATTTTTATAATAATTAATAATTAACAATAATTAGGTCACAATATATAATATATAATACTAATTCAAATTTAAGGGCATTTTAGTCTTTTGACATGAATATATGCATTCATTAAGTTAGTCATCCTTACTACACAACCAAATATCTATTACATAATACTACATAAACACTTAGGCATCCTTAAGTTATGAAACTCCTTACTACGCAAACAAACGCCCCCTATATATACTGCATGCATGTGATAAATCTTAATGAAAAGCTTTCTTTTTATAATTCATTTAAGTAATGTAATGTTTATCGTTTTAATAAAATTGAGTTCTAGAACTATCATATTGTTACGTTTGGTTATAAATTTATATTTACTAAAAACATGAGGTTATTTGGATCATATGGGAATAGGAGAAATTTCTTATTCCTAGGCATAAATTTATTATAAACAATTCAAACTTTTCACAAAATTACACACTTCCCAATACTTTATGTCTAGAAATAAGAAATTTTTTCTATTCCCAAGCGATCCAAACGGGCCCATAATGAACTATCAAATACATACTTTTGGGTACTTATTATATTATTCGCAATTTTTTTTTGCCGTATATTTTTTTATTTGTTAATAATTAACAATATGGAATTTAATAAATTGTCATTATATTTGATAATTATCCGTTATGTGGTCTGTATTTGTTAACCGGTGTAGTGTGTAGATATAGAACCTCGTCGAATGCAGTACTTATTGATGAATAAAATATCTGATTGTCTGAATTTTGGAAAAGCGCTCAAATTTGGAAAATTTTTATCGATGACAAAAATGCCCCTGACAATTTTCAAAAAGACAAAGCAGCCTTTGAAATTTTAAAAAGAGCACAGCTATAACGATAATTGGACTGCCGCAATACCTCAGCCCTATAGCGGCAATAGCATTGCCGCTATAAGAGACTATAGCGGCAATGCTATTACCGTTATAGAACTTTTTTTTCTTTTCGGACTGACACCCTCTGTTACTTTTTTTTTTCCTCCTTTTTCGGGCTGACAGAGTTTTGTTTTTTGCACTATAGTGGCATTACCGCTATAGTTTTTTTTTTAAGCGTTTATTCACAAAAGAATGGTCTTGAAGAAGCATCTAACAATTATTAAAAAGACTTGTTCCAACAAATAGTGACCCTCTGAATTTATGTTGAATTGAATTAATGATATAAGTGTAACAAACTAACAATATATCTATAACTCAAAATTTATTTTGCGATAATAGTTTAGCAGGTTACTTCATTCGTACCAAATGTCTCCTATTAATTTAAAAAGATTTTAACGGCATAGTTTTTTATGCTGTCAAAATATCAAATATCAAATATCGCAAACCTTGCATTTATTTATATTTTAGAATTTAAAATTTAAATGGAATCCAAACCATAAATATCAAATATCACAAACCTATCAAAATATTAATTTATTGGAATCCAAACAAAAAATTTTAGAAAATATTGTTCAAATATCACAAACCTTGCATTTATTTATATTTTAGAATTTAATATTAGATTTTTGTCCATATACTTCTATTTATTTTTTTTATAATTTGTATTAACAATTAATAAGCAAATAAAATTAATAATATTAAAATACACACCATTAGAAAAAAAAACTAAATTTTATAACCATAATATAATTAGCACACTCAATTTAAAAAAGAAAAAACTACATTAAAAAAACCATAATATAAATTAGCACACTCAATTAAAAAAAAGAAAAAAGTACCTAAAATAGCAATTCTCATATGTTCTATATTCACTTCTATGCTATTATGTAGTAAGTAATATTAATTTAATGCCGATATAGCTTGCATATATCACAAAACTATATGTAGCGGATTTTCTCCAGCAAGTCCTAAGTCTAAGGTGTGATTTAATTGTAGAGCTAAAGGGATTCTCTAAATTTTTTTGTCAGTATACAATATAATATAATGCAAATAAATTGCTGAAATGCATCTACATCTTATAATCAACATCCACGTCGCCGCATGAGATCCCATCGAATCCACAAAAATAGCATCTATATATTGTATATAGCGTTCTTCAATCGTGTGTGTCGTGTTGGAGTCTCGTATCGTGTCGTGTTGGCACATCATGTTATCCGTGTCGGATTATTTTATTATTTTTTAAATAAAAATATTAAAAAAATTAAAAGTTAAAAACGAAAAAATTTTACCGAGCCGTAATAATTTATTATTTGATTAAGTTTAAAACTTTTTATTAATATTTTTATAATAAATAATTATTAGATAAGAACAATATGAATCCTAAATGGTAAATAATAAGATGTAGTATTATAAATTGGATTTAAATTATTAATTTTGTTTATATAATCAACATTAATAATTAAATTTGTGTTGATATGCCGTATCAGTTCGTGCTCGTGTCATGTTATGTGTCCAATTGTGTTGTGTCAAATCGTGCCAATTTTGTAAAACTTACAACACGACACAATTATGACACCACACGATTTTTTAAATTTATTTTATTTTAAAAATATTAAAATAATCTGACACGGCTAGCACGATGTGCCAATACGACACGACACGACGTGTTAGTCGTGTCGTACCAAATTACGTGTCGTGTTAGCTCATTTTACCATTTAGCACGATACGACACAATTAAAAAAGTAATTCGTGTCAACAAGACACGATACGAGACTCCAACACGACGATCTTGTTTGACACGACCCGAGACGCACGATTGGAGAAGCCTATATACAATATATAGATGCTATTTTTGTGATAAATCTAAAAATTGTTCGTTAATTTAGCCTCCAATTTATTGAATTTATTTCAAAGCAAATTTATAGATGCTATAGTAAAAAATGGAAAATTTATTTGTGATAATTGTGCTATAATGAAAAAGGAAAAATAAAAGCAAAAAGAAAAAAACGAAAAAAAAATGCAAGTAACATGCCGCTAAAAGAAAAAAGTTGAAAGTCCTATAACGGCAAATCCATTGCCGCTATATGGAATTTTTTTATTTTTTTTAATATTTTAGTCATTTCAACCATCTTATATAGACTGGGCTATAGCGGCAATAACAATGCCGCTATAGTTGTGCTCATTTTAAAAATGTTTGTGCTTCTTTGTTCTTTTTAAAAATCTGGAGGGTATTTTTGTCTTTGATAAAAATTTTCCATTATTTTAATATTTTTAAAATAAAATAAATTAAAAAATTCGTGTGGTGTCATAATCGTGTCGTGTTGTAAGTTTTAAAAAATTGACACGATTTGACACAACACAATTGGACACATAACATGACACGAACACGAACTGATACGGCATATCAACACAAATTTAATTATTAATGTTGATTATATAAACAAAATTAATAATTTAAATCCAATTTATAATACTACGTCATATTATTTACCATTTATGATTCATATTGTTCTTATCTAATAATTATTTATGAATGACAAAAATGCCCCTAACAATTTTAAAAAAGACAAAAAAGTCTCTGAAATTTTAAAAAGAGCACAGCTATAGCGGTAATTGGACTGCCGTAACACCTCAGGCCTATAGCGGTATTGCTATTACCGCTGTAGCCCCCTATAGCGGCAATAGCAATGCCGCTATAGGCCTTTTTTTCTTTTCGGACTGACGAACTGACACAAACCAGAGAAAGAAAAGTGCTTTTTTTTTTGGATTGTTCCTCTATAGCGGCAAAGCCAATGCCGCTATAGGGTTTTTTTTTCGCTTACAGTATGAAAAGGTGATTCAAAGATTGTTTGATTCCCTTTTCCCTCTTATGCAAGGTCTCATCTATACCGGGTCAATACTAAAATTATTTTTTAATCTGTTGTATGCTTTGATCTATTTTTAACTAGCTTTGTTTGCTAATTATTTCTGTACCGCTGGTTACCTTTCCTTTCATCAATTAATTTGAGATCTAAGAAATTGTGAAAGAACTTTTTGGAGAGAATTTCTCATTTAATGTTTTTTGTAATTTCAGTTGATGAAATAAAAATATTATACAGTTTAATTCTAGCTATCTCTTGAAAATAATTGCTATGAATGATTGATTAACATAATAAAAATGAAAAGCGTAAACGGTTTTTATCAAATAGTAATGTCAGTTATTTATGTTAGTTGTAAAATTATTTGCAGAGTAATTTTCAATGATCACAGTTCAAGAAGAAAAGGAGCAATGTGCGTGAGAAATAAAAAGTTCAAACGGATGTGATCAGAGAAATGTTTGACTCACCTTTTCAGACTGTCAGCGAAAAAAAAAAACCCTATAGCGGCATTGGCTTTGCCTCTATAGAGGAACAATCCAAAAAAAAAATACTTTTCTTTCTCTACTTTGTGTCAGTTCGTCAGTCCGAAAAGAAAAAAAGGCCTATAGCGGCATTGTTATTGCCGCTATAGGGGACTATAGTGGTAATAGCAATACCGCTATAGGCCTGAGGTGTTACGGCAATCCAATTACCGCTATAGCTGTGTTTTTTTTTTAATTTCAGAGGCTCTTTTGTCTTTTTTTAAATTGTTAGGAGCATTTTTGTCATTCATAAAAATTTTCCTAAAATAATCCGACACGGCTAGCACGATGTGCCAATACGACACGACACGACGTGTTAGTCGTGTCGTACCAAATTACGAGTCGTGTTAGCTCCTTTTACCATTTAGCACGATACGACACGATTAAAAAAGTAATTCGTGTCAACAAGACACGATACGAGACTCCAACACGACGATCTTGTTTGACACGACCCGAGACGCACGATTAGAGAAGCCTATATACAATATATAGATGCTATTTTTGTGATAAATCTAAAAATTGTTCGTTAATTTAGCCTCCAATTTATTGAATTTACTTCAAAGCAAATTTATAGATGCTATAGTAAAAAATGGAAAATTTATTTGTGATAATTGTGCTATAATAAAAAAGGAAAAATAAAAGCAAAAAGAAAAAAACGAAAAAAAAATGCAAGTAACATGCCGCTAAAAAAAAAAAGTTGAAAGTCCTATAGCGGCAAATCCATTGCCGCTATATGAAATTTTTTTATTTTTTTTTAATAATTTAGTCATTTCAACCATCTTATATAGACTGGACTATAGCGGCAATAACAATGCCGCTATAGTTGTGTTCATTTTAAAAATGTTTGTGCTTCTTTGTTCTTTTTAAAAATCTGGAGGGTATTTTTGTCTTTGATAAAAATTTTCCCTCAAATTTTCACACGGGAATTTGGATGTGAGAAAACTGCATTCCGTACAGCAGATGCGGGATGCCAAACAATAGAAATCAAGCAACTTGGAATAGCGATCTTATGAAACTGTACTACTTGATTCTTGTTTAGGCTGATGTGTCATTTATACAGAGCATATTTCAGCACCATCAATCATATAATTTGTTTGTTTAAATTATTGAACTGTGACTACTTCTTATTTCTGATTATTATTTATATTTATTTATTTATTTAATTATATTTTTGAATGAAATAAGGAAACTGAACGCTAGCTAGTGGAATATTTCTTTAGTTATATATAATCTTACAATTTTCTATAAATATATGTTCAATTCAAGCGGGGCGAAACAACAACTTGTAGGGGCACCATGGCATGATTCTGGTACCGAAAAACATCACCTTATATATAATTATAACGTTAGTTTTCAGCAATATATGCTGCAAAGTAGAAAATATTGGACTAATGTTTACTAAAATTCTCCAATTTTATTATTACGGTGCACTTGTTTCTGTTGCTCCGAGCAGCAACAACAGGACTCTGACCGAATCAGTGAATCACCAACAATTGGTCATGGAGGAGACTCATGCTTTGCATAGTCTCGTATCGTACTCTCGTATAGTCTCCACTCTCCACGGCATTGTCATGGCATTTTTCAAAATTCAAACCAGTGACGACTGACGAGACAACAAGCCGGCCTATCCGCCTATTGCTATCAATGCGTATATACGTTTGTCCCTAGTAAATAATAAAGTCGGTACAAATACTTACCGTATATGTATGTCTCATATCCCATTTATTTTTTTTTTCCACGCCCAAAAGCTTTCTTTTCGATTTAAACAATTTTCTTGTCTGCCGTGAATTATTTCTTAATTTATCAATTCCTGCAACAATAACTTTTTATTATGTATTAAAATATAGAAGTAAATCTTATAGTATTTATTGTCCGGAAAAAAAAATCATATACATATATTTTGAGCTCTCTAACTTATTTCAAAATTAAATGTCACAAAAGATCTTCAAGTCGGATTTCGACTTGAAACTTCTGCAGAAGGCACGTTGCTCTTTACCAATAGACCAAGTGATAAACTATAGTACGACAATTGTGACGACTTACCGAAATAATAAATAAAATTAAAATATATTTATATCTTTTAATAGTATAGATAAATTGTTTATCAAGATTGTTGCAAATTTCATAATTGTTTGGTAACCGATCAAGCGCAAGAAAAACTAAACGTTTTAATCGAAATTGCTGCATAATTGATTTATTGTTTAATGAATTGCATTCACTTGATACACGATCTTTCTGGACTATTGGAGATATATTTGGATTTTATAGTGGATGCCAAACGAATATTTTGTCAATAAAGTTGCTTTTGTCATAATAAATAATATGAGTGTCTTTAAGGTGATTTTATCTCAAAAGTTTTGGTTGTTCAAGCCTATAATATTTTATAAAGAGGACCTCAGTAGGCGAAGATTGGTATTTTTCACAATACAACCGCATTTTATTCATGCGAAAATAAATTTCGAGAAAAACAAAATTTACATACAATAATGAAATAATAATAATAACAACTCGGACCGTACTGTACATCTTGACTTGACTCTTGAGTCCGAGCCCAACAAACTTAGCATGGTCCATTGAACAGGGTTGATATCGGGTCTGATATGGATTTTTACTATTTCTAAGTACGACATACGTATACCACGTACAGATGCTAAATGGCTATAAAAAAAAATTTAATATGGACTTTTAGTAATTAATCTTACACTAACACTTTTGCAGTAATACATGTTTTCCTTCCTTTATGTGAGTGCAAGATTGCTAAAAGATTGCTAAAAGTAATCTTGCACTGAGGGTGCGTTTGGATTGTTGGAAGAAAGAAGAAGAAGAAGGAAGAAGAAGAAAAAAAATTATAAACAATCCAAACTCTTCATAAAATTACACACTTCCCAATATTTCTTTCCACTTCTTTCCTTCTTTCTTTCTTACCACACCTATCCAAACGCACCCTGAGATTATGTGAGTGCAAGATTGCTAAAAGTCTAATTAAAACTTGTGTATTGCTGCAAAAGTGTTTGTTATTGGTGTTGATATTATTGGCGTTTTAACATGCGCAATAACTATACAGCTACCACCACCACAAAAAAAAAAAAAAAGAAATACACAACTCCAGTCTATAAACGAGTAAGACCATCTTGGGTGCGTTTGGATAGGTGTGGGAAGAAGGGAAGAAGGGAAGAAGTGGGAAGAAGTATTGGAAAGTGTGTAACTTTGTGAAGAGTTTGGATTGTTTATAATTTTTTTTCTTCTTCTTCTTCTTTCTTCCAACGATCCAAACGCAACCCTTAGAATTATTTATTGTGTTTAAACATTTATAAGACAATAATTGCTGAGTCATCGGATTAAGTTGGACTTTTACTGTTTTACTTTTACAGAGTCAATTTTCAAAATCGATTGTTAGAATCCAATTTATTTTATTATTTTATCCAGCATTCTCATTAATTACCCACCATCCTCTTTAATGACACGTTTTTTTCCATCCAACGTCCTCATTAAACTAATTTTCTATTTTTATCGCTTAGCCAAAGTCTCACCTCTTCCCTTCGGCTCCGTTTGGATAGTTTCTTTCCGGAATAAGGAATAAGGAATAACCACTTTTTACCAATAAATTTATTTCTAACCATCCAAACTCTTCACAAAAGTTACACACTTCCCAATAAATTTACCCCTTCCCAATAAATTTCTTCCCTTCTTCCTTCTTCCTACCTTATTCTCAACGCATCCAAACGGAGCCTTCACTTTGTTTCTCTTCCTCAGCCAGAGTACTCCCCTCTAGAACTAGGACAACAATTAGTTTTGAACTCTCCTTTTTTTTTTAGAACAATTTGATATTAAAAAAAACTAATTTTCCTAGTTTTATAATTTCATTATCTTAGTTTTTTTCTGAAGAGCATGTTCACCCAATGAAAAAAAATTAATTGTTATAGAAAAAAACTAATTGTCTTAGTTTTTTAACAGATTTGGGCCAGTTATGTTTGCTAATTGTTTTTGTTTTGTTTTCAAAAAAATGTTCTTTCGAGGGAAAAAATATTAATTGTTATAGAAAAAAAAACTAATTGTCCTAGTTATGTAACATAATTGTCATAGTTTTTTAGCAGAATCGTTCTAATTCAGTTTGCTAATTGTCTTTTTGGTTTTGGAAAAAATATTAATTGTCCTAGTTATGTAATATAATTGTTCTAAATTTTTTTAACAGAATTGTCTTAGTTATGTTTGCTAATTGTTTTAATTTTATTTTTGGAAAAAAATGTAACGAAAAGAAAAGAGAGATAACAGAATAGAAGGACAACATGTGTAGACAAGGTGAGAGAAGTTACGAAAAGGAAGGAATGAGATAGGATGATATTCCATAAACAAAATTCCTAAAAAATTTGGAGAATGATGAATCTTAAAATGATCCTCATCAGCCACGTTAGCTGTCATGCTAATCATATTTGTCATTTATAGCCTTCAATAGTTTCCACATGCCAAAAATAATGTGTTTATCTAGTCTTGCATTCCATCAAAACCTTTCTTTGAATGTTAGAAGTCGCAAGGATTCGATCAGAATCACAATAAATGTCCAACATAGATACATCAACCTTTAATTATTATTGTAGACATTTGGATATCTTTTTTCCCCCGAAATATTCTAGCACTGCTAACAAGATTTTCAATCTGGCTACTGTGTGTGATCACACCATATTAAAAAAAAAAAAAAAAACTACCGGATGTAGTTTACCTTTTTTTTAAATTATTTTTTCCCCTCTCTATCCCTTTGACTAATTTCGGAGCAAGATAAGATAGGGAATAATTACTGATAAAGTCATTCCCTGTAAGAGATGAGGATACTTTATCCTCTATCCTCTAGTTGTTCCCCTTTCAAACAACGCCTTTTAATTCCAAGCCTATAATTCCAATTAAAAATTTACCGTCATTTTTCTATATAAAACATAATTGTGATCCCACTTGATACAAATGTACTCTTCATACACCACAGATTTATATATTAGTCTATCGTATATGGTGGTAACTGCATTTTTTGTAAAATCCTGAAAATTATTTACCCTTATTTCTCTCTTTCTCCTGGGATACCTCTGTCAGTTCACCTACCAACCATTATTTAAATAATAAAAACTAGCAGGGACCAGGATATAAAAATAGCCTTGCGGGGCTTGAACCCTAAAAACCCGATTCGCTTCCACAAATACAAACTCCCTTCAAAGCCGCGCCGTTTCCCTCTCTCTTTAAACCCCTCCAAAGCCTCTGTTTCCTCCTCTCCTCTCTCCTTCCCAAAAAACACCTAAAACCCTACAAATTTCCGAAATTCGACCCCTTTTTCTTCCAATGGGGAGGTACATGCGCAAGGGAAAGGTCTCAGGCGAGGTGGCAATCATGGAGGTCTCTCTTCAGACACCTCTCGGTGTGCAAACGAGGTCTCGAACCTTAGCTTTGCAAAAGCAAAACCCCAAGTCGACCTCCACTTCTAACACCTCTCCTGTTGCATACCTGGAGCTGAGAAGTCGTCGACTGGAGAAGAACTTGCCTCTGGTAAAGGGCCGGGGAAATTCACTCGGCGAAGTAGGCCCGGCTTCGACCGAGAAGGGCTCGGCTGCCAATTCATGCTCTGTTGGGTCGTTCTCACCTAGAGAGAAAAGTGGAAGGTAAGATCAATACTTTTTCTTTCACGTATTTTATCTAATTAATTTGTACTAGGTTTTCATCATTTTAAGTTCTGGGGGCACCTTTATTTTTTCTTTTTGTTTTCTAGTTTTTTTACTCAGTACTCACAGAGTCACAGTTAATTCTTAATATATATTTTTGTTGGTTTTCTGATTTCTACCAAAGAGGGTGCAAAATGTTAATATTAATCTGTTATTATGTATAAATTAAAGGGTTCAAAATGTTAACAACTGTTATACTGTTGATAACAAATTAAAAATTACTATCTGATTAGCATTAATTGAACAAGTCTCTTGCGACTACCTCGTTTAGGTATGTCATATATTTAAAATGAATGAATCACAAACTTATGAAAAAAGCAACTCCAGGTACTTTTGCCCAAAAATTGTAAGTTTCATATTCTTGCACCAAAAAAGGGAAAATCTTCCATAATGCCCTGTAGATTCCATTTAATTACATTCTGACATTTTCTACTTTTTTCAAGCTTTCCGTATGGTTGATTCAGTGTGCAAGTTTGTAACTATTGGCTTTTCAGTCTAATTTTTTAGTCATAGGTGCAGAGTAGTAACTTAATAAAGAGAAAGTGATTCTCATAAAGATAAAAGTTGTGTTGTAAACTCGTTATACTTCCAATGCTAAAAAAATACTGGGCCGTTTGGATCGCTTAGGAATTTGGGGAATTTGGGAAAGTTCCAATTCCTAAGAATAAATTTATTGGGAAGTGTGTAATTTTGTGAAGAGTTTGAATTGTTTATAATAAATTTATGGTAGTAAGATGAAATTCTCCAAAATCTCATGGGGATCCAAACGGCCCCACTGATCAGAAACCAGTTTCTCTCATAGAAAGGCGGTCTCTCAACTTTGAAAAGGTTCTGGTTGTAGTGACTTTCATCTAAGTTATATCCTGATATTATTCTATCCTAAAATATCCTGCCATTATTCTCTCTAGTGGGGTCAAGAAGCGGCGATTTCAATTAGTTTATTTGGTGGGACTGCCCTTGCTACAGGGTTTCTGAACTAATTTGCTTGTTGGGTCTTTTATAAGAAGATGTTTCTACCAAAAAAGTTTAAAAGTAAAGCTAAATGCTTTGATTCATGGTACAAGCGAACTGCTTTTCCTCAGTATCATGCTTTTCCCATTAAACAAGTAGTAAGAAAAGAGGCCACTCATTCCATGTTGTAATTTTGGTGGTTTTGTCATGCAACTTGCATGTTTTCCCAAAGATTATTGGTTACTGCTACTTGTTTCTACTTTAGCATCTGAGGTCTATTTAATATTATTATTTGAGGATAAATGGCATTTCTTCAGAATAAAAGAATATGGAAGGGAACAAAGTTCTACCTTCTCACAAGACAAGTACATGAAGTTTTTTGGGATTTACCAGGTTGTTAGTAAAGTTCTTGTGTGATGTTGCATACCCATTATTTGAACAAGCATGCTTCTCTTTCTAGTGAATTGAGTCCTTTTTATATTAGGGAAATAGATAATGGAAATAATTTGTTTCCTAAACAATAAAACAGCAATATACCAGTATCTGCTTCTAAAATGGAGGGAAGCATCAAAATGACCGGCAATAAATGTATAAACACATAAATCATGCTGTATCATTACACAAGATCGTCCATTATCTGGGGCCATTTGGATCGCTTAGGAATAGAAGAAATTTCCTATTCCTAGGCATAAAGTATTAGGAAGTGTGTAATTTTATGAAGAGTTTGAATTGTTTATAATAAATTTATGCTTAGAAATAGGAAATTTCTCAAATTCCCACTTGATCCAAACAGAGCCATAGAGACGACATATTTAGGAAAAGTAGCTGATATGCCAAGCGTTAGTGACAAAAAATAATTTTTTTTTTTTTTAAACTTTTGCTGCAGAAATACGAGAGAGAGCACACCATGCAGCTGGATCAGAGATGGGGAATCCTTTGGGACACCCTGCAGTTCAACTATCCACTCTCAGACTGGCTTCAGAGCGGAGAGCTCTTGGCATGGAGTCGACGTGCCTTCTCGCGAGGTGGAAGAGTTTTTTGCAAGAGTTGAGCAATGTCAATACCAATCTTTTATGGACAAGTATGAACTTCTTTTCTCCAAATCGATTTAGTAATTAAACATAATTATTGTCTTTTTCCTGTTTGCTGTTTAACCACACTCTTTGTTGAGATATGGGTTCTGCTGGCTAACATCTACACATAACTTATCCACTGAATTTTTTTTTTCCTGTAGGTACAACTTTGATCCAGTAAACGAAGTCCCACTTCAAGGCCGTTATGAGTGGGTGAAGGTGGACTCTTGAATATTTGCATTTAATAAAAATACAGGGCTTGAACTGTGTAATAAAGTCTAAGCCTTTTATCCCAAACAAGTTGGGGTAGACTAGAAATGACACCCCGACCCTGGTCATTTCTTGTATATATGGTTGAGTTTTTTACGCTGGCTCGCCAAGCCTATCGCAAGCATGCGGACTTGAACCCTGGACCTCTTAGAAGAGAGCCAAGAGAGCCAAGGGCTTGAACTGTGTAATGTACAAAAAAATGTTGGAAAGACTAGAAGTCCTCAATTTTTATTCAGTACAGTAACTAGTCTAGTTTATCTAACCTCTGTCAACTAATCAGTAGAAAGTCTTAGTATTGTGTTGCCAATCAGCTTCTAGTCTTTCCTTCAATTTTAATGAAAGTGCAGTATTGTTTCAGAGAAGGTGTTGTTTTTCTTCTCAGTTCCTTGTCTCTGCTTTCTTGGCATGGTATCTCTGTCTGTGCTTATCCTTTGTTACAGGATAACAGGATTGGAATAGTGTTTTGTTTTACAGTGCTTGGAAAGAAATTTATTTATTTTTTAAATAATCGGAAAGAAATTTATTTATTCTTAAAAATAAGAAGTTTATTTCAATATTTTGGAAACAACCATACACATTACAAATAATTCGAAATAAATTTTTTTTAAAAAAAAGTGCAATTGATGGGACATACTGCTGCACCTGAAATTTTTTTTTTTTTTTTTTTTTGATCACTGCCCGTAGGCACCCACACCCCAAGCACACACACTTTCCAGCCACACTCCAACAGTGGGCCTCGAACCCCAGCTCTTCCCGTAGGAAGAGAGATGCATTACCAGCTGGACTAACCAGCGGTTGCGCTGCACCTGAATTCATTGCTTTGTCTCTAGTCTACATACAAAACAGAACTGACAAGTGGGAGCCACAAATTGGAGGGTTTAATATGACCATTTTGTGGTGTCTCATCTCTCTAGGCTCTGTTTGTCTGAGCGCCATTATTACGCACCGAGAGATTTTGACCGTTCCCTCGTGTCGGTGGGATTCCCCTTTCGCAGCCTTTCATTGGTCGTGACTCGTGGGGGTTTTGTTTCGCCGCTATCGTTTTGTTTTTCACTTTTTAATCTTTTTACTGTGGCAGTGTGGCCTGGGATTCTGAGGTTCCCTTCCAAAGTTTCTTTCTTCTCTTCCTTTAATCCTTTTTTAACGGGAGCTATTACTTTCCTTCCTCTCTGGGTTTATTCCTTGTGGACTTTTTGGGACTGGTCCCTGCATTTAATGTTAAAGGGTGCTAGCTGTGTTACATTGGCATCTCCATCCTCGTTAATTTTGAAATTTGAACTTACATCTTTAAATATAGAGAAAATTAGACCGATGTCACTCTAAAATTGTAAAATTAGAAAAATGTCATCACAAACTAAACTCTTTGAAAAATATCATCCTAAACTTAATATTTTCACCTATTTGCCACATTTATACCATTGTTGCAATTTAACTTGCCGATTCTGAGACAAATGTCATCACCAACAGAAATGTGGTTGGAAACTAGAAAGTTGCAAACCGGTGAGAGCTGTGTTATATTGGCATCTCCATCCTCGTTAATTTTGAAATTTGAACTTACATCTTTAAATATATTATCTATGCTTTATTGCGATGAAATAATAACAACAAGAATAAGAGTAAGCTATTTCATGTTTGGTAATCTTTAGAATAGTTTGTTTTTGGACAAAATTAATCTTGTTTTTGTTCCAACAAAATTATAAAACAAGAACAAGAATAAGAACAAGGCTTTTTTTCGGAGATGATATCCTTTGCGGGAATTACAGAAAGAAATTCTATGTCGTATGTCGTATCTGTCCAATTAATAATGAATGTCATGGATCCATACAGTCCATAAATTTTAACCATCGAGATTATACATAGAGTAATTCTTTGCAGAGGATACTAGTCTGGGGATGCGGACAATATCCATAACCAGGTCCATATTATTAATTTTTCACAAAAAAAAATGTGAACATTGTGATCTATACAAAATAGTTCAGTGCAAATCTGACCGTGTATTTTAAATATTAACAGTTTATTATTCATGGAGGTGAGTTTGGATTGCTTGAGAACTAAATTAGAATTGGTTATTCAGAAAAAAAAATCATTTATAAACGGTTGAAAATAATAATTTTAGAGTGTTATTTTTCAAGTGGATCAAAATTCGAAGTGAACTTATTCTGAACCATTTTAAAATAATATATTTTATTTAAATAATTATTTCTAATTTTAATCTTAGGTATCAAAATGCGCCCATTAGTTTAGGATTTAGCCTCTTGTGAGTCTATGAAGCTAGAAGTGTTGGTGCGTATCCCCAATTACGCGACAGAAGTAGTGGATAGGCATGTAGCCGTACAATTTTGTGGGCTGAGTTTTGATAAGGGATAAAATATGAAAATCTGAACGCACCACTAAGGCCCACTATTTCTATAATAAAATGGATGAATATGCACTTGTCCGATTTAAGTGTCGTTTATTTCTATAATAAAATCATAAAAACACAAAGCTCACCGCGAAAAGAGTTATTTAATATTACTAACTACAGGATTCCTATGCTTTAGAAAGGCTAGTAAAATGTTTTTCCTTCTTTTTTTAATAGTAGACTAGTAGTGTTTTTCCTTGCACATTGGTATTGTAGATATTTGAAATTTTTTTGTAGTTCATTTTGCTGATAGTATTTGGTTTTATTACGTAATAGTTTGGTCGGCTAGATTGTTAGAAATTTGTTTTATTTGGTCCATAATCTTTTGAAACGATGAAGAATATACTTCGGGTATTGAAGATGGAAAAAGCTTGTTTCTATATATACTATGGGTATGAAGGGAAATTGGCGGTCCATTTGCATTGTTGCTTTTGAGGGAAATTAGGTGAACCGGTTGCTATTGATTGTGGTTTTTAATTTTTGTTAGAGGGAGTAGGTACTTTGCATCTTGCGTATTGAGCAATTTTAATGTGTAATAAATTTGTAAGACTAATATAAGCTTGATTGGTACAATCTGGATGTATGTATATCCAAAACAAAATTGTCATTTGAACATCTGATTTTTTTTTTTCCTTGTTCAATCTTAAATGTTAACGAGCTCAAGTAAGCCCGTTTGATTCTGTTTTTTATTTAAGTGTTAAATGTTCGTTTTTGGTTTAAAAGCAAACTAGCTTGAATCAAACAAACCAGTTCGAGTCACTAACAAATCAAACTTAAAACAAATTTATAAGTTCGAAAATACATGTTGATTTATAATAGGCTTATCAATGAAATTAGAAAACAATTTCAAATTGCATGTGACCTAGTAACTCAGTAGTAAGAGCACTAAACTGATATTAAAGCAATAAAGAGTCCAAATCCCATTTGCATTTTTAATTTCAAAATAAAGTTGAATAACAAAGATCTCCTTTTTTCTTAGGCTGTGTTTGGATGGTGTGGGAAGAAGAGGAACAAGGGAAGAAGTGGGAAGAAGTATTGGGAAGTGTGTAACTTTGTGAAGAATTTGAATTGTTTATAATAAATTTATTTCCTTATTTTCTTATTTTCTTATTCTCTTATTCCCACATCTCATCCAAACACAATCTTAAAAAAGAAACAATTTCAAATTAAAATAATCCGTTTGAGAATTCCTAGGATATACGTAGTTACTTTTTTTCTACTGGCACCGTTTGGATGCGTTGAGAAGAAGGTAGGAAGAAGAAAGAAAAGAAAAAATTTATTATAAACAATTCAAACTCTTCACAAAATTATACACTTCCCAATACTTCTTCCCACTTCTTCCCACTTCTTCCCTTCTTCCTTTCTTCCCACACCTATCCAAACGGAGCCACTGTTAATTCATGACAAATCGAGTGTCAAACTTCCAACATTATTTTTACATTAAATATCTATAAAATATTTTCAACCGCATTTGGAACATACGACTTTCGCTCAAAATAAATTGTCAGTTTTGTTGTTAGATGAAGAGTCGGTTCTAAAATGTAACCACTCAAAATTGTGCGGATCATGTGTAGAAGCGACATGGACTAATGGACGTCAACATTTCAGTGAAGAAATACTAGTTTTGTAATTTTTCTTCTCCCAAATATGTGTTCTCCCAAATATGTGTGCGTAATATTATAGTTTATTTAAAGCAAATTAGTGCAAGAAGTGTATATTATCGGGACACCATTTTGTATTGAATTTTGTTGTCATATATGGCTTCTGATCAGTATTTTTTTTTTTAGAAATTGGAAGTATAACGAGTTCAAAAAACTTCTATAAGGATCGGTTTTTTTTTTTTATGGCTGTGTTTGGATGGGAGTGAGAATACGAAAAAAAAAGGTGGAAATAAATTTATTATTAAACAATCCAAACTCTTCACAAAGTTACACACTTCCCAATACTTCTTTTCTTATTCCTCTTGCTTGCGTTTGGATGAGAGAAGAAAATGAAGAAAGAAGAAAAAAAATTATAAACAATCCAAACTCTTCACAAAGTTACACACTTCCCAATACTTCTTTCCACTTTTTCTCTTCTTTCCTTCTTCCCACACCTATCCAAACGGAGCCCTTATTCTCACACCATCCAAACGGAGCCACACGTTACTATACTCTGCACCTATAACAAAAAAAATAGACTGAAAAGCCGATAGTTACAAACTTGCACATTGAAATTTGAATCAACCTGACAGAAAGTTTGAAAAATTATAAAATCTCAGAATGTAATTAAATGTGATCTACAGGTCATTTATGGAAGATTTTTTCTTTTTTGGTGCAAGACTATGAAACTTACAATTTTTTGGAACAGTACCTGGAATAATGGAGTTGCTTTTTTCATAAGTTTGTGATTCATTCTTTAAAAAAAAAAAATTGTGATTCATTTCTTTTCATAAGTTTGTGCAAGAGACTTGTTCGAGGCTAATCAAATGATAAATAGTAACTTTGGATTTATTATCGGTTTTTTTTATCTTGAATTTTATTGTTATATAATAATTTTTTCCCCGATAATCGAGGCAATAATTCCTACTACTTATAAAAACACGTACCAAAGGACTAAACTAATTAGACAAAAGGTGTAAATTATTATTTACTCTATGCAATCGTAATCAACGGTTGTTTAAGCTAATGACTGGATGTTAGCGATGAATATAAATTTACAAACTCTTCACTTCTAATTAAAATAAATTTTTAGTTCGATTAGTTATGCACTAATCAAAATAGAAAGAAATTTATTACTGGAATGATTGTGCATTGTGTTTGAAAATAAATATGAAAAATTATAAAAACCTTCACTAAAATATAATTATTTTTCATTTTGAAAATATAATACATATGTACAATTTTTTGATATGTAATTTATCCAATAGGTACGTCTGCCAGTATGTTCTCAAAAATCAACATTTTGAGAAATATAGAGGATGGTGCAAAGATTTCATGTTTTTTGTCATCGGGTTGATAAAGATCATTTCTAAGATTCAGCATTCTCATCATCACTAAATAGTTAAGAAGACAATTTCTTTTTTGTCTCTCATTCCATCATCCTTTAGTAGTTATGAAGGTATATATTTTTTTTGTCTCTCGTCCTATCATCTATTGGCCAGCGCTCTATCCTTCATATTTGTTTCACTCTCTCTCTTTTCCATGACATGCATTTCTTTTTTGTCATTAACCCTGCCCCACTCCTCCCTCCTAATTGTTCTAGTTCTGAAAACTAATTGTTCTAATTAAATACGCAATTATTTTAATTAAATAAGTAATTGTCCTGATTAATATGTGTTGTAACTGATCATTTAAAATGAATGCCATCGTGCCACACGAGTGATTCATGCACAATTAAAAATGTTCATCGTATCACACAATGGGCTACACCATTGTTAGTTGCAAAATAACATTTAAAAAAATAATAGAGGAACGAACGAGATCAGATAACAAAAGAATACTTTTTTGAGGATTACAAGTTTTTTTCTGGATACAAGAAGAACCGGACGGACAATAGAGCATTCTAAGTTTCTAACACCTGGCCTGGCCCCACCGACCCAGACGGTAAACACGAACCCTTCAATTTATTCTCTGCTACAATTATAAAATTATTTTTCTCTAATCTCGTTGAATTAATTAATTCGATATGATGAGAGGGGCTAGCCGGAAAAAAAAGTTAATAATACTAAGTTTCTTTGTTATATTCAAAGCAATGAATAACCACGTTGAAAACAAAGATCGTGGGACCGGATAGTATATCATTTTTCTTTTACCAACAGTTTTGGCATGTAGTTAAGGATGATATTATGACACTGTTTCGAGATTTTTTTTATCACAAATTAAACATTTCCAAACTGAATAGGGCTATGATATGCTTAATTCTCAAGAAATTGAATGCTGATGAGATTTAAACAGTATATGCCTATATCCTTGATTAATTGCAGCTATAAACTAGTGACCAAAGTGCTAACTAATAGGTTGGAACCTATAGTTAACAAAATTTTAGATCAAACTCAAGCTGCTTTTTGTAAAGGGAGATATATTTTGGATAATGTCGTTTGTACCTTTGAAATAGTGCATGATACTAAGATAGGACTTAGAGAGGGTATGATCTTTAAAATTGATATGGAAAAAGCATATGATAGAGTCAATTGGAGTTTTCTACTAAATATGTTGATTGATAGGGGCTTTCCTTATAGATGGGTTAAATGGATACAATCCTTATTAGAGGGGGGGGGGGTACACTTGTATTAATATCAACGGTACTTTAAGTCCGTATTTTGAAGTCAAAAGAGGACTTAAACAAGGTGATCCCTTGTCACCCATCCTTTTCAACTTAGTGGCTGACACATTGAATTATTTGTTCAAAAAAGCAAGAGGTGCAGGTTTGATAACTGGTCTAGGACTAGCTATTGATGAAGGACAGCGGATTATCAACCTTCATTATGCGGATGACACGATTGTTTTCTGCAAAGCTGAGCCTCAAATAGTTCAAGTGATGAAGTGGACTTTTATTGCTTTTGAAGCATTGTCAGGTATGAAGGTTAATTACAACAAATGTGAGGCTTTTCCTATTAATATAGAAGGAGTTAAAGCCCAACAGTTAGCGAATTTGTTTGGTTGCAAAATAGGTAAATGACCTATAATTTACTTGGGTATACCTATACATTGGAGAAAAACCAAAAAATCTGATTGGGATCCCATCGTGGAAAGATGTCATAAAAGACTCCAAGGATGGATTGGTAATTTGTTATCCTATGGAGGTAAACTGGTATTGATCAACAGCATACTCTCTGCCCTTCCCACATATATGATGTCCTTTCACTTGATGCCCATTAGTGTTAGGAAAAAATTAGATTAGATTAGAGCTAATTTTCTTTGGAATGCAGGGGCATCAAGAAAGATACATCTATATAATTGGGAAGGGGTTTGTAGACCTAAAATAAGAGGTGGCCTAGGTATTACCAATCTTAAAAACTTTAATACGGCCCTTTTGTGCAAGTGGGCTTGGAGATTGAAGGATCCCGCTTGTAAGGGCTGGTGGAAATCTATGGTTCAGTATAAGTACTCTAATACACACAATCAACAGAAATGGTCTCCTTTCTGGAAAGCCATCCAGAAAGTTATCCCTTGTGTGCATATTTTGAGAAATGTTAAGATTGAAAACGGCAAGAACTCCCTCTTTTGGGAAGATTGCTGGCATCAAGATATGGCTCTAAAAATATCTCATTCGTCACTTTATGAGATTTGTTCTGAAAAGCACATTACAGTAGAAAAAGCCTTGGCCAATAATTTTAGAAACATCACTTTTAAAAGGCAACTTTCTTTTGTACAACATAGGGACTTCTTATTTCTACTACAAGATTTATATGAGTATCTGCCTCTAGTTGATGATGAATATACAGTTATTTGGAAGGGAGGGGGACAAAACTTTTTTTCCACTAAAGAAATGTACATGTGGCTGGATGATAGAGGAGTGAATAGCACTTTCTTTAATAATATTTGTAAAATGAAAATTCCTCTTAAGATTCAAATTTTTCTATGGTTGTTCTGTAAAGATAGACTTCTAACCAGGTCCAATTTGAAAGATAAAGGTGTAATTGACAATGGACAGTGTGTTTACTGTCACTGTGATGAAACAAGGAATCACTTGTTCTTTGCTTGTGCAAGTATGCAACCAATTTAGAGGTGGCTTTGTCGAAATATGAATTTACCTCATCCTCTTACTTCTCTAAATCAATTACTGTCTATTATTGATCATTTACATGATGCAGCTAACCTCCCTTTTAGGTTATGTAGTGCGGCTATATTATGGACATGCTGGAAACAAAGAAACGAAATATGTTTCCAGAATACCAGTCTAGCTTCAACTAAAACTGTGTTAGCTCAAATTAAATCACTGCTGATTTATGGTTAGGGATGTGGTCAACTGAAGTGAAGAAGCAGGTGTTGGACATGATAGGAGAAGTAGGGTTGGTCAGACAGGCTGAAGAAGCCAGACCCAGGACATACAACTTGTGGGGTCCACTTGGACAAGAAGAGGATGACTTGCTACTAGAGGAACAAGAAGGCCAGCCGAGGGCTGAAGAGGGATGGATTACTTGCGCTGGATGATGCTTCTCTCCTCGCAAAATTTCAATCAGGCTAAAAGTGTGCTAGATTGATTTTGCAGTTCAATTTGTCTTTGTTGGTTGTTGATTTGTGTTGTAATAAGTGGAGACGTTCTGATCCTGGGTGGTGGTATGTTTGATGCCACTTAGTAGGATTCGTCTTGTCTTTAGTTACTTATCTCTTGGTTAGGATGCTTCTGGTGTGGAGTATTCAAAGTTGTTGCGGGGGTTGCAGGGTATAGAAAGCAACCCTTTTAGATACTTCTAATGGAGAAAGTGTTGTCTTTTGAGTAGTTAAGAGGGACTTTAATAAGCGATGGGAGATTCATTATAGAGAGAAACACTTGTGTCATTGGTAGCTAGTTCATGTCAGAGGGTGACATGGTATTTTGAGTCTTTGAAACTTTAGATTGTAATAAGTTTGTTTTTTAGTTAGTTCTTGGATGCTCTTCATTTTGAAGGGTGGTGGGCGCTCCCCACTAGTTTCCAAAAAAAAAAAAAAACAAAGATCGTTGTAGATAGTAATGTCTGTCCCTTTCTCTCCCAAATATCCAGCAGAGAGTCTCAAATTGTTGATTTGAAAGGAGAAATTTATCAACTAGAACAATTAACTTATCAACGGGTGCGTTTGGATCGTTGGAAGAAAGAAGAAGAAGAAGGAAGAAGAAGAAAAAAAATTATAAACAATCCAAACTCTTCACAAAGTTACATACTTTCCAATACTTCTTCCCACTTCTTCCCTTCTTCCCACACCTATCCAAACGGAGCCAACAAGAATAATTAATTTAACAACTAGAACGATTAGTTTCACAATTAAAATAATTATCTATTTAATTAGAACAATTAGTATTCAGAACTAGAATAATTACAAGGGAAAAACGAGACAGTTAATGACAGAAAAAAATAAAAATCATGTATTGTATATTGCATCGACCTGGAATAAGACACATAATGGACGATAGTCAACCAAAGAGAAAGGACTATCAGATAAGTTCTGATGTAGTGTTAAATTTTATTACTATCCTATAATTCTAGTTATTAAAAATATATTCTCCATACAATTCTTATTTTTTTTCGAGACAACATGTAAGGGTTTCGGTTATAGAATAGTTATTCTTATTTCAAATTTGAATATAAAGAACTTTCTTGAATTAGCATACGATGTGTAAAGTGCATAGCACTACCTCACGCATTACAATTACACTAGTAAATTGTCGCCTTCCGTGAGATTTCTGCAAGACATGTTTTTATGAGTAAATTTTCCCATCCAACAAAGAGGGGATGATGTTGATGGAGATGATTTTTCATTCCGTGGACTTTTTTTATTAATGAAGATGTGGCCAGAAAATAAAAATGAAACGAGGATGATGGGAATGATTTCTCATCTTCCGAACTTTTCTATTAACGAGAATGTTAAATAATTAATGAAAATCTGAAATGATGGAATGATGGTAAGTAATTCCTTTTTGCCATCGTTGCTTAATACAGCGGTGGAGAAAAGATATCCTGTATGCGGTCTCCATTATCACCTAGCTTAGCTATCAAACTTTCTCTTATATTGCGTAAGTTGTTCCCTATATTACTTCTTTATTTTTTTTAGATAGAAACTAGGTTGCGGCGTTCCCTATTACTTCTTTATATGTTTCCTCACAAATTTTTCTCTAATTAATCAAAAACTCAATGTTTGGCATTACATTCAATGCTAACAACACACATAAAATCCATGCGGTACATCACTCCTAAGCGTGTGTTTGACAGAAGTATGGAAATAAATAAAAATAAACACATTCAACAAAAAAAATAATAGTGCTAATTGGGCTGATCGAAATTCAGTGCGCCAGTTCTCGTGCAATTATGGGCTTAGCGTTGCAAAGACTAAGATCAGTCATTCGAGCGAAAAAATTAATACTAACTTTACTGTTCATATTAATTTTGATAATAACAGAAAAAAATCGAAATTTTAATACTAACGTTGCTGGATCGTCATCCCAGTTGACGAAAGCCCAATACCCTTGGATCGTCATCCCAGTTGACGACCCAAGTTTGGATCGTCATCCGAAATGACGATCCAACGATCCAACAAAAAACAACATAATTTAATAATATTCTGAATTTTTTTTTTGTTTGGATCGTCATCCCAAATGACGATCCAAACAAAAAAATTTCAGAAATTTTTTTAAATGTAAATTTTTCATTTTAGCCCCAAAAGTTTTTATTATTACAAAATATATAATTTATGATTAAAAATTAAATATAATTAAAACATCTACTATAAAAATATAAGTATATAATTAAATTATGCATGTTAAATACATAATATTGTATATATTTGTAATATTTATTTATACATATATATATAATGTAACATATATTTTATATATTAAATACATATTATTGTATATAATTAAAATATATGATACATATTATTATGTACATATATTTCTATGTATATTTAATTATACATTAAAAAAAATATATGAAAATATCTACATTTAATGTATAATTTTTTTTATTGGACTATTATGTAAAAATAATAATTTTAGGGTCATCGGCGAATAACTTCAACAAAAATATATTCAATTTTTTCGCCGATGACCCTAAAATTATTATTTTTACAATATAGTCCAAATAAAAAATTTTATACATTAAATGTAGATATTTATATGTATGTAAATGTATAAATGTATATATATTTATATGTAGATATTTATAGATATTTACAATACAATAAAAAAAATATGTAATGTATAAATGTATATATTTATATGTATGTAATGTATATATAAACATATTTTTAATTTTTAATATATTTTATATACATATATTTTTTTAATATACTTATACATAGAAATATATGGTCATCGTCACCATATATTTTTTAATGTATAATTTTTTAAAAAATTATATACATTAAAAATATATATAAAATATACAACAAAAAATTTTATTGGGCTATATTGTAAAAATAATAATTTTAGAGTCATCGGCGAAAGAATTGAATATAATTTTTGTTGAATTTATTCGCCGATGACACTAAAATTATTATTTTTACATAGTAGTCCAATAAAAAAATTTATTATACATTAAATGTAGATATTAATATATAATTTTTTTTAATGTATAAATAAATATACATTAGAAATATATGTACATAATAATATGTATCATATATTTTAATTATGTACAATAATATGTATTTAATATATAAAATATACGATACATTATATATATATATGTATGAATAAATATTTCAAACACATACAATATTATGTATTTAACATGCAATAATTTAATTATATACTTATATTTTTATAATAGTTGCTTTAATTATGTTTAATTTTTAATTATAAATTATATATTTTGTAATAATAAAAACTTTGGGGGCCAAAATGCAAAATTTGCATTAAAAAAAGATTCTGAAATTTTTTTGTTTGGATCGTCATTTGGGATGACGATCCAAACAAAAAAATTTCAGAATATTATTAAAATATGTGATTTTTTTGTTGGATCGTTGGATCGTAATTTCGGATGACGATCCAAACAAAAAATTTCAGAATATTATTAAAATATGTGATTTTTTTGTTGGATCGTTGGATCGTCATTTCGGATGACGATCCAAGGGTATTTGGTTTTCGTCAACTGGGATGACGATCCAGCAACGTTAATATTAAAATTTTGATTTTTTTTCTGTTATTATCAAAATTAATATGAACAGTAAAGTTAGTATTAATTTTTTCGGTTACAAGAACCATTCAACCTTAATTGGGCTCTTGTTGCGGCCTTTAATAGCATCCAGCTGCGCGTGACGCACGCGACCCGTGGTCAGATACTCAGATGAGGAAAAGACTATTCACAAATCACAATTTCACATTGCGACCAGTAGGAGGGAAAAATTGGGAATTCCCGCGCTATCGAAAATCCGCTTTACCGGGTTCCAATCTCGAATTCGTAACCAGCTTACCATTAACTGGCGCCATCAATAGTTTCATTGAATCATCCAAAATTTTCGTTTATTATCCCGCTTCATCCCGCCACATTTCATTTTGCAATAAAGCTGTCCGAACAAGCATCATTTCGGAGAGAGAGAGGAAAGAAACAAGGATTTGCGAGAGAGAGAGAGAGAGAGAACGGGAGAGATGGAGAATCTGAGAAGGTCGCTGAATCCATTGGTGCTCAATCTACAGAAAATGGAGCTTGAGCTCACTTGCCCCATGTGGTAGCTTTCTAGTTTCTCTTCCTTGGCTACTGGTTTCTGAGCTCTAATTTCTTATTATTATTAAGACCAGAAGTAATTCATATCTAGAGCAATTTCTGAAAAGTTGGTCTGAAACTGATTCAATCTGTGATCTGAAAATTATTTAGAAATAGTTCATGGCTAGTTTTGCTTTGACCTTGGTCTACCTACTCTATAGCAAAATTTGTGTACCTTTCTGAGTCTGCATTTTGCTGGAATTAATTCAAATTAATGGCTTAAAATATTTTAGGGCACTGCATTGCGCATGAAGTGTTTGATGATATGTCTACTTAGATTTGTGTTTATATGCCTGTGCATAAGCTGACCTGTCTTGTTTAGTGCCGATCGGCACAAGACGACTTGAGCTAGTCAAATTTTTGCTGGACTGGTTATGTTTTGTAGTTTCTGTTAATAAAGCTGCTTGAAAGTAATATTATTGAAAAAATGGTTTTTCTTACATTTTTAGCACTAACAACTCAGTTCTCCTGCTAATTGTATGAACAAACATTTTTCTTACAGTTTAAAGCTACTGATTCTCCCAACTTTCTTGCCGTGCAATCATGTATCATGCAGGTAATCTTTCTAAACTGAAATAAAATCACCTGGTTATCTATTATCTCTTGTTACAAACTTTCCTGTAATTTAGATTCTACCTTCAAATTTTAACTGCAGTCGCTGTGCTAAGAGTTCAAATAATGGCTATGGCTGTCCGCTTTGTAAAGTACCCTTCCGATATCAAGGTAACTCTATCTACATAAATAGTGTTGATTCTGTTTGGCCAACACTACTTAAGAAAAAAAAAGAGTCGCAGTTTACAAACTATTCGACAATTTCTGCAGATCTTAAACCGGCCACGCAGATTGAGGCGGTGGTGAACATATACAGGAGTCTTAATTCTACTGTCAGCAGTATTCTCATGCCAACAGAGCCACAAGTGGACATATCTGGTACATAAACAAATATAATAAAGCAATTGAACAACATCTGTTTGCTTTTCTTATATTTAAATTATAAATTCAGATGCAAAGGCACCTTCTGGAGGAAGTGGGAGCCCAGACTCATCTGGAAAGGAAAACAAGATGGATAATTTTGAATGCGAGCAGCAGCGAGTATATAGCATAATTGGGTCAAAATCAGGGTTTCCAAATACATGTGGCAATGCGATCAGATCAAATTTTGATAAATCCAACCTTAACATTAAGGCGTGCCAAAAAGGAAATTGTAATGCTGATATAGCTACAGTTTTTGAGCAGAAGGGGCTGTGTAGACCACCATCGTTCGATGACCCAGGGAACATGGATAGTGACAGCTACGATGTGCATAGCACACCTGTAAGTATTATTTAAATAGTGAATTATTATCAAGGAAATGTTTTGATCAAAGGTGGGAATGGAATTTCTTATTATTTGAAGCATCTTTTATTTGAGGAAATCTCTCTCATAAGATTAATCCTGATAAGCATAGGGTAAAAAATACGGGAATGTCTGTGTTGTTAATAGAAGGATATCTTGATTGTTGGTACTGCACATAAGTACTTAATACTAAAACCCTTTACTGGTCCCATGGTGCCAAAAAGAAGCGACAGTTCCAAAATGTAAAGCTTGTATTGATGGGTAAATTTCTGTTGAGAGTGTCCATCAATAATATTATGTCCTAAAACTGCTTTTTGTTTTGTTGTTGAGTGGCTTGTCTTATTGTTCAGCTCTTTTAATCACTTAGGTACCCAAAGGATCAACAAAAAGAGATGCAAAAACTGGACCAGTCCAAAATGGAGATGATAGTCTCAGAGAGTCAAAGAAACTGAAGATCACAGGGATTCCCAAGGATGAAATAAGTACTTGTTTGGTTCTATAATATATTTTGACTTTATTAAATCAGAAAATTTATTTCAGCTATGTTAGTTACATTTCATCTTGATTTATGATTTAGATAAATTGAAGCCCTGCGATCAAGTCAACACAAGTAGTATTGCAGAGTGTGGATTTTGCCATTCATTCAAGTCTTGTGAGGTATAATATTCCATTATGATGCTTTTCCTGTCACTTGGATTATTTGTGAAAAAATAGAAAATAACACTTGTATGATTTACTAGGCTACTGGTCCAATATTTCATTATCTTGATGGAGCTCCAGTAAGTGATAACAGAGCCTTGCTTCCAAGAACCCTCCATGCACATGAAAAATGCATCGAATGGTATGCTATCTTAAGCTAAAAAAAAAGAAATTCAAATTCTAGCTATCGCAAAAATTAGTAATGCAAAAATTGTCTATTAACAGGGCGCCTCAAGCATATTTTGAGGGCGATAATGCAATGAATGTCGAGCCAGAAATGACGCGAGCTTCCAAAATCAAATGCATTAAATGTGGGTTGAAAGGTGCTGCACTTGGCTGCTACTCCAAGAGTTGTAGAAGGAGCTATCATTTTCTTTGTGCCCATGAGACATCTGGCTGCCGCTGGGACATGGTATAGTACATTTTATTTTTGTTGTATTGATGGAATCTAGTTTCTGAATTTCTTAAGCTGATGCGATCTGTTCTTTTTATAAGGAAAACTTTCTTCTACTGTGCCCCTTTCATTCCTCTAAGAAATTGCCATGTGATAGATCCAAGTCTAAAAGCAAAAAGGCAAAGCGTGATGTGTATGTTTCTTGCAACCCAAAGTACTGAAGCTGTACCATTTAATTCATAATTTAGTGATAACATTCTAATATTAACAGATCCCCCAGTTATCCAAATGGCGACTCAACATCTCCTCTGAATCTGATGAATCAAAGAGATGAGCGCTGGATAACCTCACATGCTTTGACTAGAGATTGGTTGTTATGTGGGTCTTCTCTTTCTGACCCAGAAAAGGTAATTTATATTGTAATTGCATTTCAGCCTCAGTTCATATTATTTAGATTAGCTTTTGAGCATGAGATAAAGGGTCTAGGCCTTCAAAACTTTTGGTGTCATGCACTGGGTTTCAAACCTCATTATTCAGATTAGATAAGTTGGGGTCTTGTCTCTACAGGAAATATTGGAGGAGTTTGGTAATATAACTGGTGTGGAGGTGACGAACAACTGGAAATCAAATGTGACACATGTAATATCTGCTACTGACGAGCAGGGTGGGTGTGGCAGATCACTCAAGGTGCTCATGGCAATTTTGGGTGGCAAGTGGATTGTCAATGTGAATTGTGAGTACTATTTCCTAGTGCCTATTGGAATGGTTGTATGATTTTATTTTTGACACAATATATTATATATTGAAGGGCTGAAGGCTTGTGTCGAGGCTGGGCATCCTGTTCCTGAAGAGCATTTTGAGATCAGCCATGATGTCTATGGAGCCTTTGATGGTCCTAAAACTGGTCGACTTAGAGCCATGCGAAAGGTTTCTCTCAACTCTCTCTCTCAGCCAGACTAAAAGAAAATAAAAATAAAAATGTAGTCTGATCGTCACAAATTAAAGAGCAACAAAATAACAAATTTGTAGCTAAAAGGAAAATGTTTTTCCATAACACAAGTTGCTAATTAATTTCGAAAACATAGATTGCGGAAGCTAATTATTTGTTCCGAGTAGAAAATATTAGAGGCCATCTGATCTGATTCATTTCCAATAGTGTGAGATGATCGTCAAGTGGATTACTTGTTCATTTCTTTTGGAAAGAGTTAATGTCATGCATACCCTTGAATATAGAATATCACGTGGCATGTAATTAAAAAAGAGCAATATCTTCCTTAATGCAACAATTACCATATTTGCCATAAACAATGAAAATACTATCCTTAATACCTCTCTAACTTTACCAGTATGCTTGGATATGCTGGATCTACCCCTCAGATGATCTTGATTTTGATACACAGAGGAAGTAATTAGGATATATAAGGTCTTGAAAGAAATAAAGTGTCACACAGCTAGCCTGTGTAACATTCTGTGTTTTCATGTCATGTCAAATAAATATTAATTTTATTTCAACTTTGTAACAGGCACCAAAGCTGTTTGCAGAATTGTCTTTCTATTTCAGTGGACGCTTCCTACCATACTACAAAGGCTATCTTGAAGACCTGATTGTACTTGCTGGTGGTGCCATCATTGATAAAGCCGACATCTCAAGTTCATCCTTTGTCATCTATAGCACCGAGCCCCCTCAGGGAAGCAACCCAGAAGGCCTGAACGAGGCAATTAATAAGAGAAAGGTTGAGGCTGAAGAATTAGCAACTGCCACAGGTTCAAGAGCTGTACCCCATACTTGGCTTCTTGATTCAATTGCGGCTTGCAGTGTGCAACAGGCTGCTTGAGTGTTCATTTTATTTCAATTTTTTATCCTGTTTTAAATTATTAATAATTTACTAGTACAATTTTCTGCTGGTGTGATTATAATATTAATATAGTTTAGTTCATTGTGCTGAATATCTTCTGATATGTTTTATTTGCTGTGGTATTTCTGGCAAGATGTGCCACTATCCAATGGCACAAAAAGAACGTGCAGCAAAGTCCAAACTCATTGTTCATGCCTACGCTCCATTTGTTGCTGAGAATTTCTTGAGAGGTTGCATGTTTGTTCTATCCTTTGGTTCTTTGCTTGTTTGTTAAATCTAACCTCTTCTTTGTTTTGTGAACGAAGAGATTTTTATTGACGCTTCAGGTACACGGAAGGAAGTATTATTACTTTATTAGTAATAATTATTAAATTAGTCTACAGTTTAGACTGAAATAAGTGTGAACGAATCTTACATTGACTAGCTTTCCTTTGTCAGTAAATCGGTCGAGTTACCAATTTGGTGTCCTTCAATGGGTGCCACAAGCTGGAGAGAGACGGGTTGAAATTGAATAGTCAACTGTGAATGATCCTCCTCTCTCGATTGGGCAACTTTGCTTAATCGGAACCACCTAAACTTGATTTCACCTCCCCAAATTTCCCTTGTTAGAAGGTTCTTTTTCCTTTGTCAGTACTAAGATCGGTGATCTCTTTCATATTTTTTTACTTTTTATATCAATGCAGCGGAAGTTTGCTGTATTTCTAGCTCTAGCTCCAAAAAAGGCTGGCCATGTCAGCAACAGATTGGTGGTTTGCAAGGGACAAATCGCAGTTTAGTAACCAATTATTGGAAATAGGCATATTGGTGACCTAAAGAAAATTTACCCTATTTTAAAATCTAAACTTAGCCTTTTTTTTGTTGATGACAGAAACGGCACTTCAGAATCAATCTGATTACATCGAGAAGTTAGGCTGCAGTGCTCTTATGTGCGAGTTCATAGCACAAAACAATTATCTCTGTTAAATATATTTGCAAAACATAGTCCTATGGTATTTTAATCTGGTAAAATTTGTTCCTTTGAATATTGGCTGGCAATAGACTGATACAACTTTTACTTATCATTTATCAAATTAAACTTTATGGAAACATTATATCTTTTTTTTTTTTTTTTGTATAAGTAGGTGGAATCTTATGGAACTTCAGTTTCCATATGTGCTTGTATACTTTAATGAGGATCAATATTTGAAACCGTGATGGCATGCATGTGAAGAGCCAATTAATTGGAGAGATCCCTTTGATGTAACTACCTTAAATACATTTGCACCTTTCTTGTCCTTTAATTACTTCCTTTCATTTTATTGGTTGGATGAGCCCATGTCTTTTCCTGAAAAACAGTAATATTACTTATTAAAGAAATATTGTTTGTCGTTTCGGTTGAAGAAATTGATGGTATCTATATCGAAACTTGAAATAGTCCTTTCCCTGATGCAAAAGTAATGACTTCTATAGTTCTATGGAAATCCTAGTTACGATCTTTACATCCAAAGGTATATTTTTGTCACAGATTTAAGTATCTTTATGTTTAGTTGTTGAAGTTGGTGTCTTGATGGGTAAATTTTCCATTTAGTGCATCATGTAAGAGTCTGACTCTGATGTCTTCTACTGAATTTTTGGATCCCATGCATTAAAGATGGGTTAACTACCTGGCTTTTAATTATCAGTAACCTAGGCAAGTTGAAGTACTTCAAGGCTACATGCCCTACAGGTACTGATGTCTCATGCTGATTGTGGCTGTGCCTTTAGTGAGAATGTTGTGGACAGTTTATTTCTTTTATATAGTCGTCAGGATACAAGTTGTATGAAGCAAATATGTGGGAACCTAAATTAGCTTTACAGTTTTTTTTTTGAAGGCTAATCAGCTTTACAGTTACACTATATAACAAGTCTATTCCACTAAAATTTTTCTTGTTTAGTTGTTTACTCTGTTACCATGAAGCTTTACATGAAAGTTACTTTTCTTTTTAGGTAATTTAAGGTACTTAAGTGCATGCAGCTCTCCTATGGGTGCTTCTTAGGGAATGAAGAGATGTCTGATCAGTGATTAGAAGGACAACATTTGATTGTCTTCTGAAACGTACAACATCAATGCTCTCCTTCTGATCAAATCCATTTGATACAGGATTACTTTTAAATTTTAATTCTTCCCAGAGACTCAGAGAGACTGGTAAGCGATTTAACCAGTACCAGACCAAGCCGAAGAACCGAGCAAACTATTACCGGCTGATGAAAGATTTCAACAAATTGTTGGAAAATAAGATTATTAACATAAATGAAAAATGATACCGGCTGTATCCACAAAATATGGTTGTGTAACCTTAGAAATTGCTAGAAAACGATACTGCAACATTTTGCTAGCCTCGACTGGTTGCATCCTAAGTCCTAACAGTATGGTAAACTGGTGGATGATCTGCAAAGTGTTCATACCAGATTCTGAATTACTCTTTTTCAACTAGAATTTGTAGGGTTCGATTTGTAGTATTGTAATTTACGCATTAGCAATTTAGAATTTAACTTGTCATCATAAAAATAATACCCCGTTAACTATTATGCTTAAGCGCTAATGTACCCCTTTATCACCTTGCGTCAAATTAATGGAAACAATTTAAGTTATCTTTGGTTTCTTTTCCTTGGTTTTAATAACCTTGTGCTTCCTTCCATTATAGCTAAGTTTAAGTTCTATGTCATTCTAGGTTTGACAATTTGCAAACAAAGTCATAATTTCTTAAAGCACGTTCTAATTTGTTTTCATATGCATATTGTGTCTAACTAGGGAGAATGTTTAATAAAACCCACAATTTTTCCTTAAAGTACTTTCTAATACGTCAGGTTGCTGTTTTTGATTTATCAAAAAAAAGGTTGCTGTTTTTGCACGCAAGTGTGCAGTATAGGATTATTCTAATAGAAGTAAGATATTTACGTCAATGTTTTCTATATAAAGATTAAGAGAAGAAGTCCAGGTGTCTTCGTCGTGCATCCATCCTTCTTAATGACAAAAATTTTTAAATCTAAAGAACAAAATAAATTTCAATAATATCATAATATAATTATACGAATTCACTTTGTTTTATTGCAAAACAAGGACTTCACAAAATTGACAATTAGAAATTGCCTACATAAGTATATTATACGCATTATAACCATGCACTTTTTTTTTCATGTTCATTATTTTATATTTTTATTAAAGCATAACAATGTAATTCTAAATAAAATTTTGCTCACACATTTGAGATCGCAATTAATTACTATTTTCTTAAGATGGAAGCATAAAATGCATAATACAGGGAAGAGATATTTACTTGAGAAGGAATGTCCATATATTTCACTTATTTTTCCTTTAATTTTCTATTTTAATTTTATTTATAGGAAAAAGCTTATAAAACTTGGGCAACTATGCCTAATTTTAACAATAAAGTTGGGCAACTATGGAAGCATAATTAATGCATGCGTGAAAAATAGAAAGTATTTAAACCCTCAATTTCAACTGTCCTCAAACAACATTAACTGTTTGCGAAGTAGAAAGTAAAACGCATTTGCATGATGACATATCAAAGAACAGCTAGAAAGGGTGGCCTTTCTCAATTCTTTTCTGGGTTTCTCTGTGCACACGATTTTCCTGCCTCCTGTGTGGGATGCAATCATGCAATGCAATTCGCGTGTGCTGCTACTTACTGGTTCTATGTACGAGTTCATCATGTTCTACTAAACTGAAGTGGCTAGTACTTGTACAGTTAAATGTAAATTTAAAAGTTTTAAATGCACTTAATTAGTAGGTCCAAATCAATACATTCATTTCTTCATTTAAATCGTTTAGTAATTTGGATAATACGAATTTCCTGTGTGCCAGCAACATTTTAATTAGCTTTATTAATTTTATTTTTTTAGGCAATTGCTATATTTTAACATGTATGGAATCCATAGCTGCACAGTCACCCACATATTATCATAGGCTCCGTTTGGATAGGTGTGGGAAGAAGGAAAAAAATAGGAAGAAGTATTGGAAAGTGTGTAACTTTGTGAAGAGTTTGGATTGTTTATAATTTTTTTTTCTTCTTTCTTCTTCTTCTTCTTTCTTCCAACGATCCAAACGCACCCATATATAGGAAGTATTTACTTTTAGAAGTAGGGTAAGGTGGTTCATAATCAACCGACCGATCTGTTGGGCTCAAAACTCTTTCTTTTCGGGGGAAAAAAATTTTGAATAGTTCGATAGCTCGATTTAACCTACATCTTTACAAACTTTTGGAAAATTTAAATTTTATGTTGACCTGTTATAACTACCTCCGTGGTTGCTAAAGCAATTAGAAGGTATCAGAAGAAGATTCTTTTAGAAAGGTAAGGATAAATGTCGTAGAGGTCATTGCCTCGTAAATTAGAAGAAATGTTGCTTGCCAAAATCTAATGGCGGCTTAGGTATTCTTAACCTTCATCGACAAAATCAAGCCTTATTATTGAAATGGCTCTGGAAACTCAAATATGAGCCAAATTCAATTTGGTCTTCCACAGTCCAACTCTTGTATGGTACTTCAGATGTAATCGACCTAGTCTCATGTGACATCTCTTACGGTCTGTCGGACATCCTTCAACAGGGTCCCTTCTTCAACCTTTCTTGCAGTTTCTCAAACGGAAGCCTCCTCCCTACATGGAAATGGACGACCACTGGAATCTTCTCTTCTTCCAGTGCCTACGGTTTACTTTCCAATACCGGTGTTCTCTCTAGATACCATCTGTATCTATGGAAAGTGAAATCTCCTCCAAAAGTTCGAATCTTTCTGTGGTTACTTCTACAAGATCGACTACTAACTCAGCATAACCTTATGCTAAGGGGTTGGCCCTCTCCCGCTTCATGTCCTTCATGTAGATCTATGGTAGTAGAAACATCTGATCACCTTTTTCCGCATTGTCATTTTGCAAGAACAGTTTGGACTTTGATACAAATCCAGTTTAGACTACTCTTACTCAACTTCACACTCGGATTAGATGATTTTTGGTTGACTCAAATGAATCCTGATCTCAAACTGTGGGACACCATCTGGACTGTTATATCCTGGAATATTTAGAAGGCACGAAATAGAAAAATTTTCTCTGATTGTTCGACTCCGCCGCAGATATTGTTTAAAGAGATCTGCTCATGCGTACATTTTTGGACGAAACATGTCTAGTTTTTATTTTTTAGTTTAGTTTTTTTTCTTATATCTGTATAGACTTTGGTTTTCTTTCTTCTTTTTTTTCTTTTTTAATTATTTATTTAATAAAATTTACCGGTGTGGTTGTTTGCCACCCGACTCTAAAAAAAAAAAAATACCTCTTAATCGTCACTCTCCAGAACTCCTCTGATATATATTTTGGTTATTGTTAAATATGAGGCTAAGTGTGATTTTTTTTCAATAGTTAAATGTGTATATTGTAATAATCAAATGCTCAATACTCGCTGACAAATTCTACATTTTATGCTTTTCACAATAAGTGCGGAAGTCAAAATTAGTAATTGTGAATGCTTTAATATTGCAAAATGTGTATTCGTGAAGCGTGTATTTTGAAGTTCATTTGATGTTCGATTAAGATATAGAAAAAACTGCATGTTGTCTAGTGACTCAGTAGTAAGAGCACTAGATTGGTTTTTAAAAGGTCAAGGAGTCAAATCTCGCATGCATTTTTAATTTCAGAAAAAATTAGATGGTAAATACCTTCCTCTTTCTTAAAGAAATATAAATACCTTCTTTATTCTTGTGTTTGGATGATCCGGGAATAGAAAATAGGAATAAAGAATTTCGGTTTTCGTACTTATTCTTATTCTTGTGCAATCCAAACAATACAAGAATAAGGAATAAGAGCCCTTATTCCTATACTAACAAAACAATGGTATAAGAATAAGGAATAAGAATAAGCACGCAAATCGAAATTTCTTATTCCTATTCTTTATTCCCGGCTTATTCCGTTGCATCCAAACACACCCGTATAGAGAAAAAACAAACGAATCCAACTAACTATGTTAGATTAATTACAAAAATTATCTAAGTGTGTTTGGATGAGCCGGGAATAGGGAATAGGAATAAGGATTTTCGGTTTGCGTGTTTATCTTTATTCCTAATTCTTATACCATGGTTTTGTTAGTATAGGAATAAAGGCCCAAATTCCTTATTCTTGTGTTGTTTGGATTGCACAAGAATAAGAATAAGCACGCAAACTGAAATTTCTTATTCCTATTCCCTATTCCCAGCTCATCCAAACACACCCCGCTAGTCACATCTTCGTTGAATTGTACAATATCAATAGTTCGAATTCGACATTGATTTTAAATTTTTAAATATTAATAAAAAATACTATGGGTATTTGTGGTATTAGAACTATCGTCGTAATTATGAAGATCAATAGTCATTTCTCTTACAAAATCATTACGGCTGCTCCATCAGAGAGAAATAGTCATTTCTCTTAGGCTCCGTTTGGATGGCTTCTTCCCGGAATAAGGAATAAGGAATAACCACTTTTTACTAATAAATTTATTTCTAACCATCCAAACTTTTCACAAAAGTTACACACTTCCCAATAAATTTACCCCTTCCCAATAAATTTCTTCCCTTCTTCCTTCTTCCTACCTTATTCTCAACGCATCCAAACAGAGCCTTAGTGTGGAGGATTGTTGGGGAGCGAGCTCTTTTTTCCTATATTAGTATTTATTCTTACTTTGAATGTTATTAAATCTTACATCTTTAGCTTTATTCTATTATCTTACTGTTTAGTTCCACCGTAGAGATCATAATTTTAAACTTAACTCTATTAATTATGTTGCGGAATGTCACCTATGTTCTTTTTTTTTTAAACTTAATTTTGCGTGTTAACAATTTCTGCACAAATACATTCTTAAATTTAAGCATTTTATTTTTTGAGTAATGAATTATATATATACGTATCATGTCAACTAGACCGACGCTGATTTGAATTATAGTATAAATCACAGTTTTATCAATTCGCACAAGTTATAATTATGGACTTGTCTATATGAAATTGATTCCAATAATTTGATTTAGTATAGATCAACGTGGGTAGGTTCAGTTTTCTCATTCAAATCATGTGAATTTAATTAGGCTTTTACAGCACATGCCAACCAATCTCATGTTAGACTTTCATGCATGATGCAACCATAAATTAAGACATAACCGCTTCAATGATGAATAAATACAACATAAAAACTTTAATCTGTTTTTCAAGGAATCTGGCTGTGAGTTGCTATTAAGCAAGTTTTTGGTCCAGTAACGACAACATAAGAGGAAAGGGGCCAATGTGAGTTTCCTATTAGATATTTAATATTTTAAAAGTTGCAAACTGATAAGGCATCCAAATGTCGATGACGTTATGTAACCATGTTAGCATCAATCCAAATTAGTTTTTTGAAGTTTAGCTTTATCCAAATTAAAATGGAATTTTAAAGTACTTTATTTTATCTTCTCTCTCTTTTTTGTTTGGCAACTTACATACAGATACAGTTCTCTAGAGTTTCGCTTCTCTCTAATAATTAATCCAATCAATTAATTTGAAACGACCTTGTTGGTTCTTTTAAGCATGTAATTAGAAAGGACTTGAGCATAGTTTTTTTTTTTTTTTTTGAGAAATGATAAGCAGTTTTACCATCGATTGTCATTGTTTGAACAAAATAAACACATAAAATAGACAAGATGAATATATAGATAATCAAAGTGAACGCATATAAAAATAAGTTTTGTCATCCCTTTTCAGATTTTTATATGCATATTCAGCTTATTTTTATTGAACTTATTTGTTTTTATGTGTTCACTTTGATCAGTTATATGTTTACATTATCTATTTTATGTGTTTACTTCGTTCAAACGATGACAAGAGATGAAAAAATTACAGATGACAATAATCAATTTTCGTTTTTTTTTCATCCGATCAAGAATGGAAGCTCCCAGATTAATATCAAATTCTTACGGCCCGTAAATCTTAACCGTCGAGATTAAAACGAACGGTCGTGATGAAATCACTGTCCTCTGCAACATCATCGTTGTAAAGAATGAGAGTCCTATATATGTACGCCATACTAAATCGAAATTGGTGTTTACCATCCCTCATTTTTCCATCCAACCATCCAATTAGGCGCGCCATTCTTTTTGGGCCCGAGCGTCTGGCCCAACTAGACATCAAACGGAATCGCGCGGCAATTAAGCATCCCTCCGAATCACTGGACCGTTCCAGTTGCCTCCTTTCGTTTCTATTTTGATTTCAGAAATCAAAATACCTTACTTCTTCTGGCGATAACCTTCATTCTCTATCGTGCCTTTATTCTCTATCGTGTTCTTGTTGATAATCTTTCGTTCCAGTCGCCTCATTTCCGCTGATAAACAGGTGTGTAATTTGTTGTAATTTCATTCTCTTTATCATATTTCCTCTATTATTTCTGTAAACCTCCTCTTCTCCCTCGGATTCAATTGAAAGATAATTTCTGTTGTAATCTGATGCGCGATAGACACACATTTACTTCATTGTTTCATCAAGCGTAGAAATTTTGTTGAAATTTTTTTTACCATTACAGGTTTTGTATCGATCTTGTGCCATTGATTCGACAGATTTTGTAATTTTTACAAAAATGTCGGGATCAGGTTAGTAATTCATGACCGTTTAGTTATTTATACATTTAATGTCTTGATTAAATGTCGGAATCGAGAGATTTCTACATGGATTGATGGAACAATATGTCACAAGATGCTATTTATATTATTTGGTTTATTAATAAATTGATTAATTATTCCTCATTCCTCATTTAATTCATGTTGTGGACTGAATCCTCTAAAATGTTCAGTTAGTTGCCTAACCTATTGTGTTAAGTGCATATAGCCATTTGATTATATTACTAGAAGAGATTGGTATGGTTGGCATGATCAAATTCATGTGGATTCACACGAGTGATCAGTTTGTTAATTCAAATGTTTTGATAAATGCATCTAGGGATGTGATAAAGATATTTTAGCGCCATTCTGTCATTGCTGACAACCTCTTACTATGTTTTAATAGGTAGTGATTTGGACCTTGCTCAGGATTTACAACTGAGTACTCAACGTGAAGCAGGTGTTGAAGATCCGACAGGGTTGGATGTTGGTGTTGATGAGTATGAACAAGGAGATGATCAAGTTGTTGATCTAATAGAGGAGGGTAATCAATCTGTTGTTGAAGTTGGGTTAGATATAGCTGCCACCGAACAACCTCTCCAGTCTGTTGTTCCTCCACCATATATTGGTATGGAATTTTCATCCAGCGATGCGGGGCATATGTATTACCTACGTTATGCATTTGACCGGGGTTTTGGTGTAATGAAAAATGGAGGTTCTAGCAAAAATGGCAGAAAAAGGGTGATTATCACTTGTTCAAAAGGTGGAAAACCTAAAATCTCTGCCAAAAAAGCTATACCTGACAAAAACAGAAAGGTGGAAAAAGAGCTTTGCAAGGCTCGTGTATACTTGAAGCTGGATCATGTTAGTTAAGTGCACAATTTTAATTTTTCAAAGATAATTACTATTAATTACCCATAATTAAGCATGCACACACATAGGAACTAGTACTAAGCTATTCACACAAGAGAAAGGGTTCAAAGATGTACCTCCCTTGATATCGTAACCAAGGGGATTTGAACCGCGGCTAGGATGAAGGTGTTGCTTGCTCTTTCGGCCTCCTTGTCGAAAGCTCCTCGAGTCCACTTGGTATTAACCAAATCCTCAACAAGCTATGCTAGTAACTTGGAGGATATGACTAATCCCTAACTTTCCCGTTCTTCTAGCAAATGAACTAATTGATTTGTGGAAGAATGGGGCTCAACACATGAGCAATAGGGAGAGAAGAGAGGGGAAGCGCCTCACAAAGGAGGGGGGTGGCGGATAGGATTAGTGGGAGAGAGAGAGGGGGATTTGCAACCATACACCTCTTTATATAGTGTGCAAACCCTACCTACCTCACACTAACTATTTACCAAATTGCCACCCCACCTACCTCTATGCATGGCCGGCCACAATAAAGGCCTTTATGGGCCATTTGCTTTGCCTCGTGGGTCCACTTAATCAATCATTAAATGGCCCCTTCTTGTTGCTCTCAATTTGGTTCCCTATTGGGCCTTTAATTAACTATTTAATTAAAGCCCTATAATTTGCATATGTGTTGAAATAAATAATTATTAACTTAATAATAATTATTTAGGGATTAGAAAAATGCATTAATTTATTTCTATATGATCCCTTTGATTTAATTAATCATAACGGTCTATAACGCTATTTAATTAATTAATCAACTTATCATATTTTGCAATACCAATTATTGCAAATAAATAAATAATGCACGCATGGTTAAAACACCAATTTTGTGTGACCCTTTGAGGATTTATGCTACGTTGGACATGGAGTTAAATCGCTATTTAATTCCAATAATCATAAGCGGTATCTAGCAACACGTTATGATTCCCAATTCGCATAAATAGTGTACAGCTACAATATTTCAATCCTGCATGAGAGAATAAAAGTATATCTCTATTTTGATTCTTATGTCACACGATATCATCGTATAATCCAAGATAGGAATGTGCCATTCTTGCAGATTATACGTTTCTTGATCTAGAGATAATTGTATCAGTTGCTAGCAAACAATCTATCTCCATCAAGGGGCCCAAACAGATATCGTCACTCACTAAGTAAATTAATGAGGGACATACGGTTTTCTTGACTATTTAGCTTTTCCCTGCACAATTCAAGAGAACATAAATAACGTCCGTATAGCAGCCCTTATCGGGAATCAGCGGTAGACGATATTTATTGAACCTATCCTCATGTGGAAAAGATAAATATCTCAAACTTAGAACCAAAATCATAACGAAATAAATAATGACACGTAACACAATCCATATATTTATTTCGTGGGGTCCAGTCCTGTACTATGTTCTATAACATATACATATGCAATTAAGTTGGTTACTCTTAGCCTATGATTTATAGAACTTAATCATCACTTAATTCGCATACTAATCTTATTGATAATTAATGTTCTCTGTTAATTATCAAGATTATGGACATTTAGATTTATCGTTTTTCATCTACTACTAAATGAATAACAGTGATCTATAATTCAGATCCTCAACCTGAATGAACTGTCAACGATTAAATCAAAGAACAAATGATCTGAAATCACCAATAACATAAACTATAGAAGTAGGCTAAATAAGATTGGCTTCTAGGACATAACTCTAACAATCTCCCACTTGGCCTAGAGTCAATCAATAGTGACTTCTAGCAAGTGCATAGTACTCAATGTAATATCCAAAAATATACATGTCTCATACTAAAGCCTAGTAATAAAAGATACAACTCAAAGCCACTCAGGCATACGCCTAATCCCCATGGATGCAACATGCAACTCATGTGCGGCTCGAGATAAAGGCTTTGTGATAAGGGAATTATAACCTAGGTCAAATGAATTTATAACCTTGTTCTACCTTACTAATCGTTCTGGTAAAGCTAAGGGTCGAACCCAAAGGACGGTAAAAATGAGTACCGGACTTAGTTTTTCTTAAAAGCTAGACAAATAAAAATTGTGAGGATTTAATTTAAAGGAAACAACTAAATAACAATTGAAAACTAATAAAATAATTATAAAATATTTTTGGGTTGATTTTTCTGTTTTAAAATGTCCAAATGAATGCAAGAGATGTCCTAGGGTTTTAGTGTTCAAGTAATTTGGCTCTAAAGCACCTAAGTCTTCGATTATGGTCTAGACAGAGGCAAATTTCGGTCCGAAATATAAGTATTTCGGTCCGAAATTCTTAGTACTTTGGACTGAAATTGCTTTAGAATGAATATTTCAACTTGATATCTCTAGACGATGTTATGGAAAGGGTACTTAACAACCAGACCTAAATCATAATCTCAGTTTTCACGATTTCGATTTTAACTTGGTTTGGAACTTGGTTTTCGCCTCGTAAACAATCAACGTGTACTTTCGTCCTAAGCTGATTGTTTAAGTAAGTTAAGTCAGGGTTCTAGAAATATTTAAGGTCCTGTCAGATCAATAAAAGATGCACCTATCAGTCGCATCTAACCTCCTCTTTCGAGCGTTGGTTTATTTCATGTACTTAACAATTCAATTAATTGATTTTGGCTAATGTCCTAACGGTGCTGCAGACATCAATAGGTAGACAATAAAACAATTAATCAAACTAACTAAGCAAGAGATCAATCTCAACAAAACTCATCACATAACATAGCATAAATGATCAAGTCATAATATTTCACCAAATTTATCTACTAACTATCCCTAGAACATCATAATAAAGTTTAGCCTAACATGTTTATAACTAAAACAATAAATATCATGTAAAGAAGTACGATACAAGCCATGAAATAACGAAGCATGAGCATAAAAGAGTAAACCAAAATATCCTCTGCGAATATCGCTGTCCCAGGGCTAAGGAATCGATGAGAGAGACTCTGGACGTGCTGCCGCCTTCTCCAATTTCTGACCTAATCCCCAATCCCGTGAAAAGAGCCAAGAACACAAGTGCAAATTATGGAAAATATTCTAGAGCGAATAATGGATGCTTTCTGGTCAAGAAAAACGCATATAAATACCCTAGCAAAATCCCAGAGGCGGCCAGGGCAAGAGAGAGGTTTCCTTCTTTTCGAGTTGCCATAAGAAGACATTCCATACATGGAATTTCGGACCGAAATTTCAGAATTTCGGACCGAAATTCTGCTGGTCTGGGCCGAAAGGTGGAGTCTGAGCATTTATGTGAGATCCAGGCTTGGCATGGTGCTTTGTAGGCCTTCTCTAGTCCATTTCATGCGTCTGTGGGCCAGGAATGAGACGTCTGGCAGTGACCTAAGCTCCAATTCGTCTTGTTTGCGTGTCTAGTCTTCAATCTTCACGAGAATTCTACAAAAGAACAAAGAAGCGGCGGCAGTACCAAATATCCTGAAAATCACAGTTAATTATGAGACAATTTATATTGGTTTGAGTGTTATTTTGGTGCTAAGTATGGTCAAAATATGCATATAAAAATGAGATATCAAATCCCCCCAAACTTAAATCTTTGTTTGTCCTCAAACAAAATCCTAAGCTTAAAAGAATTGACTATACTTAGACCTAGGATGAAATCATCTCAAACCGATCAATGAAGAATTAATTGGATTTTTTTAATGTTTCACACAAGTTTGAACAATTCAAGCAAATCAATAATTTCAACTCAAGGGCAAGGGTTTAATTTTCCTTTCGATTGAATTTGTGCATCTCTTAGTCCTAATGAATTTCATTTTTCAAATCAAAAACCCTAGCCTCTCCTTATCAAAATAATTGCAAACTCAATTTCTTTCGTCCGTTCTTTTCCACATCTTGCATAAATTTGTAAAGGCAATTCATCAAAGTTGAAAATTTTATAATGAACCCTTCTCAATTGAATTTATTTTTCACCAATTTACATTGTGCAAGTCGAGTCGTGGGGCTTTACACCCTAGAGGATATAATGCGGTGTCATTGGCCTTAAATTTGCTACTAGCACATGTCGCGCTAGGGAGGTTGGACGGGTGTTGCTCGACTATGGCCACGGTACACTTGGGCCATAATACTCAACAACTCCTTTGCCAATGCTTTCGCACCAGGTCCGATACCCTCCAATTTATGGTTAAGTTGGTGGAAGAAGGCCTCGGTGCATCCTCGTTTTCACAACTATTTAAATTTTTGTCAATTTAGAATTTTGCTCGTTGGTGATTCAAGCATTTAAAGAACACATTCTAGGGTCATCTTATAATTTTCAAAGTTCATAAAATCCTTTTTGAACAAACATTTGCAAGATATAAAATCGTTCACTCGACGAAAACTTGTGAATTTTGACTTAGATCATTTTGACAAACTTCAAGCATCCAAAATCAGGTTCTCAATCCTCAAACTAATTTTCAATTCGTTCTATTGGTGCCCAAATCAACTTAAAGCATTTTAAACATCAATAGTCCTTGAGAAAAAAATTTCAAAATGCTTTCTAAAATTCAAGTTGTGTAAAACAGTAAGAAACTTCATCCAATTAATTAAACCAGAGATCAAACATTCATGCAAAAGTCATTTCCTAAATTTTCAGAATCCAAATTGCAATCCAAACAGAAGAAACAGAGAGAATTTCGGACCGAAATTTTGAAATTTCGGACCGAAAATTTTTTTGCATTTAAGTCCAAAACAGCCAACTTCAATTTAAAAATTTCGTCCATGTTTCGTGTAACCCCCCCCAAACTGAACAAGCACTGTCCCAGTGCATCATAATCACAAGAAAATAAAGGGAGGAGGAAAGAAAGGTACCGAATCAAAAGGGAGGAGGAGGAGGCCCCTCGGGCGGGGCGTCATGAGGCGGCTGTCCGGGAGTACCAGCGGATGGGACAGTCGAGTCAGAAGGGGAAGATATCCAGTCTGGCGGCCATTGATTGTAACGCAGGTAGTGGTGGTTGGCATTGGCGAGACGAGATAACTCATCCAAACGCTGCTCCTGACGCGCGACCGCTGCCTGTGTAGCTGTAGAGGTAGTCAGGATGGTCCTCACCATGCCACTCAACTCACCATACCATGAGGGGTACTCAACAGGAGCTGCTGGCCTATGGGAGCTCTCTGGCATGTCAGAACGAGGAGGCTCCCGCCGCGAAGGTGCTGGGCCCATCTGAGATACTGGGGCTGCATGGTCCATGAGAACTAGCCAGGTGGAAGGATCAGAAGAGTCAACCCTATGTGGATATGGCAAAAGAATGTCTGGACGGCGATTCATCTTCCACCTGTACCTGAGAGATGGCCCTGCATCCTCAATCTCCAAAAATCCCATCTCCCTGTACCTATCTGCGTCAGTGAAAGACCAAGCAGTGCACTCTGTATGCTCTGGTAACGGGTCACCCGCGGCAAGTGCAATGCATGTCACATAGGCCCCCATAGAAATGGCCCCAGTACCGCGCTGATCGCGCTGGTCAATCCAATGATCTATCATGAGCTTGATGATGCACAATTTCTGTGGCTCGGGCTGGAGAATCTGATCCAAGAGTAATAGGTCCTCTGAGACAGCACGTCTCATGGTCTCGCCGCGAGAAAATACCATGGAAGCTAAGGCACGGGTCAGAATCCTCAAAGTGGGGTGCTCAATCAGATGGATAAAAGTATCGGAACCTGGGGATCGTGTAATCCTGCTCCAAACCCTATCTCTCCTTCCCTTACTCCCCTTTCCTTTGAGATTGATAACTGCACATCCAGGTTCCAACCCAAGCATGTCTCCAATCACATCTGGTTTGGTTTTCACATCATGGTTGTTCAACCTATACTCAATCCAATCCTCCCCGTTGTGCTTAACCCATTTCAATGAAGAGAGAAATTCAAGAGTGTACCTTTTGTAAGCTTCTTGCCCAATTTCCCAAAATCGTTTGGTAAAACCAACCTGTGCAGTCAATTCCAGAAATTCCTCCTTAATCCCCAAATCTGCCAGCACCTCCAAGTCAATCAATCTGGTGTGCTCAATGGGACGCCTCATGAGCCGCTTGTAATTGTCAAATTGCCACTTCGTCGGCATGTAGAATCCCGCCGCGGGCTCATACCTTGCTGCCTCAGGGTCTCTGGCCTCATTGCTGCCCAAACGAGGCTGCCTGCTGGAAGAGGCCCCCGCACCAAGAGTTTGTGACCTGGTTTTGCGCCTAAAATATTCCATCTTTCACAAAAATTCAACTGTCAGAGCCAAAATTTCGCACCGAAATTTCAAAATTTCGGACCGAAATATGTGATGAAAATGTGCAAAGAGGTCACTGGTTTTGTGATTTCGCTTCAAACTTTTGAGAACAACCCAGGTTGACTCCCCAAATTCCCTTTTCGCCTTCCTTTCTCTTTGTTCTTCACCAGAAAATCCAATTCTCAAGAGAAAAAGTGAGAAGTACCAACCTTAAACCCTAGAAAATACAAAATAGCGCCGGAAAGAGAGAGAACGGCCCAGGCAGTGAGGTGAGGTGTGGTAGAGTGCCGTGGAGTCGCTCGATGGGGTAGAATACCAAATTTCGGATTGGTTTTGGTCCAAGGCCGCCAACTTCGATTCAAAATCTCGTCGTGATGAAGCCACCTCTTGAGAAACCGAAGGCACCAGCGGAAAGAGGGCAGAGAGGCGCTGCGAAGGGTGGTTTGATCTGTGAGAATGGTGGAAGGACAAGGGATGCGATTGGTAGAGAAGGAGGGGTGGGTTTGAGTTTCGGATTGGTTAATGGGTAAATGGGTTTGGGCACTTAGAAAATTGCATCCATTAAGAAAAACATACCATCTCCACTATGGGCCTGCATTAAAACAAAGAAAACAATTAATTAGGCCCAATAGACTATAACAACGAGAGGGCCCATCGAAAATGATTTAAAATGGAATTTAAACAGGAGGGCCAACCAAAATTTCGGTCCGAAATAAAAAATTTCGGTGCGAAATTTTCAGTTTGTTGCATTAAAACATGTGTTCTGTGGTTCAGTTCATCACGAAAATTGGACAGTAAATCAAGAAAAATGAGTTCAAATTTTCCAGTGAAGTAAATCCTGATTTTGTCTCTGGAATTTCAGAAATTGGCAAGAACATCTCCATTTTGTGTGATTCCCAAAATTGTTCATGGTGTAACTCGCATGAGGTCGTGCGAAGGCCTGATTCTTGCGGGCCATAGGTGCTCTGGCACGAGTTACTTTCTTCATGATGCCCCGATCAATTTTGCTCTTTTCTTTTTCTTTTTGTTTTGGATTTCCTACACCAAACAGATAAAAATGATTAAATACTACAATAACATATAGAATTATTATATCTATTATATATATAATTTTTTTTATTTTCTGATTCGTATGAATCGCACCACGTTTTTTTTTTTTTTTTTTTTTTTTTTTTTTTTTCAACAACGTATAAGACATTTTAACATGTGTGAGAAATAGAATTAAAATAGAGAGAAGAGATGATGTAGAGTCTTGGGCTGCCTCCCAAGGAGCGCTCGTTTTAGGTCATTAGCTTGACCGTCGTTGGCTAAGTTTCACTTGGAGGTTCGGAGAAGTAGAAACTAGCCACTTTCGCTATATCTTCATTGGCTATATAATGCTTTAGTCTTTGCCCATTGACCTTGAAAGGCTCCGAATCCTTATCACAAATATCAATGGCACCAAAAGGGTAAACCTTGACAACGCGAAACGGGCCAGACCATCGCGACCTCAACTTGCCAGGGAAAAGCCTCAATCGTGAATTGAATAGAAGTACCAAGTCGCCTTCCTTGAATTCTCTCCTTGAAATTCTCCTGTCATGCAAAAGTTTTGTTTTTTCTTTATAGAATTTAGCATTTTCATAGGAGTTCAGGCGTACCTCATCCAATTCGTGCAAGTCTAATATTCGCTTTTCACCAGCTTTTAGCAAATCCATGTTGATGGCACGAGTTGCCCAGTATGCCTTGTGCTCGATTTCAACTGGCAAATGACACGGCTTGCCATAGACTAGCTTGAAGGGACTCATGCCAATGGGTGTCTTGAAGGCGGTTCGATAGGCCCAAAGTGCATCATCAAGTTTGCTGGCCCAGTCCTTGCGCGAACGAGCCACCGTCTTCTCCAAGATGCTTTTGATTTCCCTATTGGACACTTCAACTTGCCCACTTGTTTGAGGGTGATAGGCTGTGGCCACCTTGTGAAAGACACCATGTTTCTTCAAAAGGCCATCAAAGTAACGGTTGATGAAATGCTTGCCACCATCGCTTATCACCGCCCTTGGCACACCAAATCGTGGGAAGATAATCTTAGAGAAAAGACGGATGACTGAGCTTGAATCTGCCGCCTTGCATGCAATTGCTTCCACCCATTTTGAGACATAATCAACAGCTACCAAAATATACTCAAATCCATGTGAACTTGGAAATGGCCCCATGAAATCCACGCCCCATACATCAAAAATTTCAACTTCAAGAATAGGGTTAAGAGGCATTTCATTCCTTTTGGAAATGTTGCCCGTTCTTTGACATTGATCACAAGAGGAAACGAAAGAATGAGCATCTTTGAAAAGAGAAGGCCAGTAAAAACCTGATTGGAGCACTTTGGCTGCTGTTTTTGAAAATGACGCGTGGCCCCCATAGGCAGAGGAGTGGCAGCTTGCAAGGATGGCTTTGACTTCGTCATGTGGCACACACCTCCTAAAAATGTTGTCGATTCCAAGTTTGAAAAGGTATGGCTCCTCCCAAAAGTAGTACTTCGAGTCTGATTTCAACTTCTTTCTCTGCTGGGAAGTCATGTCAGAGGGTAGGTAGCCACTCGCCAGAAAGTTAGCCAGATCTGCATACCAAGGTTCTTCTGCCTTCTGTTTTTCTCCCAATTTTCGGTCCGAAATTTTGAAATTTCGGTCCGAAATTTCTGCTACAGACGCGATCTCAGCCATCACATCTTCAAATTTTGCCCCCAAAATTTCCTGCACAGAGAACAATTTTTCGTCAGGAAAAGAGTCATTTATAGGCATTTCAGTTTCTTGATTTTGATTTGAGTGTAAGCGAGAGAGATGGTCGGCGACTGAATTTTCAGAGCCTCTTTTATCCTTGATTTCAAGATCAAATTCTTGCAAAAGTAGCACCCAACGAATCAGCCTAGGCTTGGCATCCTTTTTGCTGAGGAGGTAGCGAATTGCTGCATGGTCTGTGTACACGATCACCTTGGAACCAACGAGATAGGATCTGAACTTGTCAAGCGCGAAGACGATGGCAAGAAGTTCCTTCTCCGTGGTCGTGTAGTTGACTTGGGCAGGGTCCAGCACCTTGCTAGCATAGTAAATAGCCACTGGCCTCTTGTCTTTGCGCTGCCCAAGGACCGCTCCAACTGCATAATCGCTCGCGTCACACATAAGCTCGAATGGTTGGCTCCAGTCAGGTGGTTGTAAGATAGGGGCTGAGATTAAGGCTTCCTTTAACCTACAAAAAGCATCAAGACAGTCATCAGTTACAATAAATTCATTGTCTTTAATCAAGAGGTTTGTTAAAGGTTTAGCAATTTTAGAAAAATCTTTGATGAATCGACGATAGAATCCAGCGTGTCCTAAGAAACTCCTAACATCCTTCACACTCTTTGGCATGTCAAGCTTTTCTATCACCTCAATCTTAGCCCTGTCAACCTCTATCCCCCTTGATGTGACCACGTGTCCAAGCACGACCCCTTGTTGCACCATGAAATGACACTTTTCCCAATTCAAAACCAAGTTAACTTCTTCACACCTCTGCAAGATTTTAGAAAGGTTAGCTAAGCATGAATCAAAGCAAGTGCCATAAACAGAGAAATCATCCATAAACACCTCCATTTCTTTTTCAATAAAATCCGAAAAGATGGCCATCATTGCCCTTTGAAAGGTTGCAGGTGCATTACAAAGACCAAAAGGCATACGCCTATATGCATAAGTACCATAGGGACAGGTAAAAGTGGTTTTTTCTTGGTCATTTGGATGGATAGGGATTTGAAAGAAACCAGAATAACCATCTAAATAACAAAAGTAAGAGTGATTAGCAAGTCTTTCAAGCAGTTGGTCAACAAATGGAAGTGGAAAATGATCCTTTCGCGTAGCGGTGTTGAGCTTGCGATAGTCGATACACATCCTCCATCCAGTCACCATTCTTGTCTGAATCATCTCATCTTTTTCGTTCTTCACCACTGTTGTTCCTCCCTTCTTGGGCACTACATGCACTGGGCTCACCCATTTGCTATCTGAGATTGGATAAATAATGCCTGCATCAAGGAGTTTGAGGATTTCCTTCTTGACCACCTCTTTGAGATTAGGGTTGAGTCGCCTCTGCCCTTCAATGGATGGTTTGTGGCCCTCCTCCAAGAGGATCCTATGAGTGCAAATTGAGGGATCGATACCCTTTAAATCATCAATAGAGTAGCCAATTGCACCTTTGTGGGCGCGAAGTTCCACCAAAAGTCTCTCTGTTTGATCTGCATCCAATCCAGAATTAACAATAACAGGAAATTTTTGATCTGGATCGAGAAATTCATACCTGAGAGTGGCTGGAAGAGGTTTTAATTCGATCTGGGGTGCTAAATTTCGGTCCGAAATTTTGGATTTCGGTCCGAAATTTTCGGTATCTGCTGAGTTGACTTCCTCTGGCAGGGCAATTTCGTCAGTTTCCTGATCGCCTTCAAACTCCTCCATGCTCTCCTGTACTCCAATGGATTCCTGCACATCAGAAAGAAAATTTTGATACAGGATTAGAGCATTTTCATATTGGTCCTCAAGAGATTTTTCAACAATTGGCTCGGTTTCCTCAATCATGCAACAATGGTGGTTATTGGCGCTAGGGTATTTCATGGCATGCTTGATGGAGAAGCGAAGCGTCTCTCCTCCCACTCTAACCAAGATCGTGCCTTCTCTGGCATCCATCATCACCCCTGCGGTACTCAAAAAGGGACGCCCCAAAATGATTGGAACCTCTCTGTCTTCTTCCATGTCCATCACCACAAAGTCGCCTGGGACAAGGAATTTGCCAACTTGCACTGGAATGTCTTTGATTTCACCCATGGGTAAACGCTTTGATGAGTCAGCAAGCTGAATTGTGATGTTTGTGGGCAACAATTCACCAAATCCTATCCTCTCAAAAACTGACTTGGGCATCAGGCTTACACTTGCCCCCATATCACACAGTGCTTGTTTAATGAACTCCTTTCCAATAAGACAAGGCAAAACAAACTTCCCTGGATCCCCTAGTTTAGGTGGCATTTTTCTTTTTAGGGCCTCACTGCTCATCCTTGTCAGAACTATCGCCTTCAATTCTTCTAGGGATCTCTTTCCAGTGCATAATTCCTTGAGAAATTTGGCATAAATGGGTACCCTAGTGAACACATCAGAGAAGGGAATGGTGATATGGACCTCCTTTAGCATCTCCCAAAATCGCATGAACTGGATATCCTCTTTTTCTTTAGCCAACTTTCTAGGAAATGGTACAGGGGGCTGGTAAGAAGGCTCTGGGACTGCATTTACTCCCTTTTTCTTCTCTGGAGGGCCTTTTTCACCTTCTGGGCCAGAAATTTCGGACTGAAAATTCTGAATTTCGGACCGAAATTTTGGCTCAATTGGGTGATGTTGCTCTGTCTGCGCGCCGAACTGAGCTCCAGTTGTGTTGGTTGAGTCCAGGAGAGGTGGGGAAGGTAGGGCTTGTTCCAAACATGGCCCCTTCGTCTCCTTGACCTCCCTGCCCTTGCTGTTTGGTGACTCGTCCGCCTCAAATGGCATTGGCGGGTCCATGTATTGCGTGCCACTCCTCAATGTGTGCAAAGCTTTGCACTGGGCGTTAGGATTCACCTCTGTTTGGCTCGGTAGCTTCCCTTGCTGCCTCGAAAAGTGTGATTCCATCATTTGTTCCAACCTGTTCAAAGTTCCAGCGTTAGTTTTCAGTTCCTCAGTCAACATTTGATTAAATTTACCCTGTTCATGCATAAAGCTTTGGACAACCGGTGGTACACCCTCTCTATTGTAAACAGATTTTCTTGGAAAAGGTTGGTCACGACCGTTGTTGTTAAATTGGGTATTTTTATACAAAGTTGGTTGGTTGGTGTTTTTGTACTGGTTCCTTGGTACAAAAGGTCTATCTTCATTGTTGTGATAATTAGGGTGATTCATGTCTGCCCAATTGGCTTGTTCTCGATCACTCAAAGAGTAACTGCGACTAAAGATATGTCCAGGAAAGTAAGAAGGTTCGCTGTTAAGCGAGTTGACTTGATGCCCATCGCCGCCTCCTCGCGCAAGTGGACAATCAATGGAATTGTGCCCTTCTTCGCCGCATGCTCCACAAGTGTTGGAATTTAGGTGGGTGCCTTGAAGTGACTGATATGCCGCTAATTCCGCTTCGAGCTCGGCAATCCTCGAGTCTCTTGTTGTGATCTCATTCACTTGGTGCTTGCTAGACGGGCGGCGGTTGTTGGGAATCGGATACCACTCGTAATTCCTAGCACATTCATCAATTTTGTCTCGTGCCTGTGCTGCATCCAGTCGCTTAAATGCGCCACCTGAAAGAGAATCAAGGTTAATTTTAATATTGTCATATAGACCACTGTGAAAAGCCTTAATCACCATCCAATCTTGGATACCATGGTGTGGACAAGAGTTTTCTAAGTCCCTAAAACGTTCCCATGCATCTCTCATTGACTCATTGTCCTTTTGGTGAAAATTATTGATTTCCTTCCTAATTGTGTCAGCCCTGTCGGCAGAGAAATACCTATCAAGGAAGGCTTGTGCCATTTGGTCCCAACTCCTAATAGACCCTCTTTTTAAGGTTTTGTACCATTTGATGGCTCGGTCCTTAAGAGTAAACCTAAACAACAAAAGTCTAATGGCCTGTTGGGATACACCATTAATTTTAACCAAACGTGTGCAATCAAGAAAAGTTTGTAAGTGAGCGTGTGGGTCCTCTTTGTCATCTCCGTAGAACGGATTCTGTTGCACAAGTGCTACATGGTTGGCGGTGATTATCATGTTGTTGGCTTCAATCCCTGGAATCACCACAGGGCCACCCACGTGGCTGGCTTTTGGAGCTGCAATGTCCATGAGAGATCTGTTCTGCCCCCCTTGCTCCTCTCCATCTGAATTTCCATGAACACTTTCGTCATCCTGCTCCCATCGCCGCCTTTCATCTTCTAGTGCTCGCCTTTGAGTCTCAACATTGGCGCGATCGGTTGCAAGTCTGGCCTCCCTTTGTTCGAGCTGAAGTCTCAGGTTCTCCAGCCGCTGGGCCTCTGCTTCAACGTTGACTGGGCCCTGATTGGCTGCCATCTCGCCCGCTGTTTCAGTCACCACCTCACAATTTCGGTCCGAAATTTGGAAATTTCGGTCCGAAATCTGTACTGTCTCGGATGTTGATTGAGCTACGGAGTGGGCCTGGCTCGAGGTTGCTTGGTCCGAAAGTTCTGGGTCTGAGTCAAGTCCCCTGGTGAAGTACTTGCGCACAATTGCGGGCTTTGACTTGCCTTTCTTTGGTTTCCCGGCCAGTTCTCAACCTGAAAGTAAGAAGATTAACAATGAAAAGATTAAATAAAAAGAAAAAATCTAGTCTCTTAATACTAAAATAAGTACTCGATATCAATACCGTCCCCGGCAACGGCGCCAATTTGATAAGGGAATTATAACCTAGGTCAAATGAATTTATAACCTTGTTCTACCTTACTAATCGTTCTGGTAAAGCTAAGGGTCGAACCCAAAGGACGGTAAAAATGAGTACCGGACTTAGTTTTTCTTAAAAGCTAGACAAATAAAAATTGTGAGGATTTAATTTAAAGGAAACAACTAAATAACAATTGAAAACTAATAAAATAATTATAAAATATTTTTGGGTTGATTTTTCTGTTTTAAAATGTCCAAATGAATGCAAGAGATGTCCTAGGGTTTTAGTGTTCAAGTAATTTGGCTCTAAAGCACCTAAGTCTTCGATTATGGTCTAGACAGAGGCAAATTTCGGTCCGAAATATAAGTATTTCGGTCCGAAATTCTTAGTACTTTGGACTGAAATTGCTTTAGAATGAATATTTCAACTTGATATCTCTAGACGATGTTATGGAAAGGGTACTTAACAACCAGACCTAAATCATAATCTCAGTTTTCACGATTTCGATTTTAACTTGGTTTGGAACTTGGTTTTCGCCTCGTAAACAATCAACGTGTACTTTCGTCCTAAGCTGATTGTTTAAGTAAGTTAAGTCAGGGTTCTAGAAATATTTAAGGTCCTGTCAGATCAATAAAAGATGCACCTATCAGTCGCATCTAACCTCCTCTTTCGAGCGTTGGTTTATTTCATGTACTTAACAATTCAATTAATTGATTTTGGCTAATGTCCTAACGGTGCTGCAGACATCAATAGGTAGACAATAAAACAATTAATCAAACTAACTAAGCAAGAGATCAATCTCAACAAAACTCATCACATAACATAGCATAAATGATCAAGTCATAATATTTCACCAAATTTATCTACTAACTATCCCTAGAACATCATAATAAAGTTTAGCCTAACATGTTTATAACTAAAACAATAAATATCATGTAAAGAAGTACGATACAAGCCATGAAATAACGAAGCATGAGCATAAAAGAGTAAACCAAAATATCCTCTGCGAATATCGCTGTCCCAGGGCTAAGGAATCGATGAGAGAGACTCTGGACGTGCTGCCGCCTTCTCCAATTTCTGACCTAATCCCCAATCCCGTGAAAAGAGCCAAGAACACAAGTGCAAATTATGGAAAATATTCTAGAGCGAATAATGGATGCTTTCTGGTCAAGAAAAACGCATATAAATACCCTAGCAAAATCCCAGAGGCGGCCAGGGCAAGAGAGAGGTTTCCTTCTTTTCGAGTTGCCATAAGAAGACATTCCATACATGGAATTTCGGACCGAAATTTCAGAATTTCGGACCGAAATTCTGCTGGTCTGGGCCGAAAGGTGGAGTCTGAGCATTTATGTGAGATCCAGGCTTGGCATGGTGCTTTGTAGGCCTTCTCTAGTCCATTTCATGCGTCTGTGGGCCAGGAATGAGACGTCTGGCAGTGACCTAAGCTCCAATTCGTCTTGTTTGCGTGTCTAGTCTTCAATCTTCACGAGAATTCTACAAAAGAACAAAGAAGCGGCGGCAGTACCAAATATCCTGAAAATCACAGTTAATTATGAGACAATTTATATTGGTTTGAGTGTTATTTTGGTGCTAAGTATGGTCAAAATATGCATATAAAAATGAGATATCACTTTGTCAGAGGGTCCGCTGTGTTCGCGGCACCGTCCACCTTCTTGACCTTGACCCATCCATCATTGATCAACTGAAGGATGAGATGGAATCGTCGTAGAATGTGCCTAGTCTTCTGGTGAGACCTAGGCTCCTTGGACTGAGCTATGGCTCCCGTGTTGTCGCATTAGATATCCACTGGACCCGAGATGCTTGGAACCACCTCTAGCTCGGTCAAGAACTCCTTGATCCATACACCTTCTTTCGCTGCTTCACCAGCCGCTAAGTATTCTGCTTCGGTGACGGAATCGGCCGTAGTATCTTGCTTGGAACTCTTCCAACTTACGGCACCACCATTGAGCAGAAATACGAAGCCGGACTGTGATTTTGAGTCATATCGATCGGTTTGGAAACTAGCATCGGTGTAACCACTTACAACGAGCTCTTGGTCTCCACCATATACGAGAATGCTATCCTTTGTTCTCTTGAGATATTTGAGGATATTCTTGACTGCAGTCCAATGTGCCATGCCGGGATTGGCTTGGAATTGACTAGTCACGCTAATCGGATGTGCCACATCGGGGCGAGTGCATAGCATGGCATACATAATCGATCCGACCACAGATGGATACTGGAATTTCTTCATGTATTCACGATCTGTATCATTAGTCGGACTTTGAGACTTGCTCAAGAAAATGCCATGTGACATAGGCAAGAATCCCTTCTTGGAATTAGCCATGTTGTGTTTGTTCAACACTTTGTCAATATATGCATCTTGGCTCAAGCCTAACATCCTTCTCGATCTATCTCTATAGATCTTGATTCCTAGGATATAGGCGGCTTCGCCCAAATCTTTCATTGAGAACACCTTCTTTAATGAATCCTTAACTGCATTCAACTCGGGGATATCATTCCCGATCAAGAGGATATCATCAACATATAGAACAAGAAACACAACCACGCTCCCACTGATCCTCTTGTAAACACAAGGTTCCTTTTCGCTTTGGACGAAGTTCAATTTCTTGACTTCTTCATCAAAGCGTTTGTTCCAACTCCTTGATGCTTGCTTCAATCCATAAATGGACCTTTGAAGTTTGCATACCTTGTTAGCATTCTTTGGATCCACAAAACACTCGGGTTGTGTCATATACACATCCTCTTCCAAATTTCCATTTAGGAAGGCGGTTTTGACATCCATTTGCCATATTTCATAATCATAAAATGCGGCAATTGCTAACATGATCCGAATTGACTTGAACATGACGACGGGCGAGAAGGTTTCTTCATAGTCAATAACATGAACTTGTTTGTAACCTTTCGCTACGAGTCGTGCTTTGTAAATGGTCAAGTTGCCATCCATGTCGACCTTTCTTTTAAAGATCCATTTGTTCTCAACGGGTTTTACTCCGTTGGGAAGATCAACCAAGGTCCATACCTTGTTGTCATACATGGATTGCATTTCGGATTCCATGGCCTTAAGCCATTCCTTGGAGTCGGATTTTCTTTTTATGTCATCAATGGTCAAAGGCTCATCGTTCTCCATGACGAAAACGTCGTGCAAACCTAAATATCTTATAGGTGGACGACTTGGCCTTGCCGATCTTCGTAGGGTAGATGCTTGAGGTTCTTGAACTTGCTCCACAACGGTTTGTGGGCTTTGTTCTTGAACATCAAGTATAGGTGCGTCCTCAACATCATCGACTCGCAATATGTTTGAGTTTTCATTTGAGGGAGCTTGTTCTTGAACCTCTTCTTCCACAACAACTTGAGGAATGGGTTCGGCTACAATCTCGTTCGGTGCAACCTCATTTGGCGCAACCTCATTTGGCACTATATTTGGAACAACCACATTACCTACTTGAGGTATGTTTTGTTGTTGTGGTTCTTGAATTTCTTCAATAACCACGTTGCTCCCACTACTTCTTCTTGAGATAAACTCCTTTTCCAAGAATTCCGCATGTCATGCAACAACTATTTTGTTCTCGACACGGTTATAGAAGTAGTAACCCTTCGTTTCCTTAGGGTATCCTACGAAATGACATTTGTCCGATTTGGGTCCAAGCTTATCGCTCACTAGCCTTTTCACATAAGCTTCACAACCCCAAATCTTGAGAAACATTATGCTAGGTTTCGAACCAAACCATAACTCATAGGGTGTTTTCTCAACGGACTTTGACGGAACACGGTTCAAAGTAAAAGCTGCGGTTTCAATTGCATAACCCCAAAAGGACATAGACAAATCAGTTTGGCTCATCATCGATCGAACCATGTCTAGCAAAGTTCGATTCCTCCTTTCGGACACACCATTCCATTGTGGTGTTCCTGGTGGAGTGAGTTGTGGAATGATTCCACACTCCTTTAGATAATCGCCAAATTCATGGCTCAAGTACTCACCACCTCTATCGGATCGTAAGGCCTTGATCTTTCGATCAAGTTGGTTCTCAACTTCACTCTTAAACTCTTTGAACTTGTCAAAGGTTTCAGATTTGTGACGCATCAAGTAGATATACCCGTATCTACTATAATCGTCAGTGAACGTGACGAAGTATGAGAAACCTCCACGTGCACAAATGCTCATAGGTCCACATACATCGGTATGTATGAGATCTAACAATCCATTTGCCCTTATCCCTTTGTTGGGGAAAGGCGCTTTGGTCATTTTACCCATCAAACAAGATTCGCAAGTGTCAATTGGCTCGAAAGCGAATTGATCCAAGAAACCAACGGATTGTAGTCTCTTGATGCGTTTCTCGTTGATATGACCTAAGCGGCAATGCCACATTAAAGTCGCATTCTCATGTGAAACCTTACGTTTCCTTTTGTCATTTTCAACACTCAAAACAAATCCATTCGAATCGAGCACATAAAGACCATTCAATAAATGTGCATCACAAAAACGAACTTCATTACGAAACAAAGTCAAACACTTGTTCTTTAATACAACATCAAATCCATCCAAATCCAAACAAGAAACGGACACAATGTTTCGAGTGATACATGGAACTACAAAAACATCCTTGAGTTCCAACACAAAACCAGAAGGCAAAGTTAATTCCACGCTCCCAACGGCCATAGCGGAGACACACGTGCCGTTACCGACGCGGAGTTGAACTTCGCCTTTCTCGAGCCGCCTTCTATTCTTTAGGACCTGCACATTTCGACAAATGTGAGCACACGAACCAGTATCGAATACCCAATCTGTGTGAGAAGTAGCGAGAAGGGTTTCGATGACAAATATACCTGAGGTAGAAGGTTGGACAGTTCCCGCCTTCTTGTCAGCTAGGTACCTTGGGCAGTTTCTCTTCCAATGGCCCTTGTTGCTACAGTAGTAGCACACAGTCTCGGAAGTGGCCGGGTTCTTCTTCTTCTTAGAACCCACGGGAGCACCCTTGGCCGGACCTTGGGGCGTCACCGGGCCTTTGCCTTTGCCTTTGCGGCCACGCTTTCTTATCTTCTTGCTCTTTTCACTCACCGCAAGAACATCATTTGGGCCCTTCTCTTTCTTTAGACTCTCCTCCGTCTCAATGAGCATGTTTTGGATGTCATCCATGCTCTTATCCATGCCGTTCATCCGGTAGTTCACAACGAAACCGGTGAAGCTTGGAGGGAGAGAATTGAGAATGAAGTCTTGAATCGCCCCCGAGGGGAAGGGCGTATCAAGCTTCTCGAGCTGCCGAAACAAACCCGCCATCTTCATGACGTGTGGCCCGACTTCATGACCTTCGGCCAAGCGAGTGTTGGCGACGGCCTTGATGAGACGGGCCCTTTCGGTGCGAGCCTTAGTTTGGAACATGTTGGATAGGCGAGTGATCATAGCGAACACTCCATAGCCACTATCCATGAACTCCTTTTGGAGTTCGGATTCCATGATTGCCACCATCACGACGGACATCTCCATGTCCTCGTTTTCATGCTTCGCAAAGGCATCATTTTCCTCTTGGGTAGCGGTTGCCTTTGGAGCCGATGGCATGGGAGTGGTGAGGAGATACTCTCTTTTCTCATACCTAAAGGCAAGCCTTAGGTTGCGATGCCAATCCAAGAAATTGGCACCGTTAAAAGCGAGTTTCTCTCTCTCAAGAAGAGAACGTAGCGTAAAAGATGAGGAAGACATCTACAACAATATATAAGTTTAAGGTCAATTAGCTTATGCTTTAATATTTGTTTTAACTAAGTAAAACTTCCACTACATTAAATCATGTCCCTAAATGTAGTAAATTTCCAAGACTCCCACTATTTGTTAATGCAATGACGGCGTCGGCAGAACATTGCACCAACAAAAGTGAAATAAGTTCTCCAACCAATCATACGTTCCTATGATTCTTGGTTCGATTAACGAACTTCACTCCAATGAACAATACGATTTGATTCATTGTTAAGTCTACTTCTTTCTATTTGCTCCTAGTAAATCCGATTTACACCCCGACACGGATGATGGATCACGATGTCCCGCGTCGGCGAGAATACATCAGTGAACGATCATACCACGTAAGAAGGGGATAGAAAGAAGGAGAGTGAATTTTGGTTTGACTTAATCCTTTTTTTTTAATTTGGGACAATTAACAATCATGACGCTTGTTTGGTGGTCGTGTAAACATACACCCATACCTAACCTATACAAGCATCTCATTATTGTGGGTTTGTATGGCTCCCGCTTGCATTAGTTTCGCCACATCCTCCATGAAGCAAAACTAATCTAATTTTTGTCCCTCCCACTAAATTCTATAAGGATCTAAATCCTATAAAATAAAGGAACAAAAATACATGTGAAAATATCCTATTCCCATCCTATCCTTAGGGGCATGCAAGCCTCACAAGTTACATCAAAAATTAATCAACAAATTAATTAATTAATGGCACCAAAGGCCGCATTACAAACATTCACACATGCATTCATTTACAACCACAAGGCATTGAGTCTTGAGCCATACTAAACCCACTATCCACCTACAAAACAAAGTTAGCACATACAAGCACTTTGTTTCCAATTAACGATTTTCAAGCATCTTTGCGTATCGTTTGCTATAAGTAAATTCCGTGTACAAATTCTCAATTTTAAACAACCAAACTTGTTTAAATTCATTTAGAAAGTTCTTTCAACATCCCATAACTGAAAGGAGATCAAACAAGGAGTTTTCTAATTAATTTCAACTAGTTTGAATACTTAGAAAAACAGTAATTTACCAAAAAACGTAACTAAAGAAATCCAACAAAAACAACAGTTTTCGGTCTCCAAAAATTCTCAAATAAATTACTTAAGCTCCTTATCATAGTTGTGATTACCAGTAAAAATTTCAAGAAGAGATCTTAAACCATCTGGGAGAATCAAAAAAGACAAATCTCTTACAAGTGCACGAAACACCGTTATGAGATTTTCAGCTTATCCTCTCAACCATTTGGTCTGTTAGACCACCTTCTATCCAGTTTTTTATATATACAATATATATAGAAAAACTTGTTTAGACTACAGGCTATCCATTCATGAAAAGAAAACAACCAAGTTCAGTTCAATAATATTAAGTTACATGCTAAACAATCAACAAATTCTGTACTGGAACAGACTGTCGATCGAAATGTTTTAACCTAGTTGAAGGTTCAAAATTCCACGAAAAATTATGAAATTAATTTTCCTGGAATCCTAACTCAAAATAGAACAACTCCATTTAAACAGATTTTTTAAAGGAGTTCTCAGTTGGTACAGTTTATTAGAACAATCGATTTGCTCAACAAACTGGATCTGACAAGATCTTCCTTTTCATACTTGAAAACCCACAAATTAATCCGAGTCATGCAACAATTTATACATGCTCAGAAATAGATTCAAGTCCTCTTTATTTCTAGCCATAGAACACTGGTACTTATATTCAAAATATAAATCTTTCAAGCCATTCAAACAGGACAGTACGAGCAGAAACTGGTTCTGCGCACTGTCGCCATTTTATTCACAGTAAATCTATACTAAATCAGAAAAATGTGAATCCAACGCCAAAAGAATCACAATCCAAAGATCTACAACTTTCATGTAGATGGAAAGATCTTCCAGAGAACATATCACATCGCAAAATGCGAAACAATACAGAAAATACCATTTCCAGACAGCAAACAAACGCATCATCTCTACTAATCCGTTAATTAGCTAATTTCTCTTAATTAAGTGTCAAAATAGCTTAAGTACGACCATGTGCTCTGATACGACTGTTAGTTAAGTGCACAATTTTAATTTTTCAAAGATAATTACTATTAATTACCCATAATTAAGCATTCACACACATAGGAACTAGTACTAAGCTATTCACACAAGAGAAAGGGTTCAAAGATGTACCTTCCTTGATATCGTAACCAAGGGGATTTGAACCGCGACTAGGATGAAGGTGTTGCTTGCTCTTTCGGCCTCCTTGTCGAAGGCTCCTCGAGTCCACTTGGTATTAACCAAATCCTCAACAAGTTATGCTAGTAACTTGGAGGATATGACTAATCCCTAGCTTTCCCGTTCTTCTAGCAAATGAACTAATTGATTTGTGGAAGAATGGGGCTCAACACATGAGCAATAGGGAGAGAAGAGAGGGGAGGCGCCTCACAAAGGAGGGGGGTGGCGGCTAGGATTAGTGGGAGAGAGAGAGAGGGGGATTTGCAACCATACACCTCTTTATATAGTGTGCAAACCCAACCTACCTCACACTAACTATTTACCAAATTGCCACCCCACCTACCTCTATGCATGGCCGGCCACAATAAAGGCCTTTATGGGCCATTTGCTTTGCCTCATGGGTCCACTTAATCAATCATTAAATGGCCCCTTCTTGTTGCTCTCAATTTGGTTCCCTATTGGGCCTTTAATTAACTATTTAATTAAAGCCCTATAATTTGCATATGTGTTGAAATAAATAATTATTAACTTAATAATAATTATTTAGGGATTAGAAAAATGCATTAATTTATTTCTATATGATCCCTGATATCTCATATTTATATTGCTATTTTGACCAGACTTTACATCGAAATCGTGACTAAAGCTTTGATTTATTGCTGTTTTTGCCTTTCTTTGCCAGTTTTGGCGCTGCCTTTTGCACTTTGATCTTATTTGTAGGAATCCAAGGAAATCAGCAAGGAAAGCAGCAATTCAGGTGCTAGATGACTCATGCCTAGCCTAGACCAAGCCCCGACTCAACCCGATGAGGCGACCCCGCTCGAATCAAGCCATTTCGCGAACCAGACTCTTCAATTCGGACCGAATTCCCCTGAATTCGGACCGAATTCCTGTGCAGACATCTTCTGAAATCCAGCGACATCAATTCGGTCCGAATTCCTCCTAATTCGGACCGAATTGCCATATGCGGAAAGTGTTCTGGCAGCGTTCTGGAGGCGTTTTCTCCATTTGGAAGCCTCGATTTCCGCCCAAATTGAAGGAGAATTGATGTGACAGCTGCTGAGGATGATATAGGCGCCTTCCTTGTATAGAGGGGGCATTCTTCATTCCATTTCTCTCTCCTTCTCTCCCCAGGAGATCCAGATCCACTTTTTGGCTCTTTCTCTTGGCTTTTGGCGACGGGGACGGGGGTTAGACTCGAGATTTCGCTTGTGGTTGCTGCTCCGACGGATTCCTTACCTTCTAGTGTGCATTTGGCAGTGGTTTTATCTCATAGAGTGGTTTATTTGTGTATTTCTAGTACTATTTCTCTATTTTATGGTTTTATGGATTGTTTAGTTCTATATTCTGTTATTTGCATTGTTTCTCTTAGTATGTTAGGCTAAAAACTTGTTGCTTTAGGGAACGATGTAGCTCAGATCTAGGTTTTGCTTGGTTTATTTGTTTTGTTGATGGATGAAGTCAATTACCCTTGGGATTTTAATTGAAATTGCTTGTGTTTGGACCGTTTACTACTTGTATTGCTCGACTTTTGTACGCGCGCATTTGTTGGGAACTTCTTTACATTATATTAATCGAGTCCTGTGCAAGTATTTCGAGGTAGGTCAATGGCGAAAGTCGACCAATTATTAACCAAAAGTAAACGTTTCTAGTTAGGCGAAAATCTAACTAGATACCTCGTAGAAAACCATTGGTAAACTCGAGTAAGTCCACCGAACAACGAAAGTTGGGGGTGCAATACACTCGATGAGGGTTATTCAACACTAGATCCCATTCCAAATACCGTACCCAATAGGCGAAAGCGGAGGGTTAGGGAGTTAGGTTTGGCTAGATGGACCTTTGGCTTGGATAAATCAACAAGAGGGTAAACCACAGCATTTACACAGTGGAATTAGCAAGGCCGAATACGACAGTGCTAGGTCTTGCGACTCTGTGGCCGGTTCTAAGTGAAATCGAACCCTAAGGCATTTTTATTATCGTATCTTAATCCGTTAGAAAACCCCAAAAATATTTATTTCAATTGTTTTGCATATTCTTGTTACTTGCAATTGCATTCTTTTATTTTCCTTTAATTCGTTCAATTCAAGTTATTCATTCTTTTCTCGATTTTTATCGTCTAGCTTTAAAGAAATAATAAGAATAATATTCATACCCATCTCTGTGGGTTCGACACCTTTACTCTACTACAAGCGACTAGTCGAGTACAAGGATTTATTTGTTTGACCTTGGTTCACACCCTCGATCAAAATGGCGCCGTCGCCGGGGATGGCGTTATGATATTATTTCTTATTAAAGTAATTAGAGACTAGACTCATTCTTTTATTCTTTTTACTCATTCGGTACTTTTGTTGTTGAATCTCTTGTGTGTAGGGTAACGCTGGCTAGAGGATCAAGAAACACCCAACCCCAAATTCCACACGAATACAACCTAAGGGGTAAGGGAGACAACCCTCACGAAGCCTCTAGCTCGAGCACAACGCAAGCCGCTGCTCGCAAGGGGAAGAAGCAACAACAACCAGCACCGAATCCGGACCGAATTCCGCCCAATCCGGTCCGAATCGAGACTCAGCAAATTCCAGAAGGTCCAATTCGGTCCGAATTCCAACCTATTCGGACCGAATTCCTGCAGAACCTGCAGACGGGCGAAGGAACAAGCATTCCAATGGCCGATCGAACTGATGAAGCTAGGCAACTTGAGGCTCTACGCCTTGAGTTAGAGGCCACACAGCAAAGGATTCTCCAAGAACGACTCGCCCTCGAGCAAGAGCGACTCGTCTTCGAGGAAGAGCGCAATGGAAATTTCAATGACGGCGGTAGCATCCATGGAGCACCAGTTAATCCCGATGAAGCTCAGGGGCCACATAAAACTCTTCGCGAGCACTCTGCCCCTCGAGTCCAAGACGTGGATGGACCGATTGTCATTAGAGGAATCGCCGCAAACAACATGCAAATCAACCCTGCGCATGTCGCGCTCGTGCAACAAAACCAATTCTATGGGGCTGACCAAGAGGACCCACATGCACACTTACAAGCTTTTCTTGATTGCACCAAATTGTTGAAATTCAACGGGGTTTCCCCGGATTCTATTAGACTTCTCTTGTTTCATTTTTCTCTTAGGGATAAGGCCAAAAAATGGTACAATACACTGAAAAGAGGGTCAATAGATAGTTGGGAAGCCATGGCTAGAATTTTTCTCGAACGGTATTTTCCAGCAAAAAGAGCCTTTGAAATTAGGAGGGAAATCACAAATTTCAAACAAAGGGGTGATGAATCGTATAGGGAAGCTTGGGAACGATTTAGAGACCTAGAGAATTCTTGCCCTAACCATGGAATTCAGGATTGGTTAACCATCCATTCATTTTATAACGGTCTTTATGATGGTATTAAAGTGAATGTTGATGCTCTTTCAGGTGGAAGTTTCACGCAGCTCGACGCGGAGCAAGCACGTGCAGCTATTGAGAGATGTGCGCTGCACTACAATTGGCCGGCACCTAACCCGTCGAGAGGCAACCCAATTCGACACGAGGTTAAGGAAGTCCAAGACACTCGCGACAGGATCGCTTATCTCGAGGCCGAGCTTGCTAAGATGCAATCGATTAGCGGCACTCACTTGCTCTCGAAAGAGTGCGGAGTGTGTGGGGAGGAAGGGCACAAATCTCCAGATTGCCCTCTCCAGTATGGAGACCCCGCACCAGAGGAAGTCAATTCTTTTGAGGACGTCCGTAACTGGTACCAAGGAGTTAATGGGAATAATGAGACAGGTGGTAACCAAGGCAACTTCCAAAACCGCGGGTTTGTCCCGAGGAGAATATACAACAACCGTCCTGGAAATCCACCTCAACCGAATCAAAATCGAGGTCCCTTGCCCAACAACGATCGAGGGCAGAATTTTCAAAGAAAACCCTACGTTACACCTGAGCTCGAACACTTTGTTGAAACTCAAAATGCCTTAAATGAGAAGCTCCTTGATGGAATGGCCAAACTCCAAAAGGAAGCCGGAGCCGCCTCGCGAGTGGAAAAGATGATCGAGGGGTTCTTTGCATCTCAAAACACTCGCGAACAAGGGAAGCTCCCAAGTCAACCCGAGCCAAACCCTCGCGCGGAGATCAACGCAGTGCACACACTCAGGAGTGGCACCCAATACAAGGACCCACCTATGCCGAAAGAAGTCCAGCCGAAGGTCGCATCTGCAGCTGTACCTGAAGCGAATTCGGACCGAATTCCATCTAATTCGGACCGAATTGCTTCGCAGCGAATTCCAGAACACCTAATTCGGACCGAATCAGAGCCAATTCGGACCGAATTCGAAGGGGCCAAACGTACATCCGCCCCAAATCCACTGCTGAAGGCTCCCGATCAGCGCATAAGAGCCCCATTTTCTCAAAGATTGGCCAAAGCAAAGGTAAACGAGCAGTTCAAAAGGTTCTTAGAGGTAATTAGGGGTTTGAGAATCACCATTCCTTTCACTGATGCAATTACTCAGATTCCCTCTTATGCCAAATTCTTAAAAGATCTAATTACTCACAAATTTCTTTTAGAAGAGTTCAAAAGTGCAGGGATCACAGAGCATTGCAACATGGTGATTCAAAAGAAGATGCCCGTTAAGATGGACGATCCGGGTAGATTCACCATACCGTGCACTATCGGCGGAGCTCAGATCAAAAGAGCCTTATGTGACAACGGGGCAAGTGTGAGCTTGATGCCCAAATCTGTGTTCGACCGGATTGGCATTGGGAGGTTGAAACCTTCGAATACCACTCTCAAACTCGCGGATTCGTCGATCCGACTGCCCATTGGTGAGATCGAGGATATTCCAGTCAAGCTCGGTAAATTCTTTGTCCCTGGTGATTTTGTGATAATGGACATGGAGGAAGACGAGGATGTTCCCATCATTTTGGGACGCCCCTTCCTTAGAACTGCAGGTATCTTGATGGACATAAGAGACGGGACCATTCTGGTGAGAGTCGGTGGCGAGCAATGGGAATACTCAATCGACCAAGCTATGAAATGTTCAAACCAGCTCGAGTCTTGCTACCAAATCGATGTGGAAGAGATTCCGGTCGAAAAGCGACTCGAAGACCGGTATCTTGATGCTCTCACAACTTACCACGAGTTCCTCAGTGAAATACAAGAGGTAATAGCGGTGGAGGAATTGTCTGGAGAGGCGACAGAAGAGCCAGAACCGCAAAACACCATGAATTCGGACCGAATTCCACCTAATTCGGACCGAATTCATGGCTCTGGAATTTCTGTAATTTCATCATGTGAGAATTCGGACCGAATTGCTCCTGATTCGGACCGAATTCCAGTCTCTGGACAGCCACCTCAAGTTGAATTAAAGCCTCTGCCCGATACTTTAAGGTATGAATTTCTCGGACCAAATCAAACCTATCCTGTTATTATTAACGCTGCTTTGGATGATGAGCAAACAGGGAAACTTTTGGAGGAGCTAAAAGCACATCGAAAGGCGATCGGGTATTCGATTGGGGACTTGAAAGGCATCCACCCGTCCTTCTGCACACATCGCATCTTGATGGAGGATGACCACAAACCAACCATCGAGGCTCAAAGAAGGCTTAATCCCAACCTGAAAGAGGTTGTTAAAAAGGAGATCCTCAAGCTCCTCGATGCTGGGGTTATCTACCCGATCTCGGACAGCAAGTGGGTCAGCCCAGTCCATGTCGTCCCAAAGAAGGGCGGGACGACCGTGGTGAAAAATGAGAAAAACGAGCTGATTCAAACCCGAGTGGTGACGGGATGGCGCATGTGCATCGATTATCGTAAACTCAATGCTGCCACTCGCAAGGATCATTTTCCCTTGCCATTCATCGACCAACTCCTCGAAAGACTTGCTTCTCACTCTTGTTTTTGTTACCTAGATGGTTATTCTGGTTTCTTCCAAATACCCATCCACCCTGATGACCAAGAAAAGACCACATTCACTTGTCCATACGGTACATTTGCTTATAGGAGAATGCCTTTTGGGCTATGCAATGCACCAGCAACTTTCCAACGTGCCATGATGGCCATTTTTTCTGATTTAATTGAGAACGTTATGGAAGTATTTATGGACGATTTTTCCGTCTATGGTACCTCGTTTGACATTTGTTTGACTAATCTCTCTAAGGTTTTGCAGCGTTGTGAGGAAGTCAACCTCGTCTTGAATTGGGAGAAATGTCATTTTATGGTGCAAACGGGAGTCGTGCTGGGACACGTGGTGACGGCAAAAGGAATCGAAGTGGACAAAGCAAAAATTCAAGTGATCGAGAAGCTCGAGATGCCATCTAACGTGAAGGACGTGCGGAGTTTCTTGGGACATGCCGGCTTTTATCGACGTTTTATCAAAGATTTCTCAAAAATTGCTAAACCTCTCACTAATCTTTTGGTAAAAGACGTCGATTTTGTTGTTAATGACGATTGTCTCAATGCTTTTCAGGAATTGAAGAAAGCCCTTATCACTGCACCAATTTTGCAACCTCCAGACTGGTCCATGCCTTTTGAGCTCATGTGTGACGCCAGCGACTATGCGGTAGGAGCTGTCCTCGGTCAAAGGCGAGACAAGAAACCCGTAGCTATCTACTACGCGAGCAAGGTGCTTGACCCAGCTCAACTGAACTATACCACCACGGAGAAGGAGTTGCTTGCCATCGTCTTTGCCCTCGATAAATTCAGATCCTACCTTGTGGGGTCGAAAGTGATAGTGTTCACCGACCATGCTGCAATCCGTTATCTTTTGAGCAAAAAGGATGCGAAACCGAGGCTAATAAGGTGGATTCTACTCCTTCAAGAATTCGACCTAGAGATAAGAGACAAAAAGGGCTCAGAAAACTCGGTGGCCGACCATTTGTCGCGACTACATGTTGAAAATAGCGAAGGGAAGGAGCTACCGATCAACGAATCATTCCCAGATGAACATCTGATGATGATTCATTGCAATTCGGACCGAATTCCTCCTAATTCGGACCGAATTGAAGCCTCTGGAATTTCAGAAATTTTCTCATGCACGAATTCGGACCGAATTCCACCCAATTCGGACCGAATTCGTCCCTCTGGAGCTGCCAACAGAATTTTCCAGCCTGGAATTCGGACCGAATTCCAGCCAATTCGGTCCGAATTCAGGGCACCCTGGTACGCAGACTTGGCAAATTACTTGGCTAGCGGTGCGTTGCCTCCCGAAATGACTTACCAACAAAGAAAGAAGCTCAAATCGGATGCCAAGTACTATTTTTGGGAGGAGCCCTACCTGTTCAAGTTGGGCATCGATGATGTCTATCGCAGATGCATTCCTTACGAGGAAGTCCGACCCGTTCTCGCTCACTGCCATTCCTCAGCTTATGGCGGACATGCCTCTTTCTCCAAGACGGCCGCTAAGGTATTGCAATCTGGTCTCTACTGGCCCACTTTGTTTAAAGATGCTCGTTCTTTTGTTTTGTCTTGTGATCAGTGTCAAAGGACGGGAAACATATCCAAGCGGAGCGAGATGCCTCTCAACCCGATTCAAGAGGTGGAAGTCTTCGATGTTTGGGGCATCGACTTTATGGGACCCTTCCCTTCCTCCTACGAAAATGAGTACATCTTGGTGGCAGTCGACTACGTATCCAAATGGGTTGAGGCGATCGCATGCAAGGCAGCCGACTCAAAAGCGGTAATCAAACTCTTTTCAAGGATAATTTTTCCTCGTTTTGGTGTCCCCAGGGCCGTGATAAGCGATGGAGGCAAGCACTTTATCAACCGTCAATTCGACAACCTCCTAAAGAGACACGGGGTCACGCACAAGGTGGCAACTCCCTACCACCCGCAAACGAGTGGTCAAGTTGAAATTTCGAACCGAGAAATCAAGAGCATTCTCGAAAAAACGGTGACGCGAACACGAAAGGACTGGGCCATGAAGCTCGACGATGCACTTTGGGCATACAGAACCGCTTTCAAAACTCCGATTGGCATGAGCCCTTTCAAATTGGTGTATGGCAAGCCGTGCCACTTACCGGTTGAGATCGAGCACAAAGCGCTTTGGGCGATCCGTAACCTCAACATGGACTTGCACGCAGCAGGTCAAAAGAGAATCCTGGACTTACATGAGCTAGATGAGGTACGTTTCCATTCCTATGAAAATGCAAAATTGTATAAAGAAAAAACGAAGTTGTTGCATGATAGGAACATCTCAAGGCGGGAGTTCAAAGAAGGCGATCTAGTGTTGCTATTCAATTCAAGACTCAAGCTCTTCCCGGGAAAGCTCAAATCGAGATGGTCCGGACCATTCCGAGTCGTGAAAGTCTATCCTTTTGGAGCGGTGGACATATGCGACAAGAATTGCGAACCTTTCAAGGTGAACGGACAGCGCCTGAAGCACTACATCGCCAATCACGAAATAGGAGAAGCAAGGGTCGTTTCGCTTCTCGATCCACCCGAAATATGAGTCGACTGAGGGTCAAGCTAATGACCTTAAAGAAGCGCTACTTGGGAGGCAACCCAAGATTTTCTCTCACTTTCTCTCTCTTTATTTTAATTTTATTTATTTCAAATTTCTTCGCATTTTAATTATTTATTTTAATTATTTATTAGTTTTTTCTAACGCTAACGCTTATCTCTTATTTATCTTTTTGCTCTAACGCTTAATATAGTACACTTATTTAGCTTGGGTTTCCTGCCAAGACATCCGAAACTAATGCCAATCTTATTTTCCAATTTTCAGAGAAGGGGGTTAATTCGGTCCGAATTCCATTGAATCCAGTCCGAATTGAAGTCTTGAATCTCAAATCTCGTCAATTTCTGACAGCCCCAGAATACCATTGAGGACAATGGAAAATTTAAGTTTGGGGGGGGAGCCCAACAAAGGGGCCCCAACAAAGGCAGGCTCAGCAGGCCAAAAAAAAAAAAAAAAAATTTTCGGATCCGACCCAGACCCAACCCGTTACCCCCCCTCTCTTTTCTCCCTTCGTCCCCTCCTTCTCTCCTTACCCGAACCCAAAACAAACTAAATCAAAACCTCCCCCCTCCTAAAACCCTCTCGGCCGCCGCACCCAACTCCTAGCCTCGTCGCCGCCTCAGCCCACATCTCCACGAGATCGACCCACCAATCTCCTCTCCTCTCCACTCTCTCTCTCGTGGTACCCTCCACTCTCTCTATCTCTCTCTCTTTCAACCCTTACAAAGCCGACCCGCTTGACCCGTTTGCACCTCTCCATCTCGAAACAAAATGTCGGGCCGAGTCACCCGCGGTTCTTCCGGCTCCGGAAAGGACAAAGGCAAAAGAAAACAAGTCCAAGGCGAGTCCTCCCGCCGCACCCCATCCAAGCAACCGAAACCGCGACCCTCTCTCCAAGTCGATTACGACTCCGACCCGGAGGACGAGAACAGCCACTATGATCCAGAAGCACGTCCTCTCGAGCGGCAGCTCGGTTTCTCCATCCCCACCCGCCGCATGCTCCATTACCTCCAAGCTCTCCTTGACCGGGCCATTGAAAACACCCGTCTCGTCTGTCTCAACACCTTAGAGACGTTGGGTGTGGCCGAAGACTTGGTGCAACTCACTGCCTCTATCGGCTTTAGCACTAAATTCTGGCACCACAATTTCCAAACCTATCGCCTACCGACTCTCGAGTTCCTCTCCTCTCTAAGGCTCAAGTACGATGAGACGGAGAAATGCAATTACATCAAGTTCCGACTCTCAAATGAGACCCACCGCATTTTCTCCGATGAATTGGATGCCATCATGGGGTTCGATGCCGACTCCGTGGACGAGGCCCCTCTCTACCGAAACGAATGGCCTCATGGCAAGATGGATTTGTGGAAGGCAATCACCGGGCAGCAGCTGCCGCTGCGATACAAAGCACGATTCATCCAACACCCCTCCATCCGCATCCTACAGAGGGTTCTAGCCCAAACAATTTTTGCACGAGGTGAGTCCTCCAACCAATTGAACGATGACGAGGGTCGTCTCATTGACCACATGTTGAGGCCAAACCCCGTCAAGCCATATCTCTCAATGATAATGGCGATGCATTGGGGGAACGTAAGAGATAAGGGAAGAACGGGAGGGAGCATTACAATGGGGGCGTATGTTACTTTGATTGCTAAAGAAAAGGGGATTGAGATTAATACCACAGAGACGTGTTCTGGACCCCGTCTCATGAATTTGAAATGGTTCTCGGATGTCCATTTCATAAGAATAGTGAGGGAGGACGGGGATATACAATACAAGTTGCAAATGGAAGGTCGCCCCGACCTCGATTTACCCTATGGTGCGCCGGTTGATTACCGGCCTGAAACTTGGCTCCTCCCACCCCACCAAGTACCGGCAGATCAAGCCGAAGCACAAGGGCCCATGCCCATGGAAGAGGAACCACAAGCCGCGCCACAAATGCCTCAGTCTCATGGCATGCCTCAAGACCAACCGGCTTGGTTCTCTCAATTCATGAACCTCTCTATCTCCACTAGAGAGGATGCACGTGAGGCAAGACGCCTAGCAGCAGAAAATGCAGAGGGGATCGCTCGGCTCAACGAGCGTGTTGATATCATTGAGCAAAACCAAGCCGAATGGAATTTCCGCTACGAGCACGGCTATTGGCAAGACAATGCCCCGCAGCCGTACTATCCAGAGCAAGATATCGACCCCTACGACATCTTCACCAACCCCCATCACTACTCGGATGATGAGCCCGCACGTACCTCAGGCGGGCATGATTTCTCCTTCTTCTGATCCGGTTGGTTTCTTTTTTTTTTTCCCTCCTATTTTTATTTTTCACTGTGTTGCATTGAGGACAATGCATTGCTTAAGTTTGGGGGGGGGGAGGAAAAAAACAAAACGAGCCTTTATTTTCTCGAAATTTTCGTCAAACCGCTTGTTTTCTGAAAAATTTTCGCAAAACAGAACCCTTAATTCGGTCCGAATTGCTCAGAATTCGGACCGAATTCCTGCATCTGCTGAAAAATTTGCTGGACAGAACCTCTAATTCGGTCCGAATTCGGCTGAATTCGGTCCGAATTGCTTGCCTGATTTTTGACAGAACGACCAATTCGGTCCGAATTCGTCTGAATTCGGTCCGAATTCTTCCTTGATTCTTCCGAACTGAGTCACGATTGTTTTTAAACTGGTTTTGAGAGTTGGGGACTTGATTTTAAGCATAGCTAAGCTCTTCTTGATGTTGATTCATTGCAAAAACTCAGTATTTAACTTCTTTTCTTAAAATCTTAATTTGGGTTTCAAAAACTCTAGTTGTTGAGACATTTTGGGTTTGCTCAAGTACCAATGGGCCGAGGGATTTCAAAACTAAGGGCATTTGGGTCCAAAACTTGGTTGCTTAAGAATCATTCGAACACGAGTTAGTCAAAACTGAATTGTTTCGCCGAGTGAACGGACTTGTGAAACCGCTTGATTTTGAAGAAAGACTTTGTTAACCTTAGAAATTGTAAAGTGAACCCTGACTTGTGAATGAAATTGTTTTAAGGCTTGAATCACCAACGAGCAACCTCAAATTGGACAATCTAAAATAGTTGTGAAAACGAGGAGCGTTGAGACTTCTTTACACCAACTTAACCACAAACTCTGGGGGCGGAGCTAGTAGCAAAAATTGTGTAAAAACCGGACCGACCTCCCTGGCGCGACATGTGCCAGTAGCAAAACTTGGAGGGTGGGACTAGTTGCGGGCTGTCAGGAATCGCTACCTCAAAGCTCTCGAGGGCGATTGGGTAGTCCCTGCTAGTCTCATAGTGGACCGTAACAAATAAATTGCAAAATAAACTAGACCAAACCCACTGGTGCGACATGTGCCAGTAGCTCACTCGAAGTCAATGATTCGCGCTTAATCCTCTAGGGTGCAAAGCCCCACGACTCGACTTGCAGAATCAAAAATTGGTGAAAATTCGAAAATTGTTTTGAGAAGGGGGTCACTAAAAGATTTCTAACTTGAACAAAACTTCTTTTGCAAAACCTTTCGGGTCATGGGAATGAACGGGTGAATAAACTCGGGTTTGCATTGTGATTAAATGAATAGAAGCTAGGACCCTTAGCTCTCGGTCAAGGTTTCCTTAGGGCCAAGAGTCGCCTGAACAGAATCAAACAAGCTTAACCCTAGTTTGAGAACCTCAATTGAGCTTTTCTCGAAAAACGTGAATCGAAATCAAACTGAACTGTGCACTAAATCAATTTCCAAACTCCAAATTTCAATTTCGATCGTAAGCCTAAGTCTTGTCATTTCTTCTAAGTTTAGAGTTTTGCTTGAGGACAAGCAAGTTTTAAGTTTGGGGGGATTTGATATCTCATATTTATATTGCTATTTTGACCAGACTTTACATCGAAATCGTGACTAAAGCTTTGATTTATTGCTGTTTTTGCCTTTCTTTGCCAGTTTTGGCGCTGCCTTTTGCACTTTGATCTTATTTGTAGGAATCCAAGGAAATCAGCAAGGAAAGCAGCAATTCAGGTGCTAGATGACTCATGCCTAGCCTAGACCAAGCCCCGACTCAACCCGATGAGGCGACCCCGCTCGAATCAAGCCATTTCGCGAACCAGACTCTTCAATTCGGACCGAATTCCCCTGAATTCGGACCGAATTCCTGTGCAGACATCTTCTGAAATCCAGCGACATCAATTCGGTCCGAATTCCTCCTAATTCGGACCGAATTGCCATATGCGGAAAGTGTTCTGGCAGCGTTCTGGAGGCGTTTTCTCCATTTGGAAGCCTCGATTTCCGCCCAAATTGAAGGAGAATTGATGTGACAGCTGCTGAGGATGATATAGGCGCCTTCCTTGTATAGAGGGGGCATTCTTCATTCCATTTCTCTCTCCTTCTCTCCCCAGGAGATCCAGATCCACTTTTTGGCTCTTTCTCTTGGCTTTTGGCGACGGGGACGGGGGTTAGACTCGAGATTTCGCTTGTGGTTGCTGCTCCGACGGATTCCTTACCTTCTAGTGTGCATTTGGCAGTGGTTTTATCTCATAGAGTGGTTTATTTGTGTATTTCTAGTACTATTTCTCTATTTTATGGTTTTATGGATTGTTTAGTTCTATATTCTGTTATTTGCATTGTTTCTCTTAGTATGTTAGGCTAAAAACTTGTTGCTTTAGGGAACGATGTAGCTCAGATCTAGGTTTTGCTTGGTTTATTTGTTTTGTTGATGGATGAAGTCAATTACCCTTGGGATTTTAATTGAAATTGCTTGTGTTTGGACCGTTTACTACTTGTATTGCTCGACTTTTGTACGCGCGCATTTGTTGGGAACTTCTTTACATTATATTAATCGAGTCCTGTGCAAGTATTTCGAGGTAGGTCAATGGCGAAAGTCGACCAATTATTAACCAAAAGTAAACGTTTCTAGTTAGGCGAAAATCTAACTAGATACCTCGTAGAAAACCATTGGTAAACTCGAGTAAGTCCACCGAACAACGAAAGTTGGGGGTGCAATACACTCGATGAGGGTTATTCAACACTAGATCCCATTCCAAATACCGTACCCAATAGGCGAAAGCGGAGGGTTAGGGAGTTAGGTTTGGCTAGATGGACCTTTGGCTTGGATAAATCAACAAGAGGGTAAACCACAGCATTTACACAGTGGAATTAGCAAGGCCGAATACGACAGTGCTAGGTCTTGCGACTCTGTGGCCGGTTCTAAGTGAAATCGAACCCTAAGGCATTTTTATTATCGTATCTTAATCCGTTAGAAAACCCCAAAAATATTTATTTCAATTGTTTTGCATATTCTTGTTACTTGCAATTGCATTCTTTTATTTTCCTTTAATTCGTTCAATTCAAGTTATTCATTCTTTTCTCGATTTTTATCGTCTAGCTTTAAAGAAATAATAAGAATAATATTCATACCCATCTCTGTGGGTTCGACACCTTTACTCTACTACAAGCGACTAGTCGAGTACAAGGATTTATTTGTTTGACCTTGGTTCACACCCTCGATCAATCCCTTTGATTTAATTAATCATAACGGTCTATAACGCTATTTAATTAATTAATCAACTTATCATATTTTGCAATACCAATTATTGCAAATAAATAAATAATGCACGCATGGTTAAAACACCAATTTTGTGTGACCCTTTGAGGATTTATGCTACGTTGGACATGGAGTTAAATCGCTATTTAATTCCAATAATCATAAGCGGTATCTAGCAACACGTTATGATTCCCAATTCGCATAAATAGTGTACAGCTACAATATTTCAATCCTGCATGAGAGAATAAAAGTATATCTCTATTTTGATTCTTATGTTACACGATATCATCGTATAATCCAAGATAGGAATGTGCCATTCTTGCAGATTATACGTTTCTTGATCTAGAGATAATTGTATCAGTTGCTAGCAAACAATCTATCTCCATCAAGGGGCCCAAACATATATCGTCACTCACTAAGTAAATTAATGAGGGACATACGGTTTTCTTGACTATTTAGCTTTTCCCCGCACAATTCAAGAGAACATAAATAACGTCCGTATAGCAGCCCTTATCGGGAATCAGCGGTAGACGATATTTATTGAACCTATCCTCATGTGGAAAAGATAAATATCTCAAACTTAGAATCAAAATCATAACGAAATAAATAATGACACGTAACACAATCCATATATTTATTTCGTGGGGTCCAGTCCTGTACTATGTTCTATAACATATACATATGCAATTAAGTTGGTTACTCTTAACCTATGATTTATAGAACTTAATCATCACTTAATTCGCATACTAATCTTATTGATAATTAATGTTCTCTGTTAATTATCAAGATTATGGACATTTAGATTTATCGTTTTTCATCTACTACTAAATGAATAACAGTGATCTATAATTCAGATCCTCAACCTGAATGAACTGTCAACGATTAAATCAAAGAACAAATGATCTAAAATCACCAATAACATAAACTATAGAAGTAGCCTAAATAAGATTGGCTTCTAGGACATAACTCTAACAGATCAGTCCAAGGATGTTTGGGTTGTGACTGGTTTTTGTGATAAGCACAATCATGTTCTCTGCCCAGATTTCTCACATAAAATCAGGTCTCATCGATCAATACAAGACTGGGCGATAAATCAACTTGAACTCAACGATAGATCTGGTGTCCCTGTCATTTCCAACATCAACGCGGTCACTGCAATGGGGTGTGGGCCACATCACTACGATTTTACCGAGCGCGATGCCAGGAATGTTCTAGCAAAAATGAGAAGGGGAAGCTTCCAGAAAGGTGATGCTGAGGCACTGATGCAATTTTTTCGAGAAGCAAAAAGGAAGGATCCAAAGTTTTACTATTCTTACAAATTTGATGAGGATAACCGGCTTGATATTGTTTTCTGGGCCGACTCGACATTCCAATCGTGGTACAAATTCTTCGGCGATGTCGTCACCTTTGATGCCACGTACATTGTAAACAAGTATGTCTGAACACTTGTTTTTAGTCTGTGGTGTTTTCCCTTTTTTTGGGTTATAATCACATGTATTTGTTTCCATTTATAATTGTTTCCTTACAATAAATAAGTGTTTACTTTTATGCTTATAAGGGATAAGGTTATTGTACTTACCACAATATAGTCCATATGCTGATTGTAATTATATTCCATATGCTGCGAGTTCCATATGCTCATTGCAATTATGTTTGGTTAAGTGTTCTAATTATTACTTTAAGGGATTAGATTATTTTAAATTAACATGCCATCACCAGTTTCTAATATGTATGGTACAAATTGATTTATTTATTTTTTCTGTGGGAAGCAATCTGTTTGTGTTGACAAGGGATTACATTAATTCACGATAATGTATTATATAATGGCATAAGGTTAGTTAAGCCTTTCGTGTACCTAATTACAGATTTGACCTTCCTGTGGCACCAATTGTCGGCGTTAATCATCATGGACAATCAATAATTTTCGGATGTGCGATGATGACCCATGAAGATACTGACACTTACAAATGGATTATTAGTAATTGGCTAGAGTGCATGGGCGGCAAGGCACCGCAGACAATCATTACCGATCAGTCGGCAGCAATGAAAAAAGCTATAGCTCAAGTATTACCTAATACCCGCCATCGTCATTGCATTTGGCACATCCTCGACAAATTAGACAATCGGATTGGCAACAAGAAAAATGCTTCCGCTTCTATTCGATCTGTCATTTATGAGTCGAAGACGGAAGATGAATTTGAGAGGAATTGGGAAAAGACTATTACATTACAGAATCTTCAAGGTAAAAAATATTTATGTTTCAGTTAATTAAGACAATCATTGGGTCAGTGATATATTTTGACAACAAAATATGTCAAATGTTAATCTCACTTCCAATTTTTCATGAAGGATGTGTTAGTTACTGCAAATATTCAATTTAATTAACGAAGGGATCATCTTATTTTCAAACATATTATTTATAAAAGAGGTGCATACCATGTGGATTCAATAACATAGTTTCTTATTTTGTCAGATAATGTGTGGCTCGCCGAAATGTTTGAAATCAGGACGAGTTGGGTACCGGTATACCTAAACAAACATTTTTGGGCTGGGATGCGATCAACACAGAGGAGTGAGAGTATCAACTCCTTTCTTGACAGATACGTCAATTCAAAGATGACTCTAAGGTATATTTCAGCGTACTTCTCATAGTAGCTTACCTTTATTTGTATGACACCAACAGATTTATTGGTAACAATTTGTGTTTGTAATGTTAAGTGTTCTGATTATTACTTCAAGGGATTAGATTATTTTAAATTAACATGCCAGCACCAGTTTCTCATATGTTTTGTTTATTCTTGATTTAGGAATTTTGCAAGGTGCTTTGATCTTGCACTAGCAAGATTGAGAAGGAGAGAGTCCGATGAGAACTATGATTGCATACGTGGACAATCGAGGCTGATATCAAAATGGAATTCAATTGAGCAACAATTCTCACAGGTGTACACAAACAACATGTTCATCAAATTCCAGCATGAAATCAATGCTCTTATCGACTCGAAGTTCACATTATGTGAGCGGCAGGGGAATATAAAGGTTTATAACGTTAATGACGGGGAGAGGGAGTTCAAGGTTGAGTTCAATTGTGAAGATCAAACGTATAGCTGTGAGTGCCATCTATTTGAGACAAACAGGCTGGTTTGTCGACATGCGTTGCTGGTATACAAGCAAGAAGACGTGGCACTTGTTCCAGCCAAGTACATACTTGGAAGGTGGAGCAAAAGCTTCAAGAGAAATTATTTGAATGAAAGAGCAATTGCCGTGAGCGTTAGAGAAAGGCGGGAGACTTGCTATAACTTGCATTTGATTCTTGATCCCGTTTTCCAGAAGCTTGTTGATTATGCAGCGTTAGATGAAGAAACACAACAATTTATTGTTGACGGCCTTAATGGATTGATGATTTCGGTTTCAAAGGTTAAAGAGAGTTCCCAAAGCGTTGTCCAAAAGACTACCAATATATCAGTTGAAGGTGGATCCGTCTCACCCAGTGTTAATGGAAATGGAAATGATGACATTCCGGTGAAAGATCCACTTAAGAGGCGGAAGAGGGGTCGAAATCCTGTGAATAGAAAGAAGTCAATCCTTGAAGTGAAAAGGGATCAGGCCAAAAAAAAGAGGATGCAGTCCCAAAAAATTGAATGGTAAAGGAAAAGAAACTTTTAGGCTTTACCTACTTGTTATTAATGTTGAACACACTATTCAATAGGGATTAACTAATAAATCCAAATTTTATCATTGGCATATGCTTTTTATGTCAATGATACAAATTTTCACTATATTGGTGTTATAGAGTAATTAACGGTCTGATAAATCACATTTATTTGTATTTTTGTCTTTTTTGCAGATCCTAGATGCCATAACACATGACGGTTTCATTTGAATACTTGTTTGATAGCTGAATTTAGGCGACTATTATTAGATTGATGCTGTTGTAAAAACATTGATATAATTGCTCCACGAATTATTTATGCTTTCATTTTTTTTATCTAGTCCTTAGTCGTAGTTAATTTTTTTTTTCATGTTCTGTACACACTGGTCCCTCCCTTTTTTTCATCTTAGGTTTTGATAACAAGATGATCTCTTATAGTTACTAAATCATATGATATTATCAAAACAAATATTGCATTTCACAAAATCAAAATTATTTATGTTAATGTATTAAATTGTTTCACCAATGGTTTCAATTGTTGTCATGTCATTTTACATCATATTATTAAGGTGTATCATTGGAATGCTATTCTCGGATTTTTTTAAATTAAACACGTACTTATTTAATGTTCAATACAAGGAGTAACGTTATTCCTGTAGAGATATATATAATGCTACAAGGGATTACATTGTTTCACCAATGGTTCCAATTGTTGTCATGTCATTTTACATCATATTATTAAGGTGTATCATTGGAATGCTATTCTCGGATTTTTTAAAATTAAACACGTACTTATTTAATGTTCAATACAAGGAGTAACATTATTCCTGTAGAGATATTTATAATGCTACAAGGGATTACATTGTTCCAGTACTAAATACAGTCAAAATTCTTCAAGATGTGAGTTCGTTTTTTTAATTGCTGAGGCCATTTTATGAATTTATTTATATTTTATTAAGATACGCCTTGCCATGAAAATCGATTCAAAATTTTAAAACCAAAAATCGCATGAGCAACACAAATTCCCACAAGAAAGTGCTATAGAAATCTAGATTAAGAAAAGGTACTGGCACAAATAACGTTGCTCTCTGAGTGGACCCCACATCATCAAACAACCGATAATGGGACACGTGGAAAGATCGGCACCGTTAATTATTGCTGGATCACAATAAGATACAGTGTGCGCGTCAAGAGATTCTCTCATTTGTTTTTCCTCTCCACACACGCATCCTGCAATCTGACCGTTTCACCCCCGAGATTTTATTTGATCTTCAATCCTCAATTTATATCCCTGCATTGAGTCCCTAACCGCTCTCTGTCCCGTTTGATGACGAAACTGCCCCTAGCGCAGTGGCGCCTAAAACAGTTTCTGTTTATATTAATCAGATAAATTAAACTAAAGCACAGTTAAATTATCTTCATAAGATGTAGAAACAAGAAAGGATTTATTTTTAAGATTGCTATCGGCAATAGTGAGCCAACATTTTCATCATCAAATAAAAGATTATACAAAATAACTACAATAAATAACTAAGTGAATATAATAAAAGCACAAAGTTAAACATCAAAATAAGTACAATCAAGAAAATTTAGAAAATTATAGTAACAACGGATAATTTCACCTCTAGTTTTACATCAGCATAAGAAAATCTAATCACATGATGATAACAAATAATGTACTTAAAAAATATCAATCTAGTCAATCATATTTTAAAATAAAGAAATATAGGTGTGTGACCATTTTTATTTTTTGATTGAACAAACATGGGGGAATCAAAATTTGAAATTGCAGGGGGCAAGAGAAAATCCAAGTATAAAACTTAAGATCAAATTCAAGATAACTGGTCTGATTTTCTTTTCTGATTTGAGAAAGAGTGAAAGACGAGAGAGACAAAATTTCAAATTACAATGTTATATTGTTGCTAAGAGCATAAGAGAAAGAAAGAAGAAAAATTAAATGATACACCAGGCCTAGTAGCTAACATCAGACTTGGGATTTTTTTAGTTGAAGGGGTCTAGATCTAAAAGTTATATTAACTCAGCTTAAGACATGGGTAATTGTAACATAAATAATAAAATCTTGGGTAGGTTAGGCCCTCTATGGCCCTGCGATAGTTCCGCCCTGTGAATAAGTTTAGTCTATTATAGGGGCTGTTTGGATTCGTGGAGGAATTTGGGGAATTATTTAGACTCCTAAGATTAAATTTTAGGCTTAATTTATGAATTGTTTCCCATGTAACTGACTGATAACAAAATAATAAAGTTCCTAGTATTCTAATGAATAATTGCTCTCTCTTTATTTTATTTAGAGAACCATATTTTTAAATAACCCTTTTTTTGCACAAATATTATCAACTATTGCGATAAAAATAAAAGTTGAGCAGTTATCCATTGAATATGGCTAATTTGTTCATTTTGTTAAACCTTTCGATGTACGAATTGAGATAATTAATTTATCAAGAAAGTATAATAACAAACATAGTCTTTTGAAAATGAAGATGAGAGGGATCATTTTTTTTTTATTTGCACCTGATTAAGACTTGCTTGCTTTTATACATTCTTTTAAAGTTTATAAACTGTTATTAGTGAGCTACTTCCATTCGAATGAAAATTAAAAATTATTTATATATTATTAACGGAAACTAATTCAATTATTTCATAAATAATCAAATATCTTAGTTACAAATATGAATATTACGGTTAAATGAGGTATTGACGTATTGTCCAATTTTCTTTATTTATCACGAGATATTTTTCTAATTAGTTTGCGTGATTATGATCCTATTTAATTGTCAATGTCGCATTCAATGTGAGAGGAACAGGGACAATTCCGTCATTTACAAACCTCATCCAATGGCGGTCTCGTAATTTCAGACCAAAATAAGGGGCATACTTCATCTCCCCCAGCTATATATAACGATCCTCATCTTTCATCATTCTCGCCTTTAAAATTTTCAAATCTCACCATTTCTCTCGCCCCTTTCTCTCACTCTCTCCCTCTCCAACCTCTCCTCCTCTCTAATTTCTCCGGTGTTGGTTAGACCTAGACTGGCCAATCTCCGATCAACACCACCACCTTCCAATTTAGGCTCTCGGCTCTTCTTTTCTTTCTTGGAAATTTCTATTTTGCCCCCTCAATTTAGTTAATTTACGCAAAAGTCCATCTTTTATTTTATATTTTCATCCTCGAAGAGAGAAAGAAGTCTTTTTCTTTTTTAAAATATTCGCCTTTTTTTTTTTCTCCTTTCGGCCTTTTGCTCTCACACGCCGACGTGTCAGTGGAGCCCACCGTCAACAGCGGTTAAGATGTCCTCGATCTACACGCGCCAGGATGGGACACGTGGCGCCATCAGAAAGCGTAAAGAGCCACAGCCGTGGGATCCTACTCCTCTCAATCAGATCCCAGTCAAATCCGGCTTGGCTAAACCGGCTCATCCGGCTCAGCCGACTCAAGCGGCTAAACAGCTTAAACCCGCTACTAAGCTAGTTGAACCGAACAACAAGTTGCTAGCTGGATACTTAGCTCACGAGTTCCTCACCAAAGGAACTCTCCTGGGGAAACGGCTCGAGCCGAGCCGCGCCGATCATGGAAAGGCAGACGTAGACCCGGTTCAGGCCGGACCATCTAAGCCGGTGGAATTTTACAAGGAGGTGTCGTATTTACTGAAGGCAGATGGGGTCCATATAGCAGGTGTAGTGAACCCCACGCAGCTGGGGAGTTGGCTCCAAAAGTGAGGATGCCACGTGGCAGAGGGATGTGGATGTGTGCGTACGTGGATGGTTAGATGTTTCTTTGGTCGGAAAGAAAGGATCTTTCTCACTTCTCGTCGTCTTCTCGGCATGCTTAATTATCGAGGTGGCGAGTTCTTTTTTTCTCTCTTGAAAAGTAGATTTAATTATCTTTTTTTGCTTCTTTTGTTATTTGTTTCGGACGTTTTTGTATTTTTTTGCTAGGTTAGACTGTAGGTTCTGGTTTAGCGTAAGTACGCTAGCTTGGTGTTTATGGACACGTGGCATTGTTCTTGCTGATATCAGATATTATATATGCTTAACTGAGTTTCTCTTTCAAGCTCTCTTCTTGTTCATTTTAGAAAGTTTTGGTTTCATTGAGTACTTGAACTACTTATACTTAGTTTTATGCATGCTGAATTGTTTCTGACTTAGTACAGTTATATATGCTGGTATATCAATATATCATATATGTTTGCCTGGAAACGATTGTATAAAGGTAGCATTATTATGGTTTCTTAGATTTAATTAATCAAGGTTTCAGGTCTGGTCTTAGTTTGGCACTTCATGCTTAGGAAATATGCCTAATGTACCAAAGCTTGGCCACAATATATATAACTTTGTGCCAAACAAAAAAGGAAAAATGAAAAAAAAAGGTAAATTAACTAGTTAGCTAGGTGACCACCCACATTGTTGCAAGTTGCTAGTTGCAACTGCAACCATTTAACAAGACCAGAAAGTACCTTCTTGTTAATTTAGCTAGCTATTGTTCAAGAAAAAATAAGATTAATTACGCGATATCTTGATGATTAGTGTGTATCGATCGTTGCTTTCTATAGCATGAAGCCATGAATCTCTAATTGTTTTTGTTTTTTTAATTGCCTTTTTGAAATTGGTAAAATACTCTTTAATTAGTTCTGCTTCCTTTTCCAATACTTAACCTAGATAGTAGTTCCGATATGGAGATTCTTCTAAGTTTGGCATAGTATAAGTTCATGTTTGCAGGTTCGAGTGAACTCACTATTTCTAGTTTTCTACTCGATGTAAAATTAGTATGCCAGAACGTGGAGTCCAGCACAGATGGTCAGAGGCTCTGCCGTTATCTAGAGGTAACGGGTTCAATTCTCGCTGGGCGCGGAAGAGGGATAAACTCTAATTTCAGAGTGGGTTATGCCTCTATAAATAAATGACCTTATTTCAAAAAAAATAATAATAATAAAATAAAATTAGAATGCCAGTTTGGTGAACACCAAATCTGTGGCATTCAGTTTTTTTTTTTTTTTTTTTTCCCTGTTCTAAGTAATCTATGCACATCTAAAATCATGAATCCTTCATTTTTTACAATTACTTTTTTATATTTCTGTCATGCTCTTTTAGGAAAAACATTAATTTTCATATTTTTTTACTCTTAAATTAGCTATATTCAATTCAACATGCCTGAATCCCTTATAACGCATAAAAGATCAATCGTTCGAATTGTATATCATTTGGAACTTGTTGTTGGAATTAAATATACCAAAAAGATTGAGATGCCGAGGTCTATATATAGCACCAGAACCACAAGTTACATGGGTTATATATTATTATTATGTTTTTTAGAGGAGTTTCTTTGTTTATTTATGATTTCAGTTTAGTATCATCCTTGGTGCAGCTTAAATTGTAGCTTATATAGGTATTTTGCTTGGTGTTTTTCACATACAACTGTGTACCAGTTGTCTGGATTCAATGTGTTATTACTATATTGCCATGTATATCATGTGGCCATGTCTGTTTTTGATTGATTAATTAATTGATTTTGATATAAAGGATATCAATATGAGTAGGTCGACGTCGGAACTATAAATCTTATGATATTGGAAACAAGTGATCTTGTGTAGCACTTTTTCCTTAACAAGAAAACGAAATTGTGTTATTATTAGTCGATCTTCGAGTTAACAAATAGCAGCAGCGATTTAGTTTGGAACATTCATGTATATTGAAGTTCCTTTGGTACCTTATTTGTCCCAAAAGCAAACAATTACAGACACACAGGTGTGGGCGTGAGGTGCACACACGCATACAGTGACACACGCACACACCGATCGGCCCTTGTCCTATCCTTTTATATTTTGTTCTATGCTACATCACACTTTGCAAGGCCATATTCTTGGTGTGTTGAAATGAACAGATGTCATTTATCAGAAAAATGTAAGCATGTTAAGCTAGAAACTATATGTATGTTACATTAAGGCTAGCTAGGTGGGCCATTTTCCTTAAAGCTGTCATGCTGTGTACTTTGATATGAAATGAAAAGAGGAATTTTGATCCTAGTTTTGATTTATTTGTGCTGTGATCAACAGAATTCCGTTAGCTAAATCCTAATTTATTGTCATATTTTGTATGTACTGTCGATGGCGATTCAAAGTCTTAGTTTATTCATCTTTTTTGGACTTGGCCCCACTTCTGAGTAAATTGTTAAATTACTTAGTTACACGCATTAATCATGCTCACTCAGGGACGGAGCCAAGTAGAGATAAGTCCACGCACTTGTCTGGGCTTGTTCTCTAAAATCAAGGTCCACTTATGTATTTTTAATATTGTGCTCGGCCTAATTTTTTTATTGTGTCTGGGTTGGACCTCTAATTTCACTTATGTTTCTTCTTAGTCCAGTTTTGTGTCCATGCTTAATTTTTTTCTGGCTCCGTCCTGTGCTCACTATATATACTAAGTACTAACTACCGCTCTTAATTTGTTTGTTTCGTAACTTTCTTGACTTTTTTGATACGGCGAGATCTCCAATATATTGTCACTACCATTAATTGTAAGATCTGGTCTTTTTAAAACCCAGGAATTTATTGAACTTTCTAAAAGCTTTGATCTGTGGTGCACGAGGATAATAAACACTGAATTTAAAACAGATATAATGAACTGATGATCTTTTAGTAGATCTCATTGAAAACTGGAAGTTACAACCCTTTTTTAACACGAGTTTAATTAAATAAATACTGCTAGTTTAACCATGTTTGAAATAAATATTTTGAAGAAAGAATGAGGTCAAAGCCTATTAATAATTTTTAAAATTCTAATAAAATTTCGAATCCGTAACCTTCACTCGAAATGCGTTATTTTCTTTCACTATATTCATTATATAGCAATGAGTAATTTTATTTCTAATCACTTTAAGATATTTGCATTTTTCCTTTTAAAAATGACGTGTAGAGCGCTTATTGGTCAGTTGACTGGTATTGATATTGGCGTACGTAGCACTGTCAATACCTATCCGTTTCGTACGTTTTCGTTTCGTTCCGTCCGAAACGAAACATAAGTGGAAGGAAAAATAGTTTCGTTTCTGAGAACGGAACAGAAACGAAACAAGCAGTGGTATACGTTACTGTTCCGTTTTACTGAAAACTAGCTGAAATCAATAGAAAATGGGTTGAAATTAATGAAAAATTGAAAGTGGAACAGAAACTAAATGAAAAAATCGTTTCATTTAACGAAACGGAATGAGTATTGTGTTTCGTTGCCAAAACGGAACGAAAACGGTAGAGGATATTTCCGCTGCCGTTTCGCACGTTTGACAGCCCACAGCATCATACGGTCTCTGGCTCTCTGATATCAAATACCGGTACTACGCGGGTTTTTCTTTAATTTCTGGATGGATCCATACTTTCCATTTGTGGATATGCGAACCATTAATGGGGAAATTGGGACAAGTGTCAAATGATATAAAAGGTGCCACCTAACTCAAACCGATGAAAAGAAAAGGTAAGAGTTCAAAAATAATCTGACAAGTGTTCGGCATAGAGGGGAGGCGCAATACAAATACAAGTATCCCAAATTGAAATGCCTCATGGCACTTTTCAGTTAATTCTGTAGGGACAAACAACTCATATGGACTGTTCCGGACGCATTTCATGGCGCAACTTGCGTGTTGGTTGCTAAACTGAAAATTTGTGAAACACATAATTCATGAATTGAATTTTATTATGCTAAAATTTGTCAAAGATGCGGATGAGTTGAATTTGTTGTTAGAAAATTTCTCTCTCAGTTTTTTTTTTTTTTTTTGAAAGCTAGGTGGCGAGAGCCACACCAGCAATTCATTGATTTTGGTTCTGGAATTAGATGCGGTTCTGGAATTAGATGGAGATACGTTTGCCCATGCTTATAACTTGATTGGGTTGACTGATGAGAATCATTACTTCTATAATCTAAAGCCCATATATACAAAAAGTCAGGACAAAGAGATATACATGCATTCAGTACTCATTTCTCAAAACCTGATGGTGACCTCTCTACAAATGGGGTCTATAATCTTCTGGAACATGTTGATCTGAGTTCACTTCCTCCGTGTTGCAACTAATTGTATTCTGCAAACATGTATCCCGGCATAATTTGATTATGCCATGTCATACGAGCGACATGGCTTATCGCACATGACACTCGTGTGACGTGTTGATCACTGTCTATCATGTCATGTATACCATGGCTGGTCTCGGTCGTAATCGACAGTTTGTCACGGGCTCACGGCACTTCACATGACACATCACAACACGACATATAGTAATGTGTAGGCACGTAAGATCCATATGAAACTGCTTGGTGTGAGTCGTGTGACATTGGGATGACATGGTATTTTGGGTTTCAAATGGTACCAGCGTGAATGCAACTCGCCACTGGTGCACCCATGGCAGATGACTAATTAGCTCGCGAGATATAACGACGTTAATGCGTCCGCTGACTTGTGACTACTCGATAGTCGATCAGGTAAACACCTGTGTGCGGTACATAACATAATCTTGTAATAGAGCTATGTATTACTAGCAGCACTAAAGGGTGCCTCCGAAGTCAATATTCTCTGGCTTCAGATGAGATCGATCATTGCAAAATGCAAATGGAGTGGTTCAATCGAAATGACGGGTCATTACTCATTAGGGATCTTCTGTTTCCTTTCTGTCCTGTGTGTACGTGGTCGGTCTGTGAGCAAATAATAAGGAGAAAAAAATATCACTCAGTGTTTGACGGAAATATTACTAAGTTGCTATTTATATCCGTATCGATTTATTTTTTATTTCATTTATTTTATTCTTAATCTAAATATTTTTATATTTAAATAATTACATATATTTCAAACAAGCACTTAGTGATAAATTATCCGTATCGATTGTATTGATCGATTTTTATCCGTAATGCCAAATTACATAAATTATCTTTTTATGACACTTAACATATCAAATATATGAGTACAACACATTTACAAAATATAATATATAAATATACCTATTAAACATGTACCCGCTATATATCTAGTGGCGGAACCAGGGGTGGCGGGCGTGTGCATGGTAGCAAAATTTATTAGAGAGGTTATAGTTTGGCATACGCCAAAGGTCCAAAACTGAAGTAAATGAGCTCATTTGATCTAGTTAGTTGTCTAAGTAGAGGCTCCATCTCTCTCAATTTAAACACTTAGAGACCAATTCTCATTCTCTTACACAAATTCATCTCCCAATTCCTGTCAGAGAGAGAAAGAAATATCCAATTTTTAAATTGTTCCTCCTAATTTCTAAATCCATCTCCCAATTCGACAATTCTCATTCTCTGTTACGCAAATCCATCTCTCTTACTCTCTCTCTCTCGGCTCGGGAGTAAGGAGTCAGGAGGCTACAGGCGACACCGCGACAGACTCCACGGCTGTGACAGACGGTGCTATTTTTTACTCCACGGTCGGCTGATCGGCCCACCCTATGTCGGAATCCTGGTTCCGCCCCTGTATATATCCATAACTTCTTTACATGTACCTACCATTAGAGCTGTCAAGCGTGGGAATAAGCCGTTTCGTTTGTAGTTCCGTTAAGGAACACGGTACAAGATTTCATTTCATTAACTGTTCTATTTTTGAAACAGCACCGAATTTTATTCCGTTATTCGTTCAACTTAAAAAATTATACATAAAACAGTTTGAAAAGAGGCGAAACGTTTCAAAACGGCACTATTTCTTGTTCCGTTTGCCGTTTCGTTATTGAAACGAAATAAAAATTGATGCCATTATTTGTTTCGTTTCGGTTATGCGAAACGACAAAATATTATAAACGGTGGGATTGACAGCCCTACCTAACATGCACGTCATTTTTTTTGAAAGACGCCCTTAGACCTGTCTAACGTAGACGACGGTGGCGAAAGTAGGAACTTTCGCTATCCGTTTCGCTAACATAGCGTAAGTACAAAATTTTTCGTTACTCGTTGCGTATTTTGAACGGAAGTTAAAAAAATTTCGCTGATCGTTTCGCCTGGAATCGCGAAAAAAACGATCAACCGCGATCAAATTTAAATTTCGCTGTGAAGACACAGTTCATATAAGATATGACAAAGAATAATTCAAAAAAATGCACTAAAATACTTAAAAAAAAAGCACAATAACAGAAGACTGTAAACACATGTTTCATTTAAAAAATACATCAAAATAATTTCAAACTAATACCTAATTTAACAAGGGATTATTTCCATATGAATTATGGTGGTCTCAGTTATAAGTTCAAATCATTGGGGAGATATCAACAAACCCAATAATTCCGACTGACCCATCAAAATTACTAAGTAAGAGTCCCATCCCCTCGAACAAGCACTTGGCAATTTTGTACCCTTCATCATTGACCCATCCATATAGAATTAATCCCATTGTTAAATTAACAGACTCTCCTTAGTCCTATAGGCACCAAAATAAACAAAAAACCAACTGTTTCTTTATCAAAATAAAAAAAAAACAAACTTGCAATCACCAAGTTCACCGAGTTGTACTGTTAAAAAATCTTAACACAGAGATCATTCAATAATCTCATCAATTGCATCATCATCTGCATCACCAAGTTCACCACCACTTTCTACATTAATATCAAACAAAATAGAAATTAGTAATAATTGAATTGAATTAAAATGGAAATTAATTATAATTAAAAATAATACCAATCACTGCTGTCCTCAACCAATTCTGTGCACACACTAGAGCTTCAATGCTCTCATCATTCAATGAGCTTCTAGTTGGGCTAAGTGTTCTACCAGCAGTACTGAAGGTTGACTCTGATGCCACAGTACTAATTGGTACAGCCAATATGTCCCTAGCTAACTTAGACAAAACTGGATATTTAGGGGCTTTTAATTTCCACCATGACAAAATGTCAAAGTCATCATCCAAGCTACAAGGATCAAGTGGTTCAGATAGATACTGATCAAGCTCATACAAGATGGGGTCAGCCTGCTTCTTATCATTCAAGAAATTATTCAAACCAGCCCTTGAATCAGTTTCTTCCTTTGATCCACTAGAACTGAAAAGAAGACATTTTCAACTTTGATTGCAACACACATAACAAAATAAAAAAAATATATACATATTAGATGTGCTAGTGGAGTACCTTGGTGCTGTACTTTGACTAGTTTGGCTTTGTGACTGTGGTTGTTTGTTGTTTGAGATCAAATACTCATTGAACAAATCATCAAAGCAAGTCTTCAAGTTGGTCATAAATGATTGCAACTCTTCAGGATGCAACATTTTGTAGTACTCAACCACTGCTAGCTTACATCTTGGATCTAGAGAACAAGCAAGAGCCAACAGAACACTTCCAATTTCCCAATACTTGTTCCACTTCTGGAACATTTTTTGTCCCATATTCACAACAAATGTATATGGACTACTATTCATTTTTTGAATATTCAGATAAACCTCACAGAAATCAGGAAAATACAAATTCAAGGTTGGATACTTGGCCCCACTCAATCTTAGAGTTGAATCATAGAAGACTTTCAAATGTCCATGTAGGGCTTTCACATGATCCCAATCCTTATCAGATGGACAAAAAGAATAAGTCTTATCTAACTCTGCATACCTTATAAATAGCATCCTTCAATTGTAATGCCAACTCCAGCATAATATATGTGGAGTTCCACCTGGTCTGCACATCTCATGCTGGTTTCTTATCAGGAGCATTTACCTGAAAATAAACATAGACAAGGTCTAATTGAAACACATTAAAATAACATTAAAATAAATGAAATAAAAAAATAAATTACCTGAGAAGCAGCCAACTTGAACTTCTCCATTCTAGGTTGTGAATGCCTAATAAATTTCATGGTTTCCCTTATGGCATCTATCTCACCAGACATCACACTCAAACCATCTTGCACAATCAGATTTAAAATGTGGCATCCACATCTTAGATGAAAGATGTGACCATCACAAGGTAGGTTCTTTCTAAAATGACTCTTACTCAACAAGTCCTTGATGGCAGCATCATTTGCAGATGCATTGTCCAACACCAAACTAAAAACTTTTTTGTCTAAGTTCCACAAAACTAACATATCATAAACGGCTTCTGAAATGTGTTTTCCAGTGTGAGGAGAGGGCATTGGTGTAAAGCTGAGAAGTCTTTTCCTCAACTTCCAATTGTCATCAATAAAATGACAAGTGAGAGCCATGAAAGCCCTATCTTTACCCTTACAAGTCCACAAATCACTAGTGAAACTAAACTTACAATCCATATTCGCAAGTAATTCATACAATTTTAACTTCTCTTCCTCATAAACACCCATACAATCTGACCTAAGTGTGGTCCTTGATGGCATTTTAAAACAAGGCTGCAGATCAGTTGCAAAAACTTTCAAAAAATGATGCGTTGCACTGTTAAAAGGGTACTCATGGCCAATTACCATATTTGCCAAGTTTTTTCTACTTCTTTTCTGGTCAAATTGCCAAACTGAAGGCTTGGGTTGACCTGACAATTATACAATACATTATACATATTAGTGCCAAATGCCAAGTAACAATTATACATTATTGGTGACAACTGACAAGTGCCAAGTGAGAAGTATACTTTCACCACTGCCAAGTGCAAGCAGTCTCTGCAAGGCATCAGGATTCATCCTTTTTGTGGGTGGCATTTTTTTACAACCACCCTGACAATGATGCAACAGTGAGCTAGTGCTCCTAGAGTTGCCTTGCAAATATTCAATGCCACAATACTTACAAGTGGCTGTATAGTCACCATGTTCATCTTTCTCTGTACTATCAAAGTGTTTCCACACTTTTGATTTTCTTGGATTTTTCCTCTTTTTTTTTTGCTGCTGAATCAGCATTATCAGCAGCAGGTTGAGGTTCATTTGGGGTTGGAGTACCAGTACCACCATCAGCATTTGGGGTTGGGGTACCAGTACCACCATCAGCCAGTTCAGCATCAATTTGGATCCTTTCAATTTCCTCTGCAGTTTTAAAATGCAATCCTGGTCCCATACTATAAATTGGAAGCAATCAAGTCATACATACCAACTCAAATGATAATCTTAAACAGTTCAACTTGCTCTCTACTCTACATAACCATAACATGCTTGCAAAGGTGTGTCATGGGAGACATCCACGCCTGGCAACTATGAAACAAGGCACATAGCAAGCACAATTGCACAAACATTCAAAGTTTCAAACACACAAAGCACAAGCATACAACATATAAATAACTAACAAGCACACATACGAGTGGCATTAACATACTGTCAGGAATGGATGTCTCCCATGCCACACGCCAATAACAAGCAGAAGTATTAAAAACATAAAAAAAAAATCATACTCATCATCTATTAGATCAAAATCTTCCTCTTGCACACTCCCTCTCTGTGAGTCAGCCATCTCAGGGTACTTTGAGATTTATGTAAATTTCCTACAATTACAAAGAGTCACAGAACACAACAAGAAAAGAATTAAAACTCAAAAAAAAAAAAATAAACAACTAATAAAAATCAAAATAGAAGTTATGAAGTTAATACCTTTCTGTCTCTCTTTACTTTCGTTCTTCTTTTTTTCCTACAAAGAACAAGAAGTAAAATTAAACTTAAGTTAAGAACTAATAGATAAAAAAATCGAAAAAAATTAAAATAAGATAGAAAATCAGAGAAGAAATACCTTTCTCTCTCTCTCTTCCTCTTTTCCTTCCTTCCTTCCTTTCTGTCTTGTTTCTTCATCTTATATAGCCAACAGACCCTGACTGATCGACTATTCTGTCACCAGTCTCACAAAAACTAGCAATCATTAATTTTTCTCAAGCCTTTTAAGCTACCAAGCCTACACTTAAGCTAAGATTTTGGAAACCAAGAGACAGAGAGTACTAATCAGTCTAGGGTTTCAATAGTAATTATGAGGATTTCACCGAAACCAACAGAAAAGGAGGAAAATCAAACATCGAGATGACTCGATGTCATCAATCGTCAATCATCAGCTCTCCAAGAGCATGCGTGAGAGAGAGAGAGAGAGACAGAGAAGATAGACAGGGAAGATAGAGAGACAAAAGGAGATCTCGAATCGACAGAGGCAACTGAAAAGACATGGCGCCGCTTCAGAGAGAGAGAGGCGGAGAAAAATAGATTAGGGTTTGATCTCTCTCTGACTCTCTCCCAGAATTGTATATTTATATATACAAATTGTATATTAATTATGTTAAATAATTTAATATTAATTAATATATTAAATAATAACGCGTTTTCGCGAAAGGATACGAAACGAAAGGACCTAGTTTCGTAACTTGTTACGCTAAACTCACGAAACCATAAAACGTTCCGTAGATCGTTTCGCTAACCTAGACGAAACCAGAAGACCTATCGTAGATCGTTTCGCAGCAGACGAAACGCACGGAATTACGTAAATTTTTTTCGTTGTGCAGGCCTACACGCCCTTAGGCACCTACCATGTCATTTAGTTGTTGTATATATAGGAAGATACGTAAATCAATGTGCATAGAAAACCCACAGTAGGAAAAGAATTTCGGAGTCTTTTATATCAATAAATATACATGTTGACTCAAGATAGGCACTAACGTAGGGGTGGGACCAGGTACGGAGGAGTCTTTGGGTGCGTTTGAATCGTTGGAAGAAAGAAGAAGAAGAAGGAAGAAGAAGAAAAAAATTATAAATAATTCAAACTCTTCACAAAGTTACACACTTTCCAATATTTCTCCCCACTTCTTTCCTTCTTCTCTTCTTCCCACACCTATCCAAACGGAGCCTTTGTTCCGAACTTGGTGGCTTTTTCCTCGAAGAACATTTACCGGTAGGTCTGTCAAAATTCCGTTCCGCTGTGGTATTTCGTTCCGTTTCGTCCAAACGGAACGTTAAATAGAAGAGATTTCAGTTTCGTTTCTGAAAACGAAATGGAAAAGGAACTGAAATTTATAAACGTTACTGAAACGGAAAACAAAATTTTACTGAAATCAATGGTAAATGAAGGACGGATCGTTAAACGGAATGAAAAACTTTTATGTTTGACGAAACCAAACGTTAAACGGAATCAAATTCAGTTACGTTGACTGGAACGAAACGAAAACGAAACAGACCTATTTTGTGTTCCGTTTCAACGTTTGACAGGTATATTTATTGGGATTTGGGAAGGTAAAGTATAAAACAAAAGCAATTTGTCAAATGGATGATGGTTTTGGAAGAATTAAAAAAAGTGCCTGCCTTGTTATATAAAGCGTGGTCAAACTATTTGATTTTTTTATAAACTAATTAATTAACCTAATGAGATGAATAGTAGTGGAGAGTGGAGGGGACATCCTTGTTGACTACATATATTGATATATACCATGCAAGGTGATCCAAAGTTGTGCAGTTTTTATCCTCCATCCAGCAAAAGGAAGCATACTAATTGTTAGCAAAAGGAAGCATACTAATTGTTTGCTTTAAGCGCGAGAGGCGAGAAAACGAATGTATTCTCTTTTGGATTTTGAAGAAAACTTAATTTACGCCTTTACGGGGAGATGTGCTATCCCGCAGGCCGCAAGATTCGTCTTCAAAACAAATTGAAAGTCCGTCGTCAACTCAAAATTTATACTATAGGGTGCGTTTGGATGAGAGAAGAAGAAGAGGAAGAAGGAAGATGGGAAGAAAAAAAATTATAAACAATCCAAACTCTTCACAAAGTTACACACTTCCCAATACTTCTTCCCACTTCTTCCCTTCTTCCCTTCTTCCCACACCTATCCAAACGCACCCATAATTAATTAAATATTAAAGAATATTTGTGTATTCGTCAATATTAGATAATAATAATATTTTGTGAAATAACATATTTGTCAATAGTTTTGTACTTACAATTTGTAATGATTTTAAGTAAATTTTTTTTTTGGAAACAAGACCATTTATTTATAGATCCATAACCCATTCAGTAAAATAGATTTTTTTTTTCGCGCGTATCGGAAATTGAACCCGTTATCTCTAGAACAATGGTAAAGCCACTAACTACTATTGATAAATACGTGAATTTCTTAACTAAATAGGCTAATTTTCTTGTAAATTTATAAGGTAATATTTGCAATTACCTAACTAATTGTTTAAGGACTAATGAATTTGTCAGTAACAAATATATACTTTATGAAAGCAAAAAAAAAAAGATAATATTTAACGTTGTTACTTGTTAAGTATCACATGCTGTTTATAAACAGAGCTTTTGTATGAAAAATTAACTACTCGTTCGTTAAGTCGTGTTTGGAACGAAGGACCCGAATAAGTCGAATTCTGAGTTGAACCAAACATACTGAAAAAATTAAAATAAAATCATAATATTATTAAATTATGATTTTATTAATAAAATAAACATATTTTAAAACTAAGTTTGTAATATCAGATTTTGGAAGTCTGGTACTATTATCGGACGGGAGATGCTTTGGGCAACGGATTTTTTGCTGCAAGCAACATAATTTTTTTAAAAAAGACTAAATTGTCCTTTTAAAATTTAGTAAATTCGCTTCTACATCTTAAATCTCGCCTGACCTCTCTTACCTCTCCACTGAATTTTTTTAATTTTGCCATCTCACAAACCCATTAGTTCATTTGTAGGCAACGTGAAAGTGCTATAGAGCAAAAACAAAGAAAAAATGTGTAAAATATTTATGCAAAAGAACCATCGGTTACTTTAATGTTATATAAGTTAACAAAAAATTTTCGTGCATGATCAATTGTTCAATTTTCGTAGAGGAGCATTTGTCTTTTAGCATAAATCTTAAAAGAGAAGGAAAGCACCGTTAAAGAAATAAATTAGGATAAATAATAGATCTGATTGATTGACTCTAAGGGCAATTTAGTCATTTAGAAATAAAAAATGTTGCTCCAAAAAAAAAATCGGTTGCCCAATGCACCTTCCTTATCGGACATTGAGGATCCGATAGTTAGCCATTCTATTGCTTATAAAAGCACGATACCCCTTTCCTCTCACTCCTTCCTAGTGACAGAGACAAAGCTCCTCTCCGGTAAGTTTTTTTATTTAATATTATTTAATATCATTTAATTTTTTAGTTTAATTAGGTAATAATAGAAAAATTAGGGAAATCATTGTAAACTAACAAAAAAAAAATACAGAACAGGAATGCTTATTATAGCTGGCATTATATTTTCTGTGTATAATAATATTTCCTATTTATTCTATATTTTGTATTTTTTTTGAAAATTATCATTACAACTGATATGACTCAACAGTTTGAATTTTAAAATTTGAATTTTATATTATAAAGAAAATAGATAAAAAATGAGTTTTTAGAACATTCGAGACATTCAAACTCTGAGCATAGCAAAGCTTTACTCAGCGGACAGTTTTATTAACCCATAAAGAGGAGAGAGAAAGCTTTACTCCACCAAGAGTCCGACACGTCTCATCTCTCTCAGTCTGTCTCAGACCTTCTGCCATTACCGTGAAATTTTTTTAACCTACTTCGATCGGAGGAGAATTCGACGAAACCGTTGTCACCATCGACTTGTACACTGACCCTGAGATGGAAGAGCTCCTATTTAGTGGTGAGTTTTGAATATTTTCGTCCCTATTTTGCCTTGATTCTTTTCTTCTTTTTTCTCCCTAAACTCTAAACAAAGCAAATGGACAAGGTTGGACACAGGTGACAAATTGATTTTTATGGCTTTTTTTTTATTGTACCTGCGAAATGTTGGTATTTACAAGATATAAATTAGGCATAAGGTTTATTTTTATTTCTTTGCTGTTTCAGTTCCTAAGATTGAATAGGCCAAGTCTGATATAAACCAATTGGGTGGTTTTACACTTTATATGATTTCAGGTTTTGAGATTGATCAGGCTAGGTCTTTCACAATTTTAGGTATTAGGGTTTGTGAAAAACTTTGGAGTATAATTTTTTCTGGTAATTTTTAAATCGATTAGGTTTTCCCTATTACTCTACACTTTGGATTTATTTTCTGGTAATTTTTTCTTGTAATTTTTTAATTATTTTACCAGAAAATATTACTTCATACATTGCATATTGCGATATACTTGAGATAGATATGATTAATTAATGCAATAAATTTAGTGATCCAGTAATGAAAAATGCGATTATGGCTGGAAAGATTACAATTATTTCTTAAGGACCTTTTTATTTAGTCATTTCCAGATGCTCTTTTCCCACCTAAAATGTCATTACCTCGGGTTTATATCATTGTATAACATGATAAGATCCTTTTTGGTGTACAGATAAATTAACTTTTGCACTTATTTTAGTATTTCTGAAATCTAGTTAAGGTGTTTTGTTTCAACAGATTAGGTGGAAGTACTTGCTAGTTCATTTGTGTTGCACTGCTATGGTTTTTTGAGGTATGTTGTTACTTTATTTTCTTATCTTAACCAAATAATCTTTGTTCATTAATATAGCTTGAGTGGCCAAAACCAGGTTTATAAATTGCACATTAAAGGATACAACATTAGTGTCTCAACCCGGCAGAAAACATCTGAATATAGTACCATGTAAACAGTGGGCGAAGACAGAGGGGGACTGGCAAGGGCCAGGCCCCCCCTAATAATTAGAATATTCCCCAACCATATGTTAATTTATTAAGATAATTTATATAATTAAGTTTCATGGGCCTCCTCTAGACTCAAAATATTATGCTCAATGATGCTTTGGTTAAGAAAAATTAATGGTTGCTAGTATTATTTTAGGTAATTAATATTTAAACTTGTAATTTTCTTGGTTCTCAATTTCATTTAGTCAGATTTTGGCCCCCGTCATTCTTCAATCCTGGCTTCGTCACTGCATGTAAAATAATATAGATGAATTTATGCATGGCAACTTATTATAGGTAAAAGTTGTAATTAAAAAATGAAGCTGTACTGGTAAGTAGTTTCTATTATGTTATGAAGCTTTATGTAGGTTTGCATAATATTATTTGTGTAATTTAATCATCACCTGATTCTTTATTATTATATGTGATGTTAACTGTTGTACCAAGTTAGAAACTATTATTTATAATTTTCCATTTATTTCAGATTAATCAAGGTATGAAGAAGATAGCTTAGGTGCACTACAAAGCAGATAAGGCACAAAAGAGAACTGTAAGCCATATCTCATAAGATTTGTTTAGTGTTCTCTTAATCAATTTGAATTGTTCTTTTTGGCAATGCTGTGCCTTTGAATAAAGAATTATCAGTAGAACAAGGGACTACGGCTGGTACGTTTCTCCTTTAAAGAAATTGCAAACTTATTTTAATTGCTTATTAGATCAGGATTGAAAGCAATGTCTTGGATGCGTGATGAAAATGAGATGAGGAAGCGTCGACTCAAACATAAAGCAGCAGCTCTTTGGTGGTTCAGTGCGGCAATAAAGTGTGTTGAATCGGAGGAATCGGATGATGCTGAGGAGTTTCCTCATGACAGCGATGACAACAGTTCACCTCAGCGACAATCATTCTCCGAGGCAACCTTTCCTATTTGCCAGAGCTCTGGTTCAAAGAGGAAAAGTACTGATGACTCAGCAGGCGAAGGCAAGTCTAGGGGAAAGAGGTACAGGGAAAGGTACCGAAAGAGGCAGGAAGTAAGGAATGAGCTTACCAAATCTGCGCTCGAAATTGCTAGAAGTATCAAAGCAGACGCTGAGCAGATTGAGAAAGGTAAAAAGCAGCTGGAACAGTGCCTTATTAAGATAGAACAACTAGGCATTCGTGGTCCAGCATTAAACTTCATACTGGATGAGATTGAAAGACCAGGCATGCGACTCTGGTTTCTCAAGGCTTCAAAGCAGAATATTGTCGAATGGGTGAATGCGTGTGATGTTTTAGGCAACAAGAATCATGCGAATAATAACCCCAATGGGTATAGTTGCATGCTGACCAGAAATGAAGGAATGCATGCCTATCTCAACCCCGACCATGGCGGCAACAATTATGGTTATCCTGTGCCTCCACATAACCCAAACTTTTGATGACATGCTTGCGCCAATAGTAGACTGTCTGTTGTTGCCTAGGGTATTAGAATTTAGTGAACTTTAGTTTAATGTCTTAGGATTTGCCGAACTTTAGTTTAATGTCTTAGGATTTGCTGAACTTTAGTTTAAATTTCTGTTATGTTGTGGCTGAACTTATTTATGTAGCTTTGAGTTGGTTCCGATCATGTCATGTATTCTCAAGTAGGATTACTTTAGTCTGTGATGAACTTCAATGTTTATGTTATGTAGTTTTAAGTACTTGTAATTTAATGAGTAGCTGTACTGGTAAGTAGTTTCTATTATGTTATGAAGCTTTATGCAGGTTTGCATAATATTGTTTGTGTAATTAATCATCACCTGATTCTGTATTATTACATGTGATGTTAACTGTTGTACTATGTTAGAAACTATTATTTCTAATTTTTCATTTATTTCAGATTAATCCAGGTATGAAGAAGAGAGCTTAGGTGCACTACCAAGCAGACAAGTCACAAAAGAGAACTGCGAGATATAACTTTTTTTTTTAGTTATATCTCATATCAATATAAAAAAAAAGAAAGTTATATCTCATATGATTTGTGTAATGTTCTGTTAATCAATTTGAATTGTTCTTCTTGGCAATGCTTTGCCCTTGAATAAAGAATTATCAGTAGGACGAGGGACTGCAACTGGTACATTTGACCTTCAAAGAAATTACAAACTTTTTTTAATTGCTTATTATATCAGGGTTGAAAGCAATGTCTAGGATCCTTGATGAAAATGAGAAGAGGAAGGGTCAACACAAACATAAAGCAGCCCTTTGGTGGTTCAATGTGGCAATGAAGTATACTGACAATCCCTCTACCTCAGGTATACATTCCGTGGCGGAAAGTTCGAGGCACACTGATGCTGAAAGAGGGAGTGAGCTGAGAGACAAATTTTCTGTGGAATTCAAGATGAATGAAGTGTGGCAAGGAACTGTCTTTGGCATAACTACTGTAGTGAGATATCTGTCTCATTTATTTAATTTTATTAAATTATCATAGTTTAGCAAAATACTCATGCCACCAATTGTGTTTTTTAATGGAAAGGTGAAATGCATGGCAGGTTAGATAAGATCGTACATAGAGGCAGCATAATTCCCAACAACACAAGGAATTAGAATACACAAAGAAAGAATCAGTAGTTATAGTAAGGGCAATGTACTTGAATTTTGTGTTGCAGAAAATGGCAAATAAACGCCCAAAAAAAAAAAAAATCTGGCATTGCTCCATGATAGATGCAACTTGAATTTGAAATTGAAAATCAGTAGTTGTTATGGTAAGGGCAATGTACTTGAATTTGAAATTGAGATTATGGAGTTAGAACCCAAATGGATAAATCTTTGTAGTATTATTGGCAGAAGGGCATTATGGTCTTATTTATTTTTTAAATCTCACCCTCTATCTGATTTATATGTTGTTTAATGTAGCTGAGACTTCACAAATACATTATTTTATTTTTAAACTATTCACAAATGAATCGTTCCTTACCTGAGGAAATATAGTAGGAAATGCTTTTATGGATCCTATGTTATGGTCTTCTTTTTTATTTTTTCCTTGTTGGGAATAATAGTTAGTGCACTGCAATACTGTTCTTGATTTTAATTATTGGGTGTTGTGATTAATTACGACTGTAGTCGAGGTGTAGTATTGTTCTTGTTTGTGTCTAAGTGATGGTTGTGCTTAATTGGTGTGTTTGATTAATGTGTTTAATTGATGGTTGCGCGCAGTTCTTATGCAATACTGTTTAATTGATGGGTGCGCTAGTGAGTAGTGACATGTTTAATTGATGGGAAAATTAACCGTCTTCTAATTATAGCCAATTGGAAATCGGGGCTGATAAGGATCATTCCTGATTCCTATCATCTCCATCATCCTCAAAACGCGTTTTCCATTTTTAGAAAACGCGTAATTACATTTTCGGAAATTAATCCCCCTCATCCTTATCCATCATCCCCTGGAATCATCCCCTCAGATTAGCGTCTCACAGAGCGAAGGAAGACAGCGACACAGAGGGGAGGGAGCGAACACAGCAAAATAAAGGGAGCGAACATAGTTATAGTTGATATATTTAACAGTTCTACTTATATACATAACAGTTCTACTTAATATATATAAAGTATCTACTTATATATATAAAGGTTCTACTTATATTCATAACAGTTCTACTTATATATATAAAGGTTCTACTTATATTCATAATAGTTCTACTTATATATATAAATGTTCTACTTATATTAATAACAGTTCTACTTATATATATAAAGGTTCTAGTTAAAATGTATAATTGTTCTCCTTCCCCATCTCTCTTCTCTTCTGATGCGCTCGTCCTCATCCCCTTTTCTCTCTGGTTCGCTTTCTCCTCACCTCTCATACTCTCCTCTGGATTTCTAAAAAAAGAATGAAGAAGGAAGGAGACCAGATCATCCTCAGATCCCATCATCCTTGTCATCCTCATTCCGAAAAAGGAAAGAGGGGGTGAAGATGCGGGATGACGTGTTTCTTTTTTTTTTTGGATGAGGGGATGAGGGGAGGGAGGGCGAATCAGAGAAGGAAGGGGGAGGGAGAGTTTGGGGAGGATGAGCGCTAGTGGATAGAGCGAATCAAAGGGAAAGCGAATCAGAGGGGAGGGAGGGGGAGGGGGGAGGGATATCGTAACTGTTCTAGTTAATATCTTAAATGTTCTGGTTAAAAATTTAACTGTTCTAGTTGTAAGAATAAATATTCTAGTTAATATAATAATAGTTCTAGTTAATATATATAAAGGTTCTAGTTAATAGAATAACAGTTCTAGTTAATATATATAAAAGTTCTAGCTAATAGACTAATTGTTCTAGTTAATATATTTAACAGTTATAGTAAATATAGCAACAGTTCTACTTAATATATATAATTGTTATGTTTCACTCCCTCTCTCTTCCCCATCCCCCTTCTCTTCTGGTTCGTTCTCTCCCTCTGATGCGCTCTGTCCTCATTCCCCTTCCTCTCTGGCTCGCTTTATTCTCACCTCTCATCCTCTCATCCTCTCGTTCTCTTCTTCTAACGTGTTATGTGGATGATTAAAGCGGAGGATGATGGAGAAGAGACAATTATTATTAACGCGTTTTATTTGGGATGATGGGGATGATAGAGAAAAGCGGATGACGGAAAGCAATTCCGATTGGAAATATATCCATCTAATTTTAAAATTTAGAAATATAACCCTACAATCATGATTGCTTTACATATTTACCCTTTTCGTAACTATAACGATTTTTTAATTGTGATTTTTTTTTTATAAATTTTGGACAAGTGCCCTCTTTATTTTCACTTTAATAAATTGTATATTCGAAAATGGGAAAGAAATATGTGATATCCAGTGTTCCCTCTTTATTCTCTCTTCAGAGATGTGTTTATAATTGTGGTGCTTACAATCTCCCTCAGATGGCGCCCAAGTGCTGGTTGTGCCAAAAAAACAATCATGGTTGCGCCAAAACATAGTTGGAAATCAATAAACTAATCAATATTTTATTTCTTCACACTCTCTTTATTCTTATACAACCAACCAAACAACTGTGAATTAACTCGAGAATAGCATGTTCATGAATTGCTAATTCACAATTGTTATTCAGAAATTCATCATCTTATTCAAAGACCATCCAGATACACCTATCTACCAAGATATTATCATTATTTAGTGAGTTTATTATTATTATTTTTTCTAAAAAGTGACTTTTACTTTATTAATTATTACAACAAATTAACATCTGGAAAGCGAATACTAGATATAATATAAGTATGACATATCCTTATTGCGCATCCGGGAGCTCTTCTCAAAATCTTACTATCCAGCTTTAGTCGAGATTACTGATGTACCAAATAAATTAGGAGACTCATAATTCTTGTTAATTAATATCTGACATCTTTGCAAGAGCTTTCGACTTGATTGGAAACTTGGGTCCAATCTATAACTGTCAGTGAGGTCCTGAGAAAAATACATTCTTGGTTCGTCTTTTGTGATTACTTACAGGAACAAACGTAGAGATGCAAGCCAAAAAAAAAAAAAAAAACTAAAATATTATTAAATTTTGAAAATATTACTTAAATAATAGGAATTATTATATAAATAGCTTCGAAATATCTTAAGAAAGATACTGATATGATATCTTAAGAATGATACTGATATATAATTCAGATTATTTTAGTATTATTTGTAATTTTTTTGGGAGAATCAAGTGATGGACTGTATGGCAGTGTGGGTCAATGGTAGGTCCATTAGTAAAGCGAAAAAAAAAAGCATTTCTATGGCGGCCTGGCGGAAATCAATTAAGTTTACTAGCATAAGATAAGCGGGGCTGACCATCATCCTCGATTTCTATCATTTCCATCATCCTCAAAACACGTTTTCATTTTTAGAAAACGCGTATCCATCATCCCCTGGAATCATCCTCTCTTTCCCTCTTTATTTCGCTAATTTCCCCTCATCTCCCGATTCGCTACTATCCAGAGCTCATCTCTCTCCCTCCTCTGTTATATATGTAATGATTTATAACCAGAACAGTCATATATAAAACCAGAACAATTATATATTTTATCAAAAACACTTGTATATTTAATCAGAACAATTATATATATAACCAGATCAGTTATATATTTAACCAGAACTGTTATATATTTAACCAGAACAGTTATATATTTAACCAGAACTGTTATATATTTAACCAGAACCGTTATATATTTAACCAGAACCGTTATATATTTAACCAAAACAGTTGTCATTCCTTTGTGTCGCTCCCTCCCTCCCTCCGTTCCGTGTCGCTCGTCCCTCCCTCCTATCTGTTTCGCTCATCCCTCCCCCTTCATCCCCTCATCCAAAAAAGAAAATTCGCTCATTCTCCCTCTCATCTCCTCACCCAAAAAAGGAAAACGCATTAATAAATGCCAGGGGATGATGGGGATGATAGGAAAAGGAGGATGACGGAAAACAATTCCGTAAGATAAGATGTCCTCATATGTGGGCAAATAAAGAAACAAAACAATGTTAGATAATAAAATATGTTTCTTAATTTACCAGCTATAAAAATAGATGTGTTATTCAATTTATTTCTATATTAGATGGAAAACCAAGCAATGGTATTGTTTTGGCTGACGATTGATATCCAACCGTAGATCAAACCAATCGAACGACAGAAACATCTTTTTACTTCCTAGATCTAGCGTGTTACATCCATTGGTATGCGTGCTTTAATATGTACTATAGAAGTATAGATTTAGGCCGATTCAGTGAGACTAGGGTTGAAAATGGAAGTCGTTTTAACCGTTTTTCGTTTCGTTTCGTCCGGACGAAATGTTTAACGAAACAACGAAAAGATTTCGTTTGGTTGGACGAAACGGTTAACGAAACAATGAAACAGTTTCGTCCATGTGTAAATCACGAAAATTTCATCAATTTCGATCGTTTCGTTCGTCCTTGTGTAAATTGATGAAGGCTTAAAACCTAGGAATCAAATAAATTTATAGACCTAGAGCTAACCTCACTAGTCTTTTGGAGTACAGCTTTAGGGTCGAACCCAAGGGACGGTACAATTGATTACTGGACTTATCCTTTTTCAAAAGCTAGACAAGAATATTTTGGTGGAGAAATAGTTGAAATAAATCTAAGTGCAATAAAGTAGATATTTTTGGTTGTTTTTGTCTATTAAAATAAAGTAAACAACTAAAGTAAGGTTTTTGGGTTTTCAAACAGTATAAAAAGCGTCTTAGGGTTCAGGTTTCACCTCGGTTTGGACTCTAGAACACAGAACTTATCACTTTCGTGCATCAAACTATGTTTTTCAAGCGTTCACTTCTCTGTTCGGTTCGAACAAGGATCTGTTCGATCCGAACAGAGGGTGAAAGTGTGTGGTTTTGACCTTTTGTGATATTTTATGCTTTGTGCTAGGGTTTGTTGGCTAAACCTAGATTCACTAAACCTCAGCTGTCGCTTGTTGGACTAGAAACTGGTTTAATCACAACCTAACCTAATTAACTTGATTGGTTCACAACTTTTGGTATAGAATTCAATCAACTTAAACTTGTTTGTTGGAGTTCGTAAGGATATCTAGAGGTCTTTTGAACTTGTCTAAAAGTTACACTTTTGGTGTCAACTAATCTCCCCTTTCGGATCTACGATTTATCCCAAACACTTTATCTAAATTATCTTGATTAACCTAACTTTAGAACTTAACTAAATGTGGCCATTCATCTAGAAGTTAATTAGACTTAACCAAGCAATTTAAACAAGCAATTATAATAATTCTCAACAAAACAAATCAACAAAACATATCATAACATAACGAGTCAAATCACAACATCCAAACCTAAGTTACTATCTTATCCCTAAGACTACATAAATTTAGCCTAACATCGAATCAAAACACACAACAAATAACATAGAAATAACAAGATACAAGCCCATCAAAAATAGAGAAGAAAACATAGAAAGAATAAACCGAATACTCCTTTATGCTTTCAAACTACGATCTCTAGGCAATGGGGTGTTGCAAGATGGTCACCAAACTCGTCTCCTTGCTGCCGTCGCTTCAAAGAACCAAGCTTTGATGATCTCCCATGGTGGAAAAGAGAAAAACGCCTATGGAAGGTGGAATTTTGTGGTATGAAAGGTTGTATTCTTTCCTTCAGGTCTAGAGGTGTATATATGGATGTCCCAGGTCGCAAGGATGGAAGGCTAGGGCACCAGGGCGCAAGAAATTACCATTTCCATCAGTTTCTATGTAAGAAATAATGCCTTATGTGATATGGCGGCACCCTGGTCAAACCGAACAGGTGTGCAGTCGAACCGAACAGGAGAGAGAAAGAACAGCTGCACATGTCTGCTGTTGTGATGCCCAGTCGGATCGAACAGGCTCCTGGTCGGGTCGACCAGGAGAGAGAAAATGACGCCTGGCTGCCATAGGTGCTGGTCGGATCGAACAGATGATTGTTCGGGTCGACCAGGAGAGAGAAAATGACGCTTGACTGCCATAGGTGCTGGTCGGATCGAACAGATGATTGTTCGGGTCGACCAGGAGAGAGAAAAGAGCCTCCAATGCTAGGAATGAGTCGTCTAGCGTGCGTGCTACATCGGGAATCCATCTATATGCTCCAAAATCATCAGAAATCATCAAAGTCCTGTAAAATGAGAGAAGAAACGACGGTAGAGCCAATTCCTTGGAAATCATAGCAATCTATTGAATAATTCAATGGTTTGAGTGTTATTTGAGTGCCAAGTACGGTCCAAATGCCTACAAATAATGACGATATCAAATCCCCCCAAACTTAAACTTTGCTTGTCCTCAAGCAATACCCTAAGCTTAGAGTTTTGGACTGTACTTAAACCTTAAACATTGAGTTGTATCTCAAACCAATAAATGTCGTGAAATCAATTGCTATGCCTAAAATTTCTCACACTTTCATCAAATGAGTCAAACAAGAATCAAAATCAAAAACCAAGTTAAGTGTTCACAACTTAATTAATGCAACTCTTGGCCCTAAGTAAAGTCTTTTTTCCAAAAATTAGAACTCTAGCTTCCCTTTGATATTTCAAAAGCGATCTCAATTTCAATTACCCGTTCCTTTTCACAATCCACAAAAATTTATAAAGGCCTTTATCAACTTCAGAAATTTTATAATGAACTTTTCTCAAAAGCAATTTCAATTTTTTTTTTCACCAATGTTTTTTTTTCTTTTTTTTTTCGTGCAAGTCGAGCCGTGGGGCTTTACACCCTAGAGGATAATGCGGTATCATTGGCCTTGAGTTTGCTACTAGCACATGTCGCGCTAGGGAGGTTAGACGGGTGCTGCTCGACTATGGCCACGGTACACTTGGGCCATAATACTCAACAACTCCTTTACCAATGCTTTCGCACCGGGTCCGGTAGAATTAAGCATGAGTTGTCCAATTATTTCTCGGTTTCTTTGAGTTGTAATTCCTAACAATTCATACCTAACCCAATACCCTCCAATTTGTGGCTAAGTTGGTGGAAAAAGGCCTCAGTGCGTCCTCGTTTTCACAGCTATTTTGATTTATTGTCCCATTAATTTAGCTCGTTGGTGATTCGAGCGATTAAAAAGCAATTTCAACAAGACAAAATTCATTTTACAATTTCCAAAGTCGATAAATTTCTTTTCAAAAGTCTGTCAAATACGAATCAGTTCACTCGGCAAAAACTTGTGAGAATCGACTAAGATTGTCATAACAATTCTAAGCATCCAAGATCAAGTTCAAATTTTAAAGAAAATACTCCAATTCAGTCCATTGGTGCAAGATCAAGTGTGATATCAAAACATTCTAGGGTTCTTTGAGAAACTTTTTGTTTGACTCAAAAACAAGGTTAAGCAGTGTGAGATTTAACGTTTAAAATTCAAATCGAGAGAGAATAGGCAAAACCAACTAATTTCCAATCCAAAATCAAACCAAATCGTGCAATTTTCATGTTCTGGTCGGATCGACCAGGTGTCTGTTCGAATCGACCAAGGAGAAAGTTAAAAACAGAAGTTTCCAAGGCTTTGGTCGGATTGACCAGAAGTCTGTTCGAGCTGACCAGAGAAGCAAAAAGTTCGAAAAAAATGCAAAAATTTACCAAAATCCACCAAAAGTTCAATTTTTCTCATATTCCCTCCCCCCAAACTTAGATCAAGCATTGTCCTCAATGCATGCAATCGAATAAAAAAGTAAATAGGAGGGAAAAGAGAACTTAGCCAATTTTTGCTTTCCATATGTTGATTTGCTTCTAGTTTGTTCTCTCGTTGTCCAAGACGGCTCTAATTTGTCTAGATCTTTTAATGCAATCCGTATGAGGTCGATCGGGGTTAGTTGGTTCGCGTAACCCATGGTGCTCTAGCACGAATTGTATCTTTCTTCGTTTGTTCCTCAAAATTTTCCTACAAACAAACAAATACAAACATCAAATTCTATTTTTGATATTATTTTTTTCAAATTTTTATGGATTTTTCTATTATTTTTATTTTTTTTGTATTTTCTATTTTTAATGACAAAATAAATAAAAGAGAGAAGAGTTGAGAAATCCTTGGGTTGCCTCCCAAGAAGCGCTTGTTTTAGGTCCCTAGCTTGACCATATTTCACTAGGTCTTTATCGGATCGGATCCGGAGAGCGAGAAGGCGAGCGATTTATCATGGCCTTCGTTGGCGGGGTCGGAGCACTTCAAGGCATGATCTATTGAAAATCGGAGTTTCTCTCCTCCCACTCTAACCAAAATCGTCCCATCTCGAGCATCCATCTTCACACCGGCGGTTCTAAGGAAGGGGCGTCCTAAAATTATAGGCACCTCCTTGTCTTCTTCCATGTCCATCACCACGAAATCGCCCGGTATGATAAACTTATCCACTTGAACGGGCACATCTTTAATAACACCCAAGGGCAACCGCATTGAGGAATCAGCGAGCTTCAATGTCATGCATGTGGGTCTCAATTCTCCAATTCCAATCTTTTCATAAATGGACTTGGGCATCAAACTAACACTAGCCCCCCATATCACACAAGGCTTGCTTGATTGTTGTGTTTCCAATAGTGCAAGGAAGAACAAACCTACCCGGATCCTCAAGCTTTGGGGGCATCTTGCTTTTCAATGCCTCGGTACTCTTGTGTGATAGGGCCACTGTTTTGAGCTCTTCCATGGATCTCTTGCCCGTGCATAACTCCTTCAAGAATCTTGTAAAGACCGGCACTTGAGCTATGACATCTGTGAATGGAATGTTGACCTTCAATTCCTTGAGAATCTCCCAAAAAGTTCGAAATCGTTCTTCCTCATTGTTTTTCACAAGTCGCTGAGGAAATGGGACAGGAGGCCTATAGGTTGACTCAGGTTGTTGTGCCTTCTTTCTGCCCTTGCTTTGGACCACTGTTGTGCTCTGTTCGAACCGAACGAGAGTTTGGTCGGACCGAACAGAGGGTGCGAGTGGCACCTCATCAGCTTGTTCAGGCTCAGGAATGGTGGCTTGTGTCTGGGATGCCTCATGGAGTGGAGGGAATGACAAAACTTTCTCAAGAATTGGTTGCATCTCCCCTGGTTCCTCCTGTTCGGACCGAACAAGATTCTGGTCGAACCGAACAGAGAGGCTGTTTCCTTCATTTGGTGGCACGGGTGGGTCTTGGTACTCATTGCCGCTTCGTAGAACATGAATGGCTTTGATCTCTGCACTTGGGTTGACTTGTGGTTGGCTTGGAAGCTTGCCAGGTGGTCGGGAGAAGTGTGCTTCCATCATGCGCTCCAAGCGTTGTAAGGTGCTTGCACTTCCCTTAAATTCGTTGATGGTAGCCTTCAATTCGTCAGTGGTGGCCTTCAATTCATCTAACCCTAAAGCCACAGATTTGTTAATCTTTTCTTGCTCACTCATGAATTCTTGAACAACAATTGGAATTTCTTCCCTTTCGAAAAAAGGTTTCTTTTGAAATGATTGGTCTCTATTGTTGTTAATGAATTGGGCATTCCTATACAAATTTGGAGGGCTATTTTGGTACTTTGAACCGTAAGGGGGCCAATTGTGTAGGTAGTTCACTTGGGCCCCTCCGTTACCAATTTTGGCAAGAGGACAATTGATAGATGTATGTCCTTCCTCGCCGCACGCTCCGCATTGGTTTGAATGGAGATGTGTCCCTTGAGCCGATTGGTAAGCGGCAAGTTCAGCTTCTAGCTCCTCTATCCTCGCCTCTTTAGTTGAAATTTTGTGCACTTGTTGCCTTGAATTACTCGAGTGGCGGGGAACGAGTAGAGGGTACCATGTGTAATTTCTTGCACAATAATCAAGCAAATCTCGCCCTCGTGCCGTATCAAGTCTTTTGAATGCCCCACCTGAAAGAGAATCAAGATTGATTTTAATATTATCATAAAGTCCAGTGTAGAATGATTTAAGGAGCATCCATTCTTGAATCCCATGATGTGGGCAAGAATTTTCTAAATCCCTAAACCGTTCCCATGCATCCCTCATTGATTCATTTTGGTTTTGGGCAAAATTATTCAATTCAGCTCTAATTTTGTCCGCTCTATCCGAAGGAAAATACCTATCCAAGAAGGTTTGTGCCATTTCATCCCAAGATCTAATTGACCCTTTTTTCAATGTTTTATACCATTTTTGTGCTCGGTCCTTAAGGGTGAAGTGAAATAACAATAGCCTAATTGCTTGTTGAGGAACACCATTAAACTTAATTAATCTAGTGCAATCAATAAAAGTTTGTAAGTGAGCATGGGGATCCTCTTCGTCGTTTCCATAGAACGGATTTTGTTGCACAAGCACGACGTGGTTGGGAGCGATTTGCATGTTGTTAGCGGCGATGCCTGGAATCACCACTGGTCTGCCCACGTTTCTTGCGCTGGGAACTCCAAACTCCATAAGAGTCCTTTCACGATCTTCCTCATCTTCGTTGTCGGAGTTATTGATGCTCCCTTCATCTTCTTGGGTCCATCGGCGACGCTCATTGTCAAAATTCCTCCTTTGACCCGCTAGGAGGGTCCGATCGGCTGTCAGTCGAGCCTCTCTTTGCTCAAGTTGGAGGCGGAGGTCCTCCAATTCTTGTGTGCGCTGGGCAATGGCCTCGGGAGTGAGTTGGTCGGCCATTACGGAGTTTTCTTCTCTCTGTTTGGGGTGCTGGTCGGATTGAACAGAACTCTGGTCGGATTGAACAGAGTACTGGTCGGATCGAACAAGGCCCTGGTCAGATCGAACAGAGCACTGGTCAGATTGAACAGAGCACTGGTCAGATGGAACAGTGTACTGGTCGGATCGAACAAGGCCCTGGTCAGTTCGAACAAGGCCCTGGTCAGATCGAACAAGGCACTGGTCAGTTCGAACAGGAGTAAAGGAGGAGGATCTGGCTTCTTCGCGGATTCTCCGGAGAAAGTCTTTGACCTTTGGGGGTGGGGACTTCTTCCTTTGCGTGTTACCTGCCAGTCCTGTAATCAAGAGAGAAGAAAACGTGAGTTTAAAAAGAAAAAGAAAATATCTAGTCTCTTAATACTAAGATAAGGATCCAATATCAACACCGTCCCCGGCAACGGCGCCAATTTGATGAAGGCTTAAAATCTAGGAATCAAATAAATTTATAGACCTAGAGCTAACCTCACTAGTCTTTTGGAGTACAGCTTTAGAGTCGAACCCAAGGGACGGTACAATTGATTACTGGACTTATCCTTTTTCAAAAGCTAGACAAGAATATTTTGGTGGAGAAATAGTTGAAATAAATCTAAGTGCAATAAAGTAGATATTTTTGGTTGTTTTTGTCTATTAAAATAAAGTAAACAACTAAAGTAAGGTTTTTGGGTTTTCAAACAGTATAAAAAGCGTCTTAGGGTTCAGGTTTCACCTCGGTTTGGACTCTAGAACACAGAACTTATCACTTTCGTGCATCAAACTATGTTTTTCAAGCGTTCACTTCTCTGTTCGGTTCGAACAAGGATCTGTTCGATCCGAACAGAGGGTGAAAGTGCGTGGTTTTGACCTTTTGTGATATTTTATGCTTTGTGCTAGGGTTTGTTGGCTAAACCTAGATTCACTAAACCTCAGCTGTCGCTTGTTGGACTAGAAACTGGTTTAATCACAACCTAACCTAATTAACTTGATTGGTTCACAACTTTTGGTATAGAATTCAATCAACTTAAACTTGTTTGTTGGAGTTCGTAAGGATATCTAGAGGTCTTTTGAACTTGTCTAAAAGTTACACTTTTGGTGTCAACTAATCTCCCCTTTCGGATCTACGATTTATCCCAAATACTTTATCTAAATTATCTTGATTACCCTAACTTTAGAACTTAACTAAATGTGGCCATTCATCTAGAAGTTAATTAGACTTAACCAAGCAATTTAAACAAGCAATTATAATAATTCTCAACAAAACAAATCAACAAAACATATCATAACATAACGAGTCAAATCACAACATCCAAACCTAAGTTACTATCTTATCCCTAAGACTACATAAATTTAGCCTAACATCGAATCAAAACACACAGCAAATAACATAGAAATAACAAGATACAAGCCCATCAAAAATAGAGAAGAAAACATAGAAAGAATAAACCGAATACTCCTTTATGCTTTCAAACTACGATCTCTAGGCAATGGGGTGTTGCAAGATGGTCACCAAACTCGTCTCCTTGCTGCCGTCGCTTCAAAGAACCAAGCTTTGATGATCTCCCATGGTGGAAAAGAGAAAAACGCCTATGGAAGGTGGAATTTTGTGGTATGAAAGGTTGTATTCTTTCCTTCAGGTCTAGAGGTGTATATATGGATGTCCCAGGTCGCAAGGATGGAAGGCTAGGGCACCAGGGCGCAAGAAATTACCATTTCCATCAGTTTCTATGTAAGAAATAATGCCTTATGTGATATGGCGGCACCCTGGTCAAACCGAACAGGTGTGCAGTCGAACCGAACAGGAGAGAGAAAGAACAGCTGCACATGTCTGCTGTTGTGATGCCCAGTCGGATCGAACAGGCTCCTGGTCGGGTCGACCAGGAGAGAGAAAATGACGCTTGGCTGCCATAGGTGCTGGTCGGATCGAACAGATGATTGTTCGGGTCGACCAGGAGAGAGAAAAGAGCCTCCAATGCTAGGAATGAGTCGTCTAGCGTGCGTGCTACATCGGGAATCCATCTATATGCTCCAAAATCATCAGAAATCATCAAAGTCCTGTAAAATGAGAGAAGAAACGACGGTAGAGCCAATTCCTTGGAAATCATAGCAATCTATTGAATAATTCAATAGTTTGAGTGTTATTTGAGTGCCAAGTACGGTCCAAATGCCTACAAATAATGACGATATCATAAATCACGAAAATTTGGTCAATTTTGATCTTTTCGTTCGTCCATGTGTAAATCACGAAAATTTCATCAATTTCGATCGTTTCGTCTAAAAAATATGTTTCATTGCATAGGACGAAACGATCGACGCAACAGCTCATTTGCACCATCGTCTCGATCATTTTGCAGCCCTAAGTGAGACAGTGATACTAATGTAGAGAGGCCTTGTACATTTGGGCCTTTAACGAGGGCCTTATATTTACGTTTGTCTACTTACTTGCGGGCCCCAGTAATCAGTATCAGAAAAGGAAAGTATATGATAGCGTTGTTTATAGACTTATAAGCGTCTCAGAAAATCTCACCCTCTTCAATTATCCAGAGTCAACGAGGAGACCTTCAGTTGATACTAGAGTGGGTCTTCGTCAGTTCTCACTTCTCAGCTTCTCAGCTTCTCCTCTTCTTTTCGCCTCCAATTATTGCTCCTCTTTCTCTCACAATTAGATATCTGTTATCTCGATCCGAACCAGCAATTGGATGGATACCCCTGATCCTGAGTCGTCAACTACTATCGAGGAGAGATTCTTTGTCAATGTCAAAGGCGCCATGGATTCCCTCCAACTCTTCCTCCACACCAGCAAGAAACTCGCTTCAAACCTCGGAAAGCCCTTCAATCGCGACTCCAAACCGGTGAGAATCGACGAGGATGAGTTCTTCAAGCTCAAACTGAGGCTGGAGGCCATCCGAGCAACTCTTAAGAGGTCCGATGGGCTGGGGTTGTCAGACGAGTTCGATCGGCTCTGGATGAGAGAGCTGAGGGATCTCGAGTACCGGGCCGAGGATGTTGTCGAGACGATACAGTTTGAGGTGTTGCGGGGCACCCGATTCGAGGAGTTCAAGAGAGAGTTGCTAGAGAGCACTGGGAAGAGGAAGAGAGAGGCTTATAACTTGTTTCCATCTGTTACCTCGGCCTCAGTATTCCTAAAGATTAAGAAGATTACTGACAGGTGTGCTATAGAAGTTTGTTGTTGTGGATAATTTCTTATATTGTAACTATTTATCTTGAGGACAAAATTTCTGGGTTTGGATAGGATGCATGTGCACCTTTGCAGACTTGGAATATCAGCTATAGCTCCATTCATTATATAGGAAAATGGAGTGTGGGCTGTGTGGATATATGTGAGGGCTGCTACCTACTGGTAGGGTGAAAAATGTTGATTCCTAAAAGGATCAGTAGCAGGTCTACTGGGTTATATCATTTCGGTATCACAATAACTGACTAATTTGTAGTATTAATTGCAGGTTATATTTTTTCATCTTCTACGTTTTCCTGATTGGACGAATTGAAGTTTAATTTCTTCCAAGAAAAAAAAGAACACTAAAATAATAGACAGAAACTCATCATGGGTCAATAAAAGAAATTCTCATCATTTGATGACCTGACACATTATTTCATTTAATACAGTTCAGATCCAGAATTTTGACTCCTAGAAAATTTAAGGGAACAACGTACCGTGCTAAATTACAATGCACTGTTTCTCAGGTGTTTTGGCTTGCCAAATCTTTAAACTATTTTGATGTCATTATCTGGATTTCATTGCATCAGCTGCAATGCATTGATACTGAACTAAGATAGATTTGTTTGCTTTTTATGAAATTATCAGCGATAATTGGTAACTTTTAGAGTAAAAAATCAATCGGCCATGATTTCACATTATTATGGCACTAATTTTGGAAACATGAACAGGTTCCATGAGATTGCCCGCCAGCGTGATGCCCTGCGATTGCAAGAAGAAGATGGGAATAGGCTGGTCAAGCCTAGCCCAATAACTCCAATGAGCTCGCACTCTGCATGTCAGCTTGTTGGTAGGAAAGACGACATGGATAAGCTGATTGAATGGTTGAAATCTGATGAACTTAGTCATGGCACCTACTCTGTTAAAACCATAGTGGGCATGGCTGGTGTTGGGAAAACTACACTTGTACAGCATGTTTACCATGACCATGCCATTCAATCCAGTTTTGATCTGAAAATATGGGTGCATATGTCCCAGCAATATGATGTGGTTGAAGTTATGCGCAAAATTGTAGAGGGCATTGGAAACACCTCTCCTTATCTTTCTGAACTGGATTCTCTTCATCATACTGCTATTCACCACTTCAGGGATAAAAAAATTTTGCTAGTTCTAGATGATATGTGGGATGAGGACCCTAGGCATTGGTCAAGCTTGCAGGTTCCCCTAACATATGGTGCTAAAGGGAGCAAACTTGTAGTGACTACAAGGAGCACGAAGGTTGGTCAGATTATGTGTGCAAAAAGATACCATCTAAGGTGCCTATCAGATGATTCCAGCTGGGAGCTATGCAGGAATCGAGCTTGTCAGGGTCGTAAAATTGAATTGGACTGTAATATGAAAGCAATTGGTAAGAGGATAGTGTCCAGGTGCAAGGGTTTGCCATTGGCTGCTGAGGCAGTTGGTGTTTCCCTGAGCTTCTCTCATGAGGAGAAACACTGGAACAGGGTTTTGGAGAATTTATTGTTGACTGAGGATGATGAAGTCAGCAAGATTTTACCAGCTCTTAAAGTGAGCTATGATTTACTTCCATTGCATCTGAAACGCTGCTTTGCATATTGTTCCCTGTTCCCAAAAGGCTATGTTTTTCATAAAGATGTGTTGGTTAAGCTGTGGATGGCCCAAGGTTTTATTGATTGCAATGGGTCATCTAGCCTCGAAGAAGTGGGTGGCAAGTACTTTGATTACTTACTTGACAGATGCTTCTTCCTCCATCCACCGTTCCATTACCCTACTGAAGAGAGATATGTGATGCATGACCTTTACCATGAGTTGGCTGAAGATGTTTCGGGTAAGGAGTTTAACAGAAATGAGGATTCTAAGATGCCAACACTTGATGAGAAGGTTAGGCATTCTTCTATTGTACCACCAGAGCATCTTTTAGAGGAGGCCATACAGTTGGGTTCCTTTGGTGGCCAAGATCTGCGGTCTTTCCTGTTTGTTGGAGAAAAGAAACCTGAGGGAGTTCCCTTTCCCATGAATATTTCTCATGACCTCTTTGTGCTATTAGATTGTCTCAGGGTTTTGGACTTGAGTAATACAGATATTGAAAATTTACCTTGTAACCTTGGAAACCTAATACATTTGAGGTATCTTTCTTTTGAGAATTCCAGAATCCGATGTTTACCAGAGTCCATAGGTGGCCTTTTTAACCTGCAGACACTAAATCTTAGAGAGTGCATTTATCTTGATGAGTTACCCAAGGGATTGAAGCTTTTGGATAATTTGAGACACCTTTACTTACCCTTATACAGGAGTCGTAGAATATTGATGCCATATGGTATAGGGCAAATGATCAGCCTTCAAACACTCTCAGTTTTTGTCATGGGAACCGAAACTGAGAGTTGTAGAATAGAGGAACTAAGCAACTTGGTAAATCTAAAAGGAGAGATGCATGTATTGGGGATCAACAATGTAACTGATCCTAAATTTGCAGAGGAAGCAAATATGCAGAATAAACTAAAAGTTGAAAAATTGACCCTCGAGTGGTCAGTTGCTGATTCCACTTCACCTGATTTAAATGGGGAATTAGCCTCTGAGGTCTTAGAGAAACTCAAACCATATCATAAGCTAGAGGAGTTGATCATAAATGGCTTTTGTGGTACCAGATTACCCTCATGGCTTAGTGACCAAGTCCTGCTAAAGTTAACAACTCTAGATCTCAAGCGTTGCAACAAGGTGGAGAAACTTCCATCCCTTGGCAAGCTTCCGTCCCTCAAGTGTCTTTCTGTACACTCGATGGTGAGATTGACCCGAATTGGTGAAGAATTTTGTGGTCATGCAAGCAGTAGCAGTTCTATGGGCTGGTGTCACAGGGCGTTCCCTAAGCTGGAGGCATTAGTATTCAAGAATATGGATGCTTGGGAGGAGTGGGGTGGTGTTGAGAGTGCAGATTTTCCATGCCTAAAGTATTTATCTCTATATGAATGCAACTTATTGAGGAAATGTCCTCAATTTCCAGATTCAGTTAAGGTGAAAAGAATTCCTAAGTTGAAAGAATTTGCTATCACCAAATTTCAGGTAATTAGCTGAAATTTAATTTTAAATTCAGTTATGAGGTAAAAGAGCTTTGCATTTACTTCCAATTAGAAGGAGAACAACAACAAAAACCAAGAAAAAACATCAGGAGCCTATAATTGAGTCATAAAAGAATGAAATTTTATTCCTAGCTTCTGGATTGTTGGAATTGTAACATCTTGATACTTTGAGCTTCTGATTGATATCCGAAGTTTGCATGTCAGTCATTGGTTTGTTGCGGTCTGTTACATTCTGTTTCAGTCTCAGCAATTTAATTTCTTATTCTCTCAAGGTGTTATTGGACTAGCTTAGTACTGAAAAGAATAAATAGCAAAATATAGTTGCCTCGTTAGTAGGAGATATTGAAATTTGGTGAATAATTTTTATTCAATAATTACAACATTTAAAATGTTGGTAAGTAGTACAAATGTACATTGTAATATTAGTACTGATATCTAAATATAACCTCTTTATTGGTTATTTGACTTGTACGCTGCCCCTCTAGTACAATCAAAGTAAAATTATATGAAAGGTAAATAAGAACGGCTAGTGCTGACAGTAACTTCATAGGAAAATTAACCATCTGATACGTTTTATCCGTTTCCACTCTTGCAGAAAACACAAATTATAATCTTGCCTGGCGAAACCAGCAACAACACTCCATGCAACTTCTTGGGAGATCGTGACATTATAATGTTAGAAGCCATGCAGTAAAACACTGAAGCATGATGTTACTAGGCTCCGTTTGGATTGCTTAGGAATAAGATGAACAGTGGCGGTTCTAGGAAAAATTTTTAGATGGGGCTGAGTGCTCCAATGAATCATTTCATCGAACGGTTTTTCTTTTTCAGCCCCACCTTTGAGTGCTCCAATGACAGAAAAAATCCGCTGGGGCTAAAGAGGGGTTCTAGGGGCTCGAAGGCGGTAGGTGGGGCTCTAGCCCCACCCGCCCCAGTGGTGGATCCGCCCCTGAAGATGAATAGCCTATTCCTAGACGGAAAGTATTTGGAACTGTGTAACTCTGTGAAGAGTTTGGATTGTTTATAATAAATTTACGTCTAGGAAGAAGCTATTCCTCCTATTCCCATACGATCCAAACGGGACCATGTTTAGATAATTTTCGTGCTTAATTATCTTCCTTTTTCAATTCGACACACATGCATCTCAGTTAATCAAAAGTCCTGGGAGTGAGATTTTTGAGTTATAATTGTTATTACTATTGGGAGTTAACGTCATCATCATTTACTACATCTACAACTTTCTTAGCTCTGTAATAATTGTTATTACTATTGATTGTGGTTTGGATTTGCTATGGTTGCAAGGGTTGGCCAAAGTGAAAACATTAATTTTATGATAGACATGATTAAATTAGTGCTTGTGTTCAAATTAGTTTTGTGCATGCGAGACTTTGTAAATTGGAATAAGGAAAGAAGTATTGGGAAATGTGTAACTTTATGAAGAGTTTGGATTGTTTATAATAAATTTGAGAGTAGGAAGAAGCTATTCCCTTATTCTTGCTCCCATCCAAACGGAGCCATAGAAAATTAAATTATGCTTGTGCTTCCTCCAAAAATGCTGTAGGGACGGAGCCAGCCAAAATTTAAGGCCGGGCACTATCACAAATTAATAAATTAAATATTAAAAACTATTTTAAATAATAAAATAAAATAATTAAAGAATATTACCTTTTTAGCATAAATAAAAGTAACATGTATTTTTAAAGACAATTGTTTTATATTCTATTTTTTTCCATGTTGTTTGAGCATGAATTGAATAAAAGTTGGAAGTTTCAACTCATGTAGCAACATGCGTTGATGCACGTAGTGGAACTGTGGAAGGAGGAAAAAAATAATTAAGAACAATGGTCTCTCCTGATTTTGTCGTTTTCCTTTTTAATCAATGATGCATTAAATGTAGCAAACCCCAACAATAGAATAATATAAAATACAGAAGAAAAATAAAGGAAAGCTAGTCGTTTCATTTGGGAAGGAGAGCGCCTGAGCAGACTGTAGAGAAATTAGACCAAGGCCAAGGCACATGTATAATCCAAGTCCAGGCACTCTTAGTTCTTTCAGTTTTTTAACGTGCAAAAGTCTTAACTGCACCACAAATTTCGACAAACAAGCCCAGGCACGTGCCTGGGCTTGCCCCTATGTAGCTCCGTCCCTGGCTGCTAGTACTTTAATAGACAATATCCACAATATCATGGAGGGATAAAATTAGTGGATAATACGGATAATACGAAGAACAAAGGTTTTGTTTAATATTGATGCTTGCAATAAATAAACAGACGAATCCTCTGTACATCTATCCTAGGTACGTACGTTATAACGAAAGAAGTAGGTCATGGCTTTTCTCTGATCCGTTCCCTTCCGAAGCAGATGAAAAATTTTAACCGCAATTAAAAGTATAGGGCCATATAGGCTGGCAAAAAAATTCAAGATAGAATATACTATTGTCAAATTTTTTTTTTTTCAAGATAGAATATATTATTGTAAAAAAATTTCAAGATAGAATATACTATTGTCTTATTATTATAAAATATTTTGTGACTACAATCTTTTATATAAACATTTCAGATACATCCGTGCTATTTCACACAAATAAATATTATTGGCAATCTACAATCGATCATACTCTCTACCCTAGCACAAGTTGTGGAATCATTTTCACACCCTGCGACTGCGAGTCTCTAGTTCAAGGTTGCACCAAATTTTAGGGGGAAAAAACAAGTAGAGTCAGGTTCAGCGACAAATGCACCCTGACTATGAAATGTATTGCATTGAACCTAACATATTACATATCGAATGATATTTGCAAAAAAAAGCATACTCGGTGTGCCACTAGGCAATAATCTAAAACGTAATTAAAATAAAAGTATCATTTCGGATGAAAAGCTTACCACGAAATACACTGAAAAGGGAGAAAAATATCAAGAAAAGAACAGAAAAGTTATATTAATATACAAGACCATGGATTTTTTATCCATTCCTACCATTGAAAGGTAACACACAAATACACAATGCATATCCATCCTCAGGAGACAACTAACTCCAAAGAAAAAGAAAAAAAAACCCAAAAAGAGAAAAAAAAATCCTACTCTGCCCCAAAACAGAAATACCCATCAGACCCTGAGAGTGCATTTCTTCTGAGAGTGACCTAGCAAATGGCACCGGCCACACTGCACTATCCTTTTCGGCCGTTTCAAGCTCTCTATTTTCAAAACCTTCATCTTTGGTCGACCAGGTGGCCTTCTTGTCTTCGGTGGCCTCAACACCAGTTCCCCGTTGCCAAGCCCAGGCCCAGAACCCTCTGATCCAGTACCCGCTTCTGTCCAACAACTCCTATCTGGCACTGGGAATATCGGTTGGGAGTAAGCCTCCCGATATTTCCTCACACTGAAACAGTCATGTGCATAAATTCGCACATCTTCGCCACATGAAAGGAGAGCTGCAGCTGCATGAGCACATGGGATCCCATAAATCTGCCATCGACGGCATGAACAAAACCGGGTTTGGATATCAACAATGTTTGTTCGCTCAGATGAGACGATCTCAAACTCGACCTTGTTAGCACGCAAAACTTGGTAGCACCTTGAGTCAGCAATCGCCTCAGAGATGAGTTTTTCTGCTGATGGTACAAGAATCGAACCCCATGACAAGGCCATATTCTGGCGCTCAATGAACCAGGAAGCCAATTGATGCCGAATGTGCTCCATCATTTGCACAACAGGTAGTTCGTGGCATTCAAGTGCCCAATTGTACAATATTTCAGTGATACCAAGGCTGAAGTGACCATACCTAACTCCTTCAAAATATGCAACTGCCCACAGGCCAGGAGGGAACTGCCGGAACCAGGGCATCACATCTTGCACTGCCATCATCTCGGTCACCTTTGAATCAAACTCTGAAGCTGTCAAGGCATAGACAGCATTCCAGAACAGGTTAACCAATTTGGGGTTTTTGAACTCTTCCCTGAAGTTCTCACTCACATACCGAAGGCAGAACCCATGATAGGAAGTGGGAAAGTGTGTTTCAACTGCCTCCACTATTGCCTTGTGCCGTTCAGATAATATGGTCAATACTGGCATCTTATCTGTGTTGACCCCAAGCAATTTCCTTAACTCTGATAAAAACCACATCCAATTTTCATCACTCTCAGTGTCAACCACTGCAAATGCCAAAGGAAACATTGAGTGGTCTGCATCAACAGCTGAAGCACACATCATTGTCCCAAGATACTTCCCTTTCAACTGAGCCTTATCTAACTCTAAGAGTGGCCGACACGCATGTAAAAACCCATATATTGATGCACGATAAGAAATAAACAACCGATGGAAAGAATTCTCTGATCCTGTACCACTTACAATCGCGATGCTACCTGGGTTTGTCTTTTTAACTTGTTCACAGTATGATGGGAGGTAACGGTATCCTTCCTCTAATGTACCATGCACAGCTGCCATGCTCCTCTCCTTTCCTCGCCACGCCTGCATGTAAGATACAGCCACCCCGTGTTGGTCTTGAATATCTTGCAAAATCTCCTTGGGTTTTATTTGGGGGTTGTGACGTAGCCTAGCCTCAACTGACCGGGCGACCCACCCCACTGTGGCCTGCTGATGGTGTAAATTGCGTACCCCCTCACAAGTATGCTCACCATGGAGTGTCCTTACTGAAAAGGTTGGTACACCAGGGCACTTGGCCACATGAACGCGCCACGGGCAACCGTCTTGTGAACACTTGGCAATGAACCGGCTGCGGTCCGATTTGACAATTCTGAGTTCAAAATGCAGAGCTATGGCCATGTCTTTCAAGGCACGTCGGCATGCCTCAACATCAGGAAACTCTTGGCCTATGGCTAGGGATTGGTTGGGTATAACCGAGTAATGTTGGTTCTGATGCGGGGGAGTTAGTGTCTGGTTGTCCATGGAGAGAAGAGAGGATTGGAGGTCCATGATGAGAATCAAAGGTTGATAAACTTTCAGACATCCAGGGGTAACTAAGTAAATTAGAAGGATTTCAGAAGGGATTTGTTTTCACTTTTCAGTCAACATTTGAATTATTGGTCAGGTAGAATCTGCACAAATGACAATTATTAGTTGGCTTAAGGAGAATCCACATTATGCAACATATCATTTAAATATGACCTACTGATTATATGTTCATCCAAAAGGCCTGGCACTTAAATTGGTATCTATGACAAATTATTCTAGCAATTATCACAAAAAAACAAAGTTGCAGGTAGAGAGAGAATTGAATAAAATCAGTTCTCATTCAGAAGTAGCAACTAGAAACTACAGTATCAGTAGCCCTAAAAGCAGCCTAAACCCTAACTCCAACCATCAAAACCTCACTGTTACCGCCACAAGTGCCACGATCTACTCACAAATTCTAAACTAAAACGAAGAGATCGAAACAAAGTTCTTACCAGAACGCTATGCAAGGCTATGAGTTCTCGATCCGTAGGGATGCTTCAGAGGAGGCGAGAGAACTGATAGAGATTTGGGTATTGTTTTCAGTATTATTTACAGGATTGCCCCTAGATCGAGGATTTAATGTCGAAAAACTTGGGTTGGGAAGGGAAGAAAGGAACGAAACCTAGATCGAAGCACAGTGCAATTCAACCCGACCCGACCTGACCCGTTTAGTTCGATCATATCAACACTTGTCGGGTTTGGATCCGTTACTTATTTAATGGATTTGGGCCCCACAGGTCAAAAGTCCGGACCTCTTTGTCTGCATGACTACATCATGCAATCAGCGCCCATATAACGACAGTCTGTATTTGATCACACAAGTCGTGCCGAGTCTCTCAGGAGAGTTATGAAACTCGGATATTCACCATCAGATCTGAAATTGACGTTTGAGATTCCCCCATAGTTTCACGAGTATTCGCATAATTGTACCGTACCCGTTAGTTACAACGATTCTCAGTTCAGGCCCAAAAATATAGGCCCATGTAGCGTGTTAAAGCCCGTGCAAATGAAATAAAATCTTACTTGAGTTGAGAGATGGAGGTGGAACCGTGTGCAGTAATGGCAGCTCTGAGCGCTGCCTCTCTCTCCTACGGCGTCTCAGCCGTTGCGCGAACGAAGAACTTGCGCTCCGGTGTACGCTTGAACCCTTCAACTCTGACACTGGGACCCACCTCCGATCTCAACAGGAACAATATTAAGGGTGTACGGTGCTCCAGTAGCAGCGGAAGTCCTGGGTCTAGTTCAAGTAAGCTTTTCATTTTTTTAATTCGACTTAGATTCTAACTCTATGAATGGTTTCAATCTAATTTGCTTAATTTGAAGATGAGAATGAGAGCAAGGCAATTTTGGATGCGTTCTTCTTGGGGAAGGCGTTCGCGGAGGCGTTAAACGAGAGAATTGAATCTACCCTTGGAGAGTTGTTGAGTGTAGTTGGTCAATGGCAAGCCGAACAACAAAAGCAAGTTGTAGATTTTCAGGTCTGATTACATTTTAGAAGATTTTTCTACAGAACAACTGTTCTAACCAGGAATTTCTATTTTTTGAAATTTTGAGGGAGGTTTCTGAACCAACGAGAAAATAAATTATTAATAAGAAACACAAAAGTTATGACTTAACAAACTATGAAAATTGTCCTGTGTACATTCCCCTCCTTTATTTGATTTTTTTTTGTATCTGTATAAGTGACAAGAAAATTATATATCACGGAGGGCAATTTGTGAGATAATATTAGTGGTTAGGAGGGCATACCAGCATGGGAGATGCTCATTTGTTGGTACCAGAGGCATAGCATATTTTTCATGCCAGAACATGTTGTTGATCTCATTAATAGCCACTTTGATTTTGTCAAATGAAAAGTTTCCAGAGTCATTATATATCAATGCTTTTGTAAAATTAAACACAGGAGGAAGTTGTACAGAGAGCTAAGAAGGCCAAAGAACGAGCTGCACTGGAAACGATGGATGTAAGAGAAAATGCCTCAAAGCCTCTGAGAGAACCTCCTTTACCTACAAATGGTTCAACTTCTTACAACAGGCCCGCAACAGAGGACCCACTTCAGCAGGCATTGAGGGACGATTAGCTCATAGTCTTTTACATTGTATTAGCTTCCTTCATAATATAGTCCCATCTTACGACATTAGTGTGTGTTCAAGGTTATTAGGTAAACTGTTAGGGTACCTTTTGTAAGACCATCTTTGGTACCATGGGAGCAGTTACTTTTACATATATAGCATGGTCACAGTGTTATTTTTGTTTTTATATATTATATTTAATAATGGCTTCCTGAATCAGGGAATAAATCTTGCACATGGTTTTATATGTCCAGCACAGGATTCATGTACTAACCAATACTTGAATGCGGAACAACCATATTTGTTCCTCTCACCTGTGATACTGAATACAGGCCTTTTTTGACCCGATAAAGAAATCATTTGTGCTCTTATGCCAGACCATTTTCATCCTAGAGAAATGGAATATAAGAATGCCTTCACATAATTGCTGGTTTATGACATTGACACCCAGCAAGAAAGTTTAATTTTGTGTACTCTACGTTCTGCTTTTCTATTTTATCTGTTAATTTTCAACTTTTGCTAATGTATAAGCCCCACATTCGGAAATCTTAACAAAAGATTTTAATTTGATAATCTAGGAGACTGAGAAACAAGCAGAATAATGTGATGCCAGCTTCTTTTGCATATATTTGTTTTTGGGAAATTTTGCCATGAGAACCAATTTCTGAATCGGGCTTTGATCGGGATCAAACCTTTCATGAGTGCTAATGAATTAATGTTTTTTTTTGGAAACTAACGGTTGAGATTAAAGTCCGATTCAGAAATTAGTTTTCATGACAAAATTTTTTTTCTTTTCTTTTCATTTTTTTTTGGTGATTGTACCAGTTTAAGCAAATGTGAACATTTCAATCTAGCTGTGAAGTTTTTAAAATATCAGATCTATTGCCCCCAAACTTGGAATCTCTATAAATTTTATTTTGGGCAGGTGTACCTTTATTATGGATTTCCAGCTTTACATCTTCAAAGCCATCAAAAACTAGAATTAGTAGAATACATGTTTTGGTAAACTATTCCTCTGATGTCCTACCTTCCAAAGCTAATGTTTCCTTGCAATAATGAATTCTATTACAATAAATTCAATCGGATTTTTCACATTTCCCAAATTGCAGATTTTCATGTCATGAAATATGCATAATGCTTAAACCTGGTACCCAGTTTAGGTCAGTTAAGGTTTCTGAGTACACATTGAGAGCGGACTCAGCTCAGGGACAGGGAGTACTTGTGGATTTATTTACAGTAAAAAAATAATTTAATTCTTTCATCCCAATAAATTGCTAGTCTTTCGACATTATATATTGTTTACCAAGTGCTCTTCATCCGAAAAGAATTTGCAATCAAGAGGCTGGAAGTCATGGATTCTAATTTATCATGACAATTTCCAAGAAATCAGCAGCCAAAAAATGCCAAAATAAAATAAATAAATAAAATACATGTTGTATTCGTTTTACTGATTCGCATAACTTTAAACGAAACTGGTATTAAAACTACCACATGCTAGAGTACACTATTTACAAAAGAATTATCCAAGGTATAAATCATTGCTAATTTATCTTAATCTTTCTATACACTTTGAATCAATTGCTAATTTATAGTAATCTTTCTATACACTTTTAACTAGTCTATTCTAATATGTTTTCAAACTAGGGTTGTCGTTCCAATTCTTGTTAATTGCTGAGCCTCTTAGAAAAGCACTATACCACATAGCAGATAGCTTCGGAATTCTTTCTTGCGTCCTGTAATTTACATGATGAAGCCCGAATCTCAGGCTGTGACCAAAACTCCACTCAAAATTGTCAATAAGAGACCACACGAAGTAGCCCCGCACATCGGCTCCTTTCCTGCATACACATTTTTTCATAGAAAGGAAATTTTAAAATTTTACCAGTTTTATTACATGCAAACCTGGCAATACTAATAGTTCTATTTCTTTAGCTCTTATACAATATATAAGATCTACATGCCTGATTGCAGAGGAGAGGTAAGTGAGATGGCCTTGCATAAATTTTACTCTCTCAACATCATCAACTAAATCTTCTATTGCAGTGTTGCTATTACTTGATTGTGCATAACCTAACAAGTTGAAATAAAAATGAAATAAAATTGCTTGACTGAAAATAAAAAGGAATTGTAAATATTTTATATCTGTATAAACATTACCATTTTCAGTTATATACATTGGGATATTGCCGTATCTTTCTTTCATGTTCATGACCACCTTCTCCATGCCATGTGGAACAACATAGAATCCCGGCATTCCAGTCTGAAACTCGAGAGTTCAATAAACTTCAAATTTGAAAATTTTTTCGAATGACGATTTAGGTGCCTCCCCGTGATATTAAGGTTGAATGGAATACAACAGAATTCAATGGTTTGATGTAAATCTGTTTTCAATTTTAACTTTTGTTTGCTTTCTACTAAAAATGAACTTCAAATATAAACTGCTTCCAGCACTAACAATAATATTCAGATCTAATAAAATTTTCCGCCTCCTGTCTAATTTTAGTTATTTCCATTTGTTAGGCAATTTTTTCCCTTATACTTGTTTTCTCCTCCTTGCTTTAATCGTGTAGGTTACTTTTTTTAATATATCATGTACTGTGGTAAAGAAAATGGTTTTCTGGCATACCGGATTTCCAATTAGTTTTCCATCTCTCTCTCCAGTAGTAGCAAGTAATCCATTCCCCTCGAAGCTATTCAATACACACCGAGATAATATGCAGTCCTTGACATATACAGTAGTATAATGATTGATTCCAATGAAATCCAACTTAGTCGTCAGTAAAAGATTCCTCTGTTCTGACGTGAACACCGGCAAGTTTGACCCCAAAATTTTGCGCATTTCAGAAGGATAGTCTCCAAGAATTATCGGATTGAGAAACCTTTTCAATTAGAAAATTTTAAAAAAGAATATGTATGATTTGTCATTATATTTTACAGTCAGATGATTTTTAAAGTTAAAACAAAGAAAAATATACCATCCAGTTTCAAATGATAGAGCTCGTTGAACAGCCAACTGATCGACGGTTATGTTCCTCAGTGGCTCGAACCATGATGAAGAAATAACTATTCCAATGGATCCTCCTTGGTTTTCCTGATTATTGTGAGTAGCATGGTATTACATAACAGCAGTTATTACTGTAAAAAAAATGACTTCAATGATAACATTAGCTTGTCAAATTTACCTGATAAAATTTTCTATAAACATTTACAGCCCTGGCATGAGACAGTATGATGTTGTGAGCAGCAACATACGGTTCCACTTTCGAATTGCCGGAAGTGCAGTTACCGTAAGGTGGAGAACACCTGCCAGGAGGATAAACTCCAATAGAGTATCCCAAATTGACTAGTATATTAGGTTCATTGATTGTTACCCAGTGCTTCACCCTGTCACCAAATGCCTTGAAACACACCTCTGCATAGTACTCAAAATCTTCCCTGAGATGGTTAAACATCCAATACGAAAAAGAAAGAAGACCTTGAGTTGAATATCATATTTTAACATAGCAAGATAAGAATATGACATGAAAAGGAAACAGCAAACATACTGTATTTCAGAACTCAGCCATGAGCCGTATCGATCTTCTAGTTCTTTCGGGACATCAAAATGCTGTATTGTGACAAATGGCACTATACCTGCTCAAATTTATATATTTAGGTACGGTATAAGTGCTCAAAAGTTAACTTAAAAAAAAATAAAATCAAGTTTATTTTATATATTTATAGTAACCTTCAGACTATTTTTGAATATAAAACTTTCACTTAAGTTACATTACCTTTAACAACTAGTTCTAAAGTAGAACCGTTGAATAGGTGCTGTTTCGTAAGAATTTTTCTTACGTGTGCAAAATAATTAAAAAAATATATACATAGAAACCTTTTTGTAGAAGGGCGTTGATAAGTCCATTGTAGAATGATATGCCAAGTTGGTTGACCTCTCCGAACCTTCCTCCTAGAAGTAACGAAGTTTAAAGCGACAGATTAACATATATTTTTCTCTGAGAGTATAGATAACAATTGAAATTAAAAGGGGAAGGTTCATATGCTCTTGATTTTTTTCGAAATTTTAATAAGAGAAATAGAAGGCAAATAATAATTGTAACAAAATTGCATAATGTGATTTTGTTTTATACGAACGTACAATATTATCACATTTTGAGTTTGTTTCTTTAAGATCTAAATTGTTGAACTTATTATTTAACATTTTGTTTAACAATATTATTTAACATTTCAAAATTATTATTTGTTGAACTTAAATGTAACAGTCAGTCAAAATCACTTAATTAAATTTTCAAAATCACTTAACCAACACCGACAATCAGTCAAAATCACTTAAACAAACAAAAAGTAAAAAAAAATAAAATTAAACTAATCTGTAACGGTTATTAGCTAATAACCGTTACAGAATGTTATATATATAAAAACGTTTGGACTTCTGTAACGGTTACTAGCTAATAACCGTTACAGAAGAGGTCTAATCTGTAACGGTTATTAGCTAATAACCGTTACAGAATGTTATATATATAAAAACGTTTGGACTTCTGTAACGGTTACTAGCTAATAACCGTTACAGAAGAGGTCTAATCTGTAACGGTTATTAGCTAATAACCGTTACAGAATGTTATATATATAAAAACGTTTGGACTTCTGTAACGGTTATTAGCTAATAACCGTTGCAGATTAGTTGAACCTTATTAAAAACTCATCCTGGCTTGCGTCTCTTCGTCATTATCTTCTAAAAATCGATCGAGCGCCTCTTTATTCTTAAGCCCATCATCTCTCGACAGAAGCAAAACCCTAGCCTCTCATTCTGTCGCTCTGTGACTCCCTCTCTCGACAGCTCTCGCGCCTCTCCCATATATCTCAGGTAATCCCTCTCTCATCTTCCTCTACCTCTCCCTCTCATTCTGTCGCTCTCTCTGACTCCCTCTCTCCCCTTTATAGCTCTCTCTCTCGATCGGTCTCTCTATCCGATATCAAGCAACACTACTCGGCTCTCTCCCCTCTCTCTCAGGTAATCCCTCGCTCTTTCTATTATTCACTCGATCTGTCTCTCTCCTCTTCACCCTATTCACTCGATGTGTCTCTCTACTCTCGCAGGCAACTCTATCTCGGCTCTCAGGCAATACTCGACTCGGTTCTCAGGTAATCCCACTTTCTTTTCTCTCAAATTTTAATTTTGGCTTGATTGTGGCTGTTTGTGCAAAATGCAAAATTGTGCTGAAATGCAAAATTGTGTGCTGAAATGCAAAATTGTGGTTGATTGTGGCTGTTTGTGCTTGATTGAAATATATGCTGAAATGCAAAATTGTGCTGTTTTGGGACTGAAATGCTTAATTTGGGGTTTAATATGTGCTGAAATGCAAAGTTATGACTGTTTAATTTGGGAAAATGCTTAATTTTAGGGACTGTTTTGCATAAATATGTGCTGTTTTGGGCTTAAATATGCTTAATTTGGGGTTTAATATGTGCTGTTTTAGGGACTAATATGCTTAATTTTGGGCTTTTTTGGGGCTAATATGCAAATGTTATTACTAAAATTGATTATAGAGACATGCATGTTATTTCTTGATAATTTAGAATTTAATTTAATTAGATATATATGTATTGTGAATTGATTATGAATAAGGAGTTAAGAAATTTATTTAAAATGAAAATTAGATGGAGAAGGATCAAAACGTCAATAAGGTGGGGGAGGAATCCAAGGTGGGGGAGGAAACACCTAAGGTGGTGTCAAAAAGGGTTCCGTTTTACGGACCTCTCAAAAGAAGGGCTGTCTCGGCTGTACGTCGTCTTCCTCCAGGCTGTGAAAGGGGTCCTGATTTTAGTATGGGAGTTAAAATAGATGAGGGATCCAGTGAGAATAAGGAGGTGGAGAAGAATAAGGAGGAGAAGAATAAGGAAGAGAAGAATTAGGGTTGAATTGTCTTAGGAATTAATAAAATTATCTATGTTATTTTGTGTGAACTTTATTTATGTAATTTGAAGTTTATGTTATTTGTGTATGAATTCATGTTTGAATATTAGTGTGTTTTAATTAAATGAATTTTAAATTTATGTATTTTTAATTATTTGAATTTTAAACTTGTTCATGTTTGAATAAATTGAACATTGCGCCAAACATTAATATATATTATATATGGTGTTTTAATTAGATAGTAATGGAGAAAGGTGAAGGAAGCAATTCAAAGGGGAAAAAGCCGATCGAACGAGTCTATGTTAGGCGCAATGTTCGTGCCAATCCATCCTCTCAAAACCAGACGAACCAAAACCAAGCCTCTCAAAACCAAAACCAAGCCTCTCAAAACCAGGGGCAACCGAGCCTCTCAAAATATGAAAAACATGCAATTTTTTTCAAGCTTTTGATTGACAAGTTTGTGGCACCGTACACAGAATGGAGAGAAGAAGTCATTGTTTTGTCGGATGATGATGATGAAGTCATTGTTTTGTCGGATGATGAAGACTAGTTTTAGGATTTAGATTTATGTTTGGTTTAGTATTAGGGTTTCTTATCCAACTGAATGTTTATGTTTATGTTAATGCATGTATTTTGTTATTTGAGATTGAACTTGTCGTTTAATGTTTATGTTTATGTTAATATATTTTGTTTATGTTGTTAATGTTTATGTTTATGTTTATGTTTGTTTATGTTTATGTTTATGTTTATGTTTGTTTATGTTTATGTTAACTTGATTGATTGTTTTCATTGTTGTTAATTATTTGTTAATAGATATGTCTGGAGATCAAGATAGAGATTTACAGGGTGAACAGGCTGGTACAGAATCCGGCGATGAGGAGGTCACAACGTTCGAAATAAAGAAAAGGAGCAGAACGACAATGGAAGAGTTTAGGAGAAAAAAAACTGCTGGGGAAAAGTATGAGATTAAATTTGACAAAGAAGGAGTGCCAATTGGTACTGAAGAGGCGGTGAACCAATTTGCATCATATTGCGGGTATCTGGCTAGAGTAAGAGTGCCAATCACAATTAATGATTGGCGGAAGGACGTTTCAAAGGAAACCAGACTTGAGTTGTGGTTGGACATCAAGGTGAATAAATTTTCACTTAAATCATCTAATTTAAATTTCTATGCTACCAATTAACTAACGTTTCGTTATGTTTCAGAAAATGTTCAACATCGAAGATGATAAAGCCATGAACAATACTCTCAAAGCGATGGGCATAAGTCACAGGGCTTATAGAAGTAGGATTGCTGAGGAGTACATCACAAATGCCGATCCAAACAATCCAAAAAATCCATGCGATAAACACTCAATCTCACAAAAGGAATGGGAAGAATTTTTCAAGAAAAGGACGGGTGCAGATTTTGTACAAAAGAGCAACAAAGCGAAGGAGTTGAGAAAGAAATGGAAAGAGCCTCATAGGATGGGTTCCACTGGCTATAGAGGAAAAAAAGGTTCATGGAAACCTACAGACAAGATTGTCATACCCGGAGATTCTGAAGGGGCCGGTTCCACGAGCATTACCATCGGCGATTTGGAACCGAGGAGTCAAAGGTATTTCATGGGAAGGACTGTGGCTACGAAGGATAAAGGTACTTACACATGTAAATACTTATTATATATGCTAACTTCAAATTCTGTTTTGTGATTATTAATAAGATTTGTTTGTTGCTTGTTAGATACTTACACGTTCCATAGCTCTGATTCGTCGACTATTGAGGCATTCAGTCGGTTGAGTGCCATGTCTGGTGAAATCAATTCCGGGTCAATACCGGAACAAGAAATCTTAAATCGGGCGGTTGACAGGCCAGAACATCCAGGAAGAATCAGGGGATATCCTTTATGGACCAAGAAGGAAGATGTGTATAAAAGAAAGCCTAGAAAGGATGCGCATGAAGGATGGATGGCACCAGACCAGATTGAAGAATTGATGAGCAGGGTTGCAGCTGAAGCCGCTGAGAAAACCAAAAGGGAATTGATTCACTCCGAGGAGATAATGAATGCGGCGAGACAAGAAGCTTTTCAGGTAATCCTTTTTGACAGTCAAAATGTAATCAAAATGAATGAAAACTATTATTCATCATCCGGTTGCTTGATAATTTTCAGGAGGTGAAACAATGGTTGGCCAGTAGCGGATTGCAGTTTCAAGCACCGCAACAATTTGTGACGCCGTACCAGCCATTCGTTGAAGCTGAGGTAGACTCAGGAATGCCAAACGAGCAGTTATTCCGAACAGTTGCCTCAAGCTATATGCCTCCGGATCCGAGAAGCATTGTTCAGGTTCATATTGATCACTTTTCTCTTTTCTATTTAGATTTATGTTTGGCTTAACATTAGGGTTTCTGATCGAACTGAATTTCAGGAAGAAACGCCGTGCGATCTCTTTTCCCTTGATCATCTTAACCAGAAGATTAAGGTGGCCGAGGGAAATATTATTCCGAGTGTTGTTGGTCAGATCGTACACGGCGTGCCACTAACTGATCAACAACTCTATATCCATCTTCTCCGAGTAGGCGATGATTTTCGTCAGTGGCAAGTCCCAGGTAGGTCAGATGAGCTATTAGGAAATAATATAGGAGGGCGATTCCCATGGCCGTCATTTTTGGTGGAGATAGGCCACAAGGTATCGTTTTATTTAATTATGATAATTTATTTCATCCATCTCTATTAGAACTCACTAATTAATTATGTGATGACATTGAATGCAGAGTTTGATAAAAAAGAAGCCAGATGCGAGCAAGGCGGTGGCGAAAAAGGTGATCGAGAGTCCAAAGGTTCCAAGTGCAGGTTCATCCAAAACCTAATTAGTTCAATTGATTGTTTCAGGGTAGATTGTTGCTCAACGTCGAATAATCTATTCTTTTGTGTCTGATTATTTCAGGGTCGATTGTTGCTCGCGATCCGCTACTTGAGCAGGATGCAATTGAAAAGCTTACCCCATCCGAACGAGAATTGTATGAACTATTGATGCTCCAACCAGAGCTTGAGAAAAATTTTGAGTTGCATAAATGTGATGTTTGGGGTACACACAGCGGCGAGGTTAAGTTCAACGTTGAATTGTGCGACATCCTCCAATGCTTTAGAAGAGAATCTCTAAACGTGTCGATCGTCAAGTTGTACTCTTGGTATGAATTTTCAACCTTTAAAATATTTTTTTAAAGTACCGTATTCAATTGGAGGTGAAAAATGTATGAATTAATATCCGTGAGTGTAGGTTTTGGATGAATGAACTTTCAGAGGGAGAAAACAACATCACCGTATTAGATCCAGAGATGTTGACTGCTCCTAAAATCAAACAAGAACAAAACCAAGCTGCGGACTACTTGATGAAGTCATTCGCGCAATATTCATCCAATTATATGGTTCTGCCTTATTTACAAGAGTAAGGACAATTATAACTAATAAAATATCAATTATCTCGTTTACATGTTTGTTTCATTTTCATGAAAACAATAATCTCTATTCTTGCAGATTTCATTGGGTCCTTCTTGTTATTAATGTCGAGAAGCGCACCGTTCAAATAGCAGATTCTATCGAGCGCAAGAATCCAAAGATATTGATTAAGGGATTCATAACCCAGTAAGTTTTCGTTTCTAAATGAAATTTTGATATTGAGATAAGGACTAAGTACGGTTCTATGTAAGCTATTAATGATATTGTATGCAGGATATACAAGCGATACCTTATGGAAAATGGAAAATATAATGCAAGGACCCGAACAACATTTGATTGGTACAAAATTCAGGTACGAGACTTAAAAAAATATATTAGCTACCTAGGGTTTCTGAAACTGTGCAAAATCTTAACTATCTTTCTTGTTGGATCTTTAATTAGTGTCCGATACAAAAGGGCAGCACAGAATGTGGATATTTCACAATGCTCGCCATGAAAAACGTATTATCTTATTGGATATCAATTCAGGAAATACCTCATGTAAGTAACTTATTCTTTTAACTAATAACATTTGATCAAACAATTAGATTTTAGAATTTCATGATCTAACTAATAATATTTTTGACTTGTTTATCATAATATGCAGATGATCGAGCCGGTTGGAGTACCATACAACAAAGAAATGATTGATGGTGTCGTGACAGAAGTTATGGACTTCATGCAAGGGGTATTATTTTGATTAAAATGTGTTATTTGATGACTTGCCATGTTTGATTATACTTGTGATATATGTAAATACTTTGTTTATTGTTTGTGTGATATGCATGATTATATATGTTTGATATATGTGTGCTTTGTGATATATATATATGCTGCATTTGTTAATGTAAATTGGGTACCAATTTGGTACCAATTCGGCTAGCAAATTGGGGCTAGCCAATCAAACAGGCAAAACTCAAAAAAAAAATTAAGACTTTTGTAACGGTTATTAGATAATAATCGTTACAGAATATTATAATTTCATTTTTTTTTAATTATAAATATTATCTGTAACGGTTATTAGATAATAACCGTTACAGAATCAAGTCTTCTGTAACGGTTATTACCTAATAACCGTTACAGAAGTTCTCCAAACACCACACCTGTTCCGTCCACAATACCATAACGGTTATTAGACAATAACCGTTACAGAAGACTAGATTCTGTAACGGTTATTATCTAATAACCGTTACACATGTTCTACAAAAAACAGTATCAGATTTTCCTTTGCGTATACCATAACGGTTATTAGATAATAACCGTTACAGAAGAGGGGCTACTGTAACGGTTGTTGTCTAATAACCGTTATAGATCTGTAACGGTTATTAGACATTCTGTAACGGGGGCTACAGTAACGTTTCGTGTACCGTTACAGAAGTCTTTTATTAACCGTTACAGAAACCAAAATTTCGCATAGTGAATTATCAACTATATTCATGTTAACATAATTTTTTTTGGTTTGAAATCTGCCCACACATTGGGTGGGCGTATATGCTAGTATAAATAAAAAGTTGAGTTGTGTGTGTCGCTTTTTTTTGGCTCAAAAAACTTATGACATGTATATTGATCCATCGCATTCAACAAAATTTTATGAGATTTGCAGTACATTGACGGGACGGTAAAGGTAGGGATATAAATATTGATCCATCGCATTCAAAAAGTTAAGTTGGTGTCACTTTATTCAAGTGAAATTGACAAACAAACGATACTAGCTGTTTGGTAGGTATATACGACACTATGGGGCCGTTTGGATTCCACGGTGATTTCGAGGAATTTCATCTTCCTACCATAAATTTATTATAAACAATTCAAATTTTTCACAAAATTACACACTTCCCAATAAATTTATTCATAGGAATTGCAACTTCCCCAAATTCTTCAACTTCCTAAGCGATCCAAACGACCCCATAAAGTATAGACCCAGCGACGAAATGTGATTGCATCAATAGTTCGGCCTGAGTACAGTAATGACTAGAAAATAGAAATCAGAATAACTTCCTTTTTTTAGTGATTAATAGATGGAGGGCTCACAAAAACTGGACGAAATTTGAACACAATTTGATGTCAAAACTCGACCGAATATATACTGACGGAACCGTGACGGCGTGACCAAAGTGACCTGACTTCTTGATTGAATGTTTAATTTTTAGACGGATAAGCTTTACCTGACTGAGGGGAAGGCAGAGGTAGTAGGGATAAATAAGAAAACGATTTGACAACTTTTTATACGTTTAATTAATTTTAAATTTTAATCTTATCTTTCCGGATAACGTCTTAACGAAGCCCAATTGTCCCTATTAATCGACCAGATGACTTTTTAATTAAGCCGGGTCAAATCTGGGCATGACAGGCGCGAGATGTCATGTCAGGTCGAGATCCTGATCCAATTCTAATGCTTGCCTTGCCTTGAAGTGGTGAAAAGTTTTCTTTTTATAGTATTGGTCAAATCTATACTATTTTTGTTTGAAATGATATCCGTAAGCTTTACAAATATTTGATTTGTAGTATATAAACTATAAACACACTTTTCACCACATATATTACTTCTATTTTTGAACCGTGATAATTAATCGTCTAATTATTGACTCAACCAGACTCTTTTTCTTCAATTTTTGACTCAAAAACAGCTATAGTGTAATTAGTATTTATCATATTCTCATCCTTATTCAAATATTTAAATTATGAATTTTGGTATTTGGTAATTTTTAATCAATTTTAATGCCAATTATATAAAGTCAACGAAGGCAGGGAACCATAGATCATAATCCACGAGAGCATCAGCCAAATTAATTAGAAAATCTGCATATCGGGCATGACATGCTACAACGACACTTCGTCCCTCTTTCTTTCGTAGCTTATAAGTTATAAGTAAACTAAAGCGTACAACCATGGGAAAATATAACTCACTAATTTCGAGAAAGCATGTGAATCGCTATAAAGAAGCGTTTCCCTTTGATTTGCCCCCAGTGAGTCCCCTCTTTCTCTGTAAGGCCATCGAAAAACCTAGACGAAGGACTAACGATGTGAGGTGATTAATTCATATAATAAAATAGGACTATATATGAAAATTATGTGTGAATGTACATATTCACAAATAATTTTTTGATCAAATTTAAGACGCATTTTTGGATATTATCAACGGTTATTTTGACAATTTCCAAAATCTCCAAAACACGTGCGCGCTTAGCCATTTTATAATGCAAACCGACTATTTTGAACTACCACAATGTTATTTATTAGGGTTAATTAGATTTAGGCAAAATTGGATATAACTCCCTCTAATTTTCTCTAACCGGATATAACCCCCTCTAATCTTAAAAACTGGATATAACCCCCTCCAATCATGTCTATTATGGATATAACCCCTTTTATTAGTTTCAACTATTTTTTTAATTAAATAAATAAGCAGAATACAAATTTTTACCAAACTACCCCTCCTCTTGTACCTCCTGAACGTTTCATCTTCCTTTCTGCTTCATGAAAGTTCAAAGGTATTATTCAACCCAAGATTTACTTCTAAGTTTTTGTATCAGTTTGGATTCTGAAATTGATCACAACATCTCAAATCTTTATTTAGAGTAGGTATCCTATTAGCATTTTAGTTGTCTTTTCCTAAACTAATAATTTAGATTTTAGAACGAGTAAAATTTCTTTCATTCGGTAGTTTTGAGTTGCTGCAACTAGCATCTTAACAATGTTTTGACCACTAATAGGTGCATGTTTTGATGATTTAAAATTAGGTCTATGATTATCACCAATTTTATTTGCTGGATTCCAATAGATTAGTAATACATACGAAGACACCATTAGTCTTATGTCCATTAGGGGCTTCAGTTGCTTTCAATGCATTTTAGTACGAGTTGCCTTCCATGTCAAATAGTGTTTTGAGGTTAAAATAGTCAAATAGTGTTTTTAGGTCAAAATAGTTAAAATAAAAAGAATATAAAATAAAATTTTTGCAATGAATTTTTAAAAAAATATTGACGGAAAACTGATGTAGTGAATAAATTAGTCAAATAGTGTTTTGAGGTTAAAAAACAGAAGGTGAAACGTTCTTTCGAGGAGGAAGAAAAGAATGAGGGTAGTTTGGTCACTATTTTTATGGTTTTTATTTTTTTAAATAAAAAAATTTGTTGGAACTAATAAAGGGATTATATCCTTCATGTCTAGAGGGTTATATCTAATTTTTAAGATTAGAGGGGGTTATATCCAATTTTTCCTTAGATTTATGCCACTATGAAAATTCGAAATTAGTAAAATGCCATCATTAAATGAAAAATTAGTTTTATACCATTATAAAATAGTAAAAATTAATTTTTTGCCACCGAAAAATTCATTTACCAATTTTACTCTTTTAAATATGCCACTACAAAAATTTTAAATTAGAAAAATGCCATCGCTAAATGACAAATTAGTTTTATGTCACTACAAAATTTGAAATTAGAAAAATATCATGTATTTTGATATAAAATGATTAATGTGTGTATTTCAATCCAAGGCCAAGCTACTATATTTATTTCAAAATAATTCAAATAAAAAATATTTATATGTTTGGATGGAGAATGTAATAATGAGAATAATGTTAGATAAATTATATTTTACACGGATTAACAAAAACAATGTGAATATTTTTTTTAACGTCAAACTAAAGGAGATTATTAATTTAAAAAATAACAACCATCTTAATGATTGCCGTATAAATTATGCCAAGCTATATAGAGGTAGCATTTGGAAATTTTTAGTATTTTTTTTTCACCGTAATTTTTTGAGTTTATTAAAAGGACAGTTTGGGAATTTTTAAAAATAATGAGAGATTTCAGGATGTCATTTTTAGTATTTAATCATTTTAGAAATAAGATAATGACATATATCTAATTTACACAAGTTGATGATGGCATAAATCTAATTAACAATCTAACAGTGGTATATCCCTAATCAACTATTTTTCACAGTGGCATAGAACCAATTAATCCTATTTATTATTATTATTATTATTGTTGTTGTTGTTGTTGTTGTTGTTGTTGTCATAATAATCATCACTACAAAAAAGATGATCTTTACATAGATTTTTATTGCTAGACTTTTTTATTTATGTTGGACATTGTTATATTGCTAGATTTACTTGATGCACTAAATCTAGAATTTTTTTAGCTAGACTCAATTTTCTATTAATATCTCTTTAAAAATCTAGCAATTTATTATTTTAGACTTTTCTAAATCTTATCTATCAAAAATAAATTGGTAGATTTTTAATGAGCTATTAATAGAAAATTGAGTCTTGCTAAAAAAATTGTTATTTAGTGCATCAAATAAATCTAGCAATAAAATAAGATAAATCTATATATAGACCATCATTTTTGTAGTCCATCATCATCATCGATCATTGTTGTTGTTATTATTAATCATCATCATCATCTATTTGTAATGATAAACGTCAGCAACAAAGTTCTAATAACAATCACGTATTTTCGTGATCTGAAAAGGTGAAAAATCATAAAAGCGTGTTTTGCCAACTCAGATCGTAAATGATGAAACTTTGAGCTTGATGGTGCAAGCGCTAATATGAGTAAATGCTATTTAAATTTGATTTAAGTTTTGATAATTTTTTGTCAACTCTTTATAATAATTAAAATTTACAAGTTGGTATTTCGCCATTTCAAAAAAGTTTTTTTTTTTTACACACAAGTTTTAATGATGACTGCATTGATTATTGGTTTTTATGTAATAAAAGAAAGTAGGGGTTGGTCAGTAAGTGAGATATTTTCTTTGTAGATATTTGTATTTTGTATATGTATTATTACAACTTTTCTTTGGAATTTGGAAATGACATGAGAGACGAAGCAATGTCTGATCGATTAAGTAATCATTCCTCATCTCCTAGGTAATTTCTGTTTTGAGAATTAATTCTCATATATGATGTTTCATCTTTTATCAATATTTAATTTTTAAAAAATTCAAACGCTGAATCTACACCGTTAACGAGCGATGCATTTTTATATAAATTTTATAACATTTAGAGTCGGTTTGATAATCGATCAAGTAATCAACAAATAAACGAATTTAGTTAACGGTTTAAATTCAAGTAATCAATAAAATTAGAAACGCATCGCTCGTTAAATTGAATAAGATCAACGGTTTAGATTTAGTATTTGAAATTTAAAAATTTTTAATATTAATAAAATATGAAGTTGTGGCAGCTTGTGACATAAAAAAATAGTGGTAGCAAAAGACTGCTCTTACTTCCGTTTGGATAAGGTGTGGAAATAAGGGAAGAAGGAAAGGAGTGAGAAAAAATATTAGAAAGTATGTAACTTTGTGAAAAATTTAGATTATTTATAATAAATTTATTTTCTTATTTCTTTTTTCTCTTTCTTCCCACATCTTATCTAAACGGAGCCATAGAAAAATGCTCGTTGTATCACTTCTAAAAAGGCAACACGGCGCTGCCTTAAAAGGAAAAATGCGATCGGTCGAGACTTGCAAAGGCCAAAGGAATCCATTCTAATTTCTACCTACCGCGCGCCTTGTATTTGCTTTCTTTTCATAATCATCCTGATCTAGAGATGAATTGCTCTCTTTCTTTCGATGAAGGCGGTTTCCGTACTTTAATGGAATAGCTGGAAAAACATTTTGAAATTTTAAGATAAAAAAGTTTTGGTACAAAAAAAATTGTGTATACACAGAAATATTGACAAAAGTACATACAATATTAAAGACGCTAAAATTATTTATAATTATCAGCGCACGTTTTATTGTACAATCCTGCTTTTATTGTTTTTAGAAATACCAGGTAGAGGCTACCAGGTTACACCAAAAGAAAAAACATAAAAAGGAAAAGAACTTAAACTAGCAATACTTCCAGAAAAGTGTAGCCTCATGTACTATCCAGTCATGAACAGATTGAACAATCCTGCTTTAATTGTTGATGGAACGTTCATTTCTGAATCGACAGAAGTTATGGGATGGGATCCTACAATAATGGAATTGAATGATTGATGGAAGAGCCAGCGAAAAACACCCCTTCGCCGAAAGGGACGTCTAGAATATTATTTTCAAAATAGAGATAAAATATGAACTTAAAATCACTAAAATAGTAAAATATATGCTAATCTTAAGTTCAATCGAACTTAAACGATAAATTTGAATTATTAACTTAAATGATAAATTTGAATTATTAACTTTCACATATCTCTGCTATTTATAAACACATGGATCCAAGAGGTGTTAGCAAGTTAGATCTAGCGTGCTAACACGTATTTTTTTTTTCGTTCGATCAATTTGATCTGTGGTTGGTTATCAATTACCAGACGAAGCAACAAAATATATTGATTTTTCATATAATAAGAAAACAAATTAAGTAACATATCTACCTGTATCGCTGATAAATTCAACAACATATTTTTATTGTATAACATTATTTTGTTTTTTTATATGTGGGCAACATTTGCTAGTCTTCATAAGTTGAGTATTTACGTTTTTTTTTTTTGTTTTATTTTAATTTCATTATACATATAGATCTTGATAGTGCTGAAAAATTAATTATTCAGGTGAATCTGTTTTGCAACAGATTATGGCATCTTGATCTTCATTCTAACCCAAATAAATAAAGTTTCAATGCTTGGCTCGTAAGTTAAAGTCAAACATAAAAGAATTCTGTGTCTTTCTTTTCTTTTGCTACAATGATTTCAAATTTTAATGCCGCATTCTTGATTTAGATAGAAGAACAATTAAGAGAGTACTATCAGTCATATATTTCTCAACATATAAATAATGTCTCATCGCCTAATTCATAAATACTGCCTTTCCAATTTTTTTTCCCCCGAGAAATTGGCAGTAGTGTGCCTTTCCAATATTAATGTTGATGTTTTTATAACATAAATTTCTGAAGGCTGGTCCCCGCCACTGAAGGCATTATCTGGACTCTTTTTGGGTGTGTTTGGATGAGCCGGGAATAGGAAATAGGAATAAGAAATTTCGGTTTGCGTGTTTATTTTTATTATTGTGCAACTCAAACAACACAAGAATAAGGAATTTGGGCCCTTATTCCTATACTAACAAAACCATGAAATAAGAATAAGGAATATAAATAAGCACACAAACCGAAATTCCTTATTCCTATTCTCTATTCACGGCTTATTCTGTTCCATCCAAACACACCCTTTGAAAAAGATGGGAGCATATCATTTAATGGGAGCATATCATTATCTGGCTAATAGTTTTCGGCTAGGTTTCGAGTGAAGTTTAGCATTTAGTGGTACGGGTTGGTACTGGCTTGGAATGTGAACTTTTAAGTTTACTTTTTTTTTCTTTTGAAGTTTGTACCGGTTTTGGTATGAACTTGGAGCCTTTTGTTTTGAGACTTCTGTAATCCTTTTCTTTTTATTAATGAAAATTGCTAGCTTTTGCTAGCCTTCAAAAAATGTAGGACCAATGTAGTGAATTGTTACACAACAATACACAGTAACACAAGTTACACAACTCGTTTTATTTATTTATTTATTTATTTTGAAAATATCACAACTCGTTTTATCATTGGGGCCGTTTGGATCGCTTAGGAATTTGAGGAATTTGGGGAAGTTGCAATTCTTAGGAATAAATTTATGGGAAGTGTGTAATTTTGTGAAGAATTTGGATTGTTTATAATAAATTTATGGTAGGAAGATGAAATTCCCCAAAATCCCATGGGGATCCAAACGGCCCCATTGGTCGGTCCTGAAACTTTATTGTCATGCCACGTTTTTTCAACTCTTTTATCTGCATCTTTGAGGGAACATGTGGGGGCGGCCTAGGTTGTCCTTTTTTTTTTTTTTTTTTTTTTGAATGCAAGATTGTTCTTCTTCCTCTGAAAGTATGAATCGATTAATTTCCGATTGTTAAAGTTTCTTTTTTCTCCACCGAGGCTTGACATCCGATGTAATTTGTAATTGCCAGTTTGCCACTCTGCCCTGACCTCTTTTCTTAAATTTCAAGGTTCACTCTGTTCTTCATCTGATTTGAATTTACATTTTAATTTCTCCTACTGGGAAATTAGCTTCAAAATTTTTCAAGGAAATCCTATTTTTATTTTATTTTATTTTTGATAAAATGATTAGGGTAGTGATATAGCAATTTGTACTGATTCGACAAAGTTAAATCTGAGTGACCAAGCGAACGCAATTTGTATTAATTTGGCTTCAGTGAGAGCATTTGAAGAGATGTCAAACGCACCCTAGAGTTTGCAATTTCACAAGTTTTTTTTGGAGGAATCAGACTGGTCTCTTTTTAACATTTTTACATGGACCTAGGTACTATGAGAGATTTTAAATTGAATGGTTAATTTGATTTATTCATAGAGATTAATGTTTGATTTAATAAATGGATTTGATGAACACACACACACACACACACACACACACACACCCATATATTTTATATTTCATTTAAAATCTACAAAGATCATAATCAGCACAAATGCAAGCGAGATAACTTTAATATTCTGAACTCATTTCGCTACCAACACCTTTTGCAATTTTGGATCCCTTCAGAAAGTTGCTGTACCATTTAGCTGACATTCGAGGTGTTCTCTCTTGTGTCTTAAAATCTACATGATGAAGCCCAAATCTCAAAGTATATCCGAATAACCATTCAAAATTGTCAATGAGGGTCCAGACAAAATACCCCCGTACATCAGCTCCTCTTCTACAAGAGAAGAAAAAAAGACAATAAGGAAAGAATGAATTAATATAGATATTGAAGTATTTTTGAAAGAATATATGGTTCATAATATAAAAATAAAATTGGGTAAAATATATGTAATTTGCCTAATAGCTGAGTTCAAGTAGGTGAGGTAGTCATGTATGAAGTTTATTCTTTCGATGTCATTAACAAAATCTGCTGCTGTCATGCTGCTATTGCTTGCTTGTGAGTAACCTGAGAAGTTTGAAAATGTCAATCACTGCCAGCCAGGAGAGGTGGAGTAATAAACATTCTCTCTCCCTCTGTCTCTCGTCAATATGAAAATTTTACCATTTTCAGCTATGTACATCGGGGTATTGTTGTATCTTTCCTTCATGTGCATGACAACCTTCTCAATGCCCCATGGTACTGCATAGTAGTTATTCAGTCCCGTCTACAAAATTTATATAAATCATCACTCTTATTGCTCGAGTTGTCAATATAAGACAGGATAATTCTTTTGAAATTTACCCACATACTGGTGTTCCAATTAAGTTTCCATTGCGCTCGCCAGTTGTGAATACAAGGGCATTTCCATCATAATTGTCTATTGTGCATGAAGAATGAATACAGTCTTTTGTATAAGTTGTTGTATATTGATTGATTCCGATAAAATCTAATTTGGCTTTCAATAGGTTCTTCTCTTCTGATGTGAATGTTGGCAAATTCGGGCCTAAGATCTGACGCATTACTGAAGGATAATCTCCGAAGAATATTGGATCTAGGAACCTTCACATTTTGCAAAAGAGGTGAAAACACTTACAATTTGATATTAGCTAAATGAAATATAGCAATCCTATTAGCAAATTAAGACAGCTTATCTTGATTATTAATAATTGTTTATGTATAAATCTGATCTGATCTAACTCTGTCATAGTCAGCCAAAATTTTTTACATTCACCTCAATTATGATTACATTTATCCTATAATTTCTACCCTGTTTGGACTCATTCACACCCAATCAAGAGTGAAAAAACAAAAGCAACCAAAGGAAAAAAAATTTGCACATAGTGGGTTGTTTACTTGGTGATTGCAAGTTGAAAATATCTTAAACATCATCAAATCAATACCATCACAAAAGCAAAAACCGTACCAGTGATGATCAAAATCCATTGCTCTTTTAGCTGCCAAAATATCAGCTGTTATGTTCCTCAGTGGCTCATACCACTTAGCAGCAATAACTATTCCAATAGTACCACCTTGTTTTTCCTAAAAGCAGAGCAAAGATTATGAAACATATATTCCCAAGGCGACGAACCCAAATTGGACTAATAATAGCACTTCTATCAAATCTAATGCATCTGAAATATTTTAAGTACAATTTTAAGTTGTGTATAGATGGTAATTCATGTTCAAAAAATGGTATATATATATAAAGAAAAAAAATATTAGCAATGGTATAAAATATATATACTTTCTCATGAATATCTGTAAATTTCCTCAACTGGCCAAATTTAAATTATTTACTATTAGTACCTGATAATGTTTTCTGTAGATGTCAACTGCTGTCGCATGAGAAAGAATCATATTGTGAGCCGCAATATATGGCTCCAAGGAAGAGTTGCCGCTTGTACAGTTCCCAAAAGGGCTTGAACAGCGGCCTGGCGGATACTTCCCACTCATATAACTAAACTTCGTCACCAGATTCGGCTCATTGAATGTTGTCCAGTATTTGACTCTATCACCAAATGCCTTGAAACAGACCTCCGCAAAATACCCAAAATCTTTCCTGTACCCATTACCTTCAACTTTTAGACTCAGTCCACTCTAAACAATTTATAACGATCAGGTATCATCAGGGTACTCATGCTTGGTTTATTAACAAACCCCATAATTTCATAAAGACCAAATCTAAAAAACAGAAGGAAAAAAAATTGGAGTTATTGGCATTATGTGTGATTGCTTGCCAGTATGATACTACAACACATATTGGATGCTATGTTGATTTTAAGGATTTCTTAAATTTAATGAACTTAATAAAATAACCAGTGTTGACCTCTTCAAAATAAAAGAAAGAACAGAGAAAACACCTTATCTGAGCACTAAGCCATGCACCATATCGATCTAGCAATTCTTGCGGAATATCAAAATGATTTATCGTCACAAATGGCTCTATCCCTTTTGCTAAAATAGCATCAATTACTTTATTATAGAATGATATGCCCCGCATATTCACATCTCCAAAGCGCCCCTCTATAAGAAGAGAAATTGTAATAAGAGATGCTGATGGTTCTTTTCAAGACAGTATTGAAAACTCACTTGGTAGAATTCTTGACCACGAAATGGAGAACCGGTAAGAGTTGACCCCTAATTTCGTCATTAGTTCAATATCTTCCTGTAACCATGTAAGATAAAGTGCAGTACAAGCATCATCTAGATAACCGCTGTCTAGTTTTTTTTTTTAAATAAAAATACAGAAGAAAAATAGCACTAAAGCAACCTTGAGGAATGAACAAGTTGCCTATTGCAGGCATGTTAACGATCAATTTGCTTGGTATTTTTGATGTTTATAAACTAAATACTAGGAACCCATGATATTATAATTTTCACTTATGTGAACAAAACCAGCTTAAATTGATAGTGAATTGCAAGTAGAATCTGTTAAATAGCTAATGCAATCTACTGGTTTAGTATAAATCTTTCAGATCAACAATTTAGAAATTAGTCTTTACCAGGTACCGGTGATAATGGTCATCAGCAATGTCACCATTACACCCATCTTTAATTTTCCCTGAAAGTTGACATCCAGATTTAAGTCTACTGGTTTGATTAAAATAATTATTTCACAAGATATACTAGCACAGTAACTGAAGAATTTATCTAGTTGCTCTGTTGGTTTGAAGTGTGATAAATAGTTGAATTGAGAATTTCGGGATGTCCGATGATAACTACATATATGTGTTATCCAAAAATTGTCTCATGTTTTTGTCACATTGAAGTCATTAAACAGTTTATTTCCTGAGGAATGCCTTTTTTGGTTTGATTTGAAAAATCAGAATGCCCCAAGTTCCAGTACCTCTGAGGTTCTAAGTTCTAAGCAAACCCAGATGAACTACTAACTTCTCCAGGGCGGAGCCAGGATATTAGATTAGAGGGGGCATAATGTAGAAGGGTGAGTAGAAAACGAAGAGAATGCTGCAAAAGTATTGGATAGAGAAAATTGCGCCGTGTATAAGCGGCAAGGTTAATTAGGGTTTAGATTAAAATTTAAAAATTTTGCTTTAAGAAAGGATATTTTATTTTTGTTTTTCAGTTTCTATCGTTGAGTTTGAGATAGCTCTCTTGAATAGTATATATAGAGCTCTGTCTCAATCATTCAATCGAATCTCGCAATATTACTAGTAGTAGTGATGAAAAGAACAACATTAGGAATTTCCATGCACTCTTGAGAGCCGATTGATCAGAGCACGGCTTGGGAAGATTAGAAATAGATGAAAGGGCACAACTTTGTTTGTACACCCACCAATGGAGGTGATCAAGCGATCAAAACAAACAGAATTTTCTGTAATTGGTTGAAGAGAGCATTTTTCTTCAAAAGAATATCACATAAGACCATATATTTTGTTTCCAATTTCATTTTATCTTTATATTTAAGCGTGATAAATAAGTTTCCTAGCTGGACTTTGCTACAGGAAAAGCTATCTTGAAGAGATTTATGTGATTGGAATTAATCTTTTACTAGACCCGTGTAACAAGGGGGTCAAACATTTTACAAGGCCTATAACTCGAGGGGGGCTGAAATGGTAAAATCAATTAATTTATGCTAAAAAACTTAATGCGTCTCACAAAATTTGCAAATGACAGGGGGGTCAAAGCCAAGCTTCGCACCCCTACTGCCTCCGCCGCCCCGTTACTTCTCTCCAATATTGTACAGGTTGGATAGAGCAATACAAAAGTTGTTGTTCAAAATCTCTCTCTTATTTTTCAAAAGAGCTGCTCTATTATACATCCTAAAATGAAAAATGTGACCCAATCAAGTCAAGAGAAGCCGACAAGGGAGCAACAATACTGATTTCAAATTAGTTGATTGAGACTTATGCCGTTGGGAAGGAGGTCATGAACTAACAAACTTCACAGTTTAAGCGAAGAGATATAAGATCAAGAATACAAGTATTACAAAAAAAAATCTTTCAACCCCTCAAACCTAGTGTTTTGGTACGGATACTGAAAAATCCCAATAATACAAGAAATTGGAGTACTGACCGAAACAACAGTATTCGATATTGGACAATTTCGGAAAATATCATATTTCAGCCACTTAGCATGTAGGGGTGCCGGTACGATTTAAAAAACACTGCTCAAGCCTAAATACAAACTCTCTCTCTCTCACCAAACAAAGCTTCCTTTCAAGTAGGCCTATCAAACGTCTCAGAAAGACACGAAATACCCCCAATTCATTTGCATTTCGTTAAGTAAAATGGTATAAAAATTCATTCCGTTAATCGTTTCATTTACGAAACGGCACAAAATTCTGTTTAGTTATTCATTCCACTTTAGAAATTACTGGTTCGAAACGGTACATTTAAGTGTTTCATTTGTTGACTGTTGTTTCGTTATTGAAACAAAACAAAAAAACTGTTTTGTTAACCGTTCCGTTTAAGGTATAATGGTTAACGAAGTTCCGTTGACGTACTTCCAAGAAAATTAGCTACTGTCCAAAGTTTAAGAGGAGATTAGGAGAATGAATAAGACATTCACGAGCTGGTCATTGTGGGCCTAAAAAAACATAACACTATTGTTGCCATCTCTACCCACAAATGTATATCTCAGCCTCACCTTATATTCAGAAATTCTGTTATGACTTTATGTCAGGAATTCTATTAATATAAGAACAGAAATTACTAATATAAAATAATATTACTTCCATTGACGAAAATATTAATTCTCATGTTGATTGATGTTTTTTTTCTTGCACAATAGGAAATTGTGTAAATGATAATTTTACTCGCGAAAATCAATTGTCACGTTCCGTTAACTAATGTCGCTAGCTTAAAATTGATTTATAGTGCTATGTTTGAATAATCATTTGCAGAGCATCTCCCCATTAGAGGATCTAAAAATTAATAAGCACATTATAGCACAAAGATGAATTTGAACCTTGCTAACTGAGGCCGTACATAATAAACAAAGCGTGAGATAACACTGATGTAGGACTGAAAGTGACATAAGAAAATATGACAAAAACGTGTATGGTATATAATAAAGTGTAGGACACGGACACCGCATTTCTTTTTATGAAAATGACCCTCCAGTCCCTTCTCTTCCTTTGGGTTGATGAACAGGCATAGTCCCTTACTATCTTCTTTGACCTATGTTGGGTTTTTTTTTTTTTTTTTAACAAAAATGGGTTTGTTGATGTTTTCATATTGATGTTTTACCAACATTTATCCTTTTGGGTGGAATGGCTCGATAAAAACCAAAACATTGAGTTTAGGGTTTTACTATAACTTGGTCAATTTAATAATAATTTCCCACTTTTGAATAGGAAAATTTCGAAAGAATTTGAGAGTTGCAAAAAAAGGAAAAAAAAAGGTTTCAAGCATTAAGATAAATTCTGGACCCCAATTACATTATCTTACACCAAACCAAAACTTTTGGGAAAAAGATATTTTCTGAGACTCTAGCTCACTTTCCAGAATAATTTCTTTCTTATTTTTGTTCAACATTTTGAAGAGAGAAAATTCCTCAAATAATTGTACCTTTCTTCCATTTTTAAATTCAGTTTCAATTAAAGTCAATCTTTAGCAAAACATTTTTTTTAGCAAAAAACCAACAAATTTTTTTTAACCTAACGGCAAACAAAATGTAAGGAAGAGGTGTAACTTTTTTTTTTTTCCTTGAAAAAGATTCGGAAATTGGAGGTTGAATCAGAATACTTACCTTGAGTATGAGCGAAAACGTCCCAATTGCTGAGACCTTTATTGTCTTCTAAGTATGCTCCCTCAATCTAGAAATAAGAAGTTTAGAATATAATTAAGCCAAACAGGGGGCTTAATTTGTTTCAAACTAACTATTAGTTGTCTTTAGTTTCTGAAGTTATTTATAACTGAAGTCATGTTCTCATCCCAGAAGTTCCCATTTTGAGAAGAAAACCAAAATTTTGGGTAAAGTTAACTTTAAATGTCAGTTCTTAGAAAAAGTAAGAACTCACATTTTCGTTAATAACAGAAGCAAAGAACTTGAGGAAAACAAAAGAAGTACCTGATAGGAGGAGGTTCCCACACCGAAGAGAAAAGATGGTTTGAATTGGCTTCGATGGAGGCAATAGACATTAGAGACGAAGAATTGTAGAGAGAGAATAAACAACAAGCCATGAATCGAACCCATCGCTCTTGCGAATTTGCTCTCGCTTCTCTGTCTGTGTCTCTACTCTGCTTTAGGTTCATATTTTCCATTTTATTGATGAAATGAAGACAGTCAACATCGCTGTAATTGCTCCCGGTTTGGGAATACATATTAATATTAGGCTCAACTCCAGTTTTTACGGAACATTGAAGGTCCGCATAGATGTGAGACATCCATTTAGAATGGAACGGTCCAGATATTAGCACCTAATTTATGTTTGCAAGCAACACCAGAACAATCATCATCATTATTGTATAAACTTGCAAGCAATATATCTTCATGATAAAAAATATTATGTTGTTTATTTGAAGAATATATGTGGTTTCACAATTTAATGTAAATATCTCATGAAATTGATTGATTTTTATTATATTACATATGCATTCCAAAAATAAATTGCGAAGACCAGTTTATGTTACTAGCTTCTGTTTTTATCAATCAACAATGGTGATGAAGGTAAATAAATTTTTTTTTGAACTATGAATATTTGTATATATGTTTATCAATATAAAATTGTGTCCCCTTGTGGTGCTCCAGACATACAGTAGTTTTATAAGGTTAGCACGTGTAGGGCTGTCAAAAGTATTCCGTTTCACACATTTCCGTTCCAACAGCAAACAGAAGGGTTTTCAATTTCGTTTCTGAAAATAGAACGGACACTAGTAAACGTTAGTATTCCGTTTACCGAAAAATTGATTGAAATAAATGGAAAATGGACTGAAATCAATAGAAAATGCTGAACGGAACAGCTAATAAAACGAAAACGAAATGGAATTTATTTACGTTTGCTGGAACAAAACAAGAACGAAACATACCAATTCTTCTTTCGTTCACACGTTTGACAAGCACATGTATGCTTTGACTTTATTTGATTATCAATTTTTTATTAGTTGGCTCGCCAACCAACAAATTTTATTAAAAAATAAAAAAAGGACATTACAGCTTATCTGGTCATTAGATTATGTTTTAAAAAAAAAATAATGAAGGATGTCATTGTCATTCGATCAAATTAAATTTATGCAGAATTTAAATCTTTAAACCTATTTGAGAAAAGTTTAGTGCTTCCATCGCTGAATTATTAAGCTACATGCACATTAGATTATTCTTTTTTTTAGAGATACTAGACAGAGGCTTACGTTAACATTAGATTATTCTTGAAAGAGAAAAGATCATGACTTTCATCTTCAATTTTGTATTGACTAAGAATTATAGTTTTCTCTCTTAATTTCTTCTCACTTCCAAAAATAGATTTGCAAGGAAAATAAACAAATTGCCCTTCTTTAATGTGCCTAATAGAATCTAATATATGTATTCTAGATAGCCTCTATCTAGATGCTTCGAAAAAAAAGAATCTAATATATGTAGATAAATTTGTTCATCAAATCAAAATATTTATTAAGATACCCAATATTTTCCGGAAAATATCAAATTCGGAGACTAGAGATAAATAACAATAAAATAAATTGGGGATATCACAAGTATCCCATAATTTCCGTTCTTAGAAAAATTTTGAAATACTTTTCCAATCCATTTAGGGAAAACGATAAGGGTAACCGGTAGTCCGGTAACGTCGAGCAATCACTAATATGACTATGATTAGAGATTGACACGTATAGCTAGGAGGTTGGTGAGAGGCAGCCATCAAGGATGATTTTTTTTTTTTTTTTAAGCGGCAATGGTTAATAGAATATGAAACTGTTTCTGTTTTTGAAACGGTATAGAATTTCATTTCGTTAACCGTGTCACTTTAGAAAATACATATGTAACGATTTAAAATGAGATTAAAACAATCGAAACGATCAATTTGGTATTCTGTCTACCGTTTCGTTTCAGAAAACGAAATATTTAGCATTTAGTTTATCTGAAATGTGGTGGCAAACAGTAAACGCTTGACGTTGACAGGCCTAATGGTTAAACTGTTAAACTAGCAAATGCAATGTTGTACGGTTTCGTGATCATCGAGTTGATGAAACCACAAGGTTTACGTTAATGAATTTTGAGCCATCCATCTAAGGGGCCGTTTGGATCGCTTAGGAATTTGGAGAATTTGGGAAAGTTGTAATTCTTAGGAATAAATTTATTGGGAAGTGTGTAATTTTGTGAAAAGTTTGGATTGTTTATAATAAAAATTTATGGTAGGAAGATGAGATTCCCCAAATTCCTTGGAGAATCCAAATAGCCGCTAAATCAATCTTACCTTCATCCCAAAATTCAAAGTAATTCAGAGATGATGAAAATTGATATACGCCAGAAAACAAAGGAGACTTTTTAGGTTCTCAAAATTCAGGTTTTATGCTTGTAGCTTCTATCAAGTTGCTCTAAAGAAATTCAGGTTTTAATTAATAATCATTCTTATGAACAGTCAATTACCGAGTTATTAAAAAAGTTTATCTGATGATTTCACTAGAATTTGTTGACTAAATATTGGAGGTTAATTATCTTCTTATAACTACTTTTGATTCAGATTTTACGAAAATTTGTTTAAGTTCTATCTGGTGCGTTTTATTATCAATCAACACAGTTTGGAATTTTTTAATCTTTTATTTCGAAAACTTGACAGCAGCTGTCGAGAGCAGAGCAAAACAAAACAAAAGAAAAAACAAAAAGAACAACCCTCTACTAAAAGACTATTCTATAGAACAAAAACAAAAAAAAAAGATTTTTTTAATCTTAATAATATGCAAATACTACATATCTAGGATTAAGTTTATGTATCAGATTTTTTTAGTTGAGTAATAAATATTTTGTTACAGAACTAATGATTTATGCAGTCCAAATTAAGTAAACTAAGTTAAGTTACTCTTATTTTATAATGTTGTAATTTTGTCAAATTTGCTAACACCTAGATGACTAAATTATGCAGTATAATTAAGAAAAAATTTAATTCTGACAAAAATTTCTCATTTGGCCAAATCCACTATTTAACATTAGATTAGGTTTTGTATTATTTACAAAGCCTTACCTAGTCTATTATATTTGACACCATGTGGGAACAAACACAAACAGGAAACAAAGAACAAAGGCTTGTTCTCGGTTTCCAAAAAGAAAGAACCGGGAACAAGACGACGAACATTCTGTTCGCTCTGTTCGCGAGTAGGCCTGTTTAACGTTGATAACGGCAAAGGAACTGAGCTTTTTGTTTTTCGTTCTGTTTTAGTAACGGTATGTACTAAAACGATTCATTAGCCGTTCTGTTTGGACGGAACGTGACAGAATGACTCAATTTATACTTAATTTCACATAAATGTATGTCGAAATCTATTCCGTTTACCGTTCCGTTTCGGAAATATATGTCGAAATTTGTTTCGTTATCCATTTCGTTTGGAAGGAACGGACACCGAAACACGTGACCAACTGCTCCGTCGGCACCCCTATTCGCGAGCGGTTTGGTTCGCGCCAACAAGGACTTGTTGTTAGCATTATCCTGGAATGACAATTGGGAGATGCGATCTCCACGTGGCCTTGTTAAGTGCCAAAAAAAAGTGGAGAGACAAAATGACCTTCCAGGTGTGCTTCACACGTCAAGATTGTACCGACGACCGATACCCATCAGATTCCCCGATGTTCGAGCAAAAAGACTATTTTAATTTATATTTTTTTTAAATAGTGCTCAACCTAATTTCTAATTTTAAGTGATTGATCTGAACTGTTAAATTTTATTTCCGTATTAAAATTTTGTAAGAAATTAAATTTTATATTTCTAAATTTTTTCTTATTTTTAAAAAATTAATTAATATAAGAAACCATTCAATAATAACGTTTTCTAAAAATTTTGAAAAAATAGTACAAACTTTGGAAAAAAATTGAAAAAATATCGAATCCAGAATCTTGGCCAATATGAAATCGTATTAAGGGGCCGTTTGGATCGCTTAGGAATAGGAGAAATTTCTTATTTCTAGACATAAAGTAATGAAAAGTGTGTAATTTTATGAAGAGTTTGGATTGTTTATAATAAATTTATGTCTAGGAATAAAAAATTACCCAAATTCCTAGTTGATCCGAACGAGCCCTAAGTAATTACTTGTATTATATAATAAAAATGTTGGGAGCCAACGTCTCTCATTCTGGAGCTCTAATTGCTATCCTTCAATTAATTATTTTTTTTCGGTGCTATATTTACTATCTCATATATAGTCCCTGTAAAAACAAACTTTTCTTTAATACAAATTCTGGCAAACACCAGTTTCAAAAAACAATCTCTCATTAAGGTTGGCAGTTAGCTAACTGGTGCCCGCTCTGTGCACATCCACACCCCTACTCTAGCCTCAACTGTGATAATTCTGTAATCACTGCAACTAGACAGAAAGCAAAGGGAGTTACTATTAATCTCTTCCTTTGCTGTTTGGAGAGAGATGTGCAAGAACTTTCTCCTCCACTTAAAGAACATCTGAAACTGTTGCTGAAGAAGTTTTACTGAATTTGGGCATCTTGAACTCTTCAGATGCCGAACCCTTTTAGGAGTAGTTTTAATTGTTGTTTTTTTTCGTTTTTCTCATTTTTTTTAACCCTTTTAGTGTACATTTCTTAGCTTTGCAATCTTTTCTTCCTCTTAAGGTTCATCCTTTGAATCATTCAAAACTGTTTTTCTCAGCTTCGTAATTTTTTTTATTAATACAAAAGTTTTGGAGCTTGACCCGCTTGCTTTCTTTAAAAAAAAAAAAATCTCATTCTTAATTAGAGATCACGTAGTATAGTTTTGGAGCTTGACCCCTATGTAATAATCAACCCGGCAACTACTTGCACAAACGATGTGGCTTTATAGAAAATTTTCATTTAAAGTCGCACAAGATTTGTTATTATCAATAGAGATCACGTAGTATAGTTACAGCATCATTATAATTTTTGTTTATGAGGCCATGCATTTAGATGAAAATTTCATTGTGTAAATACACAGGTAATTCTTCTTTACAGTTTAGAGATGACTATATCATTATAAATTTATAACTTTCTGTACTTCTTTATAATTTCAACAAAAATTGAACCAATGTTTTCCAAAAGAATGACAAAATCACTGATCATCCATATGTAACTAAATTCTATATTCCATATTCCACTGTCCTCACAATTATGAGTGCGGAATGTGAATTTTTATATAATGAAAGGAGTATCCAAAAGTCTGTTTGGATATATTCTTCAACTGAAATGCAAGGTAGCATATACTAATATTCCAAACTCAAGTCGCTGTGCACACTTTTTGCAATTTTGGATCCTTTTAGAAAGTTGCTGTACCATTTAGCTGACAATCGAGGCGTTCGTTTCTGCGTCTTAAAATCCACATGATGGAGCCCAAATCTCAAAGTAAATCCGAAAAGCCATTCAAAATTGTCAATGAGGCTCCAGACAAAATAGCCCCGTACGTCAGCTCCTTTTCTGCAAGAAAAATAAACTAAAATGAGTACAGATATATTGGGAGTATTTTTGTAACAATGACTGCAAAATTAAAATATAAAACAAGAATAACATTTTGAGTTCACAAAGAGGGGCCTTAACTTTTCATAAAAGACTTAAACAGAAGTGTCACAAAATGAGCTGACTGAGCTGTAACACATGCTACACAATATTTACCTCACTAAACCACAAGACAGACTAAGATGGAAATAGAAACAATCAGGAAAATTTACCATAAATTACTGTATAAGTTTCTTATTTTTCAGAGGGGTGAAATGGAAATGCCCTTTTACGGCGCTATTTAAATTTACCTCACAAGATTAAAAATATTTTATATGGGTTTTTTCTCGTGATAAACCACTCACAAAAATAAATTCATTCAGAAAGGATGGCAAGCAGTGACCAATGTGTTTTCCGTGCCAACTCTGAATTTGTTTTACGTTTACTGCTTTTGTACTTATTGATCAAACAATATGGTACCGGATGGACTAGGAACAACTTTATGACCTGGCCAGGAACTCTATTTCTGACATACTATATTCTTGCATTTTTCTGGTCTATGTAGAATTGAGAAATGACATTTTATATGTCTAGCTAATTCTGGGGAGACTATGCGGCAAATGGTGCCAGCCATATTCACATATGATTTCTTACTCATCAAGGCTATGGACTATAAGATGGAAAAAGAGTCAGTGAAAGCATAGCTTCCTCAAGAATTAGATAGAATCCTCAAACAAAAAGCCAGGTATGAAGGGGCATTTTGGGAATTCTGCTGCTACAAACATGACCGAGCTTCATTTGTGGTCATTCTGGTTGAAGTTTAAGAGATTACATGTTAATTGTTATATACTTGTTTTCTGAGTATTTTGGTTTGGTAGTCTTGTCAGTACAATGCTTGAGAGATAAAATTGCAAACATTAATCAACTACCCAAGTGCAACTGTTCTGATGGTCTTGTTTGAGTTTAGAAAGTGGTTAGCTTGTGGATCTGATTGGGACATGTACATGATTTGCTTTTGTTTAAGGTAATCATACAGGGCTGACTGGCTGTTTATCAGAAAAAAAAATGTAAAATACGAATAGGGCATAATATGTGTAACTTGCCTTATAGCCGAGTTTAAATAGATGAGGTAGTCATGTATGAAGTTTACTCTTGCGGTATCATTAACAAAATCTGCAGCTGTCATGCTGCTATTGCTTGCTTGTGAGTAACCTGAGAAGTTTGAAAATTCCAAGTACTGTAAGTCAGTGGTTGCATATGTAAAAAGAAAAACTCTCGATCTCTCTCGTCAATATGAAAACTAACCATTTTCAGTTATGTACATTGGTGTGTTGTTGTATCTTTCTTTCATGTGCATGACAACCTTCTCAATGCCCCATGGTACTGCATAGTACATAGGCATTCCAGTCTACAAAATTTATGGAAATCATTACTCGTTGCTTCAGTTATCAGAACTACACAAATAAAAAATCTTTTGAATTTTATTTTCATACTGGTGTTCCAATTAACTGTCCATTGCTCTCTCAGGTAGTGAGTACAAGGGCATTGCCGTCAAAAGCATCTATTACACATGTAGAATGAATACAGTCTTTTGCATAGGTCGTTGTATATTGATTGATTCCAATAAAATCTAATTTTTCTTTCAATAGGGTCTTCTCTTCTGGTGTGAATGTCGGTAAATTTGGGCCTAACATCTGACGCATTACTGAAGGATAATTTCCGAAGAATATTGGATCCAAGAACCTTCATATTTTGCAAAAAGACGTGAAAACATTTGCAATTTCATAGCTTGATGAAACTATAACATCTAATCAGTAAAATCGATCTATTCCAACTCTGTCCAATCAAGTATCCATGGTAATGGCCTGTCAGAGTATATTAAACATCATCAAATCAATACCATCACAAAAGCAGAAAACTATACCAGTACTGATTAAAAGCCATTGCTCGTTTAGCTACAAGAATATCAGCTGTTGTAGTCATCAGGGGTTCATACCACGTTGCAGCGATAACTATTCCAATATGCCCACCTTGTTTTGCCTGAAAGAACAGCAAAGATTATTAAAAATGAGATACCAAAATGCAAGTAAATCTAAGGCATTTGAGGTCTTTTTCTGTATATATATATTCATTGTGTACACACAGTCTTTCATGTCCAAAAAATGACTTACCTATTCAAAAACATTTTAGAAAGGATAGTATATATATACATATACTTTCTCATGGATATCTGAAATTTTTCACAACTAAACAAAACCAAATTATTAATTACCACATACCTGATAATATTTTCTGTAAATGTCAACTGCCGTAGCATGAGAAAGAATGATATTGTGAGCCACAATATAGGGCTCCAAGGAAGAGTTGCCATATGTACAGTTCCCAAAAGGTTGCGAACAGCGACCTGGTGGATGCATCCCAATCATATAACCTAACTTTGTCACCATATTTGGCTCGTTGAATGTTGTCCAATATTTAACTCTATCACCAAATGCCTTGAAACACACCTCCGCAAAATACCCAAAATCTTTCCTGCATCCATTACCTTCTTACTTTAGAGAGTCAGTCCACTCTAAACAATATAAATGATGAAATATGTACTCACAAAATCCAAAATTTTCATAAGGTTCCAAACATGGAAAACAAAAAAAAAAATGGGCGAAACAAAACTCGAGTTGTTGGTACTATATATAATTGAACCACCAGTATGACACTGCCAAACTAACTGGGCGTGTTGCTAATTTGAATGACTTTTTCGAAATACAAAAATTAATAAAGGCAACAATGTTGACCAGAACAAAATAAAGGAAGGAACGAGCACAGAAAGTACCTTATCTCAGAACTAAGCCATGCACCATATTGATCTACTAATTCTTGCGGAACATCAAAATGATGTATTGTGACAAATGGCTCTATCCCTCTTGCTAAAATAGCATTGATTACTTTATTATAGAATGATATGCCTGCCTGATTCACATCTCCAAAGCGCCCCTCTATATAAAGAGAAATTATTATAAGAGACTCGCAAATGTTTTTTTTCAAGATAAAATATTGAAAACTCACTTGGTAGAATTCTTGACCACGAAATGGAGAACCAATAAGAGTTGACCCCTAATGTACTCATTAGGTCAATATCTTCCTGTAACCATGCAAGACAAGAGGTACGTTACGAGCATATGCACAAGATCAATTTGCTTGGTAATTGATCTGTTTGCTTAAACAAACTTTAGGAATATCCATGAGATTTCACTTTATCAAACTTAACTAGCTTAATTTGATTGCTTGTGATTCTCAAGTAGAATATGTCAGATAGCTAATTCAGTCTACTGGTTTGATAAAAAAAACTTCAATAATGAACATTTTGAAAATTAGGCTTTACCATGTAGCGGTGATAATGGTCATCAGCAATATCACCATTACTCCCGTCTGTAATTTTCCTGGTACAATAAAAATATAAAGATTTTGTCTGTTAGTGTGAATGACAAATCGATATTATGGAATTTATTATACTTGAGATACTTTGTTAAATTTCCAATCTCGCTCATCTTTTTCGTTTTTTTATTGCATGATGGATCAATATTATGGAATTGATAAATATGATTTCACTTGCATTCAAAATATTATAAGGAAAAACACTTTTTTTTGTGATATATAGTTTGGTATTTTATATTATTATTTTAATATTAAGAAAAACTTAATCCCACAAGGCTGGATATATTACATCAATGAGTATTTCGCATAATCGCATTTAACGTGATTTATGTGGTAAAATTAGAATCTAAGTAATGTATGGTTGACGTACGTCAATGACCCACGACCCTGATCCAACCGGAATCACATCCTCTACCCACCTTTTAAGGTTGGTAGAATGCCGACCTCTGATCTGAACCGTGAGATCTAATCTCAACGGTTAAGGGAGCCATGTGCATGTAACCAGATTGATAGGCCCGAAAAATATGAACCGTCGAGATTAGATCTAACGGCTCGAATCAAATATTGGCACTCTACCAATCTCAGAAGGGTGGTAGAGGATACGGACCCGATCCAACCCTGCTGGATAATGTCCCACTCTTTTGTTTTGGTGCAACTACTAGTATTCCTTTTGTACGAATCTGATATTATGGAGATTTGTTTCTAGGCGTGATATAAATTTTCCATTTACAATTCATCTTCAATTGAGAAATCTTTTTCAGCTTTTATATAAAAGAGACAGTTGGTCAACCGAATGCCAAAGTACTGAAAAGGAGAGGTTTCTAACTTCATTTAACCAACGGAAAAGAGAGAGTGAAAATGGTTTTTTTTTTTTAATCGAAGTGAAAAAGGGGTTGATGACGTCCGAGGAGAACTTACCTGGAAACTGGAACCTAACGATTTTGGCACCTATGCGTCAGAATCTTTAGGGGCGATGATTAAGAGGGTGTTATAATAAACTGTTTTTTTCATCTTAATGAAAAAAGTGGTGAGCAATTCAAGCTCACTTGTTTCAAAAAAAAAAAAAAAAAAAAAAAAAAACGTCCCAGGAGAACTTACCTCGAGTATGAGTGAAAACGTCCCAATTGCTGAGAGCTCTGTTACCTTCTAAGTATGCTCCCTCAATCTTGAAAAAATAAAATAAAATAATAACAATGGAAGAAAAACAAGCAGCAGTGTTTGTTATAAGAAAGCACTTTGTTATCTTTAGTTTCTCGAGTTATTTTTGACTGAAGCTATGTTTTCAGACCAAAAGTTTCCGAATCAAATTTAGTTTGTGAATTCAAATGATACGAATACCACACATTTGAAATATTAAATGTATTCTTCAATCTTCATTAATTGCTCTGTTCTTAACAAAGTTTATGACTCTCCAAATTCCATTAATAACAGAACTTAATTAGGACTTGGGAAAAACAAGCAACATACCTGATAGGAGGAAGTTCCTGTTCCAAAAAGAAAGGATGGTTTGAATTGGCTTCGGTGTAGGCAATAGACATTAGAAAGAAAGAATTGCAGAGAAAAAATCAAAATCAAGCCATTATTCCAACCCATTGCTCTTGCAGTCTTGCATTCCACTCTCTATCTCTCAACTCTGCTTTCGGTTCACATAGGATAAAAACGAACCAGACAGGCTCTGATCCAATATAATAGAATAATTTTCAACTTGCAGTGCACTTATGCCTTCACGTTTTTAAGATGTTGGTCATATTTTTTAAGACCAAAGTGAGTCCAATATTGAAGAACCTCATGCTATTCTAACACGGAGCTGATATGAGACATCACAGAAAAATGACATCCAGGACATCCCACACCAACCTGGCCCAAATAAAGGTACGCTGGTCCAAAATAGAGAAGCGATTCAGCAACGCTGACGTCACTAAAAAAATAGAAGTACTTAAATTAGTGTAAAGGAGTATATAAATGTGTTTTCTAATAAAATTAAAAAAATTAATATATTATTAATAGATCAAATTATGCCATCTAGAGCTAACAGTTGAAAATAGAAGGAAGTAAATAATTTTCCATAAGGGAGTATATACTTCTACATATAGAATGTAAAATTAGCATTTAAAAAACAGACAAAAAAAGTGCAAAACCAAATTTGAAAATATTAAGGAAGTATATACTTCTTCTGAAAGGAGTACATACTTTTCCATAGGGGAGTATATAATGTTTGGTAAAAACGTTCAAATAAGCATTCAATATATAAATTTGAAAATAAGAATAATCATATAAAAATTAAACTATTAAGGGAGTAAATAATTTTCCGTAAGGGAGTATATACATCTACATATGGAATACAAAATTAGCATTTAAAAAACAGATAAAAAATGTGTAAAACCAAATTTGAATTTCAAAATAAGAATAATCCTATAAATATTGAAATATTAAGAGAGTAAATAATTCTACGTATGGGAGTATATACATCTACGTATGGAATGCAGAATTAGCATTTAAAAACAGACAAAAAATGTGCAAATAAGAATTGAAAATATTAAGTATATACTTCTTCTGAGAGGAGTACATATTTTTCTAAACGGGATTATATAATTTTCGGTCAAAATGTTCAAATAAGTATTCAATATTTCAATTCGAAAATAAGAATAATCAAATAAAAATTGAAATATTAAGGAAGTAAATACTTCTCCATAAGGGAGTATATACTTCTACATATTGAATACCAAATTAGCATTTAATAAGCAGACAAATTGTGCAAATAAGAATAAGAATTCAATACAATAACAGAGTATATAATTCTTAAAAAGAGAGTATAAACTTTTCATCCAACCACGTTCAAATAAGAGTTATTCCCCAAACGAAATTCACTCAACAAAAAACAAACAACACCAACTAAGTTATACTCAACGACCAAATTTTGTAATCTTCTCAGTCAACCACCATGTTCAGCTTTCTTCCTCAAGATCAAAGAGAACACACTCACTTGCATATCTAAATTTCGACTTCACCTCGTTGATAGGATCTAGTAGTAGCCGGTAAGCAACAACACGTTTATCATCACTGACATTAATCTGCAAAACATAGAATTGTCCAATGTTAGAACAAACACAACTGTCAGGTTCTTGATATGCACTCCGTTGTTAGATATTATTTACTCCCTTATCATATGTTTTGTACTCTTTTAAGCCTATGCTAAAATACCAAACACACCTTTTAGGTTCTTGATATGTACTCACTTGTTAAATATTATTTACTCTCTTATTCTATATTATGTATTCCTTTAAGATATGCTAAAATAACAAACACACCTGCCAGGTTGTTGATATGTACTCCCTTGTTAGATATTATTTACTCACTTATTCTATATTTTGTACTCCTTTAAGATTATGCTAAAATACCAAACACACCTACCAGGTTCTTGATATGTACTCTCTTGTTAGATATTATTTACTCCATTATGCTATATTTTATACTCCTTTAAGATTATGCTAAAATACCAAATACTCATGTCAAGTTCTTGATATGTACTCTCTTGTTAGATATTATTTACTCTCTTATCATATGTTTTGTACTCCTTTAAGATTATACTAAAATACCAAACACTCATGTCATATTATTGATATGTACTCCCTTATTAGATATTATTAACTCCCTTATCATATATTTTGTACTCCTTTAAGATTATGCTAAAATACCAAACACACCTGTTAGGTTCTTGATATGTACTCCCTTGTTATATATTATTCACTCTCTTATTCTATATTTGTACTATTTTAAGATTATGCTAAAATACTAAATATACCTGCCAGGTTCTTGATATGTATTCCCTTGTTAGATATTATTTACTCTATTCAATATTATATATTCATTTCCAAAATATAATTTACTCCTTTATTGTGAAGTACTTACGCTACTAGCTACACAGATGCAAAAATTAATACACTATAGAAAATTTCACAAAATAATTAATACCTTTTATTCTATATTATATACTCTTTTACACAAATATTTTGCTCCCTTACACAAAATATTTTGCAAATGAGCATCCTCAATATGTAGATTGAGAATGATTAAAGGTTCTTTAACCATGAATTACTATTGATTTAAAAGCCATCAATCAATGGATAAATCAGCAACTAAATCCAGAAATCGTATAAATGCACATGAGGGATTTGATCTGTACTTCTACCTAAAATAGTGAAGATAAAAGAGGAAAAAATAGACTGATTGATCATTGAGCTACTTGATTTGAGATCTAATACTAAGTATGATTAGATACTCTCTCATACTACTATGATTAGCTTAATTAACAATCTAATTGCATGCTAATCTACAACAATTTATGATCTACCATTACGATCTGGTAAAACTAATAGAAACCCTAATTCGAATCTTTAAGTCAGGTAAGCGTTTGTCTAAATTGTCCAAGTAAAATTGATGGCTAATTTTAACTGTAAAAGAAAAAAATTATTAGGTTTGAGTCAAATACCTTGAACAAATGATCAATACACAGATCTAGAAGTGATGGAAATGGAAATGAAAACACTGATAAAGACGGAGCACAAAGAATAGTCGGCCATGGCGAAAGGGTTAAAAATTTTCAATTCCGATCAAGAGAGAAGAGCGACGATAATTCTCTAACACAAATTAAGCTATTATCTGAGAGAGATTTCTTCGAAGAGAGAAGGGAGTTCGAAAATCAGATTTGAAAAATTAGAATGTCGCAAGTCCCACTTGGGCAGCGGTAGTCGTAATCATCTCTCACGTGATCTGCACGTGATTATGATAATTGATTTAATTGGGCCATAGCCCATAGATCTGTTGGGATGGCAAGATGTCATAAAAGGTGGGATGCTATATAGGATATCCGATTCTAACATGCATTTCGAAATATTTTTGGCAATCAATTTTTACAGATGATAAAACAAACGATGCAGAAAATAAAAACAGGAAACGTATATAAAATTCGGACGAGAGCGATTTTATTCATGACTACTTCATACTGTTCTCAACTAAAGGATTGCGCCCTTAATTGACTTTATTTGATATATATAGAGAAAATAAATTTAATCCAATGCATTTTTATCGAACCATTAGTTATATTTTATAAGATTTCAATTGTGAAAGTTTAAATGGTCATTCAAACTATTAAATGTGATTTATATTGGAATCTCATAAGTCATAAGCGACTAATTAAAACTTTTATTTTTGAAAATTTGTAATTATTTTTTCCTTAGACCGCCGGTCACGCATTGCTTTGCTAACATTTACCGTAAGGTTCCTTTATCTTCTTCTTCTTCTTTTTTTTATCAATTTTTTGGCAGGCAAAGCATGTGCAGGTCATTTCGTTTAATTGTAATATCGAGGACACTTTTTAGACAACGCTGGGAAAAATTTCAACGGTACAAACTCCAATCTTGATAAAATATATATGAATGGGCCCTCAAAAAAAAAGATAAAATATAAAGGAATGATGTAGAACATCATTGGTTCGGTCCAAGTTGGATATCGTTTTCCACGCGCGCTGCATGCGTACGATTTCGGTCAAATTTATCGATATTGCTTGAGACACAATTTGATGATTTTTAATGTTCTCGTGCATGTCATTAAAAATATGTAATTTCAAAAATTACAATCGACAATTTGGCACCACTAAAGTTGAGTTGGCATCCATGCGCGGCTATAAATGTCATGCTCATTGCACCACAATATATTTTTAAGCTTGATGTGAGGATTATTGTCAAGTTATAAATATTTATTGAGTAATGATAGAGTCGAATATTTATTATGTCAAATGCAATTTGATACACAAGTGGGAAAAATTTGTTAATAGGTCGATGGTTCGAAACCGGGTTGGAAGGTCCACTATAGACATTTAATTTTAAAATAAATTTGGTGACTTAGACATTCAATGTTTAAAGTAGTGAGAACCAACTCTTGGTCTAGCGATAAAAAGCAATACATCTTGAGTAAAAAGTAGCAGGTTCAAAATCCAACTAGTCTCTTTAGTTCCCTTCGATACCCTCTCTGGTTCCTCATCATTTGCGGTCTTAGAAGAAGGCATGGAGGAAGGGGGCTCCCCCCCCCCCCCCCCCGCGAAAAAAAAAGATTTGTGAATATAAAAAAACTTAGCCAATTGGCTGTGTTTGGTAGAGGAGTAAAAGAGGATTAAAGTTAAGGAGGATTAAGTAGTTAAGCTTCTTTACTCCACACGTTGTAAGTCATGTTTGGTATGAAAAGTAGAAGATTAAGTAAGGAGTAAGTTATGATATAAAAATATTACATAATTGTTGATTATAAAATGGCCATATTATCCTCATTTTCTTTTTCTTTTGTCAAAGAATGAGGGTATGTTACGGAAAGAAATAAGTGTGAGACTCACAATTGAAGACTTACTCAATGGATTAACTTTACTCCACCTATCTAGAAGAAGTAATTTACTCCTCTGATTTTGGTCCTTACTCCACTCTACTCCTTTTTTACTCCACATTTGGGAGATTAAAAATAGATTAAGAGTCTTACTCCTCATTTAATCCTCAACCAAACATAGCCAATGACTAAATTTAATCCTCAACCAAACTTTACTCCATGGATTAGTAAGAGTTTTTGACTTTTCTGCTAAATTTGGTTAATACATAATATCTTGTCCCCTAATAAAAAGGTTCAAATGCAATAGAGAGCTCATAAATAATGTAGTCAAGTTTATTATTTGTCCAAACTTGTTTAGTTATTAAATTTTTTGCCTCTCTTAAAGCAAAATCACAAATGAAACGTTTCTTAATATGAAACTCTTAATTTTTTTATTTTTTTAAAAAAACACTGCTTTATTAATGTATTTAATACAATTCATATTAAAAAAAATTATTACTATATAGTAAAATAATATTTTTTTCTCGTATTTTCTTTTTATCTTTACACCTTCAAACTTCAACCCCTCTATGACGAAATCCTGGCTCCGCCAAGCTAAGAAGCACTTTTTTAGGTTTCATAGTTTATCAGGTTTTTTTATTTTTGTTATGCGATTTTTTCCCCCTTCTGTTTAGCAAATGGGGCTTTTTGCGAAGAGGTTAACAAGTTTGTTTTCATTTTTACCAGCATTTAGCTGGTTCTGCAACTTCAATTTATTTCAATGAAGAGGTATCGGGCTTGACCCATACTTTTACTCAAAAATAAAAGAAAAAGAAAATGGATTACTGTCATCGTGCTTTGTGCCATCGCGATCACTCTACTCATCCAGTGCGTATTATTTGTTTATTTCGTTATTATAAGTGTTCACTTTATTAGATACAAATGTTCACTTTGTAGTAGAATTTTGTTCACTGTTTTATAAGTGTTCGTTATGTTCACTATGTTCATTTTGATTTTTTTTTTGCCAAAAAGTTCAGTTGGGTCAATATAAATATTCAATTAATTGATTATAACTGTTCAGTTAGTTACAACAAAAAATATAAATGTTATAAGCAAACATGCTTATTTTATTAAGTATAAATGTTTAGTTTAGTAAGTATGAATGTTCAGTTTAATAAGTATAAATGTTCTGTTATTTACATATAAATGTTCAGTTAGTTGCAACAAAAATATAACTGCTATAAGAAAAAAGACCAAGCGAAGGAGTCACGAACCGGACAAAAAATACATGAAAAAAATTAGAAGTGGAAATGAACCAATCCGGTTCAAATTAATTTTTTTCCGATTCTACCCCTGCCTCCTAGCGTACCTCTTGACCCACGCGCGACTCTGATTCTAGCGCGATTCTGACGCATTTAACTGAACACTTCTTATTATTAAACTGAACATTTGTAACATACATCAACGATGGAGAGAATGGTTTATTCAGCGATGGTGGTTATAATAGCCGGAAAAAAAAAAATCAAACTGAATGATGGTTTGTCAGTCATTAAAAGAGTTGTCTTTGCAACTGTTCAGATTTAATGACATTTAATTTATATAAAATCGATACACCAGTAGCAATAATCCAATAAAATTTTCCCCTTTTTTTAAGTTTTGTTTTTTATAGTTATTTTAAAAAGCACCGGCAGCATTGTTAAATTGGCTATTGCCAAAAAATCCTACACCAATCGTACAATTACATAGACACATCTTTGTAAATCAAGGCAATATTGATAATCCTGTTATTTCCGATTTATTGATAATTACACTATATAGGTGAGTTCAAAGTACTAAGCAAGTCCATTTACAAGATGAGTTCAAAGTAACATACATGCAGAGACCAGAAACTCTGAACCCTTTAAATTATCATAAAAGACAGGTAGTTTTAAATTATCTGCCTCTTAACCTTTTATGATAAGTTTCAAATTACATATATGCAGAGAACCGCAGAGAACCGAACATCGGTTTGTATTAACAGTTGTTTTTACGTTAGTCTGCTTTTAAAAGAGAGCCTGATCCTTGAAGAAACTCTTTGTACCACATGGCAGATAGCTTAGGTGTCCTTTCTTGTGTGGTGAAGTCCACATAGTGAATCCCAAATCTGAGAGTATACCCATAGAGCCACTCAAAGTTGTCAATTAGGGACCATATGAAGTATCCTCTTACATCTGCACCATTTCTATAATAACAAACGATACATTTAGTTTAACTATATTAAGAGGATTGATTGTGACTTCTTTGAAAAAATGCCAAAAACGAGGAACAACCTGTGATCTAGTGTTAAAGCTGTAAAATAAAATACATCTTGAATGAAAGGTTAGTTCGAAATTCAGGTAGAGATTTTTTATGGACATTTCATTTGAAAAAAATTAAGAAGCTTGACCCCAAATTTATTATAAAAAGAAAAAGAATATTGCCAAAACACTATATGCGCGCGTAACAAAGTATACAAATTAATGTAACTGCAATTCAATTGTAGATAAGAAATTAAGATATTGTAGAAAGTACCAATTAAGCCCAAAATTTATACGGATTGTTAACATTTGCAAATTGAGTTTGCATCAAATGCCATTTCCCTAACTCTTGTTGACTTATTAGTCATAACTAAGTGCTGAGAAGTGTTTTACCTTATGGTTTTAAGCAATGATCCAAGATATTTGCTCAGATAATCCACCCTATCCACGTCATTGACAAAATCTCTTGCAGAAGTGTTGTTGCTTACACCTTGTGCGTAACCTTGTTTAGGAAAATTGTAAGGATCATGATTGTTTAAAGTAGCAAAAAGAAGTCATAAATTAGATATGAGTATATGACGTACCATTTTCTGTGAGAAATATAGGTATATTGTTGTATCTTTCCTTGATGTAATTGACCATCATTTCGAGACCATGGGGAACAACATAAAAGGTAGGCATTGCAGTCTGAAAAAAATGAAAATAACTATCAGATAAGCAACAAAAAACAAGCAACATCTCCCTTTGCTAGCTGTCCATAAAATTATTTGATTGTGTTAAAAATTTGAACTTTATATTTAGATGTGGTACTTAAACCAATATTGGGACCAAAATATGGGTCAAATACAATTTCAGGTCGATTCCATTTGCACGCAGATAAAATCGATAACCAAAATATACATAGACCCAGCACTACAACGAACAGAGTATGCTTAGATTTACCATAGTAGGACTGACAGGTCCCTCACAAATTACAAGGTAATGTTGTATCTTTTAGAAAGGAACCAGTAAAATGGGTGTAATTTTCAAATATACACTACACTTTCATTCAAAGGAAGTGTTCATGGATTTAATAACCCAAAAGCCAGACATTTCAATATCCATATAACTGCACCAGAACTATTATCACTGGTATGACATGAAGCATGTATGGGCTAAGTTTCGGAACAACCATATGTAGGATGACAGAATGCAACTGCACTGGACCTCAACTGGTTCCAAGTAATGGCAAAACAATCAAAGGTCTTATGCTTTGCTAGCCCAAAAGAAGCACCACAAGCACAAACAGAAAGCTTAAGTAATATATGCTGAATTTTGCAGTAACTCAAGTGATTTACAAAATCATTAATTTTGTGCTTCAAATCAAGAGCCCAGGGTGATGGGTGAAATTATTGATGTAAAATAGTCAGAGAAAGTCATAGAAGGCTTATTCTCCTTGTGGTACTTACAGGGGTACCAATAGGAAGTCCATTTCTCTCGCCGGTGGTGAATACAAAGGCATTTCCGTCATAACCTGTTGTCTCGCAGAGAGAATACAAGCAATCTTTTACGTACAGAGTTGTGTAATGGTTTACTCCAATGAAGTCTATTTTGTATCTTAGTTTAAGTTTATCCTCATAGGAGAATGTTGGTAGATTGAAGCCTAGCATCTGCCGCATTTCTGAAGGGTAGTCTCCAAGTATGATTGGATCAAGAAACCTGTATTCCGCAAGGGGTGCAAAAGCAAAAAAATTAATAATAATATTGCATTTTTTATTTTTTATGTTGCTCCCAACATTGGTCATATGTTAAGGGTATTGTTAATAGTTTTTTAGTTGCCTCATTAACAGTGCATGTCAAAATCTTTTTGACTATTTAAATTGATCGTATTGTTATAACATCTGGCATCAATTTAAAGATACATTTTGCGTGCATGGATTGTTGTGAATTAATTTACAAATAAATATGTAATAGTAAATATAAATTATATAAGCAAACAAATGCAGTAAAGGCCCTTATAGTTCTTCGATCCATAAAAATAAAAATAAGTTTGACGTATCCAGAATAATACCATATCTGAACTGAACAGTAACAAATATGATATGAAATATTTCTGAGGAATTTTGTTTTACAATTGGATCCTCTTTGTTTGCTTATGACAAAGTTATACTGCATTTTTTTTTAATGTTTTGAAGCTAAATATCTGTGGCAACTATTAGTACTCTTAATATGGACTGAGTTCATTGGGACACTCAATATTATAATTAAATATCCTGAATGTTCTTAATTGTTCAATAAAATTGGTAATTGTGGAAGCAAATTAACCATCCTAGCTTAATATTAATTACCATGGCACATCAAATGCCAGAAGTCGATTAGTGGCCAACCAATCAGCTGTCGAATTTTGCAGTGGTTCGTACCAGGTCGTAGACATCACAATGCCAATTGTCCCCCCTTGTTTTGCCTAAGAATTCAATATACATGCATCAATTAATGTAAAACAAAAAAATACAGATGTAACTGATCTTATTTAATTCTATACAAATAAAACAAAAAATAATGCTTCAATTTCTTTAAATTTCTTTGAAAGCATCAGAGTTGGGCATAGATGCAGGTACAACCTGACTGGTACAGTACCAAGATCCACATCTTTACATAATAAGCATCTACGAACCTGATATTTTTTCTTATATACTTCAACAGCAGTTGCATGTGACAGTATGAGGTTATGAGCAGCAACATATGGTTCCACACTCGAATTTCCACTGAGGCACTCACCAAAGGGTGCTGAACAGCGAAGAGGTGGATATGTGCCAACCAAGTATCCCTTTTTAATTATGACATTGGGCTCATTAAATGTTGCCCAGTATTTCACTCGGTCGCCAAATTCTCTGAAACACACTTCTGCATAGTACCCAAAATCTTTCCTGTAAAAAAAAAAAAATTAGAAATTTGTATAAATTGTTTATAATTTTTGTAAGAATTTCTGTTTGATTTTTTTTTTTTTGGTGAGTATGAGGCTTTTCTTCTTGAATTGATGGTTGTTTTTGTTCCTTGTTTTGGAGGTTGCTATAGAATTATTGTGTTTTTAAACTGTATGTACATGATGAGTTAACAAAGACAAATTGGTGTAATGACAGAAAATTACTAATTTATCCTGCTCTGGAAATATAAAAATACAAGAAAAATAACAAAAATAACACAAAACCAAGCAAGAAAATAAATTATTATACATACTGAATCTCGGGATTAAGCCATGCTCCATATTTATCTTCAAGATATTGTGGAATGTCATAGTGATACAGGGTAACAAATGGCTCTATTCCTGATTGACGATAAAAAAATTAATAGACAAATGAAATTTGTCAAGGGGTTTCTCTGTATTATATGATAATGTAAAAATTATAAATAACAAATTTATATAAATAGGTCATATATGTCATCTCTTTTGGAAAGCACAGTGAACAAATATTAGTACTTCAGGCAAACTAATAGAAATAAGAAAGGTACCTTTAAGCAGCAGTGCATCTATAAGCTTATTGTAAAAGTCAATACCCACTTGATTTGCCTCTTGAAATCTTCCTTCTGACAAAGATTAAGAAGTATTTGTCATGTCAAATTGTCACTTGAGATATTTCATGCATAGTTCCATTGTTAACCTAACTAACTCGTTAAACATGTATGCGTCTGGTGTGTGCTTTCTTTCTTTTTTAATTTGTTGAAGTACCACTGCAAATGCTTTTAAAGCAATGAAAGGTGCAGAATATATGGGTACAATTTTTCTTTTACTTGTTAATGACAAAATAATAAGTTCATTACATATTGTCATACTATTAACTTACTAGGAAGAATTCTGGACCAAGAAATGGAAAATCGATAAGAATTCACCCCAAGAGACTGCATCAACTCAATATCATCCTGTCAAAGGTCAACATCAAACTCCATTTCAATCATATTTATGGAATTATTTAAATATTATGAAATATAAAGCTGTATCTTAAAATTACATTTTTTTTTCATTAAGATGTTAGTGGATTCAGCACCATATTTAAGTTAGCATGATATATGAGAAATATGAAAATTGTTCTAAAGATATTTACTGTTGCTTCCTTCTTAGCTTCAACTTTTCTTAACTCACCATGTACAGATGGTAGTGATCATCCGCAATATCTCCATTGCTTCCGTCCTTAATATTTCCTAATTCAAAAGAAAGAAATAAAGTGTTTATATGGTTCAATATGTATAACTTATGTCCATATCTCCAGTTTTTCACATGTTGAAAAGCAGAGGACAGACCAGTCCTAAATTACTGATGCCTTATAAAATTTTATTATATCTAGGTTCTACTATTAAGAACTGTCTGAACTGTATGATGCTGATTGGGCAACCCCAAACTCCCTGTTGACATTTCCATAATTAGATGGATTCATTATTCTCCATAAATGCAGTCTGAGCTCATCTCTGAATTTAACATTTTTTTCTTTTTTTTTTGATGAATGCCCCATAGGCGTTGAATTTAACATTTGTCGAAACATATTTCTTTCATTTGTGTAAGTAGAACACATGTTGGAAACAATTTTACATGACCGTTCAACAAAGTAAAGTATATATTAACTAGATAAACAAATTTTTACCTATCCAACCACCTAAACCCCTTTGATGTGGACATCAGCATCGGTAACAAAAATAAAAGGGAAAACCCTTTTATAAATTTCCAATATGGAAGTTAATTGATCGTTAGTCAAAATATAAAACAAACCTGGTATATGTGAGAAAATATCCCAGTTGCTTAATCCTCTGTTTCCTTCCAAATAAGCACCTTCGATCTGCGAAAGGGATAATACAAATTACAAAATCAAGAAGCTAATTATACATACCATTGTATTATATATTAAACAAAAATATTGTTTTGGAAAAATTTATGTGGAAGCTCAAGAGCACGATCGTTTTCCATTATTTAAAAAGGTTGTGCATTTAGATATTATATTTAACAATTAACATAAATAAAGATTAAGTGTGGACGGCCCTTTTCCAGTGGTCGTTATATAAAATCAAATATACTATTCCTGTCAGTGGAACAATTGGTACCAATTGGTGCAACTGAAGTTTAAAATGCCACTCTAATACCATGGTATACAACATCTAATGATAAACCAGGTCCAAATAACTATAGTCGCTAGAGAGAAATCTTGGAAATAGCAGCAGCTGGCGTACAAGAACAAGAGCGAAAACTCCCTATTTTTTTTCTTAAAAAAAAAAGGAGCAGAAACTCCTTTGTCGGGAATTCGGGATTGGAATTTGGCTCAGGCCCACAGGTAGCATCTATAGAAGGTTTGTCTTAGTAATGGTTATTATTCTTATAATTTTAATTAAATTGGGTATTTTACTATTTTTCTATAGCTGGTAATCATGTTTGATAATGATATGTTTGTCAATATCATATCACGCAAAAAGATATGTTAATATCGTTTTTTCTTAAGGGTTTGTTAGCGAGTTGTCAAAAGCAAATTAAATTAAACAGAGGGTGAAAGTTTACAGATTGGTGCGTTACATCTCAATCAACAACCCAAATAATAAAAAAAAAACCATCTCAATCAATGGTTAGACATGGAAAGGCCACCACATTCGGACTTGTAATAATTGGACATCGAAATGGATATCTTAATAATTTTTATTTTCTATTTAATTAATTGTTGTATATATTTTTTTAAGATAAATTGGGATCTAAGTCATCCAATTTATTTTGAAATTAAATGTTTATGAAAGAACTCCAGGCAGATTTCGAATGCAACCTTTCGCTCAAGATGCATTGCTCTTTATCACTAGACTAAGATCTGATTCTCTAATTGTTGTACTTTATTACCATATATAAAAATTTTTCATGGACTTCACAGGAGTCAAGACACCGAATAGAATGAGTATAATTTGTAATTATCTTTGGAAGAAGTATAATTTTATAATTTTAATTCCAGATATATATTTCTACAATTATGGGAGTGGCAAAAATTTTTTGGGGCTAAGTCGTAGACAGAGTACCTGCTACACGAGTTTGACAGAATACCTGCTACAGAGTCAGTAACCACTGTTTGCACGTTATTTGATACAGAGAAGAGCATGAGACTAAATATCGGTGACTTATTTTGTAAAGGAGTTTGCAACACGAAATCCAGACAAACTCTCGACATTAGGATGAAGAGTTTATCTATCTATCTATCTATCTATCTAATAATTTAGACCTTTAACTTTTCCTCAAAAAAATTTTGACCTCTCATGAACTGTGTCATCATAAAATATAAAATAATTAATTCCAATATATATCAAACTATAAAAATTAAAGCTGAAAAGTGAAAACCATGCATCTTTATTTATCACAATTTTCGAGGACTGCTGCAAATTTATATTTACAGAAGTAACGCACACATAAAGTGAAAGAACGGGCTCTTATGTGACGCTGGCAATACAATCATATATGTTGTTTCAAGAAGAGAGAGAGGAGTGAGGAGACCTGGTAAGAAGAGGTGGCAGTGCCAAAAAGGAAGGAATCTGGAAAGTCGCTTCGGTCCAATCCCTCGACAAACAAGAAGAGAGAGTAGAGAAGATAAAGAGCAACGGCCATGGAAGTTTTCTTCTTCATCCCCACCACCACTCCAATCCCACTCTAGTAAATGTAGATTGTTTCTGAGAGGGACTTCCCCCAGCAAGCCTGCGCTTTTCTGATTTCTCCTTGTCTTTATTGTTGTTTTCTGTATTTAACAATTCTATTTATAGGGCCATTCGAGCAGAAATGTGAAATTTTCTTCTCTCAATTTCTAACCACTGGAAATCTCCATTCAACATTGCAGAATTTTAATTGGATATATTGAGATTTGAGAATGCGAGGTTGTGAATTCAATATTGTGACATGTTAAGATGTGTCGTTATCGGTGGCGGTACAACTGTACAAGCATTAAACTGTAGAGCATGAGGTCCGAAAATTCAAAACTTCAATTAAATAATAAATTGCTAATAAATACAATTACTTAATAACGAGATCAAATTAAATCTAAATCTTACAATTTTCTAAATTGTTTAGTTGAAAAAGTGGTGCTGTGTCGAAGAAATCAGGTGTTTGGATAGATGGTTGAATAAGGAATAAGAAATAAGAATAAAGAATTTCGGAATGCGTGTTTATTCAAATTTCTTATTCTTATATCATAATTTTGTTAGTATAAGAATAAGGATCTAAATTCTTTATTTTTGGGTTGTTTGAGTTGCAAAAAATAAGAAATTTGATTATTATTCTTATCCAAACCATATTTTCCTCCATCTAAACAAATGTATTAACCCAATTGAACAATAATAATGAAATATATATGTTTGTATTTACTTTTTTGAAAAGAAAATGCTTCTTTCCTTTCGAGTATTTTGGACTTTGTAGGAACCAAGTACTCAATTTAATTAATTCAATTAATAAAATTTAATAATCATATATGTAAAAATACAAATAATAGAGGGGATCGACCTGGCCTGTTCAGTCTCCCCTGCCTCCGCCAATACTCTGCTATTTAGAATGTGTGATATATTATGAAATTTTAGGAAAATAGTTCATGTGTAGTCATATTGTGACTAATAAAGTAATGTGATCGCGTGAGTTTAGTTATTTTTCAAATTGAGAGATAGACTTTGAAAATAAATTTTTTACTGAATTATTTTTTCTCTCACCTCCTCTTCTTTTTTGTTCGATCCTTAATCTTCCTATCTGGAGTAAGCACACGGGCAAACTAAGGCCCTGATCAAAATGAAGTTTACATGAGATGTTATTTTATTTCATTTCAATTGAATTGATTTCATAAGATTTCGTTAGATTTAATTATATGAAAATTCCAATCAAATAACATCAAATCTCTTCATTTTTGATAAAAAAATTTCCAATCAAATGAAATCCCACGTTAAAAAAAAAGGGGTTTTTGACTAGGACATATGTTTTTTAAATCACTATATGTTACATTCCCTTTCTCTTCCTCTCCAAGTCTCAATATGAACCAGACTCTAAAACTGTCATGATGTTCCTTAGCAAAATTAGTCATGACGTGTCTTTTTTATTTTATTCTTTAGTGCGAGGAAAGGTATTATAATTATCTAATAATTATAACGAGTAGTTTAGTTTCTTCAAACTAGATATGCAAAGTACTAATTTGCAATAAAAGATATATTTTTGAAGGTTTAATTAGTAAGATAGTTAGGTTATGCTCCATAATGAATTTGCTAGAGGGGAGATTAAGGGAGAGGAGGTAAAGCTAGAATTAATGACCGAACTGATCGGACCTTGTTATCCACTTATCCTGCTCCAAAATAGAAATAAAGAGAGGCGAGTCTAGCGGTGACGAGATAAACTCTGAAGAAACTTTATTAAAATCTTATAATTTTCGATTTTGGGATGTGCCATCACCAAGCTTTTAAAAAACGGTGTTTTTTCAGCGTTTTTTCGGAAATTTCGGTATTCTGTATCTGAACGCACGAACGTTACAAATTTTTATCGGAAAATATCGTAACGCGAAATTTGCGTTTTTTCGGCGAAATATCGCGAAATAATTTGCGTTTTAACGAATTTTTATCGATAACTTAAGAAAAAATCCAAAGCAAAACCCTACCGCCCCCCTCCCCAAATTACTCTCCCCCCCCCCATCTCTCTTTCTCTCTCTCTTGGCTTGTCCACCAGCAGCTCCGCCCCTCTGCACTACGCTCGACCCCGCTCTCCACGCTTCTCTCTCCCTATCCCGACAAGAGATCGTCGGCGCTCTTGTTTGCTCTCTCTTTTTACAGATATCCCCATCACTTTTCTGGCCGGTACACCTCTCACCAATGACGGCGGAGGCTGGGTTCCCAAAGGACAAGGAATAGCGTAAGTGTTTTCTTTCTCTCTAGTCGTAGCCGTCCAATCGCCTCCGCCAGCAACTCCGATCTCCTCTACTGGCACCGCGAGAACAGCGCTACTCTCCTCCTCCTCCAATCTCCTTTATTGGAAACGCTTGAGCACAGTGATGCTCTCCTCCTCCGTCACTCCGATCTCCTCTACTGGCAGCGCAAGAACAATGCCTCCTTCAGTCCTTCTCCACTCCGTTCCTCTTTACTGGTGATATTCCTCTTATATTGTATCTATTTGAATTTGATAAAATTGATTCTGTAGATGAGTTTGTTAGTTTTTGTTCTTAATTCAATCATTCATTCCTTTGTGAAATTGTCAAAAAAAAATCAGTTATTTATTAATTTCTCTTTACTGTGACTCTGTGAGAGCACTGAGCGTAAATGCAAAAGTTCTTCGCATGTTCGTTATGAAATTCAGCTATTACTTATTTTATTGTGATTCTTTGTGATGAAAATCATTTATTCATTATTTCTCTTAGTCTTTAGTTGGTCTTTACTGTTAGTTACTTAATTATGAAAAGCAAATTAGTTTTTAGTTCTTTACTGTTATGCAAATGTTTAATAAATAATAAGAGTATAAGACATATTGGTTTAATAAGACATTATTTCTTTACTATTACTGTATGCAAATGTTCTTTACTTAGTTATGAAAAGCATATTAGTCTTTAGTTCTTTACTGTTATGCAAATGTTTAATAAGCAATATTAGTTTAATACTTTAATAAGACATATTAGTTTTTTACTATTACTGTTATGCAAATGTTATTTACTTTGTTATGAAAAGCATATTAGTCTTACTGTTATGCAAATGTTTCTAAGAAAAAAAAACAGTTTTTCATATAGTTGATTGGTATATTACTCTTACTCCAGGATTGTATAGTTCACCGTTTTATCACCGTTTTTTCACCGAAAAAACGCCGCACCGTTAAATCAACTTCGGACCGTCATACCGAAAAAACCGTTTTTTAAAAGCTTGGCCATCACTAGCCCATCAGCCCTCACATTCCCTAATCTTCCCTTATCTCCACCAATTGGTTGCGATGCACCGCCTTAAGAAGAATGTTCAATTATAAATAAACTATTATATTTTAATTTGGTTAAAAAAAAATTGTAGTTTATCTAAGAAGTCGTTGATCATTCTCATGCAGAAAGGAGAAAAGTAATAAACTAAATAACGTAATTGTGACTAACTGCCGTATCTTGAAAATTAGTAATTGATTTTCAGCTGAAGCAACAAAGGTGCTATTTGCTAAAACCAAAATATAAATTTTGTGAAATACGCTATCATATAGTGTCTCAGTTTTTTGTAAAACTGGAGAGAAGCCGTTATTAATTACAACTCTGTCTCTGGTAAGGTCGTTACTCGTTGGGTGTGTTTGGATTGTTGGAAGAAAGAAGAAGAAGAAGGAAGAAGAAGAAAAAAAATTATAAACAATCCAAACTCTTCACAAAATTACACACTTCCCAATACTTCTTCCCACTTCTTCCCTTCTTCTCTTTTTCCCACACCCATCCAAACGCACCCGTTGGAAGCAAAATTGATTTAAGCTACAGTACTTGGAAATTAAATGCACAAAATACATAGTCCAGCTAGTTTATCAATAGATCGAATGCTTCTGTTAAAAAACTATTCAGATAAAATACTTACGGAATTTTAGATATTTTATTATAGTTTTGCATTTGTATTTCATCGGCCAGTACACAATGGATTCGAACTTCACTGCCTAAATTGATAACGAGTAACGACTCCATTTTTTTTTAATGCGGCTTCATGTATACTGTTAGAAAGCATGCCATCCTGGTATCGGAATTGATATCCTCTGCAGTCCTATTTTTTTGTCCGTCTGATTTCTGATGGATACCCCATGATTAATATCGAGATTCGTCAAAATTCGTATGGTCCGTTAATTGTGAAGGGATGGATCGGATTTAGCAGCTGCACTTTGTAGCCCACTAGTGGGGATCTCGCGCGTTGCGCGATCTAATATTTAGAAAAATCTGAAGTTAGTTTAGTATTAGAGTAGTCATTTATAATTTTTTTTTTGTTTTTTATTGGCTGCATTGGAGAATAATAGTTTATATATATGCGATAGCTGTGAGAAATGGCAAGTACATTGTTGTTGCGGTAAATGGATGCAGTGGTTTATAAGGAGGATAATTTATGGATATGTTATTGATCTGGAATGAGATGTTGGATGTGTGGTTTATTGGAGCTATAAGTTATGCTGGGGTCTTTTAATGTACACAATAGGGTCAGCAAAAAAAAAATTTATTTTTCCGTGTTATTATTTTTTTTGTTTAATGCTATTTATAGTAAATAATTTTATGAGGGAAGACAATGATAAGAGCAAGATGAATTTCAAGTATCAAATTTGATGATTTTATGAGCAGTTTAGTTTACCACATAAATGCATTATATATATATTTTTTTCAAATGTTCAATTAGAAAAATTAAAAATTTTTTTTTCAAGGCTAAAATAAAACATTTCAAATCGATATGTATAGATAGCCGTCAATTTTATTTATGTAAAGATTGTAGTCTCACCCTCTCTTGTCAATTGGACTACTATCTATGCAAACTAAGTTGGGAAAGGAACTCAAATAAATATGGTCCATCCTTCCCCCAAAAAAAAATTTTTATTGATGGACCCGCTAATGTTTTTCCATGCTAAAAAAAGGGTTTGCAAGCCAATGTCCCTCTCTCTCTCCAGTGAATTTGGATTTGGCTCGCAGTCAATAATTGCATGGCCTAAGTCAGTAATATTTGTAATATTTTTAACCATTAATTATAATTTTTTAGAATAGATAAAAAAATATTTAATCTTTAATACAATGTAGTAGCACAATTATATATATGGATTATTCGTGCCAAATTAGGACTAACATCATTCGTTTTAAAAAATTATTTAAAATAAGTGTACTTCAGAAGACATTAGAAGACTGGAGGTGTAGGCTCGTAGCTGATATTAAGTTAGAAGACATGATCACATGGTTACCAACTTACCAACATCATATATAAGTTAGAAGACTGGACGTTTAATCAAAAAAAAAAAAAAAAAAAAGAAGACTGGACGTGTAGATGCGATGTTGTCCCCAATATCTATAACTGCTTTCCAAGTTTCCATCCATATAATATTTTTATATGGCTATCGAATTGCACTCACATGGGCGGATGGGCCACGCGGAAAAAGGCGCAGCACAATCGAGTCAACAATCCAGTCAGAATCCGATTCTCTGAGACCATCCTCACCTATTTGATCTTCAATAGGCAGCCACACACCGGACAACAGCAACAATCGATCCGGTCCAGAATACTGTCCCGAGAACTGTACGCCAACAGTTCTTCCGGATCCGGACTCAATTGTCCAAATTAATATATGTTATGTTATATAGTATATATATATATATATATATATATATATATATATATATATATATATATATATATATATATATATATATATATAGAGGATTGCTAAAATGCTATGCATAGCACGGATGGTCTTCGTGCTACGGATTCGTTCTTGCATTTCATGCTTCAAACAACCGATCCAAACCGTTCATTATCTTCTACATATTGAAATCTTATTAGAAACCAAATTTTACATTTTTTTAAATTTGTTTACTATTTTTCTCAGATTTTTGAAAATCACTGTTATTGAAGGGTCCAAAATTTATTAGATTAAGTATTTTAAAAAATCTGAGAAAAATAGTAAAAAAATTCAAAAAAAATGTAAAATTTGGTTTCTAATGAGATTTTAACATGAAGAAAATAATGAACGATTTGGATCGGTTGTTTGAAGCATGAAATGCAAGAACGAATCTGTAGCACGAAGGCCATCCGTGCTATGCATAGCATTTTAGCAATCCTCTCTCTCTCTCTATATATATATATATATTATATATATGTTATATGTTATGTTATATGTTATATGATTTTAAGGCTGCTTCCGGGGAATTTAGATCTGGTGCCGCGCGGCACACCGTGTAGCGCGGCATCCTAGCCGTCTGATCAAGATCCAATGGACAAGAGAGCCCCGTGCATGTAACCTAAATTGATAGGCCCGTAAAAAATTAACCGTCCGATCAAGATCAGACGGCTCGTACACGCGCTACACGCTGTCTCGCGCTACAGCGGATTCGGATCCGCTTCCGGGTTGTAGGTATGATATATCGGTACCTGCCACAAGCTCGCATAGTGGCATCTTAACACTTAAGTTTAAAACAAAATGGAAATACGGTCAATATATTATCTTCAAATTCTGTAACTTTATAAATTACCTACATTCTTTTTTACTATTTTAAAAGTTAACTCTTCTAATTTTTTATATATTTTTATTGAAGAAATAAATAATGTTATTGATTAAGCAAATAACATAGTGAACATGTATCACTGATACATTTAATAAACCATAATGCTCCTTTTTGAGCTCTATGAACTTCAAATAAAATGGGTCAACCCCTTGACGCTATAGTGCCATACTAATACAATAATACTACATAGCAGAACAGTAATATATACTAATAAAAAATTAACATTGGTCCACAACAACGAAAAACATTATTGCATCCATTATTGCATAGCGAGACAAATGCATCGATAATTACAGACCTACTCTAAATCAATCGTATAACAATATATCCAGATAACTTACTTGGAACAAATATATATACAATTATACAACTTATTTTGGGATAAAATGTACTACTAATATCATATTTAATTCGAAAAAACTGCAACTACATTTAGACAGACTAAATGCTTCTAGTGTTCTAAATACGTGCCGTGTCGTGTCGTATCAAACACGTCATGTCTAGATCATCTTTCGTGTCATGTCTAAATATTTCACGTGTTGTGTTGTGCCGTGTCCACATCCTAAGAGATGGACACGACACATCTAAGGACACGCCACGTTTCGTGTCCTCGTGTCGTGCCGTGTCGTGTCGTGTCTTCTTTAGACGTGCCGTGCCGTGACGTGTTCAGACACGTTTAACTTTTTGACATGAATGTAATTTGTTTATGAAATTTAAAAATTATGTTTAATAAAATACGTCAAAAATTAAGAAAGTAGACGTGCTTTACTATTAAATTAAAATATAGATTAATTTTTAACAATGGATTAATAATTTCAACAACTTCTTATCAGACATAGTAATTATTTTACTAAAAAAATCAACCAAACTCATAAAAAGGTAAACAACTATTTTTATTGTTTTCTAAGAGGGCACACCGATCAACAAAGTATTTTGACCTTGCACCTTCAAACCTATGCAAATTTCAACGCCAAATTGTTGCTAGTCCGATCTGTTTAAACAGGAGGAGAGAAATAAATATTGGAAATTTGAAAAGTACAAGAGCCGTAAAAATTATTTCAATTTTTTGAGATAATGAATAATTTATACTATCCTTATCAAAACAATACAAGATATGACAAAAAATATTTGATTCTTTTTAAGACAAATCACAAATAGATTTCTATCTTTAATTTGCGCATGGCTCTGGACCCTTCTATTTTTATTTGTGATTTAATTATTAAATCACCCTAATTATATTGTAATCTTTTGATTTTCAATTCTATTCGATTTACAAGTGTTTTATTAGAAAATAAGTCTATTAATAATCATTGATTTACGATTAAATGTATCTTTGGCAAGATTTATGGGAAAACAATATGATAGTATGAACATAATTGAGAAATCCATTTTATTTCTATAACACTTAATGTGCGTCTCCTTTTTGTGTTTGGCGTGTCTATAATACGTGTCGTGTCTTTCGTGTCGTGTCGTGTCTTGTGTCGTGTTTCGTGTCGTGTCCAAACAATTCACATGTCGTGTGGTGTCTATTTCATCAAAGTTGGACACTACACGCTTTAAGACACGCCACGCGAAGTTCTCGTATCATATTCGTATCTGTATCTTGCCGTGTCGTACAACTTCCGTGCTATATTCTGACACGTGCTTTTTTAGAACACTAAATGCTCCGTTGAAAAAATTATACGAATTAAAAGAACTTTTTATCTTGGCTCTTCCACTACTTGGCAACCTTTTCTTTTAAGATTATTTTACATCTAGAAAATCTAGACCATCCGATTTGGTCTGTTTGATTATTGGAATTAAAAAAAAATGGACAGATTCATTCAGGCTTTTTTTTTTTTTTCTTCCTCAAACTCGTTCCCAACGGAGAACAGACCCTCCTTTCACCATTAGATCCAGTCTTCTAATTAAACAACCAGTCAACCACCACCAGCAGATCCAGCGATCCACTGCATGAATTTCATCATTCTAGATATCAATGAAAAGATTGAGAGGAGAAATATGATCATACCAATTTCAACTGTTCTTATGTCTTTCACGATAAAATTTCGACTCGGTTAAAGAGGGACGGAAATTGAAACAATTGGACCAGTGCCATTGCCGCTGGCGCTGCTGGTACCCGCGCCACTGTGACTGGCGTGCGTGTAGCGATGCTACACCACCTGCGCACTGAGATGTTTGTTCTTATAATTTTGTTGAACGAGGTTTGGAATTAAAATTTAATTTTGGGTTATTTCGGTTTAAACAAATCACGGGATAAAAGGTCAGTGCTCACTATGCTTATATATACTTCATGTTGTAGGTTTGGTTCTGGTCTTTCTCGTACAATTATGATCGTCTCACGAACTTAATCAATATAAAACAAAATACTCGGGGATAATAAAGATAAAATTGGTTCGAATGCGCGATCAGTACGCCATGTCAACCTTGGTAAGAATTACATGACATGCATGATCCGACTAAAACCAATATGACATAGTATAAAGTCAAAAATGTCTCCATCAGAAAAGATGTAACGGGAAAAAAGATAGGACGGTGGATTTTGATGGCAATTTCCCTTCTCAGGTTTGCATAGTCCAAAACAAAAATTGTAAATTTTCTTTATTTGATGAACCTTTAAATAGTTGAACTTTTTGAATCAGCCCATGAAACTTTCAGGCCGTTATTATCAGGTGACTTGTCATCCCACATGCCTCCAGTATCACATTGCCCTTTTTTCAAATAACTTTCTTTTGGAGAAAAAAAAAACCTTCTAGTTCAAAAATAAAGACTGAAAATTGGAGACAGTTGCACGCAATGAATCAAAAGCTGCTCTTTGAAACTGAAAGTAGAATACATTTCATCGTTATCCTGTAGATAACACATCCAACGCATCGTCATATAAGATGCTAATCGTCAAGAAATGTTATCCCAATTTACAGCGTACAAGGCCAATACCAATATACCATTCTTCAGGGAAGTCTCCATAATTAAGCTAATCTTGTTAAGCAAAGTCCTTGTTCTAATTGTATACTACCTGAACCAAACGGTCCTTACCCGCCCCAAGAACCGTCCAAAAATTGTTAAGTATTGCACAAGATTTTTTATGGAAATTGATTCACAGATTTAATTATAAAAAGCTTGTTTATTAATGTGCATTTTTTTTTCAAAATGGGGCTATTTTGCGGTGTTGACCCGATCCAACCCAATCCAATTCAACAAAACACACAATTTGGTCATGTGAAGGAAAACTGGCAAAGTTTGAAAGGACTTCTCTTTTTTTTTTTTTTTTAACTTCAAACCCGTAGGTGAAAGGACTTCTCTTTGTACTTGAGAAACTATATAACCTTTTGGAAACTGGAAAGTGCTTATTTCAGGGTGCGTTTGGATATAGGAAGAAAAAAGAAGAACAAGGAAGAATAAAGAAAAAAAATTATAAACAATCCAAATTCTTCACAAAGTTACACACTTTCCAATACTTCTTCCCACTTCTTCCCTTCTTCCCACACCTATCCAAACGGAGCCTCATCCAAACGGAGCCTCAAAGGTTCCGTTTGGATAGGTGTGGAAAGAAGAGAAGAAGTGGGAAGAAGTATTGAAAAGTGTGTAACTTTGTGAAGAGTTTGGAATGCACTACAAGAATTCGTTGTATTTGCGAGAATTTAAAAAAGGTTTGTCCCATGGACATATCGACGGGAATAATCGTTTGAGAGGAAATATCGACGGGAATAGAATCCTCGTAATTGCCCTCCTAGCAAATAATCGGAATGCGCGAGGAAGCCTCGGGAATACTTTTAACGAGGTAAAATCGCAAATATTGCCGTGGATAACTAACCTCGGAGATATAAAGTTCGCAAGCCACCCTGGCGATTCAAAACTGTAGTCACACCATGGACTTATGCACGGGAATACTTATCCACGGGAAAAATATGAAATATCCCGCCAATTTGACGTAGCACTCTTCCTCGGCAATAAGTTTTATTTCATTTCCACCCCTGATATTTTTACCAATTATGTTACTGAGAATATTTACTAATTCATGTTCTACATACCAGTTATACCCATACCATATGATAAAACTGAAAGAGAACAATAAAAATTATTCAATAAACTATTGTTAAAATTCACAACATTTTCACAAAAAAAAAACAAAGATAGCAAGCACGACATTCACAATATGGTAACATCTGTCAATAATAATAATACCCTTATATTCCTATACATCTTCATAAAAAACTAAAAAGTCCTATATCATCAACATATGTTAGTTACCTATCCAAATTTTCACTATTCAATTGTGTACTAAATTGGCGTCGCCCAACAAGTCATTGTAGACATCTCTGTTTCAACATTGCCAACTATTGCTAGCTGCACCCTCATTTCTATATGCAGCCCATCGCAAGCTGCACTGCCTATAGTTATGTCAAAAGGTATTATGAGTGAAATGTCTAGAATATTATTAAAGTATTAAATTCAAATCAAGTATATCAACAATACTATTTCAAATTTGATTTTATGTTAAATCCAAACGATCAAGATTCATACAATTGTGTTAGATACCCATTGTCAATTGTTAAATTCCTATATACACTGCTAATAAAAATATGATTTGAATTGTGATGCACATTTTTGTCAGATCCAAACAATTTTTAGACCCGACTAGAAAAAGGTCCCTATAGCCCCCTCACTTCCACATGTTGTGATTTTGAAACCATTTACTTCCCACTCAAATATTATTCTTATATAAAAACTAAGTAGCAGTTAGGCAGAACACCATAAGTATATAAATTACTTGAAAACTTACTTTGCACTTGTCAATGCCGATAAACTCAACTGGTAAATGTTCATAAATCAACGTACTCCTCCTGTTGATGTCACTAAAAATAGAATAAATATAAAAAATGAAAAGAATAGCATAATGTGATAAGCAAACCAATTCTGAGTAGCCTTTTGTAATTTTTCTTGTAGTGGGCATATTTTTAGTTTTTTGGCTTGCAAGTGAAAGAGATCTAAAGTTTTTTATAATGAAAAAAAAAATTGAGCAGTTTGGATTGATCATTGTAATCTTTGATTAGTGATATTCAAATTCTATTATAAGTTTATGACTCAATGGAGTTTGATGGACATACCGTCAAATTAGTCAAGCTCTAACATTACTTTTTATTTTAATTATTTTAAAATATATTTTTTCTTAATTTGACTATATTGATCTATTTTTTTTTATTTAGGTATTTACTAATATTTATAACATTAATACAGTTTTTATAACCTTGACTTATTAATTTGAAACACTAGTATGAAAAATATATAAAACATTAATGAATAGTTTTTGTAACACTGACTTACTAATCTGAAACATTAATATAAAAAATATTCTAACATCAATAAAATTTTTTTATATATTTTTTATTTTAAAATAATCATCGTTTAAAAAAAATATTAATGAACCTAAAACAGGATTATCTAAAAAAACTGATAATTAGGAAAATAATTTAAAAATATTAAAATTGGTTTTGAACTATATTTCAATAATACTCCCATACAGATTAATAATAACTATTATTATGTAAATTATTTTAAATTAATATATATTAACTAATTTAATTTAAGTTGTCAGGTATTATAATATGCAAGTATATATGAAAACAAGAATCTATATCAAGCATCTGTTGTTTTATGATAAATCCAACAAAACCACCTGTTGTATTTAATGATAACACTTTGTTATTATAAAACATGACTTATGGTTCAATTTAAAAAATTATGTCTTTTTTTATATATATTTGTGATACACATAATAGTTCAAAGGTCATGTGATCCATCAATAACTTGATTTACGAATTCTGATATCATTTATATACAAATTAATATGGTCATTTATGTTGTGTTGTATATGATATGATATACACCGAAACATACTATTTTCTTAAAGTAATCCAATCATACTATTACTACTGATATCAATTAATCCCCAATGCCTCGTAGCAAATAGTGCCAGGCTGCCAGCCGTCAGATTTTATTCAATGAAGCAAACAAGCATCACCGATCCATGCCCCATGGCCATAATCTGTGTGTTGTCAAAACAACCAATCAAAAAACATCATTTTGCAATGTATTATTGGTAACTGAAAGAGAGACCACGCTGTGCACTCTCTCCACTATCTTCTCATATCATCTTCGTAAGGATATTTTATTTAAAAAAGTATGACAAATTTAGAGTGGTATATTTCTAACTAGCTATGTTTTTAGAAAGAATTAATTAATGATATAAAGCTCATTTTGGTGATTAGATTAGCATATTTCCAATTAGCAATTTATGTTTGTTATTTTTCAAATTACAAAACAACTGTTGTGGTGTAAAACTTAATTTTCCTACTTATTAATATTGAAGGGTATAACCGTAATGAAACACTTGTTAATTGTTAATAAGTACTATGATAAATAATTAAATATAAATGCATTCATGTATTAGCTTATTGTGTATCATATTATTATATCAAATAAATACGTTTTGATGGATCCTCATCATTCAGGAAGTGAAAAACATTGTTTGAATGCATTCAATAATACCTCTACGTGATTTTAGCGGAAATATATTTTTTATTTCCTTAATTGTATTTTGTAATTATATATTAAATAAATAATAATGTATACAATAATCATATGCTCATATAATTCTTTCATAGATGGCGCCAAATTAAGTAGTTACGATTTTTTTTTACCAATTAAACAAAAAAACTGTCGAAAAATAATTAAAACTACAAATAACCTCCCACTAGCTAATAACCTCCCACTCATCCGTCTTTTTTAATAAGTTGTGTGACCAAATCCAATAATCTATTCCTGTGCACAGTTATTCAATTTCATTCATAACTTGAGGTTTTCTGGTGGTTGTGTACAACTTAAAAATATTTTTCCCGCCGACATATTGATGGCTTTAATTCGGCACTCTATTTTAAAACATACGACTTTTTCCCGTGTTAAAAATATGCTTATTACCGACCAGTTACAATTACTCTCGCTATTTTAATCATTCCCAAGGAAATAAAGAAATGTTTCGCCGAGTAAGATTGGTTTTCCCCGTTTTTGCCTTATTATTCCCGTGGATAGTTAAACTATCCACGGCAATTAAATTTCGATCCACGGGAATAATCAACATTCTTGTAGTGATGTTTATAATTTATTTTTTTTCTTCTTCCTATCTTTTTCTCAACGCATCCAAACGGTGCCAAAAGAAATTTGCCTCAAGAAATTCAATGAATCTTAAGTCTTATTGAATGCACGAAAAATTTAACCGTCTCATAAGAGGAATTACAAAATCAACTGTCTCAAAAGAGGGGTAAACAGACAATACAACCGCCAAACTAGAAATGTGGTCATGATTGGTTCCTCTTAACGTGCAACCTCAATTTTGTCAACAAATTTTTTTCCCAATGCCAATATCATTCCTAATCCAACTCATGGAAATGGAATTAAGCTGTCATAATTTCCATCGTCAAATTTTTCATTGCGTGCCATGCGTGCCATCATTGAACAGAGCGCTCCATCGCATGAGTCTCGCATGTTTTAACGTTTAATCATCTTCCCTGTCTCATTTGTACATGATAATATGAACATTTATATTTAATAAATTTCACATTTATATTTAACAAACTGAACATTTATACTTACTAAATTGAAAATTTTTGAGACAAAGAAGTTGGACGCGCAAGGTGCAGAGTCGAAAAATTTTTTAGTTGAACCGGACCGGTTCATGACCCTTTCTAATTTTTTCATATATTTTTTTGACTGGTTTGTGACCTCTTCGGTTTCCATGCACACCTATTAAAAAATTGAAAATTAATATGCAATAAACTGAACATTTATATATAATAAACTTAACATTTGTACTTACTAAACTGAACATTTGTGCTTACAAAACTAAACATTTATACTTAATAAAATGAACATTTTTGCTTATAATATTTATGTTTTTTATTACAACTAAATGAACATTTATAATTAATTAATAAAATACTTGTACTTACCCAGCTAAACATTTGGGTAAGAAATAAAAAAATAAAATAAGCATATTGAACACAGTGAACAATAATTGTAACAGAAAGTTAATATTTATGTCTAATAAAGTGAACACTTATATCAATAAATAACAGACGCGCTGGATGGGGTGAGAGGACCACTCGCGAGAGAGCGCTGCTCAGTTATGGCGTTTTGTGCGGTGGTGTTAATCAATTTCCGATGGAATTTGGAACAATTTTCTGAACCGTGAGTTTATATCGATTAAAAGCTTACCAGGCTATGAGGCCGAACTCTATATTGGATCTTACAAAGAAACTCTATGAGGCCGAACTCAATGGTCTAAACTCTAAGCACAAGGGCTGCGTACTGCGATCCAAATCATAATTATGGAATTGAAATATTTATACAGAATGAAAATCGGAATTGCTTTCCGTGATCCGCCTCTTTTATCATCTCTCGTCATCCCCATTTAAAACGCGTTAATAACTGAACGCGTTAATAACTAATTCTCCTCTTCTCACCCCATCTCATCCTCTCTTCGCTAATCCTTTCCTCTGTCGCTGATTCTCATCCAATCTCCTCTGGCTCCAGAACTATTAGTCCGTATTATATAACTAGAACTAAATAAAATATGCTATTAGTAGAACAGTTAGTATATTAAGTAGAACACAGAGGAAAGGGATATACAATTGTAACAGTTCTAGTTAATATATTTAACAATTCTAGTAATATACATAACAGTTCTACTTAATATATATATATAGGTTATACTTATATACATAACAGTTCTACTTAATATATATAAATGTTCTACTTATATACATAACAGTTCTACTTAATATATATAAAAGGTTCTACTTAGTATATATGATATTAAGTAGAACTGTTATGTATACAAGTAGAACTTTTATATACATTAAGTGGAATTTTTATGTATATAAGTAGAACCTTTGTATATATTAACTAGAACCTTTATATATTTTTAAGTAGAGCTATTATGTATATAAGTAGAACCTTAACTAGAACTGTTAGAATATTTATGTATTTTAATCAGAACAATTATACCTTTTAACTAAAACAATTATATGGTTTCGCTCATTTTCAGAGGAAGAGGAAAAGTGAGCGAAACAGAGAGGGAGAGAACGGATCAATGCTGGGAGAGAAGGGATGAGCGCTGGGTGAAAGGAGATGAGCGCTGGGAGAGACATTTCGAAAAACAGTTACGATAAATTTCCAAAAATAGAAACGCGTTTTCAGGGATGACGAGGGGATGATGGGATCGGGGATGATCCTTATCAGCCCCGAATGAAAATATAGACGGTTTTTTTTTTTTGCCAAAATATTCGTTTAATGCAATAGTTAAATCTCCAGTTTTTGAAATGCATTGAGAAATTAATTAAATTAAAAAGGTAATTATGGCAAAAATGAAATTAATTGCTATAGGCTTGTAAGTTATAATTTAATAATTTAATTGGCATTAATGACTTTCTATTATATTCTGGTGCAAATTAAAAACTTACCATATCGGCCCAATAAAGTTATGATGATGCCATTAATTTAGAAATAAGTATCAGCAAGCTGACATTAAATCTTGTTGCAGCAAATATTTAATCTTTATACTTTCCATTACAGCACTAATAACTGATGTATTTTTGAGATATAAGCAAAATCCATACTTTTTAATTATATATCAATTGATTTGACAAATAAATTCATTAATGCATGGTCTCAAGTAGGAAAGATTTAGATACTAACTTAAATGAATACTAAACTAGACATGGCAGTCAACTTCATTACGCTATGTTTTTTTTTTATTGAAAAATAAACCAATCTATTTCATCAAACTTTAAAAATTTTATAATGTAAAATATAAAAATCTGCCTAAAAAGCTTGCCGAAATTTGTAAACAAAAATGTGTAAGTTCAAAATTAGTAATATCAGCCATATTAAGTCGCCAAATAAACTTGACAAAAAAAAAACTTGCCAAAACTCAATCAGTGAAAATTGGAGGGTTCAGATCGAATGTCGTAGGAAGAGATATTTTCCCCCATAAATTAGACATGAACTACCTTAAATTTTCAAATATATTTAATTTTAGGAATAATTTGATATATGCCACTATGAAAATTTGATAATTAGAGATATGCCACTTTAAAATTGTAAATTAGTTTTATTTCACCATAAAATGGTTAAAATTGGTTTTATGTCATTATTATCGGTCAAAATTAAAGATATGTCACTCGAATTAGAGAAATGCCACTCTAACATTTTAAAAATATAAAAATACCCTCTCATTAAGAAATGAAAAAGGAATTTATTGATATGAATTAAAATTTAAATTTCAAAATTTGAAATTTCAGATTTACAAGTTTTCAAATTTTGGAATTTTGTAATTTAAAGATTTCGAACTTTAAAATAAAAAATTTGAATTTGAAATTTGAAATTTAAAATTTTTAAATTTCAACTTTTAAAATATTAAAATTTTTAAATTTCAACTTTTAAAATATTAAATTTCAAATTTTGAAATTTTAAATTTGAATATTAAAATCTGATTTTTTTTTGTTAATAGGCGTAAAATCAATTATTAACTTAAAGGTGACATATTTCTAATTTTAATATTTTATAGTGGCATATTTCTAATTTTATTATTTTATAATGGCATACTTAATAAGGTATAATAGTCGAATTAATTATCAAGTAGCACAAATCTAATTTTATCATTTAGTGATAGCATAAAAATAATTTGTCATTTAGTGATGACATTTCTCTAATTTCTAGTTTTTTATTGTGGCATAAATCTAATTAACCCTTAATTTTAATAACAATTGGTATTTTTTAGAAATCAACATAGAATAAAAAAGTATGAATTTTAAATTATGAAATCAACATATAAATGTAAAATCTGATCGCGAGATTTCAATATGGAGATCAAATTAGACAGTTTTGATATGTCCAATGGCTTGGATTAGTATGCATCAGAGCTCTGTTACATTAGTATATGCATCATAGATGTTCTGTAAAAATTATATATTTAAGTTCCATAAAATATGAATATAATTCTATGTTGATTTCATAATTTAAAATTCATACTTTTTATGTGATATTTATATTAATATTAATATAATTTAATTATTTCACTGATTCTATTGAAACAATTTTGGTCCATCGCATGATGCTGTTATCAAACTTCAGCTTAAAAGAGCTTTCACTGGAGTTCTAATCGCTACAATATGGTTTGCCCTTAGTGACCTTAACCTCAAATCTAGATCACATTCAAGGACCTTGTGATTAATAATTAACAATTTGTTTCCAGTTATCTGTATGCGTGGTTAGGTTTTAAAAACCCTCAAAGATATAAAACTATTCACTGACTCCTGAATAACAGAATAATATAATTGATCTTGCTTTTATAGAGATAGAAATTCTGTGTCGCGCGGCAAATTGTGTAGCGCACGAAACGACAAAATTGTAGAAATAGTGCAGTCTAGCCCATGTTCACCCACTATGAATTTAATTCTTTTATAAAACAAGAGAATGGTACGTGGGGGCCAGTAACGTCATCAATCTAAATTGCTAATTGATGCTGCAGTTACAATTATAAAACTGTATAATAGAATATTTATAAAGTTACAAATGTATAATTTGGATTTAACAACTGGGAGTCAAGTTACGGCTTTTTTTATTTAACAATTGTATAATTTAGATTTGAGAGTGAATTTAATAGAATAATTATAAAGTTATTGTTGTTAAAATTAATTAAAATTCATGAGAGCATTTTATAAAATTAATTAAAATTTACCTTAAATTTAGCGAAATAAATTTATTAGCCGAGCTTAACTAAAAAAATAGGCAATCCAAGTTTATTAAAACACTGCCAAAAATTATTTTTTGCTATATATATATAAAGAAATAGTAATTATACTAAATTTGTAACAGAAAGAATCAAGATCAGTTGCTTTGCTTATATTTCGATATTGGAAAATTATCTTTATCAATAATTTTTTTTTGTGTTGATGAGGCATTGAAAACGAATTTTACTTAATTTTTTTTGTGCAAATAAAAAAATGGCGGATTAGGTCAATAAAGCATATGCAAAACATAAACAAATTATACAGTTGTAACTATATAAATATTCTATTAAATTCACTCTCAAATCCAAGTTATACAGTGGTCAAATTCACTATCAAATCCAAGGGGATTCCTCAAGTCACGCTTCAATTAGCGCTGCTAAAGGGCCGGGTCGAGCCGAATATCCGGCCCTGCCCTCTTATTGATAAATTTGCGTTTGAACTCGGTCCGGCCCCTTATTTCCGCTCAAATATCCGGTCCTATTTAAAAGTTCGGTCATATCCATAAAAAACCCGCCGAGTCAGCCCTGGTTTTCGAATGGCGACAAAGCATGAGACGTGTTGTCCCTAAAAGAGGGCGGCTTAACTAAGGTTTAGCGGAAGCGATTGAGGTTTTGGACCGGTTTGGTATGAACTATCCTAACACAATTCAATTAGTACCCAATACAAGCAAGCACACAAGCAATTCACAATGCAAGATAATAAAGAGAGAAAGAGAGAGAGAAGTTGAACACGCGATGTGATTACGGAGTTCCGACCCGCTAGAAGAAGCTAGCCTTAGTCGTACGTCTTCGGGAGTTCCGCTACCACGAAAGGGCGCGCTCCGTTCAATTCCAACAAGAACGGGACTACAACTTCGAACCGAATCACCTCGTCACAAGGACACTCGAGGCGGATCGGCCTAACTCGAATGGCACAACGGCCTCAAAGGAGAAGAGCTCTCAACCTATTCCAACCTACACCTAGCGACAATGTCGGGGCGGTGGTGTTTGAGGCTACTAAATCTCTCAAGATGGTCTAGCTATGAAAATCTCAAGTGGGAGAGTATCCCTATGCTCAAAGGCTCAATTCTGGTTTAATTTTGCAAAGTGAAGCTCTCTAACTCGTTTTCCTTTTTTTTGGAGAGGGAACAAAGGGTGGATATATATAGGGCTCGAAATGAGCAGTTCCCCAGCAAAAACAGGCCACAGCGTTGTACAACGCTGAATAGCGTTATACAACACTGGAAAATGACCGTTGTAAATTCTAACGGCTCTTTAATATAGCCGTTGGTCTGTCAGAGCGTTGTGCAACGCTATTTGCCGTCGCACAACGAAGGAGTGTATAACCAAAGGAAAGCTCCGACAATTCCGTTAGAAATTGTCAGAGCGTTGCTTGCCACTGAATGGCGTTACACAACGCTAAAGGGAGACAAAAGGAACAAATCTGACAGATTCAACAGAGCGTTGTACAACTCTATATACCGTCACACAACGCTAACGTTACCCAACGCTGAAAGACGTTGGCTAACGTTAACAGAAACTTTGCATGTAAAAATGACTGTTTACATGGGACAGCTAACTTGGGATTTTTGTGGCGTTGTGCAACGCTATATGGCGTTGCACGATGGTATTCAGGAAATTTTCCAAGTTTTTTAACTGCAGCGTTGTACAACACTACTGAGCGTTGTACAACGTTGTGAATCAGCGTTGCCTAACTCTATATAGCGTTGTGCAACGTTGATTCACAAAAGTATGAATTTAGCTGTTCTAGCGTTGTGTGCCACTATCTAGCGTTGTACGACGCTAGGTCACAGAAAACAGGATTTTGCTGGTTTATTGAGCTTTTCGCTATCTAGACCATTTCAAGGATAAACAAGGACTAAAGTATACCTTCTATCCTAGTCTAAACTAGCCTACAAGCTCTCCAAAGACTTGATCTTGATCTTGCTTAAAGTTTTTATCCAAGTCTTCATAATTTGCATCTTCTTCCTATAAAACTCAAAGAAGATTGTTACATGCCAAATGATATTATTTTGCAATCGACAAACCTAGAGACGTTTAGTACAACAATCTCCCCCTTTTGACGATTTGCAAAACAATATCATTAGTAAAGCGATTAAAATTTGGTATTTCACAAGCTTTACTACAATTCTCCCCCTTTTTGTAAATCGACAAAAAGTAAAAATTGTACCAAAGCTCCCCCTAAATTTATGGCTCCCCCTTAATTTTGGAGAAAAGGAATTGGAGAACCAATTTAGAGCACTACTCAAAGTAGTGTGACCAAATTTAACCTCTCAAATAAAAATAAGATAGAAATAAAGAGGCTCCCCCTAAAAATTTGGCTTATAAGACCGGGGGTTAATTTGGTATTTAGGTCATAGTGGTTACCATACCACTAGTTGTACCACTAGAGGTACAAGCTTTTGGAACCCACTTACTTTTGGACTCACCATTTGGTTTCCTAAGTTTGCATTCCAACGAGATATGACCATTTTGACAACAATAGTTGCAATATGCATTGGTTGGCTTAGGCATGGTAGAACCCTTGACAAAATGAGAATAGTAATGGGCTCTAAGGTATTCGGCCTTCTTCTTAGGATCATAGGATGAGGCATTAAAATCCTTTTTGCGATCCTTTTGGAAATGTTGGGAAACATTCTTTTTATGCCCATTGAATTGAGCTTTGTGGTTTTGAGAAGAGTGTTGCTCTTTAAATTCATAAAACCATCCATCGGGTCCTCTAAAATAAATTTTATTGGACGCCTTTGGAACAAAAACCTTCTTTTCTTGATTTTGCAAATTCTTTTCGTTTTGCACTCTAGTGTTTCTAGGTTTCCTTTGGTACATATGTGCATGACCACGAGAATTCCTAGGTTTTTGAAATTGTGTGTTTTGTGCAACTTGTTTCCCATTTTTGTATGACAAGTTCTTTTTCTTGGTTTGATAAGACTTTTAGTAACCAAGACCGGACTTGTCATGAGGCTTTTGACCTTTGAAAAGGTTTTTCAAATCCGTTTTAGGAGCTTGATCTAAAATCGATTTTTCAAGTTGTTTTTCAAGTTGTTTTTCAAGCTCCTTAATTTTAGCCTCATACTCACCCATCTTAGAAGTAAGCTCATCTACCTTGGTTTTTAAGGTTTCTATGGTATCGGATTTCCTAACCAAGGCATCATGGGTAGCATCAAGAATAGAGTTCAACCTATTACAATCAACACATTTGGTTGAACAAGTTGGTTCATCATCACTCTCACTATCACTACTACTAAGAGATTCATTGAGAGGAAGATATACCTTAGGAGAGCATGCCTATGGTGATGTAGATGGAGTGGAATGATTTGAAGGAATAGAGGATTCCATTTCCTTGGCAAGAAATGCATGTTCTTCGCAATTGTCCGAATCAGATGTACATGGATCGAACTCCGAATCCGTGTGTACTCCTCCCATTTGGCTTCCTTCGAAACAACTCAAGACGGCTCTCCATATGTCCCTAGCTATATCAAAATTGCAAACAAGTGTGCTACCAATTGATTCATGTACCGAGCTTAGGATGACATTGACCGCATAGTCATTATCCTCTTTTTCCCTCAAGGCCTCGGTGGTAAGCTTGTTAGTATTTGGTTTAAATCTAGATTCATTTGCCACAATATACCAAACACCCATGCTTTTGAGGTAGCTAACCATACCATTTTTCCAAATAGAGAAATTTGTGCAAGTATGGTCCAATTTATCCGGTTTTTGTACCATTCTAGCCGCCATGATCGAAAACCGAGATTAAGAATAGCTTAATCAAGGTTCCCGCTCTGATACCACTTTGTTGTCCCTAAAAGAGGGCGGCTTAACTAAGGTTTAGCGGAAGCGATTGAGGTTTTGGACCGATTTGGTATGAACTATCCTAACACAATTCAATTGGTACCCAATACAAGCAAGCACACAAGCAATTCACAATGCAAGATAATAAAGAGAGAAAGAGAGAGAGAAGTTGAACACGCGATGTGATTACGGAGTTTCGACCCGCTAGAAGAAGCTAGCCTTAGTCGTACGTCTCCGGGAGTTCCGCTACCACGAAAGGGCGCGCTCCATTCAATTCCAACAAGAACGGGACTACAACTTCGAACCGAATCACCTCGTCACAAGGACACTCGAGGCGGATCGGCCTAACTCGAATGGCACAACGGCCTCAAAGGAGAAGAGCTCTCAACCTATTCCAACCTACACCTAGCGACAATGTCGGGGCGGTGGTGTTTGAGGCTACTAAATCTCTCAAGATGGTCTAGCTATGAAAAGCTCAAGTGGGAGAGTATCCCTATGCTCAAAGGCTCAATTCTGGTTTAATTTTGCAAAGTGAAGTTCTCTAACTCGTTTTCCTTTTTTTTGGAGAGGGAACAAAGGGTGGATATATATAGGGCTCGAAATGAGCAGTTCCCCAGCAAAAACAGGCCACAGCGTTGTACAACGCTGAATAGCGTTATACAACACTGGAAAATGACCGTTGTAAATTCTAACGGCTCTTTAATATAGCCGTTGGTCTGTCAGAGCGTTGTGCAACGCTATTTGCCGTCGCACAACGAAGGAGTGTATAACCAAAGGAAAGCTCCGACAATTCCGTTAGAAATTGTCAGAGCGTTGCTTGCCACTGAATGGCGTTACACAACGCTAAAGGGAGACAAAAGGAACAACTCTGACAGATTCAACAGAGCGTTGTACAACTCTATATACCGTCACACAACGCTAACGTTACCCAACGCTGAAAGACGTTGGCTAACGTTAACAGAAACTTTGCATGTAAAAACGACTGTTTACATGGGACAACTAACTTGGGATTTTTGTGGCGTTGTGCAACGCTATATGGCGTTGCACGATGGTACTCAGGAAATTTTCTAAGTTTTTTAACTGCAGCGTTGTACAACACTACTGAGCGTTGTACAACGTTGTGAATCAGCGTTGCCTAACTCTATATAGCGTTGTGCAACGTTGATTCACAAAAGTATGAATTTAGCTGTTCTAGCGTTGTGTGCCACTATCTAGCGTTGTACGACGCTAGGTCACAGAAAACAGGATTTTGCTAGTTTATTGAGCTTTTCGCTATCTAGACCATTTCAAGGATAAACAAGGACTAAAGTATACCTTCTATCCTAGTCTAAACTAGCCTACAAGCTCTCCAAAGACTTGATCTTGATCTTGCCTAAAGTTTTTATCCAAGTCTTCATAATTTGCATCTTCTTCCTATAAAACTCAAAGAAGATTGTTAAATGCCAAATGATATTGTTTTGCAATCGACAAACCTAGAGACGTTTAGTACAACAAGAGGTATCCAATGCAAAAACTCATTTGAGATCGATTGCGGCGTTATATTTGTACATGTTTATATAACTTCTCTTATAGATAGGCGAGCTACCCTGCAGAAGTCCTTTTTATTTCTCTGTAATAGAGGTGTGTGATATAAGGTGTAGAATATGCTTATAAAAATATTATAATATTATTTTTCACGGGCCACACAAATAGATGCGCACTAGATTTCATAGAAGAACAAAAAAGACAAAAAAGGAGAGGGGCACGTTTATCTGTACGCGTTTTCACTCTCTCCACCTTTTTTGTTTTTCTCTGCACATGGTCTCATGCACGTTAATCATGATTTTTCCTTCATTCTCATTTAGTTCAGACGCACCAGGTCTATTTTCAAAGTAATAATGCACAGACCCGTGATTATAGGTAGGAGACACACAGAGATCGAGTGAAAAGTAGTTCAAGCTCGAGCAAAAGCTCGAGCAGAGATCGAGGGCCGTTGACTTCTGTATAATTAAAATGGACCGAGTCGAGTTTTCAGCTTGACCCAAATGAAGCTCGGTCCGTTCGTAATTTTCGAGATATCCGGTCCGTTTAGCCCACGGGCAGCTCGGACCATTAGCAGCCTTAGCTTCAATTTCTCGTTTCTCTTTGTTGTAGAATGTGATGGTACTGGGGAGCCCAATATCGAGCCACAGGTAATTAGACTTTTTTCCCCCGAATACTATAGTGTTCTTATTTTGATCTGTCATGACTTATTGGATACGATTTTCAGTTTATGGAGTGGGTTGATGAAGGAACCAAATGCCCATATTGTGAAGGCCTTGGTTACACAATCTGTGACATCTGTGAAGGGAAGACAGTTGTTCAGAACTAATGTTCCTCTCCAGCCAAATCCTTTTAAAAGTCTTAAATATTTCATACACCTAGTGACCTAAAGATGACAAATAATCACCAATACCAAAGTTGGAAGAGAATGATAAAAGGACAACCCAATTGTGGTACTTGTAGAAAGAAAACGCAAAGCTGGTTAGTGAGGTTATTCATTTTTGGAGGGATTTACTGGTTAATTTCCATGATATGTAATAATAATAATGGTATATAGTGTCTGGGCGAGTTGTATATCCTCTCTTTCAGGTTCGGGCGTTTTGCGGGCCAAAATTGTCGCTTAAACCAATGGGGCAATGGGTTGTCAGTTCTCTCATTCTTTTTTTTTTTTAAGTAAATTCCACTTACTATTCACATTCTTTTGAAATGTTCTATGCCTATATAAAGGAAAAGAAGTCGGTGATACAAATCTGCAAGTAAAAAGGAAAATCCAACTTATTTAAGTCAAAAGTCTTGTAGAGGGAGTGAAAATTAAGAAATCATTTGCATAAAAGCTCCTGGAAAGATTTAATTCGATTAAGATACAATGGCGCTGCACCTGAGCTCATTTCTAGAGAGAATTTAAACATGAAGAAATATGTGAAGTTTGAGGATTTAATTAGGTGATGGATGCCGAAGAGGAATAATTTGTATATTTTATATTGGGTTATGAGTTATGACTCTCTAAATAAAGAAGTGAATAATATTTCTTCAATAGCAAAAAAAAAAAATAATGATAATATATCGTACACTTTAGCTACCAAATTACCTCACCTTTTTTGTTTTTGTTTTTTTTTTTTTTTACAAAATCTTATCATCATAGTATATGCTTCGTGGGGTGCTGTTATCAAACTTCTGTTTTACAAGAGAGCGGCGGAGAGAGTTATCAAACTTCAGTTCGAAAGAGCTAATTATCATGAGGTGAAATATTATTTTGTCCTTAGTGAGCATATTAAGTTCATATCCAGATGAGCTTCAAGGGCCTTGATCAATAATTCACAATTTATACACCAAAAAAAAATGTTCATGTGACTCTCGAATAACAAAATATTAACCGTACAAATTTTAATAAAAACGACGAGTCTTGATTTGTATTGTTAATTGGATGAGCTCGACTCAAAACGATTTTAAAATGGGTACCCATGGAATAATATAGAAGGTATTGCTTTTGGACTACCTGGAGCTGATCGAGATGCCTTTTTAATTTAAGTTCAGAGCATCAATCATGTGGCCGGAAAAAATATGAAAAGGTGCTTCAAGATTAAAGTCAACTAACTTATTTTGTTTGTTAAAAAGTATATCTCTTATTGTTCCTTTATTCATTTCTGGACAAGGTACAAAAGGGAGAGCTCAAAACGGAAAGTGAAAAATTGACTACCTAACGATCAATTCATTAATTCTTATACAAGAACTTATTTCCCAGGGTGCCCCAGCAATGCTGGAACGGTCAGAAATATCAATGCCACATGATAGGGAAAATTAACAATATTATGGAAGCTAGGCGTGTTACTTCCAGCAATCAATATTATCGTTCTTGTAAGCAAGCAGATAGCCATGACCCCATCATTCGATATCTTTGTTGGTTATTAATTATTTTTTGCTGACTAACACCACCAGACCACCCTCTTAGTACTTCTATGATTGATGTTTAATATGAGTGGTTCTTAAATTGCTACTTTCATATCGCTTATTTAATTTGATCTACGTATCCAATTTTGTATAAACTATTTTGGTATATACATTTTAATAGTGATGTGCTTTGAGGTGGAGGTAGAAATTAAATTTAGGAGGGGCTAATTTGCAATATTTTATTTCAGAGGGGGAAGTTGCTATAGTTATACAGAATTATCAAATATTAGCGTAATAATTCAAATCATTTGGGTGCATAACCCTGTCCTGCACCCCACTCCCGCCCCTAGTTCTCCCCTGGTTTCTTGAAAAAAATATTAATGAAATGTAGAATTCTTTCCGTTTTAATTTAAGGGAAAATTGGATATAACCCCCTCAAATCTTGCTCATCTAGATATAACCCCCTACAATCTTTGAAATCGGATATAACCCTCTGAAATCATACTACTCTTGGATATAAACCCTTCTCATTGATTTATAAGATATTTTAAATAAAAAATTCCAGTTAGTAATACATATGACCAAATTACCCTTCTTCTTTCATGTGCTCCTGTTTAGGGAGACAACCGTGCTAATTGTTAATGGAAAGAGCTCTTATTTCAACAAGAAACAGAAATGAAAAGCGAAGAAGGAAAGCCCCCTCTCCTTAACACCCTTCTCTGTCAGACCTCAGAGACGTACCAACAATGTACGTACCGTGTAGTAATATGCCTTGGATAAATTAAGTTTCAGCACAACACTTGACCAAATTCCAAAGTTCAGACCTTCGATTGTCTGTGCCATACAAAGAGCATCACTAGCAAAACCTCCAATTGATATGCCAAATCCAGTTAATTTCATTTCGTTTATTTTGGACAAAATAGATGTATTGTTAGGCCCATTACAGAACTATGAGGCCTCTGTGATAGCTCAAACAAAATTTCTATATTTGTAGTATCTTGACAAATATAAACCTCGGTTTGTATTTCATATATTAAGTTATTTATTTACACCTTTTGTATTAAATTTTTCGAGCAAAGTTTAATCCAAAGAGACAAACAGAAAGAAGAAACGAGGAGATGGAGGGACGAGTTACTGTCTCATGAAGGATATTTTTGTCATATCAGTTAAAAACTAAGATATTTTGTATAAAATATTGTTTAAATCAATGAAAAAGGTTTATATCCAAGAGTAGCATGATTTCAGGGGGTTATATTCGATTTCAAAGATTGTAGGGGGTTATATCCAGATGAGCAAGATTTGAGGGGGTTATATCCAATTTTCCCTTAATTTAAAAATTATTTTGAAAATCAGTTATTGGTCTAGTGGCAAATAACAATACATCTTAAGTGAAAATATCGCAGATTCGAAATATGACCGGTGTCTTTCATAGACTTTTAATTTAAAAATAAATTGAGAGGCTTGATCCCCAATTTATCTTAAAAAAAAAGAAAGAAAAGAAATGTAGAATTCTTTTTTTTCTACAAAATTTCGATGTATTGATCGAATTTCAATTTGAATCGGCCTTCTGAATCTAAAAAATTGTTATTTTGAACACCATGACACTAATCAATTAGTGCTATTCATAGTACATTAGGCTTCTACCAACATGTACTTTTTCCTGTCGAAATTAAGGGTATGTAGATTTCAGAATGGTATCGTAGATTTCAGACACTGAGGTTGTAGGGGAACAAAATGTACTTTTCCTGTCAACATGTACTTTTGTAAGTTTGTATTTTGACCCCTGAATGGTAACACGTTTTTATTTCGGCCAATATTTTTTTCAATCGTGCATCTTAATTTGGTGCCTATCATCATCTATCATCAATGCAGTTTTTCATTGAAAAAAATATTGTACATAGAATAAAAGTTGTTCTTCATGGAAACACGATGAAAGTTTTTATATTATAAAAAGTAGTTCTGCATTGAGATTCCACTTTCAGACGTCAATACGAAATATAATAAAGTAATAAATTTAAAATATTTACCCATAAAAAAGAAATGCATTGAAATTCTTTGATTTGAATCATTGAGTTTTGTTCATTATGGATAAACTAAAATAAGATAACGGTGATGGATGAGATATTAGAAGTTGAATTAAGTGATAAAGTGAAAAGTTTCAAGTGACAGGAATTAATTAATATAGTACTTCTGATCGTGATCGATACCTTTAAGATTAATCTGTTCCCTTTATTATTGCTTAAATTATTAGTTTATTTTTTTTTCATAATAACTAAAGTGGTGTCTCTATCCTTCCACAATTCCACTTCAAATCATTTCCCGAGATTGTCACTATCACATGGTTATGATCGGATTATATATTTTACTTTGGAAATTGATTACTATCATATGCAGTTTTGTCATTACTGTCATCGCTAAATATAAAGTGAACATATACAATAAATAAGGTGAACATATAGATGATCTAAGTTAACACATACAAACAAATAAGTTCAATGAAAATAAGTTGAATATGCACGTAAAATTTTGAACAAGTGATGACAACACTTATTTGTTTGTAACTGTTCACTTAGATCATCTATATGTTCACCTTATTTGCTATATATGTTAATTTTATATTTAACGATGGCAGAAATGGTAAAATTGCATATGACATTTATCATTCCTTTTTACTTTTTTGTTTAGAGTATTTGTTGATTTGATTCAACCAGCAGATTCACTAAATAAAGGGTGTGTTTGGATATAGGAAGAAGGAAGAAGAAGAGGGAAGAAGGAAGAAAAAAAATTATAAACAATTCAAACTCTTCACAAAGTTACACACTTCCCAATACTTCTTCCCACTTCTTCCTTTCTTCCCTTCTTCCCACACCTATCCAAACGGAGCGGGAGGTGCTTTGTGCAGCGGAATATTTACTTGGAGCAACCTATATTTTTGCTAAATGACCAAAATGCTCTTCGTGAATTTCTACACTATCCTCTCTGTGACTGTGAGCACAACAACTATCGGACATAGGCTGTGCTCTCTCTTCCTCTTATTCTACCAAAGAAAAACCTAAGGTGTCCATCCCTCTCTAACTCTCCGTAATTTGGTAGAAATTGCAGTACGTTTAAACTATGTTGATTGCTTTGTGGTACCAATGGCCCAACAGAGGGCATTTTATAATTTTTGCATCTCATTTCAATCGGTACCAGTGTTTATTTATTGGTCGGATCCATTTCAATTTTCAACATGTGACATTAACATTTAATTGATTCTGAACATTTCAATTGGATTTTGATTTATGAGTCATGCTCGCTTCATTTAATTCAGCTTGTCAAATTAGATAATTGGTTGTTTTTTCTTGTACTTGCTCAACCTTTCTCAAAGACGTAACAAGTAGCATGCTGATTTATTCTAATTTTAAATCATGCGGTGTTTATTTAGTGCTTAATTTCTTTCATCCTTGACTGTAAAATAGAATTTGGAAAGCGTGGGAGAAATGGAGTCGCATTAAAAGAATTGAGTGCATTTATCAGGCGAAGGATCATTGGGACTTTAAGATTTGAACATTACATGTTGAAGTTTCAGATGCTATTTTGTTTGGAAGTTGTCCGATAGTTGTTGTGCTCACAGAGAGGATAGTATATTCGGAGAAATATCAGCGATTTTTTCAAAATAAAGTAATACCGAATTCATGAAGGTCACTTTGGTCATTTAGCAAAACTAGAGGTTGCTCCAAGTAAAAGATCTGCTGCCCAAAGCACCTCCCAAACGGAGCCAAAGGGAAGGGCCGACGGATGGTGTGTGCTTTGGACCGCTACAGAGATGCCCCATATTGACGATAAAATTTTTAAATCAAATAAGAAGTAAAAATAGAATGTTTGAACTCTACCATTTATCATTGTCAAATCAATTTCTGATTATGGTTTGATGATCTATTAATCGAATGTAGTTTAGAAAATACACGAATAAAAGGAGTATTAATTGCTAAGTTGCTACACATATCACAAATTCACAATTATCACAAGATAACAGAGGCTCAACTTTTAAAATATGATCTATTTTTTTTCGAAATATTAACAGTAACTATCAAGGAAACTTTAAATATTGGTGTTAATTGTCCAAGAGTATATCGAAATCAATAAGAAATTGGATGCACGAACCCATCACACATGCTGATGTACGCTTATAAATATTAATTAATACCTAGATACCAATATTTCCTTTCGTTCTTATTTTTTATTTTTTGATAGTTTAGACTTCATAATGTCAATAGTTAGTAGATGGCGCAAGTGATTCAACAGTAAATTTGTCCTTTTCCCAAGTTGGCAACATTGATTGTAGGCTCCGTTTGGATGGGTGGAAATAAGAGGAATAAGGAAAGAAGTATTGGGAAGTGTGTAATTTTGTGAAGAGTTTGAATTGTTTATAATAAATTTATTCTCTTATTCCCTTTTTTTTGAAGGAGTGAGGTTTTTGCCATCCAATTTTTTCTGAAATTAAATACATGTGGGGCTTGAATTCTTGATCTCTTAGAGGCCAACCTAGTGCTCTTACCACTAAGCCATTAGGCCACATGCATTCTCTTATTCCTTTAGGGTGTGTTTGGAAAGGTCGAAAATAGGAAATAGGAATAAGAAATTTTGATTTGCGTGCTTATTCTTATTCTTGTGTAACCCAAACAACACAAGAATAAGGAATAAGCGCCCTTATTCCTATACTAACAAAACCATGCTATAAGAATAAAGAATAAGGATAAATATGTAAATCGAAATTTTTTATTCCTATTCCTTATTCCCGACTCATCCAAACACACTCTTATTTCCACACCTCATCCAAACGGAGCCGTATAGACTGGCTCACACAAACAGAAATTATGTTGGGTGAGTCGACAAATGTTTCGTTTTAAACCATGAAATCCAATTTTAAGGGACTAGACCGGAAAATGGCCAGTTGGCCCCACACAAATCCACAAGGTACTAAACCGCGCATTGAATGAGCTGAGTTTAGGTACAGAGAATTCTGATCCATAGCCACTAGTTGCATTTATCAAACAGTACCTGCAGCGCGACCAATTTATGAATCAATTAAGACATGGAGTCATGGAGAACAGTAGGGGTTTCAAAAAAAGCAAAGAGCTTGGGCTGTACCCATTACCCAGGGTTCATGCACCAGTTAGTCGATAAGGTTGGTACCGATGAAAGGGTCCAGTAGGCACGAGTTGCGAAAAATACTAAATAGGTGTGTCGTTTTTCGATGAGGTTAAGATGCTCCATGTTGAGTTGTCACTTGTCACTGACTAACATTGAAACAGTATCTCCGTGCGTGATTCTGCGTTGGGGTGTCAGCTCAGCTCCTCTTTGACCATTAACGCGGAAATATGACATTTTTTACCTGATCCGTTGTTAGCCTACATATTCAGCACTTGACAACAACCGTCAAATTTATCTAAAAAAATTTCATATTCAGTGCAATGATTCACTAAAATGAGCAAAATATAAAGAGCACCGGTGACACAAGTTTACTGTGTCACCAAATATCACAACTTTAATTTTTCATTAATATTTAAAATTTTAAAATGTAAATGTCCAATTTAAATCGTTAATTTTTATTTTTTTTCATTTTAACCAGTGTATGCATTTTTCTATAAGTTTTTAAAATTTGAAATTGATTTGATACTCGATCAAAAGTTTAGATGGCGAAATTTACATTTTAAAATTTAAAATATTAACAAAAAAGTAAAATTATGACGTTTGGTGGCACCGAAACTTTTCTAATAAAGAGTAAAGTTGTGGCATTTTAAAATATAAATTATCAGTACGAATTTTAAACTCTCTGTTTTTAATAAATATACCTGCTTTGTATAATTGGACAGTTCAAATTGCATTAACTGGACAATTCACGGCGTGAATTAGTTTTATGGCCTTTTTAATATACAGCCATGATTTTTCCTGGATTGTCTGATCCGAAATGAATATTGTCTATAAATCTATTTGTGTCCAATGTAGGGGCAGAACCATGATTGTAAGATAGAGTTGGCCCAATTATCAAGGTCCGACTTTAATTGCACTTTGGCAACTTGAACTTTAATATTAAAGTACACCGGGCATATTAAATAATAAAATTACCACGATATTTTAATATTTTATATTGATATTTTTTTTCCTCAGCGTAGGTCAGGCCTATGCCCGCCACCTCCTAGATCCGCCCCTGGTCCAATGAATCCATAGTTTCATACAATGGTGAAGTGAATTAACTTTTACGTATGGGTCTCTATCCTTACTATTGTTTTGTAAGATGGGCTAAAATCAGCCACGACTGACGGATGCAACCGTCAGCTACGATCAAATCTCAATTTTCGTGATTCTAACAGTCGATCCGAACCGTTCAATGTGTTCTCCATATTGAAAACTCATTGAAGACCAAATTTAACATTTTTCTGATTTTATTTACTATTTTTTTTAGATTTTTAAAAACCATAATTATTGAAGGGTCCAGAATTGTTTAGATTAAGAATTTTGTAAAATATCAAACAAATACTAAAAAAATTCATAAAAATATAAAATTTTGTCTCCAACTAGATTTCAATATGGAGAACACATTGAACGGTTCGGATCGACTATTAGAATCACGAAAATTGAGATTTGATCGTAACTGACGGTTGCATCCGTCAGTCGTGGCTGATTTTAGCCCATCTCTTATTTTGTTAGATATTTAGATATCATAGTACGTTTGAGAACTTTTAACACCAAATAATTTTGATAGAATTAATCGCAACCTTTAGAATTAATATTATAAATTTTAAATTAAAATGAAAAATCTATTACTGATATTGTTTTTCTTCACAAAAGATGCGGACGCATAACATTTGATAATTTTTATTAGCTTCGTACAAAAATTCAATAGCCCAAATTTCTTTATCAGTTCATTTAATAAGTTATTTTTGGTATTTTGCTTTGAAAGACTTATTGAAGAAATTAAAATAAGATAATATCGATAAAAATTCTTAGGTTCAAAAAATTATGCCCACAATAAATTTTTTTTTTTTTTTGCGGATGCAGACTTTTACAATAAATAATATGATAATTTCATATAAGAAATGATGCACAAACAATAGAGAAAGATAATAGAAGAATACGAACAAGAGAAATTTGGCTCTGAAACCACACATATTCTAAGAATTTTGATAAAATTTTAATTCTCAAAACATAACTAAATTGTCATAAAAGCATGACGGCTATCTTAAATAAACAAATACAAAAACTCTAGAAAGATAAAATACATAAAAATTACTAAAACAATCCTAAAATTGCTTAAATTATAAAGGACAGCCTCTGAGTCACGAAAGTTATGACTTTTTTGTGAAGTGTGCGCGGGACCATATTGCACCAAGAAAAATGAGAATAGAGTTGTATTACATTGAAAGTGTTATTTCAAACTTAGGTACATCATACATATTCATACACATCTCCTTCGAATAAGAGTAACTTTGTATGAGAGGTAATTAATTAGATCTTAGTCAGCTGACAATTTGTGCCTTTATCTCTCATTCTCACTTTGGTAGCCGACGGAACAAGATAGCGAGAAATAATGCACCCAGACAATAGTAGTTTTCTTGAGTTTCATTACCAATTCAAAAGTGATAACTGTATTTATTCCTGCATATACAACATGTATAACATGTAGCAACATTTGTTCGAATATACAAAACATCATATGCTAAATTTAAAAATCATTTACCCTCTCTTAACACCTCTTTCCTTCATCAACTCAACAATTCTATTGCTGATGCAAAGTGCAACCGACTGAATCGTGATCATCGGGTTAACCCCGACAGCATTGGGCAACACACTTCCATCACACACAAACAAACCCTCAGCCTCCCAACTCTCTCCATTTGGATCAACTGCCCCATCCTCTTCGGTCACTCCCATTCTACAGCTCCCCATCTGATGAGCAGTTGACATTAGGCCCCACACCTCGCTCTTACTCCCGGGCCCTCTTGGCACTTCAATCTCATCCAGGAACTGCTGCAGCTCCTCCTCTCCAATTCCTCTGCATTTCAACCTCAGGCCATCACTCCTGTGAGTCCCGACCTCTGATGCACCGGCTGCAACAAGGATTCTTAAAGCTTGTCTCAAGCCATATTTTAAATTCTCTTTATCTATGTTCTCTAGTCTGTAATTGATCCTTCCCTCACCAACTATCACACCAGAGCCTTGGTCTCTGGTTAGTGCAAACAAATGTGCTGTGCGACTATATCGTGACATTCTCTGCTTGGCATCTAAACCAGACACCCATGGGAGAAGACCTCCTGTTGAACCAGGGCCAAGTGCTGCTGCCTCTATTATTGCACGTGGACTTGAACTAGAATCTGAATTTTCTAAACTAGGAGTCTCAACTTTGCTTAAGGAGGTTATGATGCCTCCTTCAAAGACCTTCCCTTTCAAATCTGGGTTGGTATCTGGGAAGTATCCCCATGCGAAAATTGCTGGGTGTAAATGGAGATGACGTCCGATATTAGGATTTGTTAATCCACTAGTAGTCATTATTGGAGGCGTTAACAGAGACCCACAAGACGATATAGTCAATTTAGATCTAATTTCAAATCTCTTTGAAATATTTGGATTTATGCTGTTAGCTATTACCCCTGCACATTTCTTTTTCTTACTACCTGAAATATTATCCATTAATATAAACTTCTCAGCTTTTACTCCTGTTAGAATGACTGCACCATTGTTTACTGCATCTACCAACCAAGTGGTGTCAGTACCACGCTTTTCTCCAGTTCTACAACCATAACAGCAGGTACCACAGAAATGTCTGTCTGATGAATTTCTTCCGACATTCTCGACCGGCAACCCTAACTTTTCACATCCCTTTCGCAGAACCTTATTTTGAAATCCCTCTTCTTCACACTTACATGTGACTCCTAATCGCACAAAAACCTCATCCATAGCTGTAGCATACTCCTTGCTCATGAAAAGAGAGAGTTTACTTTTCTGAGCCCATTCTTGCAAAACGTTATTGGGTGTTTTGATGCAAGCAGACCAATTAACCGCCGACCCCCCACCAACTGTTGACCCTGCAACTATCATCATTTTCCCATCCAATGTACTCAAAATACCACCTGATTCATACAACTCATTCATAGAGGGGCCTTCTAAGGAAGTGTAATCTTTATTTGTGAAATAATTTCCCTTTTCAAGAATTACAACTTTGTACCCTGCTTTTGCAAGAACTGCAGCTGCAACCCCACCCCCACACCCGGAACCACATATGACAACATCACATTCGATGCAATCGGGGTCACCTGTGTTGCTGGTAGTGACATTTAGATTCTTTTGGACTAGGTTTTCAACGAGGGATGAGGTATCTAGGTGAATTGTTTCTACTATTCCTTTATCTAGTGGGTGATTCCTTCGAGGTTCAGTTATAAGATCTTGTTCCAGATTGTTTGGCAGGCTGTAACCAATAGCTTTCCATGCTCGGTTTTGAGATTTTTCATCAGTCTGCATAAACAATATTATCATCAAAGAAATATATTTGTTTTTAATGAGTTCATTTGATATGTTTCCTTGAAAATGAAATTATGCATATGCGGGTTTGAGGTGGTTTTACATGTGCAGACAGTGGCTGGTTGGTGCAGCACAGCAGCAGCAGTTTATGCTAGGTACTGAATAAACAATTGTAACGTTTTTTTTCCATCACAAAAAATCCTAAAATCACAAAAGCTTTTTTTCATTGGTATCAATTTCTGTAAAGATCAAGTATATAGGAGTAATTATACAAATATAATTTGAACTTCACCGCAGAAAACAATTCATTCCATCAAAAGTAAGAAGAGGATTCTAAAAATGATTTCAAAACCATATGAGCGCATCAATAATAACTAAGACTTGTGCAAGAGGAAATAACTAGCTAAGGCAGCTAAACCTAGTAGAATTTTATTTTTAAAAAAAGGAAGCTCGAGATCAGAGTTAATCGGTGACATCGAGTAGCAAATATATGGGGGCCACTTTTTAAAAAAATTTAATTGGGGTTTCCATGTCTTTTTCTTTTCTTTGGAGTACTTTTCTGATAATAAACAGGGATAGATATTGGCAGAGTTAATCTTCACAACACTCCAAAATTAGTATCAGACACATAATATTTAGTTAAACTATATTATTGAGGTTTATTAATTCTTATATTGAACTTGAGGTTTCATTTGTTCAAGAAAGAGGGATTAAAATTAATTGCCTTTCATAAGGGACATTCTTCATATGACATCAGGGGCCCTTGACAGCATGATCTGCATTCTTACGGATTATTTTGAAGAAGGCGATAAGGTCAACATTGTTACATTTAGCTTGTAGTTTTCCGATGTATTAGTTCCCCAGAATATATTTGAGTACTAAATAAGAAAAGGTTAAACCTAACTCTTTTTTATAATTAAAGCTCTAACTAACATGATAGTAACATCAGAAACATATTATTAAGGAAAACACTGTAAAGATACGTAGCACAAGCAATCAAGGAAACAAGCTAAAAGTCCATTTAGCTCATCATACCCATAAATTTGCCCCAAGATTTGCTTTCATTCTGTTTCATGTGGCATAGAAAGTTTATTAGACCACATTTGCCAGTAAGTTATATTGGTTGGATCTAAATGCAAAATTGGCATTTTAAGGGGCATTACATGAAATAATTATGTATAAAGAAAATTTACCATGGAATAGAAGATGTACTGAGACAAGAGCTTGACGAGCATAAAGAACATTCTCAGAGGGGTAATTTTTGTTTCTCTGCTCCATCTCTTCAGTACGATTTCTCTCTTTTCCAAGGGTAATTCAGAAAACTTATGTATAAATGGGAAATCCCAAGTTATGCTTAGGAAACCACAAAGAAGAAATGTTCCCAGTCTGGTTGCCAGAAGCCATAGTACTACACCAACAAGTATGCGTGCCTCTTTCATACACCTCTTTACTAAGCGCTCAGCCACCTATATATATTAACAAAACAAAAATCGTGAACTTAATTAATTAAAAATGAAAAAACAATGACCAAAACTGACCATCTAAACAATATCATTTGTTTATGCTATACCTTTTGTTTTTTTTTTTCATAATGTGCCATTTCATGGATAATTAAACCATATGCAGAATGACAGGTGATTAAGTGTCCATGCTATACATTTTTCTATAATAGTAATAATTTAAAGAAAAGATAATGCCTCGGATCAAAATATCACTAAATCTAAGAGTTCACTTTGTATAAGGTCAAAGAGTGATGTCGACAAACCAAAACAAACTAATCACAATAAATCATCGATTCTTCGGCTTCCTTTTCTTATATAACAAAACAAATTTCTAAAATTTTCCAAACTAGATTAACAAAACATAACCCTGCAGGAAATATAGTTATTAAAATACTGAAGACAGCACCTATTGCTGAAAGCTCATTCCTCAGACAATGACCTTCGTTTTTGGAACTTACAATTTAAATTTAAATGTCACAAGAAATATTTGAGTGGGCTCCAAAATCATATTATTTGATCCGTACTTGTACAATAGCATGTTCCAATTTTTTTTTTGCATATATAATTCTCTAATTAATGACATTCCGGTTACGCTATTTTAAATTAAAGTCCAGTACTATACAAACAGCCTGACAATAAGATGAATCAATGGTGCAATATTTATCGTTATGCCGGAATTTGAAAAAATTCACTTGTAGTACCATGTATTAATTATGTTAAGTCTCCCTGATCAGACAACTCAGGCTCTTAAATTAATTGCTTTAATTCATGATAGATTCCACATAAATGTCACCAACAGAAAAGTTACCAAAAATATAAGGCATGTTGCTATCAAACAAACAGAATTAAATATCCTATTTCCTATAGCATCATCATGGTAATAAATTCCGTTAAAGGTATTGACCAATTTTACTAGGACAATACAAGTAACAATCATAAATGTCAAATTTAGAAAAAAGAAAAAAGAAGAAGAAAACCCAGGATGTAAAATATCAAAGATATTTATTGGTACCTCATCTGGAACGTTAAAATCAGAACCAGAGGCCATGTAAAACTCCTCAAGAACCTTGCTCAGTGGTCCTTCTTTGCCATTGCTGACGTGGAGGTCCTCCGGTGGCACAGAAGGGATAATGGTACCACAAATAGCAGACAATGATTCGATCTGCGCTTTAGAAAAGCCATGACTGTACTCTCCTTTCTCTCTTTTCTTCCCTCTTAGCAAGGGATGGCCTTGTCTTATCTTTTCTGTCTCCCCTTCCATTTTTGTAAAATAGTAGGCAGTAGATTGAGAACCTTTGTGGTTGTGAAGGAGATTATCTTTTGATAAAGTCTAAGTACTAATGGGTAAAGTTTTCTATTTAGACCAAGTAGGAGGAGAGCTACGACAAGGAGACTAGGACTAATATATAGGCCTTAAGTCTTGGAGAGAGAATCTACATATATAACTATTGATAGTAGTTGGTTAATGTTTGGCGTCTCCCGTCTGTCTATATATGAGTTAAAAAACGACTGGGAAATGTACTGCTTTTTATTAAAGTTTGCAAAAATTAAGGATTGTTTCATTATTAATGTATAAAGGGGGCGTTTGTTTGTGACTTAAAGGGTGCATAACTTAAGTTATGTATCCTTAAGTCACCAAACACCTCTTACATAAGATGCCTTAAGGGTACATAAGTTATGCAACCTAAATAGGTTGCATAAGTTATGCACCGGTCCCCTTTAATTTTTTTTCCAACAATACCCTTTAGAAAAAATTAATAATAATATTTAATAATCTATAATAATTAATAATAATTAATAAATAATAATATTTAATAAGTAACAATAACTATTAAAAAATCATAATTAGTAATAAATATTAATTATTATTATTAATAAATAATAATATATAACAAGTAATAATAATAATTAATAAACAATATTGATTTATTATTAAATAATTAATAATATTTTATAATAATAAAATGATTTCTTATTATCATTAATAATTAATTTTTATAATAATTAAAAATTAAAATTTAATTAATATTAATTAATAAATAATAATACTTAATAAGTAACAATAATTATTAAAAAAATCATAATTAATAACAAAGATTAATTATTATAATTAATAATATTTAACAAGTAATATTAATTATTAATAATAATGATTTAAGAATAATAATTAATTGAAGATAATTAATCAATAATAATTTTTATTATAAAATAAATAATAATATTTATAATATTTAATTAAAAGTAATTATTAATATTTCATAATAGTAAAAATGATTTATTATCATCATTAATAATTAATTTTTATAATAATTAATAATTAACAATAATTAGGTCACAACATATAATACATAATACTAATTCAAATTTAAGGGCATTTTAGTCTTTTGACATGAATATATGCATGCATTAAGTTAGTCATCCTTACTACACAACCAAACATCTATTACATAACACTACATAAACACTTAGGCATCCTTAAGTTATGCAACTCCTTACTACACAAACAAACGCCCCCAAAGTATATAATTGACTCCTTAAATTGAGACGTCTATAAAGTTTTTCCAAATTAGAATTGCTTCGTTAATGTATAATTAACTCGTTAAATTGAGACTTTATAAAAAGTTTAAATCGTTTAGTCGAAGAAAAGCAATAAACTATGGTGTGCTTGGATCAGAACTATTTTTGAATAGCGGATTATTCCCACTCAGAGTGATCCAAATTAATATCATATATTATTCTTCAAAAAATTGCTCTTTACATTCTGTTTGGTTCGGTGGTAGAGGGTGGGAAAGAAAATAAAATATAAAATGGGAAGAAAATGGATGGGATGGAAAGTGAAATAATTTTACATTTCTTGTTTGGATGAATAATGAAGGGGAAAGGAAATTAATTTTTCCTTTCCTTCTTATCTCTTGTTTGGATGAATAAATTTAACAGGAGAAATAATTAAACTGGACTAATGTACCCTTGAACTTTTAACTTTAATCATCTCGTACAAATCCAAAATTAAAAAAAGCTTGTGCTTCATGCCATGCAAGTAACAACGGGTACGAAGCCAAAATTTTAAAGATAGACTTGATGTTGAACTAAGCAAATACCTGAGCGATGGAGTAGAGAGGCAAACAAAATCATTTTTATAGGAGGAAGAATCGTGTCCAAAAAGGAGAGTTGCGCCGATGAAGGTCGCGCGCCAAGCAGAATTGCAGAAATCTCGCGCCAACAAAGGGGTATCGGTGTCAATCTGCATTTGAAGATTTTCGGCGATTTTCTTTTCCCTCGATTCTCCGCCGATTCGGAGGGTACTCGTTTTGTATAGGAAGGGAATTCGCGGATCCCCTCGCGAAGATTTTTCCTTTCCGATTCCCTTCCATCCAAACAGCCTAATTTTCCGATTTCCCCTTGGATTCGCTCTCCTTCCCGTCCGCTCCCTTCGTACCAAACATAGTGTTATTCACTACAAGAATATCCGTATTATCATCGTTATTATCGTTATGATCTTTATCTTCGTTATTACCGAAATTATTTTATTTAAGAATTTGTACACTAAATATTTTAATAGAAAGAATTAATTAAAAAAAATTTTAATAAGAAAAAGTTTGTACCCGTTTTATAAAAGCGTACAGTACCTCTCTTTCTTACCCGTAAAACGCGTTGGAAAGCTTCCAACGCGTTTTATAAACGGGTAGGAAGGAGAATAACTCCAGCACTTCAATCACGTCTTTTGAGGCTGGTCAGACCTTCCTATCCGTTTATGAAACGCTTCCAACGCGTTTTATAAACGGGTAGGAAGGGTTTCAGGACCGAGTTATTACCGTTTCTTATTTCATTTTTGGAAAAAAATACAAGCATGCTCTGATAAAGACTGCAAAAGGTATCACAAATTTTGATTTTACATTGTCATCTTCAACCTCTTAAATTATTTATAAAACCATTCATTCATGAATTAGAATACACAATACCCACTACATCCTTCTTCTTAACATTTTTGCACTAATAAAAATATTAATTCTAATAATAGACATATTTCAATAATTTACAAAAATAAACAATACAAAAATTATTTTTTATGTAATTCACATTTTTACAATAATTACTGATCAATAATAGACTAATTTTATCATTTTAATAACTTGTACATTTTTGCACTAATTTTGATATTAGACTAATTTCTATACACAATTATTTCTCGTACACAATTTAAAATTAATTTTTATAATAATTTTCATAATAAATTGTGGAAACTATGTAAAAATTCTTTTCACAATTTAAAATTAATTGGTCCTTATTTTCAATATTTTCCGTACACAATGATTTAAATAATTTTCATAATTTCCACAATATTCACAATATGCAAAATAATTTACAAATTTCCCATGCACAATTTTTACAATTAATTTCCATCCATTTGCACAATTTGCAAAAATTCATAATTACAATTTACAAAATTTCCATCCATTTCCACAATTTCCACCCATAAACCGAATTGGAATCCACCCATAATTACAATTTACAAAATTCTCAATAATTTCTACAATTTTCACCATTAATTTCCACAATTTCCACCCCGAACCCTAATCATATAAAATTTGAATTAGAAAAAAACCTCGTTGTCGAGTGTGTATCGTCGCCGGACTTCAATCGGAGGTCACTGCCTTCTCTTCCTCTCTTCTCCGACGGAATCTCTCGAGGAGTCTCTTCTTCGACCTCACTGTCTTCTCTGTCTTCTCGCGGCGCCTCTTCTCGAAGGCGTCTCTCTGTCTTCTCTATCTTCTCTCCCTTCTCTTCTCTCCTCTCTTCTCTGCTCTCCTATCTTCTCTTATCTCACAGTCCGTCTCTTTCTCTCGCACTCACAGTCTGTTTTTCGCTGAAACAACGGAGAAAAGAAGATAGAACGGTAATAACTTGGTTTTCAAAATTGAAACCCTTCGTACCCATTTATAAAACAGGTTGGAAGGCTTCCAACACGTTTTATAAACGGGTAGGAAGGTTTGACCAGCCTCAAAAGGCGTAACTGAAGCGCTGGAGTTATTTCTCTTCGTACCCGTTTATAAAGCGCGTTCGAAACCTTCCAACTCGTTTTATAAACGGGTACCAAGGAGAGATATTGTACGCTTGAATAAAACGGGTACGAACTTTCTTCTTATTAAAAAAAAATTAATTAATTCTTTGTATTAAAATTTTTAGTGTACAAATTCTTAAATAAAATAATTTCGGTCATTTTTATCATTATTATTGTTATTTAAAAATCAATTATTATTTAAATAATTTTACTCGTTGTTGATCTGAACATACAATTCAAGCAATATTTATTTTTTTTAAAAATAATATTTTTCTCATCTTCTCGCGATATAATTTTTTGGTGTTCTTTGCATGCATGCTATTCGCAATAATGATCCAAACATTCTAAAATATTTGCGTAAACAAATACGTTTCAATTGTAGACCGCATAGAAGATATTTCCATTTTGATAAACAGTTCATCGTCAAAATTGTTAAGTTAAATTTATCACTAAAAAAATCAGCATCAAAATTTTATCAATAACGATAATACCACTCAAATTAAAATTTTAAAATTTTATTTTCAAAATATTTTTTATGTCATAAAAACAAATTAGTTTAATTCGGGTTTTGGAGTCATCTTTATATTTTTCAAATATAATTAAATAAGTTGGTGAGATTAGAATCATTCCTTACAAAGCTTAAAACTGGCTGCTGTAGGCGAATCAATTTATGGTTGTCAAATGATCCCAACCGTGTTAAAAATTCAGTTTATAATTCTAATCTTTCTTTTTATACAGTGAAAATGATCGAAATCGTTCAGTTTATGATTGTAATTATTCTTTTTCGTGATTGTAATCAAATTATTCAAATCTGATTACAGATATTGAAATTGAAACTTTGCTAGTTAGAAATATGAACGCTCGGGCTATTTTCCAAAAACATAGGGAAGGTAGTCGCTACCGTTTCGATCATATTTTGGTCAAAAAAGGTGTCACTCAGGAACGAGGAAAAACCAAGGCCTAGCCACGACTTTCGGGAACTATAAGGTATAAACACATACAAGAAATATAACAATTCCTTTTAGTATCAAATACAAAAATAGATTTGTAAATAGAGCAATCGGATTTTTGGATTGTGGGAGTTCTAAGATAAAATTTCAACAAAAAATAAAGAGGACAAAAATTCTTAGGCATAAATTATCTAAGACAATAACAATATTGATGTGTTCATCCTAGTGGTTGGGTTTTATTCTGTCAACCAAGTGGTTTTTAGTTTGAATCATAGAGAGAATATTTATTTTCAAATTTTTTTATAATAAAATTGTTAGTTTCAAACCCATTTTAAAAAAAATAATATTGATGTGAAACTGTCAATTGGTCTATAAAATAATCTAGGCCCCGTTTGGATCGTATGGAAATAGAAGGAATAGCTTTTTTCTAGGCGCAAATTTATTATAAATAATCCAAACTCTTCATAAAGTTACACACTTCCCAATACTTTTCCGCCTAGAAATAGGCTATTCATCTTCGGTGTGTTTGGATAAGTTTAGAATAAGGAATAAGAATAAGAAATTTCGGTATGCGTGCTTATTTTTATTCTTGTGCAACCCAAACAACACAAAAATAAGAAATTTGGGCCCATATTCTTATACTAACAAAACCATGGTATAAGAATAAGGAATTTGGATAAGCACGCATACCGAAATTTCTTATTCTTATTTCTTATTCATGGCTCATCCAAACACACCCCTTATTCCTAAGCAATCCAAACAGAACCCTAGTTATTTTTGTTCGATTTTTGTATTTTTCTTTTTTCAATTTAGATTGTTTGACAGTGGCTGTCGATCGAGGCGATTTTCTGAAAGTTGAACCCTCGAATACCAAAAATTAGGAGTTGTGAAAGGTTCAAGCTGTCACATTGTTGTAATCGAAGTGGCTTATAAATTTGTTTGCTAATTTACAGAAAATCTTTCTTCTGAAACACTGTAGCCTGTAGGTCACAACTCACAAGACTTGTTTTTTTCTTGACATACTAGATAGAGGCTATCTAGTTGAAACAAAGAGAAGTGAAAAAGAAAACACAGTAAGTCCCTACTAACAAAAACTAAGTATCCAACTCACAAGACTTGTTACTTTGGATACTACGTAATTATGTACTTTTGGTCACAACTCATAAGAAAAGAAGGTTGCCCATACATCGGTGATTAGAGGTGTCAACGGCTCCCGTTTAAACGAAACGGAACGGTTAACGACACAGGTTTTTGTATCGTTTCAGTAACGGAACGGTAAACGAAATATCATACTCTACCGTTTCGACTGTTTCAGCCTCATTTCAAACTGTTTTATGTGTTATTTGTGAAACAGAACGGTTAACGAAACGGAAATTTGTGCCGTTTCATTAACGAAACAGTTTACGAAATGAGTTGGTGTACCGTTTCATTATACGAAACAGAAACGGTAAGGACCCATTCCGTGCCATTGGGCCACGTTTGACAGGCCTATCGGTGACATGGATACTTGGTACAGCTGACTGAAACCTATTCCATTCTATAACTTCTTTCTCGAATTAACATGTGTAAGTGTATTATATCCTGGCCCGTTGTCATAAATTCAAAGTACAAGACCTAACACCTAACCCCATTTCAAGCGCTGATCTCACTGCAACACTTTCGTACTTACCTGCGTAACTTAGCGTTGAACACGGAAACCGTTTAAACCGTTTTTCATTTCGTTTCGTCCGGATGAAACGGTAACGAAATAATAAAACAGTTTCGTTTGGTTGGACGAAATGGTTAACGAAATATTAAAACGGTTTCGTCCATGTGTAAATTCAAAAAAATTTCGTCTATTTCGATCGTTTCGTCTAGACGTATCAACAAAACTAAAATTATGTTTCGTCAACGAAACTAAATACCCTAATTTCGTCACCGTTTCGTCATTTTGCAGCCCCAGCTGCGTTGACGTGACGGGACTTCACGTCTTCTCCCAACCAGACTAAGCCCAGTTTCCCAATCTTTCTATGGGAGCCTAAGCCTAGCAATGTAAATTGTAAGTTGGGCTGCTTTGATTAGTGATTTTGAGGCCTGGAAACGAACTTGGATTTGTGTGGTGATGCTAATCCTAATTTGCAAGAGAGGAGAGGCAACGACGACATGAGTAGGGCTGAAAACGGAAGTCGTTTCAACCGTCTAATCGTTTCGTTTCGTCCGAAACGAAACAGTAATGGTTAAGGTTTTTGGTTTCGCTTTAGAAACGAAACGGTCGGCGCAATTTGAAATCTGTTTCGCCTATCTAACGAAACAATCAACGAAACTGACCTGTTTCGTGATCGTTTATTTCGTCCGTTTCGTTTTGAATTCTACAGTGCTGTTATTGTTTGTTTGCAGAGAAGTGGTAGGGCGGAGAGAAAAGATTTTGATAAAATCTAATTTGCGCCGCTCTTTTCTGTCTCTCTATCTCTCTTCTCCCCGTTCTCCGATCCCTCTCCTCCATCTCCTCTTCTACTTCTCCTACTTCTCCTAATCAAACCCTAACCTCCGATCACCTTCTTCTCCCTCTCTCTTCTCTGATTACCTTGCCTTTTACCTCTAATCCAATCCCATCCGATCCAGCAAATCCATCTCCTCCCAGCACCAACGCCACTATCACAAAGAGGGGACCTCACTTCCCACTTCTTTTCTCGAGTTCACTAGATCCCACCACCTCACCTACTCTACCTCCTTTCGCTCACCACCTCACTTCCCTCTGCGCTCACCACCTTCAATGGAGACTGGCAACTGAGACTGGTGGCGCCTGGCTTTTTTGGTTTTATCGGAGACTATTGACGACCGGCAGTGGCAGAAGAGACTGGTGGCGACTGGTGGAGACTCTTTTTTTTTGTTTTACTATTATGAACAGATTCTAATTGAATTCATGTTTTACTGGTCTGGCTAATGAGTTATTTTTGTGCTTGGGCATTGAATTCTATGCCCCTAGTTTTAATATGTTATTTTTTTCAATCTCAGGTTTGAAAAATGTTCAACTTGGTTATCAAAAATTTTTTGAGAGTGCTGCTTCTCAGGCTCATTTGGTCAAATTTACTTTTGCTAGTTTGTTGTTCTTACTAATTAAATTATTATTTTTTCATTATTTGTATCACTGTTGGGAGGCGTTAGATATATTGGTACCAAGTTGGTACCAGTGCTGGTTTTATTTTGATTGAATCGTTATGATTATGATATGTACTTCTTTATTGCACTTCTAAGAATGAATTTGTGGATTGGGTGTGAGGCAAGGTGTATATATTTTTTGTTTAATTATAGTGTTAAATTTGAACATATACTGAATCAGTATTATTTGTACGCATAAACTGAATTTTTTCATTTCTTATACCCACTTACTTCAAAAGAAAAAAAAATTGGTAAAACGGTAAAACAGCTGACACGGTTGATCTGTTTTGATCCACGAAACGGTCAGCGCAATAATTATTGCTTGCGTTCACATGACGAAACGAAACACGCAAAATAAAAAAATTTCGTCCCTTACGACGAAACGATCAACGCAACAATGCAGTTGCATGATCGTTTAAGCCGTTTTGCAGCCCTAGACATGAGGATGAGGTAGTTGTAAATCTTTCTGCACTTACAGGAAGATAATGAAAAACAACTTCATGATAGACCATATATATGTTGTTGCAACTAATTTTGAAAAAGAACATAATTTTCCTCTAATGATGACTGTATTTGTGTCCTTACGCGTTGATAAGTACTAATTTAAACGTGTGAAATTTCCATATCATAGACACTTGCCATATGGAAAATGATTTGGGCAACAATAAATTTGTTCCAGACAACTTTTATCATGTAGACATTAAGTATCCTCAATGAACGACGGAGATTAATGTTGTAACTTGTACAGTTGTACGTGTGGAGCAATGAAGACATAATTGTCACTTAAAAAGGTAAGTTGTTCGGATTATATTTAATGTTATCGGAATCATTTCTCTTGTCATAAAAGACATCATAATTATGGATAATAGGCCGAAAGTTTGATTGCCGCATGCAGTAATAGGCCGTGTCAGTGTTGCCATATGTGATGATTTTCGGTGGTTAGAAAAAGCACCATTAATATAAATTATAAACTTTTCTTGTCAATTGAAACTTGAAAACCATGTAAATACAAATTTTATAATTTAATCAAGGCTTTAACCGTGTGTGTAAATATATATATGGCGGCATTTAGACAGGATGTCATTTTTTTGGTTTGACATCTCACTAGTCATTATATCTTGTGTTATTTTGTGTTCAGTTATGTAATTTCAACGGCATTTCATGAATATATGGTACGTGTGTACTAGCGTACTACCATCAAGCGGTCCACGTCCTGGTAGCAGCAGAGGCCATTAATATTTGGTCGACGTCCTGGTAGCAGCTGGGGCCGTTAATGTTTATGCAGAGAAAGCAACTTAGAGCAGAAAAATACAATTCCATTTTGCCCACAAATTACCTAAGCTCGACCCTAAACTCTCCTCACACCACATCAAGAACTCCTATAATAGCCTCTCACTGTCTCTCTCTTTTTGGTATCGCCTCTTCTCTTTCCTCTTTAGTACACGATACCGAAGCATTTTTCCCTTTTCATTTACTCTTGAATGGGAATTACAAGTGGGATGATGATTGAGTGAGAAACAGAGACATGTAAAGGGCTCCGATCGATCTATTAGTTACTTGAGGTATTTTTCTCAATTTTTTCTATATTCTCATCCTTTTTGTTTGATTTGTATATTGGAGTACCGATGTCAAAAATTGATAGGTTATCGTATTTTTAGACACTACCGGACGGTCCGGACCCTCCACCCGTACTCGATAAAACCTATACCCGAATCTGTCCATATTGGATTTGTATATTTGACTTAGAACTCAAGACCCAGGAATTACTTCTCCCCAAATGACCAAAATACTCCCACATAGGGTTTACCAAACGGTCCGGTCCGGTCCGGTCCGGTCCGGTCCAAACCCCCACGGTCCACGGGTTATCACGGGCCACAGGTTCACGGGTTCACGGGTCCAAACGGGACGGGTTAGCACGGGCCACCTTTCTAACGTCGACCCAAACCCTTGGTAGACCCGGACCTATGTGAACCGGACGGATAAAGGCGGGTCGGGCCGGGTCCGGTCCGGTCCGGTCCGGTCCAAGTGGGTTTTTTCCAGATTTTTTTTTCTTTTTTCATTGTTTCAATATCAAAAATTTGTAAAATAAATTAATATAAATTCGCTAAAATATATTATATTTATAGTTCAAATAATTAAGTATAATTTTGTAGTCCATTTTAATTTTTTTAAATTTAATTTGTAATTTTTAATATTATTTTCATTGTCGATGGTTTTCAAAATTGCATGACAAAAGATTATAAAATATAAATTATAAAAATTAGTTAAAATATATTAAGTCTAATAAAATTAATAATAAAATAATTTGTAGTTTATTTAAAATTTATTTTATTCTAAAAACTTGATTTGTAATTTTTTTAATAATTGAACAAATTCAAACGGGTTTGGTTTGGTTTGGTTTTTTTTTTTGAAAATGCCACGGTTCTCACGGGTTTGCACGGGTTTATGGTCCGGTCCGGGCCGGTCCACGGGTTAAGACGGGACGGGTTTAGGTCGGGTTTATGCTAAATTGGCGACCCAAACCCGTGATAAACCCGACCCGGACCACCCCCCTCGGTCCATCACGGTTCTTCTACGGTCCGGGTCGGGTCGGGAAAAAGTCCGGTTCGGGTAAGGGTCGGGTTGGACCGGACGGTCCAGTGGTAAACCCTACTCCCACATTCCACCGCCTTTTCTTCTTCCCACGCTGAAAAAATTGAGAGTATTTTGGTCATTCGAGGAGTGAATCTCAAATTAGGGGAGTGAGCAAAGCAATTCCTCGTAGATCCATTTCTATTCTACCTTAATCCATTTTTGCATTTTTTTTTTACCTGAACCCATTCCTTCCTTGTGGGTAGCTAGGATGTACAACAGATGAGTTGATGGTATTTTAGCAAAATTTGAATCCAATCCGATAATACTGGATTAGAAAATAAATTTAATTAAACTATTTGTAATCTAATCCAACCCGTCAATTATTTAATGACGGTTTTTTACAGGTTAAGTGGGTTTAGTAGATTAGAATTTTGATCAAATAAAAATACAAACAAAAATTTATTTTGTGACTATTACTATTTAGTTCGAGACAAATTAGAAACACTAGATAAATAATACCACGCGTTTGATGTTTCCTTGATTTGCTATACAATCCAAAAGTTTGCTTACTCTCCTTTTCTTCTGATTTTTTTTTTTAGAAAACTAGGCAGTAGCTACCTAGAAGAAAGTAAAATAAATAAAAACAAAAGAAATTAAAAACCAATCAGCAGTGTCTAAAGCAATCCTTCGCGCAAAGCCAAATCTCTTGAAATAGGGCGTGTGAAGTACGTCTTTCCTGTCGAAAGGTTCTTGAGTTCCGCTCCTTCCATAAGCTCCAAACACCGCATGAGAGGAAGGTAACTGCAATTTGCTTTTGTTCAGTCGGGACATTTTGCAAAAAGATGTTGAAAGTCGATGGACAATCCTCTTGTGCAATTGGTAGAGGTAAGGAAGTAACAGTATGCAATTGCAGCCAGATTTCCTTAGAGAAGGCACAGTTAAAGAAGAGATGCACTGGTGTCTCCAAAACGTGTGAGGAACAGAGCACACATCCTTGTGTAAAGTTGAAATTCCATCTTAGCAGACGATCCTGAGTAAGTAGTCTGTTACGTAACCAGAAATAGCAAAAGAGTTTGATGGTCGGGGTCAGTTTGAAATTCCATACAACAGGAAGGTCGGTCTTTATGAGCCCAGAGGTTGAAAGGAACTTGTAAGTTGAATTAACAGAGAAGTTTCCTCCAGGGTCCCATTTCCAATTTAACTTGTCACCTGTCTGAAATAACTGAAGCGATTGCAACGCATGGGACAATTGAGTTTGTTGTTGAGTATGCGGCCTCGGCAGAACTAAATGTAAGTTACTTAAGGCTTGCGATAGTGAATAGTTGGGACAATTTGGCAAGTCTGAAGTAGTCAAATTATAGAAAGATTGGACATTACCGTACCCCCAATTGTCGAACCAGAATAGGGGTTTTGTTGCATCTCCTACTGTCCAGACGGTGGAAATTTGGAACAAATATCGCAAGGAAAGTAGACATCGCCAGAAAAAAGAGCCCTGTTTTATCCAACGCAAGGGTTGGGTAGAAAGGTCATGTCGCTGGAAAAGCAAGCTCGCAGTAGATTTCCAAATTGAAGTTCCTTCTGAGTATAGGCGCCACCACCAACGTAGAAGCATTGCCTGATTTTGCAGTTTGAGATTAGTAATGCCAAGGCCACCATAATTTTTAGGTATGCACGCAAGAGCCCAATTAATAAGTGAAACTCCTTTTTTGTTGTTATCTCCTGAAGACCAAATAAAAGATCGCCTTAATTTATCAACCAAGCTTATGAACCATGCTGGTAGGGCAAAACAGGACATAAAATAAACTGGAATTGAAGAAATGACAGAATTGCACAGTTGCAGTCTACCAGCTCGTGAAAGCAATCTTCCCTTCCAACCATCCATCTTTCTCCTGATCTTATCTAGGAGAGGCATAAATGAGGCTTTTGTTGGAGTGTTAGAAGTTAACGGCATGCCTAAGTAAGTAATAGGCAGATCTGTTCTTCGAAACCCAAGCGTACCTTGGACCGAGGAAATGATTTCATCTGAAAGGTTCAAAGGGACAAATGAACTTTTCTCATTGTTTATTTTGAGACCTGAGACGTCAGAAAAAAGTCGTAAAACCAGTGCAAGCGTATGAATAGCTGAACCTTTCACAGTGGAAAAGATTAAGGTATCGTCAGCATATTGAAGAATTTGAAAAGGGAAGTTCAATTTTCTTGATAAGGAAACGTCAAGAGACGTTGCAGAAGCTTGGCTCATTTTCGTAAGAACATCAGCAACCAAAATGAACAAATAAGGTGACAAAGGGTCGCCTTGTCGAAGACCTTTTTGATGTTGAAAAGTCCTTCCCTGGATTCCATTTATTAGGACAGAAGACGATGCAGTAGAGACTATTTGTCGGGTCCAGTCCAGGAACTTATTTGGAAATCCTCGTGCTTGTAGAACTGAAAACAGGAAGTTCCAGTTTACTGAATCAAATGCTTTTGAGAAGTCAAGTTTCAGAAGAATTGCCGGTTCTCCAGAAGTTATTAGGTGATGCAAAATTTCCCTTGCAGAGATGAAGTTTTCAGCAATAAACCTACCTTTGATAAAACCCGTTTGATTAGAGGAGACTAGAGAGGAAATGAAATGCTGAAGCCTAATTGTCAGGACCTTAGAAAGGAGTTTTGGTATGTAAGAGATTACACTAATTGGACGAAAGTCAGATAGTGTAATCGAAACATCTTTCTTTGGTATGAGAACAATATTGGCTTTATTAAAAACTTTGAGATCTAAGGTTCCATCATAAAAATCAGAGAAAATTTGGAAGATGTTACCATTTAAGGAACTCCAAAAAATTTTTGCAAATTCATTAGGCAACCCGTCCGGTCCACTGGCTTTACCATTTGAAAGTTTCATAACAGCATGTTTGATTTCAAGAAGAGAGAAAGGCGCATCCAGGGAATCTAGAGTGAAGTCTTCTGAATACAGAGTGGAAGGATGGAAAGGTAGAACAGTGGAAGATGTCCCCAGAGAAGAAGTAAAGAAATCAGTAAAGGCATTTATAATACTTGTTGAATCACGTAAGACATCACCTTGGACTTGGATTTCTGAAATCAATTTTTTTGCTGCCCTAGCAGAAGCAAAAGAATGAAAAAAGGCTGTGTTTCTGTCACCTAATTTAACCCAATTACACCTAGATCGTTGCTGCCATCTGTCCTCTGAAATTCTAGAAAGTTCAAAAGCACGTTCTTTAATTTTGATCCTTAGCCAAAATTCTAAAGCAGTGAGTGTGCGTGCTTCTTCTAACTTGTCGAAGAAGGAGATAAAAAACTTACAATTTTTAAGATGCGTATCGGCACTAGAGAAGGAGAGATTGTGCCAACTTCTAGCTTTTTTGTGGAGCACGGCAAGACGAGAATAGAAATCAGAAAGTGGTCGATCAGAAGCCGTTTGTTGGGACCACACAGCATCAGCTAAGTTGCTGAAATCAGAAAACCGGAACCAGAACCTTTCGAGGCGGTAAGGTGAAGGTTGTGTAGGGTATTGTCGACAATGTAAAATAAGTGGGCAGTGGTCTGACACGACCATCGCAAGCGGTTCGAGAGTGATCAGGGGAAAATGTTGGACCCATGTAGTAGTAAGAAAAACACGATCGAGCCTAGAGAGCGACGGAGAAGGCTGTTTATTACTCCAAGTAAACCGTTTATTTCGTAGAGGTATATCCACTAGTTGTAAGTCATTGATAAGATCATTGAAACATTCCATCATATTAAAATCTGTTGCTAAGTTTGAGCGATCTATTATCCATCTTACAACGTTAAAATCACCTAACAAAATCCATGGAACTGAGTATAAAGAGGCAGTCAATCTAATTTCCTGGAAGAGTTGCAAGCGTAGATTGTCACGGTGAGGTCCATAAACATTAGTAATTAGAATTTTATTGTCAGTTCGGGTATCTAATAGTAAAGCAGAACAAGTGAAATTAGTGACCCAAGAAGAGAGTAGAGTAAAATAACGTTTCCAAGCAATACAACAACCGCCTTTTGAATGAACAGCATCTAAGGTAACTAAAGGAAAATGAAAGTAAGAAGGGCAGAACAATTGTGCCTGATTAACAGAAATTGAGGAGAGTTTAGTCTCTTGCAAACAAAAAATATCACACCGTGAAGAACGGATAGTCTCTCTAACAACCTTACATTTAGCCGAATCACCTAATCCTCTAACATTCCAGTTCAACATCTTAAATTTCTTAAATCCTTGTAAATCCATAAGAAAACCAAAACATAACACAAGATTAGAAAACAAGAAGAGAAAACAAGAAGCAATTCGAATGGCGTGGGAAGCTATTCTTCAATCGATTCTAGTTCATCAGATGTCGCAGCATCAAAGATTAAACCATAGTCACCAATTGGTCCTGCATAATGTTTGTTACGGGCTGTATTTATTGGGCCCAAACGTTTTTTGATGCCAGAGGTTGAAGCAGCATAAGGGTCGAAATCTGCAGAACCTACTACTGCAGATTTGCTAGCTGAGCTCTTAGAGAGACGCTGGTGTTGGGCTCCAAGACGGTTTGCATCATTGTAAGTTATTCTTTGCTTTTTAGGCCCAACAGAATCCTGGCCCAAAGAAGAATCCAAGATATTTTTAGGAATTGTCAAAGTTGGGATACCAATTAAGCCAGCTATATCCAAACTTTCAGCATAAACAAGGGGTACATCATAAAAATCTGAAGGATTTGCCATAGGCAGAGAAGCATGTGACTTTGACTTATTTTGAACCTTTAAAGCTTTACTAGAGGGAGTGGGAGCAGAAGTCAAAGGTACCAAAAGTTGGTCATTATGTAAATTGGGAACTATAAGTTCCTCGGGAGCAGAGAGAGACAATTGGTTGGTCATATTCGGTACAATTGAGGAAACAAACGTCTCAACCCTAGCATGCGTGGAGATGGGGACAATTGACATTTCAGGACCCGTTTCAACAAGACAAAGCTCATCATGTACCGTAGTTACCTCTTTGGTGAAAATATTTTCCTTTGGCAAAGTTTCAGGGAAAAGTATTTGAACATCTAGAACCCTACTTGGAGTAGGAGGTACACAACGTTTAGGAGAAAGAGAAAGTACCTGCATAAAGTCGCGTGGCCTTTTTTCTGCTTGGCATTTCACATTGAAATCCGTACCGTCCCTCCTTGTGTGAACTTGATTTTCTGCGGCGGTGTGAACATGTTGCTTTTGTGCTGCATGTACGGCACGCTGTTGTGCGTTGTTGCGCCTGACTGCCTCCCTATCACCTGCCATTGCTGCAACCATGTCTGGTGGTAACTGACTAAGATCAACACCTCGTAGAATCTCTTTTAACGCCGGTAAATCTATAGTTAGTCGTTCGCCGTCAATCAACCATCGTGCTTCAGTGCTCGAACCATTGGACTGGGAGGAAGAGGAAGTAAAGTTACCAAGTGGTTGGCTGCGGCGCTCTGAGGGTCTAAGAATGGTTGTAGGTAAAGTCGGTAGGTCAGAAGCCAAGTAGATGGGTCTGTTAATCCATTTGATTGGTATTACATGGACAATTGCTTGTAGTGCTCCGGCTATCATAGCAATTCTTTTAGGTACCTTTTTGAGGTCCGTGGTGGCTACAGCAACCCCCCAAACATCCAAATTGTCTACGGTAGTTGATTGAACAGAGCCCAGAAAAAGTCCAAAAGAACTTATCGCCTTACTGACATTAGCTTCATGCCATAATTCAGTAGGGATCCCAACGAGCTCGAGCCAGATGGTATAGGATGGTATAACCACTTCTTTGTCCAACAATGGGGACCAGAGCTGGGCGTCGAAGCCTGATTTCCAAAAGCTTTCCGGTAGAGCCAGACAAAGATCAAGATTGCTGATAGAAGGAGGGGGCACGACTAAGTATTTCCGTCCAGGCAGTTGCGCAACAGACAAATCGAAGACATTAACAAGACCAGTTGCAGCAAATTCGCTTGCAACTTGATCAAGAGACATCTCAACATCAGAATTAAGTGGAGGGGAGAAGATGATAGCTTTAGTAAGACGGTCTAACTCATGATAATAACCGTCATCTCTTGGAATGAAACAAGAGATGAGGTCGGGCCGTTCAGAGTCATTAGGCATTAAAGGTGAGTTTGTGGGATAGGAACCATCAAGGAGGTGTTCAAAATCAGGTTCCCTATGAATAAAATTAGGTTTATTTGCCGAGATAACAGGTGGTTGTTTTGGGGGAGCTGGGTGGTGAAAAATTTGGTGCTTTGGCTGCTGCTGCACAACACGATGGGTTTGAGGTTTGAGGCACTTGTAGTAAGTGTGTCCAACGTCACCACAGTTGGCACAAGAGGGACGGTTCTTGCACGTAGCAATGACATGACCGGTCATGAAACAGCGGAAACAACGACCATTCCACTCAGCACGGCTAGGAGAAGGTGGGAAATGAAGAGGAGTTGGGCTGTGTGGGGAAATGAAAGTGAAAGGAGCCGTGGTGTTAGGGGAGGGCCTGTTAAGGGGCATGGAGGAGATTTTGGAGAGGGGTTTAGCCTTCGGTTGTTGTGATAGCATAGTGGAGGGAGGGGGCAGAGGCAGGAGAGGCTTGCTAGAGGGAGGGGCGATGGCACGTGGAGGAGCAGACATGAGAGGAACATTGGCACGTTGTGGGGGAGATATGGAACGAGGGGTTGCAACAACCTGAGCAAAAGTCTGGCGAGCCGGGTAGGGACGGTAGACCTGAGCTTGTTGAGGAGGGGTTTGTTGGTAGGGGCGTTGGGGGGCCGTACGACGGCGGTGTTGAACAGTTTGCCAACCTTCAGCGTCCATCTCTTGAAATCGCCTGAGAATCGCCTGTTGGGGAGCTCTCCGTACTATGATCTCGGGTGGGTGAGCGACACAAACTTTTCGAAAATCGATATTCTATCTGTATTTTCTTCTGATTTTTGTGTGGTCTACTTTTCATACTTTTCGTGCCACGTGAATTGTTAACTATATCTTCGACCATATTTGGCGATAGCCGGAGTGCTAATCTCTGTTTTCAATACCCTATCGTTTATCGGAGGATTTCGATAATATCGGATATTGGAACAGGATCAAAACTCCAGTATCCAATATTAAGAAAGGACATACCAGAATTTTTTTAAAAAAATTAGATTTCCGACCATTGGCCGGATGTCGAGGGAAACTGATTCGCACACTCCTGTATTTAGTCCAAACACACCTAATTTTTTTTCAAAACAAAATTACCCCTACATATTTATGTTTAAAACAAAATAACGTAAAAAATTATATCAGAACTTGCAAACATTAAAAAACCACTACATGCAAAGACAAAAAAAAAAACAAATACAACACCGACAAATTCAAAGAAAAAAATATTGTGCTGTTTTTTTTCACAATTTTTCAAGGAAAGAGTCCACAAAAAAAAAATTCACTATGAATTGAAATTAAAAAAAATTTCATTAGAAAAAAAATAAAACAATCAAAACATATTTCTTTACATGCGATTTTTCAATATAAAAAATTTATGCTTTAATATTATAAAGAGTTTATATTTATAGACATTTAATTTAAAAATAAGTCGGATGGCCTAGACCCCAATTTATTTAAAAAAAATATATATTATAAAGAGTTTACATGATAGGATTATTATTGTCATTTTAGAGAAATAGGGGTGTTCGAACTAAATGAAGGGGTGTCCAAATCAATTCCGGTAGGTAGGTAGGTAAGTATTGAAAACATTAGTGCTAACTTCTTGTCGAACAAAAGTAATTAATCTGTGCTGTACTTTTTAAAAAAATGGAAATAAAATTAACATAGTACTTTACTAAAATTGTACATAGATAGATTTAAGTATGACGTCGTTTTCATTTATTATGGCTCCGTTTAGATGGTATGGGAATAAGAAAAATAAGGAAAAAAGTATTGAGAAGTATGTAACTTTGTGAAGAATTTGAATTGTTTATAATAAATTTAAGAATAGAAATAACTATTCTCTTATTCTTGTACCCATCCAAACGGAGCCTATATTATATTCGGACATTAACGATTTTTGACATAACATATAGACACTTCCTCAGTTTGTTTTTTTTTTTAAAGAAAAATAGAGATCAAGACCTATCTTTTTATATTGAAATAATAAATTGTTTAAATACAAGAATCTTTAGCTGGTAGCTAAAGGTGAAAACTTAAAATAAAGGAAAAGACTATCCTAAAAACTGAGGAAATTCTTTAACGGGTCGCCACTCAAGCCTGTTCTCCGATGCCTGGTAATCAGGCGGTATATCAGGGCTTCCGAAAATTTTTGCACATCTCTTTCTACATAAAATCCTTAGTCCACTACTCATCTGCAAATTTCTATCAGCAACTGTTAACGGATCAATGGATATCAGCGATACAAGTATCTGATTGAGATTGGAATTCGACTATAGAAGATAGTGAGCATCTTCGATTGATATCAAATCATATCTAATTGATTTTCATATCTTCTCTGATTTACAATATATCTGTTTGCAGCTATAGTTGGAACTTGGAAACAAATCATAGAAATTGGCATAGGTTGTATCTTGTACAACTATATAAAGGAAGACCTCCTGTGTAATGTGATATACAAAAACCAATAAAGCACCTCCCCTGTACAACTATATCTCTCTCTGTCACGTTATATCTGTCTCCAGCGTTTTAATGACTAATTTTACCAATTATTAAAATGATAGATCACCACCAAAATAAACAAAAACATTTTATTAATTTTATTAATTTATTAAATAAATTATTTATTTAGCTCGTTTATATTTAATAAATAAAGGATAGTTTGATGATTTTGATGCATTTCATCATTGTTTTTTTTTTTAATTTTTTAAGGTGCTCAAATCAATTCACATCTCTATCTCAATTAAGAAGAAGCCTCATTGTGCTGATGCTACCGTGGCTCCTTACCAAGCAAACTGCTACTTAATGCTAGTGGGTGAGGAGTCAAACCTATAAGAGCTGTACAACTTAAAATTCTCAACATAAAATTAGCATTTGCTCAGGGCTGATTCCTGCTTTATCTCCACAATATCTGCACATCTTCATCTCCTCCATGGATAAGAATACCTTGAGTGTTCTCATGCTACCATGGCTTTCTCATGGCCATGCAAACCGTTACCTAGAGCTAGGGAAGAGGCTTACACAAGAACGGGACATCATATCTATCCATTTTTGCTCAACTCCGATCATTTTGGAATCGATTCGAGACACTCTCAACCGGCTTCCAACTGCAACAAGCACTTCAAGCCGGCCACCACCTCAAAGCCGCATAAACCTGGTAGAAATTCACCTACCAGAATCAGAAGAATTGCCACCTCACTTACATACTACAAAGAACTTACCATCACATTTAGTTCCAACACTCAGCCGGGCCTTTGCACAGTCCCAACAATCCTTCTCACAAATTTTAGACACAGTAAGACCTGACCTCCTTATATTTGATGCTTTCCAACCATGGGCAGCAAATCTTGCACGCGAACGCAATATCCCATCTGTTGTGTACATGGGTTGTACTGTTGCGGTATCCTTATATGCTCATGGTTACTTTAAACCAGGCAAAGAATTCCCCTTTACTGAAATCAGGCTAACCAATGACAACCAAAGACAAAACAAGGGGCCCAAGGTAGATGAACGGCATTTTCGAAGTGTACTAGAGCGTCTTGCCCTTTCCTGGCAGCTCTCAGGTTTTGTTATAACGAGGTCATTTCGCGAAGTTGAGTCAAAATACGTAGACTACTTCTCGACTCTTATTGGGAAGGAGGTGGTTCCAACGGGGCCTTTGATCCCAGACATCAACAGTGTTTCTAGTGGGAATAGCCAGGAGGTAGAGTCGGTGATTAACTGGTTGGATCAGAGAAAGAGGCAATCCATCGTGTTTGTGTCATTTGGTAGCGAGTATTTTATGACTTACAAGGAGATGGAGCAACTAGCCCATGGTTTGGAACTCAGTGGTGCTTGCTTCATTTGGGTTGCCCGATTTCCAAAGATCAACATAGAGGATAATGAAGGCGATTTGAAGGAGTTATTGCATGGATTGGTTGAAAGAGTAGGTCCAGACAGAGGGCTTGTAGTCACCTCATGGGCCCCACAACGAAAGATCTTGGTTCATCGCAACCTTGGGGCCTTCCTGACACACTGTGGTTGGAGCTCGGTAATTGAAGGAATGCAAGCTGGAGTTCCCATGTTATCCCTGCCAATGGAATGGGATCAGCCTATGAATGCTAAGCTCATGGAAGAACTCGGCATTGGATTAGAAATCCCGCAACATGGCCTCGGTAATTTTACGGGTGAAGATGTGGCTGCATCTATTAAACAAATTCTCCAGTCAGAGAGTGGAGAGCGTGTTAGGAAAAATGCAGAGGACCTGGCAGAAATTATACGCAATCGGAAGGATGATGACATTCCAAATTTGGCCAATAAGATTGTTGAACTTGTGAGCAATGTTAAAGCAGGATAGGTTACAAGTTATCACTCGTGCCCTTTTGAGTATAATTAGTGTGTGTATATATATATTTTGACCATGTAGTAAATAAATTGATCAATGATGCGAGGGCTATATGTAGAAGTTTGAAAGTTTGTTTTCAGCTCTATGCAATATGTAGTACTTCAGAGTTCCGAATACATTTTATCTTGTAGCAAATTAGGATTAATCTTTTGTTTCTTTCCCCGTGAATTGAAAAAAAAATTGTGGTACATTGTTTGTTTTTAACACTGATAGACTGACAGAGCCATCGAGAGCGGGCCTCTGAATACTGGTAATCTGGCAGCCTGGGACAGCCTTTCATAAGTAGTTCATCCTGGCAACAGGAAGCTTGGCGTGTCCATTATTTTCAGCAGTTTTTCTTTTCTTTTTTTTCCTTTTTTTCTTTTTGTGGGTTGCCTTTTGCATGGTGCAGGAAGTTTATTTAGTGACGGCCTGACAGGTCCATTTTTTAATTATTTGAGTAGTAATATTTTATGTTCAGAACCATAATATTTTGCTCGGAATTACTTATTTTATCCAACAGGCTACAGCTTACGAACTATTTTTTTTTTGAAGAAAAATGAGGGTCAGGCCCCCACCTTTTGTATTAAAATAAAGTTTAAATGAAGATTACAAAAGATTTAGCAAGAAGCTAAATGAAAAAGTAAAGAAGAAACCTGAAAAGTTAAAAATAAAACCAAAACCTTATCAAGGATAACTAATTAAAAGCAAAAAAGAAAGAAAATAAAAGAGAAATCAGAGCTTCTTGAGAGCCCTCCATTCTAAGAAGATTTCAGGAAGCAGTTCTGAATGTGATTTTTCAACCCCTGTGAAGACTCGCTTGCATCTTTCCCTCCAAAGAACAAAGAAAGTAATGGCAAAAATGTCTTTAACAGGAGCCTTAATTTGATTCGCAGTGAGTATTGAAGAGTGGACAGTAGGAATTGCAGAATCAGCGGATACATTCCGTACCAGTGGATCTGAAAGTAGAGCTTCCTTCAATGAAATAAAGAAAACACAGTGGTTAAAGAGATGAGAAACAGTTTCACATTCTATCTTGCAGAGACAACATCTATTGACCATATTCCAACCCCTCTTTTGCAGATTATCTACTGTAGCAATTTTGTTTTGGCACAATTGCCAAATAAAAATCTTGAATCTTGGAGGGATTCTAAACTTCCAAAGCACGCTTAGAGGAGAGGAAGGAGAAGGGAAACATTTGATGAGGTTATAAACATAACTAGTTGAGAAGATCCCTTTGGTAGCATGTAACTTCCATCCAACAGAATCAACAGATTGTTCATGCAAATTGGCTAGCAAAGGATAAATAAAATTGATCATCATGGCAAGCTGTGACATTGCAACGGTGGAGTAAATGACAGGCAAAAAAAGTGGTAGAGGATTGTGCAAGTTGGCGGCAAAGGTAAAAACTGAGATGTTTTTATCTTCAACAAAAGAGTAAAGCTCCTGGTAAGCAAATTTGAAAATGAAGGATGCCACCATTTCTTTAGTTCCAAAAAAGGATTCTTGTTCAGAGGTTTCAGACTACAGGCCAATCAGTGTCATCAATACTTTTGTCAAAATAATCACAAAAATTATGGCCAATAGATTACAACCTCTTTTGCCGGAATTGGTAAGTCCCATGCAAACGGCATTCACTAAGGGTCGCTCCATCATGGATTCCTACATGGTTGCGAGAGAGTTCATTTCTTTCTATCATAAAAATAAATTTCCGGCCGTTCTTTACAAAGTTGACTTCTCAAAAGCCTTCGATACAATCTCTTGGACTTTCTTGACAAATGTTCTCATTGAAAGAGGCTTCCCACCATCTTGGATCTCGTGGACCTTAGAATTACTTCGTTCTTCCTCTTCCGCTGTAAAAGTCAATGGAGATTTCTCCCCATTTTTTGTACATAGAAGAGGCTTGAGACAGGGTGACCCCTTATCCCCCCTCCTCTTTATTTTGGTCACCGACGCATTACAATCTTTCTTCTCTAATGCTTCACTTCTCACTTCTGGCCCAATCATTATTCCTCCACGGGCGTTACAATTTGCAGATGACACTATAATTCTCTTGGAAGCAAATACTCGCTCCTTACTTGTTGTTTCTGAGGTGCTTTCCAACTTCGCATTATTATCGGGTCTCAGAGTTAATGATTCCAAGTGCCTCTTTGTTCCTATCTCCTTGCATGATTCCTCACTAACTCTTATTGCCTCTATTCTCCATTGTAATGCAAAGGAGCTCCCTATCTCTTACCTCGGTTTGCCACTCTCAATTCGCAAACCAAAAAAGATTGTCTTCCAACCGCTGATTACTGCTTTTCAACGTAAACTGGATGGCTGGAAGAATAGTTTTCTTTCTCTGGGAGGTCGTATCACTCTGGTAAAAGCTGTGCTTACAGCTTTACCTTTACATTATATGCAAGTACTAAAACTACCTCGGTGGTTGCTGAAACAATTGGAAGGAATCAGACGACGATTCTTCTGGAAGGGGAAAGAAAAATGTCTGGGAGGACACTGCTTGGTTAATTGGAAGAAATGTTGTCTCCCCAAAGCAAATGGAGGTTTGGAAATTATAGATCTTGAACGACAAAATATTTCCCTTCTTTTAAAATGGCTCTGGAAGCTTCGACACGAACCTCAATCTATTTGGTCTTCCACGGTTCAACTTCTCTATGGTACTACAGACATCTCGTTACTTTCCTCGTGTAGGACCTCTTATGGCCTTTCTGATGTTCTTCAACATGTGCCTTTTTTCAACTTCTCAGTAGACATCAATAGCGGAGCTTGGAAATGGACCTCAAATGGCATTTACTCCGCTAACAGTGCTTATCATATTCTCTCCAACACTGGAGTCACTTCATCTTTTCACCCTTCTCTCTGGAAGATAAAAGCGCCACCTAGAGTAAAAATCTTCCTTTGGTTACTTATTCTCGACCGACTTTTAACACAAAAGAATCTCCTTGTTCGAGGATGGCCTACAGGATCAACATGCCCTAGTTGCAATAGTGGCTTGTTGGAATCAAGTGAACACCTCTTTTTGCAGTGCCATTATGCTACTAATGTGTGGTCCCTGCTTCAAATCCATCTGAGGCTACCTTTCCTACACTTTGCTCGAGACAACCTCAACTTTTGGTTGACTCATAGGAATCTACGCATAAAAAATTGGGACATCATTTGGGCTGCAACAACATGGAATTTATGGAAGGCGAGAAACAAACGGATTTTCCAGGATTTAGAGACGCCACCTCACTTAATTCTAAAGGAGATAACTGCATGCATCGGCAATTGGACTAGACATGCTTAGGATTTTTAAACTTTTCTTGCTTTCCTCTTTTTCCTTTCTTTGCTTTGTACATTTGTATAATTAGTCCTTTTTTCTTTTTCCTTTTTACCTCTTATTTTGTAAATACTTTTCTTATTAATAAAATTTGTCGGCGTGGTGATTGCCACCTGACCTTCAAAAAAAAAGAAAATGAAGGATGCCCAGTTATGGTGCCTGAAAAGGGTAAATTTGCCTGAACCCACAGTGTAGACCAAGCCAGTGTTCAAAAACCACTTGCAATGTCTAAGAATAGGAGTTAGCTTGCTATTTAGAGGGTAAAGAGAAAGCAAGTCATCCTGTAGGTTAGAACTCAGAGATTTTCATAGAGAAGAAGAGTGAGAATGAACGCTCCATTTCCACAACCATTTAGTAAGTAGAGCTGCGTTAAAAGCTGATAAATCGAGAATGCCAAGTCCTCCCACAATCTTAGGCTTAGTAACTAGTTTCCAATCCACAAAAATTAACATTCTTTTTGCTGCAACAGATCCATGCCACAAGAAAGATCTTCTAATGGCATCAATCTTCTTGATAACCCAAATTGGAAGCTTAAACACAGACATGAAAAAAGTAGGCAAAGAAGATAGACAAGAATTGATGAGGACTAGTCTACCTGCAATTGAAAGGAGAGAAGCAGCCCATCATTTACTCCACCTGCAATACGAACTATTATTTGTAGGGTTTGCTGAACCACTGATGTGGATTTTCTGGAAAATTTAGGTTCTTGTACTTATTAGACAATTCAATCAAGTCATCTCGGGCACACTATATACTACAAACTAATTATATGTTCTGTTTATTTTATAAATGTTATCAAAAGATTTCTACAGCGATATATTTTATATCACTTATATAATATGTGGCATATTTTTTTGACTAGTGCTATAGTAGAACGTGTCGTTTGACATCGAACGCGATTTAAAGATTAACATTGAAATTTTAAATGGTCAATCCAACCACTCTATATCAATGATCTTCATTGAAATTTTAGTAGGGATCAAATTTTCTATTTTTTTAATTTTAATTAGTTTTCAGATGTTTTAAAATTGGAGGGTCCAAATCCAATTATATTTCAGATGTTCTAAGCCACACAATTTATTTTTAAATTAAATATTTATGAAAGACTTTCTAGCCGGATTTCAAAGCTGTGACCTTTCACCATAATGTATTGTTCTTTGCCACTAAATCAAGAGCTGAAGAGCTGGTTCTTCAAGTCAAAATAATTATACAATTTCTATTGCATTCCTGAAATGGTTCCCACAAAAGAACAAAGTTAAAAGCAACGGTACTGCGTTCGTCTAATTATAGAAACAAACTGATGTTTTATTCGAATAAAAATTATACAATAAAAATAAATAACTTAAAAATAAGCATACGTTCTTGAAAGTTATACAGCAATATAAAAAATATTCATACCGACATATGTACGTAAAGGAGAGTTTCAGTGTCCACATTTTACTCTTTAATTACTTATTTAAAATTTAAAATTTAATTGTTGAATCTAATGATCTTGTTCAATTTAACAAATAAACTCTTTAATTATATATGTGCATATTCTTGGAGCGTAAACTTAGACATTTCGTGAATTCCTTAAAGTCAATACTATTTACAGATCTTAATCTTTCTTACTTTCATTAAACGAAAAAATTCGGCTGAAATTACGTACGACAAATTACTTAATAGTATTAAAACGATTCCATTTGGTCCATTTTTAAATGACAAGAGGTCAGTTTAATTGATGAATTCTCAATCATGTGATTAAATTAAGTATAATTAAAATTTCGGCGCGAATTGCGCATGAGAAGTTTTATTTTATTATAGACTTGTATGCTTAATTTAATCCGACGACTCCAGCTACTCCCGAAAACTTTCTTCCCCTGTAAGTACTCTTGGGTTTCTTAAAACTTAAAAGCAACATCATTGTTGTATGTAGACAAAATAGATCAAGCAGAGGCAGTGATGACTGATTGACTGGAGCTGATCCGGTACTACTCTCACTCACACTTCCACTTGCTACTGTAATAGCAATCCTTTTAGTCTCCATATTTTGGATCTATATATGGAAGGAAGAACGGAGCAGATTCAAAGCTACCTCCAGGCGACAAGAGATGGCCTATTATTGGCTCCACCTTCCCGCCCTTCGAATCCCACCCTGTTACCACGCTCGCTGAGTTCCTAGATATCCAATTTTCCAGGTCGATTCTAAATTTTTCTGCGACGAATTCATTAATTTGCAAGTTCAAAGAGTTACTTGTTGGTCCAAAATATGCGAACTGCTTTCTCTAATTAAAATTTAACTTTAGGTATGGGAAGATTTTTACCACAAGATACTGTGGCAAGACTCTAGTCATCTCGGCCGACCCCGAATTCAACAGTTTCATTTTCAAAAATGAGCTGACACTGTTCCAAAATGATCTCTTTCCGGGTTTCAAGACAATTGTAGGGGAGGGGAGCATACCATTCCTTGCTGGAGAGACCTATAGGAGAGCCAGATCCTTAACGCATGGCTTCGTTAATAGTTGTCAGGTCCAAACTCGCTTTTTATCTGAGGTTGAGGAAGCAGTAAAGTGCCTTATGACTTCATGGAGGCAGAAGAGCCTGGTCATGGCAAATGAAGAAATAAGCAAGGTAAAATCTATCCTGTTTTAATATTTTGATCTCATGAAAAGCTTTATATGCTCCGTTCAGGAAAAAAATATCGAAGAAATATTTTGTATTCCATGATGCATTGTCTATCTAGCCTGAGTTCCTGTTCTGATTGATGATTAATTATGGGAAGTACAGAGGAGTATTGCATACAGTGCTATATGCTCATGATCTAGCAAATAAATTTTGATGCAAAAACATTAATAAATATATTTTTAATCTTTAACAATCTCATTTTGTCAATTTTTTTTTAAAATGCAATTGGAGCAGAGTATCTTTATCAGGCCACCTACTTGTCTTATAAAATTCAGAGCATCTTTATCAGGCCACCTACTTGTCTTATAAAATTCTGATATAGTGATATGTTTATAATTATTTGTCTGAGTATTGCTAGAATCAAACTTGTTTGACGACAAATGCTGTCTTAAACTCAACTATTGAAATTTTAAATGACTAATTCGAACCGCTCAATATGATCTTCATATTAAAATATTCTTAGAGACAAAAAATTATATATATTTTTAAATTTTTAACTATTTATTTTGAATTTCTTAAATTCGATTGTCCAAAACTAATTAGATTGAAAATTTTCTAAAATTCAAAAATAAATAGTAAAAAAAATTTCAAAAAATATAAAATTTGATTTTTATGGAGATTTCATTATGGAGGACATATTATGCGGTTCGAATTGACCATTGTAATCTTCAAAATTGAAATCACATCGCATTTGACGGCTTAAGTGTCAAACGCATTTTACTCTAGCATTACTCTTATCTGACCACCTACTATCTTGGATATCCAGAATAATTGGAGGAAGTTAACCTGTCACCAATATGGAAATGCTCCACTATTATAAAAAGAAATCAACTTGCACCCACTCTATAACTGTAATGACAAAGTTCGTTTCATTATTGTCTTAATGACAAAGTTCGTTTCATTATTGTCTTTATGTGGTATACTTTTTTGTTAAACTTTATAAATATTTCTAAATTTCATTGGGATATTTTTTTTTTTATTTCTAAGTAGAAGACTTCATTCTAACGTAACATATATTATATTCATATACGAAAAGAATTCTCCAAGAGCAAGGGTGGATTTCAACTTGTGTTTGTGAATAAAAAACCGGAGCTGATACACAGAATCTAGTTCTAAAACATTCAATCATCCAACTAGACAGGTCCAGTTTTTCTCCTGATAACGTCATCAATTTTCGTACTGACATCATCAAAAAAAAATTTCAAATTTTTTTTTTGCGCTCTGACGTCATCAAATGGACGGAATTTTTTGTTCAGTTAGATGAGTCAAGGGATGGGTTAATTTGATTAAGTGTTCAGTATGATGCAGACGTAATATGAAGTTTTATGTTTTTGTGTTCAGTTCAACACGTTAAGGGTTGAATTTAAAGTGTTTATATGTTCAGTTAGTTGCAGCAGAAATTTGATTTCATAGTTTTTTTGTTCAATTAAACTAGTTATAGGATAATTTTAAATTATTTATTTGTTCAATTAAATGCATCCGTAATTTGAACACTGATCATTTATTAAAAATAATATCTATTATTTCAACAAACTGAACAATTCTATGAATAATCATTCATTAGTAATAACACAAATCCTACACAGTTTTAACCACTACAAGCTAACACAATTCAACAACTCCTCATTCGATTTCTTCTGCACAACTCTTCTGGTCCTGTCCTGTAATTCCTACACAAAACAAAACAAAATACAATTAAGACAAATAGATCACAATTTAATAGTAAATAATCATTTCAGGCAATTTTTTGCAGAAACAGTTTCTAACAATGGAAAATAAGCTGATCCCTTATGTCAGTTAACCTAACATTTGCAGTATCTAATATATCATTTGTGCAAAGTAAGTAAACAGTTGCACAAGTAATCTCTATGTGCATTTAACATAACATGTAAAGCAACTAATTGAATACTTGTATAAATACACATGAATTAGAATGTGACAGCAATACTAAACCTGTCCAATTTATATAATGTCATTCATAGATGCATTTAACATAACATATAAAGAAACTAACTGAACACTTGTAAAAATAAATATGAATAATAGTGTGTCAGCAATGACAATAATCCAGTCTCTATATGCATGTAATATAACATATAAAGCAACTAACTGAACACTTATATAAAACAACTAACTAAACACTTATAGAAATACACATGAAGACCAGTGTGCCAGCAGTGACAATAATCCAATCTCTAAATGCATGTAATATAACATAAAAGCAAATAACTGAACACTTTGGATGTGAATACAGGTACTTTAGATCTGAACCGGAGGCATTAATTCATCTCAGAATAATTGCTAAATTGAAAATACAAATCCGAACAAAGAAGGAGATCGGGATAAGGAATCAATAGCAAAAATGTAAAAATTCTAACAATAGCTATGAGAGCGCTTTTGGATCTGCACAAGCGACATAAATTGAATAAGTAATGGAGGTTGAGGAGAGAAGGAATGGAAGAAAAAAGGGAAGGAGAACCTGAGTTCGATCCATGGCAGAAAAGGGAGATCTCTCTGGTCTGGTCGAACGCGAGATCTGTCGATGGCGGATCAAGAGGCGAGAGAGGAAGGAGCCGAAATGTTAGAGGCAGATCTGCCGGAGTCCCCTCGTTAGTTCGACGGAGATGAGAAATGTCAGAGGAGGAAGAGGGGAGAGAATCTGTCGACGGAAATGAGAAATCTCTCGACGGAGTCTCCTCTTCTCTCTCGTCGACGGAGATGAGAGATCTGTCGACGGAGATGAGAAATATTTCCTCTTCTCTCTCCTCCCTCGTTGGTTCGACGCGAGATCTGTCGACGGAGATGAGAAATCTCTCCTCTTCTCTCTCGTCTCCGTGCAAAATCGCCTCTCTCTCTCTCTCCTCTGGTTGCTGCTAGGGTTTGGAGATAAGAGAGAAGAGGAGAAATTCTTTAGATGCGGATTTTTAAAATTATCAAATTGTCCCTATGTCGAATGGATGACCCTATGTCGAATGGATGAGTCCACTGGATTCTATAGATGCTAGTAGTCTGGATTGTAGATATCAATTCTCATAAAAAACTGCTTCAGGCCGCTGAAAAGCCCAGTACTATGTTGTTTTTTTCTTGAATAAAAATAAGGGCCTAGGCGTTGTGTTCGAAAAAATCCAAATAAATAAGAAAAATGATAACGGTCCTATGTAGTTTTGTCATCGTTTATCATATTTTCAACAAAATAAACACATAAAATAGACAATGTGATTATATATATATGATCAAAGTTAACACGTATAAAAAAAATAAGTTTTGTAATTTTTTGAATTTATTTGTTTGTATGTGTTCACTTCAAGCCACCGACTCGAATCGGGTTGGGATTCGGCACCTGTGCTAATCAGGCATGCCACGTTGCACGTCGATTATTTTAATTGGTTTGACTCGAGGGTTCGGTCAAGGTGCGCGGATCGGATTCAAGGGTGCGCGAATCTTATCCAGATTGTGCTTTTATCGGATGCAATTGTGCACTTTTTGCACCCACGCGCACATGATGTGCATCTCGATTCTCATCTTCCCATCTAGCTCATCCTATATACGTGGGTGTGTTTGGATGAGTCATGAATAAAAAATTAAAATAAAGAATTTCGATATGCGTGCTTGCCAAATTTCTTATTCTTATACCATGATTTTGTTAGTATAAGAATAAGGATCCAAATTTCTTATTCTTGTGTTGTTTGGGTTGTACAAAAATAAAAATAAGCACGCATATCGAAATTTCTTATTCTTATTCCTTATTAAAGATTCATCCAAACACACCTAGAAATTCTATATATAGAATATCTATTCCATGTGAGACTAATGTCCCCCAAAAACCGGACAACAAATTCTCTTAATTGGGCAGCATTTGTAGGTGGCCTTTAATGTTTTTTTATACTAATGGGCTAAGTTTTTATTCATTCTATTAAACTTGAATATACCAAATAATTTGATCATATTTGAAATACTAAGAGAGCAAGATTAAAAAGAATAAAAAATTTATACCATATCATTTTTATCATATTATATATACATATAGAGTTTTGCTATGGTGAGTTGCAACTCACCAAAGCGTCCATGAGTCGCGCTCAAAATTTCAAAATTTAGTTCAAAATGACCGATCCAAACCGTCTAATATGATCTCCTTATTGAAATCTCCATGCAGACCAAATTTTATATTTTTTTTCAAAATATTTAAGTATTTTTTTTGAAAATTTAGAAAATCATTAATCTAATTAGTTCTGAACCGTTCAAAAACAACAGTTTTTAAAAATCTGAAATAAATACTTAAAAATTTAAAAAAAATATAAAATTTGGTCTGCATGGAGATTTCAATAGGAAGATCATATTAGACGGTTTGGGTCGGTTACTTTGAACTAAATTTCGAAATTTTGAGCGCAACTCACGGACGATTTGGTGAGTTGCAACTCACCATAGCAAAACTCATATATATATATATATCACCGCATCTGAATCGAAGATTTTTGAAAATTTTTGAATCGCCGCACCCGCACTGCACCGTAGGGATGAAAACGGAGCGGATTTTATCCGCTCCGATCCGTATCCAAATTCTAAAAATGCGCGTAATATCCGATCTGTATCTGTATCCGAATATATCAGTATTCGTATTCGTATCCGCCAAAAAAATATGGATGCGGATATGGTTTTGAGTTTTTTGACAATATCCGATCCGTATTCGTATCCGACATGGATATTATCCATATCCGATAGATATTAATCCGTTTATCCGTATCTTTAACGGCATAAGATGATTAATATAACTACTTATCTACATTAGAGAATACTTTTAATTAGATAATACTTAATTTTTATTAGATAAATTCTCTTACAATAATATTTTCATTTGGACTAGTAACATAAAATTATTTTTATTTTCTATTATTTAGACGATTATATATGATAACAACACTAAAATTAATTTTTTTCTCTAATCATGATGATTACATATGATTAATATACTATTTCAATATATGATGACAATTAAGGTAACATGATATAATTTGACATTGAATAGTTAAATATACTGTTGGAATTCAAATTGTGGAAAGACTGAATTTATTAATCAATCCTATTAGATTTGTACTTATGTGGTACTTGCAATTTTAGAATGTCTCTTATTTGCATTTACTTTTAGCCTTTTATTTATGTGTTGATCAAAGTTGAAACCCAACAAATAAATTTTCTTATTTTGATTTTAAAGAAGTATACTTCTAAAGTTGTACATTGTAATTGAAGGCAGTGTTATTAAAATTAACTTTCATATTTTAAAGAAATGCTCATTTGGCTCAAACTATGAAAAATAGTAGATATTCGCATTTACTACTACTGATCTTGACGAAGTACTAATATAAACACTGAGTATATTGAATAACATTATATTTAGACAAAAATGCTATTGTAAATAAATAAAAAAGATTAAAATGTTATTCGTATCCGACAAAATATATTCATATTCGACTCCGTATCCGAAAATATCCGAACCGTATCCGTATCCGTTTAATATCCGAACCGTATCCGTATTCGAACGCATTCGTATTCGTATCCGTATCCGAAAAAAATATGGATGCGGATATGGGAAGACCAATATCCACTCCGTATCCGATCCGTTTTCATCCCTAACTACACCGGATTCAGTTCTCGAACCCGAATCCATGCAACATAGGTTCACTTTGATAAGGTGATTATATTTATATTGAATTTATTTGTTTGTATATGTTCACTTTGATCATTTATATGTTCACTTTTTTTTTGAAGATAAATTGGAGGTCTAAGCCACCCAACTTATTTTTAAATTAAATGTCTATGAAAGACCCCCAGTCGGGTTTCGAACCTGCGACCTTTCACTCAAGGAGTCAAGATGCATTGCTCTTTGTCACTAGATCAAGAGCTAGTTCTCCATTTATATGTTCACTTTGTCTATTTTATTTGTTCATTGTGTTCAAACGATAACAAAACTTTAAATGACAATGATCAATTTTCAATAGATATCATTAACTAAATTAGCACATTGATCAGCGTCCTACAAAAAAAAAAACAGCATTCTTTTCAAGGAAGTCAATTGTAATGCTTAGTTCCATTGCCATTTAAAAAAAAAAAAAAGAAAAGAAAAATCTGGTCCGTTCTCTAATATTCCTTTTGTGGTTATGGCGGTTATTGTAGTTTCTCTTCAACCTAACAATAGAAAAATCCACGGGAACGGCACCAGATGATCTTGAAGTGGTGGAGCTGAGGAAAGCATTTATTGCAGTTAACGACGGAATATATGCGGCCCCGCTTAATACTCGCCATTCAAAAGCTTTGAAGGTAAATTTTACATTAAATTTAAATTTATAGGTCCTTAATACACACACAAATGATATGTATATATCGTATGTACATATTTAGCTCTATTCATGAATAGCAGGGGACTGGCGAAGGCCAGGCTCCCTATTAATTAGATTTTTTTTTTTCCATTATATGTTAATTTTATTGAGGCAAATTTAGATACTTCAATCAACGGGCCTCCCTTGGACCCAAAATGCTTTCAATTATTATTGTATTGCATGAGAAAGTTTAATATGCATCATGGGGCCGTTTGGATGATATGATAATAAAAAAAAAAGCTTTTTTCTAGAAATAGATTCTTCCTAGGCATCCAAACAAGTTAGGAATAAGGAGAAAAATAGCTTCTTCCAACAATTATATATACATAATTTCAACAAAATTAGCTAAATACTAAAAGCTAAATGAAATTCGGTGTGCTCTTTAATTAATACTTTATTTAATATTAAAATAACAATTTCTAATAATTTATTTAAATTAATATTAATTTACTTATTCCTAACTCACCATCCAAAAAACATTTTTTCTTCCCAAAATAATATTCTTCCCACTCTTTTCAAAGTTACACTCTTCCCAATGTTTTCTTCCTTATTCCCATACTATCCAAATAAGCCCAGTGCATAGTGCTACTATGCCCTGCGGACTTTTTCGGGGATATGTTTGTAAATTTATAAATCTAATTTAACCAATCTAATCTACATATTGAAATCTCATAGCAAACCAAATTTTATAATTTTTGAGATTTTATTACTATTTTTTTCGAATGGCATGTTTTACAACATTTCGAATGAGATTTTACAACATTCCAAAAATAGCATGTTTTAAAAAATTCGGAAAAAATAGCAATAAAATCTAAAAAATTATAAAATTTGATTTGCTATGAGATTTCAATATGTAGACACTACACCAAAAAAGATTATTAGTACCAGACCATTAGTACCAGTTTTTAAGAAAACCGGCATTAATAATAAATCATGGCAATTTTATAATTGTCAGACTTATTATTTAGTACCGGTTTTTTTAAAAAATCGGTACTAAAAATCGTTGGAAAATGAAAAAAATTAGTTTTTAAATTAGTACCGGTTTTTTATAAAAAACCGGTACTAAAGTGCCGACAAAAAAAAATAGTTTTTAAATTAACCGGTTTTTTATAAAAAACCAGTACTAAAATTATTAAATTTTCTCTTTTTTATTTAATTAATATTTGTACCGATTTTTATAAAAAACCGGTACTAAAATTATTATTTTTAGTACCGGTTGTTTTTATAAAAAACCGATACTAATAGCGTTTCCCGCCAATTCCAATCCCTGCTACTACCGGCTTATTAGTACCGATTTTTTATTAATTTTAGTACCTCTATTATTAGTACCGCTGCAAAACCGGTACTAATAATCATTAAAAAAACCGGTACAAATAATAAAAAATGGCGTAATGAGATTAGATTGGTTAAATTAAATTTTTCAATTTATAAAAATATCTCTAAAAAAATTCGCGGTACATAAAAAATTCTATGCACTATGGTGCATATTAAACTTTCTCTGTATTGCATACCCATCAACACTTTCTCCTCCCTATTATGTACATCCGTTCACTTTCCAAGTCGCAACCCAACGAAATAAAAAAAGCTTCGGTGCTCAATCACTCTTTCGCCGAAGAGTTTTTATAAAATTTTGAACACATTTATTTTCTCCATGGTTAATTTAAAATTAGAGTATAAAACTCAATTATAAAAATTAAAAAAACTTTTAGGTTTTATTCTTTTTAGTTCTCAATTTCACATAGTCTAATTTTGGCCCACCATTCTTCAATCCTGACTTCGCCATTGAATAGAGTGAATAGACACCATTCAAAGTTTCAAACATCTTCTTGTGAATAAGGCTGTTTGGATTGCTTGGGAATAAGGAAGAATAACTTCTTCCTACGAATAGTTTCTTCCTAGACATCCTAACAAGTTAGGAATAATGAGGGCCTTGTTTGGATGGGGGTTGGAAGAAGGAAGAAGAAAGAAGGAATAAGGCCCAAATTTATTATAAGCAATCCAAACTCTTCACAAAGTTACACACTTCCCAATACTTCTTCTCACTTCTTTCCTTCTTCCCTTCTTCCCACATCTATCCAAACGGAGCCGAGAAGAATAGCTTCTTCCTAGGAATAGTTTTTTCCTAAAAATAGCTCATTCCAATAATTATATATACATAATTTTTACAAAATTAGCTAAATACTAGTAGCTAAATGAAATTTTGTGTGCTCTTTAATCAATACTTTATTTAATATTAAAATAATAATTTTTAATAATTTACTTAAATTAATATTAATTTGCTTATTCCTAACTCACCATCTAAACAATATTTATTCTTTCCAGAATAACACTCTTTCCAAAGTTACACTCTTCCCAATATTTTCTTCCTAAAATACTTATTCCTTCCTTATTCTCATACCATCCAAACGAGCCAAGGTGAATAGCTTCATTCATGGGTTAATAGCTACTCTAGCAAATTGTTGGAATTGAGATGAATAGAAACTATTTTTGAGATATATAAAAATATTTAATGTTAGAGGAAATATTAGTATATTCTTATATTCTTAGCCTACAATCCAAAAGATATATTTTTTATTCATATATAGCCTGTACTTCACCATTCTTTAGTCATAATTATTATTCATGAATAGTCGATATATATACATGTTACAAAAGATCTCTAACATTTAATTTTTTTTGCAGTTTGAAGTCTAATATAGTTATAAGTCGAACTCATATTTGAATTGTAGGCCAGGGAAATCATTTGCAATGTTATAAAGAGAAAGGCTAAAGACAGGAAGCTAAACATTGACAAAATGGCTGATGAAAAGGATTCTGACCTAATTTGGTATTACTTGAAGAATGACCCATCAATGTCAATGCAGAACATTTGTGATGCAATAATTGGTTTCGTCTTTGCTGCTTTGTTCAATACCCAGAATTCCATTGCATTAGCAATCTACTTCCTAGGACAATGTCCAAAAGCAATTCAGCAATTAAGGGTAATTAATGTTTAATGATAAAAATATAGATAGTCCCCCCCCCCCCCCCAAAATTATGCACACTAAGATGCAAAACTGATATGTATACTGTCATGCAGGAAGAGTTCAAGCACAAAATGAATGATACTGACACTACGACAAAGCTAACATGGGATGACTACAAGAATATGGAGTTCTGTCAAAGTGTAATATACCCTTCACAATTTTTTGGTGACACGCAAAAGTATAATATTTACTAGTAATCTCATTCATTAATTTATATGTGTTTCATGTTCATATTTTAACAATTCAAGGTCATTAATGAGACTCTACGGCTTGGTAACATTGTCCCTCGTCTTTGGCGGAAGGCATTATCAGACATAAATTATAAAGGTAAACCTGTATGGCATATCATTGTTATTATTAATTATTCCACACACATAACAAAAGTGAAGAATCATATGTAATTGATCGATCACAGGTTACATCATACCGCAAGGGACCACTATAATGACACATATAGGAGCTATGCATTTGGATCCATCAGCATTTGAAAATCCTAACATCTTTGATCCATGGAGATGGCTGGTATTCACACACATTGTTTAATTTACTACTAATTAATAATCCGTCTTAGTTTTTTGGTAACTTGCCCTGAGTTCCACACTACATATTACTTATGTGTTTTACGAAATTGTTTCAATTTCAGTATTAATATTATTGTCATTCTATGTTTGCTAATTTTATCATTTTGCTTGCAAACAATGTAACCAAAAGTTTGTACAGTTTGCTAATCAAAGTAACAAAGTAGCAAACCCAATAATCATTTCTTTTAATAGTATTTTTTGGAATGTAATTGTGTCTCACAATTTCAATATGTTTCATATAGGCCATAAAGAAAAGCAATAATTGGTTTCCATTTGGAGGAGGTGTAAGGCACTGCCTTGGCTCTGAGATTGCAAGAATACAAATCACTGTGTTCCTTTGTCACCTAATTCTTAACTACAATTGGGAGCTGGTTGGACCTGACCATCCTGTCGCATCTCCTCTCGTACAATTTCCCAAGGGTCTTCCAATTACTATCCATCCCCTCGGGAGCTCGGGGCAATGACTCGCTAAACACCTCTCGAGTTGTGGTCTCGATTGGCTAAGTGTACTTTTCTTTGTTGCTATTGCAGCCATAAAGGTTTAGTTAGCTATTGTTGGCATTTAATAAAATTATGATGATTTGCAGATGCTTGCGTTTTGTGTAATCAGTTGAGACGAAATGTAAAGGTTTGTATTGCTGTCGCCTTTAAATTAATAACAAAATGAAGTTAATGTGTTAATTAAACTGAACAAGGTAACTTGTAAGTACAGTTAGCCGTCGCCAGCTCCTCAATTCCAGGTTGTTATGGGCAGGCTGGTACTCATTTTATTCATTTATTTATTTTATTTTATTTTATTTTATTTTATTTTTGAGGCTTGAACTTAACTCAGAGACCAACCGTGCTAGCTACTGGTTATTGAGAATGAGAAGGAAAAGCATCCATTTTAAAGACAACTGGAGGTTTCTATATTAATTTTTATATTTCTAACCTCAACTTACCATACCAAACAACAATCACTAACCTCAAATTAGCACTAACTTTTTCTAACTTCTAACCTCATTCACTAACCCCACTAACCTACACCTTCACAAAATGCATCCTTAAATTGTTTCGTCATTCACGAGAAAAAAATTCACTGACATTTTGAAAGGATGACTAAATGGTAGGTCATTATTTTTTAAAGTAAACAGTAGATCATTCTAATAACCACCTAACATAGATCCTGGGTAAGAGTATTAGATTGATTTCAAAGAAGTCAAGAATTTAAGGTCCCACATTCATCTTTAATTTTAGAAAAAAAAATTAGATGATAAAATCTCCTTCTTTAAAAATAAATAAATAAATAACGGAAATTGATTAGTGTCATCGCACTAATTACTATCTGCGTCATCGCGCTGCACAGCGTCTCAGCGAAGGTCCATCACCCAGCGTACTTTCGTCGTGTCTAAATGTTCAGTTTAATAAGTACAAATGTTATGTTATTTAAGTATAAATGTTCAATTAGTTGTAACAAAAAATTATAAATGTTATGAGCAAAAATATTTATTTTATTAAGTATAAATGTTTAGTTTAGTAAATAAGAATGTTCATTTTAATAAATACAAATGTTCTGTTAATTGAATATAAATGTTCAGTTAGTTGCAACAGAAAATATAAATGTTATGAGCAAAAATGTTTATTTTATCAAGTATAAATATTTAGTTTAGTAAGTACGAATGTTCAGTTTAATAAGTACAAATGTTCTGTTATTTATGTTAAGTTAGTTGCAATAGGAAATATAACTGTTATAAGAAAAAAAAAACCAAGCGAAAGGGTCACGAACTAGACAAAAAATACATGAAAAAATTAGAAAGGGTCATGAACCGATCCGGTTCAAATTAAATTTTTTTCGACTCTACCCCTGCCTCCTAGCGCACCTCTTGACCCACGCGAGATTCTGACGTATTTAACTGAATACTTTTTATTATTAAACTAAACACTACTTATTATTAAACTGAACATTTATAATAGCTGATAAATAACCACCTAACATGACCAGGTCCAAGAGGGATGTGGGCCGTCTGGATTGTAACGACGGTTTTTTGTTAGATAGTTCTAACCCTGCCTGGTATTCGGCCTGTAGCCCAATGACAGCAGTATGTGCCTCGTAAATCGTAATAGATGTTTTTTCTATTATTTATTTATTTTGAAGAAACTCATAGATGCTAATTGTGCATGTGATAAATCACCAAATTTGCATTTTTCAAAAGTCAGCAACTTTAATTACTGTATGGACTAGCTTACGCAATATTCTTAAGCAGAAATTATGTTTTGGAACTCACCGAACAAGCTCTGTTTAGAATAAGACGAACTATACCAAACCAAAAACAAAATTTCTGAACAGAGCTTGTTTAAGACTAGCATAGAAACCTGTAATGAAAATTAAAATATGTCTATTGTGAACCACGATGCATAGAGGATTCCGTGCACTATGACCGTTTGATCGGTAATTTTGAAAATTGATAAATCTAAATTAACCAATTCAATTTATATATTGAAATCGCACAGCAAATTAACAACATTTTATAATTTTTGAAATTTTTTTACTATTTTTTTGAATATTTTAAAGCTTGCCATTTTTTACTACAAATTAGTATATCTATGGCAAAAAAATGTCAAGTTTTAAAAAAAATTGAAAAAAATAGTAAAAAAAATCACAATTTGTAAAATTATGTTTGCTATAAGATTTCAATATATAGATTGGATTGGTTAGATTTGTCAATTTGTAAAATCACCGATCAAACGATCATGATGCACAAAGCCCTCTATGCATCATGGTTCGCAATAGATATTCTCAATTAATTTTAGCTCATTATCTTTTTATCTAGCAATACTATTTTTTAAAAAAAAATTAATTTCGGAAAAGGTACAAAAGCTAGTACAAGATGTATTATAACATTTTTGTCATTTAATATCACTATGTAAGTCCACTACTCTAACAACTAATGATACGCTCAGGAAATTTTATTATTTCAGTCAACATGTTTTTGGTCATATTATTTTTCTTTCCTTTGGTCCCAAGATTCATAGTAAAAGATCACTATCTATACATGAGTTCATAATGAATAATTTACCCATTAGCCCTAGACTTAGTTTACACTTGAGTAACTTTGTTAAATTAATTATCTAATTAAGTAGTTAGTTGGCTCCCAGTAACATCTCATGAAGAAACTGGATTCGGATCTGGTTCGAATTAGAATTATGATTCACAAAGGATTCAGTTCCAATTGAAGATGGGTTTGGCCATTCACACAATTGGGTATGGGTTCAAGGTCCGACAAGGTTTGGAATCCAACAGACTGGGAGGTGTTTTGGGCAGCAGGGTTTTTACTTGGAGCAACCTATATTTTTTCTAAAATGACCAAAGTGTCCTTCGTGACTTCGCTACTATTTTACTTTTGAAAAATCGTTGATATTCTCCCTTCTCCGACTGAGCTATCCTCTCCTACCCACTGGCTAGCTCATCTCCTCTCTCAATAATCTATCGGCTCCAACTCCACCTCCCATCCCTCCATTCCTTCTCACAACGAAAGATCTCTTACACCTCATCTTTCTCCTCGATTTTTCCTATGTGCGGCGGGTCAGGTAGTGACAAACAGGTGATGATGTGTTTCTATACCATACCTTATATTTTTATGTATGTCTTTATGTTTGTTATAGCACATGCACTCTGGTTTTGGACTTCCATATAATCAAGTTAGTCAATTAGAACTTTGAATTTTTATATCAAAAATAAAACTGAGTTCATTAATTAGTGGCTGTTGAACATTCGTTACTGTCAGCCAACTCTTCTAAGTTTATCAGAGCATTTATTTCAATATTTGATTGTGATAGAGATGGCTTTGTGCAAGAAAATAACATGCAAATATCTTGAAAATACTGGTGTGATGGTTTTGGAGCTTACTTTTTTTGAATTAAAGGACGACGGATCTTAATTGATATAAATTAGGTAATAGATCTTAATTGATATAAGGGTTATTTAGATTTTTAGGAAAAATATAGGTTGCTCCAAGCAAAAATCCCGCTGCCCAAAGCACCTCCCTGTTAGACTTAATAGTTTTCCATAACAGCCACTCGACCTTTACTATTATTTTACTTTTAGCCCCTGAAACTTTGTAAATCGATCCCTGGAACTTAGGTTTTTATAACAATTTAGCGACATTGGTAATCGATCCCTGGAGCTTACCCAGGTGGGACCATTTTGTCGGGTCGTTTGTAAGAGAGAAAGAGCAGCTTCGAGAGCTTGCTCTCTACCATTCCTATATACACTTGATCTTGATCGGATGGTGGAGGATGTGTCCTACTCCTAGCTCGAACCAATCGGAGAAGGAGAAAAGATGAGAACAGGGAGGGATAAGAGCGAAGGAAGAAGGAGAAAAGATGGTTTCGGATGTAATCCAAAAGTTACTTTGCGTACTTGCTCTTTTCAATTTCCATGCCACGTGAAATTGCGAACCATATATCGGTGATATACGGCGGTATGCCGTATGCACATGTTTATTTTAACGTTTTCTCAAGCAATCAAATATTTCGCGGTATTCGGTGCACTACCATCATGTACCATGTCTCTTGTCGAGCAAAAGTAATTAATTTGTAGAAATAAAAATAAAAATAAAAATAGTACTTTGAAAAATATAGCTAATAGATTTAAAATTGTACAAAAAATTAGATTTTAAGCACGACTTTTCTAAATTATACTCCGCCATTAGTTTGACAAAACATATGCATAGGCACTTCCTCAGTTCCTACCTTCTATTATGATATTATCTCCGTATAGTACTTTCATAGTTTCATATATATAAGAAGAAGAGCACCTGATTGTGCTAATGTTACTGTGGCTTCTGACCAAGCAAATTGTTCCTTAGAGCTAGCGATATCGAAGAGTCGCAAAATATAAATAGCATATACATACGCCTCGTTCCTAATCCTTTTTCTCTGCAATATATCCACGTCTTCTATCTGATCCTGTGATCCATGGATAAGAAGACCCTGAGTGTGCTTATGTTACCATGGCTTTCCCATGGCCATGCAAACCGTTTCCTAGAGCTAGCAAAGAGGCTAATCCATGAACAGGACAACATATCTATCTATTTTTGCTCAACTCTGATCATTTTGGAATCAATTCGAGACATTTTTAACGGGTTTCCAACAGAAACAAACTCTTCAAGCCTGCCACCACCTCAAACCCGCATAAACCTAGTAGAAATTCGCCTCCCAGAAACAGCAGAATTGCCGCCACACTTGCATACTACAAAGCACTTACCATCACATTTAATTCCGACACTCAGTCGGACCTTTGCACAGTCCCAAAAATCCTTCTCAGCAATTTTAGACACAGTAACCTGACCTCCTTATATTTGATATTTTCCAACCATGGGCAGCACATCTTTCACGTGAACGCAATATCCCAGCCGTTGTGTACATCGGTTGTACTGTTGCGGCATCCTTATTTTGTCATAGTTACTTTAAACCAGGAAAAGAATTCCCCTTTCCTGCAATCAGGCTAACCAATGATAACCGAAGACAAAAGGGGCCCAAGGATGAACAGCATGTTCAAAGTGTGCTAGAGCGTGCTGCCCTTTCCTGGCAGCTCTCAGATTTTGTTATCACGAGGTCATTTCGTGAAGTCGAGTCAAAATACATAAACTACCTCTCGACTCTTATTGGCAAGGAGGTGGTTCCAACGGGGCCTTTGATTCCAGACATCAGCAATGTCTCTGCCGGGAATAGCCAGGAGGTAGAGTCTGTGATGAACTGGTTGGACCAGAGAAAGAGCCAGTCCGTGGTATTTGTGTCATTCGGCAGCGAGTATTTCATGGCTTACAAGGAGATGGAGCAACTTGCCCATGGTTTGGACTTTGGAGCTCAGTGGTGCTTGCTTCATTTGGGTTGCTCGCTTTCCAAAGATGAACAAAGAGGGTACCGAAGGAGATTCGAAGGAGTTATTGCGTAGATTGGCTGAGAGAGTAGGTCCAGAAAGGGGGCTTGTAGTCACCTCATGGGCCCCACAACGAAAGATCTTGGTTCATTGTAACCTTGGAGCCTTCCTAACACACTGTGGTTGGAGCTCGGTAATTGAAGGAATGCAAGTTGGAGTTCCCATGTTAGCCCTGCCAATGGAATGGGATCAACCTTTTAATGCTCAGTTGATGGTAGAACTCGGCATCGGAATAGAAATCCCGCAACATGGTCTTGGGAATTTTACGGGTGAAGACGTGGCTGCATCTATTAAACAAATTCTCCAGTCGGAGAATGGCAAGCGTGTTAGGAAAAATGCACAGGATCTGGCCGAAGTTATACGCAATAGAAAGGATGACGAGATTCCATATTTGGCCAATAAGATTGTTGAACTTGTGAGCCATGCTAAGGAATCGTAGGCTATCACTCCTTGTGACCTTTGAATAAAATTAGCAAACAAATAAGTGATCGGATAGCCATGTATATAAATAATATGGAGCTTTGAAAGTTCGTTTTCAGCTGTATGCAATCAATATATAGTATTTACGAATACATTTTATCTTGTCCAAAATTGGATTTTGCTGTTTGTTGTTTTCTTTATGAATTGAGAAAAAAATTGTACTTGTGTTTTTGACACTGATAGATCGATCGAAAGTGGGCCTTTAAATACTGGTAACTGGTAAGCTCACTAGCTGGACTGGTTTTCGTGAATATAACTCATCCTGATCCATGGATATATTGAACGGTTCAGATTTATTATTTAAAATTTAAAAACATAAAAATGATCGTATTGGACAGATGGAGAAAAATTCGGTCTTAGTCACGTCATAGCAAGATTTTATTTTTTAAGAAAAAAGTTAGGATCTAGCCCAAACGCAGTCACGCCTTAGCGCGATCAAAATCATATTTTGTTTAAAACAGTTTAGATATTTATTTTAAAATTAAATTTAACAGAAATCCAACTCCTGAGCAATGATAACCGTAATTATTACTTCCGCAGAGTGTCTCATAGATAATGTCATGAGTAAATTTTTTCGAAAGTCCTGAACTTTGTATATAATCTAATTTTGGTCATCCAACTTTAAAATTTTCATTTAAAATCCTTAAATTTTGTAATTATCCATTTCGGATGCTTCTATCTTTATTCCATCTAAATACTAACGTTGGAGGTGCAAATAGTGGTAACCAATCAGCTTTTATAACTTTTTCCTTTCTCTCTCACAAATTGGAATCAGGTGGCGCCGTGTAGTGTGGCTCACGAGCCGTCAGATCCAAATTGGATGACCCATATTTTATTCGAAATTGTAAGGCCCGAAAAAAATTAACCGTCAGATTCAAATCGAACGGCTTGTGAGGCGCGCGACACGCGACGGGATCCGGATTGATCTGTCACCCAATTCTTTCTTTCCTGTTCTAACATCTTCCCTCTCCCTTCTCTTCTGATTTCCAAACTTCGACGCATCATTCCTCTTCCTGGCACTGTGACTATAAAAGTGAGAAGGGATGACTGGATGAGTGCATCAAGTCCCGAAACTTCTTAAATCAGTCCTTGATTAAGGTTTTGTTTTCCAAAATCTGAAATTTAAGCTGTACCAAATCCTTCACAAATCAAGCACCCATGAACAAATTCATATAAAGCAACTATGTGCTTGCACTACGACATATTCAAGCATTGGCAAAATTTGAAAAATCACGTAGTAATCCAACTTTAATCAATTTCAACCAAATCTCACACAAGAAATAAAATAATTAGAGAGGGAGTTAACCATACTTAAAAAAAGAATGGAATCAAAGTATCACAACAGACAACACTGATTTGAGTCGCGTAGCCTTCGTTTCTGATTAGAGAGCTACACCCGATCTAGCGAGAGAAAGCACCATCGTAAGCGAAAGAAAGAGCGAAACAGTTGAGGTCGGAGCAAGAAAGGATAAGGAGAGAGGAAGGTGTGGGGAAAAAAAAAACAAGTTGGGCGGGAGTGGGAGAGATCAAGGTCATAGAAACTGATTGGTAACGGTTTGATCGTCTACCGTTAATATTTAGACAGAATAGTGATAGAGGGACCAAAACTAAGATCATTACAAAGTTTAAGGATTTAAAAGGGATAATTTGAAGTTTGATGGCTAAGATTGGATTATATACAAAGTTCAATGACCTCTAAAAATATTTACTATAGTGTTGAAAAAATTTACTATAGTGTCATAGATCTGGTGTCCAAAGATTCTCACGTCCTTATGCTAGACAATCCTATGTCGGATCGTCCTTGAATAGGTTTCTAATTACGACAGAGCCTTTACTGTTAATTGACGGTTTAATTATGGTGTATGCAGTACAAATTACAGTTTCTCGAAAATTGAATTTTTGTTAGTTAATTCTCATTTCCTTAGACAACCGTAATCATTTTTTACTTCTGATTTTATGCAACATATATATCCTTTAATTTATGTGATTTATATCATTTTGTTTTACAACAAATTCTCAGAAATTATAGTAGAACATTACTATGATAAATTTTCTTATTTAATAGAATTGAGCATTTATATTCATGATTCCAAATTTTATAAATTGCAATTTTTGTTGTTTTATTAGTTATCATTACTTAGATCATATTCATTAATTTTACTGTCATGACTTTTATCGCTAAAATTTTATCAAAATTAAAATTATCTATTTTCATCTGATAACGGAAATTCATAACGTTACAATATCCTGGAACGCCAAATTTATACTTTCGTGATTCCTTAAAGTCAAGACTGCCGTACTGATTTTGATTTTTTTTCTATTTTAAGTAATTAAAAATTCTGCTGATATTATTATTGGTTATGTTTGGCAGGAACTTAAAGTTGTTTCTTAAGTTAAGAATTTGCAACTAGTTAAGCCATCTTACTATACCAAAGTTAAGTTGTGTTTGGTATGGATTTAAGAATTTGTAATAGATAAATGGATATTTTTTATATTAATCTATAAATTGTTAATTATAAAAAGACCAAAATACCCATATACACTTTCGGATTAAGAAACTGATATATTTTAGGCATATTATTATTTCGTGTCATTATATCAAGCCATATTATAACGGAAACCAAACAAAAAAGAATCAATGACATAAATAAATCTTAAGAATAATTAGATAGCAAACAAATTTTTCAGTACCGATTCAAGTAGTTCCAACAAACAAAATTAATTATTACTGCATGAAAACAAATAAGATATAAAAAAAATTAACTAATACTACCATAAAAGTGAAAATGAATTAAAAGAGGAGTGTGATATCTCTTATTTATATATACATTTTTATCGTACTTAGCACCCAAATAATACTCAAACCAATTAATTTACTGTGCTTTTTGAATTATATTTGTCAAAATTGGATATTGCCGTGGAATTTGACTTGTTTTGTAGGAACATGGTGGATTGGACACAATAATTACATAAAAGGGATAATTTTTGGGAAGCAAATGACTAAATGGAATGCATAGCACTGTAGAGATCATCCTAAACTTTCCAACGATCTTTGAATCACCTCAATCGGAGTCCGGATGAAGAAATTATGGTCAAAATACTATCGGTGCGCAGTGCTGGAAAATAATTTCGGTCCGAAATTATTTATTTCGGTTCGAAATCGCGTAAAAAAGTCGGCTTTGGCAAGTTTTGAAGATGGAAACTTTATTTTATGGTATGATCTCGTGAACCCTTGTCCTAACCTGCCTCCCAAGCCTCCTCCCTGGCCATATATGAACGAAAATACAGAGAAGAAAGAATCCCACCTTCCATACAATAATTTCCACCTTTTCCACCATCGTTCTCACGCCGAAAGGCGTGGGATTCTACCTCTCGCAGCGGAGCACGTCCATGGAATCAACTTTGGAGCGATTCTGGATGCGACAGCGGTAGAACCGATCCAACCACGACTTCGGACGATCGATATCTTGAGTTAGAAGCGATATTTGGTTTATTCATTCCTTTTCTCTTGATATTTTGATTTGATGGAGTTTGTATCTTATTTGCTCTAGCACCTGCTGCTCTAGCTAATTGTCCGCCCTTTCACTAATAAGCAAGCTCTACTTCCCCTTGCTTGGATGTTTTCTTGCATGTTAGGCTAGTTATGATGTCTTAGGGGTAGTTAGTAGATTAGTTTAGTATTTTGTGATGACTTAATTGCTTTATATTATGATATGTGATATGTTTTGTTGAAAATTATATCTTGCTTGGTTAATTTAATTGTTTGTTTGACTGTTTAACTATTGATGAACTACAGCACCATTAGGACATTAAACTAGAACAAATAATTAGTTATTTAAGCACTTGAGGTAAGCCAATCGCTCGAAAGAGGAGGTTAGTTCGCAACCGAAAGGTGTAACTTTTACTGATCCGAAAGGACTTTAAATACCTCTAGAAATCCAATTAAACATACTTAATTAGCTAAATCAGAACGAAAGTATAGGTTTAGTTGTTTATGTGGCAAAAACCGAGTTTCAAGTCAAGTCAAAACCGAAATCGCGACAACTGAGATTAGGACTTAGGTCTGGTCGTCCAGTAGTCTTCACATAACATTGTGTAAAGATATCAAGTTGAAACAAGAGGTCTAAAATAAGTTTTGGACAGAAACAGTATGGATTTCGGTCCGGAATCCATACATTTTGGTCCAAAATATGCCTATGTATCGGTGAAAATTGTAGACAAAGATGCTTTGGAGCTAAACTAATTGAACATAAATTCCTAGGACATTATTTGCATTCATTTTTAGTCCAGAAAATACCAAAAATAATTTATTTAATTGCACTTTAGATAATTGTCTTTTAAAATCATAAAACTCCAAAAATTAATTGTCTAGCTTTCGTGAGGAAGAAAGCCCAGTAATCAGTTGTATCGTCCCTTGGGTTCGACTCTAAAGCTTAACTAAAACGACAAGTGAGGTTAGCTCTAGATTATAAATTTATTTGATACCTAGGTTTCATTCCCTTCATCAGAGTGTTTTGTTTATCATCGTTCCAATTTAGTCCCCTGCTTCTAAAAAACTGTTTTGCAATGTCATTCTTCTCATTTTCATTGTTGTTTTTCCCTACTGATTCATCCATCCTTTAAATAAATGTAACGATTGAAGAGCTACCACACTATTCAAAGAGTTGCTAGGTGTATAACTGTATAAAAAATACAAAGAATTCATTAGATCAAGGCAAAATTTGCATGCATTATAATTTAATAATTATTGGTGTCGCAAGCATTTGTGATTTTCCTTTTTAGCAATGAGAGATGATAACATTACCGGTTTCATTCATCCATATAATTTGTATCAGTGCCAAACAGAAAAAAGAAGAAAAGATATTCAGAGCTATCTAGAGCTTAAAATGTTCAATTTCTTTCATTTGCTCAATTACAGATAAAAAATAAAAAGAACTCGTTGATTTGCACATGACCTTCAACATATTTTACAAAGTACATCCTTGAATTACACGTCCTTTGTTTCTATATGCAGGTAAAATGGAGCAAAAGTATGTACGTGAAGATTCAGCGCAACCAGATGGCACTAACTTAATAATCTTTTTTACCAGTACGAAGAAGGATATAATTTGGGGATTAATGAATATATAACGCTCTTGAGTAAACTTTGAATAAATCAACCAAAAGTGATGATTAGTATAAGGCAATGGTGATTAATTCGGTATGGAATGGTACAGAGCTGATTTAGGAAAAAGAAATAAGTCCAATATAAAACAATTAGACCTATAATTAGAAAAAAAAAAGATGATATACCTGGTTCAACGAGTAGTACTCTTGAGAGAAATCGCTAGATAGAAGGGCCATCTAAGTTTTGTGAGCGAAGAGGAATGATTATAGGTGTTTATAGGGATAAATTTTCTATTTTAATCTTGTTGTAAATCAAGAATTGAGAGAGAAATTTCTGTTTCTTTATTTCATTGTTTCTCAATTACAGAAGTAATAGAACTCTATCTCTTTATATACAACGCTCTTCTCTCTCTTCATTTACAGCTGGTTAACAGTCTAACAAACTAACTAAACATTACACTTGTTGTCCATTCTTCTTCTGACTGGATTCATCCATTTATGTGATTTCTACAGCCCCCTTCAAGCTCAGCTGTGTGGGACATACACTGAGCTTGTCCCTAAGAAGTTGAAATCTTGATTTAGCCAGGCTCTTTGTAAAAACATCTGCAACCTGGTCTGCTGAACAGATGAACTGAACTGCTAGTTGTTTGGTTGTGACTTTTTCCCTGACAAAGTGATAATCTAATTCAATATGTTTTGTTCTAGCATGAAAGACAGGGTTTGATGCTAAGAATGTAGCACTGAGATTATCACACCAAATTGATGGAGTATGGTTCACTTTGACTCCCAATTCAGTCAGTAAATACTGAATCCATGTAAGCTCAGCTGCAGTTATTGCCATGGCTCTGTATTCTGCTTCAGTTGAAGACCTGGAGATAGTAGATTGCTTCTTTGATGACCATGAGATGAGGTTGGGGCCTAAGAAGATGGCAAACCCTGTTGTTGACCTCCTGTCATCAGGGCATCCTGCCCAATCTGCATCACAGAACGCATTGAGCTCCAACTTTGCTGCCGAAGTGAATTGAAGCCCCAAATTAAGTGTGCCCTTTATGTATCTGAGAATTCTTTTTACAGCTGTCCAGTGTTGATCAGTTGGTTGACCAAAGAATTGAGCCACTTTATTGACTGCAAATGTTAAATCAGGCCTGGTAATAGTAGCATATTGCAGCATTCCTACAACTGTTCTGTATAACAGTGGGTCTGACAACACAGTACCATCCAGTTTTGTTAGTTGTGCTCCTGCTTGCAATGGTGTGGTACAGGGTTTAGCACCAATCATAGAAGCTTTTTCCAAAATGGACTGCAGATACCATGTCTGAAGCAGATGAATACCATTGAGAGTTGTTTGCACTTCAATCCCAAGAAAGTATGCAAGAGAACCCAAATCTTTGATTGAGAATTGTGAGTTAAGGGTCTGTATCAGTTTGTGAACAGCTTGTTGAGAGTTTCCTGTAACAATGATGTCATCTACATACACCAAGATGTAGATGATGATGTTGTTAAGATTATACACAAACAAGGAGCTGTCAGCTTGAGTAGGTTTGAAGTGTTGGCCAATGAGAAAATTACTCAGTTTATGAAACCAAGCTCTTGGAGCTTGTTTCAATCCATATAATGCTTTTTGAAGTTTGCAAACATGAGATGGATGAACAGGGTCTATAAATCCAGGTGTGTTTGCCTCTAAATTCTGCTGCGTAAAACCCTGAACAATTCCCTATTTTATCACCAAAATCCAAAACCATATAATCAAAATTCCATCCACATAACCAATGACCCAACAAAATAGCCCTGATAATTGGTCATACTGCATGAAAGGAAAACACATAAATTCTTAAAAATGGACAGTAAATTAATTAATTGCAAGGAATGCCATTATACGCTTGTGATATCCTTATAATTAATTACCAGAGTCCTAAAAATAGATAATTTGTAGCAACTAAATTTTTCATACTTTTATGAGAAACCATGCAAAATTTCATGTCAAATTGATCTATAGAAGGGAACCAAACAATTTTCTTAAGAATAAAGCAGCTCAATTATCCTCAAAACTCAGTCAAATGGACACCTCCGTTATTGAAACAAATGGAGATGAACCCTCGCCCAGACCAAATAAATAAAGGGAATTTTCGGATGGGCTTTTAAGCTAACAATTCAAATGGGCCGTTAAACTAAAATTGTAATTCATTTCGGGCCAGGACTGAAAGCCCATTCGAGCTATGTTCAGCCCAACTCAACAGATTTCTCATTGATCCGACGGTCCTGATAAAATCTCGCTATGATATCTAAAGCCAACGGATGGATTTCGATCGGAAAGTAAAACAGTGATTGGAATTTTCCGATTGGTCAAGGAAAAGGGTGGGTCCCACAGTCTCCGTTTAAAAAGGAGGAGGAGGAAGAATGGAATGATACCGTCTGACACAACTCCGTACACCGGCGTAAGGAGCAATTGGCCACTATTTCGCGTCGCCTCAGCCCCAACCAACCTCAGCAACGAATTGCCGACGCCTTCACGATTCTGACGACACCAAACGCAAGGGGATAGAAACACTAGAAATGACAATTTGAGAGAAGTGCCAATAAGAAACTGACGGACGGAAACGCGAAATTATACCAAGTTGCTGAAAATTGGCAAAGGAGCTAACCTATTGAAGTCTCTAGCAAGCTTGAGATGATGTCTGGGTGAGTTACCAAAAGCCAATTTAGCAGGAGGAGGAAGCAAGGCCATCGCTCACCATGGCTGTGTTGTCGTAAGGCTGCCAGACTCAAGGAATTTCAAATGCACTTTGAGTCAGTATTGGAGGAATGGCGCGGGGCTAGCATGAAGCATGGTAAAAAGGGGAAGAGAAATAAGAGAAGATGATATGAGGCAAAGCTACCGTAACTGGAGATACCTAGTGTGAAAGTGCTTGGCGAAATTGACCCAAAAATTTAACTGGAGAGAGAGTATTACCTTCTACAACCTATATTCTGAAAAGGAGAAGCTAATCCTGCAACTGTCCTTGGCGCCAGGAAGCGTGGTGACAAGGGGTGAACTCACCACCTCAATTGGGACCATCGGATATGAAGTAGATTTCAAATCAACGCTGAGATGCTCCCCATGCTTTAGTTGCAACAGTACACCCATCAATTCACCTATGTCATGCATAAAAAAAAAGAAGGGCACAAAAGAAATAGCATGCTTAAAGGAAAAGCAGTGCATCTGGCTGTCTACTTACATCTCAGGATAAGACCAAAACATGGATGAACGGCTTGAGATGAGGCTGCATACTTCCTTTCACTATAAAGTGAATACATCATATAATACCTGGAGAATGAGTGAGTCATGCGTGACCCCCTTTGACCATGGGTAAATCGGTCATTTAGAAGAAAAGGACAAAGAAAATGAAATGGACAGCAAGTGAATTTGGAGAGTATACATACCGATACTACCCCTGGGATATTCCTATGACAAAAAAGAAGGGAAAAGGGGAAATGCAACTTAATTTAAAATGAAGCTAAATGAGAAATGTCATGTTTAAAATTACAGGCCAATGAAAACATTACCAAAAAATAAATAAACATCAAATTAAAATATCAAAATCAATAGCAAGTTGGGGTAAAACTCAGAGAAAATAGGGTGAATTTCAAATACAAGAAGAAGAAATATGGAAGAAAGGAACTGAAATTGGAAGTATTAAAGGGCAACTGCAGAAGGGACCCAGCTGACAGTGACACTTCAGTATGTGCAACAAGAATGAATATACCAGTGCTTACCATAGGGAACCAATGAAGGTACAAATGGAGAAGAGGAATGATAGCCTGTTAACATGACAGGCCTAAATCCCTAGAAGCAACAGTCACATACTAAAGGAGATACCTCACCTATGTAAACCACAGCCACTGATCAATACATGGCTCATTGGATGGGAGACAACACATCATCTGGCGCCAAAGTAAACATGACTCCTCCTCCAAGCACACTGTGAGAAGAAGTAAAACCACAAAGGCCAAGTGTCATGTTACCATTAGTCAGTAAAAGGATGTAAAAAGGAAGAGAAGTGAAAGTAGAATTATAAAAGTATGGCGGCAGCTTCATACCACATCCAGCCCCTCCATCACCAAGTGCAAGACAGGAGATGCTGCCATGTGTCAAGGAGATGAAGCCAAGCCCTAAGAATTTCAGCTATAAAAGAAGACCAAGAGAAAAGAAAAAAGGGGAGAGAGGATAGATAGCCAGCCGAAACTCTGCCAATCTGTTTAGTTACATTACAATTGAGTTTTAAAACAAGTAGGAGCAATTTCAAAGAAAGGTAGGAATTCCATTGTATCAAATCCAATGCATAAATTCCATTTCTAAAAGTCTCTCTGTTTGATTTCTATTTTCAGTCTTTGTACTTCTTTTGTTTTCTTCTTCCTTTGAAGCTAAGTGTTAATTGTAGAAAAGGTCACCATGTGAATCATCATCTATTACTGTTCTGGGGCTCAAAGGCATGGGTAAGGGGTGCTTGCCAGAGAGCGCACACTTGCCTGTGCCAATGAGTGACTTGATATAAAAAATATACTAAAGAGTAAAGTTTTGTGGAGAAGCATAGTTTGTGTGTGAGGGGTGCTTGCCTGAGAGCGCACACTCATGCATTTAACTGTGTTCTAACATTAATAATAATGATTTAAGGAATTACATCTGAAACCTGTGTCAATGAGTTGTTAAGAATATATAAAAAAAAAGAGATAAAGTTTTGTAGAGAGTCATGGTTCTGTGCATGAGGGGCACTTGTCTGAGAGTGCATATTCATGCCCTTTTATTATGTTTCAACATCAATAGTGACCATACCAAGCGTTATGAAAGGATCTGGAGTTAACAAAAAATGTAGTAAGATAAGAAGCCAAGGACATAAAAAGAGGGAGGGAGAATCTGTGCCTAGTAAAAAAAAACAAAAAAAGGAGGAGTTTTAACATATAATAAATAGGGACTACTTTGATAAAAATATGAGTTATCAGACCGTTCTTTTTTTTTCTAAAAAAAAAGATGTTAAACATGTTTGAGGAGTATGGCTACAATATAAGTTAGAATTGAGTCTATAAAACAATATACAAAGGAGGGAGGGTTAAATTGAAAATGTCAAGGAGATATAACAAACAAGAATAAAGAAACCATTCTACTCTTCAAAAAAAAAGCCTTTTATCGTAATCTTCTTAAAGGTACCTTATATGGTTTAAGTAAAGGGCATGCTTATAACATCAGTAAGTTTGTGTTCGATCATGGAAGTAAAATTAATGTACTTTAATAAAAATTTCAATAGATTTTGATCAAACTATGCACATGCACTGCATCTTTGTTAAGTAGAGTTTCCCTGCATAAATTTCATTTCAGTCTGTAACTTTTTCATGGAGAAGTAAGAATGTACCTCTAAAATCAAATGACTAATGGCACTTCAGTACCTCTTTTGTTTAAAGAAGATATATGGTCTCCTCAGAAGTAAAGAAATTGTTAGCATTTCTGTCACAACTGCATGAGGTTCAGTGGGCACAATTACAAAAAAATGAAAGAAGTATAATAAACTAAATACCATCCTGTGTGACAATCTGTCTAAGTAACATGAATGAACAACCAGACGATAGAAGCTTAGCATGACAATGAAAAGTTTCATAGCTTGGTTAGTGTAAGGATGGTGACCAAGGATGAGCCTCAAAATTTGAATATTTAGTAAGATACTGCGGGAACTTGAGGCTTTATGGCTTATGAAAGGTGAATGTGAGTGAATGCAATGAGATATTAGAATAAGATACCCCTCATCAGTTGTCACAAATGTACGCCATGGTAAGTTTGGTTATATGTATCAAAATCTAAAGTCTGGCTCAATACTCTCAGAGAAAGTTCAAAAAAAAAAAAATCAAATTAATGGTAAATTTGTAATGACATGCAAGGCTATCCCAAGCATTGAAGTGCCGATTTTAAAGTACCTATGAAATGAACAATACGTATACATATACATAAACCTCAATAGCCAAAACTAAATCGAAAGTTATTATGTTAAACCAAACCTGTAAGCCCAGTTATGACCAAAATTAAAGTGTCCATACCCAAATTGTTGTTACTAGTAGCTTCGTGGAGTCTCTTTGATGCTCGACGAATAGTCTCCAACAAGGGAACGCTGTCATTTGTCCTGGATTCCCTTTCCAATTTGTCGACTGATGGCGAATGTAAAGAGAGAAATACTCTCTCAATTGACAGATACAGATAAAATTGAGGGTATAACTAAAGAGAGAAGAAGGAGACGATCTCATAGAACCTGGGTATGATCTAAATGGCGGTCGAAACACCGGAGTCAACGCCGACCGTTGCGAGGGTCAACAAAAATGGGGGAAGTCGCGAAAGAGAAAGGAAGAGGTTGAGAGAAAGGAGCGACATGAGCTCGGTGTGCGACCTCGAACATGGACCAAGCGACTAAGCCAATTCCAGATCCGACCCCCCGCGAGCTTCTGTGACGGAAAGTGTGACGAGTCTCTGACAAGCAAAATAGCGAACAGCCAGGGGTCAGCCAATCAAAACTCCCCTGCAAAGCAGAAAACTTCGAAAATACATTAAAAATGGCCATATTATCAGAAAAATTCTTATAAAATATCAAAATGTCAAGAAAAATATGAGGGATATTTCGATATGTCATATTATGCTGAAACACCAAAGTATAAAATATTTTAAAATTAAAAGATTTGAGGGATGACCATAAATAAGAAAAAAATATAATAATAAAATAATAATAAATTTATATGGTTAAATAAAAAAAAGCGAAAGAGAAATAAAAAAATCATCGTTTTGAATATTCTGTATTCTGGACAGCAGGTACATTTGAACAGTTCATGTTCTGGACGGCAGGTACGTTTGAACATTTTATGTTCTGGACAGCAGGTACACCTGACATGCCTTGTTCTGAACAACAAGCACAGTCAAGTATTAAAATCTGCAAATGAAAATAAAACAAAAAGGTCAAAAACAGAAATTCAAAAGTACAAATTTAAATGCCTAAACTCAAAAGTCCAACCAAAGGTCGAAAGCCTGAAATTCAAAAGTCAAATCCAAAGATTAAAAATGATACAAAAATTAAAAGTGACAAAAGGCGACACAAATTTTAAAAAGACACAAAGTCTAAAAGTGACACAAAGTCAAAATGACACAAAATCTAAAAACGACCCAAAAGACACAAAGTCAAAAGTGACATAAAGTCTTAAAAGTCAAAAGTTTGTCCCTTCAAGACTGCATAGCGTTTCGTTTTGAAGAAAACACCCTCCTGATATTCAGATTGAGATAAAGGAAAAGTCAATTCTGAATCATCACTGAAGTTCCTGTCAAGAGAAGGCATAGCGCATCTGTACTCGCGACTCGAACGAAATCTCTAAATTCCCTAAACGATTGAGAGCTGACTTAGAATACCCTATTTTCTAGTGTTGGACTCAAAGTTAACAGCCTGTTTTTACAAGTTCTCCGTATGTTTGACCAGAAGCAGACTGAAATCTGATGCCCAGATGACCAGAAGAAAAGTCAACCGGTGGTCATCACCTAAGTCCATGTCAAGAGAAGGCATAGCGCATCTACTCGAGACTTGAACAAAATCCCAAAATCTCTAAATCTCCAGACAATTGAAGATTGATCCAGGATACCAAATTTCCTAGTATCAAACTCAAAAATCTCTGTAAAGGCACTAAGCCTGACTCAGCAAAGTAAAAACAACCTAAATGTCATAAAATGTGAAACTAAAGAATTAAATCACATCATTCATGTTTGCACGGCACTGTTCAAATGACTGTCTTTCTGCTTTGCTTTCACCCCGAAATTTTCTATCAAGACACAATCCTTTCATTAAAATGGACTTCATCCACTTACGACATTTAAACTTTGATTATCCCGATCCAGAGGTGCTCTTAGCTCAGTTCGTAACTGAGTCCGGAGGTAATTAACAGTAGGGGCTTGCGCCTACTGGAAAAAAAGGACCTACAACAAACAATCAACTCTCGAGGTACTTAGAACCGCATTAGTGCCCTTCGCTCGTTTGGAATGGGCAGTGACGACGGGTCTCAAGATGCTCGAGGGGTATCTGATCCGCATTTTCTTCGCCCCATAGAGGACTATCAGATCTTCCGTGGTCGGACTGAAAAAGTGCGAGACAGATTCTGGCACGCCCAGTGGGACATTTTTTTCCTCTCATCAGGGCATAATCAAAGTTTAAATACGAAAGTGGAATTAAGTCCATCATATCAAAAAATATATACTAATGGTTGACTCTAAGTTTTCTCTATTGCAGAAACCATGTTTACCTGGAGTCAAATCGTGAAGGGCGAGCGTCTTCGCCACATGAAGGCGGCAGCGACCGGGACTCTCCATGTGCCCATCCAAGCTGTCGTACGAATCTCTCCCGTGATGCTTGCTGGTGAAGCATCGGTGAAGGTCTCTGGAAAGCCTGCCCTTAGCACCAAAAAGGGTCGGGCGGCAACCACTCACATCAAGGGGGCAACAGCCCCAAGACTCAAAAAGGATAAGAGGGCTAGGATCTCGAGGGCCCAAGCTCTCCACCTAGTCCAACAACCCGATACTGTCACTGACCTGTCGCTCAGCAACACCTTCGCCCCTCTGCATGTGCTGAAAAAGGGGGGAGAAGTGATGCGCCTCAGAGAGGACTGGGAGCTCCCTATGTATGCCCCAGTCTCTGAGACAGAGAAAGTGACCCACCCAAAACACAAGGCAGTGGAGGCCATTCATGCAGCCTTCAGAATTGTCAAAAGATCCCGCAAATCCCGCAGGATTGTCACTGCGATCCCTGCCAACTCCAACAAGCCGTCCATCAAGGACAGGCTCAGGTTTCCGGCGCACCAAAGGTTCCGCTTTCCCTATCGCGAGGACAACCGAGAGGGAGACGCGGACTATAGTGCGTCCGAAAAAAGGACTGTGGCCCACCCGCCTTCAGTCTTTGACCGGCTTACCTTTCCACCACTCCAACCCAACGCCCGCTCAATGAAGGCCAAAGGAAAAGTGAAGCAGGTTTGGAAGCCCAAGCAACCGGAAACCATCCCCGCTCCCAAGCAAAATACAGGGGGCACCAAGCAATGGTTGCCAAAAGAAAAAGATACCTCTCTGGCTAGCCAGGTGGCGAGTCAGATGATGAAAAGCAAAACCAAAAAGAAATATGTGATGAGGAAGAGGCGGAATGCCGATTCTGTCTCAGTATATAATGTGTCAGTTGATAGTAATGATGATGATGATGAGGAAACGGCGGAAGTCCGTATGGTTGGAACAGGTTCCCAGGAGCCGCCTCACTCTGAAAGTGTCCCCGTGGAAACGCGAGGGCAAAAAGGAAAAGTTTCAGCATCCAAACCTCCCAAACGGGTAGGGCGGCCCAGGAACCGCAGCCCGGTAGTGGAGGAAATTGTCCAACAGACCACTGATAACATCGCAAGTAAGGAAGAGGATCTAAATCCGGACCATGGAAGTTCATCTGAGGATATCGAGGAGGAAATTGAAATCCTCGAGGAAATATCTGATGAGATGGCCCAGCTTCGCAAGGAGCTGGAGCAGAAAACAAAGCAACTTGAGCAACTCCAAGCGGAGAACGCTCGGGTAACTGCGGCATGCGCGGAAGTCCAGAAACACATAGCCAAAAAGGGGGCACGCCCAAGCTGTGCCGTTTCAAATAATGATATACCAAAGTCAACCGAAACCCAAGGAATGCTTCTAAGCCAAAATGGGAAAATGATAGTAGCTCTAGTGAAACCTCTGAAGAGGAGTTGCTTGAAAGAAAGGAAACTAGCGTCATTGACCCTGAGGCCATGATGGAAAGGATGCAAAGGGCCATGGATCAGAAACTGCAATCTCTGCGAGGCGGTCAACTACCTCTTCACTTAGGTAAAGAGAAAAGCTCTCACGTCCCACCGGGTCAAGGCTCGACAGGTGCTCCGTTCTTTTGAACACTATGGGGTATCCCTGAGTCAAAACCCTAAAGTAATAAATTAACCTTTAAATAAAATAAACCCTTCAAAATTTCCTAAAATGACCCTAAGTCGAAATCCTAAATAAAATCCAAGTCCAACAAAAAAATACATCTTATTCCAAAGTATAAAAGCATATGACCAAAAGAAACTAGACCAAGCTAAAATATAGCTCAAATAAAAGATTAAAACCAAATCTCCCTAAATATTCTCAAATCCCTAAATAAAAAGGTAAATTTCAAAGTCCAAAATCCGAAACTTCTAAAAATATACACAAAATGTCCTGTCCCACCGGGCCAAGATAAAAGGAGTGTTCCGTCCTTACGGACAGTCATGGAGCATTTCCTTTACAAATGACCTACATTAAAAAAAATACGACCCTAAAAGTCTTGTGCTTTGTCCTTAAAACAAAGTACTAGGTGCCTGTTCATCTCACCGAATTAAAGGATGAACAAAAGTTCTGTGTCTTGAACTCTAAATTAAGACACAAACGGTGAAACTTACCAAGGGATTAGTCAAAACCACGTCCTCAATAGTTACAGATTGAAAAAGACAACCTGTCTACTCAAGATGTAGTTCTTGCCAAAACCTACCTCAAAAAAAAATTAAGACCAAACCAAACCTGAAAGCCCCTCTGAAAACGGAGAATATCACGGCTGATGTCCGCCAACCATGTCAAGGAATAGGCCTCATAAATCCTAATACCCAGAGGGGCCCATGGTCGTGTTGGGCCTTAAACCACCGACTACGGTATGTTCCTAGCTGCCGTACCCAAAGAGCCAGGAGAAAACCCCATCTCACTACATCAAAAGAGTGATATGGAACAAACAAGTCCCGACGGTACGTCTCTTATCACCGTGCCAAAACAACCAACAGAAAATGATGCACAAAGTCCCACTGCGTGCCATACCCAGAATGTCTATTCTACATGTCGAAACGGTAATATGAAGCAAACAAGTCCCACCGGAATGGTCCTAACTGCCGAGGCAACAATGTAGAATAGACAAGCCCCACCGGTATGTTCCTTGCTGTCGTAACCAAAGAGCAGGGAGAATAACAAAAAATATCTGTCCCACTAGCGATATCTGAGGTCGCTACCTATGACAATTTAAACCAAGTCACTAATAAACCTCAACAGATGTCCATAAATCAAGATCAACATACCAAGAGTTATTAGGCCTCCAAATTGCCCTAATCAAATCATAAAATCAAAATACCAGACATAAACCATCCAAAATTACCACAGTTTGAACAACAACAAAAAACATACGAAACGAAGCAATGAAACAACAAAACCAAATGATCAAACATCCGAGACTTCTTCATATCGGAGGCACTGGAGGCACCTGAGCTGCGGCCATCGCCCCTGCAAAGGTCTCTAAGGTGTTATGAATTGACTGAAGCACTGTCTCGACATTCTCCAGTCGCTGATCTAGCTCCTTAAAATGCTGGTCTATGTGTTCCTGGAGTGGAAAAGATTCTTCAATGGCTGAGCCGTCTGGAGAAGGGGGAGAAGCCTCTCTTACCGGACTATACTGATTCACAGCAGCAAACCTATGAAGGATATGACTGTTCACCGGGTAGTTGGGGTCAGGGACCAGAGTGCCATGAACCATCTCCACCCACCCAAAGGAAGTCAGATCCAAGAGCAGGTTGCGCGGGTACAGAATAAGCCGCTCAGTGATCGGATTCCCTCACAGCGTCTCAGGCAATGGAATCTGAGCCCGCTCCATCAAGGCCTCGATTAAATTCCCATAAGGCAAATGGCCCTTGGGAAACCTCGTGACATGATGCATGTTTTGGAGGATGAGACTGGGAAGATTAACTTTCTCGCGTTTAAGGAGCAATAAGCGAAGGTAGAACAGAGTCCCTGGGCGAGTCAAATCTGATAACTCACCCTGAGGAAAGAGGATGTAGTTGATAATCAAGAAAAATAACCTGAAAGGAACATATAAACTTCATGGTCATGAACCTATCCTTCAGAGACAAACAAAAGAAACAAACAAAACAAAAAACACACAAATAACAAAATTACCGGTGAAGCGCGGGCAAATGCGTAGTAGAGACCAGTTCAGAACTCGCCTCGGATCTGGGTATCTTGAACCACTCGCAGTGGCCCCGGTATGTCCCTTGCTCGCGAGGCCAACTCCCGAAGGCATAAACTGACAAGCCATTTAAAGTATCTGTGGCACCAATCAAGTCAGCCAAATCCTCAACCCCTATGTAAAAGAGTCTGCCAAAAAGATAAGAAGAGGCAGAAGGGGTGCCATGGTGGTCAAAGGTGACGCGGAGATTAGCATAAAATAACTTAGTGATATCTGGATGGTAAGGGGTATCAAGCCTGGATAAGTCATGGAGGCTCCAGGCGTTAAGCCACCCTGTTATTAAGTTCATATAAGGGGTGGTGAAACGCCCCTGAGGATGAAAGAAAAAGCAGGTGGAAACATCACGCTCCCCTTCACCAATATTACTTTGATAACATTCAAAAGCCTCGTCGTCTCGAAACAGATAGCGGTTGCCTGGGTCGTACGACCAGTTAGGCTTGGAAGGTGGCGCGCCTTGGACAGAGGAGCTACCTTCATCCCTGGGACGCTTGGGATTCCTTGGATTTATGACGCCGGCCATGGAAAACAAAGTTAAAAGAAGAAAATTTGGGAAGAGAAAATGATACGGGTTACGCGCACGTGATGCCTTATATATAAATGAATTAGGGCACCAGAGGGCGTATGTCTTCTCAAACTTGCTAATAAAGGTGAGAAATCAAAAGGCGCGGCGGTTTACAATAAAGGAACATAATCGCCTCGCGATCCAAGGATTCTTAGGAACAAAATTGATGAACCCAATGACATCAAAAAAAAATATAGTATCCATATCCATAAACCAACTACAATCAAACCCAAAGAGTCATACAAGCCCAAGAAAGACCCAAAATATCACATGACCAAAAGGTCCAACCACAACATCAAAAAACAATCAACTAAAACCAAGTCTAAAACTAAAACCATAATATGATAAATAAAAGATACAAGGCGTCAACGCGCCACATAACTCCAACTCCTACTCAAAGAAAACCCATCATCAACTCAACCTCTCGAGAAGCGTCCGCCACAAGGGAAGCAAAGCAAGGAAGAGCTAACACTACACCTGCGAGAGCTCTCTCAGGATTATCATCAGAATCAACATCTCTCTGATGAGCTGACATCCCAACTACCGGCTCGACCAATACAGTGTCTGGCGACAATGGAAAACTCGCCCCACCGGAAGACGATGACACGGCTAGGGGAGTGGAGTCAATGAGAAGAGCCTCCCACTCGGAGTAATCCAATGACGCCTCATCAGAAAACTCCGGAACCATGTCCGACTCAGGGAAAAGGAAATCATGGAGAGTCTGGAGGGCAGGACTGCCTGAGGGGCTCTCTCCTGAATGAAAAAGGAAAAGGTTATAATGAAAAAATGAAATGTACGTCACGGTGACAAGGAAAATATGAATATATACCTGAACATAAGATGGAAGCATGATCCAGAACGTCCAGCTCCATGCCCATGACATGGCTCGTCAGCTCATCAACACTCATGAAACTCTGAAGGGACAACTGGTATAAATGGCACAAGTCCCCTAAGCCCAAAGCCCAAAACTCAATGCTGAAGGACATCAGAGTATAGGGAAACCGACCTAGATGAAGCAAGACGAGAAAATATAAAATGAAACAGAAGGGAAACTAAGGTAAATATCTCAGTAAAATAAGGCATACCTAGACCTCGAAGCGCCGGAGAGATGGCCGGTGATGGAGTAGTCTCACAGGAAGAGATAGTAACAGCAACAATCGCCAAGGAATCATCCGGAGCAGGGAAGTCACTTGTCTGAATGAACGGAGCCGGAGAGATCAGCCTGGGGCGTAAAATCTCCTCAAACGGCACGGCGATGGTCTCTACCTCTACCTCCTCCATCTCGATGTCCTCTGTAACAACCGCGGACTCAGCCAGAATGGCGCTACCCCACATACCGGAGCATGCAGTCCCTGGAAAGTAATACCATGACAAGTTTATAGCGAATCAAAAATTAAATGGAATGAAGTCAGAAGGAAAAACGGAAGTAACATACATGAATGTGGTGCAAGGAGAGGAGGCTCCATGGAAAAGCCGCCATCTGAAAGACTTTCCCTCGGCCGTCGTCGAAGCTCGTACCGAGTCACTTCTTCTTCTGCCAGAGAATCCTCATGTTGCCTTTTCAGCCGCCTAGCTGCTTCCTCAGCCAACTCATCAGGGTATTCAGGGGAAGGATAACTTGAAGGGGCCGATTCCTTGTTTTCCACCGAAGGAGGGAGCCTATGAACACCTGTAAAACCAAAATCATGACAATCCTACATTGGTGACAAAGTTAAACAAAAAAGAAGAGAGATACAATACCTGAGTAAATAGCCCAGCGTCTATAAGGCTCTGATGCAAGAGCCTGGGAAGACTCTCCCTCAATAGGAGAAATACCCTCTACTTTGAAGTGAAAATGGCCAAAATCATACCCACCGAGACCTGCCTCGAAGAACAAATCACCATAAGAAAGAAAGAAAGTAACCAGGAGGGTAATTCAAACAAGAAAGGAAAATAACGAACCAGGAAAACGGCCGTCTGGAAGCGGAGGAGGGTCTACATACTCCAAAGGCTTCACGTCAACCGGCACAAAACCATCAACCCTAAAAGAATTCTTCAATGGTCTGAACCCACCTTGTCTAACCTCTGGATTTTGTGGAACAATCCGAGAACGAGGGTAAACTTTCTCCTTTAGGATGGCCACACTAACATCATGAGGAATCTTAGACCAACCTCTGAACCACCTGTCATAATCTCCAGTTAATGTCCCTTGGCGAGGAGCCGCAGGAACAATACAGCTAGTATCGGTGCCCAAACGCACTGAGAACGCGCTAAAGGCTGCACACGACGACAAAGTGACTCGAGGAGGGTCAGGAAAACTAAAGACTGCTGGAATAGCCTGGTCATATCCAAACTGCCAAGCACAACGGTGAGGGCTATAAACCTCATGGATCACCCTATTCCCCATGCGCATGGATAAACACCCCGCTCTGATACTGACGGCATAGTCCCGATCCCGCCTGTGTCGAGGAGAACACAACTTAGGACATGCTCCCTTTTGACGAGGCGCCACATCCTTAATAATGTATGGCTTCCCAGTGTCCTTAGGCCAACCCTTGCTGAAAACCTCAGGGCGGTAATCTATGATGAACTGACTACTCTGTGTAAAGCACAAGTGAGCGGTAATCTGATCTGGATCACGGACGGTACAACCAGCGATATGAATCAAACCCGGCAATGACTGCCTCATGCCGGCAAAGGTCAATGGAGTATAACACTTCTCCCAGTAAAGATAAAACCAACCAGAAAGGATATGTAAAGGCATGACTATTGTGGCTCTGGAAGGATCCCTCGAAGAAGTAAGCTCTCTCATGGACCTATAAAGGTTCACTAAAGCTGGAATAGCCAATGAGACCCGCTTACCGCGAGCCAAGGCATTCGCCACCACAAAGACCCCAGGGCGGATATGCCCAGCCGGCTCGTAGATAATCAAGAAATAACACAACCACCAGGCCAAATAGGCAGTCAAGACCGTCTCATCATCTAACTCATGGGAACAGAAATCTGAGAATGACACCCGCTCAGAAGGAATATATGTCTTGTCAGAGCCCAATTTAATCGGCTCTAAAGGATTAGCAAAATGCGCAGCCCTCTTCTCGGGTATCAAATCCGTGAAATAACGAACCCAGTCTCTCAAAGGAACATCCCTGTCCAAGCCACGCCGACCACGTGACATGGCGATCTCATAATAAATCTGGAAAACTGCCCGAAGCGAAGCAGAATGTAGAGGAAGCCCTTTGTGATCAGGGCCATAGAGCTCAAAATCGGGCGGTACCCTCTCCTCATAAACCAACCCCTCTACTGGCACCCCCATAAGGCTAGACATCTGCTGGAGATCGATAGTGGCGTCACGGTCCTCTAAGGGAAAGGTATTATGAACATAATTCCAATTGGAGGCCATTGCTTTCAAAAGGTTAGAACTCCATGTATACTCAAACAAGGCCAAAATCACACCTCCAAAAATTTCTACCTTGTCCAATTTCTTCCCCGTACTACACAAGATATACTGGGTCCATTCAACTTGCCCAGGACTCCATTTCAAATCACCCTGAACCTTCAAGTCCCCAGGAGACCAAGGAATAACATGTCCCTCCATCATCTCCATACTCAACAAATGAAAATCGGCAGAGAAAGTAGAACGACCAGTAGGACTCAGAAAAATACCTGCAAGGTCACCAGAGGGAATGCCGCGCCTGTCTCGACTAATGGAACAATGAGAAGTGTAATACCTGTCTCGGCGCTCCTCAGTGCGTGAAGGAGGGTCAACAGCAAGGCACGGATAGTCATAGATGGCCGGTAAGGGTAAACGATTGTGCCGAACCAAAAGCCCATGGAAATTATCTCTTCCTCTGAGAATAGCACGCCTCCATAGGCGGTGAAGGTGCACATGAACCTTCTGAGGATCCATATAATCACTGATATAAGATTCAATGGCCTCATCCGAAGGACCATAGAAGCCCGTTCTGACAATCTGAAATTGAGGGACAGTTTCGTAAATCTCATCAACCGAAGCCATAACTATCTGCGAGAAAGCGAAAGCCGTGTCAGACACTCAGAAAATGCCCACAAATCACTAAGAAAAATGCCTAGAAATTGGGGACACCAGAGTAGACTGATCGATGTATCTCACAGTCCACTCTGGTGGGGGCATTTGTTTGCCTCTAAATTCTGCTGCGTAAAACCCTGAACAATTCCCTATTTTATCACCAAAATCCAAAACCATATAATCAAAATTCCATCCACATAACCAATGACCCAACAAAATAGCCCTGATAATTGGTCATACTGCATGAAAGGAAAACACAGAAATTCTTAAAAATGGACAGTAAATTAATTAATTGCAAGGAATGCCATTATACGCCTGTGATATCCTTATAATTAATTACCAGAGTCCTAAAAATAGAAAATTTGTAGCAACTAAATTTTTCATACTTTTATGAGAAACCATGCAAAATTTCATGTCAAATTGATCTATAGAAGGGCACCAAATAATTTTCTTAAGAATAAAGCAGCTCAATTATCCTCAAAACTCAGTCAAATGGACACCTCCGTTATTGAAACAAATGGAGATGAACCCTCGCCCAGACCAAATAAATAAAGGGAATTTTCGGATGGGCTTTTAAGCTAACATTTCAAATGGGTCGTAAAACTAAAATTGTAATTCATTTCGGGCCAGGACTGAAAGCCCATTCGAGCTATGTTCAGCCCAACTCAACAGATTTCTCATTGATCCGACGGTCCTGATAAAATCTCGCTATGATATCTAAAGCCAACGGATGGATTTCGATCGGAAAGTAAAACAGTGATTGGAATTTTCCGATTGGTCAAGGAAAAGGGTGGGTCCCACAGTCTCCGTTTAAAAAGGAGGAGGAGGAAGAATGGAATGATACCGTCTGACACAACTCCGTACACCGACGTAAGGAGCAATTGGCCACTGTTTCGCGTCGCCTCAGCCCCAACCAACCTCAGCAACGAATTGCCGACGCCTTCACGATTCTGACGACACCAAACGCAAGGGGATAGAAACACTGGAAATAACAATTTGAGAGAAGTGTGAATAAGAAACTGACGGACGGAAACGCGAAATTATACCAAGTTGCTGAAAATTGGCAAAGGAGCTAACCTATTGAAGTCTCTAGCAAGCTTGAGATGATGTCTGGGTGAGTTACCAAAAGCCAATTTAGCAGGAGGAGGAAGCAAGGCCAACGCTCACCATGGCTGTGTTGTCGAAAGGCTGCCAGACTCAAGGAATTTCGAATGCACTTTGAGTCAGTATTGGAGGAATGGCGCGGGGCTAGCATGAAGCATGGTAAAAAGGGGAAGAGAAATAAGAGAAGATGATATGAGGCAAAGCTACCGTAACTGGAGATACCCAGTGTGAAAGTGCTTGGCGAAATTGACCCAAAAATTTAACTGGAGAGAGAGAGTATTACCTTCTACAACCTATATTCTGAAAAGGAGAAGCTAATCCTGCAACTGTCCTTGGCGCCAGGAAGCGTGGTGACAAGGGGTGAACTCACCACCTCAATTGGGACCATCGGATATGAAGTAGATTTCAAATCAACGCTGAGATGCTCCCCATGCTTTAGTTGCAACAGTACACCCATCAATTCACCTATGTCATGCATAAAAAAAAAAAGTGGGGCACAAAAGAAATAGCATGCTTAAAAAAAAAAGTGGGGCACAAAAGACCCAGCTGACAGTGACACTTCAGTATGTGCAACAAGAATGAATATACCAGTGCTTACCATAGGGAACCAATGAAGGTACAAATGGAGAAGAGGAATGATAGCCTGTTAACATGACAGGCCTACATCCCTAGAAGCAACAGTCACATACTAAAGGAGATACCTCACCTATGTAAACCACAGCCACTGATCAATACATGGCTCATTGGATGGGAGACAACACATCATCTGGCGCCAAAGTAAACATGACTCCTCCTCCAAGCACACTGTGAGAAGAAGTAAAACCACAAAGGCCAAGTGTCATGTTACCATTAGTCAGTAAAAGGATGTAAAAAGGAAGAGAAGTGAAAGTAGAATTATAAAAGTATGGCGGCAGCTTCATACCACATCCAGCCCCTCCATCACCAAGTGCAAGACAGGAGATGCTGCCATGTGTCAAGGAGATGAAGTCAAGCCCTAAGAATTTCAGCTATAAAAGAAGACCAAGAGAAAAGAAAAAAGGGGAGAGAGGATAGATAGCCAGCCGAAACTCTGCCAATCTGTTTAGTTACATTACAATTGAGTTTTAAAACAAGTAGGAGCAATTTCAAAGAAAGGTAGGAATTCCATTGTATCAAATCTAATGCATAAATTCCATTTCTAAAAGTCTCTCTGTTTGATTTCCATTTTCAGTCTTTGTACTTCTTTTGTTTTCTTCTTCCTTTGAAGCTAAGTGTTAATTGTAGAAAAGGTCACCATGTGAATCATCATCTATTACTGTTCTGGGGCTCAAAGGCATGGGTAAGGGGTGCTTGCCAGAGAGCGCACACTTGCCTGTGCCAATGAGTGACTTGATATAAAAAATATACTAAAAAGTAAAGTTTTGTGGAGAAGCATAGTTTGTGTGTGAGGGGTGCTTGACTGAGAGCGCACACTCATGCATTTAACTGTGTTCTAACATTAATAATAATGATTTAAGGAATTACATCTGAAACCTGTGTCAATGAGTTGTTAAGAATATATAAAAAAAAAAGAGATAAAGTTTTGTAGAGAGGCATGGTTCTGTGCATGAGGGGCACTTGTCTGAGAGTGCATATTCATGCCCTTTTATTATGTTTCAACATCAATAGTGACCATACCAAGCGTTATGAAAGGATCTGGAGTTAACAAAAAATGTAGTAAGATAAGAAGCCAAGGACATAAAAAGAGGGAGGGAGAATCTGTGCCTAGTAAAAAAAAAACAAAAAAAAGGAGGAGTTTTAACATATAATAAATAGGGACTACTTTGATAAAAATATGAGTTCTCAGACCCTTCTTTTTTTTTCTAAAAAAAAGATGTTAAACATGTTTGAGGAGTATGGCTGCAATATAAGTTAGAATTGAGTCTATAAAACAATATACAAAGGAGGGAGGGTTAAATTGAAAATGTCAAGGAGATATAACAAACAAGAATAAAGAAACCATTCTACTCTTCAAAAAAAAAGCCTTTTATCGTAATCTTCTTAAAGGTACCTTATCTGGTTTAAGTAAAGGGCATGCTTATAACATCAGTAAGTTTGTGTTCGATCATGGAAGTAAAATTAATGTACTTTAATAAAAATTTCAATAGATTTTGATAAAACTATGCACATGCACTGCATCTTTGTTAAGTAGAGTTTCCCTGCATAAATTTCATTTCAGTCTGTAACTTTTTCATGGAGAAGTAAGAATGTACCTCTAAAATCAAATGACTAATGGCACTTCAGTACCTCTTTTGTTTAAAGAAGATATATGGTGTCCTCAGAAGTAAAGAAATTGTTAGCATTTCTGTCACAACTGCATGAGGTTCAGTGGGCACAATTACAAAAAAATGAAAGAAGTATAATAAACTAAATACCATCCTGTGTGACAATCTGTCTAAGTAACATGAATGAACAACCAGACGATAGAAGCTTAGCATGACAATGAAAAGTTTCATAGCTTGGTTAGTGTAAGGATGGTGACCAAGGATGAGCCTCAAAATTTGAATATTTAGTAAGATACTGCGGGAACTTGAGGCTTTATGGCTTATGAAAGGTGAATGTGAGTGAATGCAATGAGATATTAGAATAAGATACCCCTCATCAGTTGTCACAAATGTACGCCATGGTAAGTTTGGTTATATGTATCAAAATCTAAAGTCTGGCTCAATACTCTCAGAGAAAGTTCAAAAAAAAAAAAATCAAATTAATGGTAAATTTGTAATGACATGCAAGGCTATCCCAAGCATTGAAGTGCCGATTTTAAAGTACCTATGAAATGAACAATACGTATACATATACATAAACCTCAATAGCCAAAACTAAATCGAAAGTTATTATGTTAAACCAAACCTGTAAGCCCAGTTATGACCAAAATTAAAGTGTCCATACCCAAATTGTTGTTACTAGTAGCTTCGTGGAGTCTCTTTGATGCTCGACGAATAGTCTCCAACAAGGGATCGCTGTCATTTGTCCTGGATTCCCTTTCCAATTCGTCGACTGATGGCGAATGTAAAGAGAGAAATACTCTCTCAATAGACAGATACAGATAAAATTGAGGGTATAACTAAAGAGAGAAGAAGGAGACGATCTCATAGAACCTGGGTATGATCTAAATGGCGGTCGAAACACCGGAGTCAACGCCGACCGTTGCGAGGGTCAACAAAAATCGGGGAAGTCGCGAAAGAGAAAGGAAGAGGTTGAGAGAAAGGAGCGACATGAGCTCGGTGTGCGACCTCGAACATGGACCAAGCGACTAAGCCAATTCCAGATCCGACCCCCCGCGAGCTTCTGTGACGGAAAGTGTGACGAGTCTCTGACAAGCAAAATAGCGAACAGCCAGGGGTCAGCCAATCAAAACTCCCCTGCAAAGCAGAAAACTTCGAAAATACATTAAAAATGGCCAGATTATCAGAAAAATTCTTATAAAATATCAAAATGTCAAGAAAAATATGAGGGATATTTCAATATGTCATATTATGCTGAAACACCAAAGTATAAAATATTTTAAAATTAAAAGATTTGAGGGATGACCATAAATAAGAAAAAAAATATAATAATAAAATAATAATAAATTTATATGGTTAAATAAAAAAAAGCGAAAGAGAAATAAAAAAATCATCGTTTTGAATATTCTGTATTCTGGACAGCAGGTACATTTGAACAGTTCATGTTCTGGACGGCAGGTACGTTTGAACATTTTATGTTCTGGACAGCAGGTACACCTGACATGCCTTGTTCTGAACAACAAGCACAGTCAAGTATTAAATTCTGCAAATGAAAATAAAACAAAAAGGTCAAAAATAGAAATTCAAAAGTACAAATTTAAATGCCTAAACTCAAAAGTCCAACCAAAGGTCGAAAGCCTGAAATTCAAAAGTCAAATCCAAAGATTAAAAATGATACAAAAATTAAAAGTGACAAAAGGTGACACAAATTTTAAAAAGACACAAAGTCAAAATGACACAAAATCTAAAAACGACCCAAAAGACACAAAGTCAAAAGTGACATAAAGTCTTAAAAGTCAAAAGTTTGTCCCTTCAAGACTGCATAGCGTTTCGTTTTGAAGAAAACACCCTCCTGATATTCAGATTGAGATAAAGGAAAAGTCAATTCTGAATCATCACTGAAGTTCCTGTCAAGAGAAGGCATAGCGCATCTGTACTCGCGACTCGAACGAAATCTCTAAATTCCCTAAACGATTGAGAGCTGACTTAGAATACCCTATTTTCTAGTATTGGACTCAAAGTTAACAGCCTGTTTTTACAAGTTCTCCGTATGTTTGACCAGAAGCAGACTGAAATCTGATGCCCAGATGACCAGAAAAAAAGTCAACCGGTGGTCATCACCTAAGTCCATGTCAAGAGAAGGCATAGCGCATCTACTCGAGACTTGAACAAAATCCCAAAATCTCTAAATCTCCAGACAATTGAAGATTGATCCAGGATACCAAATTTCCTAGTATCAAACTCAAAAATCTCTGTAAAGGCACTAAGCCTGACTCAGCAAAGTAAAAAAAACCTAAATGTCATAAAATGTGAAACTAAAGAATTAAATCACATCATTCATGTTTGCACGGCACTGTTCAAATGACTGTCTTTATGCTTTGCTTTCACCCCGAAATTCTCTATCAAGACACAATCCTTTCATTAAAATGGACTTCATCCACTTACGACATTTAAACTTTGATTATCCCGATCCAGAGGTGCTCTTAGCTCAGTTCGTAACTGAGTCCGGAGGTAATTAACAGTAGGGGCTTGCGCCTACTGGAAAAAAAAGACCTACAACAAACAATCAACTCTCGAGGTACTTAGAACCGCATTAGTGTCCTTCGCTCGTTTGGAATGGGCAGTGACGACGGGTCTCAAGATGCTCGAGGGGTATCTGATCCGCATTTTCTTCGCCCCATAGAGGACTATCTGATCTTCCGTGGTCGGACTGAAAAAGTGCGAGACAAGGTGGTTGGAGCATATAAACATCTTCTTCTAATTCACCATGCAGGAATGCATTATTGACATCTAATTGGTGAAGCTTCCAATTCTGAGATAAGGCCAATGAAAGAACTGTTCTGACAGTAGTGGGTTTGATGACTGGGCTAAATGTTTCAAAATAATCCAATCCTTCTTGTTGTGTATAGCCTTTTGCAACCAATCGTGCCTTATATCTTTCAATTGAACCATCAGCTTTCTTCTTAATTTTAAAGAGCCATTTACAGCCAATTGCATTAGCATCTGCAGGAAGAGGTACTAGTTCCCATGTTTTATTTGCAGCTAGAGCTGATAGTTCTGCTGACATAGCTTTCCTCCAATGATCACTTTTGGAAGCTTGTGTGTAGCAAGTGGGTTCCACTTCTTGTGTGGGTACAGCCACAGGATGTTTAGTCGCTGATGAAGGCTTAAAACCTAGGAATCAAATAAATTTATAGACCTAGAGCTAACCTCACTAGTCTTTTGGAGTACAGCTTTAGGGTCGAACCCAAGAGACGGATTAATGAGTACCGGACTTTACTTCCTCACGAAAGCTAGACAATTATATTTTTATGGAGTTTTTGGTTGATTAAATCTAAAGGTGCAAGTAAATAAATATTTTTGGGTGTTTTAACAATATAAAAGTCGTCTTAGGTTCAGGTTTCACATCGGTTTGGACTCTAGAACACAGAACTTATCACTTTCGTGCATCAAACGGTGTTTTTTAAGCATATACCGCTCTGTTCGATCCGAACAGATGGTATAAGTGTGTGGTTTTGACTCTTTATGAAATTTTATGCTTTGTGCTAGGGTTTGTTGGTCAAACCTAGATACTCTAAATCTCAGCTTTCGCTTGTTGGACTAGACACTGGTTCAATCACAACCTAACCTAATTAACTCGATTGGTTCACAACTTTTGGTATAGAATTCAATCAACTTAAACTTGTTTGTTGGAGTTCATAAGGATATCTAGAGGTCTTTTGGACTTGTCTAAAAGTTACACTTTTTGTGTCAACTAATCTCCCCTTTCGGATCTACGATTTATCCCAAATACTTTATTTGAACTAATCTTGTTTATCCTAACTTAGGCTTGACTAGATGCGGCGGTACAACTAGAAGGTGATTAGGAAATCACAAGCAATTCAAACAAACAATTAACATAATTCTCAACAAAACAAATCAACAAAACATATCATATCATATCAAGTCAAATCACAACACATCGAAACCTAAATTACTTCCCTACTCCTAAGACAACATAAATCTAGCCTAATATGAAAGCAAAATAAGATACAAGCTCCATCAAATCAAAATATCAAGAGAATGAAAGAAATAAACCAAATATCGCTTCTAACTCAAGATACCGAACGTCCAGAGCCGTGGTTGGGTTGATTCTGTCGCTGTCGCGCCTAGAATTGCTCCAAAGATGATGCCATGGTCGTGCTATGATGAAAGAGGTGGAATCCCACGCCTTTCGGCGTGAGAACGGTGGTGGAAAGGTGCCAAAACGTGGTGGGATATGGAATTTCGTAGTTGGTGGCTTGATCCTTTCCTTCAGGTCTAGAGGTATATATATGGATGTCCCAGGTCGCAAGGATGGAAGGCTAGGGCACCAGGACGCAAGAAATTACCATTTTCATCAGTTTCTATGTAAGAAATAATGCCTTATGTGATATGGCGGCACCCTGGTCAAACCGAACAGGTGTACAGTCGAACCGAACAGGAGAGAGAAAGAACAGCTGCACAAGTCTGCTGTTGAGATGCCCAGTCGGATCGAACAGGCTCCTGGTCGGGCCGACCAGGAGAGAGAAAATGACGCCTGGCTGCCATAGGTGCTGGTCGGATCGAACAGACTTGTGGTCGGGTCGACCAGGAGAGAGAAAATGACGCCTGGCTGCCATAGGTGCTGGTCGGATCGACCAGATGATTGTTCGGGTCGACCAGGAGAGAGAAAAGAGCCTACAATGCTAGGAATGAGTCGTCTAGCGTGCGTGCTACGTCGGGAATCCATCTATATGATCCAAAATCATCAGAAATCATCAAAGTCCTGTAAAATGAGAGAAGAAACGACGGTAGAGCCAATTCCATGGAAATCATAGCAATCTATTGAATAATTCAATGGTTTGAGTGTTATTTGAGTGCCAAGTACGCTCCAAATGCCTACAAATAATGACGATATCAGTCGCAGTATAGACTTTGTGGTTGGGAAACTGCTTTGGTTTGACAGTTTTTGTTTTGTTCCTTGTCATCATATGATGTGTGTTGGACACAGTTTGACTAGAGGTAGGTGGTGGATGTGGTGCTGGAGTAGTTGGTTCATGTGAGACTTGAGGTAAGGGTAGGGGCTGAGATGAGGGTAAAACAGTCAAGGTTGTGGTATTGGTTCTGTCAGGTGTAGGAGTTGAGTCTGAAACTGATTGTTTGAAAGGAAGGATTTTTTCATTGAATACTACATGCCTTGAAATGTACACCTTTTGAGATGATAGCTGTAGACATCTGTGCCCTTTGTGTACAGGAGAGTACCCCATAAACACACATAAGTCAGATCTTGGCTGTAATTTATTTGAATTGTATGGCTTGAGAAATGGGAAGCATGCACATCCAATGACCCTCAAGAAATTGTAATCTGGTTGCTGTTGGAATAATTTCTCAAAAGGTGAGATGGAAGAAGTGTGTATAGATGGTAATTTGTTGATGACAAAGTTGACACTCTCAAATATCCAATCCCAGTATTTGAGAGGTATGTTGGCATGAAACATTGTGGTCAGTCCCAATTCTACCAAATGTCTATGTTTCCTTTCAGCTGTACCATTTTGTTGGGGTGTATAGGGGCAGGATATGTGGAACGTGATAGAAGGGTATTTGTGCATCAGGGGTTTAAACTCCAAGCCTCCATCACATTGCACAGTCTTAATTGTGCAGGAAAGTAAATTCTCAACTTTGGCTTTAAAGTCAGCAAAAATATCCACAACATCAGATTTGCAGGCACATGAGTAAAACCAACTGAATTTTGTATAAGCATCAATAAAATGTACATAGTACCTATGACCATTATTTGACAAAACAGGAGAAGGACCCCATAGGTCAGTATGAATCAGTTCTAATGGCATAGAAACCTTAGTCTGAGAATCATAGAATGGCAGCTTGTGGGCTTTGGCCTTATTACAATCATTACAAAATGAAACATTACTAGAACTAATGTTGATAGCTTTATTTTTGCAGAGTATTTTTATGACTGCAGGAGAACAATGCACCATCTTAAAGTGCCAGATATCAGAAGCAATGGTATCTACATGATGTACTTGATGTGAAATCTTGGGTATTTGTAGAGCATATAGTCCTTCATGTAGTGTACCATGAAGCAGTGTCATCTTTGTTGCTTGATCCTTGACAAAGCATTCATTATGTGAGAACTCAATTATAACTGCATTGTCTTTAGTTAATTGTGACACACTAAGAAGATTCTTTGTAATTTGAGGCACATGCAGTACATTGTTTAGTTGCAGGGGCATATAATTTGTATATAGAATTGAGGAGCCAATTTGCATAATTGACAAACCTGCTCCATTGCCTATGTGCACTGTATCAGCCCCATTGTATGGTTGGTTGTAGAAGAGATTGTTGATATCTGGGGTGACATGAGTGGTGGCTCCAGAATCAAGAAACCATGCATTTGCTGGTGTAGAGGAAGAATTTGTGATTTCCACACCAGGTAGTTGTCTTGATTGAGACTCGTATGAATCTGATGAGAGAACTGAACTGGTTGATCAGATCTGAGATTTGAAGGCGAGATTGAGTTTTGCGCAGGCATTGCAGAGAATTTTGAGATCGTGATTGTAGAATTGCTTGAAGAAGCGAATCAGGAACTCTAATTTGGGAATTTGAAAGAGAAATTTGAAGCAATTTTGCTTCAAAATCAAGAAATGTGAGCGTTAGCTCAGGTGGCTCTAGATACCATGTTGTAAATCAAGAATTGAGAGAGAAATTTCTGTTTCTTTATTTCATTGTTTCTCAATTACAGAAGTAATAGAACTCTATCTCTTTATATACAACGCTCTTCTCTCTCTTCATTTACAGCTGGTTAACAGTCTAACAAACTAACTAAACATTACACTTGTTGTCCATTCTTCTTCTGACTAGATTCATCCAGTTATGTGATTTCTACAAATCTGCTATTCATTGTTAAAATCGGAAGTTTTTATATTCGGAAGAGAGAAGCAGCGGACATTGGCAAAAATTAGAAGAAGCGGTTTTTTTCTGATGAGGGCAAAGATATAATTCACATTGAGGAGTCCGCTTTTCTTTAAGTTAAGACACCTCTCGAGGCGTCATAATTTAAGATTCCATGTCAGATACTTAAGAATCCACGTCAGATTAAAACTAATCATAATCATCACTTTTTTAGTAATGTTAAGAATCTGATTTTAAGATGTGTTTGGCTTCTTAAATCCTCTTAACTCAGTTAAGAAAGATTTAAGTTCCTACCAAAGATGACCATTACGTATAAAAAGGTAATATTATTGTAATATCGTATTACAACGTTTTCCGCATGATCTGTTTTTTGAAGGACAAAAGGTCAATTAAGTTGGTGAACTCTTCCACAATGATAATACTATTTGTTTTGTTATTAATTAAGGATTTGGTTCAAGAAATTAAACACCATTCCAGCTACTACAAATTAAAAAACTTTCTTCTCATATAACCCTTGGGTTTCTCAAAAGCAACATCACTATTCACTAGTGTAGTCGAGTAGAGCAGAGCCAGTCATGACTGGAGCTGATAGTGATCCGGTACTACTCTCACTCACACTTCCACTTGTTACTGTAATAGCAATCCTTCTAGTCTCCATATTTTGGATCTATGGAAGGAAGAACGGAGCAGATTCAAAGCTACCTCCAGGCGACAAGGGATGGCCTATTGTGGGCTACATTTTCTCCCCCTTCAAGCCTCACCCTGCTACCACCCTCGGTGATTACCTAAATATCCAATTTTCCAGGTCGATTTTAATTAAATTCTTTTTCTGATTCATTCAAATTATTAGTTCAAAGAGTTCCTTGTATGTCTAATTATGCAATGGACATGTACTTAAGGTGGAATTTAAGTTTAGGTATGGGAAGATATTTAGCACAAGATACCGAGGAAAGACCGTAATCATCTCAGCCGACTGCGAATTCAACCGTTTTGTGTTGCAAAACGAGCAGACACTGTTCCAAAATAATCTCCCTTTGGGCTTCAAAAAATTTATGGGGGAAGGGAGCTTGCCATTCTTGACAGGGGACGTCTATAGGAGTAAGAAATCCTTGATGGTTGCTTTCTTCAATAGTTGGCAGATCCAGAGTCGTTTCTTAGCCGAGGTCGAGGAAGCAGCGAAGGCGGTTATGACTTCATGGAGGCAGAGGAGGCAGATCCTGGCAGATGAAGAAATAAACAAGGTAAGATCTATCATGTTTTAAAGGATCGATAGATTAGGCTAGACTACCTCTTTTCTAAAGACTAAAATGTCTTGAGCTAGCAAAAAGTTTATGTGCTCTATTTTATTTAGCGGCCACACCTGTTATGACGAATAGCTGCTACTAAATTAAAAGAAAAATATTATAAAAAGAGTTATATGATTGTCTTTCATTATATATAATTGATTTTTAAATTTTTAAATTTTTTGTTTATATGTTCAATAAAAATTTAAAAAAAGTAAAAGTTGAAAATTCAACTTTTCCTAAAAATGTACGTCCTTTGTTTTTTATTTTTTTATAAAACTGGTTAAGTCTAAAATAAATAAGATTACAGTGAGGATATTTCTAAAACATTAGCTAGTTAATGTCAGTCGGACCACATTTCTTTCACATGTCTGTTTGACTATGAAATATTTAGAATTCTAGAAAACTCAAAATATAAAGTTATAATATAATTTTTTAACTTTTCACGGAACTTTGAATCATATCAGTCCGTATGTGAAAAAATTACCTAAAATACTGATATTTTATTAACAATTTCTACTGCACATATATATTCCTCTAACTACCCACTAAATTAATCATCGCCTGCTGTACTTGATTAATCTCAGTATCTCGATCTCTCTTTTATCAAGCAAAATTGAGAACTGAGAAGAATCAGCAGAGTATCTTTATATGGCCACCTGCAGGGCTTATATAATTAACACTGAGAACATTATTTAGTCACGTACTATAAATATAATTGGATGCCAAAACTAATCTTTATCCACCCACTCTGTCATGGTCGCGCGCTGGTCGCCATTGTGGATACAATGATGAAAGATCATGACATTGGTAAAGCATGTTCTGTTATTGTCTTTTTATTATATATTTATATTATTATGAGAAGATATTTTATCCTCGGCAAAATATTTCATTTAAACATTTATTAAGATATCAAAATAGTTCTCGAAATGCCAGGGTAGATTGCAACTTTACTTTCATGAGGTGACTGAAAAAACCGAGATGGATTTATTTATTTATTATTCAGGAATTATAACCACCATCGCTAAAAGGACCATCGCTACCATCGCTCACCTTATATTCCCTCTCGCGCGCTCTCTTCCGCATCTCCATCTCTCTCATATCTCGTGCGCTCTCTTCCGTATCTCTCCCATGTCCATCTCCTAACGTTCCTCTCTCCTCTTTTAAGATTTTCTCTTCCCAGATCCTCTCCTTTGTTTTCATTTCTCTCATCTCTCCAGATTTTCTCTCTGTCAAAATTGTTTCGATTTTTCAAGAAGATATATATGACAACAAACTGAACATTTAAATTAACAAATTGAAAATATATAACAACTAACTGAAGTCTGACGCACATCAAAATAAATTGAACACATAAAAGTAACAAATTGAACATATGAATGAACAAAGTAACCATATACACCAACAAAGTGAGATATTTTTTTATACAGAAGTCTGACGCACAGCAAAACAAATTAAACACATAAAAGTAACAATTGAATATATGAATGAACAAAGTGAACATATACACCAACAAAGTGAGACATAAAATAAACACAGAAGTCTGACGCACAGCAAAACAAATTGAACACATAAAAGTAACAAATTAAACATATGAATGAACGAAGTGAGACACATAAAATAAACACTGAAGTCTGACGCACATCAAAACAAATTGAACACATAAAATAAATAAATTGAACATATGAATGAACAAAGTGAACATATACACTAACAAAATGAGACATATAAAATATACACAGAAGTTTGACGCACAACAAAACAAATTGAACGCATAAAAGAAACAAATTGAACATATGAATGAACGAAGTGAAAATCTACACCAACAAAGTGAGACCTATAAAATAAATACAAAAGTCAGCAAATCAAAATGAACACTTAAAATAACAAATTGGACAGATACAATAAACAAAGTGAACAAAGTCTGACGCATAGAAGGAAGGGAGAGGAGGGAGAGAGATGCACAGAAGGAAGGGAGAGAGAAGGAAGAGAGACGGAAGAGTGTGTAGAAGGGAGAGGGAGCATACCCGGGGGAGGAGAGGGGAGTGCTTCGCTAGGTGAGGAGAGGGGAGCGTTTCACTGGATGAGGAGAGCATCGCGCTTCGCTAGCGATAGCGATGGCAGCGATGGTCAGACGGTAGATGGTACTAATCAATTTCCTTTATTATTATTATTTTTTGCTTTTGAATAAAAACAAAGGCTGAAAGCCTTATATTTTCAGTAAGAAAAGCCCAAAACATATCATTACTACTTAACCTAAATAAATAAAACGATTCATATATAAAGTAAACAAAGAACAGCGTTACGTTTCGAGGATTTGAATTTTCACTAATATACACTATAATACTGCTTCAGTTGAATTATAATAACCTACTTGGCTTTGACTATTTAAATCTTAGGCCCTGATCAAAATCCCATTTTATTTTTAACATGGGATTTCATTTCATTGAAAAATTCTTGATAAAAAATGAATGGATTTGGTGTCATTTGGTTGGAATTTCCATGTAATTAGATTCAACAAAATCCTATAAAATCAATTGAAATGAAATTAAATTAAATTCCGCATAAAAAACATTTTGTTCAGGGCCTTAATTTTCATTCTTTTCCACAAAATATATTAACTTTTGCATTCTGTTATATTTTCATTGTAGTTTCTCTTCAATATAGCAATAGAGAAGGCCATGGGAATGACTCCAGATGACCATGAAGTGGAGGAGCTCAGGAAAGCATTTATTGCAGCTTACGACGGATTCTATGCTGTCCCAACTAGTCTACCATTTACTCGTTATTCAAAAGCATTGAAGGTAATTTTACAATTAATTCATGAGTCCTTTTTTTGAAGCCAAACGATATGCAAATGAAATTACTTTGCCACCCGTCCCTCAAAAAAGATATGCAAATGAAATATATTTCAAAAGCAACCCACCAAAAATTTCTTGCCGCCGTACGGGACCCCTTGACCCCACCAAAAGTTCAATGGGAAAGAAATAGAAGAAATATCCAAGGAAAATAGCTTGTATAAAGTATTAACCTATATGCTATATACATATTGCCCAGTTCAAGCCTGCACATGTTTATCCCCTATTTCTACAATATTTTAACGTTTTGCTATTTGACAATATTCATCTTGTCAAATCTCTAACTTTTGATATAACAGTTAAGATATCTAAAATTTATCAATCAAATTCATTTTTGAAATGTAGGCCAGGGACATCATCTGCAGTATTGTAAAGAGAAAAGCTGAAGACAGGATGCTAAGGATTGACAAAATGGATGAAAAGGAAAATGATCTACTTTGGTATTGCTTAAAGAATAGCTCATTGGCGTCAATTCCGAACATTTGTGATGAAGTTGTTGGTTTCATTTTTGCTGCCTTGCTCAATACCCAGAATACCATTGCATTAGCAATATATTTACTAGGAAAATGTCCAAAATCACTTCGACAACTAAGGGTAATGTTTAATGATAAGGTAGTAGTGGTTTGCCCCAAATTATCTGCATAATGAGCCTAACAGAAATGTATGAAATTATACAGGACGAATTTAAGCAAACTGATACTGATGAATTGGCAAATCTCACTTGGGATGCCTACAAGAATATGGAGTTCTGCCAGAGTGTAATACTCTATGATTTTCTTATAGTGACTACAAAAATGTGATTTTGACTAGTAATTTTATTCATCCATTAATTCATTTCTGCTTTGTTCATATTTAAAACATTTAAGGTTATCAATGAGACGCTGCGGCTTGGTAACATAGTCCCTCGTCTTTGGAGGAAGACATTGTCAGATGTTAATTATAAAGGTAAACCATAATGGTAATTTATTACTATTAACCCCCCAAAAAAGAACTGAATCAAAGAATGTAATTTATTACTTTTTTTATGTTGGACCTTGTTCTACTGTTAGATTTACTTGATGCACTAAATCTAACAATTTTTTTCATGACTTAATTTTCTATTAATTGGTCTTTAAAAATCTAACAATATATCTTGCTAAATTTTTAAATCTAACAATTTATGTTGGACCTTGTTCTACTATCAAACATAAATCGCTAGATTTTTAAAGACTTATTAATAAAAAATTGAGTTTTGCTAAAAAATTGCTAGATTTAGTGCATCAAGTGAATCTAATAATAGAAACAATTAAGGTCCAACATAAATAAAAAAAAGTCTATCTAGAAAAATTTATGTAAAGACCATTTAATTCTTGTAGTGAATATATATGATCTGAAGTATGTAAAAGAGCTTTTAAAATTTGTATGTATAATCAACCAGGTTACATCATACCGCAGGGGACTACTGTCATAACACATATTGCAGCTATGCATTTGGATCCATCAGCTTTTGAAAATCCTAACATCTTTGATCCATGGAGATGGCTGGTATTCTTAATCATTCTCTAGCTAGTTTACTATTTTTCTACTAACCCGTTTGAGTGTTTGGAAACTTCATATGTTTTCCAAACAATATTATCTACAGAGTTATAATTTTCTTTGAACAAAACACTTTTTTTTTCCTAAAATTAATATTATTGTCAATTTTAGTTACCATGTTTGCATTTTGTTAACAATTAGAGAAAACGAATAGCAAAAAAAATTTCCCTGTTTGCCTATCTAAATGATAGAAGCAGCGAATCATATAATCTTTATTTTTTATTGTATTTTGGCATATACTATTGTCTCCTTCAATTTGTTTATGTAGGCCATAAAGAAAAGTAATAGTTTTTTTAGATACACGCTTGGTAGAGGCTACCAAGAAGCAAAGAAAATAAAAAAACGGAAAATAAACAGAAAAACCGAAAAGAAGAGAGCACTAGCAGTACTTCAGAAAAAGCGTCTGCTGAGAGACGATCCAATGCATGATGGAGTCGGCACCTCTGCGATCACCCCTGAAAACCCTGTTATTCCGTTCCAACCATATAGCCCAAAGTATAGTTACAGTAACAACTGCTAGAAGATTTTGCCTATCAGCCGGGGTGGCATTTAAAGCATGAAGTAAAAGCATCCGCACCTCAGTAAAACTCAATAGTGGCAGAGATGGAAAGAAAGCTTGAACTTTACACCAAAGATCTTTGACAAAAGTACACTGACAGAACAGATGGTCCGCCATTTCTAACGAGGTTTGATCGCACAAAGTACACCCCTGAACAAACAAAATTTGACGTTTTTGAAGAGCCTCCTGAGTAAGCAATCTGTTATGGAAAAGTAAAAGAGCAAAAACTCGAATGATAGGAGGAAGGTGCATTTTCCAAATAAAGGGGCAAGAAAAACTGATTTTACCGGCTGAGATCAGCATGCCATAAGCCGATTTTACTGAAAAATTTCCTGAAACGTCCCATTTCCAGCGGAATTGATCTGATCTGTTGCCAAGGAAGCAGTGAGCTTGAAGAAATTGCAAGGCAGAATCAATTTGGCTAGTGAAAGGCACCGGAAAAACTGACCAAGAATCCGTAGCGCATTTGTGTACTGAGACGAATGGATTGAGGGGTTTTGGCAAGGTAGTAAGAAAGTGTAAAAGACCATACCCCCAGTTGCCATACCAGAATAAGGCAGTTTTTCCATTGCCAAGAACTATATCTGTAGAAATAGTGAAAAGATGCCTTAAGTGCAGTAAATCTTTCCAAAAAAAAGAGCCATTAGAGACCCAAGAGAGGGGAGACAAACGATCCCTGGTTGAGATCAACAGAGCAGCTATCTGTGACCATTGAGAGGCAGGATTATTTGTTAAACGCCAAAGCCACTTAAGGAGCAGAGCTGCATTTAGCAACTTTAAATTTGAAATACCAAAACCTCCCATCGATTTCGGTAGACACACCCTATCCCAAGCAAGTAGCGGTATACCTCTAGAAGAACCGCAAGACTTCCCCCAAATAAAACTTCTTCGCAATTTATCAATAGCTTTAATTACCCAATCAGGCAGTTTAAACACAGACATGAAGAAAATAGGGATTGCTGACAAGACAGAGGAAACAAGGGTTATTCTTCCTGCTCTAGAAAGTAGTTTATTCTTCCAACCTGCCAGTTTGTGTTCGAGCTTCTCTAATAACTGGAAATAGTTTTCTTTGGTTGGTCTGGTCACAGTTAAAGGGAGGCCAAGATAGGGCAGAGGAAGAGAGTTGACATCACATTGCAAAATGAGTTTTACTTGGTTCGTCTGAAGAGGAGAAAGGTTAAAAGGAACAAAAGAAGATTTTGCCAGATTCAAGTTCAGTCCAGAGCAAAGGGAGAAAATTGTCAGGAGAAACTTTAAAGTCTGTACACTCTTACCTTTGATGGTTGCAAAAATAAGTGTGTCATCAGTGTACTGCAACACCAGGAAAGGAGCGCGTAGCCTATTTGAGATCGAGTGACAAACTGAAGTTCCAATTGTTTGGCACATTTTAGAAAGAACATCCGCCACCAGAATGAACAAGAAAGGCGATAAGGGGTCTCCTTGGCGCAAACCCTGAAAATGCTGAAAAAAATTACCAACCTGATTATTAATAAGCACTGCCGACTCGGAAGTAGAAAGTAACAGTTCAATCCAGGAGATGAATTTTGGAGGGCAGCCAAAAGTTTGGAGCACATTTGCAAGGAAGCCCCAGTTGACTGTGTCAAACGCTTTGTAGAAATCTAACTTAAGCATGATGGCCGGTTCTTTGCATTTTGAGAGATGGGAAGCAATTTCTCTAGCACTGAGAAAGTTTTCTTGAATCAACCTTCCTCTGACGAAGCCTGATTGGGTTGGAGAAACTAAAGAATGGAGATGGGCACTCAGCCTGGAAGCCAAAACCTTGGAAATTAGTTTAGGAATATAATTTATTATACTTATCGGCCTGAATGCTGTTAAGGTATCTGCAAGCTCGCTTTTCGGCAGCAGTGTGATATGTGCTAAATTAAGTCCCTTCAGGTCTAAAGACCCCTCGTAAAGGTCCCTAAAGATAGCTAAAATATCCTGATGAAGGAGGTCCCATTTTAGCTTAGCAAACTCATTAGGTATTCCATCTGGACCAGATGCCTTGTTGCTTGAAAGAGAGACAACTGCATGCTTAATTTCCAAGGCTGTGAAGGGTGCATCGAGAGAAGACAGTAAAGGCCTAAGACCATATAAACTCTGAAGAGAACAGGGATGCACAGTCCTTTGTTTGCCAAGGAGATCGATGTAAAAAGAAGAGAAAGCCTGAAGAATTGAATTCTGATCAGTTAGAATTTCATCATCTAAAGAAATGCTAGTTATCCTTTTTTTTCTCATCTTAGCCGAAGCTGAAGCATGAAAAAATCTCGTGTTGCGATCACCACAAGACAGCCATTTGATTCTAGCCCTTTGGTGCCATTTTTGTTCAGATATCTTGGCTAAGAAGAACGCTCGTTCTCTAAACAAGATGCGTAAATGAAATTCCAGCCTTGTTAACGATCTAACTTCCTCTAGAGAGTCAAGCAGAGCAACAAAAGCTTTTGCATTAGCTAGATGCACATTGACAAGAGGGAAAGTGTTTTTGTGCCAAACATGCAGATTCTTTTGAAGAGAATTATTCTTAGCAAAGAACCTCTGTGCTGCAGGGAGGGAGTTAGTAGAGTTCCAGGTTTCACTTGCCATTGTATGGAAATCTTGTTGGTCAAACCAAAACAGTTCCATTCTCAACCGTTTAGGAGTAGTTGCAGGTTGCTTACAAGAAAGCAAGATAGGCATGTGATCTGAAACAATGGTTGGAAGAGCTTGAAGAGTTAAAGCTGGAAACATGCTGAGCCAATTGGGAGAAAGAAAAACCCGATCTAAGCGTGACAAGACAGGAGAAGGTTGTTTGTTTGACCAGGTAAAACGCTTGTTAGATAACGGTACATCAAACAGCTGCAGATCCCTAATAAGGTCATTAAACAACTGCATTTGAGTAAAGTCAGTTGCAAACGTTGATCTTTCATGTATCCAACGCACAGCATTGAAATCCCCCAAAAGGGCCCAGAAGCTTGGTGCAAAACTCGAAGTAAAAGTTATCTCCTTAAAAAAATTCTCACGCTGAGCAGGAGAGTTAGGCCCGTACACATTTGTTATTAAATAAGAGACATTTGTTCTCAAGTCTAACAAGGCGACAGAACAAGTAAAACGGGTGCACCAAGAGAAGATTTTAGAAAAACAACGTTTCCAACCAATAACACAGCCACCCCTAGTTTCAATTGAGTCAAGCAAAACCAAATCTCTATCAAAAAAACTAGGAGAAAAAGAGGAAAGCACAGAGAAGGAGGGGTCATGAAGCTTAGTTTCTTGTAAGCAAAAAACATCACATCTAGACGAACGAATTGTATCGCTTACAACAAGTCTTTTAGAAAGCTCCCCTAAGCCACGAACATTCCAGGACAGAATTTTTAAAGGTTTGTACACCATGAGGAAACAAAAGAACCGTTACAAGAAAGCTCCATCTAAGGCAGCTTAAAGCAAGAAGGAAATAAAAGGTAATTTACTCCGAGGAGTAATCACTCAGTTCCTCATCCGAACCCGGCACATCTACCCGCTCAGAGCTTGAGAATCTAGCAAACTTGGAAGTCCCTGACTTGTGGCGGGAAGATGAAGCAACCTGATGCAACTCAGTGTCAGTAGCTTGTCTGAGATTTATCCTTTGAACTGAAGGACTTAATGGGCCGGTGGAAGTAAGTACATTAGGGTCAAACAAATCCTTTTCTTTGGACAAAATATCCGAATTCAACCCAACTAGATGAACCATATCAACGGCCTCTGCAAATCGCAAAGGCACATCAATGAGGTGCACGGCACTGTATTGGCTCTGAGATTGCAAGAATAGAAATTGCAGTGTTCCTTCAGCATCTAATTCTTAACTACGATTATGAGCTGGTTGAATCTGGCCAACCTGTTGCATCGCCGCTCGTAAAATTTTCCACTGGTCTTCCAATTAGGATTCATCCAATTGGGAAGATGAATCCCTAAAAAAAATTCTCTAGTTGTGATTTCAATTTATCACGTGCTTGTATGTTTGTTTCAAATCAACAATATATTTTTTTTCTTTGGTATGATAATGATGATATGCAAAAATGCATTGATTAACTCAATGGGTGCGTTTGGATCGTTGGAAGAAAGAAGAAGAAGAAGGAAGAAGAAAAAAAAATTATAAACAATCCAAACTCTTCACAAAATTACACACTTCCCAATATTTTTTCCTACTTCTTCCCTTCTTCCTTTCTTCCCACACCTATCCAAACGCACTAAATGTAATGATGATATGCAGCATTCAGCCTTAAGTGTAAATCTGTAATCGGTTGAGACAAGAGATAAATGTTTTATTCATTAACTCGTCTTTTTTTTTATTTCTTGGTAGCTCAATTACAAGATAAATATCTACTTTGAATAAATTAGATAATGGAAATCAGCTAACTCTAATTAACGCAAGCTAAAGGGTAACAACACTTTAATAGTCGTCGCTAGATCCTCGACTCCCTAGGTTGTATGTGCAGGCTGGTATTCATGAGAGACCAACAGTGCTGCAAGTTGTTGAGGATAACAAAGCATACATTTCATGGAAAACCGACCGGTGTCCAATAATGATGGTACATTGACAATTTGGTTCGTATGTTATCCAGAAATATAAGGATTCTACAAACATTTTGACAGAAATGAATAATTTTTCTTTCTTTTTTTTTTTCATATAAACGGTATATCATTCTTTTGACCCAACAATTTTCGTTAAAAAAAAAAAGTATATAGGCCATATATATTCGGGCGTATAAATTGGTGTTCGGCCTATTTAGCCTGCTTCGTAGTCGTAGAACCCATTATCATTTAGGGCGTATAAATTGTTGTTCGGCCTGTTTACCACAAACTAGATTGCGTTATCTGAATTTGGAGCATTATTTTTTGTATAATTTACATTAAATACAAAGTAACTGTGCACTATTTAATGTTCTTCAAAATAACACGACACAAACGTATTGATATGACACACAATAATCTAGTAGTATAGGACTTTCAAAGATCGATTGATACCTAAAATAATTAAAAATATTATTAAAATATGATTTAATATGTGTTATTATTTATTTCATATGAGTTTGATTCTAAGTTTGAGATGATTCAACTTTTCCACATGAAAATATGTTCAATAAATATCGTCTAACGTTGATTCCTGATAAGGGTTACTATATGGTTTTATTTATGTTCTCTTGAACTGTGCGGGAAAAAGTTGTGTTCATCAAGAAAACCGTATGTCTCATATTAATTTGTTTAATGAGTGATAATATCTATTTGGGTCTCTTAATGGAGATGAATTGTTTACTAGCAACTTGTACAATATGTTGGAGTAATGTCCTAGAAGTCAATGATTTAATGACTTAAATATTAGTTTATGTTATTCATAATATTTGATCGTTTGTTTCTAGAGTTTATTATTGACGAATCATTCAGGTTGAAAATCTAAATTGTAGATCTCTGTGAATCATTCATTAGAATGATTATAATAAATCTAAACAGTTCATGATCTTGATAATTAATAAGGAACATTAATTATCATATAAGATTAGTATGCAAGTTAAGTGATGATTAAGTTCTACAAATCATACGTAAGGAGTTACCAAATTAATTGCATATGTGTATGTTATTGGAACATAACACAGAACATGACCCAATGAAATAAATATGGATTGTGTTATGTGTCATTATTTATTTCATATGAGTTTCATTCTAAATTTGAAATGATTCAACTTTTCCACATGAGTATAGGTTCAATAAATATCGCCTACCGTTGATTTCTGATAAGGGCTGCTATACATACTTTATTTTATGTTCTCTTGAATTGTGCGAAAAAATATTGTTCATCAAGAAAACCGTATGTCCCTCATTAGTATACCTAGTTAGTGATGATATTTGTTGGGCGCCCCTTGATAGAGTTTAATCGTATGCATTCAAACTAGACGATCATCTCTAAAGATCAAGAAATGTATAATCTGCAAGAATGACACATTCTTATCTTGGATTATACAATGATATCATGTAACATAAGAATCAAAACAAAAAAATTATCTATTTCTTGTACAGGATTGAAATACTATAAAAGTATAGTATTTATTTATGTTAATTGGGAATCATAACATGTTGCTAGATACCGCTTATGATTATTGGAAATAAATAACGATTTAATTTCCATGGCCAACATGACATAAATCCTCGAGGGTCATAGGAATTAAAGGCTCTTAATCAACAATGTTAAATATTACTTTATCTGCATTGGAGAATGCAATATAATAAGTCGATTAATTAATTATATATTGTTGCGAACCGTTATAATTAATTATATCAAAAAGATCATATGAAACTAATTAATGAAAATTCTAATCCTACAATAATTATCAAATAGGGCCTGCCACGTTTTGGAGAGTGGTCCCCAATGGTTAGGTCAAGTTGTCTATATAAAGACCACCTAATTGTGAAATTAGGGCACCCTTTCTCTCATCTCTCTTTCTCCTCTTCCTAGCCGCCATTTCTGTTTGAAGAAAGAGCTTTTTAGCTACCACATTTAGAGCTCTAATTACATTCTAAGTAGGTCTCATGAGTTGAGATTAGATTTCCTTAATTAATTAATGAGTTAATTGAAGACGGGAAGCCATTGAATTAGACGATTTCACGCATTTCGCTGTCACCAAACAAAGTGAAGTTGATTAATCTTTGTGTGGATCTAAGAAATAAGAAGAAGAGGAGTAGACGAGCACGCCACCGCCTCCTATGCCGTGGTCGAGCCTCACGAATATGATTTTGTGAGAGGTAAATTCCTACACTTTTCTCTCTTGTCTTGTGTGTTGAATATGCTTAAACTAGATGCGTTCTTGATTGTTCACGATAATTGAAGTTAATTAGTAGCTAAAATTAAAATTGAGCATCTAAGAACACTTTCTAACACAATCATCTCTAAATCAAGAAATTTATAATCTGCAAGAATGAGAAATTCTTATCCTGAATTATACAGTAATATCATGTGACATGAGAATGAAAACAAGAAAATACTTTATTTCTTATGCAGGATTAAAATACTATAATTATACAATATTTATTTATGTTAATTGGAAATCAGAACGTGTTGCTAGATACCGCTTATGACTATTGGAAATAAATATCGATTTAACTTTCATGGCTAAAATGACATAAATCCTCCAAGGATCACACGAAAACAAGCTCCTAACTAGTGTACATTATATCTAGTTTATTTGTATTATAGAATACAAAATATGATAAGTTGAATAATTAATTGTATACCATTATGAGCCGTTATGATTAATTATTTCAAAGGGATCATGTGAAACTAAATTAATGTAAAGTCTAAACCAAATAATAATTGTCAAATAGTTGATATTAATTTTAGGAGTTCACGAGTTGAACTTAGTTCCCACATTAAATATTGATTTAATTGAAGAAGGAAAACTAAAGGCTTAGACATATTCTCTCATTTTCTAGCAAATTTGAGGAGAATTTGGTTAATTTTTTTGTGGACCTAAGGTGCAAGCTCAAGGAGAAGAAGGAGGTGTTAGAGGAACATCACCGACTCCAAAAGATTGAGGTCAAGTCTTCCAAATACGATTTTGGAAAGTATATACAATTTCTCCTTTCTCAAGTGTGCTAAATGTTAAATTACAAGATATCTCATTTATTGTGCTATGTTAATTGTTGTTTATTAGTAATAAAAATTAAAATTGCACAAGGAAACAAGTTCTTAACAAAAACAATTAAAATACTCAAATGATACACAGAATTGCATTATTTGCAGTTTATATACGTAACTACTATGCATAATCCAATCTTTTTGAATAATAAGATATGAATAATATTCTAGAAAGTATAAAGATTTAAATGTAAATTATTGTGATAAAATGACTTAGAAATATCGCAATAACAATTAAAATACTCAAATGATACTCAGAATTGCATTATTTGTAATTTATATGCATAATTACATTGTAGAATCCAATCTTTTATAATAAATAAGATATGAATAATATTCTGGACAATATAAAGAGTTTACATATAGATTATTGTGATGAAATGACTTAGTATATGTCCAGAACCGATTGAAATGCCCAAATGATAATCAAAATTGCATTATTGGTACATTATATGTGTAATTACTACGGATAATCCAATCTTTTTGAATAAATAAGATCTGGATCATATTCTAGACAGCATAAAGAGTTTAAATTAAGATTATTATGATGAAATGACTTAGTACGAATTCAAAAACGGTTGAAATGCTCAAACAATACTCAGAATTGCATTATTTGCACTTTATATGCGTTATTACTATGTATAATCCAATTTTATTGAATAAATAAAATATGAATAATATATAGACAGTATAAAGAGTTTATATGTAGATTATTGGCTCCGTTTGGATAGGTGTGGGAAGAAGGGAAGAAGGGAAGAAGTGGGAAGAAGTATTGGAAAGTGTGTAACTTTGTGAAGAGTTTGGATTGTTTATAATTTTTTTTCTTCTTCTTCCTGTTAGAAAACCGCTCAATTTTAATTTTGTGACTAATTACCCTTAATTAATCCAATTAAACAAAGAGCAAGAGGGGATCTAGTACATAAGTTAATTTACACAAGAGATAGGTGGAAAATTTGTACCTCCCGCGAAATCGTATTCGCGGGGCTCGACCAAGGCATGGGAATCGATGGCGTGCCTTCTCCACCGTCTCCACCACGTCTAGTAGCCGCCCTCGAGTCCACCAAGGAGGATTAATCACGTTCTACAAGGAACGTGCTAGCATACCCAAAGAACAAGCCTAATCCCTATGGTTTTCTCTCTTGCATCAATCAACAACCTTGATTTAGTGGAGAGAAAATAGCTCAATACATGAGCAAAAGAGAGAAGGAATGGGTGAAAGTGGCGGCCTCCATGGGAGGAATGAGAGGAGAGAGAAAAGCTAGGTGGAGGCTCTCATAAGTGGTCCTTATATAGAGCACAAAACCTAATTGACCTCTTGCATAATTACAACTATGTCATCCCACCTACCACCATAAGTGGCTGCCACGAAATGGGCCTTTATGGGCCATTTAACCCCTTCATTTGGACCATTAATTCATATAATTAAGGTCCCTCAAGTTTGCTCTTTAATTGGGCTATATATTTGCTATTTGAATAACGGCCCAATTAATCAATATAACCATTTATATTAATAAGTTTTGAACTAAATTAATTATTAACTCATTAATAATTGTTTTAGGATTAGTTAATGCATTAATTTATTTCTACATGATCCATTGACTTAATTAATTATAACGGTTCGCAACGGTATATAATTAATTAATCAATCTTATCATATTTCCACAGAACTTACTGCTGTGAATAAATAAATAATGCACTGTGTGATTAATGTCCTATTTGTGTGATGCTTTGAGGATTTATGCTATGTTGGCCATGGAATTAAATCGTTATTTAATTCCAATAATCATAAGCGGTATCTAGCAACACGTTATGATTCCCAATTCGCATAAATAGTGTATTGCTACAATATTTCAATCCTGCATAAGAGAATAAATATGTTTCTCTATTTTGATTCTTATGTCTCACGATATCATCGTATAATCCAAGATAGGAATGTGTCATTCTTGCAGATTATACGTTTCTTGATCTAGAGTTGATCGCTTAGTTGCGCGCATACGATCCAACTCCATCAAGGGGCCCAAACTGATATCGTCACTCACTAAGTGAATTAATGAGGGACATACGGTTTTCTTGATGATTAGCTTTTCCCCGCACAATTCAAGAGAACATAAATAAAGTCCGTATAGCAGCCCTTATCGGGAATCAGCGGTAGACAATATTTATTGAACCTATCCTCATGTGGAAAAGATAAACATCTCAAACTTAGAACCAAAATCATAACGAAATAAACAATGACACATAACACAATCCATATGTTTATTTCGATGGGTCAAGTCCTGTACTATGTTCCATAACATATACATATGCAATTAAGTTGGTAACTCTTTACCTATGATTTGTAGAACTTAATCATCACTTAACTTGCATACTAATCTTATATGATAATTAATGTTCCTTGTTAATTATTAAGATTACGGACCGTTTAGATTTATTATTGTCATTCTAAAAAATGATCCACAGAGATCCACAATTCAGATCCTCAACCTGAATGATCTGTCAATAATAAACCTAGGAACAGATGATAAAATATCATCCAAAACATAAACTAATAATTGAGTCATTAAATTATTGACTTCTAGGACATAACTCTAACAATCTCCCACTTATCCTAGAGTCAATCAGTAGTGACTTCTAGCCAACGAAGAATTGAGAACAATGTCATATATCTACATATATATATGTCTCGGACCTCAAAATAAATAATACGCTTAAAGCTAGTTACTCGTACGTCCACTACGTATGGATGCATAACTGCATCTCGTATACTGCTCAAGGTAGAGGTCATGCTAGAGTGTTCGTTGTGTTCGCAAACCTATCCAAATTTGTTCGACCCTATATATATATACTACTATATATATGTTCTTGATCATCATCATATGATATCAAGTGATATCGTTATAGATCATATTTGAACCTCTAATGTAACATTGGGTTCTTTAGGAGTAAGTTGTGGTTCGAGATGCATAGAACCATAATAACTCGACTAAGAACTCGATCCAAAATAAACTTCTTTTATTGCTTCACAAGTTACTATGTATTTTGCTTTGGTGACGGAAACGGTTGTAATATTCCATTTAGAACACTTTCTAAACTTACAACACCACCTTTAAGCAAAATATGTAGCTCAACTATGATTATATCAATCTTTCGAAAAACTTTTATCAGTGTAACAACTTACACGATATTTCTTTCATCTTAAGAGATGAAACATTATATCACTCTTTCTCATAAGGTACTCGAGGATATCCTTGACTATCGTCCAAATGTGTCTCTCTTGTATCGATTTGACAACTGTTTATCATATCCTTTGGATACTACACATTGGGGCATACGCATAAATATGGCTTACAAAATGAAACTCATAATGAAAGAATGCTTGAACTATTTCATGCATTTTCTTGAATTGAGTTGCAATAGACCGAGTTAAAACACTCAAGTCATGTCATTTGACGTACAGTTAGACATCCTTTCTTGGAGTGTAACTTTCGTGTTTCTAGAACACTTCGTCAATATATGCATATTTGCTCAAACCTAACATCCATCATAATCTATCTTTATAGATTTTGTTTCCTAGGATTAGGTGATTTCGCCCAAGTTCTCATTAGAGAAAGCATTCTCCAAAGAGATCTTGACAATATTCATTTTCTTAATGTTATTCCCAATTAATGAATTGTTATCTTGAACAATACAAGTAATACAATTATGCTCCCACTGAATATCTTGTTTATACAAGATACTTTTGACGAAGTTCAACTCCTTGACTTCCTTGTCAAAACTTTTATTCCGATCTCCACAACACTTGCTTTAATCCATTAATGGATCCTTGAAGCATGCGTATGTTTTTAGCAATACATAAAACCTCGATTTGTGACAAATGCACAATATCTTCCTTCATTCATACGAAGAAGGCGGTTTTATATGTTTTTCCATATATCAACATATATGAAATACAACTATTGCTAGAATGATCTTTATTGACTTATACATAGCCACAAGCAAGAAGTTGTGCTTTGTACATAGTCAACTAGCCATCGACTTAGACATAGCTACAACCGAGAATCCGCGCTTTGTACATAGTCGATTTGTTATCCATGTCAATCTTTCCTTTTGAAGATCTAAATGTTCTTGATGGATTACTCCTTCACGAACATCAACCAAGGTCTATACCTTGTTGTTATACATGGATTGCTCTTTAAAGATCATATGAATTCAAACCATATATGTGGAATCGGATCCTTCCATCGTTTCCTTGTTTATCAACGGATTCTCATATGCTAAGTACGAGAATGTTGTGAAAACCTATGCACCAAACGGCTTAGGAAATCAACTCTCGTTGATCTTTTGTAGGATTGGTACTTGAGGTTCATGAACTTCTTCCACAACGATTTGTTGAACGAGTTCTTGACTCCTCATATATTCCATGAGTTTTTCAAACATCATCAACTCGTGAGATGGTTGAGTCCTCATTAGAAGGAGCATACTATTAAACTTCTTTCAAAACAACTTGTGAATGAAGTTTCGCTCAACTCCCACTAAGTACCATGTATGGAGTGACAAGTTTCCCATAAGAGTACTTCTTGTAGTGACGCATAAACTATTTTAATGCTCACTTTACTCCCACTACTTCTTCTTGAGAATTTCAATTCATCAAGACTACATTATGATTAGCAACAACTACTTTGTTCTTATCATATTCGTGGAAGTAGTGCCTTTTAATATAAAGCATCCTACAAATATTAAGTGTCTTATTTGGGTACAAGCTTATCAACGATCTTGAAATAAGCTTATCAACACCAAATCTCAAGAAGCATTATACTTAGAGATCAAAATCTCGTAAGATATCTTCCTCAATAAACTTCGATGGAACACCATTCAGTGTAAATAATATTGTCCTCAAACATAATTCTCTAATACGAGTCGAATAAGTCAATTTGATTTATTATCGATCGAACTATACAAAATATTGTTCGATACCTCCACTCTTGGACATATTATTCCACATGGAGCGAGTTGTGAAACTACTTTCATACTCTTTAGATAATATTTCAAATCATGTGACTTAACTATTTACCATGATTAATTGTAAGACTTTTTCTTTCTCTTGAACGGTCTTTCAACTTTACACTTGAACTCCTTTGAACTAGTCAAAAATTTCTGCTTATACCTTATCAAATAGATATGTTAATATCTACAATGATCGTTGGTTAAGTAGTAAAGTATCAGTAACCTTTCATCGCACAAGTACTTATTGGTCTTTATACATCGATATGTAAAAGTCCTAATCAAGTCACTTGTCCTTAAACCTTTGTAGGTTAAAGGCGCTTTTGTCATTTAACAAACATGATTCGCATATCAATTGATTTGAAATCGAATTGAATTACGAGCTCTACGTTACGGAGACTCTCGTAATGCGATTCTTGTTTATGTATGTGACTAAGCGGTCATATATAACATGAAAGTCAAATACTTTATGTCAAGTCTTACGCATCCTATTTGTCATTCAAAAATTGTTTATCTATTTCAAGAAAATTCTATCAAGATGCATGAAATCATATAAACAACCCATAATCAAAGGAACTTGTCTTTTATAAAACATAATCGTCCATCATCGAATATGAAATGGAGATAATTTTGAGAGGTTAGCATTAAGGTATGCAACCTTGAATTCCTAAACGATCTCTTAATAAAGATAACTCTACGTATTCAATGGTAATGACTTAAACGAACAAGTCATTTCATATACGGAGTTTACTTTATATCTCTCGAACATTCTCTTATTCTTCATTGCCAACACATTTCGTTAAATGTGAGCATATAAACTAGTATCAAGTTACTAGTGTAAAATTAGAGATAGTGAGATAATTTGAACGACAAATACTTCTTAGGATTAGATCATTACAATCATGGTATTTCGGACGACCTTCCAAATGCCTCCCATAAACGGCAAATGGAACATCTCATGTGACACATGGTCATAAATGAGGGTCTCGAAATTTCAACTCACACCTTGGTGAAGTATTTCTTGTATACTTAACCAATTACCTTTTTGCATCAATAAGTGTGCGAAGAAGGTAACATTATATCATTTATAATTTCAAAGAGATCGTATGACAATATCAACAATCCTTGATATCGGAGATTAATATCTCTAGTTATTAATTAGCTAAATCTTTCGATTTGTAAGCCAATGAAACATTCATATAAAAGAAGAATCTCTTGGTCAACTCATATTCTTTATACTCGATCATAAATGATGGAGTTAATATCTACTTTCTCCAAGAACACTTTCTTGAGTAAGCGGATGAGAGCGTACGAGTTAAATCTAGTCCATATGAATTCTCTAATTCAAAGGTCTAGAAATTTCAAATGAGGATATTAGTCATACGCTTTATTGAATAACTTTTCGCTAAAAGTCAATCAATCATCGCGTTGCTACGTTCGGGTAGTTTGAGGAAAGTTTTGGGAATTGACATACTCAAATTTCTTTTCACTAAAATTGTGTCTTAGGAATCGGTATTACTTCTTTAAGTAAATACTTTTAGAAACGAGTTTGTTAATTTTCAAAGATTGATCGCAACAAAATTAACAATTTTAACATCTATAACAAAATCAATTTAAGGTCATTTAGTTTATGCAATTGTTTTATTTATAACAAATAAAACTCCCACTACATTTATTTAATGTCCCAAATGTAGTTGGTTTTTCAAGATCCCGGTTTTCATCAAGTAGAGCATGCTATGGCACGTCACCCTACTTAATTAGACAAGGTAGGTTCTCCAACCAATCATATCGACCATATGATTCTTAGTTTGTGAATATCTAAGTATTTTTACAAACTTCGCCCCGATGTCCAAACTCTAGTTGGGTCCATCGAAAATTAACCTCTCACTATTTGCTCCTTGCAAATCTTAGCTATTTGCACCCCGACTACCGTATTGACAAACATGACGTCCGCTTGGGCAGACCGCGCCATGTGTTGGCAATCGGCGTGAAGGGGATAGAGAGAAGGAGGGCGATTTAACTTAATCGAGTTTAGTTGGGACTAACAATCATATGACACTTGTTTGGTGGTCGTGTAAGCATACACCCATACCTAGCCTATGACAATTCATAGCAATCACAAGTAATCACATACAAGCATCTCATCCATTGTTGTGGGTTTGTATGGCTCCCTCTTGCATTAGTTTCGCCACATCGTCCATGAAGCAAAACTAATCTAATCCTTGTCCCTCCAACTAAATTCTATACGGATCTAAATCATATATAAAATGAAGGAACAAGAAATACATGTGAAAAATATCATATTCCCATCCTAGCCTTAGGGGCATGCAAGCCACACAAGTTACATCAAAAATTAATCAACCAATTAATTAATTAATGGCACCAAAGGCCGCATTACAAACATTCACACATGCATTCAATTTACAACCACAAGGCATTGAGTCATGAGCCATACTAAACCCACTTTCCACCTACAAAACAAAGTTAGTACATACAAGTCCACTTTGTTTCCAATTAACGATTTTCAAGCATCTTTGCATATTGTTTGCCATAAGCAAATTCCGTGCACAAATTCTCAATTTTAAACAACAAAACTTGTTTAAATTCATTTAGAAAGTTCTTTCGACATCTCATAACTGAAATGAGATCAAACAAGGAGTTTTCTAATTGTTTTCAACTAGTTTGAATACTTAGAAAAACAGTAATTTAACAAAAAAACGTAACTAATGGAATCCAACAAAATCAATAGTTTTTGGTCTCCCAAAATTCTCAAATAAATTACTTAAGCTCCTTATCATAGTTGTGATTACCAGTAAAAATTTCAAGAAGAAATCTTAAACCATATGGGAGAATCAAAAAAGACAAATCTCTTACAAGTGCACGAAACACCGTTATGAGATTTTCAGCTTATCCTCTCAACCATTTGGTCTGTTAGACCACCTTCTATCCAGTTTTTATATATACAATATACATAGAAAAACTTGTTTAGACTATAGGCTAACTATCCATGAAAAGAAAACAACCAAGTTCAGTTCAATAATATCAAGTTACATGCTAAACAATCAACAAATCCTGTATTGGAACAGACTGTCGATCGAAATGTTTTAACCTAGTTGAAAGTCCAAACTTCCATGAAAAATTATGAAATTAATTTTTCTGGAATCCTAACTCAAAATAGAACAACTCCATTTAAACAGAATTTTTAAAGGAGTTTTCAGTTGGTACAGTTTATTAGAACAATCGATTTGCTCAATAAACTGAATCTGACAAGATCTTCATTTTCATACTTGAAAACCCACAAATTAATCCGAGTCATGCAACAATCTACACATGCTCAGAAAGAGTTACAAGTCCTCTTTAATTCTAGCCATAGAACACTAGTACTTATATTCAAAATATAAATCTTTCAAGCCATTCAAATAGGACAGTGCAAGCAGAAACTGGTTCTGCGCACCGTCGCCGTTTTATTCACAATAAATCCATAAAATTTCAGAAAAATTTGAATCTAACGCCAAAAGAATCACAATCCACAGATCTACAACTTTCATGTATACGAAAAAAATTTCCAGAGAACATATCATAGCAAAAAATGCGAAACAACACAGAAAATGTCATTTTCAGACAGCAAACAAACGCATCATCTCTACTAATCCGTTAATTAGTCAATTTCTCTTAATTAAGTGTCAAATTAACTTAAGTACGACCTTGTGCTCTGATACCACTGTTAGGAAACCGCTCAATTTTAATTTTGTGACTAATTACCCTTAATTAATCCAATTAAACAAAGAGCAAGAGGGGATCTAGTACATAAGTCAATTTACACAAGAGATAGGTGGAAAATTTGTACCTCCCGCGAAATCGTATTCGCGGGGCTCGACCAAGGCATGGGAATCGATGGCGTGCCTTCTCCACCGTCTCCACCACGACTAGTAGCCGCCCTCGAGTCCACCAAAGAGGATTAATCACGTTCTACAAGGTACGTGCTAGCATACCCAAAGAACAAGCCTAATCCCTATGGTTTTCTCTCTTGCATCAATCAACAACCTTGATTTAGTAGAGAGAAAATAGCTCAACACATGAGCAAAAGAGAGAAGGAGTGGGTGAAAGTGGCGGCCTTCATGGGAGGAATGAGAGGAGAGAGACGCTAGGTGGAGGCTCTCATAAGTGGTCCTTATATAGAGCACAAAACCTAATTGACCTCTTGCATAATTACAACTATGTCATCCCACCTACCACCATAAGTGGCTGCCACGAAATGGGCCTTTATGGGTCATTTAACCCCTTCATTTGGACCATTAATTCATATAATTAAGGTCCCTCAAGTTTGCTCTTTAATTGGGCTATATATTTGCTATTTGAATAACGGCCCAATTAATCAATATAACCATTTATATTAATAAGTGTTGAACTAAATTAATTATTAACTCATTAATAATTGTTTTAGGATTAGTAAATGCATTAATTTATTTCTATATGATCCATTGACTTAATTAATTATAACGGTTCGCAACGGTATATAATTAATTAATCAATCTTATCATATTTTCACAGAACTTACTGCTGTGAATAAATAAATAATGCACTGTGTGATTAATGTCCTATTTGTGTGATGCTTTGAGGATTTATGCTATGTTGGCCATGGAATTAAATCGTTATTTAATTCCAATAATCATAAGCGGTATCTAGCAACACGTTATGATTCCCAATTCGCATAAATAGTGTACTGCTACAATATTTCAATCCTGCATAAGAGAATAAATATGTTTCTCTATTTTGATTCTTATGTCTCACGATATCATCGTATAATCCAAGATAGGAATGTGTCATTCTTGCAGATTATATGTTTCTTGATCTAGAGTTGATCGCTTAGTTGCGCGCATACGATCCAACTCCATCAAGGGGCCCAAACTGATATCGTCACTCACTAAGTGAATTAATGAGGGACATACGGTTTTCTTGATGATTAGCTTTTCCCCGCACAATTCAAGAGAACATAAATAAAGTCCGTATAGCAGCCCTTATCGGAAATCAGCGGTAGACAATATTTATTGAACCTATCCTCATGTGGAAAAGATAAACATCTCAAACTTAGAACCAAAATCATAACGAAATAAATAATGACACATAACACAAGTCCTGTACTGTACTATGTTCCATAACATATACATATGCAATTAAGTTGGTAACTCTTTACCTATGATTTGTAGAACTTAGTCATCACTTAACTTGCATACTAATCTTATATGATAATTAATGTTCCTTGTTAATTATCAAGATTATGGACCGTTTAGATTTATTATTGTCATTCTAAAGAATGATTCACAGAGATCCACAATTCAGATCCTCAACCTGAATGATCTGTCAATAATAAACCTAGGAACAGATGATAAAATATCATCCAAAACATAAACTAATAATTGAGTCATTAAATTATTGACTTCTAGGACATAACTCTAACACTTCCTTCTTCTTCTTCTTCTTTCTTCCAACGATCCAAACGCACCCATTGTGATGAAATAACTTAGAATGAATGCATAAACGATTAAAATACTCAAATCATATTCATGATTGCATTATTTACACTTTATATGCGTAATTACTATGTATAATTCAATCTTTTTGAAATAACAAGATATAAATCTTAGTTTGGATATAAATTTTGATTATTGTGATAAAATAACTTAGAATGAATGCATAAACGATTAAAATGCTCAAATGATACTCTTAATTGCATTATTTACACTTTATATGCGTAATTACTATGTATAAATCAATCTTTTTGAATAAATAAGATCTGAATCGCATTTTAGACAGTATAACGAAATATGATCTGCACCTGACAAGATATATTTGTATTTATTTTCATATCTGACAATTTTTGGATCGTGTTCGTTTCTGCTTAACATTTGAACTGTATCAGTTTTCGAACATATATGTATTCATATTTATATCCATATGCGATAAAAAATATAGATATAAAATTATAAATATAGTTTGAATACTATTCGATCTGGATCCGATCCATTTTCATGCCTATTATACAATTATACATCATTGATGATTTTTATATCATTTTTCTGTTATTTTTATATGAACAAGTCCTTTCGTTGAAATGACAAATTTGTTCTCCTTTCGTGGATATGAAATCCTGTGGCGCGCGACACATGATGTAGCGCGCCACTCTAGCCGTCTGATCAAGATTTAATGGACAAGGGAACTTCGTGTATGTAATCTAGATTGATAGGCTCACAAAAAATGAACCGTCCGATCAAAATCAGACGACTCGTACGTGAGCTACAGCATGTATTGCGCAACAGCAAATCCGAATTGCCTTTTGTGAACATGGTCACATGGGCAATTAATAACAAATAATGTCCTTCTGGCTTTGCGAGATATCGCATCTCAATTTAAACAAAAAAAACGTACGATATTCCGATCATGTACCGTATAATATTCTATATTATATTATTAGATGTCTTTTCTGTATTATACCTTCACTGACTCACTGTGGAAAGTTTATATATTCAAGAAAATAGTCAACTGGGCTATTCACGAAAATATATAGTCGGCAAAGATAACATGGCAATTCAGTGGCGAGTCCAAGTAGGAACAAGCCAAAATTAAATTTTATTATTAGTTTTTATTGCAGTTTATTTGAAGAAAAAAATGGTGTTCAGGCTTAACTTTGGTGATGTGCATAAGCTTGACTCTCTTTTATTATTATTTTTTTCCCCCTTGCATGTGCGTACCTCTTTATTTCTTTTCTTTTATTTATTTCATTTATTTTTTGTCCAACACTTTTCGTTTGTGTGGTCACAGTTGGGACTTGGGAGAGAGTAATTGTTGGCCCACAAAAGATGGTACTATGTGATATGGTCGCATAAAATATAAAAAATTAAGGGAAAATTAGATGGATACCATCTCAAGACTTGAAAATTAGAAAAATGTCACTCCAAACTTAACTCTTAAAAAAATGCCACTCTAAATCAATTATATTTAGAAATTGCTACAGTTATACATTTATTATATATTCTAAAAATAAAAATAATATAATTTAATGTGTATTTTCATATTACCCAATATACCCTTCTCCCCCAACTCTCGTTCTCTTCTCTATCATGGCCATTTCCCAACCAATACTCTCCTCTCTGAACCAGACGACAACATCCTCTTTTGCATCTCATCTCTTACTATCATGATGTCTCTCGATCTCACACAAACTTTTCACGATCTCTCTCAATCTCATACAAACTCTAGCCGAGGACTCCCTTCGCTCTAACAGAAACCCAGACAAGCCCTGACGAAGAAAGGAAATGATTCGCTACTCCAACCCCTACCATGGCATCCGCATCGATCTCCTTATTGATTATGTACGCTTATTGATTTCAGCATAATTTTGATGCTGGACTCGTTAGAACCAAAGATTTTAAAAAATTGATCTTCTTAGCGATTGCTTGGCTTTGCAAATATTTAACACAATTAATTTTGAATGTTGGTTTCAACACATATGTGTGTTCTATTGTCTCTGATCTGTCAAATAAATATTATAACTTGTACTTGTGTTAACGAAATGTAGCGTCTAATAATAATTCCTAAAGATACCATAAAAAACAGAAAAACCAACGAAGGTTTGGAACAAAGGACAAATAATTTTGTATAAATTAAGCTATATGCGGAAATAGATTTTTTATACAGTTGTTGATTCCATGAATCCAAGCCTAAATTGAACCTGGAGATGCAAAAGAGGAAGTCGCCTGGGTTCAGAGAGGAGTATTGATGGGAGAATGGACAGGAAAGAGGATAGAACGAGAGTTGAGGAAGAAGGATATTTTGGGTAATATGAAAATACACATCAAATTATATTATTTTTATTTTCATAATGTATAATAAGTGTAGAACTGTGGTAAATTTCTAAGTATAATTGATTTAGGGTGGTATTTTTCTAAGAGTTAAGTTTGGAGTGTCATTCTTCTAATTTTCAAGTTTTGAGGTGGCATCCATCCAATTGCCCCAAAAATTAATGGATTGCAATTTAATTGAAGTAATAGATTTGATGATTATAAAACTAATTTAGAAATGGTTATTTTGGTTTAGTAAAATTGTTATTGAGAAAATTAGTTTTACATCACTCTAAATTACTAATTAGATGTAGGCCAACATAAAACTACAAATTAATTTTATTCAATAATATTGTTTAAAATTAGCACGTTGGCTATTCAAAAGTCGTAATATTAGTTTGAAGATAAATTGGAGGTCAAGTTTCTCAACTTATTTTTAAATTAAATGTCTAAGAAAGACCTCCGGTCGGGTTTCGAACCTACGAACTTTTCACTTAAGATGCATTGGTCTTTGTCACTAGATCAAAAGTTGGTTCTTAAAAGTTATAATGTTAGAATATCAAAATTTAATTTTAAATAAGTTTATAATGAATTTAAATAATACAAGTACTTTAGTATTCACTATGATTTAATACAATGAACTAATGCTGTATTCACATTTAAATATTTATGTATGGTGGTAGCAAAATAAGGAAGCATTGTTAAATAAACTATTGTATTAATTTTCTGTATCATATTACAAATTAAAGTAGTAGGTATAATCAAGTGGATAGATATAACTTTCATATCCGTTGTTAAAGTAAAAAGTTATATTTCGGTATTTATGGTTATTTTGACAAAATTGTATAGTGATTAGGTTGAAATATATCATTTTATATTAAAATTATTATTACTATTATTATTATTATTATTATTATTATTATTATTATTATTATTTTAATTAAATTTAGTAAATTATTTAGTGTCTAGGCTTAAAAATTGTCTGACTCGCCACTGCGGCAATTGACCAGACGAAATACGTTTAGCGGAAAGTTTTGCTTGAAACTGTCGTTAAGTTATTGCGCCATTGGACGACTTTTCTGGATGATATTATTTCTACCCTTCTGTATAGCGATTACAATTTGTACAGCATACAAACGCAAAAATGACCTGCCTCACGTTCACTCGATCGCTGCAGAAAATAATGAAATTTTGGTACATTTTCATTTTTACTATAGATCTACAGGGATTATGTTACAGCCTATTATAGATGGATTGGTAGATTACTTACTACTTCATTAGAAGTCCTTGTGAAGATCTTTAAATTTCACCCATTTCTTAGTTACTTGTGCTATAGTTGGATTATACCTCTTTGTTGGTGAAGAAAAATCCTTTTTCCGTAGAAAAATTATCGGGCTCTTTGTTTGAGCATGGATACAATATCAGTCCAGACCGTCTAACGTGACGTCAAAATTCATATGGCCGTTTGGATGGTACGGGAATAATAATTTTAGGAATAAAATATTGGGAAGAGTGTAACTTTGAGAAGAGTAGAAAGAGTGTTATTCCGAAAATAAGAAATGTTGTTTGGATGGTGAGTTAGAAATAAGCAAATTAATATAAATTTAAATAAATTATTAAAAATTATTATTTTAATATTAAATAAAATACTAATTAAAGAGCACACAAAATTTTATTTACTTATTAATATTTAGCTAATTTTGTTGAAATTATGTATATATAATTGTTCGAAGACGCTATTTTTAGGAAGAAACTATTTCTAAAGAAGTTATTCTTCTTTTTATTTCTAACTTGTTTGGATGCTTAGAAAGAAGCTATTCCTAAAAAGAAACTATTCTTTCTTATTTTCGTACCATCCAAACACCCTAAGAAATAATTTCCCTTTTAGAATTATTTTTCCTAAAATCGTAAAAAGCCCGTCAGTATGTTAGAGAGAGATTCATGTCTCAAATCGCAATCCCCTTTAATTCAGGTAACACCCCAGATTTTTTTGGTCATTATTTTTTTATATTAATTATTTTGATCCTATTTTATTTATTCTGAAGTATGTAGTTTGAAATTATATATTATAAATTTTTTTCGTCCAAAAGTTTATATATATGAAATATATGCATAATTGTATATTTTTATTACATTACGAATGCCGCTTGTCAATGTTTCTTGATGTGTATCCCTTCATTTTAATTCCTTTAATTGCTGTTGAATCCTTAATTGCGCGGCAATTAAAAAGTTCATTAACAGTGCCCATCTCCTTTTAATTAAGCTATAATTTATTTAATTGCTATTTCGGAACCATATTTTGGTAACCGCAATTTGTAAACCGTATTAATCTTTATAAAATATAAGAATATGTAGTTTTGTTTTTTTCAAATCCGATTAGTACCTGCTCCTCTGTATAACCGATTATTAAAGGAACCTAATTGTTTGTATAACCGATTATTAAGGGAAAACGATTATTAAAGGAACTTTTAATTGTTTGTCTTGAAGCCCACGCACCCTCTGCCTTTTAAAATCTCATAATTTCATTTTCCTTTGATGCGGCAGCCTTTTCAATTCCTTTCTTTTTTTTTTTTTCTTATACGGTAGCCTTTTAGTTCCACGGAACTTCTGTTTGGACCTTTCTATTCATAACCCTATCAAGTTACCCGATCTATGCATTCTCAATATTAAACTACCATGTTGTTATTGATTTTATAGTTCAAAACATCAATTATATTCTGATTTATACCCCTGCTCCTTTTCGTTTTAAAACCATAGGAATAACAAAGCTGTCATGTTATTATCCGATTGAAAATTTATTTCTCCATCCGATTGAAAATCAAGTCCTACGTCGCACTCGTGAATCATTCGAGTTCTCAGATTTACTTGTTTACTCGTCAGGTAACCAGATTTCTCTATAATTTAATTTTCGTATTGGTTGATTTAAAATTCATTTGTTTATTTGAATGAATTGATATATGAAAATCTTGACTAATGTATTTTGCGAGTCAACGAGTCTCTGATGTGATCTGATTTGAAATAGAAATGTGAAATGGAATGTGAAGCGGAATCACCTAGAGAGGGATTCGCGCTAATGTGAAAGTGATAAGAGAAATTGATTTGAGAAAATCTAGACCCATTGAACTCTATGAAATACATTTAATTTTATTGTTATTGATGTGTGGATTAATCCGATCGGTTGATATTTGTTATATAAATTAGTTATAGAGAAGCTGCGTCGTTAAATAACTGGTTACTCGACTTTGTAACTGACTCTGTTTTGTTATTATTTCTGTTGTGACGTAGGTTGACGGGCCGTCGGATGGATGATCAGATACTGTCTCACCTCACGTCTTGTATCTCGGATACGGGGTGTGACAATTCACGACTAACGAAATTAATAATGACTATAGTTTACAGAAACTTAAACTCATTCTGTCTTGATGTAACTTGAGAATCTATAGAAATAATATCGGTCCAAACGGACTAACATGACGTAAAAAATTATATAGGAATAATTTCCCATTTAGAAAACTTTTTTTATTCTCTTTTAATCGGAAAAAAATAGACAATGGATAATTTGGTCTTTTTACAATTAATTTAACAATTATATTACGCCTTACTAATTGTTAAATTTCACATCAAACACGATAAAAATTTGAAAAGTAAAATGACTTAATTTTTAATTCTCCTTAATTTACTTCATAAATTAAGTTCCTACCAAACATGGTCATGAAAATCGTGCCTTTTTAACTATTTTAGGTGATGTTTGGATCGCTTAGGAATTTTGGGAATTCGAAGAATTTTCTATTACTGGGCATAAATTTATTGGGAAGTGTGTAACTTTGTGAAGAGTTTGGATTGTTCATAATAAATGTATGCCTATAATTTGCTATTCTTGCAAATTCCGTACACATTCAAACGGCCCCTAAGATCTGAATGATATTCTAGAAAGTGTATAGAGTTAAAATGCAGTTTATTGTGAAGAAATGACTTAGAATAAATGTAGAAACGATTAAAATACTCAAATGATATTTTAAATTGCAATATTAGCACTTTATAGGTAAAATTACTATGTATAATCCAATCTATTTAAAAAATAAGTTATGAATCATATTCTGGACAGTATAAATAGTTTAAATGTAGGTTGTTCTGATGAAATTACTTAGAATGAATGCAGAAACGATTAAAATGCCAAATGATACTCAGAATTGCATTATTTTCATTTTATATGCGTAATTACTATGTATAATCAAATCGTTCTTAATAAATGATATCTTTATTATATTCTAGACAGTATAAAGAGTTCAAATGAAGATTATTGTCATGAAATGACTTATAATTAATGCATAAATGGTGGAAATCCACAAACCATACTCAGAATTTCAATATTTGCACTTTATATGCGTAATTACGATGATAATCAAATCCTTTTTAATAAAAAAGATCTTTATCTTATTTTAAACAGTTTTAAGAGTTTTAATGTAGATTATTGTGAAGAAATGACTTAGAATAAATAAAGAAAAAATTGATATGCTGAAAAGATACTTAGAATAATATTATTTGCAATTTATATGCGTAATTACTATGTATAATCCAATCTTTTCGAATAAACAAGATCTGAATGTAAGTCTGAACAGTATAAAGAGTTTAAATGAAGATTATTGTGATGAAATGACTTACAATGAATGCAGAAACGAAGAAAATGCTCAAACGATATTCAGAATTGCATTATTTTCACTTTATATACGTAATTACTATGTGCAATCCAATAGTTTTGAATAATTATCAAACTCTAGTCAGTATAAAGAGTTTAAATATATATTTTGAGATGAAATGACTTAGAATGAATGTAGAAACGATTAATATGCTCAAATGATACTTAGAATTTCATTATTTAAAGTTGATATGCGTAATTACTATGTATAATCCAATCTTTTTTTTAATAAATAAGATATAAATCAAATTCTAGACAATATAAAGAGTTTACATGTAGATTATTACGATGAAATGAATTAAAATGTTTGCAGACCGATTGAAAAGTATAAATGATACTCTGAATTGCATTATTTGCACTTTATTTTCGTAATTACTGTGTATAATCCAATATTTTTAAATAAACAAGATCTGAATGATAGTCTGAACAGTATAAAGAGTTTAAATGAAGATTATTATGATGAAATATCTTAGAATGAATGCAGAAACGATTAAAATGCTCAAATGATATTAAGAATTGCATTATTTTCACTTTATATATGTAATTACTATGTACAATCCAATGGTTTTGAATAATTATCAAACTCTAGTCAGTATAAAGTGTTTAAATGTAGATATTGAGATGAAATGACTTAGAATGAATGTAGAAATGATTAATACGCTCAAATGATACTTAGAATTGCATTATTAGAAGTTGATATGCGTAATTACTATATATGTTCCAATCTTTTTATAATAAATAAGATATAAATCATATTCAAGACGATATAAAGAGTTTACATGTAGATTATTACGATGAAATGAATTAAAATGTTTGCAGCGACGATTGAAAAGAACAAATGATACTCTGAATTGCATTATTTGCACTTTATATTCGTAATTACTGTGTATAATCCAATCTTTTTGAATAAACAAGATCTGAATGTTAGTCTGAACAGTATAAAGAGTATAAATGAAGATTATTATGATGAAATGTCTTAGAATGAATGCAGAAACGATGAAAATGCTCAAATGATATTCAGAATTGCATTATTTTCACTTTATATATGTAATTACTATGTACAATCCAATAGTTTTGAATAATTATCAAACTCTAGTCAGTATAAAGAGTTTAAATGTAGATTTTGAGATGAAATGACATAGAATGAATGTAGAAATGATTAATATGCTCAAATGATACTTAGAATTGCATTATTTCAAGTTGATATTCGTAATTACTATATATATTCTAATCTTTTTATAATAAATAAGACATAAATAATATTCAAGATGATATAAAGAGTTTACATGTAGATTATTACGATGAAATGAATTAAAATTTTTGCAGAAACGATTGAAAAGATTAAATGATACTCTGAATGGCATTATTTGCACTTTATATTCGTAATTACTATGTATAATCCAATATTTTTAAATAAATAAGATGTGAATCATATTTTAGTCGGTATAAAAAGTTTAATTGTTGATTATTATGACGAACTTACTTAGAATGAATGTAGAAACGATTAATATGCTCAAATGATACTAAGAATTGCATTATTTGATGTTGATATGCGTACTTACTATGTATAATACAATCTTTTCTTAATAAATAAGATATAAATCATATTCTAGACGATATAAAGAGTTTACATGTAGATTATTACGATGAAATGAATTAAAATGTTTGCAGCGACGATTGAAAAGAACAAATGATACTCTGAATTGCATTATTTGCACTTTATATTCGTAATTACTGTGTATAATCCAATCTTTTTGAATAAACAAGATCTGAATGTTAGGCTGAACAGTATAATGAGTTTAAATGAAGATTATTTTGATGAAATGTTTTAGAATGAATGCAGAAACGATGAAAATGGTCAAATGATATTCAGAATTGCATTATTTTCACTTTACATATGTAATTACTATGTACAATCCAATAGTTTTGAATAATTATCGAACTCTAGTCAGTATAAAGAGTTTAAATATAGATTTTGAGATGAAATGACTTAGAATGAATGTAGAAATGATTACTATGATCAAATGATTCTTAGAATTGCATTATTTGAAGTTGATATGCGTAATTACTATATATATTCCAAACTTCTTTTAAGAAATAAGATGCAAAACATATTCAAGACGAAATAAAGAGTTTACATGTAGATTATTACGATGAAATGAATTAAAATGTTTGCAGAAACGATTGAAAAGATCAAATGATACTCTGAATTGCATTATTTGCACTTTATATTCGTAATTACTATGTATAATCCAATCTTTTTAACAAAATAAGATGTGAATCATATTTTAGTCGGTATAAAAAGTTTAATTGTAGATTATTATGACGAACTTACTTAGAATGGATGTAGAAACGATTAATATGCTGAAATGATACTTAGAATTGCATTATTTGAAGTTGATATGTGTCATTACTATGTATAATCCAATCTTTTTTTTATAAATAAGATATAAATCAAATTCTAGACGATATAAAGAGTTTACATGTAGATTACTACGATGAAATGAATTAAAATGTTTGCAGAAACGATTAAAAAGATAAAATGATACTCAGAATTGCATTATTTGCACTTTATATTCGTAATTACTGTGTATAATCCAATCTTTTTAAATAAATAAGATGTGAATCATATTTTAGTCAGTATAAAAAGTTTAATTGAAGAAGATTATGACGAACATGCTTAGAATAAATGTAGAAACGATTAATATGCTCAAATGATACTTATAATGGCATTATTTGATGTTGATAAGCGTAATTACTATTTATAATCCAATCTTTTTTTAATAAATAAGATATAAATCATATTCTAGACGATATAAAGAGTTTACATGTAGATTATTACGATGAAATGAATTAAAAGGTTCGCAGAAATGATTGAAAAGAACAATTGATACTCTGAATTGCATTATTTGCACTTTATATTCGTAATTACTGTGTATAATCCAATATTTTTGAATAAACAAGATCTGAATGTTAGTCTGAACAGTATAAAGAGTTTAATTGAAGATTATTATGATGAAATGTCTTAGAATGAATGCAGAAACGATGAAAATGCTCAAATGATATTCAGAATTGCATTATTTTCACTTTATATATGTAATTACTATGTACAATCCAATAGTTTTGAATACTTATCACACTCTACTCAGTATAAAGAGTTTAAATGTAGATTTTGAGATGAAATGACATAGAATGAATGTAGAAATGATCAATATGCTCAAATGATACTTAGAATTGAATTATTTGAAGTTGATATGCGTAATTACCATATATATTCCAATCTTTTTATAATAAATAAGACATAAATAATATTCAAGATGATATAAAGAGTTTACATGTAGATTATTACGATAACATGAATTAAATTTTTTGCAGAAACGTTTGAAAAGGACAAATGATACTCTGAATTGCATTATTTGCACTTTATATTCGTAATTACTGTGTATAATCCAATCTTATTGAATAAACAAGATCTGAATGATAGGCTGAACAGTATAAAGAGTTTAAATGAAGATTATATTGATGAAATGTTTTAGAATGAATGCAGAAACGATGAAAATGCTCAAATGATATTCAGAATTGCATTATTTTCACTTTACATATGTAATTACTATGTACAATCAAATAGTTTTGAATAATTATCAAACTCTAGTCAGTATAAAGAGTTTAAATATAGATTTTGAGATGAAATGACTTAGAATGAATGTAGAAATGATTAATATGATCAAATGATACTTAGAATTGCATTATTTGAAGCTGATATGCGTAATTACTATATATATTCCAAACTTCTTTTAATAAATAAGATGTAAATCATATTCAAGACGAAATAAAGAGTTTACAGGTAGATTATTACGATGAAAAGAATTAAAATGTTTGGAGAAACGATTGAAAAGATCAAATGATACTCTGAATTGCATTATTTGCACTTTATATTCGTAATTACTATGTATAATCCAATATTTTTAAATAAATAAGATGTGAATCATATTTTAGTCGGTATAAAAAGTTTAATTATAGATTTTTATGACCAACTTAATTAGAATGAATGTAGAAACGATTAATATGCTCAAATGAAACTTAGAATTGCATTATTTGATGTTGATATGCGTCATTACTATGTATAATCCAATCTTTTTTTAATAAATAAGATATAAATCAAATTCTAGACAATATAAAGAGTTTACATGCAGATTATTACGATGAAATGAATTAAAATGTTTGCAGAAACGATTGAAAACATCAAATGATATTCTGAATTGCATTATTTGCACTTTATATTCGTAATTACTATGTATAATCCAATCTTTTTAAAAAAATAAGATGTTAATCATATTTTAGTCGGTATAAAAAGTTTAATTGTAGATTATTATGACGAACTTACTTAGAATGAATGTAGAAACGATTAATATGCTCAAATGATACTTAGAATTGCATTATTTGATGTTGATATGCGTCATTACTATGTATAATCCAATCTCTTTTTAATAAATAAGATATAAATCAAATTCTAAACGACATAAAGAGTTTACATGTAGATTATTACGATGAAATGAATTAAAATGTTTGCAGAAACGATTGAAAAGATAAAATGATACTCATAATTGCATTATTTGCACTTTATATTTGTAATTACTGTGTATAATCCAATATTTTTAAATAAACAAGATCTGAATGATAGTCTGAACAGTATAAAGAGTTTAAATGAAGATTATTATGATGAAATATCTTAGAATGAATGCAAAAACGATGAAAATGTTCAAATGATATTAAGAATTGCATTATTTTCACTTTATATATGTAATTACTATGTACAATCCAATGGTTTTGAATAATTATCAAACTCTAGTCAGTATAAAGTGTTTAAATGTAGATTTTGAGATGAAATGACTTAGAATGAATGTAGAAATGATTAATACGCTCAAATGATACCTAGAATTGCATTATTAGAAGTTGATATGCGTAATTAATATATATATTCCAATCTTGTTATAATAAATAAGATATAAATCATATTCAAGACGATATAAAGAGTTTACATGTAGATTATTACTATGAAATGAATTAAAATGTTTGCAGCGACGATTGAAAAGAACAAATGATACTCTGAATTGCATTATTTGCACTTTATATTCGTAATTACTGTGTATAATCCAATCTTTTTGAATAAACAAGATCTGAATGTTAGTCTGAATAGAATAAAGAGTATAAATGAAGATTATTATGATGAAATGTCTTAGAATGAATGCAGAAACAATGAAAATGCTCAAATGATATTCAGAATTGCAATATTTTCACTTTATATATGTAATTACTATGTACAATCCAATAGTTTTGAATAATTATCAAACTCTAGTCAGTATAAAGAGTTTAAATGTAGATTTCGAGATGAAATGACATAGAATGAATGTAGAAATGATTAATATGCTCAAATGATACTTAGAATTGCATTATTTGAAGTTGATATGCGTAATTACTATATATATTCCAATCTTTTTATAATAAATAAGACAAAAATAATATTCAAGATGATATAAAGAGTTTACATGCAGATTATTACGATGAAATGAATTAAAATTTTTGCAGGAACGATTGAAAAGAACAAATGATACTCTGAATTGCATTATTTGCACTTTATATTCGTAATTACTGTGTATAATCCAATCTTTTTGAATAAACAAGATCTGAATGTTAGGCTGAACAGTATAAAGAGTTTAAATGAAGATTATATTGATGAAATGTTTTAGAATGAATGCAGAAACGATGAAAATGCTCAAATGATATTCAGAATTGCATTATTTTCACTTTACATATGTAATAACTATGTACAATCCAATAGTTTTGAATAATTTTCAAACTCTAGTCAGTATAAAGAGTTTAAATATAGATTTTGAGATGAAATGACTTAGAATGAATGTAGAAATGATTAATATGCTCCAATGATATTGCATTATTTGAAGTTGATATGCGGAATTACAATATATATTCCAAACTTTTTTTAATAAATAAGTTATAAATCATATTCAAGACGATATAAAGAGTTTACATGTAGATTATTACGATGAAATGAATTAAAATGTTTCCAGAAACGATTGAAAAGATCAAATGATACTCTGAATTGCATTATTTGCATTTTATATTCGTAATTGCTATGTATAATCCAATCTTTTTTAATAAATAAGATGTAAATCATATTTTAGTCGGTATAAAAAGTTTAATTGTAGATTATTATGACGAACTTACTTAGAATGAATGTAGAAACGATTATTATGCTCACATGATACTTAGAATTGCATTATTTGATGTTGATATGCGTAATTACTATGTATAATCCAATCTTTTTTTAATAAATAAGATATAAATCCTATTCTAGACGATATAAAGAGTTTACATGTAGATTATTACGTAGAAATGAATTAAAATGTTTGTAGAAACGATTGAAAAGAACAAATGATATTCTGAATTGCATTATTTGCATTTTATATTCGTAATTACTATGTATAATCCAATCTTTTTTAATAAATAAGATGTAAATCATATTTTAGTCGGTATAAAAAGTTTAATTGTAGATTATTATGACGAACTTACTTAGAATGAATGTAGAAACGTTTATTATGCTCACATGATACTTAGAATTGCATTATTTGATGTTGATATGCGTAATTACTATGTATAATCCAATCTTTTTTTAATAAATAAGATATAAATCCTATTCTAGACGATATAAAGAGTTTACATGTAGATTATTACGTAGAAATGAATTAAAATGTTTGCAAAAACGATTGAAAAGAACAAATGATACTCTGAATTGCATTATTTGCATTTTATATTCGTAATTACTGTGTATTATCCAATATTTTTGAATAAACAAGATCTGAATGTTAGTCTGAACAGTATAAAGAGTTTAAATGAAGATTATTATGGTGAAATGTTTTAGAATGAATGCGAAACGAAGAAAATGCTCAAATGATATTCAGAATTGTATTATTTTAACTTTATATATGTAATTACTACGTACAATCCAATAGTTTTGAATAATTATCAAACTCTAGTCAGTATAAAGTGTTTAAATGTAGATTTTGAGATGAAATGACTTTGAATGAATGTAGAAATGATTAATATGCTCAAATGATACTTAGAATTGCATTATTTGAAGTTGATATGCGTAATTACTATATATATTCCAATCTTTTTGTAATAAAGAAGATATAAATCATATTCAAGACGATATAAAGAGTTTACATGTAGAATATTAAACGATGAAATGAATTAGAATGTTTGCAGAAACGATTGAAAAGAACAAATGATACTCTGAATTGCATTATTTGCACTTTATATTCGTAATTACTGTGTATAATCCAATATTTTTGAATAAACAAGATCTTAATGTTAGTCTGAACAGTATAAAGAGTATAAATGAAGATTATTATGATGAAATGTCTTAGAATGAATGCAGAAACGATGAAAATGCTCAAATGATATTCAGAATTGCATTATTTTTCACTTTATATATGTAATTACTATGTACAATCCAATAGTTTTGAATAATTATCAAACTCTAGTCTGTATAAAGTGTTTAAATGTAGATTTTGAGATGAAATGACTTAGAATGAATGTAGAAATGATTAATATGCTCAAATGATACTTAGAATTGCATTATTTGAAGTTGATATGCGTAATTACTATATATATTCCAATCTTTTTGTAATAAATAAGATATAAATCATATTCAAGACGATATAAAGAATTTACATGTAGATTATTACGATGAAATGAATTAAAATGTTTGCAGAAACGATTGAAAAGAACAAATGATACTCTGAATTGCATTATTTGCACTTTATATTCGTAATTACTGTATATAATCCAATATTTTTGAATAAACAAGATCTGAATGTTAGTCTTAACAGCATAAAGAGTTTAAATGAAGATTATTATGATGAAATGTCTTAGAATGAATGCAGAAACGATGAAAATGCTCAAATGATATTCAGAATTGCATTATTTTCACTTTATATATGTAATTACTTTGTACAATCCAATAGTTTTGAATAATTATCATCTAAATACTTTGTACAATCCAATACTTTGTACAATCCAATAGTTTTGCATTATTTTCACTTTATATATGTAATTATTCCAAACTTTTTTTAATAAATAAGATGTGAATCATATTTTTGCCGGTATAAAAAGCTTAATTGTAGATTATTCTGACGAAATGACTTGAATGAATGTAGAAACGATTATTATGCTCACATGATACTTAGAATTGCATTATTTGATGTTGATATGCGTAATTACTATGTATAATCCAATCTTTTTTTTAATAAATAAGATATAAATCCTATTCTAGACGATATAAAGAGTTTACATGTAGATTATTACGTAGAAATGAATTAAATTGTTTGCAGAAACGATTGAAAAGAACAAATGATACTCTGAATTGCATTATTTGCACTTTATATTCGTAATTACTGTGTATAATCCAATATTTTTGAATAAACAAGATCTGAATGTTAGTCTGAACAGTATTAAGAGTTTAAATGAAGATTATTATGATGAAATGTCTTAGAATGAATGCAGAAACGATGAAAAAGCTCAAATGATATTCAGAATTGCATTATTTTCACTTTATATATGTAATTACTATGTACAATCCAATAGTTTTGAATAATTATCAAACTCTAGTCAGTATAAAGTGTTTAAATGTAGATTTTGAGATGAAATGACTTAGAATGAATGTAGAAATGATTAATATGCTCAAATGATACTTAGAATTGCATTATTTGAAGTTGATATGCGTCATTACTTTATATATTCCAATCTTTTTGTAATAAATAAGATATAAATCATATTCAAGACGATATAAAGAGTTTACATGTAGATTATTACTATGAAATGAATTAAAATGTTTGCAGAAACGATTGAAAAGAACAAATGATACTCTGAATTGCATTATTTGCACTTTATATTCGTAATTACTGTGTATAATGCAATATTTCTGAATAAACAAGATCTGAATGTTAGTCTGAACAGTATAAAGAGTTTAAATGAAGATTATTATGATGAAATGTCTTAGAATGAATGCAGAAACGATGAAAATGCTCAAATGATATTCAGAATTGCATTATTTTCACTTTATATATGTAATTACTATGTGCAAGCCAATAGTTTTGAATAATTATCAAACTCTAGTCAGTATAAAGTGTTTAAATGTAGATTTTGAGATGAAATGACTTAGAAAGAATGTAGAAATGATTAATATGCTCAAATGATACTTAGAATTGCATTATTTGAAGTTGATATGCGTAATTACTATATATATTCCAATCTTTTGATAATAAATAAGATATAAATCTTATTCTAGACGATATAAAGAGTTTACATGTAGATTATTACGATGAAATGAATTAAAATGTTTGCAGAAATGATTGAAAAGATCAAATGATACTCTGAATTGCATTATTTGCACTTTATATTCGTAATTACTGTGTACAATCCAATATTTTTGAGTAAAGAATATCTGAATGTTAGTCTGAACAGTATAAAGAGTTTAAATGAAGATTATTATGATGAAATGTCTTACAATTAATGCAGAAACGATGAAAATGCTCAAATGATATTCAGAATTGCATTATTTTCACTTTATATATGTAATTACTTTGTACAATCCAATAGTTTTGAATAATTATCATCTAAATACTTTGTACAATCCAATACTTTGTACAATCCAATAGTTTTGCATTATTTTCACTTTATATATGTAATTATTCCAAACTTTTTTTAATAAATAAGATGTGAATCATATTTTTGCCGGTATAAAAAGCTTAATTGTAGATTATTCTGACCAAATGACTTAAAATGAATTTTGAAACAATTTAAATGGTCAAATGATACTCAGAATTGCATTATTTGCACTTAGAACGAATGCAGAAATGTATGAAATGTTCAAATGATACTCCAAATTTCATTATTTCTACTTTATATGCGTAATTGCTTTGTATAATCCTATCTTTTATTTCGTATACAGATCGTAAATGCAGATTATTGTGATGAATTGACTTAGAATGAAAGCAGAAACGATTGAAATGCTCGAACGATATTCAGAATTGCATTATTTTTATTTTATATGCGTAACTACTATGTATAATCCAATCTTTTTGAATAAATATGATGTGAATCATATTTTAGACAATGTAAAGAGTTTAAATGGAGATTATTATATTGAAATGACTTAGAAAGAATATGAAAATAATTGAAATTCTTAAATGATATTCAGAATTGAATTATTTGCACTTTTTTATGCGTAATTACTTTGTATAAACCAATCTTTACGAACAAACATGATCTGAATCTCAGTCTCGACAGTATAAAGAGTTTAAATGAAGATAATTGTCATGAAATGACTTATAATGAGTGCATAAATGATGGAAATCCACAAACCATAATCAGAATTTCAGTATTTGCACTTTATATGCCTAATTACTATGATAATCAAATCTTTTCTAATAAACAAGATCTTTATCTTATTTCAGACAGTTTTAAGAGTTTAAATGAAGATTATTGTGATGAAATGACTTAGAATGAATGCAGAAACGATGGAAATGCTCAAATGATATTCAGAATTGCATTATTTTCACTTTATATATGTAATTATTATGTACAATCCAATAGTTTTGAATAATTATCAAACTCTTGTCAGTAGAAAGAGTTTAAATGTAGATTTTGAGATGAAATGGACTTAGAATGAATGTAGAAACGATTAATATGCTCAAATGATACTTAGAATTGCATTATTTGATGTTGATATGCGTAATTACTATGTATAATCCAATCTTTCTTTAGTAAATAAGATATAAATCATATTCAAGACGATATAAAGAGTTTACATGTAGATTATTACGATGAAATGAATTAAAATGTTTCCAGAAACGATTGAAAAGATCAAATGATACTCAGAATTGCATTATTTGCACTTTATATTCGTAATTACTATGTATAATCCAATCTTTTTAAATAAAAAAGATGTGAATCATATTTTAGTCGGTATAAAAAGTTTAATTGCAGATTATTATGACGTACTGACTTAGAATGAATGTAGAAACGATTAATATGCTCTAATGATACTTAGAATTACATTATTTGATGTTGATATGCGTTATTACTTTGTATAATCCAATCTTTTTTTAATAAATAAGATATAAATTATATTCTAGACTATATAAAGAGTTTACATGTATATTATTACGATGAAATGAATTAAAATGTTTGCAGAAACGGTTGAAAAGATCAAATGATACTCTGAATTGCATTATTTGCACTTTATATTTGTAATTACTATGTATAATCCAATCTGTTTAAATAAATAAGATGTGAATCATATTTTAGATGGTATAAAAAGCTTAATTGTAGATTATTATGTCGAAATGACTTAAAATGATACTCAGAATTGCATTTTTAGCACTTTATATGTAAAATCCAATCCTTTTGTATAAATAAAATATGGATCATATTCTAGACTGTATAAAGGGTTTAAATGGAGATTATTGTGATGAAATGACTTATAATGAATGCAGAAACGATTGAATGCTCAAAGAATACTTAGAATTGCATTACTTGCACTTTATATGTGTAATTACAATGTACAATCAATTCTTTTTAAATAAACAACATTTGAATCTCATTTTACACATTACAATTAGTTTAAATGTAGATTATTGTGATGAAATGACTTAGAATTAATCCAGAAATGATTGTAATGCTCAAATAATACTCATAAGTGCATAATTTGCACTTTATATGCGTAATTACTATCTATAAACCAATCTTTTTTTAATAAATAAGATATGAATCATATTCTAGACAATATAAAGAGTTTACATTTAGATTATTGTGATGAAATGACTTCGAATGATTCCATAATCGATTGAAATGCTCAAATGATACACATCATTGCATTATTTGTAACTTATATGCGTAATTACAATGTATAATCCAATCTTTTTGAATAAACAAGATATGAGTCATATTCTAGACAGTATAAAGAATTTAAATATAGATATATTATGATGAATGGACAAATGATACTCAACATTGCATTAGTTGAACTTTATATGCGAAATTAATGTGTATAATCATATCTTTTTAAATAAACAGGATCTGATTACTTTCTGGACAGTATAAAGAATTTAAATGTAGATTATTGTGATGAAATGACTTAGAACGAATGCAGAAATGTATGAAATGTTCAAATGATACTCCAAATTTCATTATTTCCACTTTATATGCGTAATTGCTTTGTATAATCCTATCTTTTATTTCGTATACAGATCGTAAATGCAGATTATTGTGATGAATTGACTTAGAATGAAAGCAGAAACGATTGAAATGCTCGAACGATATTCAGAATTGCATTATTTTTATTTTATATGCGTAACTACTATGTATAATCCAATATTTTTGAATAAATATGATGTGAATTATATTTTAGACAATGTAAAGAGTTTAAATGTAGATTATTATATTGAAATGACTTAGAAAGAATATGAAAATAATTGAAATGCTTAAATGATATTCAGAATTGAATTATTTGCACTTTTTTATGCGTAATTATTTTGTATAAACCAATCTTTACGAACAAACATGATCTGAATCTCAGTCTCGACAGTATAAAGAGTTTAAATGAAGATTATTGTCATGAAATGACTTATAATGAGTGTATAAATGCTGGAAATCCACAAACCATAATCAGAATTTCAATATTTGCACTTTATATGCCTAATTACTATGATAATCAAATCTTTTCTAATAAATAAGATCTTTATCTTATTTTAGACAGTTTTAAGAGTTTAAATGTAGATTATTGTGATGAAATGACTTAGAATGAATGCAGAAACAATTGAAATGCTGAAAAGATACTAAGAATAACATTATCTGCACTTTATATGCGTAGTTACTATGTATAATCCAATCTTTTTGAATAAACAAGATCTGAATATTAGCCTGAACAGTATAAAGAGTTTAAATGAAGAATATTGTGATGAAATGACTTAGAATGAATGAAGAAACGATGGAAATGCTCAAATGATATTCAGAATTGCATTATTTTCACTTTATATATGTAATTATTATGTACAATCTAATAGTTTCGAATAATTATCAAACTCTTGTCAGTATAAAGAGTTTAAATGTAGATTTTGAGATGAAATGGACTTTGAATGAATGTAGAAACGATTAATATGCTCAAATGATACTTAGAATTGCATTATTTGATGTTGATATGCGTAATTACTATGTATAATCCAATCTTTTTGAATAAATAAGATATGAATCATATTTTAGACAGTATAAAGATTTTAAATGTTGATTATTGTGATGAAATAACTTAGAATCAATGATTAAAATGCTCAAACGATACTCAGAATTGCATTATTTGCAATTAATATGCGTAATTACTATGCATAATCCACTCTTTTTGTATAAATAAGATATGAATCGTATTCTAGAGAATATAGTTTAAATGTAAATTCATTGTGTTGAAATAACATAGAATGAAAGCAGAAACGATTGAAATGTTCAAATGATATTCGGAATTATGTTATTTGCACTTTATATGAATGTTAATATGTCTGAATCATATTCTAGACAATATAAAGAGTGGAAATGTAGATTATTGTGATGATTTGACTTTGAATGAATGCAGAAACGGTTAAAAGGCTCAAATGATATTCAGAATTGCATTATTTTGCACTTTATATGCGTAATTACTATATAATCTAATATTTTTGAATAAACAAGATCTAAATCTTAGATAGAGTTTAAATGTATATTATTGTGATTCGTAATTACTATAAACTCTTTATATTATCTAGAATAAGATTCATATCTTATTTATTAAAAAAGATTGAATTATACATAGTAGTTACTCACATAAAGTGAAAATAATGAAATTCTAAGTATCATTTGAGAATTTCAACCATTGCAGCATGCATTCTGAGTCATTTCATAAAGATAATCTATATTTAAACTCTTTTATACTGTCCAGACTATGATCCAGATCTTGTTTATTTAAAAAGATTGGATTATACATTGTAATTACTCATATAAAGTGCAAATATGCAATTTTGAATATCATTTGAGCATTTCAATTGATTCAGCATTCATTTTGAGTCATTTCATCAGAATAATACATTTAAACTCTTTATACTATCTAGAATACGATTCATATCTTATTTATTCTTGAAGACTGGATATACATGCATAAAAATAAAGATTATAATAATTATATTGATTACGATAGTGAGAATGGATTCAATCTAATCAATTTGACTAGAATCTCGGTTAAACCCCGTCAGATTTAAATTTTGAAATTTTAAATGACCAATCCAAACCATGCAATATGATCTCCATATTGAAATCTCCATGCATATCAAATTTTCGATTTTTTTATTATATTAAATATTTTTCGATTTTTAAAAACTTCAATTTTTTAAGGATTCAGAGCAAATTAAATTTACGTTTTTTTTTAATTCTAAAAAAATAACTTGTAAAATTGGACATTTGAACTTTCAAAATTAAGATATGACGTGATTTAATACTAATTCGTAAAATATATGGTGTAATGATAATTCGACAAAATTTTATTTGCACCATGAAATTTATAGAAGCTAACGTATGAATCAGAAAAAGGATGGAACGAAATGTGATGTGCACCCGACAAAATATCTGTATTTATTTTTGTATTTGACAATATTCGAATCGTATTTGTTTCTGCTTAACATTTGAACTGTATCCGTATTCAAACTGTATCCATATGCGATAAAAAAATATAGATATAAATATAGTTTGACCACTATTCGATCTGGATCCGATCCATTTTCATGCCTACGTGTTACCACAGGGGCTATTTGGATCGCTTAGGAATAAGAGGTATTTTTTATTCCTAGGCATAAAGTATTGGGAAGTGTGTAATTTTGTGAAAATTTTAGATTATTTATAATAAATTTATGTCTAGAAATAGGAAATTCTCCAAATTTCCACTTGATCCAAACGTCCCACAAAATATACAATTATACACCATTGATGGATTTCATATCATTTTTTCTCCAAATAGCAAGTCCTTTCGTTGAAATGACAAATGTGTTCTCCTTTTGTGAACATGGTCACATGGGCAATTAATAAATAATAACAATAATAACAAATAGTGTCCTTCTGGCTTTGCGACTTGTGAGATATCGCATCTCAATTTAAACAAAAAAACGTACTATATTCTGATCATGTACCGTATAATATTCTATATTATATTATTAGATGACTTTTCTGTATTATACCTTCACTGACTCGATCACTGTGGAAAGTTTATATATTCAAGAAAATAGTCAACTGAGCTATTCATGAAAATATATAGTCGGAAGAAAGAAATACGTTTAGCGGAAAGTTTAGCTTGAAATTGTAGTGAAGTTATTGCGCCATTGGACGACTTTTCTGGATGATATTATTTCTACCCTTCTGTATAGCGATTACAATTTGTACAGCATACTAACGCAAAAATGACCTGCCTCACATTCGCTCGATCGCCGCAGAAAATAATGAAATTTTGGTACATTTTCATTTTTACTATAGATCTGCAGGGGCCATCTTACAGTTACTTGCTACTTCATTAGAAGTCCTTGTGAAGATCTTTAAATTTCCCCCATTTTTTACTTGTGCTATAGTAGGATTATACCTCTTTGTTGGTGAAGAAGAAATTCTTTTTCCGTAGAAAAAATATCGGCCTCTTTGTTTGAGCATGGATACAATATCAGCCCAGACGGTCTAACATAACGTCAAAATTCATATAAAAATGGCAAAATCGGATATAAACCCCTGTAATGTTGCTTATTCGGAAATAAACCCCTATGATGTTTAAAATCGGATATAAACCCCTCTAATTCTATTTTGTTTGGATATAAACCCTTTTTCACTATTTTTATTCATAAATTAAAATTAAAAAAAATCAGAATTTTAATGCTAGAATTGAAATATCCCAATCTAACAAAGTCCTATTGTTTTACATGCATGCATCTCTTCTCTCCATCATTTTGTAGTCTGCCCTCTTGCTCTCCGCAATATGCAAAAATCAAGTTAATAAAGAGAAAGTTTATTGTGCACTGTAGTGTATTGAGCCATCTATGCACTGCAATATAGTCCATTAGATATGCTTTAAAATTCGTGTCGATAGAGTCGCTGGATCAAAAAAGTTAAGCTATGCCTTTTGCATTATTCTGTTCCGCCTCCTCTCTCGTAACAAAAATCAAACGATTTGCTTTTCAAAAAAAAAAAAAAATCAAACGATTCAAACCTCTCTTTTCTTCTCCAACAAATCAGATCCAATACCGTTCTCCCTTCTCGTGGGATCACAAACCCTCCGCCTCCTTTTTCTCTCGCGCCTCTCCTCTTGCTCTGTAACACAGATCCGCCCAAAATGAAAGCCTCTCTCTTGTTGGAGCTTCGAAACCCTAGAGAGAAAAAGGTCCGACGAAAATACTCCATTCCTCTTTTCCGACCAAAGCTAAGCCTCATTCCCGCCTCATCTCCGTTTGCCGGAGGAGCTTCACCATGGCGGCGTCCTCTTTCAACAACAACGAGGTCCAAGTCCGAGTTGTACCGACTTCTTGACTAGTCCGAGTTGACGGAGTTGTACCGACTTCTTAGGCTCATTTGCTCCTTCCTTAACTAAAAACGTTGACATAGGCGGTGCCAGAAATGCTTCGATTGCTGTCTATTTGATTTGGGTTTACCAAACTTGATTTAATTAAATATTATTGCATAATGTTATAGGTGGTACAGTGCATAGTTTGTACCAACTCAGTTGATAGCAAATTACATAATGTCTTTCCTTGAAAACTAATCTTCTCTGATAGCTACCGACTCAGTTGATAGCAAAAGTACAGAAAGGTGCATAGTTACCAATTCAGTTGATAGCTAAAACCAATTGTTTACATAAAAGGTAAACTCAAATGATACACACAAGCTGATACGTAATGATACTCCTAAAGTGTGCCTGAATTTGCTTGCTTTTGCTGAACTTTTCATCCAAACTAAACAATACAGCGATACACACAAGCTGATACACAATGATACTTAAGCCGGTAGCAAAAAATCTAAAATGAACACAATTAAACATGGTAGCATACAATAAACTAACAATCACTTAAATCTCAAAACGTTACAAAATAAAGTAAAAAAAATTTAATCTCAAAAAATTACAGAATTGGCACAAGTTACAAGTACTTGATCAAACAACTGATCAACACTCAAAATGACTGATACTTAAATTTTTTGCATGCCTCCTATAACATTACCAACTGCCCTCTGCAAAAATATAAATTAACAAAGTCAACTAATAATTATATCAGCTGTATAAAATAATATACTAGTGTATAAAAAAAACTTATAATTGCAGCCCATAAAAAGTTTCACAAACATAGTAGAAGAGCTCACGAGAATAGTTCAAAAGGCAACAATTGGTAAACTACAATAATTTCAAGACTGGACCAAAATGGTATATACACAAGGAAGGTTTAGATCATTCGATTGAATGAATCTCAAATTCTCAACACTCTTGTTTCTAAAGCAAAATATAAAAGAAAAATAATAAAAATTTTATTCCAATTCCAGGAATAGTGCTGAACATGCAATAACGCAACCTTGGATTAGGGCTAAAATGCAAAAAATAAAGTTACTGGTACTGGATGCTGATAAAACCTATGGTTTTCAGGAGTGCAAATGCAAAAAATTCTATCACATTTACTGGTATCAAATTTGAGAGAATCACATAAAAATTATGTCACAATTTAGAGTCATAAGTAAGAGAATCAAATAATGCTAAGCCAGAGAGATACTAACTAGGTGCTTTCTAATGATTTGTCAACGATGAGCTTTTGGGTGGCTGAGGTACAAGTTGGATGATGATTTTGTTCAGTGAATTCGATGATGATTAGTCCAATTAAGCTGTTTTGCAACCTGAGTGAAACAATTAAAAATTTAAAATCACAAATATACATTAAAAACAAAAATACTTGAAGTAGATCATAAATACCTGAATACAAGCGAAATTATATACAAACCATGAAGCACCCATGTCAATTGGGCAGCCAAAGGAGCAGTCTATGATAACTCGGTCAACTATTCTATTAAATGAAATCAACACAGTGACCTGTATTAATTAAAAATAAACAAGAACCAAAAGAATCAACAAATGGAGGACCACATGGAAAAGTTATAACCAAGTGTGCAATGAGAACTCACTCACATCGCTCATCAGGCACCTTGGTATAGATTGAGTTGTTATTGTGGAAATTAAAAAAGTAATTGGAAGTTGAAACCTATTGTCAGATAAGAGAAAGAAGTCAAACCAAATTCTAGAACTCAGAGGGAAGAAGGGAGAGAGAGAGGATCAAAAATCTTGTTCTTCCGATTTCCGATTGGATTAGACGGAAACCGAGGCTAGAGAGAGAGAGAGGCCGAAACGGCGGAACCCTAGGTCGTAGAGAGAGAATCGGAGTTGATTAGTGTCTCTTGCGTCAGAACCCACAGAGAGTGCTGCTTGAGGTAAGAGACGGTCGAGAGGGAGAAGAAAGAGGCGGAACAAAATAAGGTTCAGGAATACCACAATTCAATTTATCCAGCGATATTATCAGCGCGAATCTTAAAACACATCCAGTGGCTCAGATGGCAGTGCATAGAGGACTCAATACACAATAGTGCATAATAAACTTTCTCTTAATAAAATTCAATTGCTAGCTCATCCGTTTCTGAAATTTAGTTTTTTCTTATTTAACTAATATTTTGGACATTCGTTATTCTTCAAGATGTATTCAGAGGAAAATAATAAAATGTTCATTTTGGCCCAATTGGACTATTGAACTACTATCATATTTTATGTTGCTTTCTTGTCTTCAATTGCCGTTGGAATTCCTCATCAACTATGTTGCATTGGTATGGGTACGAGTACTGTACCCGGTACGATTCGGGTACGGCGGTATGAAAATTTAAAAAAATCTCCGGTACGGGTACGACGATAAATATATATTATTTGAATAATTTATTGATCTATAATTATATTATATTATAAAATATAATGTATATAGCATAATTTTGTGTAGTTAAGGTTTGGATTTACACAAATAAATGATATAAACTTGGAGTTTACATAAATAAATATCATAAACAATAATATCAACACATTAAATATTAACTGTTGACCATTGACTGTACCGGTAAGTACCGGGTACGGTACCAGTACTCGGTTCGTACCCGGTACGGATACGGCTGATGTTTCAAAGTACCGGGGTAACCTAGCTCATCAATCAAAGAAATTTCATTTTCAGAAATAGCTTGCTTAAGTTTGCCGAGTAAACTTTAGAAAGAAAATGATCTACAAAGATTTTGCCTTAATTTAACGATTAGGAAAGCAGAGGAAAAATCATTTTGTTGGAAGAAGTATCGCCGAGGCAAGAAGATGAATCGTCCTATCATTTTGTTAGATGAAGAAAGGGTATTTCAGTCCTAGCATTAAAGATTCAGATCATTTCTTTTAATTTATTAATAAAAATAGCGAAAAGGGTTTATGTCCAAAAAAAAAGTAGAATTAGAGGGATTTATATTTAATTTTAAAGATCAGAGGAGTTTATTTCTGGATAAGCAAGATTACGGGGTTTATATCCGATTTTGTCTAAAAATAATTTCCCTTCTAGAATTTTTTTCCCTTAAATCGTAAAAAGCCCGTCAGAATGTCAGAGAGAGATTCATGTCTCAACCCCCTTTAATTCACGACTAACGAAATTACAAAGAAGTACCATTAATAATAATGATTAAAGTTTACAGAAACTTAACTCATTCTGAATCTATAGAAATAATATTGGTTCAAACAGACTTACATGACGTAAAAATTTCTATAGTAATAATTTCCCATTTAGAAAACTTTTTTCTTTTTTCTCTTTTAATCAGAAAAAAAAAATAGACAATAGATAATTTGGTCTTTTTACAATTAAATTAATAACTCGTAATTAAAAAAAATTATCTTACGCCTTACTAATTGTTAAATTTCACATCAAACACGATAAAAATTTGAAAACTAATTCTCCTTAATTTACTTTATAAATTAAGTTCCTACCAAACATGGTCATGAAAATCGTGCAGTGTCTAACTATTTTAGACTTAAAAAAAAATTCTAAACGAATTAAAACTCCTTTGAACACTTAATTTGGTTCGGAGGTTAATTATGGAAAGGGAAGGAAAATTTAAAGAGGGAAGGGATGGGAAGGAAAGAAAAGAGAAAAAATTATATATTTTTTAAAGATAACAATTAAAGAGGAAAGATTTTTTTTAATTTTTTTTCCCTCTATTCTCCTCCAATTTGGAAGTTGATAATTTTGTGCACAGAAGGAAAATTCAGAAGAGAACTCTTCCCTCTCATCAAAATATTTTCTTCCCTAATTTTTCAATCCAAATACAAAACTTCTAAATTTCACCTTTACTTAGTCTCATTCCTCGGGAATTGCTTTTTACAACCGAGTATTTGCTGCTTGCAACTTAATATATTTTTAAATGACTTAACTGCCCTTGATATCAATAACGATTTATATTTTTTGAATTACCTATTTTACTTAATTATATTTTCTTTCATTGGCTCCATCCCTCCATCCCTTCATTTTTTTAATGGCTTTCCGCTTTTGCATTCACAAACCAACATTAATTAAATTTGTACTGAATATGTGATTTTTTCTTATGAAAGAGTTGAGTTTTTTCAAGTTATGTTAGGTACCAATTTGTCAAAATTAGCTCCAAATCCTAAATTTCTTAGAGAAAAGGAAGGACGATACATATATTGAAAATCCAAATTTCTGTAAATATTATTAGAAGGAGAACACGGTTTCTTAGCAAGAAATATAGAAGAAAAGGAAATATAATTAAGTAAATGAGGTAAATCTAAGAATACAAATAGTAATTGATATCAAGGGCAGTTTAGTCATTTTAAAAAATATTATGTTGCAAGCAGCAACAACTCAAAAGCAATTCCCCATTCCTCTCATCCCTTTATCTCCAAATCAAACATAGTATAAAAGTAGTAACAAGATAAAGGCCAATTAAAATAGAATTTGACCTCTTACATGAAATTTGCGCAAAGAAAGCTTATTAGTCTATTTCATCTAAATCTTTCTTTGAAAATAAGTGGAGAAAGTCGCCATCACTCTTCATTATTTACTGAAAATGAAAAGCAAATTCACAAAGTATATACAAGTTTGTCCATTGTTGAATGGAAAGGAACACCAAAACTGTAGCACCGGTACTTAGCTAAAATCTAGTGGTCTAGGTCAGATCCGTATACTCTACAGCTACTGAACTGAAGTGGTTCTCACGAATATTTGAAATTAGAAATATGCCATCACTAAATGTTAAATTATTTTTTTGCCACTATAAAATTTAAAAAATTAGTTTTTTGCCATCATACAATTATTTGACCATTTTACCCTTTTAAATATACCACTGTAAAACTTAAAAATTAGTAATATACCATTACAAAAGATATAATTAGTTTTATACCATTATAAATCATCAACAATTAGTTTTATCAACTTAGTACAAATTATTACAATTTCTAATTAGTAATATATTATTAGTTTGTTATTTCAAAGAATCAAATAACCATAATTATAGTGTTATTTTTTGTTTAGAATTACAAGCATTCCAATATAACAATTCACCAAGATTCGTACAAATTCGAAATTAGCAAGAAATAATGGTAAATATGAACGCTATATGTTTTTTTAGTGAGGGGTAATTTGGTCATTAAAAGTAATTAATGACAAATTTGATAATGGCATTTTTAGAATTTAGTATGTTTTTGAAGAAATAGTGGCATAAAACTAATTTTAGCAATTTTATAATGGCATAAATTTAATTAGCAATTTAACAATGACATTTTCCTAATTAACAAAATTCACAATGGCATAAAACTAATTATCTTAAATTTTTTCCGACCTATCAATTTCATATTAATCATGAGGCATCCATTATTAATCAAACGGTTCTAATGAGCCACTACAGTGCAGTACCGCTGCAAAGGATACAAATCCGGTATAAGTCAGATGTTATGAGTATGGCGGAAAATTTTTATCAAAGACAAAAATACCCTTCAGATTTTTAAAAAGAACAAATGAGCACAAACATTTTTAAAATGAGCACAACTATAGCGGCATTGTTATTGCCGCTATAGTCCAGTCTATATAGAATGGTTGAAATGACTAAAATATTAAAAAAAATAAAAATTTTCCTTATAGCGGCAATGGATTTGCCGCTATAGGACTTTCATTTTTTTTTTCTTTTTAGCGGCAAATCCATCAATTAAATTCAACGATTCAGCCATATTAATTTTTTTCTTACTAGTAACCCCCATAATTGATGGATTCTAGCTCATTAGGGGTTATGGGGGTTAAGGGGCATATTAATTTTTTTTTTCTTATCTAATTATTATTTATTATAAAAATATTAATAAAAAGTTTTAAACTCAATCAAATAATAAATTATTGCGGCTCAGTAAAATTTTTTCCTTTTTAACTTTTAATTTTTTTAATATTTTTATTTAAAAATAATAAAATAATCCGACATGGCTAACACGATGTGCCAACATGACACGAAACGAGACTCCAACACGACGATCGTGTTTGACATGACACGACATGCACGATTGAAGAACCCTATATACAATATATACATGCTATATTTGTGATAAATCTAAAGGTGGTTCATTAATTTAACCTCCAATTTATTGAATTTACTTCAAAATAAATTTATAGATGCTATAGTGAAGAATCAAAAATTTGTTTGTAATAATTGTGCTATAATAAAAAAGGAAAAATAAAAGCGAAAAATAAAAGCAAAAAAAAAAAAACGAAAAAAAATGAAAGTAACATGTCCCAAAAAAACAAATTGAAAGTCCTATAGCGGCAAAGGATTTGCCGTATAAGGAAATTTTTTATTTTTTTTTATTTTAGTCATTTCAACCATCCTATATAGGCTGGACTATAGCGGCAATAGCAATGCCGCTATAGTTGTGCTCATTTTAAAAATATTTGTGCTCCTTTGTTCTTTTTAAAAATCTGAAGGGTACTTTTGTCTTTGATAAAAATTTTCCGAGTATGGCAGCCAAATCTTATCAAAAAGGAAATTCAATTAATCAATAGTTTATTAACTTTCAAAGGCGGAACAAAAAAGTGTTACAGACATAGCGGTTATGCCGGGAAAATTTTTATCAATGACAAAACTACTCTCAATAATTTTAAAAAGAATAAAACATCATCATTTATTTTAATAAGAGCACAGCTATAGCGGTATTAAAATTGTCTCAATAATTGTTGTTATAGCTCGGTCTTATAGCGGTATTAGAATTGTCATTATAGACGCTATAGCGATAATACTAGTGCCGCTATAGCGTTTTTATATTTTTTTTTCGGCTGACAGCGGGCTCCGCGTGATTTCATTCGGCCTAAAATCAAGTAACGAAGGAAAAAAAATAATAAAATAAAGGAATGAACGTAATGAAGGATAAAAGAAGGTGACATGACAACACAGCTCCGGAAGAATTTTTTTCCCAATAGCTTCCAATTTAATTGCACCAGTGACTCGGCGCACTGGATTATTTTAGCATCCTTCTTACGGGGCCGTTTGGATCGTCCAAGAAATTTGAGAAATTTAATCTTCCTACCATAAATTTATTATAAACAATCCAAACTCTTCACAAAATTACACACTTCCCAATAAATTTATTCCTAGGAATTGCAACTTCTTCAAATTCCCCAAATTCCTAAGCGATCCAAACGGCCCCTACATTATTTTCTTTTACTGAAATTAAATCACAGTTTCCTTTTTAAAGTTTTAAAAAAGTGCTGGTTACTAAAATTAATATTCCTTTCTACATAGACACGGCAGTGCATGTGCATGCCTTGGATTTCTCTGCTCATTATACTTTGTCACCTTCTAATAAATATATTTAGAGACATCGTTGTCGGAAGAAAGTATATAATTATAATTTATAAATAAAAGGGGTTAGGTACATTTGTGATTGTATTTAGAATTTTCTAAAATGACATGACACTGTTAGGAAATCGCTAAATTTTAATTTTTAGACTAATTATATTTAATTAATCCAATTAAACAAAGAGCAAGTAATGATCTAGTGCTAAGTCAATCGACACACAAGAGATATGTGAGAAATTTGTACCTCTCTTGATATTGTAATCAAGAGGCTTGATCCTACGGATTAGAAATCGATGGCGTGCTCCACCAACGACTCCAAATCACCCGCCTCGAGTCCACTAAGGTATTAGCCAAGTTATTCTCGAATCGTGCTAGCGATGAGAATAACAAGTCTAATCCCAAAACTTTCCCTTTCTTCAATCAATTCACCAATTAATTTGTGGAAGAAGGGAGCTCAACACATGAGCAATAGAATGGAATAGAGAGAGAGGAGAGGCGCCTATGAGAGGAGGTGGTGGCGGCTAGGAGAAGGAAAAAAAAGAACCATCCAAAGGAGCCTCCATATAGGTCCTTATATAGCCTCCATATAGGTTCACACTAATTAAAAGTGTGCCACCCCACCTACCACCCTTAATAGGCCGGCCTTGTATTGGGCTTTGATGGGCCACAAGCTCATCTCTTTAGTACCTCAATTCAATTAATTAAAGGCCCATTCAATTGCTATTTAATTGGACATTTAATTTACCAATAAATAAAAGCCCAATAAATCAAGTGTGTTGTTTATAAATAATTATTAACTTAATAATAATTATTTAGAGATTAGACAATGCATTAATTTATTTCAATATGATCCATTTGACTTAATTAATTATAACGGTTCACAACGGTATATAATTAATTAATCAACTTATCATATTTTGCAATACTCACTACTGCAAATAAATAAATAATGCACGTATGGTTAAACACTTTATTATGTGTGACCCTTTGAGGATTTATGCTAAGTTGGACATGGAATTAAATCGTTATTTAATCCCAATAATCATAAGCGGTATCTAGCAACACGTTATGATTCTCAATTCGCATAAATAGTGTACTGCTACAGTATTTAAATCCTGCATAAGAGAATAAAAGTATTTCTCTATTTCGATTCTTATGTCACACGATATGATCGTATAATCCAAGATAGGAATGTGTCATTCTTGCAGATTATATATTTCTTGATCTAGAGTTGATCGCTTAGTTGCGCGCATACGATCCAACTCCATCAAGGGGCCCAAACAAATATCGTCACTCACTAAGTGAATTAATGAGGGACATACGGTTTTTTTGATGATTAGCTTTTCCCCGCACAATTCAAGAGAACGTAAATCAAGTCCGTATAGCAGCCCTTAACGGGAATCAGCGGTAGACAAGATTTATAGAACCTATCCTCATGTGGAAAAGATAATCATCTCAAACTTAGAATCAAAATCATAACGAAATAAACAATGACACATAACACAATCCATATGTTTATTTCATTGGGTCAAGTCCTGTACTATGTTCCATAACATATACATATACAATTAAGTTGGTAACTCTTTACCTATGATTTGTAGAACTTAATCATCACTTAACTTGCATACTAATCTTATATGATAATTAATGTTTCTTGTTAATTATCAAGATTATGGACCATTTAGATTTATTATTGTCATTCTAAAGAATGATCTACAGAGATCCACAATTCAGATCCTCAACCTGAATGATCTGTCAATAATAAACCTAGGAACAGATGATAAAATATCATCCAAAACATAAACTTATAATTAAGTCATTAAATTATTGACTTCTAGGACATAACTCTAATAGACACGACATACGTATTGACATGATACGACAAGATACGATCGTGTTATCGTGTCGTGTCTTAATCGTGTCGCATCATAAACATACTTCTTTTAATATTTTCAAAAAAATTATTTAAATTAATTTTATATTAAAATTCAAATTATAACCGTTAACGTCTATTTACTTTTTAAAATATTTTATTTTTAATATGTTCAAACAATAATGAAATGAGTTAGAAAAAAAAATAAAATCATCAACGTCTATTTACTTTTTTTAAAATATTTTATTTTTTAATCTGTTCAAACAATAATGAAATGAGTTAGAAAAAAATAAAATCATCAATTAATCTTAAGAAAAATATTATTGTAATTTTGAACTGATATATATATACTGAATTTGTAGAATAGTCAAATAATCTGTAACAATATTTTTTCCCCTTTATTTCAATATTTTAACCATTTTTAATAAATTATTATAAAAAATAAAAAAAGATTTCTGACACGATTTGACACGACTAACACGACAAGTCAACTTCGATTTAAATTTAAATTGAAAATAAAAAAATATACAGCACACCTTAAACTTAATGAACTGCATACTTTTGTTTGCAGAGAATAGTATGAATAATTTGTGAAGCAGAGTTCAGGAATTGCTATCATATTTACTCAATTCTTTCTTTTTGTTTATACAAAATAAATGTAAGTAAAAAAGGGGTTGCTCTTTTTTAACAACTTTATTTAATTTAATTGTCAGACTGATAACAATGTCTCCATTTTTTGAGTAAAAAAAGGTTGCTCTATTTCAAGAACGCGGAGCCGGTGTGGACCCACGCTGTCATGTCACTTTCGTTTATCCTTCCTTCTCATTGGTTCGTTTCTTTATTTTGTTATTTTTATCCTGCATTACTTGATTTTAGGCCGAATGAAATCACGCGGAGCCCGCTGTCAGCAGGAAAAAAATAAAAACGCTACAGCGGCACTGGTATTACCGCTGTAGCGCTTATAATGACAATTCCAATACCGCTATAAGACTGAGCTATAGCTGCAATACTAATACCGTTATAGCTGTCCTCTTATTAAAATAAATGGTACTGCTTTGTTCTTTTTTAAATTGTTGAGGGTAGTTTTGTATTTGATAAAAATTTTCCCATAGCCTGCATGTGCCAACTAATGCGATAACATGTGGCATCATAAATTTATATTTCTGATTTTATAAATGATAAACATGATGAGTTAAATTACTGACACTACTGTTTATGATTTTTTTTTTTATTACAGCCCATAGGCAATCACACCCCCACACACTCATGACTCACCCAAATTAACACGTCCCCTGCGAGAGTCAAACCCCTGTCTTCTCGCAGGAAGACTTGTGTCTCTGCCAACTGGACTAGCGAGAGGAAGACTGTTTATGAATTAATTTATAACTAGCAAAAGTATCGCGCTTCGCGCGATTAAGTTTATTTTTCATATTTTCTAAAAAATATAAAATAAAATAAAAATATTTCACTAAATTTTTTAGAATTTTTTAAGAACATCCATAAAAATTTATGAAAAAATGATTTCAAAAGCTTGTAAACAATTAAATAAAAAACTTAAATTCTGAATGAGTTGGTTAAACATGTAAAATTTTATTTCGTAGAAGTTTTCAATGAATTTTGAATTAGTTTATTAAATTAGATTTATCATTCTAAAATAGTATCCTAGCATCCATATAAAATTTAATGCAAAAATAAATGTAAGAAATTCCTAAAAAAAAATCAAAAGAATTTGCTGAACATAAAGAGAGATCACTTGTATCAGCATAGATTGGTTAAGACAAAAATCAATTTGCTCAGAAAAATTATCTATGGCGAAATCCCATAATTCATACCTCCATTGATTTCACAAACTGCTAAAATTATTAGAGTACTTTCTTTTTCTGATAAATTTTGATAGAAATAAGAAAATCATAGAGAAGCCAATAACTATATCTGGGAAAGGAGAAAAAAAAATAAAGAATCTGAGGGTCAAGGTTACCAATATAGACACTGGTGTCTTGGTAACCCTCTATTGAATGCTTTCATACCTTAATTATACCAGTACCTTGATTACCCCCATCTAGAGTAGTGCACTGGTGAAACAAACTGTGTAATAATAATAATAGAAATTGAGTTTATATTCCAATCATAAGTAACATCCCATATAATTTATGATAATTCAATTTAATAGAAAGCGATCACTATTGATTTGTTTTATGCGACATATTGAGAGGTGAGCAGCAATAGTTCCATAATCATTAATTAATTATCTAAGTGTTAGGTGTGTACATGTGTGTTTAGGAAGAGAGGAAAAGTACCTAATTAGTTAGAAAAGAAGGAATCCAGTTGTTGGCTAACAGATTGCTCTTGTTTCTAGAAAAAGAAGCATGTTAACAACAATTACTCATTAACATTTGCATTCAGGATTTGTGAATGATGCTTGTATTTACTTTTTTTTTTATCACTTCCCACTCTTCGGACATGAGAATCTGAACTGTGTTCTGAGAATCTGATGCTTGCATTTACTTATTTTGCCGACGACAGGTTAGCTCTTCATTCCTTCTTCCCCCTTTTCTCTCTCTCTCTCTCTTCCTTCTTTTCATACTGGCAGTGCTTGCCATTATAGCATTGTTGCTAGAAATCTGTAAAGAACAAAGGGAAAAAAAGAACATTAGTTTGTCTTATTATTGCCTAACTGATAAATAGGTTTAAACAATAAGAAGTGCCGACTCCCGGTTAAAATTGTTATAAACAACTACTATTTTATAGGAATCAAAAGATCTGTATCTAAATTTCAATTACAACTTGTTGTCCCTAAGGGGGGCGGCTTAATCAATGTTTAGCGGAAGCGATTTAAGGTTTTGGACCGGTTTGGTATGAACTATCCTAACACAATTCAATTGGCACCCAATACAAGCAAGCACACAAGCAATTCAAGTATAGCAAGATAATAAAGAGAAAAAGAGAGAGAGAAATTAAACACTCGGTATGATTACGGAGTTCCGACCCGCTAGAAGAAGCTAGCCTTAGTCGTACGTCTCCGGGAGTTTCGCTACCACCAAAGGGCGCGCTCCGTTCAATTCCAACAAGAACGGGACTACAACTTCGAACCGAATCACCTCGTCACAAGGACACTCGAGGCGGATCGGCCTAACTCGAATGGCACAACGGCCTCAAAGGAGAAGAGCTCTCAACCTATTCCAACCTACACCTAGCGACAATGTCGGGGCGGTGGTGTTTGAGGCTACTAAATCTCTCAAGATGGTCTAGCTATGAAAAGCTCAAGTGAGAGAGTTTGCACACTCTAATCTCAATGATTTTGCTAAGTTAATGCTCAAACATAAGAGAGAGTAATGTCTAACTGGTTGGAGCTCAAAAGGGAGGAGTTTCAAAGGTTTTAAAAGTTACTAAACAGTTCCAAGAGGCCCCATATATATAGAGGGCGCCAACAGCTCCAAAGACCAGTCAAAACATACTCTGGCGTTATACAACGCTATATGGCGTTGTACAACGCTGAAATAGCCGTTGAAAAATCAAACGGTCACAGACAATAACGTTATGAGTTGTCAGAGCGTTGTGTAACGCTATATAGCGTTGCACAACGCTTCAGCAAAAATCCAAAGCAGAACCTCGACAGTTCCGTTGGAACTTGTCAGAGCGTTGTGTAACGCTAGGTAGCGTTGCACAACGAAGTCAAGAAGAGAAACAAGGCAGAACTGACAAACTCAAACACTATTGTCAGAACGTCATACGACGCTGACTGCCGTCACACAACGACGCCGTTGCACAACGCTATTCAGCGTTGCTCTACGCGACCAGAGCAACTGAGCGAAGTCTGAGCGAAGTTTAAGGCGTTACACAACGCTATGGTGCATGGAACATAGCAGCATGCATGCAGCATCGTTGTACAACGCTGAGTATCGTTACACAACGTAGGAGAGGAAATGTTGTGTAACGTTACTTAGCGTTGCATAACGTTCTGACAAGGGGAAATAATGGATTTAACTGGTTTAAAAGCAAATGAACTAACGTTGCACAACGCTACTGAGCGTTGTGTAACGCTGTTCCAACCTTGTCAGAAATTTGGCAATTTAGGAGCGAATTAACACAGCGTTGTGTAACGGCAACTAGCGTTGTATGACGCTGGACACAAAAACTGAGCATTTTACCAGCAAATTGATTGAGATTAGTTTAGAGATTAAATAAACCTTAACTACTGAATCTAACTAGACCAAAACAATCTCTTGAAGCTCCCAACTCAGTGCCACACTTGCTTTAATACATTCTTCAATAAATTGCGTCTTCTTCCTATAAAACTCAAAGAAGATTGTTAAATGCCAAATGATATTGTTTTGTAATCGACAAACCTAGAGACGTTTAGTACAACAATCTCCCCCTTTTGACGATTTGCAAAACAATACCATTAGTAAAGCGATTAAATTTTGGCATTTCACAAGCTTTACTACAATTCTCCCCCTTTTTGTAAATCGACAAAAAGTGAAAATTGTAGCAAGCTCCCCCTAAATTTATGGCTCCCCCTTAATTTTGGAGAAAAGGAATTGGAGAACCAATTTAGAGCACTACACAAAGTAGTGTGACCAAATTTAACCTCTCAAACAAAAATAAGATAGAAATAAAGAGGCTCCCCCTAAAAATTTGGCTTATAAGACCGGGGGTTAACTTGGTATCTAGGCCACATTGGTTACCATACCACTAGTTGTACCACTAGAGGTACAAGCTTTTGGAACCCACTTACCTTTGGACTCACCATTTGGTTTCCTAAGTTTGCATTCCAACGAGATATGACCATTTTGACAACAATAGTTGCAATATGCATTGGTTGGCTTAGGCATGGTAGAACCCTTGACAAAATGAGAATAGTAATGGGCTCTAAGGTATTCGGCCTTCTTCTTAGGATCATAGGATGAGGCATTAAAATTCTTTTTGCGATCCTTTTGGAAATGTTGGGAAACATTCTTTTTATGCTCATTGGATTGAGCTTTGTGGTTTTGAGAAGAGTGTTGCTCTTTAAATTCATAAAACCATCCATCGGGTCCTCTAAAATAAATTTTATTGGACGCCTTTGGAACAAAAACCTTCTTTTCTTGATTTTGCAAATTCTTTTCGTTTTGCACTCTAGTGTTTCTAGGTTTCTTTTGGTACATATGTGCATGACCACGAGAATTCCTAGGTTTTTGAAATTGTGTGGTTTGTGCAACTTGTTTCCTATTATTGTGTGACAAGTTCCTTTTCTTGGTTTGATAAGGCTTTTGGTAACCAAGACCGGACTTGTCATGAGGCTTTTGACCTTTGAAAAGGTTTTTCAAATCCGTTTTAGGAGCTTGAGCTAAAATCGGTTTTTCAAGTTGTTTTTCAAGTTGTTTTTCAAGCTCCTTAATTTTAGCCTCATACTCACCCATCTTAGAAGTAAGCTCATCTACCTTGGTTTTTAAAGTTTCTATGGTATCGGCTTTCCTAACCAAGGCATCATGGGTAGCATCAAGAATAGAGTTCAACCTATCACAATCAACACATGGAGTTGAACTAGTTGGTTCATCATCACTCTCGCTATCACTACTACTAAGAGATTCATTGAGAGGGAGATATACCTTTGGAGAGCATGCCTTTGGCGAAGTTGGTGGAGATGGAGGTGGTGTTGCCTTACGCGCTTGAAGTAGCGGATGAACAAATCTTGTCCCTTGATTGAACTCATTGAGGATGTCCTTCACGAAGTCATCCTCCACATCATCCGTTGAGAATACCACCTCTTCCACATTTGCCACCAAAGCATACACCTCATGAGAATCCGAATCGGATGAGCTTGTTTCGGATTCAACATCCCACAAGGCATGCATGGCTTGAGCCTTCTTCTTTTCCTTCTTGTGCTTAGGCTTTGGCTTGTCGGTTTGCACTTGAGGGAAAAGCTTGTGACACTTGTGCATTGAATGCCCCTCTTTATTGCACACAAAACACAACTCCCGTTCATCATTGGCTAACCTCTCATTGTTGAACTTCTTCTCATGCTTGAGCAACCCACGAAACATCTTCTCAATCACCACCTCTTGCTTTGTCTCATCAAGCTCGTAGAGGTTTAATGGTGTTTGATGTGGGTATCGGCGATGAGAGGATCGAGATGATGATGTGGAGGCGGGATTGCTTGTGGAGGTCATGGCTAAGTTTCTTGGATGAGGCTCTAGTTTGGCGAGTTGTTTGAGCTTCTCCTCAACACATCGAAGCTCGGTGTACATTTGCTCCGGTGTGTACTCATGGTCCATCCGGATAATGGTCTCAAGCGACGTGATGTGAGCATCCCATTCGTGCCGTCCACTCATGGCCCGCATCATTTTCCCTACAATCTTGCCATTTGTTAGGGGCTCACCTCCTTCGGTGAATTCATTTTGGAGTTGTACAAGACGAGTGTACATATCCTCAATGGATTCACCATCCTTTATGTGGAAATTCTCAAATTGAGAATACAACTCATACAATCTAGAGTGTCTAATTTGAGAATTTCCCTCATAACGGGTGAGGAGAGCCATCCACATATCATGTGCTAAATCATATCTACAAAGGGTCATACCAATTGATTCATGGACCGAAGCTAATATGGCATTAACCGCACAATCATTGTCCCTTTGGTTATCACGGGACTTCTTGGTCAAATCGGTAGAATTTGGTTTAAGTTCGGGGGTATACCGATTTTCTACCACATGCCAATATCCCAAGATATTGAGGTAGTTCACCATGCATCTCTTCCAAAAAGAGAAATTTCTACAATTTTGGCCTAATTTATCCGGTCTCTCTACAAACCGAGCCGCCATGACCGAAAACCGAGATTAAGAATAGCTTAATCGAGGTTCCCGCTCTGATACCACTTTGTTGTCCCTAAGGGGGGCGGCTTAATCAATGTTTAGCGGAAGCGATTTAAGGTTTTGGACCGGTTTGGTATGAACTATCCTAACACAATTCAATTGGCACCCAATACAAGCAAGCACACAAGCAATTCAAGTATAGCAAGATAATAAAGAGAAAAAGAGAGAGAGAAATTAAACACTCGGTATGATTACGGAGTTCCGACCCGCTAGAAGAAGCTAGCCTTAGTCGTACGTCTCCGGGAGTTTCGCTACCACCAAAGGGCGCGCTCCGTTCAATTCCAACAAGAACGGGACTACAACTTCGAACCGAATCACCTCGTCACAAGGACACTCGAGGCGGATCGGCCTAACTCGAATGGCACAACGGCCTCAAAGGAGAAGAGCTCTCAACCTATTCCAACCTACACCTAGCGACAATGTCGGGGCGGTGGTGTTTGAGGCTACTAAATCTCTCAAGATGGTCTAGCTATGAAAAGCTCAAGTGAGAGAGTTTGCACACTCTAATCTCAATGATTTTACTAAGTTAATGCTCAAACATAAGAGAGAGTAATGTCTAACTGGTTGGAGCTCAAAAGGGAGGAGTTTCAAAGGTTTTAAAAGTTACTAAACAGTTCCAAGAGGCCCCATATATATAGAGGGCGCCAACAGCTCCAAAGACCAGTCAAAACATACTCTGGCGTTATACAACGCTATATGGCGTTGTACAACGCTGAAATAGCCGTTGAAAAATCAAACGGTCACAGACAATAACGTTATGAGTTGTCAGAGCGTTGTGTAACGCTATATAGCGTTGCACAACGCTTCAGCAAAAATCCAAAGCAGAACCTCGACAGTTCCGTTGGAACTTGTCAGAGCGTTGTGTAACGCTAGGTAGCGTTGCACAACGAAGTCAAGAAGAGAAACAAGGCAGAACTGACAAACTCAAACACTATTGTCAGAACGTCATACGACGCTGACTGCCGTCACACAACGACGCCGTTGCACAACGCTATTCAGCGTTGCTCTACGCGACCAGAGCAACTGAGCGAAGTCTGAGCGAAGTTTAAGGCGTTACACAACGCTATGGTGCATGGAACATAGCAGCATGCATGCAGCATCGTTGTACAACGCTGAGTATCGTTACACAACGTAGGAGAGGAAATGTTGTGTAACGTTACTTAGCGTTGCATAACGTTCTGACAAGGGGAAATAATGGATTTAACTGGTTTAAAAGCAAATGAACTAACGTTGCACAACGCTACTGAGCGTTGTGTAACGCTGTTCCAACCTTGTCAGAAATTTGGCAATTTAGGAGCGAATTAACACAGCGTTGTGTAACGGCAACTAGCGTTGTATGACGCTGGACACAAAAACTGAGCATTTTACCAGCAAATTGATTGAGATTAGTTTAGAGATTAAATAAACCTTAACTACTGAATCTAACTAGACCAAAACAATCTCTTGAAGCTCCCAACTCAGTGCCACACTTGCTTTAATACATTCTTCAATAAATTGCGTCTTCTTCCTATAAAACTCAAAGAAGATTGTTAAATGCCAAATGATATTGTTTTGTAATCGACAAACCTAGAGACGTTTAGTACAACACAACTTTCAAAAGGACTCCAATACATCATCTTGAGCTCAGCTAGTATAGTCATATTTTAGATTCACATTGTAAAATTGTAACCTTTTAGCATACACCATTTGACCTCAAAATAACATGCTAGAAAAACCTGATGCTTACCTATAATATTGATTTAATCAAATATTTGCTGACACTCATCTAATCTTTGCAAGCAATCAATAATATCAGAGGAAATCAACTAATCCCAGAAAAAAAATTAAATAGAGTGAAATCTTTATTCTATGGGACCTATTTACTTCCTTTCTCTCTTTGCAGAAAGCGAGTAGCAAAAGTTTCTTCAATATTAAAATTTTATACCTTCTATTTCAATTATAACTCTGGCACAATGATCGCCTTCTATTCTTCGCTGAAAATCTTGGGTCCAGATTGAATCGTTAGGTGCCATGAAGCAGATTTAAAGAACTCCGATAGAGGCGACATGAGAATCGTTGAGATTTAATGAGGCGGTAGCAAGAGAGTAGGCAACACATGACCATACCCAAGTTCCATAACTCTGCGTTGGCTATCCCGATCATGAAATTCCTACCCCCAGAGGGAAAGTCAAGGACCTTTCACTTTAAGGCTTTGGGCGAGGAGAGACTCGAACCCCCGACACCGTGGTTCGTAGCCACGTGCTCTAATCCTTCTGAGCTACAAGCTCCACCCCGTCTCGACTGGATCTGACCTTTCATTTTAAGGCTTTGATGAACTAATCAGTTCCTCAGCAAATTGAGGCACATTTTCCAACTCTCCTGTAGATTTCAGCTCAGACTTGACATTGTAGGTAATGTGAAGGCCATTAGTAACCCATACTTGACATTGTAGGTAATTGCAGTATAGCCATATATAGAAATTTTTTTTAAGTATTAGAAAAACCTTGGAAGTAATGTACTACATGCTTGCAAAGCCATATACTACACATGTTCAAAAGTTGCATTATGCAAACTATTGACATTAGAAAATCCAGTTCTATAAGCAGTGGGTTAATTTTACTGAAGTTTATACAAAACCAACAAAGGCATTTTGAAAATTTCAGAATAATTTTATTAGTAGTTAATAATACCAAGACTTATCTAATGTACACGCACATACCCCAAATCAAACCTATTTCGAACTATTGAACTAAAGATTATAACTTTAATATGAAACACATTATCTATGTAAGTTTATATAGAATTATAGAATCGATAAAATCTCAATAAAAAAAAGAAGCAAACTCAAATTTTCATACCTGAAATAAATTTGGACTTTTCTTTTTTAAATTTCAGAGTCAAAAGAAAAATAATAAATTTCAGAGCCATGAAAATAAATTTGAAGAAACACGTACATATCCCCTCTCTGGAGAAGGAGGGAAGTCCTAGATCAAAGGTGTTGATGTCCATGGTAAGCGACCTCCATCTACCCTTGTTTGAGTCCCAGTAGATATCGCTGAGCACAAGAGGAGGGAGGCGGCCATGTGTAGCGCGTAAAAAAAGTGATTCTCTTCAATAACCTGTTGGCCTCTGTCTCTTTCGTAGTGGTGGGTTGTTTATCCTCCTCCTTCGTATGTCAAGCGAAATTAGAGAAAAAAAGACAAATTCGGCGGAGGATTAGAGGAGGGTTTTGAGGTGCCGCAAGTTTGGCGGAGCGTCGTGAGGTGGAAAAGAAAGAGGAGGAGCCGAGGAGGCGGAGAGACAGCAAAAGGGCTGCGAAGGAAGGGCTGGAGGTTTGGCGTGGTCGTTTGTCTTTCTCTTTCTTTGCCTGGCGTTGAGGAGAAAAGAGGCAGGTTTCTTTGGACATAACGACATCGTAGAAAACAACTAATCTAATCTGATGGATGAAATGGACGACTGAGATTGATTGCCGACGTCATCAAAAAACACTGTAGAAAAGGACCCTAGCATTGGAGTATTTTTTGATTATAGGGCGTTTGAATGTCAAAGTTTAGTGAGATTACCGGTTAAGGTTAATGTTTCTAGAATTAATGTTCAAGGTTAGTAGAATTTAAAGTTATTAAAAATTAATGTTAATCTGAAGGTAATCAATGTTGTTTAGTATGTACAATACATTGAAATTAGTGTTCAAAGTTAATATATTCACTCATAATCCAAAAAATTGAAATTTAAATTTAAAAAAATAAAAAATATAGAATTGTATGTTTAAAATTTAAAATTTTGAACTTTAACTTTCGATATTTTGAAATTTGAGAAGAGAGAAATTAGGATTAACAATACTAACTCACATAATCATTGAGCTGTGCTAATCTTATTAACTCAGAATTTAGAATTGAATGCAAAAGGCGTGTTACTCACATAATCACATGCTATTATGACTGACCTCCTTTATATCAAACGGCCCTTGGGCCTTGGAACTTTTTCCAAATGATCAGACGACTTCAGATATCCATAACTTTCTTCCTATTATATAACATTTTCTTCGGTCAAAACTCAAAAGCAACAAGTAATACCAATATACCATTTTTTGGGTCAGTGATGGCTGGAGCTGATCCGGTACTACTCTCACTCACACTTCCACTTGTTACTGTAATAGCAATCCTTCTGGTCTCCATATTTTGGATCTACGGAAGGAAGAACGGGGCAGATTCAAAACTACCTCCAGGCGACAAGGGATGGCCTATTGTGGGCACCACTTTCTCCCTCTTCAAGCCCCACCCAGCTACCACCCTCGGTGATTTCCTTAGTCTCCAACTTTCCAGGTCAATTTTCTCCGATTCATTCAAATTAGTACTATAAATAGGTTCTTTCAGCTCTAAAACATGCAAAATACGTATTCTGAATTGAAATTAAATTCAGATATGGGAAGATTTTTAGCACAAGGTACATCGGCAGGACACTAGTCATTTCGGCTGACCCCGAATTCAACCGTTTTGTGTTGCAAAATGAGCTGAGACTGTTCCAAGATGATCTCCCTCCCCACTTCAAGAAAATTCTAGGCGACTGGAACTTGCCATTCATGGCAGGGGACACTTATAGGAATACAAAATCCTTGATCCTTGGCTTCTTCAATAGTTGGCAGATCCAGACTCGTTTCTTAGCTGAGGTTGAAGAAGCAGTGAAGAGGGTTATGACTTCATGGAGGCAGAAGAGCCTGATGCTGGCAAATGAAGAATTAAGCAAGGTAACATCCTAACATCTAGTTTTCTTGAACTTGCTAGTGAAAAGTTTCATGCGCTCCGTTATGAAAGAGAATGATAAATTGTTCAACAATAATTCGTTAATCATGGTCGATATATATCTAGCCAGCCCATTTTTTTTTTTAAATTGATTGATGAGTGATTAAGGAGCAATATGTATATGTTTGTAATTTAGAACATCAATTAATTTTGAGGCAACAATCTCGATTTTCTTATTTCTTTCTTTTTGTCTCACATTTTTGTTTGCAATTGGAGAAGTGTGTCATCTTACATAACACTAATATTGCCTTTCGCTGACATGGTGCCAATATGAATAATGGTCCACTATTTTAACAAAAAATCAAGAATAATGGTCCACCCACTCTGTTATGTTCCCTGTTAGCAAGCGGATTGCAGCGATGCAAGATTTGAAGATCATAACAACAGGGTCCTTTTTGTGATTATAGGACTTTTTTTTTTTTTAAGGATTAAACTGAAGAGTTCTCATTTAACCAAGAAAACTTTTCTTTTTATCTAGTACATGTTTTTTTTGAAAAAAAATGTATATTGATCTATGATAAGAGTTCTCTTAAAGTCCATGGAAGATAGCAACTTGAAACTTTTTTTGAGGGTCGATTGCAACTTGAATTTGGAGGGAAAACCTGCGTCTAACAAATCTAGAGCCATTTTTTTTCCCAATAAAAATGATGCCTATGCTGTATCTTTCAATAAGAAAAGCCTGATTCATTATCTTAATTTACTGACTAACACTTGAATAAATCAGCACATTAATGAAAGTGACCGGAAGAGCATAACATCATACATAGTAGAAGTAAAAATTTCACTGGTTTCCCAACTAGAGCGTCACTTCTAATTGTAATCCCCTACTTACTTTTATCTAACTCTTACTATTTCATTATTGTTGATGCATAATTAAATTGCAATTTACAAAAAGAAAAGGAAAATCATTCTCTAATCCTTTGGTGGTTCACGGTGGTTATTATTGTAGTTTTTCTTCAATCTGGCAGTAGAAAAAGCCATTGGAATGACTCCAGATGACCCTGAAGTAGAGGAACTGAGGAAAGCATTTATTTCAGCTAATGACGGACTCTATGCGGTCCCACTTAGTCTACCATTTACTCCTTATTCAAAAGCTTTGAAGGTAAATTTTACAAGAAATTTATCAGTCTGTTTTTTAAGCCTAACAATATGTAAATGAAATTAATGTACCTCAATTATAAAGACTAAAGAGCAATTGGTTCCTTATGTATTCTTAATTAGTCATTACTCATTAGTATTGTGACATCCACAGGAAAATGCTGGAATAAGTAGCTTATAATAATGTTTTTTTACTAGCATTGTGTTATAAGTACAACAAATATTGATAAACTAAGATAGCATAAAATTGTTGGAATAGTTTTTAATTCAGTTCAAACAAGATACTAATAGAAGGATGAAACTGGATTATTAATGACCATAGTACATAGTTTATCGAATTCATGCCCATCTTATTGAAAAGTAAATTAATAGAATTAATAAGGCTGAAATTCTTTGTCACCTCCTGAATTCATGCCCATTTTACTACCATTTTGTCCTTGATAAACTACAAAACATTCCAATGTTTGTAATGTATGCTCACCATATAGGTCTTAAATACTCTAAAAACTCTAGTAGTTCCTACTTCCAAGTTCTACCTGAGATGTAAAGGAATTTTTCACCAAAATGAAATTAAGTTTGAGAAAAAAAAAGGAAGAATAAGAGTTATTTAGTAACATAATCAATTGGTATGGTAAGTTTCTTTGTGAAAATAAAAAAAATAACAATTGATTTATATATAGAGAAAGCCTTTAATCAAAGCGCTTTGACCGAAGTCCTGGTTAAACCCCGTCATATCTCAATTTTAAAAGTTCAAATGACCGATCCAAACCGTCAAATATGATCTCCTTGCCAACCAAATTTATCATTTTTTTTAAATTTTTAAATATTTTTTTCGGTTTTTAAAAAATTGTTAATCTAATTTATTTTGAACCCTAAAAAAATTGCTGTTTTTGAAAATCCGAAAAAAATACTTAAAAATTTAAAAAAAAATTAAAAATTTGGTTGGCAAGGAGATTTGAATATGGAGATCATATTTGACGGTTTGGATCGGTCATTTGAACTTTCAAAATTGAGAACTAATGGGGTTTAACCGAGACTCCGGTCAAAGCGCTTTGATTGAATCCTCCCTTTATATATATATATATATATATATATATTTTGTTAAAAAAACCAAGTGTAGATCCAGTACTCCTAGGTACCAGACTAGTGGAAGTGTTATTGCCAGTCTCAAGATCAGCACCATAATGATTGGAAAAGTTACAGTTCCCTGTATCTACAACCTTTGATTGTTAAGTAATTTCACACGCATATTGTAAAATCTCAAAATTGTTTGGACAGTTTAAGATGTCTTATAGCTATCAATCATTTTATTATTATTATTTTTGAATTGTAGGCCAAAAACTTCATTTTCAGTATTGTAAAAAGAGAGGTCGAAGACAGGAAGTTAAACAGTGACAAAATGGACGAAGAGGAAAATGACCTAATTTGGTATTACTTGAAGAATAATCCATCAATGTCAATGAAGAGCATTTGTGATGGGGTTACTGGTTTTATCTTTGCTGCTTTGTTCAATACCCAGATTTCCGTTGCATTAGCAATGTACTTCCTGGGACAATGTCCAGAATCACTTCAACAATTAAGGGTGCTGATTAATAATAATAACAATATATAGTAGTTTTCGCTAAAATATGGTCATTAAAAATGCAAAATTGAAACTCATCAAAATTGTGCAGGAAGAGTTCAAGCAGAAAATGAATACTCATACAAAAGAAAAGCTGACTTGGGATGACTACAAGAATATGGAGTTCTGTCAAAGTGTATGACCTGTTATAGCCTTAACTATTTTCTCAGTGACAAGCCTAATGACTAGTAATCTAATGGCAAAATCAGCCGTATACCCTCCAAATCTTCTCTAATTAGCCATATGCCCTTCTATTCTTTAATATTAGTCATATATCCTTGTAATCATCGTTACTTACTATTTACCCTTTTGGTTAATTTACATAATATAATACTTCTGAAAATTCAATTAACAAAATTTACGACTAAAATGACCTTGACCTTTTCTGTCCCCACTTTTCCTTCTGATAGATCCATCTTCCTGCTTAAAATTTAGAATCATATATGATATGAAAAATTAGAAATACAATATGAAAAGAAATAAAGGCCAAATCAATTGTTACAAACGTTAGAATCCTTAATTTCTCTTGATATGCTGCCGCTCGTAACATTCGAATGGGTTATGAGATAGTAGTAGATAGTAATGGTTCTTTGCTTTTTTTTTTTTTTTTGATGGGGTTATTGTCAAACAACCTGCACTTGATCTGGCTATAAATAATAGAAGGACATATGGATAATTAGAGAAGATTTGGAAGGTATACGACTGATTTTGCCTAATTTAATTTAGCCATTCATTAATTTATTTATGCATAATTTTTTTGTTTTCATATTCATATTTTAATAATATAAGGTGATCAATGAGACGCTACGGTTTGGTAACATTGTCCCTGGTCTTTGGCGGAAGACACTATCGGATATTAATTTTAAAGGTAACCTGCGAATGGTATTGTTATTATTAACCCACACACAATTATCGAATTGAAGAATATTGAAGTGAATATATGAATTGAATTAGAAAAAAATGACTCTATTGTGCATAATTTCACACAGGTTATACCATAACAAAGGGGACCACTATCATGACGCATATTGCAGCTATGCATTTGGATCCATTAGCATTTGAAAACCCGAACATATTTGATCCATGGAGATGGCTGGTATGACCTTTTTTTGTATGTCGGACTCTACATTTCGCTAATAATTAGTCTTAGTTTTTTTATAAAAATTTGCCTTAAATATTCATTGTGTGAGAGTTTTGTGAAATGTTTTTCTTGGAACAAAATATATTTTACTTGTATTACTGTCATTATTTGGTTGCCATGTTTACATTTTCTTAACAAACAAAGAAACTTACTGTTGAAATTTTCCCAGTTTGGCATGGAAAATGACAGAATTAAACAGCATATAATCTTTCTTTTGCATTTCGGCAAATATATAACTGTCTTACTCTTTCATTTTGTTTCATGTAGGCCATGAAGAAAAGCAATAACTGGATGCCCTTTGGAGGAGGTGTACGTCGCTGCAGTGGATCTGAAATTGCTAGAATGGAAATTGCTGTATTCCTTCGCCATCTCGTACTCAATTATGATTGGGATTTGGTTGAACATGACCATCCTATTGCATTTCCTCTGGTAACTTTCCCTAAAGGTCTTCCAATTAGGATTTATCCACTCAGGGAGAAGACTCCTTAAACATCTCTATGAGTTTTGATCTCAATCTTCTTCTCTTTTCTTTTCGGCTTTGTTTCTTCAGATTTAGCTCTTAGGGGATTGGTAAGCTATATACATTGGTATTTAATATAATTATGAATTACCAATGCCCTGTCTTAGTGTAATCATTTGAGTAGAAAGGTTTTGTATTGATCAACTCATTTGTATTGATTTTGGATATTGTTCAATTACAAGAGAGCTATCACCTTTAAATCAATTGCTTAATGAAACTACACTTGGTCATCGCCACATCTATATTGTCAACTCTAGTTGGATGTGCGCAGCCTGTAATTCCTCGAGATCAACAGTGCTCCAGATAGTCTTTAACCTGTTATTGGGCCTAGTTAATCTGCCTTATAATAGAAGCCCATATCTCTTGGGCTTATCTGCAAATGAAATCGCGAAATCTGAATTCGGGTAGGGGTGAAAACGGTCACCGTTTCGACCGTCCTTTCATTTCGTTTCGTCCAAAACGAAACGAAACGGTTAAGATTTTTTGTTGCGTTTTATAAACGAAACGGTTAACGAAAGTTTAGAACAGTTTCGTCCATGTGTATTTTCGTGGTATTTTCGTGATTTCGATCGTTTCGTCCAAAACGAAACGATTAACGCAAATGAGTGATCAATTTCGTTTTAAAACGAAACGGTTAACGAAATCTACCGTTTTCGTGATCGTTTTAGACGTTATGCAGCCATGAATTCGGGACAGTTTAAATTTTAGGCATGATTTACTTAAGGTTTTAAACTTGGAAATTGATTAGTGCCATCGCACTCCGTGCCATCCGAGTCATCGCGCTGCACAGCGTCTCAACTAGCGCTCTGACCTCTCTACTCATCCAGCGCGTATTTTTTGTTCAGTTAGTTATTATAAGTGTTCACTTTAATATGTACAAATGTTCATTTTGTAGTAGAATTGTTCATTATTTTATAAGTGTTCGCTACACCAAATATGTTCATTTTGATTTTTTTTTTTTGCCAAAAGTTCAGTTTGGTCAATACAAATGTTCAGTTAATTGAGTAGAACTGTTCAGTTAGTTGCAACAGAAAATATAAATGTTATGAGCAAACGTGTTTATTTTATTAAGTATAAATTTTTAGTTTAGTAAGTACGGATGTTCAGTTTAATAAGTACGAATGTTCAGTTTAATAAGTATGAATGTTCAGTTAGTTGCAACAGAAATACAACTGTTATAAGAAAAAAAAAACCAAACGAAGGGGCACGAATCGGACAAAAAATACATGTAAAAATTAGAATTGGAAATGAACCAATCCGGTTCAAATTAAATTTTTTCCGATGCTACCCCTGCCTCCTAGCGCACCTCTTGACCACGCGCGACTCTGACTCTAGCACGATTCTGACGCATTAAACTGAACACTTCTTATTATTAAACTGAACACTTATTGTTATTAAACTGAACATTTGTAATACATAGCAGTGATGGCTGGAATGGTATATTTGCCGATGACACTTATAATTCATGTTTAAACTTTTAATACAAATTGATATTATATTTATAATTTATAACGAAAACGTGCTACAGTGATGGATATTCCCAGAGTGAACCACCATGAGTCGGAATTAACATTCCTGTACAAAATATTTCTCAAAGAAAAAGCATACTACTACAAAAATTTATATCATGGGTTCCGTTTGGATAGGTGTGGGAAGAAGGGAAGAAGGGATGAAGTGGGAAGAAGTATTGGAAAGTGTGTAATTTTGTGAAAAATTTGGATTGTTTATAATTTTTTTTTCTTCTTCTTTCTTCTAACGATCCAAACGCACCCATGGACACGTTTTCATTGTGTAATTTCCTTTTTCTATATTACTTTGCTAGTTGTCCTTCCCATAGTATAACATCATCAGCCGAATATCTTACCAAAAAATTATGGAAATCATTTTAGTTTGCTTAGTATACTCAATCATTTTCTTTTGTTGATACCTTATCTGGAAGGAGAGAAAATACTGGAACATTATTCTTGTAACTTTTGTACACCATCTCCTTCCAATACTCCATGTATTCTTTATTTAAATATTTCTTTCTCTAGTAACTCATACTCCTTTGCTGCAAACTTATAATACTACATCTCCTTCTTCCTTTTTTCAAAGTCAAACTTATAATACTATATCTGACGGGGTTTAATACTAATTCGTAAAATATGTGGTGTAATGATAATTCGACAAAATTTTATTTTGCACCATGAAATTTATAGAAGCAAACAGATAAAAAAGAAAAAGGATGGAACGAAATGTGATCCGCACATGACAAAATATACCCGTATTTGTTGTCGTATCTGATAATAGTTCGAGTCGAACATGTCTTGAAACCTAGTTGAAACCTTTAGTAGTGTTTACTTGCTGTTGAAATCTAGTTGTGATTCCCTGAAATTTTGGTTCTTAGATACAATCTAAGGTGTTATGTGTTAATAATCTCTAACTTTGCTAATGAGGTTAAGAGTAGTGTTGAGTTCAGTTTATCTACGGTGCAGGTTTTTCCATTAGGTTAATTGGAGCTGTTATCTGTTTTGTAAACTTACTTTTCTGTTCTTTGTTTCATTTCACAAAATAAAACTAGGTGGCGCTCCCACCTTTTTTTCAAAAAAAAAAAAAAAAATAGTTCGAGTCGAACTGTATTTGTATCTGCTAAACATTTGAATTGTATCTGTATTCGAACATGTACATATTCATATTTGTATCTGTTTTCGATAAAAAATATAGATACAGATAAAATACCACTATCCGATCCATATTCGATCCGTTTTCATCCCTACCGTGTATTGTGTGACCACAAAGTATACAATTATACATCATTGACGATTTTCATATCATTTTTTCTGTTATTTTTATATGAACAAGTCCTTTGGGAACATGGTCACACGGGCAATTAATAACACCAGTGTCCTTCTCGCTCTGCGAGATATTGTTTCTCAATTTAAACAAAAAAACGTACGATTTTCTGATCATGTACCGTATAATATTCTATATGAATCAATACATTTATTAATTGGGGTTTCACTAATCCACTGTAGTTAACACTATTCAAAAATAGTATGACTGACAGGTAGGCCCACTTGATTTTTTTTTATCTGTGATCAGCCGCTTGCTTCCACGTGTACAAAAGACTCCCTCATTTATGGGATTTTATGTGGTACTATAAGAAAATTCCAAACACAGACAAATGAGGACTGTTACAGAAAATCTGCTGTCTAAATCAGCCATGTGGGTAGGGATGAAAACGGGTCGGATAAACTCCGCACTGACCCGTATTCGTATCCGAACGGATTCGGATGCGGATTTGGTATCATGTACTGGTGCGGATATGGGTGCAAATCTTACATCTTACATCTTACATACATATAATAAAGAGGCGTGGATGACCCCAAATGATGCGAATTAAAAGGTGCCTATCAAGTGAAGTATTAAAATGTGCGATTTAAAAGGTGCCTTGCCAAATGATGCATCAAGTAGATGCCTCCTACACCAAAGGGTACCAATATTTTATTTATAAATAGGGCTCATATTTTTAACTTTATATCAACCATTTCATATTTGCAAAATAGCAAAAATAATAGATATTGCATCACTCTCAAATAATAACAATATAGGTGCGATACGTGCACCGGCCACGAGAATTTGGTCCGCAACAAATTGGAAGACGGAAAATACATGAGTCATGAATTTTGTTCTCCTAGATAGTAAGGTTAATGTTTTATTTTTATGCAAGAAATAACTTTTTTCCAAGATCATTTCGATTTCAATATTTGAAAAGAATTCGTTTCCAATATTTTTTTTTAATATTTATGCATTTGAGCCAACAATTTTACGACAATATATGAATTTTAAAATTTTAAAAATACTTAATTACACTATTATGTTTCTTTCGAAAAATACTTTTTATTTTGGTATTTAAAAAGATGCTATACAAGCTGTTGTTGAAAAATGAAAATTAATAAGTGAAATGGTACACCTATTTAAATAGTGAATTATATTTCCTTAATTTGTTTTAGTCAGTATGTTCAAATATATAAACATGAGATTATTTAAACTCAGAAACACCAAATATGATTAATTAAGAGAAAAAAAAAAGTCGTACACCATCCTACTTGGACCATCGTACCAGGAAAAACAAAAATGAAGCGTTATTCAATTTAACCCCTCATCATCCACAAATCAGGCAACATACCATTATCAAAATTGAAAGAAAAAAAATCCAAGTATAAATGAGATATTCAACATTGAAACATTTAAACATAAATATGAAAAATTATATTAATGAACATAAATATTTTTTATTCCTTAGATTATAACTGATTCACTGTCAATAACAAATTGTCAACATTTAAACATAATAGTGTTCAAATTTTCTTAATGATTCATCCGATATTTCAATAAAAAAAAAGATTTTTATGGACGAACATAACAAAGATTTGTAAAATACATTAAAAAGTGTTATGAATTATTAGTTTATATTCAATGAATGAGTCCCAAAATAGTCTTTACTCTAATTATATAAATATCTTATCTCTTTCTTAAAGTACTGTATATATAGTTATAAATATAATAATATATCATTTTTATTTTAAATTTATATTAAAAAATGATTGTTAGGTTACTTAAATGCTAACAAATGAAATGGTACGATCATGTATTTTAGAGTTTCTTTCTTTTTAAATTATCATTAAGAAATCATAATTATCTAAATTAATAAAAAAAGAAATGAAAATGTGCAATTGTGTACGATAAAGTGCACATTTTATTTTAAATATTAACAAATGAAAGAGTGCGAATGCGTGCTTATTCTTATTCTTGTGCAACCCAAACAACACAAGAATAAGGAATTTGGGCCCTTATTCTTTTACTAACAAAACCATGGTATAAGAATGGCTCCGTTTGGATAGGTGTGGGAAGAAGGGAAGAAGTGGGAAGAAGTATTGGGAAGTGTGTAATTTTGTGAAGAGTTTGGATTGTTTATAATTTTTTTTCTTCTTCTTCTTCCTTCTTCCAACAATCCAAACACACCTAATAAGAAATTTGGATAAGCACGCATACCGAAATTCCTTATTCATGGCTCATCCAAACACACCCTCAATGAATAGGTGTCAATGAAATGATGTCTATTTTAACATAAATTTCATAAAGTGTCATTTAAGTGATATATCTCCAAAAGATGCAATCAAGTTGATGTTTTAAAGGATGTGATTGAAAAGGTGATATGTATAGTCCCAAAAGATGCGAACGAAAAAGTGCCTATTTTAACATATATTCCATAATGTTTTATTTGATATATATTTTTCCAAAGGATGCAATCAATTTGATGCCTTAAAAGATTCGATTTAAAAGGTACTTCACAAAAAGATGCAATTGTGCATATTTTATTTTAAATTATAATTACTAACAAATTATAGATAGGTTAATTAAATATTAAGAAATGAAAGTGTGCGAGTATGTACTATATATTCAATGAATGGGTGCCAATGAGAAGGTGCCTATTGTAGCATAAATTTCATAAGATATTATTTAAGTGATACATCTCTAGGGTGCAATCGAGTAGATGTTTTAAATGGTGCAATTGAAAAGGTGTTATGTATGCTCCAAAAAGATGCAAATGAAAAGATATCGATTTTAACATATATATCATAAGTTTTCATTTAAGATATATCTTTTCAAATGATGCAATCAATTGGATGCCTTAAAGGGTACGATTTAAAGGTTGCTTCGCAAAAATATGCAATCGAGTAGATGCCTCATTCACCAAAATATACCAACATTTTATCTATGAATAATACTCTTTTTTAATTTTCACCAACTATTTTTTTATCAAATTAATTTTCTTACGGAAAATATACTTTACATTTAAAACTACTAGCCACATACTCGCGCTTCGCGCGATGAAAACGTGCCATAAGGCCGGGATACAATTATCATAACTGGAAGAACCATAATTTATAAGTTATAATTATTCGAATAATACAAAACTATGTCGCAATTTATCTCTTGATTGAAATGATTAATGATGCAATCCATAGATGAATGAATGAAACATAGCAAAATTCAACAATCAGCTTAATTTAATTCATAGCCATTTTAAATTGTTGAAACCACTTTTCTATTAAAAAAAAGTCATCCAACTACCAAAATTTTTAAAAAAAAACAACAAAAATAGTACGCCCTCTAAGCTAAGCAAATCCTAACCTCTGCAAATTGGCATCTGTATCGTTTATCTCAGGATACTGGTGCCACCACCTTATTGTCCATCTTTGAATGTTATTAGACATGAGTTATTATAACTAACAATCTAAACCATTATAACATCACAACAAAGCAACCATATACTAATCGGTTCAAGGCAAAACAGTGAAAAAATAAATTAAATGTGGCTCCCAATACTCCACAAAGAGCAAGGCCAAAAAGCATGTCTTTAGAGTAAAATCAATTCAGCATAATGGATAAACTAATCTGCAAAAAGAGCAAAATGGATGAATACCCAAACAGAAGATATTATTCTAATTGAATATTGCCACCAAATCAGATGAGTAGCTCCTATCGTTACCTTTTATTGAATTATGAGAAAAATAATAACAGTTCAGAAACAAAATAACTGGAAAAAGGAAAAAAAAAATACCAATGCCAATATCTTCAGCTTCGATGAGTAAAACAATTGTGAAGGTAAGAAACAAAATGCAAAAAGAAAGACAATAGCAATAAATTTGGTCCCCAAACGATCACTACTGAACTCAACGTATAATCATTGGTATAGTTCATTCCAAATACCTGGTAGCCATACCTTAGCAGGTGTCTCCATGGCTCTTGTTCAGCCATGCCATAGAGCTAGCACTTTTAACAACACAAAAGCAACACACCTTGGCTAGTGGCCCTTTCTCGCTCTCTTACTTGCCTGAACTGTACGGGTAGCCGCACACAGCCATGGTATTCAATTAAAACAACAGGGAATCTAGTATTTGCTCTAGAAGAAACGTGCATATTTTTAGCTTGTTCATATTCTGACGTTATTTATAAGCAACATTTTTTCTCCAATAAAACTCCAAAAGAAATTAAAATAAAGTGACAGTATTGGATATTAAATAACTAACATTATACTCTTTTTAATTTGAATATACTAATGCTTTTTTTTTTGCAAAAAGCTAAATGCAAGAAGAATATATATATATATATATATCACTAAATTAATAAATTTTGTAATCAGTATTAAAAGACATAATACTTGGAAAAATAACAAATTTTCTATAATAATTTAACTAAATGAGTATTATTGTAACTGAATGTACATTTGGGATACACCGGACTCTTGAGCACATAATATTCTTTAGTTAGTACAACTACAAGTAAGAACATCCTTCCCTTTATCTGTCAACTCAAATTTTTGCACATGCACATCATCCTGTTATAATAATTACAACTTTATTTTTCATAATCCCAAAAGGCGAAGGTAATTAAGCTATTTTTACAAAATAGCTGCTCTAAATAGAAAATTGTCTATAATGACTTTGGGAAAGAGGCTTGCCAAGTTTGTTCCCTTGCTTTCTTCATCATTTTTTTTCATTTATTTATGACAAACTCTAAGGCATTGAAATTAACCCGGTGATATTGATCAGAGACCATTCACACTTTTTGTAAGTTTTATCTATAATTTAGATCAAGAATGCTCTTAAAATATAAAAAATTCCTTGCAAGATAAGAGCATAAATATAGAAAAAAGTTAGAAAATCACATGAAAAAGTAATGAATCAAACCTTAGCTCAACTGCAGGGTCATTAGGGCTATTGAAGAATTACCTGCAAAAATGCAACCTCAATTATTTTAGGATGTATGTGTATTATGCCAAAGATCTGTAAACCATGATGGAGCCTTGTATTTCTTTCTTTCTATGAAGGATTTTTGTTAAAAAATGAAAGAGGAGATCAGTGTTCAGGTTTGTAGAGACTTAAGGAGGAGGATGAGGAGGAGGAGGTAAAGCACTCTGCTCATCCTCAATCCTAGTTAACTCCAGAGCCCTTGTACCAAATTTTGCTTTCGCAACTGAAGAGAAGAAGCACTACTCAAAATTAACCAACATTTCAATCTTTTTTAAGTTGCAGAATTCGAACAACTGGAGCCGGATCTAGATATACTTTGTAGGCACTGATTTGGTTTGAGAAGCATCATTCTTTAATGGATTCAATATGAATATCCATGCTAATTGAAAAAATAACATCAAAGGTTGTTTAAGCACTTACTAATAACATAAATATTCTTATCGTAAAATTTGAGATCCAGAAAAATTTAACCTAAAAAAATTCATTCAAAATTTGGATATTATAGAATAACAATATTGAAAGTAAAAAGTGTAAGGAAATAAGTACAAAAGACTTGTAATTTGAGGAAACACTTATACAGAGCCATATGAAGATACAATAAACCAAACATCTTATTGTACAAATAGCAGTTCATGAAGACGAAGAAGAGGACCAAAACAGTACCTGATTTTGCTTTACGTCGTTAGGATTTCACTTGTTTTAGTCTCGTAAAATGTACACAATTCCTTTGGCGAGAAAAGAACCTTTGCAACCCTGTAACACAGAAGAATTTACAGTACGATATAAGATTAATACTATCGAAACAAAAGCACTCCTAGAAACCATTATGAAACATATCCATCATAAACATATATAGTGAAACAACTATAAAAATTCCACAAGAATTGCATTCCACTAAGAACAAAATGTAACAACGCGTAATCAATTTAGTAATAAAAAAATATCTTAATTCTTGAAGTAAATTTTTTTTTTTCTCCTCATAAACTCCTTTTGGATACACACCAGCTCATCACTTGGTACATAGTCATTTTCAACATTGTGTACAATAGAGTCTATGTTAGAAATTCTAAAGTATTACTTTAGCTTCTTGACATGAAATGTGACAACAGTCATATTGAAAAGAAGTATCACTCTTTAATTGCCCTTAAAGTTCTGCCCCTTAGAAGGGATTGAATATTAATCACTTAGAAAAAAATAAATTAATGCCCAGCCAACAATTCTCAAATATCAGCTAATAATTGCAATGAAAACATGACAAAAAAAAAAACATCAATTTGTTAAAGGATTGGTTAGTTGTGCTTATAACCAACTATTGATCCACCCTTACTTTTTTTTTGCCATTAAAAGAGTTTACTGGTTTATATCCTGTAGCCATTCTTGCTAAAAAGAAACATTCCAATGGTTTGCTATTTACATTTAAAACTTGTATGCATCAGTTTATGCCTATCCAATTAATTTTCTGACTATAGTCCAAAGCACAATGAAGTCAATTATTCAGTCCTAGGTTTGGCCGCTCTTTGCTTGACAGATCAATGTGCATCAATAATAAGAGGGATACAAAACTAAATATATAAATAAAATAATAGCTACCTGATATAAGGGATCAGAAGATTTCCTTAAAGGCATGGTTTCTTTTTCTTTGTTTGAAGCAAAACCATACAATTTTTGTTTATTCAGTCCTGCATTCCATTGGTTCTTATCCTGCACATAATGATTACCAAAGATGTAAATGGAGGAAGAAAAACACAACAAACATTAGCCTAATTGCAGTGACATTAGATTCAGAGGAGATAATTAGACAAAAGGTTATTCTGATTTTACCCCAACACACATATTTTCCCTTCAACCCTGATGGGAATGAACCTTTGTACCAACAGCTCTTGCTCGCATAACACAATTTATTACGCTATATTTTAAAAAATATTAGTTACACCATTATATGTTGTTATCTCACCTCCCATAAAATAAAAGAGTTGTTTTCAAATGCAAACTTTTGGTTTACTATCTTTTCAGTGATATCTGGGGCATAACATAACTAAATAGAAGCTTCCAATTAAATTGCTTCCAATAGAAAATTATAAATCAAATTTTCTAAATTACCTAAAATAAGATGTGGAGAAATGTTGAAAACCACTATTCCGTTGCATTAAAAATCATGCCTGTAAAGTAAATAAAGAAGGAAAAAAAAATACTTAGCAAGCTTCAGCAGTTAAAAGAAAAAGTTGAAAGGGAAAACAGTTTGCCAGGACTAAAATTTACTTTGTACCTACCAGTATGCAATCACCAGTGAAAAATGTTAGAGGTTAATATACTATAATGACATTGCTTAGCCAAGTTCAACATTAAACCAAATTTCTTCATTTCTTTGCAATTTACCTTCAAATTAATTAACTCGAATTTGCTCCCTAAAAAGAGACAAATGAAGATGGGGCTGAACGGAAAGGTTTGGTGGTCGATCAGGAGCGGAGGCGGAGGTGGAGTGTTACGTGCTCAATTGAGAAGGGGAAATAATATGTTGGGCTTGAGTGTTTTGGGCTTGAGCTAAATAATCAATCATGGGCTGCAAGGCCTCCATGTTGTTTTACTTACTATCTCATTTATATTTATTACTTCTAAGATGTAATAATCATATTAGGAAACTATGTAATGGTCCCACTGTGATCTAGCAATATAAACAAATGTGAGAACATCGGAAAGAATTATTCAGAAATCACAATCATAATTTTATTATAATCTGTATTTCTTATTCAGTCTCCTTCCTTTTACAATTCGTCTCTTCCATTTTCATTTACATTTTGAATCTGATTTTCATTGTAACAAAAATTACAAAAATTACAAAACCATAATTTGAGGGTCATCACATTGGTACCAGAGCCACGATCATGGCAAACGAGGTCATCCAAACTCGCAGCAAGCAGCTTGAGGAACAAGTCAGAGTGATGAAGGAAACTATGGAGAAGGCACAGACTGACTTGCAAGCAGAATTACAACAGCAGAGAGATGAGATCCTACAACAAAAAAATCTCATGGAGAAGCAAGTACAAGATAACAAACTCCAATTAGAACAAATTTCAGGTTTACTCAACCAATTGCTAAAAGAAAAATCTTGTAATCCTAGTTTAGGTTCAGGTACAAGCACCATACAAACTACCTTGCCTCAACCTACCTTGTCTCAACCTTTGTCAGTAATCCTTTAGTGAGCACACAAGCATTGATGGGCTCATCTATGCCATTCATACCTATTAATCCAAGCCCAACCCCACCGATAACATTAGCCACCACCGAGCCACTAATTCCTGAAATACCTTATAATCCAAATATACCACCTAATTCAAACTCACCTTTTCATTTCTTGCATAATTCCAATTTCCAACATATCCCAATTTCAGGATTACCATTTACTCAACCAAATATGCCACACCCTAATATGAATTATCCAAATTACCACACCATGAACCCTAACCCGTTTAGAACTACTCCACATTAGCCGCAACAACTACCAAACTTACCCATGCCCAGAGTTGAATTTCCTACATTTATGGGTGAGAATCCAAGGGGCTGGATCTATAAATGTGAGCGATATTTTCAACTTACTCAAATACCCGAAAACCATAAGGTATTCATTGCTTCAATGCACATGCAAGGCAACTCTGAAACTTGGGTGCAAGGTATCACAAGACCTAATATTTTGTGGGGGGGAGTTTGTGCAAGAGGTTCTAAGGCGATTTGAATCCAAAACAACATTGGGTTTAGTTGGAGAATTCAATAAACTGAAACAATCAGGAGATGTAGAGAGTTACAGAAACAAGTTTGAGGAACTCAAGTTGCTACTTCTCAAGGATTACCCCATGTATGATGAATCATATTTCATTACTAGCTACTTGAGTGGGTTGAGAGAGGATATTCGGTTGAATGTGTTAAGTAGCAGACCCAGAACTCTAAATGAGACCTATGAAACCTCTATTTACCAAGAAATGCTTATAGAACACAAGAAGAAGCAAAACTTCCAAACAAAAATCCAAACTTCTTTTCAAAAAAATAGTTCTGGCACAAGGAGTAATCCAAATTTGAGTAGTAAATACTCACCATACTCACCCTCTGGTGTTAAGGCAAAAGAGAAAAAGGAATGTTATTACTGCCACTTACCATGGACCCCCGGGCATAGGTGTCGGACTAAAGCCCTCAATGTAGTCACGGGACATGGGGATCCAGAAGACAGTGTAGAATGGCCAGCTGAATCAGATACTGATGAAGATGAAGGAGAAGACCCAACAGAACTCTTATTGCCCCAACCTGCAAAAGAGAATGAAGAAGAGGTTAGGATATCTCTCCATGCCATTGGGGAAGTTAAAAATCTGGATTTGATCAGAATTAAAGGCAATGTAAATGGTGTGCCCGTTATTGCCTTAGTGGATAGTGGCAGTATTCATAGTTTTATAGATCCAAAAGTTGTAAAAAATGCAGGTTATACTTCTATTCAAACCAGACCATTAGAAATTACTGTAGCAAATGGGGAGAGAATGCAATGCGATAAGAAGTGTGAAGGATTCACATGGTCTATGCAAGGGGAAGAGTTCAGATTTGATCTTAAGGTGATGGAAATCGGTACATATGAGATGTTGTTAGGAGGTGATTGGATAAAGAAGGTAGGGTCAGTTTTGTTGGATGTGAACAAGCTATCATTAGCTATGATTAAAGCGGGAAAAAGAGTAGTGTTAAAAGGAGTGAAAGAAGAACCTAAAGTGCATGCTATTGATGGAGAGCTAAAAGTGGTGCGTGCTGTTGAAGGAGAGCTAAAAGTGTAACGAGGAGAACTTTGCATGCTGGTACAAGCATATCCTGTGGAGACTCAAAATGAAGAAACTCTTATATCAGAAGAGTTACAAGTTATTCTTTCAAGTTATTCGGAGATATTCAAGGAGCCCAAAGAACTTCCTCCAAAAAGAACTCATGATCATGTAATACCTCTTAAAGAAGGTGCTGAACCAGTGAATCTCAGACCATATCGGTACTCGCATGAGCAAAAGGCAGCAATAGAGAAGATAATTGAGGAGATGATGGTAGCTTCTATAATTCAACCGAGCTCTAGTCCTTTTGCAAGTCCTGCTGTCCTAGTCAAGAAAAAAGATGGTTCATGGAGGTTATGCATAGATTAGAAGGAGACTTAATGCATTAACCATAAAAAATAAGTATCCAATTCCCTTAATAGAGGAGCTGTTAGAAGAACTGAAAGGAGCAGAATTTTTTTCTAAAATTGACTTAAGGGCAGGTTATCATCAAATAAGGGTTAGAGAAGAAGATGTTCCTAAGACAGCTTTTAGGGTACATCATGGTCATTTTGAGTTCAAGGTGATGCCATTTGGCCTTACAAATGCACCAGCGAGTTTTCAGAATTTGATGAATGATGTGTTCAAAGAGGAGCTAAGGAAAAGTGTTTTGGTGTTTTTTGACGATATTTTGGTTTACAGCAAGAATTACAAGGAGCACATACAGCATTTGAAGATAGTGTTTCGAAAGTTGAAAGAACACAATCTGTTTGCCAAGATGTCAAAATGTGCTTTTGGTGTAGAAAGAATAGAATACCTTGGGCATATTATTTCTAAAGAAGGAGTAGCTACAGATGCACACAAGGTGGAAGCAATGCTAAACTGGCCAATTCCTAAGAATATCAAAGAGTTGAGGGGATTTTTGGGACTCACAGGATATTACAGACGGTTTATCAAGAATTATGGAATAATCTGCAAGCCATTAACAGAGTTGCTAGGAAAGATTGAGTTTAAGTGGAATGTGAAAGCTCAAGAGGCATTTGAAAGGTTAAAGAAGGCGATGTCAAGTGCTCCTGTTTTGGCCTTACCAGATTTTACTCAACCATTCTGTATCGAGGCTGATGCATGTGAGATGGGGTTAGGAGCTGTGCTAACTCAAGGAGGCAGACCACTAGCTTATCTCAGCAAATCCTTAGGTCCTAAAAACATGGCTAAGTCCACATATGAAAAGGAGCTCATGGCTATTCTAATGGCGGTGAGCAAGTGGCGACATTACCTGCAAGGCCAACCATTTGTGATTAAGACTGATCACCAAAGCCTTAAGCATTTATTAGAGCAAAAACTCAAGCATCAACTCCAACATAAGGCATTAACCAAATTCATTGGACTGGATTACTCCATTCAATATAAGAAAGGAAAACAAAATGTGGTTGCTGATGCTTTATCGAGAAGGAATAATTTGACAACTAATAGTTTTACTAGCAACCTAAATTACTTGAACAACTTGCAACTCAGTCAAGTTCAACCCCTTTGGATGGAGGAAGTGAAGAAAAGCTACAAGGGCGATATGCTGGTGGAAAAACTAGTGAGGGAATTTGGAGGAGAAGATAGAATTGATGATGAATGGCATATACAAGCCGGGTTAGTCAAAAAGAAAAATAGGCTGTATGTTGGCATAGGAGCTGAAGTAAGGAATAAAATCATGGAGGAATTGCATGCAACAGCCATTGGAGGACATTCAGGGATGCAGTCAACCTATCACAGAATTAAAAGGAGCTTTTATTGGCTAGGTATGAAAAGAGAGATATGTGGATTTGTGAAAGAATGTGATGTGTGCCAAAGAAATAAATCTGAAAATGTACCATATCCCGGACTTCTACAACCCTTACCGATTCCTAACAAGGTCTGGAGTTGTATAACTATGGATTTCATTGAAGGCCTACCAAAATCAGAGGGCAAATCAGTAATTTATGTGGTAGTGGACAGACTCACAAAGTACGCTCATTTTACAGCCTTGTCTCATCCGTACAATGCACAAACAGTGGCTAGAGTATTCATGGAAAATGTTTTCAATCTCCATGGTTTACCTACTTCTATTGTATCAGATAGGGATAAGGTATTTACAAGTCTGTTTTGGCGAGAGTTATTCAAACATGTTGGGACCACTCTCAGTTACTCAACTGCTTATCACCCTCAAACAGACGGTCAAACCGAAAGGGTCAACCAATGTCTCGAGACTTATTTACGGTGCATGGCCAATGAACACCCTAAGAAATGGTATCACTGGTTAGCGGTTGCTGAGTATTGATACAATACCAGTTACCACACTTCTCTTAAGTGTACCCCTTTTGAGGCACTCTACGGTTATGCACCCCCACACATGGAGTTAGGGAACCCACCCATAACATCCATAGAACCAGTAGACACATACTTGAAGGAACGAGCTATTGTTTTGCAAAAATTGAGGGAGCAATTGAACGGGCATAAGGACGAATGAAATTTTTTGCTGACAAAAATAGATCTGAGAGAGAATTAGAAGTTGGGGACTTGGTGTACCTGAAATTGTAGCCGTATCGCCAGACTTCAGTTGCAGTGAGGAAGTGTCTTAAACTGAGTTCGAGGTACTATGGACCCTTTGTTGTTTTGGAGAAGATAGGAGCGATTGCATACCGGTTACAATTGCCCCCGGGAAGCCAAATTCACCCCATATTTCATGTCTCGCAGCTTAAGAAGAGAATTGGCAAGCATGTTCCAGCTCCTAGTTTGCCATTGGTGGGCACTGACGGGGAGATCCGAGTAGAACCAGTTGTTATTCTTGATCGCAAGATAATCAATCGAAATAGAACTCCGGTGGCTCAAGTGCTAGTCCGCTGGTCAAATCTACCTGACGAAGCCTCAACATTGGAGGATTATTTGTTCATTAAGAAGCGATTTCCAGAATTTGACAGGGGAGAAGCTCCTCGAGGTCAATTGAGAAGGGGAAATAATATGTTGGGCTTGAGTGTTTTGGGCTTGAGCTAAATAATCAATCATGGGCTGCAAGGCCTCACGTGTTGTTTTACTTACTATCTCATTTATATTTATTACTTCTAAGATGTAATAATCATATTAGGAAACTATGTAATGGTCCCACTGTGATCTAGCAATATAAACAAATGTGAGAACATCGGAAAGAATTATTCAGAAATCACAATCATAATTTTATTATAATCTGTATTTCTTATTCAGTCTCCTTCCTTTTACAATTCGTCTCTTCCATTTTCATTTACATTTTGAATCTGATTTTCATTGTAACAAAAATTACAAAAATTACAAAACCATAATTTGAGGGTTATCACATGGAGAGAGAAGGAATCATGTCTCGATAGAATCGGTCCTTCGTCGTGACAACCTGCCTCTCTTCACCAATCGCTCCATCCCCGTTACCCTCTCTCTCCCATTCGCCCTAGGTTTGGGCGCTCTTTGCTTTTTCTTTTTTTTTCTTTTTTTTGCTTGTTTCGCTGGAGGAGGAAAGTAGGAGAAACAATTTTTCTTTTTTGTTTTTCGCTTGTTTTGCTGGAGGAGGAAAGAAGAGAAACAAACCGAGGGAGAGAGGTGAACGAAAAATAAAGAAAAAAGTGAGCACAGAGAGAGATACAAAGCAACTATCTGCGCGGAGAGATCGAAGAAGACTGATGCGACTATCTGCACGGAGAGCGGAGATAGCGAAGTGAGCGATGACGTTTTGATGGCGTCACCAACATTACTGTAGAAAAGAACTCTGGAATTGGAGTATTTTTTGATGATTTATTCTGATCTATATACTTCATTTCGTATATTCGTTACAATATATAAAAATTAATATCGTCGAGCGCTCGACGCACGAAACTAGTACGTATAATAATTCGAATCCGCAATGATTATTAAACGGATATCCGAATTCTCACCCACTTCCACGAATGTATTGTCCTCTCACCCTCTGTGCAACGGGAGTCGTATCCTCTGCCCATCTCATTAAGATGGGCACTCTGCCCATCTCTCGTCCTTGACCGTCAGATCTAAATGGACGGTTTCGATCTAAATCGCTCTATTTATCTCTAAAAACAATTTATTCTCTGGATGGTCGAAGGAGTCGATCGCTCTCTCTCTCATGAGCGTGCCAGAAAAAAACCCTAGATAGCTCTCTCTCTGTTTCTCTACCCTGCTACGAATGAGCGGAGCCTTCTGTTTTCGCGCAAACCCTAGGCTTCGTCTCCGTATCGTTATTCGGCCCCTCACTTACCTGAAGCTTCGTCTCTGCTTCGTCCACTGTACCCAATTCAGGTACATCCTTTACGGAACCACGCAATGCCTGATTTGTTAGCCTTTTGATTATCGCTTGTAAATCGGAAAAACTGCTGGCACAACTAGCTTCCCATCTTAGTTTTGAGCGTGGGTAAGATCTGCTTTTCAATAATAATAAAGACAACATACTGGAATTGCTGGCTCAGGACAGTGAAAAAATAGCACCATTATTTGCAAATAAGTACCCCCTTTATTTCTGTCGAGAGTTCCTGACACGAATTTCCAAAATAAAGAAAACATTATGGAAGAGTACTTAATCCATCCAAATATATGGGGTTGAGAATTTCATCTATTAAATGCTCGCTAGAACCTGAAAATTGAATTGTTCATGGTTTACAATTATTATGCATTTAGTATCAAACCAATCATTTTGTAACTTTGTTTATATGCTTTGATCTTCTGATTTTAATTTTGATCAAACCAATCATTCGCTAGAACCTGAAAATTGAATTCGTTAGTATGTCAATTATTAGTTTATACCGTGATTCAGTCTAGGCCATTACAATTTTATATACCATTATAGTAAGGACATTAAAATTACACAAAATCCATTAAACCCATCTCAAGATATATCGGAGAACGAGTACTAATAATTTATTTATTTTGCAGCGGTTTGAGGATTTCAGATGCGTAGACAAGATATTGTCGATTAGTTTGGCCACATTTTGTAGAGAAGATTAGATAAGAGTAGTATTTTTTTGGGCAGCATTTTGTAAAAAAAAAATGAGAGTGCAAAGTTTGCAATGTTAAATTTAATTTACTTAATATGATATTTATTTAAATGTTAACATAAATGATATGTAGTTCAAATCCATTATTTTCTTGTGTGAAGGCGGCTCAACATGCCTCTGGTACCACGGAAGAGTAAGCTAGAATTTATAATCATTCAATTGTAAATATGATGGTGCTAAGGAATTTAGTGCTACCCTCTTGCTTGATAACTAGTTGGTACAGACCCTGTACCGATCCCTTGTGCATCTATTTTTTTTCCCAAGTAAATTCCTAGATATAAAAAATTTTCCCTTATATAAAAGAAGTGTTCAGAGTACCACTTCAGTTACCTCTATGTACCACTTCACAAGAGAACGCTGAATTTTATATAGTGCTCTAATTTCAGTTTATATAGTACTCTAATTACACAAGAGAAGGCTTTATATAGTGCTCTATATAGGATCAAATTTCAGTTTATAGCAGTATCCATACGTTACACAAGTGAAGGTTAACAATGGGTATAACAAATTTAATTGAAGCACACGACATGTTAGCTAGTAAATAACAATATCAAATTACAGCACACAAAGAGTATTACATTGTTTGCTCACATATGTATAACAAAATACAGTACCACATTGCGTATGTAATAGTTAAATCAAATCAAAATTACAGAATGTGTCATCTGTACTTGTGGCCTCATCCAAGAGAAACACACGAGGATTCATTAGTAAAGCCCTTGCTATTGCCACTCTATGCTTCTGGCCACCAGACAGTCTTATCCCTCTTTCTCCAACTACTGTCTTGTACTGGTCAGGAAATTTCGATATAAACTCGTGCGCATTTGCCATTCTATGCATTTCGTTTTTTTATTTACTTTAGTAAAAATCACGTTTGGCTGCAAATATCAGTGTACATTTCTGTCAAGAAGATTTACTTACATAAACGTTTTCAATATCAGCTGCGCTGGCTGTTCCACCTAGGCCATAAGCAATATTTTCTTCAATTGAGCAGTTAAACAGTATTGGCTCCTGGCTTACTATGCTTACCAAAATTATTTTTGCCAAGATAACATGAGGAACAATAACTAATTAAGTAGATTGAGGAAGTAAACCCAGTAACCCACAAGGACTAGCCATTGTCTAGTTTCAGTTTTTAATACTCAAAAGATAACAACTAATATACTTCCCAGAAACCACATTTATAGAAGAAAGTAAAAATTTCAATCAGCAGAAATCAATTAGTGGTTCAAGGTATTGAGACCAGCTTTGCTACAATCAGTCCCAGCCTCGCCTCACATAAGAAGTGTTAGTAGAGAAAAAGAAGCTGAAATTTTGAAAAAGTGAAAATGAGTAAAAGATCCAATATTTTCCAACGAAGGAATATTTAAAGGGAAAAATAACAACAAACAATTACCTCAGCCTGTTGATGGAGATGCTTCGAGAGAGAGGGGGCGGTGCACCATGTCAAGGAGGTTGTCGGCATGGGTGACCACGGGTCAGGCTGAGGTCGAAGCGCTCGGCCAACAAAGGTCTAGGAGGTCTATTGATCTCGTGGCGGTGGAGATGCTTCGAGAGGAGAGGAGGCGGTGCACCTCGATAGGTTCGCAGAGAGAAACGGAGAGAGAGTTATCTAGGGTTTTCTTCTGGCACGCTCACGAGAGAGAGCGATCGACTCCTTCGGCCATTCACAGAGAATAAATTTTGTGTTTTTAGAGATAAATAGAGCGAATTAGATCGGAACCGTCTATTTAGATCTGACGGTCAAGGACGAGAGATGGGCAGAGTGCCCATCTTAATGAGATGGGCAGAGGATACGACTCCCTGTGCAATGTGCAAAGAGCCAACAGAAAAAAGCCTTGGTAAGCACGGGTCCGTATCCTCTACCAACTTTTTGATGTTGGTAGAGTGACAACATTAGATCCGAGCCGTTAGATCTAATCTCGACGGTTAACAATTTTTCGGGCCTATCAATCTAGTTACATGCACGGGGCTCCCTTAACCGTTGAGATTAGATCTAACGGTTCAGATCATAAATCGGCACTCTACCAACCTTTTAAGGTTGGCAGAGGATGTGATTCCGGTAAGCACGAGGAATCGAACCACCAGGCCAAAGCCTCTTTGATGATAATGTTGTTTTATATATTTACTTGTATGTATTCATACTATCTAGTTTAATTACGTACACAATTTAAGCATCCAATTTGAAAATTGAGTACATTTTCAAATTAGTACATGTAGAATGGATAAAAAGAAGAATAATTATGAATTTATGATTAATGAAAATTTATGAAATTTACAAAAAGCTCTAAAGAGATGAATAAAAAAAAATGTGGTCCGTATTCAACAAAATATATATATTTCTTTTTGTATCCAACAATATCCGAACCGTTTCCATATTCGTTTAAAATCCGAACCGTATTCGTATCCGTATCCGATAAAAAATATGGATATGGATATGGTTTGACCAGAACCGTATCCGATTCGTTTTCAACCCTACATGTGGGTGACCACACGCTTTATATAAAGTTTCAGAATTTTTGTAGTAAGTTGAACCAAGAATCAACCGTATTTGAAAAATAAATTAGTACAGAGAATCGGTTCCTAAATCCAATGTTTGTTTCCTACGCATGCGCATGTGGAGAGTAGAGACTAAACGTCTCCAAAAAAACTGGTCAATCACTGACCACATGTCCATTTTTCGCTCTCCATTTTATTTATAATTGAATCCTCCATTTCCAGAAACTTAAAAAATATATGTTGTCGTTTTTATTATTTCAAACCCTTAGAAAATTTATTTGATCATAAAATTTTGTGTGCATGCTGAAACAAATAGACACAATTTTTTGAAAATAGAATTTTTTGTTATTCACGTTCAAAATAGATAATTTTACAAGCATTATCATACTTATTTCTATGGTTTGAAAAACATATTTAGCTTTTGAATAATTTTTTTCCCTTTCGAATTATATTTTTCAATGAATTTTAAATGTGTACTCCCAAAATTATTGATGAAATATTTTTCGTTTTATACTTTTCAAATATTTTAGGTTCTTTTTTATATTTTGATGAATTTTTTTTTTAAAATACTGTTTTGTATTTTTTTTTGAATTTTTTCCCAAATTTGTTTTCATCAGATTTAATATATATTACATGAAACTGAATGTAATCCACTCATACCAATTTTTTTTCTCACTTTCAAGATTTTTATAAATTTTTCTTACTCGTGTTATTTCATTTATGTGATTAACGAAAAAACCTTTTCACTTTTGAATTTTCTCAATTTCTTCCTAAACTTTTTGGCATGAGAATTTACATGTATTCTCAGTATATATATTTATATGAATATATATAGAAATCTAACAATAGCAATCAAGAAAAAGTTTTTGTTCTTATATTTGAATCATTTATCTTTGTTAAATTTTTAAAAAAATAATTATGTTCCATACACAATAAATTGTTCCATGGAATTTTATTTGATTTCTCACAAATTGTATACTATGAAGTGTTACTATTTGTTTTCAACCTTGATGTTCTTTTATATCAGTTTTATAAATTATACTATTCTATCTATATAATTTTAAAATTATATTTTCAGTTTTAAATTATTTTAGGTCCTCCAATAGATATTCACTTTAATTTCTATCATATTATTTTTCTCCATGGTCCAACAAATTTTCTTATGTAAAACAATTCAACGATTAATATCGAATTGCAAAAGAATAGCTCGCGCAACGTGCGAAAAAATCACTACTACATATTAGATCCGGATCCACTACTGTTTATAAGCACTGTTGATTAACAGTGTGGTTGATAGATGGAGACCACTAACATTTATCGGATGCGGATCTGATTCTCAAGTGCACACACTCTCGGCTGCATCGTCGGCTGCTCTTCTATTGCTATGTGACCATTCATCCATCCATTGAATTTTTTGTTTGATTCATCCTACGGTTACAATTTAGAAAATGCCCCACACGGTTTCGAGACGTGTATAATCTATTGGCTGAATTTAGAAAAAGCCCCACACGGTCACATGTTTTTGCTGCTGATCACGGAGATCGAGAAATATATATATTTTTTCAACGTGCAACAGGTCCTGCGCATATGAAGATTATAGGGTTTTTTTATTAAAAAATAGGTCTGGGCTTTTGGGTAGATAAAAAAAAAGATATCCTCGTTGTAATCAATGCTAAATGAATATATTATTTATTCTTAAAAATCATTAAGTTTCAGCTAATTTTTCTATCGTTTAGTATATTATTTCGAAACCTACATTTTCAGGGATAATTCATAAATTTATTGAGAAACAATTTCATGACTTCAATTGTAACCCTTTTTTACCATATTCTTAATATGCAGTTTTAAAGCATGTTAAAAAATTTAATGGTAAAAAAATCCATGATGTTATGTGAGACTAATTAAATAGAATTGATCGTGCAACGCGCTCAATCTTATTATATCAATTATTTTTAAACACAATATGTTTGCATGGTTATTAGTGCTTATATATTGATATAAATATTGTGCATAAATAATTATTGTTCGATAAAAATAAAAATATAGATTTCGTCTTTGAATTGTTTATGTCATTAGAAATACTTTATTTAGTTTTTAAATTGTTTTAATGCCATCCTATTTTGTTTTCAAAATTTACGTGTATCCTTTATAAGATTATATAAAAAATTTAATAATACCGATTAAGAAAATTTGTGTAATTGTATTTTTTACGTGCCTTTGTAAGGAAAAGTTTAAAAAATTATATATCATGCATAATCAATGAAAATTAAAATGTTGTACGTAATATGACAGGCTTTCAAATATCGTACACATACTATCTTGGAAAAAAAAATTAATTATTGTATTTTGTTTCAAAATTTAAGTGTATTCTAAAGAGATTGTGTACTATTAAATATAATTATATATAATGGTAAAAAATATCACACAACACCACTAATTGATATAATTTCTCGAATGGATACAATGTAAAAAAATATAAAAAATACAGAATAGATCGCGCAACACGCGAAACCAGCAAGTTATTATTAGACGACTTTTTCTGCATTATACCTTCACTGTGGAAAGTTTATAATATTCATGAAAATAGTAAATTGGGCTCTTCATAAAAGAAAAATAGTCGGAAAAGCTAACATGGCAATTGACTACACGAAATACATTAGCGGAAAGTTTAGTTTGAAACGGTCGTGAAGTTGTTGCGCCATTAGACGACTTTTCGGTATGATACTCTTTCTACCCTTCTGTGTAGCGATTACCATTTGTACAGCAAACTAACGCAAAATGACCTGCCTCACAATCATTCGATCGCCGCAGAAAATAATGAAATCTTGATACATTTTCATTTTTACTACATAAGATCTGCAGGGGCCATCTTACAGTTACAGCCTAATATAGATATAATAATTTTATTGTTCTTAATATTGGTATTAAATAATAATGATTACTTTATTTTGCAATATCAAATATTAAAATAAATAAATAAAAAAGAACAATAAACCGAAATTTGTTTGAAAACAATAAATAAAATGACTATTTATTTCTTTCTTCCGTTCTTATTTTCAACTCAATATCCAAACAATATTTCATCTTTTGAGAATAACATTTTTTTTCCACTCTTTCTAATTTTTCTTCTCGAAAGATCAGTTTTTCCTTCTTTATTCTCAAACCATTCAAACAAGACCAAATAAGAATAATAAATTAATATTATAATATTATAATATTATAATAAAATTGCACACGATAATGTTATTATTAATAAAAATTTTCCATTGATGTCCTTTAAAAATTTGTAACAATAATGATATGGAATTGATTTCATTAATATTTAATAATAAAAGTTATTATTATTGCTAATCAAATACCTATTTTACTTTTAGGATATCAACTGCTTGATTGAAATTCAACTTTCTTTTTTTAATACACAACAAAGATGCAGAGTCCAGGAGCTGTTTCGACTCCCATTCACGGGTCGTAACTCGTAAGATATAAGCTGTACTTGTACAGTTGTACCTTTTCGTTGGTCAAAAGCAATAAGGAATACCCTGTTTTGGTCAGTGATGACTGGAGCTGATCCGATAGTCCTCTCGCTCTCAGTTCCACTTGCTACTGTAATAGCAATACTTGTAGTCTCCATATTTTGGATCTATGGAAGGAAGAACGGAGCAGATTCAAAGCTACCTCCAGGTGACAAGGGATGGCCTATTGTGGGCTCCACTTTCTCCCTCTTTAAGCCCCACCCTGCTACCAGCATCGGTGATTTCCTTCATCTCCAACATTCCAGGTATGCACTTCCTCCGATTCTTTCTTTCAGGTTAATAGTTCAAATAAGTTGTAATAATAATATTTGAGTACTGTTTGAGACTTTCTCTCTCTAAACCTCCGCTTCCAAGACAAGTTTTTTTTTCCACCGATTTTTACTAAATTTCCAAGAAAAATTAAATCTCTGTGAGAGCTCTTTACAGTAAATAAATTCAATAGAAGAGCAACAAGCAGGAAAGCAGTTTCGATCCTCTCAAATGGTGGGGGGCTATAAATACAAAGAATCCCCAACTAAGAGGTTATCAGTACATCTAGAAGAGGATGATGAATATCAGGAGATAGTTGAGGAATTGAAGCAAGCTATTGTGGTAATTGATGAACACCAGGGGCAGGAAGGTAATATAAACCAAGTCCTTGCAAGATTAGCAAATCATTATGGTTTAATGAGAAATCACTTTTCTTTTTGGACAATCTCAAATAGATCGTATTTGGTGAGAGTTCCAATTGCTTTAAATGTTAATGAGGTAATCGAAGACATGTCTCTATGGGGTCTGAGACATAGATGGTGGTTTATAAATTATGATCAGTATAAGAATTTTAATGTCCACCGTATGAAGTATATGGTGGAGATTAGAGTACTCAATTTTCCTCTTCAATGTTGGACAAGGAGCAAAATAGTTAGAGCTGTTTCCCCAATTGGATATGTAGAAGAAATAAATAAAGAGAATATTGAAGGTACAGATAGGAGATACATAGATATGACAATCAGTTGTGATGTTCCCAGGAATATACCAAAATATCTAGAAGTGTTTTATGCTAGAAATAGATGGAGGAGTTGTCGGATTATAGTCTTAGATTGGAGATTTGATACATGGGTGCCGAGATGGGTCAGAAATGGGGATGAAGATGAGGATATAGGAGGATGGAGTAGTGATGAAGATGACGAAGAAGACAGGGTGGATATTCTAAGAAGGAGAAGTTTGGTGAATGGTCATGATAGACTATTGAGATTCTATGCTTCGAGGAGTCCACCTTCTAGTGGTTCATCACAACCCTCTGACCATTGTCGAAGTCCAATATCGGTCCTTGAATCGTGTGCACCGGAAGAGAAGAATGATAGAATAGGAGAACTTTATTTGGGTCCACAAAGACCAGGTGTATGTGAGTATGGTAAGATGAACAATCTAGAGAAAACCAGATTTGATCATGGTCAAAATCAAAAGAGAACTGTATTGGACCAGAAAAAGAAAATTTTTAACTGGGCCAAAATTAAAGAACTCTTACAGAATAAAAACAGCCCGGATGATATAACTAACGAAGCAAATGTCGTCAAAGAAAATTCAGTTAAAGTTCAACTGGAGAGGAATAAGGAAAAGAAAGATGTAACTTTTCAGGTTAAGCACCCAACAGACCGGTTACCAAGTGACCTTTCAACAGCTGGTTCTAACAGTGCTTGCATTATGACAAGTCAAATTTATTGCCATAATGGGAAGTGGAAACAGTCATATCATAAGCACTGTTTCAACCACAAAAGAGAAATTAAACCTTTCAGGGACTGTAAAAGCTCTTTCTTCTCTGTTACAACTAAGGAACATCCTCCGGAATACCTCTCTCTACTTTCTTTTTCTCCAAACAAATTACCACTAAAAATGAATAATAATGAAAATATTGAGGAAGAGGAACTGGTTAGAAGACTCATTGAACAAGCAAGAATACAAGCTGGAGGAGAACATGTAGTTGATGTTCCTAATCAAGCTGTGGTGACAAGGAATTGGAGGAAGTGCATCTTGGTGAAGGTAATTACTGATGGAAGGGTAACTGAAGAAAATTTCTCTCTCACTATGAGGGCTGCTTGGATGGTGCACCAAAATACAATCATAGAATCAAAAAGGGAAAATACTTTTCTGGTTGAATTTGTAAATGAAAAAGATCTTTTTAAGGTTTTAGATGGATGGTGGCATTACAGGGGAGAGCTAATAGCAATGAAGAGAATTTACGGAAAAGAAGAAGCTGATAACTCTGAGGTTGAAACTATTGATGTCTGGGTGCAAGCACATGGATTTCCACTGGGTTTAGTCTTGCCTGAAGCAATACCAGGGATCATGGAGGCAGTAGGGGTACCAATATCTGATCCACAATTTATTTTCAACAAGGGAGTCAAAGGGTACAAAATTAAGCTCATGGTGTCTCTGAAAAAACCAGTAATTGATACTCTGACCTTAAAGAATGAGGCTATAGGAAACTATAAAGTCTATCTGGTTTATGACAAGGTCAAAAAAATTTGTTTATTCTGTGGTTTTATTGGCCATGTAAAGGAACAATGCAAAGAGAGAAGGATTTTGCTTAGGGCAAGGCAGTCTGAGCACTATAAGAATAATCGAGCTTTATGGAGTTTGCCTGAAATAAATTATAAGCCCTGGATAATTGATCAGTCAAAGGTCCTTTTGGTTGGTTCTTCAATTGACCATATGCTATATTCAATGGGGAAAGGTGGTGAAGAAGAAGGGTGTGTTTTTAATGGGGGCAAAGGAAAGCAGATTATGGATGATAATTGGCTTAAGAAAAAGGATATGCAAACTATGCAGCCATATAATTTAGATAGTGAGATTTTCTTACCAAAAGGGGGAGTCAAGAGAGGAGCAGCAGATATGTCTCAAGTACAAAGCTTGGAGGAAGAAGTTCAAATGATCGATCAAGATGAAGTACAACAAACGGCACAAATGCCTTTAAACAAGAGGAGGGCCAGGGAGGCGATCCCAAACTCGCCTCCACCGTTGCAATGAGGCTCCTTTCTTGGAATTGCCGCGGCTTGGGAGGGCCGCGGAAGCAACGGTTCATGATTAGACTCCTCCAAGCAACTAGCGCAAGTATCATGTTCCTCTCTGAAGTGAAGAAATCAAGGCCAAAAGCTGAAAATTTTGTGAGTAATTTTCCTTTAAATAATCATTTTATAGTACCCCCAAAAAACAAAGCAGGTGGCCTGTGTTTGTTGTGGAATGATGATGTTGACTTGAATATATATGCTTATACTAAACATTATATAGCTGCGTGGGTAACACAAAGAGGGAAAAGACCTTGGCTAATGATTGCTATATATGGGGACCCTTATCATAAAAATAATCATAATATTTGGAATGAAATTAAAAATTACATTAGGGGGGCAGATATGGTTTGTTTAATCGGTGATTTCAATGCAATTCTGAATGTTCATGATAAACATGGAGGGAACCAAACTTTTAATTCAAATAATAGACTGTTCAGAGAATTCACAAATGATATGGGCTTGATAGACTTGGGCTTCAAGGGTCCAGCATATACATGGACAAATAAACAAAACACCTCTAAAGCAATCTTTCAGAGGTTGGATAGAGCCTTAGTTTCAGTTCAATGGAGCCAATATTTTAATCAAGCTTATGTAAATAACCTTCCCAGAATCTACAGTGACCATGCCCCAATAATGCTGAATACACAAAAATATTGTCCCCCTAATAAAACCTTTAAAATTGAGAACTGGTGGTTTAATGAGGAAGGTTTTACAGAAACTTGTCAAAACAGTTGGAAACAAACAGAGGGTCAAGACTGGGAAAGAAGATGGGAAAATTTTAGAGGCAAAATTAAAAAGTGGGCACAGAATTTAGAAACGCCTCAAAAAAAGATTAAAAATTTAGAAAAAGAAATCTTGGATTTTCAAAAAACTCCCCCTAACATGCAAAACCCAAATAAAGAGATTGAGCTTATGGAGAAATATGAACAAGCTGAAGATCAATTGGAGGAATATTGGAGGCAAAGATCAAGGATAAACTGGGAACTTTATGGTGATAAAAATACTAAATTTTTTCAAACTGTGGCCACTCATAGAAATAGAATTAACCACATAAATTTTATCAAAGATGAGGATGGTCAGATGGTTAGTGCTCAAAAGGACATAAGAAGAGTTTTTGTTAAATACTTCAAAGATATCTTCACAGACAGTGAACCAATTGAGCTAGATCATGTTAGACAATTCTTCTTGCAAAATAATCTATTCTCAGGATCACAATTACCACAATGGGCTCAACAGAAATTGGAGGCAATACCAGATGAAAATGAGATAACAGAGATCCTCTTCATGATGGGGCCAGATAAAGCACCTGGGCCAGATGGAATAAATGCAAGATTTTTACAGAACAATTGGGCAATATTAAAACCTGAGGTAGTAAATGTTATAAGAGATGCTTTTGTCAATGGTCAAACCCCAAGAAGTATGCTCAGATCAAACGTAGTGCTTGTACCAAAGATTGAAGAGCCTACTGTACCAAAAGATTATAGACCTATAACTTTGGGGAACACACTTTATAGACTACAAATGAAAATCATTTCTGAAAGGCTAAAACCTTTTATTCCCCAGCTAATTAGTGAATGTCAGGCAACTTTTATCAAAGGAAGAGGTACAATGGATAACATTATTTTAGTAAGGGAGATAATGCATTCATTCAAAAATTCATCTTTTAATGTAAGAGCCTTTATGCTAAAAGCTGATATTACAAAGGCTTTTGATAGGGTCAGATGGAGTTTTTTACAGGTGGCAATGGAGATGATTGGCTTATCTACAAAACTAATTAAACTAATAATGAATAATATAACTGGTGGATCTATCACTCTATCAATAAATGGACAGAAAGATGGTTTTTTTAATCCACAGAGAGGGTTAAGACAAGGTTGTCCACTATCTCCCTTTCTATTCATTATCGCAATGGAAGTTTTGACAAGGATGATGAATCATGCTCTTCAATCAGGCCATATAACAGGGGTGAAACTTGCACATACGGCCCCACCTTTGACAAAAATTTTATTTGCTGACGATCTCATAATACTGGGACAAGCAAACCAACAAGAAGTATATTACATCACTGAGATCATAAAGAAATTCGATGATATCTCTGGTTTACAAATAAATCCATCCAAATCAAAATTATGGTTTAGTAGGGATTGTGATGACCAAATTAAAAATTGGATTCAGAATCACATGCAGGTACACAAAGCTGAACAGGAGGAGAGATATCTTGGAATTCACTTGTCACAACAAATTGCACCTGCAAGATTGGCGCACAGAGATATATTAGATAAGATGTGGAGAAGATTAGCAGGATGGAAAATGAATACTTTATCTTTAGCAGGAAGAATTGTTCTTCTTAAGTCTGTTTGCTATGCGCTGCCAATTTATTACATGATGACAACTATGTTACAGAGAAGAACAATTACAGAGGTGCAGAAACTGATGAGGAAGTTTTTATGGGGAAAACAAGAAAATGACAGGTACCTTTCTTATATCTCTTGGAACAAAGTTTGTGCACCAATTGAACAAGGGAGTTTAGGTCTGAGGGATTTGGGACACTTTAATAAAGCCCTACTCTTAAGAATGGCCTGGGAGATTGCAGCAGATAAGGAGAAACTTTGGGTTAAAATTATTAAAGCCAAATATTTCTCAAGAATAGGGTTTTGGTCAGCAAGTAATACCTCAGGTGTTAGCAATTTCTGGAAAGATATTTTGAAAGTTAGAGAGGAGCTCAAACAAGATGTAATGTGGAGAGTGGGGGATGGCTCAAGTATAAAAGCAGTTGGTTCACCTTGGTTCATGGGGTGGGAACAGCCAGTATCTCAAATAAAAGGAAGTGCAACTTTGAAAGTTAAAGATCTCATTAATTCTGATGGTGTTTCATGGAATTTGCAGAAATTAACTTCAGTTTTTGGTACTGAAAAAATGACATTTATATCCCACACTGTCAGGATTCATAAGAATGAGGAAGATCAACTATTATGGCTGCCTTCAAAAAGTGGAAAGTATCAAACTAAATTTGCTTACCAGAAATTGGTTCATTCTATTAATTCTGATCAACAAATTCAAGTTGGTATGCAATATATCTGGAGACAGATCTGGAACGTCAGAGGTGTGAGACCAAGGATCATTACATTCATTTGGAGAGTTCTACATGATGCACTTCCTACTGCAAAAAGATTATCAAAAATTTTTCCTTCTTTTCCTCCTCTTTGTTATAGGTGTGGAATACAACAGGAGGATATTTTGCATATGCTATTCTTTTGTCCCTCATCTAGGGCCACCTGGTTTGCATCGCCTTTAAATCTTAGAACTGACAGTTTGACAGTATCCTTGCCTATAATCGTTCAAGATGCAATACAACATCCTGATTTTAACTATACAGTTATGTTTTAAAACCTCCTTTGGCAAATCCGGAAAGCTAGATGTGATCTAATTTTCAAAGCAGTTCCCTTTGATGTTTCTAGAGTTTTACAAAACACTTTTGCAGCAACAAGGGTCCAGTATGTCAGAGGAATACTTAGACCAAACAAAAGACAATTTTTTACTTCTTATGAGATACCTTCTCCTGCTTTTTTAGTAACAATAGATGGATCCTGGGATCAAAGCAGAAATATTGGGACTGCTGCAATTGTATATAAACCAGGAGGAATTTTACTATCCAAAAGAGTTTTTATGGGCATTGCACAAGATGTTTTTACAGCTGAAGCGACTGCACTTTTAAATGCCCTGGTTTATATTCAATCTATAAATTTGCATAAGGAGGAGGTTCATATTTTTTCAGACTCTAAATCTCTTGTACACATTATGACATTTTTAAATATGCAAGAATCTCCTTCTTGGCATGCTTACTCAGTACTTAAGCTTTGTTGTCAACTCATTACTAATATGCAGAAGGTGCAAATCAGACATGCGAAAAGGGAACACCTCCAATTTGCACATCAACTAGCAAATAGAGCAAGGAAGAGGCAGGATTTACACTTCAATCATGGGATGGAGCAGATGCGATTGCCAGAAGCTTTTAGATGGAGGATTTAGTCAGTTACTTTTATTTATTTATTTTTCTATAAAACCCATTTTTGTGTATTATATTGGGTTCCTTTAGTATGGATCTACGGTGACCATTTTGACCTCCCAGATGTATCGGTCACTCTTTGTATTTGTTTTTATCTTTTATAATTACTGCTGAACAATTTGTAACAATCTTAGTTCTCCTTTAATGAAACATTAAAGCCTACGGGTTTTATTATCAAAAAAAAAAAAGGTTAATAGTTCAAATAGCTCCTTTCATCGATCAGTTCTATCCAATACCAATAGGCGTATGATCGATTGAAATTGAAACCAGATATGGGAAGATTTTTAGCACAAGATATCTCGGCAAGACCCTGGTCGTCTCGGCTGACCCCGAATTCAACCGTTTCGTGTTTCAAACCGAGATGAGACTGTTCCAAAATAATCTCCCTCCCCACTGCAAGAAAATTCTAGGGGAAGGGATTTTGCCATTCATGGCAGGGGAGACCTATAGGAATATGAAATCCTTGGTACTTGGCTTCTTCAATAGTTGGCAGATCCAGACTCGTTTCTTAGCTGAGGTTGAAGAAGCAGCGAACAGGGTAATGAATTCGTGGCGGCAGAAGAGTCTAATCCTGGCAAATGAAGAACTAAACAAGGTAACATCTACTTTTCTTGAGCTTGCTAGTGAAAATTTTGGTGTGCTCAGTTCAGGGAAAAAAAATAATATACAAATAATTCTTTCATTGTAGCCAGCCTATTTTGTTTTAAATTGATTGATGAGATCACGAAGCAGTATGTATAAGTATATGTTGGTAATCTAGCATATCAATTTTGAGGCAACAATCTCGCATTTTCTTATTTCTTTCTTTTTGTCTCACATTTTTGTATTCAATTGGAGAGAGTATCTACTTGCCTTATATTATTCTGATTTTGCCTGTCAATGACATGGTGGCATGGTGCCAAATTGCCAATATTAATAATGGTCCACCCACTCTCTGCGTGACTGCGTCTGCATATTCCCTGTTAGCTAGTGGATGCTGCCATGCAAGATCGCGACAACAGGTCCTTTTGTCTTTACTAGCAAAAGAGATAAGAAATAAAGTAATTGATATTATTTTTGTTTTGTTAATGGTACATGTTATTAAACAATAAATATAGGTGTCTCAATTTACCAATGATAAATAGATCTCTCCAAAAAGATAAATTATTTAAACTCTATCTGATTCTTTTCTGTCAAAGAATATGATTCTTTTTTTTTTATCTATATCAACATTTATAGATCAATGGTCCATCGTTAATACAAACACTGTTTCTACTTTCTATCCCTTAGTGAAATAGTTTCGACATTTTTATGGGTGTTTTTTTTTTTTTTTTATAAGTAGTATCGTAGGGACAGGACACTGAAGAGCTATTATTCACAGAAAAATAATTTTCTTACTAGATGATTTCATATTTAACATATATTGATCTATGATAAGAGTTCTTAAAGTTGATAAAAGATTGCAGCTTGAGTTTGGAGAGAGAACCAGCATTTGGCGTCTAACTACAAGCCGACAAAGTTTTTTTTTTTTAAAAAAAAAATACAAACAAGGGCTATGCCATATCTTTTCTATGCCTCCGTTTGGATGCGTTGAGAAGTAGGAAGGAGGAAATCATAAACAATTCAAACTCTCCACAAAATTACACATTTTTCAATAATTCTTCTCACTTCTTTCCTTCTTTCCTTCTTCCCACACCTATCCAAACGGAGCCTATAAGATAATAAGAAAAGCCCAATTCATTATCTTAATTTACCGACTTACTCTTGTATAATTCAGCATATTGATGAAAGTGACAAAAAAAAAAAGAAAAAACATAACGTCAGACATAGTAGGAGACTGGAGTAAAAAATTTGATTAACTTTCCAAATAAAGCGTCTTTTTTAATCGTACTCACCTATTTAGTTTTACCTAACTCTTAATATTTCATTTTTGTTGATTCGTAATTAAATGGCAATTTAAACAGGGGAAATTAATTTTTTTTTTTAAAAAAGAAAAGAAAAATCACATTCTCTAACCCTCTGGTGTTTCACCGTAATTATTGCAGTTTTTCTTCAATCTGGCAGTAGAGAGAATCATTGGAATGACTCCAGATGACCCTGAAGTAGAGGAACTGAGGAAAGCATTTAATGCTGCTAATGCCGGACTCTATTCGGTCCCACTTAGTCTACCATTCACTCCTTTTTCAAAAGCTTTAAAGGTAAATTTTGCAATAAATTTATAAAGTCTGTTTTATAAGAGTAACAATATTCAAATGAAATTTACCTACATTAATTATCAAGAGCAATTGGTTCCTTATGTATTCTTAATCATTACTCATTACTATTGTGACATCCACTGTTAAATACTGGAAATAGATAGCTTTACGATAATGCCTTTTACTAGTATTGGGTGATAAACACGACAAATAGCGATCAACCAAGATGGCATAAAACTGTAGGACATAGTTTATCGTAAAGCTGGAAAAAAACTGGAATATCAATGACCATAGGACATAGTTTATTAAATTAATGTCCATCTTATTGACAATTAATAAGGCTGAAATTCTTTATCACCTCCAAAATTTTAGTTATATTATAATCTTGGTTTAAATCTGAGGTGGTAGCTCAAAATTTTAATTGTACCATTTTGTTCTTGATAAACTACAAAAACAGTCCAATGTTTGTAATGTATGCTCATACCATATATACTCTAAAACTCTAGTAGTTCGAATTTAGAGATGTAAACTAAAAGAATTTCTCACTGAAATGAAATTAATTTGGAGAGAAAATGAAGGAAAATAGTTTATTATTAACCTAATCAAATGGCATGGTAAGCTTCTTTGTGAAAAAACAAAAAGAAAAACAGCAATTGAAATTTTTTTCTTAAAGAAAAAAAAAAAATACCAAGTGTAGATCCAGTACTAGGTACCAGACTTGCAGAAGTCTTGCTGCCTGTCTCAAGATCAGCACCGTAATTGTTAAAAAGTTAGTCCCCTGTATCTACAACCTTTGACCGTTGAGTAATCTCTAACATTGTTAGGACAGTTTAAGATGTCTTATAGATATCAATCAATTGTTTATTATTATTTTCTTGAACTGTAGGCCAGAGACTTCATTTGCAGTATTGTAAAGAGAGAGGCAGAAGACAGGAAGCTAAAAAGTGACAAAATAAACGGAAAGGAAAATGACCTAATTTGGTATTGCTTGAAGAATAATCCATCAATATCAATGAAGAGAATTTGTGATGCAGTTATTGGTTCCATCTTTGCTGTTTTGTTCAATACCCAGATTTGCGTTGGATTAGCAATGTACTTCCTGGGACAATGTCCAGAATCACTTTAACAATTAAGGGTGCTTTTTAGTGATAACAATATATAGTAGTTTTCCATGAAATATGGTCATTAAAAATGCAAAACTGAAAGTCATAAAAATGTACAAGAAGAATTCAAGCAGAAAATAAATTATACAGATACAACGGCAAAGCTGACTTGGGATGACTACAAGAATATGGAGTTCTGTCAAAGTGTAAGACCTGTTATATCCTTGATTAACTTTTTTCTCAGTGACTGGCCTAATGACAAGTAATCTCATTTAGTCATTCATTAATATGTGTATGCTGAATTTATTTGCTTTCATATTTTAACAATTTAAGGTGATCAATGAGACGCTACGGTTTGGTAACATCATCCCTGTTCTTTGGCGTAAGACACTATCAGATGTTTACTTTAAAGGTAACCTGAACGGTATTATTATTAACCCGCACAGAAGAATCGAATTGAAGAATATAAAAGTGACTATGAAGAATATGAATTGACTCTATCGTGCATAATTCCACACAGGTTACACCATACCACAGGGGACCGCTATCATGACGCATATTGCAGCTATGCATTTGGATCCATCAGCATTTGAAAATCCGAACAATTTTTATCATGGAGATGGCTGGTATTCCGTAATTTTAATTTACTTTGAGGTACACTAAAATCAGCCACGATTGTCGGATGGACCTGTTAGCTATGATTATATATCAACTTTTGAGGTTTTAATGGTTAATCCGAACCGTTCAATGTATTCTCCATATCGAAATCTCTTTTGAGACCAAATTTTATATTTTTCTGATTTTTTTACGAACTTTTTATGATTTTTAAAAATCATTGTTATTGAAGGGTCTAGAATTGTTTAGATTAAGGATTTTGTAAAATACCAAAAAAATACTAAAAAGTTTCAGAAAAATGTTAAATTTTTTATCCAACGAGATTTCAATATGGAGAACACATTGAATGGTTCGGATCGACTGTTAGAATTTCGAAATTTGAGATTTCATTACATCTGAGTCGCGACTGATTTTAGTCTATATTTACTTTTCTTTTCTAATAATCGATTTTAGTTTTGGAATCAAATGAAATGAGTTTAAAAATCTACATTTTGTGACAGCTATGTAAAATTGTTTTTCTTGGAACAAAAAATATTTTACTTATATTAATGTCATTTAATTATTTGGCTATCATATTTTCATTTTCTTAATAAAAAAAGAAACTTGCTGTTATAAATTTTGCCAGTTTGCCGCGGAAATAACAGAAACAGCAAACTATTTCTATTGCATTTCCGCACATAACTGTCTCACTCTTCATTTTGTTTCATGTAGGCCATGGGGAAAAGCAATAACTGGATGCCCTTTGGAGGAGGTGTACGGCACTGCTGTGGATCTGAGATTGCTAGAATGGAAATTGCTGTATTCCTTCGCTATCTCGTACTCAATTACGATTGGGAGTTGGTTGAACATGACCATCCTGTTGCACTTCCTTCAGTAACTTTCCCCAAGGGTCTTCCAATTAGGATTCATCCACTTGAGGAGAAAGACTCCTTAAAGGCTTAAACATCTCTCAAGTTCGAGTTGTGATCTCAATTTGCGTTTTCTTAGGAATTGGTAAGCTATATACACTGGCATTTAATGTAACGATGAATTACCGATGACCTGTTTTAGTGTTATCATTTGAGTAGATAGAAAGGTTTTGTATTGATCAACGCATTTCTATTGATTCTGGATATTGTTCAATTTCAAGAGAGCTATCACCTTTAAATAAATTACTTAATACAAATAACAAATGCTAATTAACCAAGGAAAAGTGTAACTACACTTAGTCATCGCCACATCTATATTGTCAACTCCAGGTGGTTGTGTGCAGCCTGTTATTCCTCCCTCCTCAGAGATCAACAGTGCTCCAGAAGTCTTTAACCTATTATTGGGCCTACTTAACCTGCCTTGTAATAGAAGCCCATATCTCTTGGGCTTATCTGCAAATGAGATCGCGATTCACAGACATCTGAATTCGGGACAGTTTAAATTTTAGGCACAACTAGCTATCGCATCGCGCTTCGCGCGATGAAAGTTGAATTAAAGTTGGTCTTAAAAATTTAAAAAAGTATCAGCAATTGAAATACAATAGGAAAAATATGGACCACAATTATATGCTATGCTATATAAATAGAATAATGCTAGAGTCAAACGCATTTGACACTTGGCCCGTCAAATACGATCGGATATTAGTTTTTGAGATTAGCACGGCCAATCCGAACCGCACAATTTGTTCTCCATAATGAAATATTCTAAGAGATCCAATTTTAGATTTTTTTTAATTTTTTTACTATTTATTTTGTATTTTAAAAATCTTCAATCTAATTAATTTTAGACCCCTCAAATTTAAAAAATCTGAAAAAATAGTTAAAAATTTCAGAAAAATATAAAATTTGGTCTATAAGATTATTTCAATATGAAGATCATATTGAACTGTTTGGATCGATAATTTGAAATTTCAATAATTAAGTCTAGAATCGTGTTTGACGTCAAACGCGTTTGATTCTAACATTACTCATATAAATAATGGAAATTTCTTTAAAAAAAATGTTTTACCAAAACAACACAATAAAGAACTAAATTAATTCTGATGGAAAATTTACCAAAATAAATATGTTACACATAATATCAAAAGCAACAATCTCAAGAATATCATCAATTTTAGGGGAGTACTTGAATAGAATCGTGCCAACATCGGTTCTTGCAGAAAAGCTTTATTGAGGAGTAATAATTGTAAAAAACCCTCCCCAAATATTGATGCATTAGCCTTGCAATTATTGCTAATGTTACTGTTTACCCCCAAAAATGGGGATAAAATCCTAAACAATATTTTATATGTAACATTTCTCACATGTAAACTAACCGAACCTACTAAATGAAAATATATGCTTTAAATCAACCAATCTTCAAAATTACTAACCATGCATTGATTTAACAGGAATGATTAGAATACTCTCTTTCTTCAGCTATTCAAATTAAAATACTCTCTTTCTTCAACTGAAAATATCCATTATAAATGTTCAAGAATGATTAAAAATACCAATCAATCAAACTTTTCATCGAAATCATTTGCTCTGCAACCATGCATTGATTTAACATGTAAAATAATTTCTTCTTCCAAGTAATAAATATCATTACATCTCAAACAGGACCCGTAACAACAGCATGCCTATTTAATTTTCAATCAGCAGCGAATCAAATGCTGAGCAATAAACTTTAAAGATCCTTCGCATATTATATTATTTTTGTAAAACATGAAAATCCACCAATCAAATTCATTGATCATAATTAGGAACAATACATTGCACATGCCTTTTCTGGTTGTAAACATAAAAGCATTTACAGGATTTTAGTAGGCGTCAATAGCACTGAATCTGGAAAAAGAAACTGATAAAAGATGAGCAAATTATACAACTGATAGTGCAGTATTTAGGGGATGACTTTTTTTTTTGGTTTTTGGCGAATGTATTATTAGATAATAAATATACCAACTTAACTTTCGGACATAATCTACAGAATCAGATGTAAAAAATAAAAAAAATACATTTGTAACAGAAAAAATTTCTATGATTTAAGCTTGCATACCAGCATCAATTCTGAACATTTTAACAGCCTTAATCATTGCTGGGACATTCATTCTTTGTGCTCGTTCGTTGTTGATGGACTGATCACGATCAGAACCTATGCTTGGTCTAAAAGCTCTTCTCATCACACGGCCTTTGAAAGGCTGAAATGTGCAGAGATGTTCAGCAGAATGACCCAATCACAGTGCAAATCAGTCATCAACAATTTTGCAATCAAACCCTCCCAAAACATGAAACCACAAAAATAGCATCCAAGCATTCTATGTTGTAACGACACGATGGCAGCAATACTTATTAAAATCCCGCAAAATTACTATAAAGAACAGTTCATTGGAAAGGAAAACAACTTCACTTTTGCCTTATCTTCATTTTTTGCTTCAATTATATTAAATAATTTCTTTTTACGATATAATTCATGATTGTAAGCAAATGGAAATATATTTAACAGCACAAAAGTAAAGATGTAAGATCGAAATAATCACAGTGTCAAATTTGTATTCAACCCTCGTTTAATGATTTATTGTATTGAACTCTCAGTTTAATTCACAAAGACTGAGTAATTTTAGACACATATTTTCAAATCTGCCGAATATTTTCTTTTTAATTTTCATCAATTGTTCAATCTCTAACAACTTCAATTTAATGAAAAGTAAGAAAGTATTTATTATCAAATTTGGATGTAATGGACCGAATAGAGAGAGCCATGATGATGAAAGTGTTTTTACCTAGGATTCATGGTGAAGCAGCTATAGAGTGGGTAAATGTTGTCTTCAGCAGTACCAAACATCTCTTTACATAAGATCCCTTGCCACATATGACATATATATAGCCTGAAATGCAAAAAATATATCCATTGTAATGATTTAGTAATATCGCCAACAATCATGTGCTACATGACTCAAAAGTGTCTTGAGCACAAAAATAGTTTTTAATTTTTGATTAATCGAGCGATCTATTTTTTACAACTGAATTTGGGTGCTCTCTTCAAAAGGAAATAATTACTTAAAAGAATGTACATATTTGAACGTTGATTGAGCTACGACGATACTATTTATTTACAAATTCACATGATATTGAAAGCATGTCTACTGACACTGCTAGGTCAGCGATGAGATGATATTGTCTTTGATAAGAAAAATGAAGAAAAACACAAAATTAAAGAGAGGGTCGTAGGACCAAAAGTAACCAAACTCTTGTTGAAGGAAAAAAATAACTATATCAGTGTAAAATATAGTTACTTTTTACCTCATGAATTTGAAATTGAAGCAAGCAAAACTCTTTTAAGAATGAAGGCATAACATAGGACCAAAAGTGAAGGTGTCGATAAAATTCAAGTGTAAAAACTTAATATGTAATTTTGTGAATATAAAAGTACTAATCTGCATTATGAATGTAAAATAAATCCCAATGGTACCTGCTGATTAGTCGCATGATTTACTGATACATCTTCTGTATCTTCGCCAACTCCATCACCATATGCCAAATTGACATCAAGTTGGTTTGCATTTGTAGTAGATACTGCCTCGATATCTGTGTTCATCCTTGATGCCTTTCCTTTACTACAGCCACTGTTACTAATGCTTCCTTTGTTATCCTTCTATTTTCTGCATTGCTGAAGCTGATGTATGACACAAAAAATGCAAAATAAATCAAAGATGAACACAAACGAATCAACCAAGAAAATTGTAAGAAAAGAAACCTTTTTGCGGCCAGCGGCAAAGAGATTGTTCCGGTTCTTTCCCTTATCCAATTATTCCTAAATTCATAAAAATTCCAGATCATACTCCAATAGAGGACAAAAACATTGCCCTTAAATTGTAAGAAAAAATATAGAGGACTGTTATTTGTCTAGCATCAAATTTATATACCTCTAAAAGCATGCCCCTTTATTTTTATAAGTCAGTTTAGAAAATTTTCTTTATAATCCCGCATCCAATGATGAGACGAAGCTCTTTTTCTGGTATTCGGTATTCAATCTGTATGGTCATTAACAGTGAATGTTGCAGGGCTAAGAAAGCACCACACTACCAAAATAAAATAAACACATATTAGGTATGCTGGCAGGGAAAATATATCAAGAATTCATATATATAATTCTTGTTAACATTTAAAAGGAAAATATTTTCACTGGTCAGGTATTAACGAAAACATATAAATTACTGAAAATTGGGTAATGACCTTGCCAAGCACAGTTGCTAAGAAATCCACCACAGTTCGCTAGCTTGTTACTTGGTGTTTGTTTACCTGCGCCCACAAATCATGAACACATTATTCAACAACCTTTCAACTAATCTTGGTGACAAATACCAGATCACTTTTGATAAAACCAAAAAAGTCGATGTTCCAACAAATGATAGGCAGTTATTAATTAACACAAATGAAAACAAAAAAATCAATACTGATTCAGGAACAGGGTATAAACAAATATTTTCCTTGGTATTTTATTTTCTATAATCCTTGATTGAGGTTACAACCGGATGCAGACTATGCATTTATCAAATTCTACCTAACGAAATATAAATTAATTAAACATATCAGTAATAATGGTAAGACCAAGTAAGCACAACAATCATGCAATCAATTAGTAATTAGAAAATCAGCTAGCTGTCTCCGACTAAAATGCACAAATTAGAATTGGTGTGAAAGTACTAAAATCCCCCTTAAATTAAAATTGTAACAGAATCCAATTCTCTCGTACAAAGACGAAAAATCATGCTAAACTATAGATACCCAAAATCAACTTCCCAAAAAGTTTCTAGCAAAGCATCCCAGAAAAAAATACAAACAATATAGTCATTATTGCCAAAATCAAATATGGCTTTCATTCATACAAACAATATAGTCATTGTTACCTTGGCGCTTCCTATTCTCTAATGCAGCTCCATCAATGTTTGTTCCTTAAGATCTATTCAAGGAAGCAGCCGCATAAAGCTGAACCCAAGCAATAAAGCTGCAATTTAGAAAAGAAAGAGGGATAAATCTTAAACTAACTCCAATATAATAAAAGAAGAGGAGAAACTTGGTATACGAGGGTCGATTCTTCCCTCCTAGTTTTCACCGTTTCCAAAGGGCGATCTGCCGCTCTGTCGGCAGCGTTGCCTCCAACTCCCCCGATGCCTCCCTCTGAAACAAACAGTTGGGATCACTTTCTCGAACAAAGATGGAGAATAAGAGAGCAAAATAGAAAAAAATGGAGCTCAATCGAAAGAGGAAGAGGCGATCTAAACTGTTGTACCATCAAAATCGACGATGTAGGCTGGAGGCGTCCAAAATACGGCAGCAGAGAGGGGCAGCGATTCCTCAATCTCGCCTTGGGAGCTGCGCCTCTCGTGCTGAATAACAGAACTCTTCGAAGGATCGAGAGAGAGAGAGAGAGGAGGAACTTTAACGAAAAAAGAAGAGGGCACCCTATTCCCATGTAATCTTTCGTGCCTCTCTCTGTTGTCTCTGCACGAAAATGCATCAAGGAAAAGCAACACTTCAGATACGAAGCTGCAGACACAGAAAATCTAGAACAACCGGGTTAGTGAAGCTGAACGTAGAGGATGAAATCCATCAAGCAGAGAGAGAAAATTGGACGGTCCAGATAATTGAACAGTAACTATCTGACTTGAAATTGAAGTATTTATAATTACTTAAGGTTTTAATAATACAAATTAAATTGATATTATATTTAAGAGTAAATCTATTGTGAACCATGATGCACAGAGGGGCTCTGTACACTATGATCTTTTGATCGGTGATTTTGTAAATTGACAAATCTAAATCAACCAATCCAATCTATATATTGAAATCTCATAGAAAATAAAATTTTACAATTTTTCTGAATTTTTCAAAACTTGCCATTTTTTACTAAAAATTCCACTAATTTGTAGCAAAAAATGGCAAGTTCTAAAAAATTCGAAAAAATATTAAATTTTTTTTTTAAATTTTAAAATTTTGTTTGCTATGAGATTTCAATATATAGATTGGGTTGGTTAAATTAGATTTGACAATATGTGAAACCACCGACCAAAATGGTCATGGTGTACGAAAGCTTATATGAACCACGGTTCATAATAGATTTACTCTATATTTAATTTATAATGAACATGTGCTACAGTGATGGGTGTTCCCAGAGTGAACCACCGTGAGTCGGAATTAACATTCCTGTACAAAATATTTCTCACAGAAAAAGCATACTACAAAAATTTACATCATGGACACGTTTCATTGTGTATTTTTCTTTTTCTTTTATATTACTTTGTTAGTTGTCCTTACCATAGTAACATCATCAGCCAAATATCTTACCAAAAAATTATGGAAATCATTTTCAATTTGCTTAGTATACTCAATCATTTTCTTTTATTGATACCTTATCTGGAAGGAGAGAGAATACTAGAACATTTATCCTTGTAACTTTTGTACACCATCTCCTTCCAATACTCCTTGTGTTCTTTATTTAAATATTTATTTGTCTAGTAACTCATACTCCTTTGCTGCAAACTTATAATACTATATCCCCTTCTTCCATTTTTCTTAATTATCTTCTTAATTGCCAATATTTCGCCAAAATGAGCTTTTCTTAATTATCTTCTTGATCAATCACTGCCATAATTATTTTTATTAATTCTATCATTCTTACTAATTACCTAAGTAGGGAAAAGAAAAATAGATGGGAGACGTAAAGACACAGAAACTGCGAATTCAATTCAAAAGATTAAGCTTACCCCTAAAGATAACTCCCTTACGAAAAGGGAACCTATGCTAAATTATCAAACTCACCCAACTGGCAGTCCCTCTTTGAAGATGCTTTTACCAGTGGAGGTACCGAGAAAAGTAGTAAAACCAGAGCCTTGATTTCAAGATTAAGCATCCCAGGCTGGGTAATTAGTCAACCTTATTTTGTTTTTAAAAAGAATAGAAAAATTATTGATTCAATCTGCATCTACTTGTTAAAAATTGCAAATCAGACAAATCGTCTAGGAGTTTTGGATGATGAATGAATTGACCACTCGAAAGTCTGAAACTACTCTCAATCAAGTTGTTAAATTATATTATACTATATTATTTTAGTACTTCTTCCATGTGATCAGACAACTCTAGTTGACTAGTTACTCCACAACTTTCTTCTTATATTAACTTTTGGCTGGTCAAAAGCAACCAGAAATACCCATTTTGAAAGCAGGGTCGCAGATGACTGGAGCTGATCCTGTGATCCTCTTACTCACAGTTTTACTTGCTCCTATAATAGTGATCCTCCTAGTTTCCAGATTGTGGATCACTGAAAAGAAGAACGGAGGATATTCGAAGCTACCTCCGGGGGACAAGGGATGGCCTATTGTGGGCTCCACTTTCTCCCTCTTCAAGCCCCACCCAGCCACCACACTTGGTGATTTCTTAAACCTCCAACTTTCCAGGTCAACACTTCTCCAATCCATTCAAATTACTAGTTCAAATAGCTCTTGTCAGTTCTATGCAATGTTCATGTTCTGAACCCAAATTTAAATTCAGATATGGAAAGATTTTTAGCACAAGTTACCTTGGCAGGACGCTAGTCATCTCGGCTGACCCCGAATTCAACCGTTTCGTGTTGCAAAACGAGCTGAGACTGTTCCAAAATGATCTCCCTTCCCGGTGGCGGATCTAGAAAAAATATTTAGGTGGGTCTGACAACCTCTGTTTAAGTCTTCAGCCCCACTTTTAAGTGCTCTAATGGCAGAAAAAATTAGCTGGAGCTAAAAGGGACTCTAAGGGCTCTAAGTGCTCTAATAGCCCCACCCGCCCCGGTGGTAGATCCGCCCCTGTCCCTTCCCACATCAAAACAATTCTAGGGGAAGGGAACTTGTCATTCATGACAGGGGAGACCTATAAGAGTACGAAATCCTTGGTACTCGGCTTCTTCAATAGCTGGCAGATCCAGACTCGTTTCTTAGCTGAGGAAGCAGCGAAGAGGGTTATGACTTCATGGAGGCAGAAGAGCCTGATCCTGGCAAATGAAGAATTAAGCAAGGTAACATTTATTTTTCTCGTATCGCATGGACTATCTAGCCTGTACAAATAGTTACTTATGATTGATGAGCTATCAAGGAACAATGGTTGTGTTTGGATTGTTGGAAGAAAGAAGAAGAAGAAGGAAGAAGAAGAAAAAAAATTATAAACAATCCAAACTCTTTACAAAATTATACACTTTCCAATACTTCTTCCCACTTCTTCCCTTCTTCCCTTCTTCCCACACCCATCCAAACGCACCCAATATGTATATGTTCAATTACTTAGTAATCCAATTTGAGGAAACAATTTCGAGTTGTAGATTTTCATTCTTAAAAAAAAAAAAAAATCAACAATCTCGTTTTTAATTGAACTTCTTTTATTGAAATGGGACAACTGAGAAGGCCTCTTTATTCTGGCCACCTACTAGTGTTAAATAATTTTGATATTGTCTGTCGCTGGCATGGTGCTGATATAATTTTTGGAAGTTAACATGGCGATATTATCAACAATGGTCCAAAATTATATGTTTTTTTCACAGCGCCACTGTGTTATGTTCCTTTTTTTTTTTTTTTTTAAGATTTCTTATCATGTCACTTAAGAGTTCTTATTTCACCAAGACAATTTTTTTCTTAGTAGGTGATTTCATTTTAACATATATTAATACTTGATAAAGAGTTCTGAAAGTCAAAAGGTAGATCGCAGCTTGAATTTGGAGACAAAAACCTGCATCATGCGTCTAAAAAGCCCAGAATGTTTTTTTTGTTGAATAATAAGAAGGGCCTCGGATGAAATTTTTCATTAAGAAAAGCCCAAATTAATAGACATTTTCTGAACTAACAAACGTATCCATCCATATGGATATGGGTGAGTAAATTATAGAGGAAATTGATAACTGTTATATGTATTTTTTTTCTATCATTTATCATTCTTTAAACAAAGTGAACACATAAAATAAACATGGTGAATATATAAATGATTAAAGTGAATACATAAAAATAAGTTGAATAAGCATATAAAATTCTAAATAAGTGAAGACAAAACTTATTTGTATTTTTTTGTTCACTTTGATAACATATATGTTCAATTTGTCTATTATATGTGCTCACTTTGTTCAAGCAATTGCAATCAATGACAAAACTGCAGATGACAGTTATCATTTCCCAATTATAGATGAGAAAATTTTTACATATTCATTCTTTTCAAAAAGAAAAATAATTATTATTTTAATGAAGTTTTTCATATTTGTCATGTTTTCTTTCCAAACACAGTGCACAATAAATCCAGCAATAAATTTCTTTCTGTTTTGATTAGTGCACAACCAATCCAGCGAAACATTTCTTCCTATTAAAACTTAAAAGTGAAGAACTTGTAAACTTATATCCATCGCTAGCATCTAATCATTAGTTTAAACGATCAATAACTAAGATTACTTAGAGTGAATAATTGTTTGTATACCTTTAGCCTAATTATTTTAGTCCTTAGATACCTGCTTTCATATAAGTAGTAGGGATTAAGCAGCACATTGATGGACGTGACCGAAAAAATGTCTGATATTGGGCTATAGTAGGACATTAAAGTCGTTTCACTAATTTTCCAACCATAGCAACTCTTTTAAATTTTAATTATAATCTCATACTCGGTGTTATCTAACTCTTAATTTGTCATACCTTTTGCAATTCTTTTGAGGGAAAGTTTCATTTTTTTTGTTGATACTTAAGTAAATTGCAATTTAAAAAAAAAAAGAAAAATCACATGCTCTAATCCATTGGTGCTTCATGGTGGTTATTGTAGTTTTTCTTCAATCTAGCAATAGAAAAGGCCATGGGATTGACTCCGGATGACCCCAAAGCCGAAGAGCTGAGAAAAGCATTTATTGCAACCAACACTGGACTCTATGCAGTTCCACTTAGGCCCTGATCAAAATGTTTTTTTCACGGGATTTCAATTCAATTCAATTCAATTCAATTGATTTCATATGATTTTGTAGGATTTCATTAAATCTAATTACATAGAAATTCCAACCAAATGACACCAAATCCATTCATTTTGATCAAGAATTTTCCAATGAAATGAAATGAAATGAAATCCCATGTTAAAAAAATGAGATTTTGATCAGGCCCTTAGTCTACCATTTACTCGTTATTCAAAAGCTTTGAAGGTAAATTTTACAATTAATTTATGGGTATAATTTTAAGATTAACAATATGCTAAAGAAATGTACCTACAATATCAAGGGCAATTGGTTCCTTATGTAGTTTTTAGTTATTAGTATTGTGACAGCCACAGGAAAATGCTGGAAATAGCAAGATTACAATAATACCACTTAGGCCTGTTTAACGTGTCATACAGCAACGGAATGGGCCATTCCGTTTGCCGTTCCGTTTCATAAACGGTATGACTGTTTCATTTTATTTTCCGTTCCGTTTCATAAACGAAATGCACTTTCATTCCGTTACATGTTCCGTTTGGACGGAACGGAACGGAACGACGTGAATTTACACTAAAATCTGCACTATTTGTCGAAACGGAAGCGAAATAGGCCATTCCGTTTACCGTTCCGTTTCAGCAACGGTATTTTCTCTCATTCCGTTTGCCGTTCCGTTTTCTGGAACGAAATGAAATTTTGTTCCGCCATCAACGGAACGTGACGGAAAACGAATAACGAATCTTCCATCGGCAGGTCTAATACCACTTACTAGTATTGGGTAATAAACCCAACAAATATTGATCAAGGGAGGTAGCATAAAACTGGATGAATACTTTCTTATTTTCTGTTCAAAGTTCAAACATTAACTGAATTGAAAGACAGAAGTGGAAAACTGGACTATTAATGACCATACTAATTAGTTTATCAAATTATAACTTATAAGCCCATCTTGTTGACAAGTAAATCAATAGAACTACTAATAAGGTTGAACATCAATGTCATCACCTCCTTAATCTTATTTATAATATAATTTTGATTTTAATTCGTGGTGGTTATTCAATATTTTTAACTTCTATCATTTTTGTCCTTGATAAGCTACAAAAGATTTCAAAGCATGTAATATTTGCTCGTACCATAAACGCCAAACAGGGGTACTCAAAATTCTAGCACTTCCTTTCCATCAAATGCTTGATAAACTACCATTAATTCTCAAGACCCGCTCTGTTATGGATGGAAAAGTTATACTCCCCTGTATGAACAACCTTTGATCATTAAGTAATTTCGCACAAAAATAGTAATGTTGCAAAATCTTTAACATTGTTAGGACAGTTTAAAACGTAATGGTAAATTGGTAATAGATATCAATCAATTTCGTTTTTTTTTTTATCTGTAGGCCAGGAACTTCATTTTCAGTATTGTAAAGATAAAGGCTGAAGACAGGAAACGAAACAGTGACAAAATGGACGGAAAGGAAAGTGACCTAATTCAGTATCACTTGAAGAATAACCCATCATTGTCAATGCAGAGCATTTGTGATTCAGTTATTGGTCTCATCTTCGCTACTTTGTTCAATACTCAGATTTCCGTTGCATTAGCAATGTACTTCTTAGGGCAATGTCCAAAAGCTCTTCAACAATTAAGGGTAATGTTTAATGATAAGAGTATGTAAGTAGTTTTCCCCTTGATATGCACATTAATTAAGATGCAAAATTGAAACACATAAAATTATATCGTACAGGAAGAGTTCCAACAGAAAATGAACGATACTGGCACAACGGGAAAGCTGACTTGGGATGACTACAAGAATATGGAGTTCTGTGAAAGTGTAAGATCAGCTATAGTACCCTTAATGATTTTCTCTGTGACAAGCAAATTTTACAACTTGAAATCTCATTCATTCATTCATAAAATGCTTCATGGATAATTTTTTTTGTATCTTCTTCAAATTTTAAGGTGATCAATGAGACACTGCGGTTTGGTAACATTGTCCCAGGTCTTTGGCGGAAGACACTATCAGATATCGATTTTAAAGGTAACCAGAATGGAAAATTATTATTTTTATTACCCACACAGAAGAATATAAAAGTGAATACATGAATTAAATAAGAATACTAAAATTGACTTCTATCTTGCATAATTCGTCGCAGGTTATACCATACCACAGGGGACCACTGTCATGCCGAATATTGCAGCTATGCATTTGGATCCATCAGCTTTTGAAAATCCTAACATCTTTGATCCATGGAGATGGCTGGTATTTCATAGTCATTGTCTAATTGTTTTTAGAGTTTTATTAACAAAAATATCCATTTTAGAGTTTTAAGAAAACTCGCTCGACTTCAAAACTATACATTTCTCAGATTTTTGTGAAATTGTTTTCCTTTGAATAAAACATATATATTTTTCTAATATTATTGTCATTATTTGGTCTACCATTTTTCATTCCTAACAAACTAAGAATCTAACCGTTGAAAATTTTCCCAGTTTTCCAACAAAAATGACAGAAGCAGCAAATTATACAGTCTTTTCCTTTTTTTTTTTTGCAGATATATACAATCTTTTCTATTGCATTATATATTATGGCACATTATATGTCTCTCTTTTTCATTTTGTTTTATCTAGGTCATGAAGAAAAGTAATAATTGGATGCCATTTGGAGGAGGTGTACGGCAATGCAATGGCTCTGAGATTGCAAGGATGGAAATCGCTGTCTTCCTTCGCCATCTCATACTCAATTACAATTGGGAGCTAGATGAACCTGACCATCCTATTGCATTTCCTCTCATAACATTCCCCAAGGATCTTCCAATTAGGATTCATCCACTCGTGGAGAAAACTGCCTAAACATCTCTCAAGTTGTGATCTCAGTTTGACACCCGCTCGTATGTTTGTACTAATACAATAAATTGAGCTGTGGTGCGGGAGCAGGTTGGTTGAGCCGGTGCTGGTTTGATACCACTATTTGCTGTGTACAATTTTTTTAAAATTTTATACTACTATGTTTGTTGTTCATATCTCGGTTCTATTATATGGTGTGAAATTTGAGTTCTACTTGTAATATTTTTGTAAACATTTTCTTTTAGTAATGAAAATTCGTAGGTATTTACTGACCCTCTAAAAAAGAAAAAATTGACTAATGTAATGGACTAATGGTGTATTATCGGTGTTGCTCATTCTGTTAACCCAACTAGGCCAAGCCATAGGGACTTGACGCATTCTGTTGATTGGGTAAGATAAATTTCAACCTAATATAAGGCCTATTTAGCCTTCCTAGTAATAGAAGCCCACATTGCTTCATTGTTTGGGATGCGTTCAAGGTGAACCAGACATAGCCTGATTTAGTATGCCCGCCGCTACAAATTGCCTACAAAGCTTACAGCAGGTCAATTTTCTTTTTTTTTTTTCTTGTTTTGTTTTTAAGGCTGTCAATGGGTGAACAGACGGAAAAACTAAAGTTCCTTAAAAACTTGGCTCTAGGACAACAATTGATACCCGATTTTGAGTGTAATAAAAGAAACCTGAAAATCAAACTTTTTTTTTGTTAAGAATATCCTTAACCATTCTTTCTCCCACAAAATTCAATCTCTTTCGAGTTTAAATAAGAGGGATAATATTGTCTCTATACATATTTTTTTAATAATGTAGCAAGTAATATTCATTTCCATATACTTCCTTCACCCTCATTTCTTTCCCATGCATTTCCTTCACCGTTCCGGAGCAAAGCCTTAGTTGATATACGAGTGTCCTTTTTGTGTACATGGTCAATTTGCTACTTTGCTGTTGAATTTTGGAGATGAAAATTATCTTTTATTGTTTTATTCTATCTTACCAATTTACAATGGATGTACAAGTAGGGCTGTCAATGAAACCCGTTTACCCGTTTACCCAATCCGTACCGTATCGTATAAGACGGGTATGGGTAAAGTTTTATTTTCGTTAAGTTAACGGGTACGGGTAAGGAAATTTTTTCGTTAATTTAACGGGTATGGGTACGGGTAAAAACTATTTCGTATCGTTTTCATAACGGATAATTGCCACAATTAAAAAGATACAATTACATGATACATATGACACCTTATATTGCATGATTGGTAAAAAAATATTGCTAGATTTTATTTAAGATTTATAATTCTTTCCATTCAGTGTACGAAAAAATAAAAAAATATAAATCTAAAATATTCGCCACCATTGTTGCACTTTATTAATATACTTATTGATATAATTTATTTAGACAGAGTGTACAAATTTTATTATTATTATATTCATTTTTTACCGTTACCGTATCCGTACCGTTAATTCTTAACGGGTACGGGTAAGGTACGGGTAAAGCTATTTTTACACTCTGTTTGGTTGAGGGGGAGGGCGTGGAAAGGGAAAGAAAAAATAGAGAGGAAAGGAATGGAAAGGAAAACGTTTTTATTTTTTCTGTTTGGATTGTGTTTGAAGGGGAAAGGAAAATTTAATTTCCTTTCCTTCTTTTCTTGTGTTTGGTTCAAGTAATTTAACAAAAGGTAAAATAACATGATTGACTATTTTACCCTTGGTACAGGCTAATTTAATTTCTTTTGTTCGGCACACTGATAAATGTATGTAGTTCATACTCTAATCCTCATTTTAATACGGTTGCATATATAAGTACTTATACTTGCCCCTTTAAAAACGTCCAAATTCTTTATGCAATACGGATCTTCATTGTTCCAAAATGCACTCCTTGAAACAACACAAATAGTTTCAAAAGTAAGTCTTTTTTGTGCTATTATGAAGCTATAGAAACAATTAATTCATATGAAATTCTTTTCCTCTCCTCAAAATGGGAGTCCACAAAAAAATGGACCAAATTGAAAACTAAAGTTATCATTTATCAAAATGAGGCTCAGATTCGCCTTGTCCAGTCAATTTTTTTTTTTCATCTCAATTTTCTTTTCTCACTAAAAAATGAAGGTTATTTGGGGACCAAATACCGAAACACGCACACAGTGGAATCTCTATTAAGAGGCATCCAAGCTGCTTACCAGTTCAAGAACCCAAATATAAAAAGCTTCTACACATTGAACCAGTAAAGTATATAATAAATCCGGTACCACTTCTCTCATTTAAAAGAAAAACAACATACACAGTTTATCAAACCCGATACAAACAAGGTACAAAGCACTGACTAGCTACCATCTCGTAATGCTCACAATACTGGCACTGTACACATAAAAAAATATAACTAAAACCAAATTTCAGAATAGTCAGAAATATAACAAGAACCAAACAAGAAAAGATCCACAATACCCTGGCAATCTACATATCAAAAAAGATGTCGGATCAACCTCAACAGCTCTACCATCTATCAGCATCATCTTCATCCCACTGCTCTTCAGTATCCTCTACCAGCCAATCTTTATTTCACATCCTCATGCGTCTCCTCAACTGACACCCAGTGGGCCGACACCAACATCAATCAGATCTCAACAGACCCAGTAAAAATCCAAAGAAACAGCAATAGAAGTGACAAAAAAAGTTAACATACATAACAGCAACAAAGAATTGAAATCAAAACAGTAATAAATATCAGAATGCATTTTTTATGGCAGATTTTTTGGTGTCTATTTCGATTAGATCTCAATTATTAACAGTAACAGTGCCAGTTCATAGAGCATGACATGAGATTTCACCTTACAAAATTGGTCAACAACCAATCAGGGATTCAAGCAACAATTGGTTGGTTCCTTTTCGAATTAACTGAATTTATCTCTATTGGAGAAGCCAGAAGCATGAACAATGAAAATTAGGTGGGAACAATGTAAAATTAATTAATGTTAATTATGAATTTGTTGAATATTTTGGTATATAGCGGAGAGTTTATCAATGAAAACCCAAAATTGAACTCAGAACTTGAACTATCAAAACACCAAAACTTGAAAGCGAAACTATTTAGAACAAAAAAAATTTGATAAAATCGGGAGGAAATTGATAAAATCAATAAGAACAGTATGCATCTAGTAGACAAAATTGATGAAATCGGTACCAATTGAAGTTGTTATGCAACGTCCAAAGTCAATAAAATTGATCAATACCAAAACTAGAAATATAGATCCTGAAGAAAGAAGCAAAAACAAAATTAGGGTTACCTCTGGTGATGGCCGATGGAGAGGAGAGGCAGCAATGGTGTTTTATAAAGAAATATCGGTATCAAATAAGGAAATTCGTTGATGAAGATCGAGCGACAAGTAAAATTCTCGCGCCAAAGATAGGGGTATCGGTGTCAATCTGAATGTCGACTATTTTCGGCCATTTTCCTTTCCCTCCATTCTCCGCCGATTCGGAGAGTAATGAATTTGTACAGGAGGGGAATTTCGAAAGGAAATCGGATCCCTCGCGTAAAAATTCCCTTTCCGATTCCCTTCTATCCAAACAGCCGAACTTACCGATTTTTCCTTCGGTTCGCTTTCTTTCCCACCGCATCCCCCTCAATGTTAACGGGTACGGGTAGAATACGGGTAAAGAAAATTTTAACGGGTACGGTAATGAAAATACCTTCTACCGTACCGTACCGTACCCATTGACAGCCCTATGTACAAGAGTATATACAGTCTAGATCTAACAATATTTTAACGTTTCCTAATTTCCTATTCTACACCTATTTTAACGTTTGCTATATATTGCAATATTTCTTAGTATGAGATGATAGCTATATCGTACAAAAAAGCTTTATTAATGGCTAGTTGATTGTCTCTGGATCTTCTTTTAAAGAAATATCATACTAAGAAATAAATTATAATTACGAGAGCTACTAGGAATTTTAATTATAATAGTCTCAACATTTTTCTCGTTCAATTTTTTTGTGAAAATTTTAATTACGAGAGCTACTAGGAATAAATTAAAATTTAGCTGTCCTACAAAAGGGTTATTTTAATTAGCAGCCAACTTATATATAGAGACAATGTTTTTTATTATTTTTATTTTAAATCCGATGATGAATACGATCCTGTTGCCGACATGTTTGACGATGAATATTTTCTGTAGAAATTTATATTCTTAATTTTATGGTATCACCAATGTACGTTTCAATAGTTTTTCATTTTAGTTCGAATTAAATTTTTTATGTTTCTAATAGTTTTCCATGGCATTACTCTCTTACTGTCAAATTACTTCACAAAAAATTGTCATCAATATAAAACATTTCGACATATGAAAATATAATATATTATTTTCTACGCTACCATGCACATATTACACTATGTCAAATATCGAGCGAAGCGGTAGGAAAATGTTGCAATCTACCAATGGCATTGGAAACTGAAATTTGAGGCCTTCAGTAAAAGTTAAAAGGTCATTATTTGTTTGGAATTCAGCATTCCAAACTTTTAATTTTTATTTATTTAGTTATTTCCAAAATCTGAGCCCTCTTCTAAATAACATGGTTGATCAATTTTGTTGGCTAAATTGATGTACATTGAAAGTTCTTATTCAATTTGGCCAACTTACTATCAAATGAAAGTTTTATTGTCTGACACGCAAAGATTGGTCAACTTACTTATTTTTTTCTTTATCTATATTAATATCTTCAAATTGAAACTAAATGAATGTTCTCATCCAGGTTGGTTTGGTGTCTTTTCTGTACATAAAAATACAAAAAATAAGAAGATGGTGTAGCTCAAGCGTTTCTTATAAAATCTGGTACTATAACTTAGAAAGTAAGTGAATTTATTTGAGGTTTGGTTTATCCGATTCAATTTTATTTGGGATCAATTTTTGTTTAATTTTCCTGACTCTCACTGTACTAGTACAACTAGAAATGTTTCAAGCATAAGTGTCTTTGAGGTTTTTTGAATTGATATACCATTCTTTCTATATTGTCCAAATTTAATTTAATAATATTATGACTATATATTAAGTATATATATTAATTATGCAGTATTTAATCCAAATTTACGAGTGACAATCATGAAATAAAATAGCCTTGACAGTATATGATTTTCCCTTTACCTTGCTAAAGGCAGCGACACGTCTGCAGCTGAATCGGATTTGGAGTTTGAAGAAGCAACTTATTCTTGACTCTCAACAACTTTTAATAATCATAAAGCCAATTATGTTGCGTAATAAGTTTGAATTTCTATTTCTTATATGGCATCTTTTATTGTTTTTATCTTTTTTGAAGTTATTTTTTTGTTCGGCTCCATAATTGATGTTCAAATTTTGTGTCCATGCATGTATACAATTGGGCTGATCGAGTTTCGATTTTTGTGCCATATATCAATTAGTCTGAGCTAACCGAGCTAACCACCAACCAGATGATAGACGTAGTAGCTAAGAGGTTTTGTTTTGGTAATATTAATGAGTTTTTCCGTAAACGAGATTTAATATACGAAGACTAAAATGGTTAGTATAAAACATGTATGGTTAGACAAATTCATAAAATTATTCATGGTTGAGCATGAGAAACAAAATAAAATTGCAGAAAAAAATTTCAACACACAAAACCATATGATCACACTGTATAATAATAAAATTATCACTACAAATGATAATCAGTTATTGAGATTTGAAAAAAATTCCTATAGAACAAATGATATCAATTTTGCAACCAACTGATAATAAAAAAATAATAAATTTTTCTGTATTTATTTGTTCATAATTTATCTATTTACACTATGCTTAATAGATGTAATAAATTCAATTGCGATAAAATATATTGTAATAGTAAAATTCAACAAAAAGACCAGTGAAAACATAGGTCGTGCAACGCGCGACAGCCCCTACTATTATAGAGAATCATATAACGTCTAGTTCAGCCAATTAAGGATTCAGTAATTATTGGGGTAATTACTATCTATCAACGGGTGGAAATTGAATGAGATATTTTGAAGACATTAAGGGCCTGCTCCAGAATGAGGAAGCCTGGGCTAAGGAAAGGTAAGGAAAGGGATAGAAGATGAAGGGAGTTTATGGATATGAAGATTACATGTAGTTCCTTGCTCCATATTTGAAAAAACATGCATACAAGTTAACAGTTGTAATCTTCTATTTAATGTACAGAAAGACAATTTTGCCCTTTTGTTCAATTTTTCTCACATAAGAACATGTGTTAAGATCTAATTTATTATTGGTAGTGGTTGTTGAGTTTGAAGCTCAGGTCAAACGTGAGTGAGAAGGAAATACTGAAATGTTATGTCAGGATACATCATCACATAATAGATGAATGTAACAGATTTTATCAGAAATATTTCTTACCATATATTCTAAACAACAGACCAATGAAACTTACATATTCTTACCACACAAGGATGCAAACTCGCCAAGCTATGGGCCATGGCCATAGTTGCTCAAAACAAAAAGAATACTAATAAAAGTAAATGACTAATGCATGAAATTGGAAGATGGGATGCTAACAAAAACTTTCAATAGCAAGATGCCAGCAATAGAAATAGGAATCTTGTTAAATGAACCCACAAGATCGGAATGGGAAAAAGCAAAATTTGGGAACAAAATAATTCTTACAGAATTTCCATTATCTTGAAAGGGAAATTTCAGACCTTCAGTGCGCACGAATTAGAAACCTCTACTTTCTTTCTTTTGTTGGACGGAAGCAGTATCTTCTGGAAGTTTATGGTTTGTATAAAGAGATAAAAGTTGCTGATTTGGCGAGAGAACACCAAAATTTGGGAGGGAATATCAGCAGTTTCACCAATTTTGGGAAGAGAAAGATGAATTTGGTAGGGTCCGATGTCAGAGAGAGAGAGAATCGAAAGGACAAATTCGGCAGAAAAGCTTGGTTCTCTCGTGCTTCTTCGTTACACCCCGAATTTGGGGGTAAGCGGTGTCCTCCGTAAATTGGTTGTTAAGGAACTGTCGTTGCCTTACGTTTCCGTCGATTCATCCAGTAGCAACGACGGGAGCAGAGTATCGCAGTTCCTCTTCCTTACCTTAGCTTCGGTTACCCCCTTCTGGAGCAGGCCCTAAGGTACCAAAATGGAACGATAAATAAATTCATTTAAGAATTTCATATAACGAGGATATGAACGATCTTCAACGGAAACAAAGTAATAAATATTAAAAACGTATATTGTTGACCAAAGTAATAGGAAATTAATTTTCAAAGGAACTAGCTATCGCATCTCGCTTCGCGCGATGTAAGTTTAATCTGTACTGATCACAGTGTCGATGTTAGGAAGGCATTTTTTTTTTTAAGCAAGAGGATTATTCGTAATGGATGTGTACAGTAATGAAATCAATAAATAACAGGATGCGAAATAGCTAGTATCTTTAAGCGAGAAATTATTTTGCTTAAGTAAGAGCATAGCAATGAAATAGCTAGTTGGAAGAACTATTGAATATAAACAGCATTAATCTAGAAATCAGAAAAAAAAGGAAGGCAGGAGCAGTGTAAACAGAAGATTGTTTGGTCCGTGATATTTGTTTTGTTCTCCAGAGAGGTCTGCGAGGTATAGATTTGTTTTGTCCTGTCTATATTTTGGAGAGTCATGGAATGAACAATATATCACATGTATACTGTATTGTTATTGACCGAGTGTGACTGGAGTTGTATATATTGGGGAGGGAGTAGGACAGAAAGGGTCAAGCTCAGTTTTTGAAATAGAGTTATCTCAGTTCAAATGACACATAAAATTTAGGAGCTGTGTGGGAAGAAATAGAAGCATATGTACATACAGTGCTTCATTAAGAGAACGTGAAATTCTATTAGGGCCTGCATTAGGCGGTTTATAGATAGAATTTGTCGTTCTCTTTTTGAAGCAACTATATCTGCAGATGCTGGAGCTGTTTTGTATCTATAATGTGGTGATGCATGAAGTGTGCAAGATAAAATGAAATGGTGTAAGTTCTTACAGCAGTAACCACATAGTAGTGTTTTCTTACTAAGATAGGGATTCATACATACATGATGTCTTTCCCATAGAAAGCGGCATTGTTTCTTTATAATGAAGGGTGCCGTTACAAATGTTGAATTGCGCAGAGCAGCAGAGATGACGTTCCCATACTGTCATCATGCGATGCAGTTCAATCTTGTAATGGCACACAAAAGTAAGGATATTGTACTTTATGGCAGGCAAATAACATGATATGTGTTTTTTTTTTGCCTTCCTGAGAGATGACATGTACATGATACATTGGACAAAATAAGTACTGGATTTTTAAGTATCACAAAAGTAGAACAGTGGGTGCAGATAACCTTCTTGTTGTAGGATTTTTTTTTCAAAACAGTTCTTTCTTGCTTGAGAGCATGGCATTTCAGTGAGGATGCCTGAAATTGATTCATGAAGGAATGGTATATGTCAGCTATGTTTGTAGAGAAACTACAGCATTTTTTTTATTCCAGTGTATGACTTTTGACAAAACTCAATACACAATACCGATGTTGGTTGTGATATTGGTGAGTCAATGTTTCAGTCGGATGTGACTTTTGAGTGTGTATGACTTCTGACAGTGCATGACTTTTGGCAAAACTCAATATATAATACTTTTGAGAGAACTAAATATTCAATATACTGTACCTGGACTGAGTTGTGTCAGTCTGAGGTGCATCGAGTACCGCTGAGGAGGTTTTTTTGGCTGATGGATCGAGAGAATCATCTGCTTCATATGGATTCAGAATCGTTTCTTCACCATGTACGCTGCTAAGAGATGATGTTCACATTATTATTGAAATTTCCTAGCTAATTTGCACTGTGTAACAAAAGAATGTGTGCTGAAAGTATTGTTGGAAAGAAGTGCTGACATCTTTGATTGGGTGTTTCTGTTTCTGAGAAGAGTCTTTTCCTGACACCAGTGGACTGTGGCTGCTGCTCTTGCTCATGAGCAGGCTGTTTTCTGCATGAGAGTTGTTGTTCTTGTCATCCAATAGTTATTTGCTTAATTTATTTATTTTTTTTGACCAAGCTGTGTAATGGTATGGCTAAGAAAGGAAGTGCAATATAGAAAGATTATATAATTAAGAGAACCCTTTTTTATCTGGACATGGCTGTTGCTCGGTTGTAATGGGAGTTGCGATGTGGAGTTCTGGAAGGGGTGTAGATGGACTCCATCCCGGTGTCTGTTGTGGTGAGTGAGCTGTTTGATCTGAGACGATTTCATCTGGGATGGTTTCACTGCAAAAAAAAATATTATGCTAGTAAGCTTATTTGGTAAGAGAAGGTTTGCAAAGAGGATGGACATTCATTTATAGTGTGAATAAATATTAAGTGCTAATTTTCTGTAACGGTCATTGCAGAAGGGCTGACCTTGTTGTTTCTTGTGTTGGTTCAGTGAGAGCAGTAGATGAATCTGTTGGAGTTATGTCCTAGAAGTCAATAATTTAATGACTTAAATATTAGTTTATGTTATGGATGATATTTTATCATCCGTTCCTAGGTTTATTATTGACAGATTATTCAGGTTGAGGATCTGAATTGTAGATCTCTGTGGATCATTCTTTAGAATGACAATAATAAATCTAAACGGTCCATAATCTTGATAATTAACAAGGAACATTAATTATCATATAAGATTAGTATGCAAGTTAAGTGATGATTAAGTTCTACAAATCATAGGTAAAGAGTTACCAACTTAATTGCATATGTATATGTTATGGAACATAGTACAGGACTTGACCCAATGAAATAAACATATGGATTGTGTTATGTGTCATTATTTATTTCGTTATGATTTTGGTTCTAAGTTTGAGATGTTTATCTATTCCACATGAGGATAGATTCAATAAATACTGTCTACCGCTGATTCCCGATAAGGGCTGCTATACGGACTTTATTTATGTTCTCTTGAATTGTGCGGGGAAAAGCTAATCATCAAGAAAACCGTATGTCCCTCATTAATTCACTTAGTGAGCGACGATATCTGTTTGGGCCCCTTGATGGAGTTGGATCGTATGCGAGCAACTAAGCGATCAACTCTAGATCAAGAAACGTATAATCTGCAAGAATGACACATTCCTATCTTGGATTATACAATGATATCGTGAGACATAAGAATCAAAATAGAGAAATATTTTTATTCTCTTATGCATGATTTAAATACTGTAGCAGTACACTATTTATGCGAATTGGGAATCATAATGTGTTGCTAGATACCGCTTATGATTATTGGAATTAAATAACGATTTAATTCCATGGCCAACATAGCATAAATCCTCAAAGGGTCACACAAATAGGACATTAATCACACAGTGCATTATTTATTTATTCACAGCAGTAAGTTCTGTGGAAATATGATAAGATTGATTAATTAATTATATACCGTTGCGAACCGTTATAATTAATTAAGTCAATGGATCATATAGAAATAAATTAATGCATTAACTAATCCTAAAATAATTATTAATGAGTTAATAATTAATTTAGTTCAACACTTATTAATATAAATAGTTATATTGATTAATTGGGCCGTTATTTAAATAGCAAATATATAGCCCAATTAAAAAGCAAAGTTGAGGGACCTTAATTATATGAATTAATGGTCCAAATGAAGGGGTTAAATGGCCCATAAAGACCCATTTCGTGGCAGCCACTTATGGTGGTAGGTGGGATGGCATAGTTGTAATTATGCAAGAGGTCAATTAGGTTTTGTGCTCTATATAAGGACCACTTATGAGAGCCTCCACCTAGCTTTTCTCTCTCCTCTCATTCCTCCCATGAGGCCGCCACTTTTCACCCTCTCCTTCTCTCTTTTGCTCATGTGTTGAGCTATTTTCTCTCCACTAAATCAAGGTTGTTGATTGATGCAAGAGAAAAAACCATATGGATTAGGCTTGTTCTGTATGCTAGCACGTACCTTGTAGAACGTGATTAATCCTCCTTGGTGGACTCGAGGGCAGTTACGAGACGTGGTGGAGACGGTGGAGAAGGCACACCATCGATTCCCATGCCTTGGTTGAGCCCCGCGAATACGATTTCGCGGGAGGTATAATTTTCACCTTATTCTCTTGTGTCGAATTGCTTTAAGTATTAGATCCTCTCTTGCTCTTTGTTTAATTGGATTAATTAAGGGTAATTAGTCACAAAATTAAAATTGAGCAGTTTTCTAACAGAATCTCCATATGTGATCGGCATAAAGAGCGAGCTGCTTGGAGGTATTGCATCAACACGTATGATAGTATTCATTCTGACTCCTCCAGCAAAGAACCGAGCATAGAAGAAGAAGCACCAGAGGACTGAAAGAAGAACACCTACAAAAATACTATCCAGAAGAGCGTGAGAAAAATACAAAAAAGAAAAGCGCAATACATCCGAGCAAGAAAGGGCCAGGAAAAACATAGCCAAACTGCTACCTGTATTCATGAACACAACCCAGCCAATATATATTTTTTTGGACAGAAAAAGGAAAAAAAAGGACAAAGGAATAAAACAGCACAACCTAAGACACACAATTTCATCAATGTGTAAACCTATGAAAAGCTTTGTCTGGCAATGAATCTAGCATCATTTTCTGTACCAATCCGACACAATCCGCAATTTTTTTTTATAGGAAAAGGATAGAAAAAAACAGGATGAAACAACAACCTAAGACACACAATTTCATCAATAAGAGAAAGAACATACCCGATAAGTAGCAAAGAACCGAGCACAGAAGAAGAAGCACCAGAGGACTGAAAGAAGAACACCTACAAAAATACAATCCAGAAGAGCGTGAGAAAAATACAAAAAAAGAAAAGTGCAATGCATCCGAGCAAGAAAGGGCCAGGAAAAACATAGCCAATCTGCTACCTGTATTCATGAACACAACCCAGCCAATATATGTTTTTTTGGACAGAAAAAGAGAAAAAAAAAGAACAAAGGAATGAAACAGCACAACCTAAGACACACAATTTCATCAATGTGTAAACCTATAAAAAGCTTTGTCTCGTAATGAATCTAGCAGCATTTTCTGTACCAATCTGACACAATCTGCGATTTTTTTTATAGGAAAAGGATAAAAAAAAAAACAGGTTTTGAATGCAGCAAGATTTTTCGACTGATGAACCCAGCACTATTTTTTTCTAACCAGTAACAACCTGTGGCACACACAAATGCATAAAAGAAGAGAAAGACAGTAACAATCCCTATAAATTGTGCAGGAAAACCAAACAGATCAGGGGAAAAAAACATACTGGAGCAAAGCACGACGCAACAGGAGCTAGAATAACAAACCTACAGGGAAAATAACCCAGCACGGTGTGATTTTGATTTTCAAAACCAATGAGAAGAACCATCAACAAAAAATAAAAAGGAAAAAATGAGCCGCCAGCAAGAAGGACGGAGGTAAGGATGTAGAGGGGAGAAAGGAAAGAAAAATCGGAGGGAAACAATACCTGGCAAGGAGAACGGAGGAGAAGAATGCAAGAAAGAAGAACAACGCAGAAAGAGACGGAAAGAAAAGGACATAGGAACTAATTTCGGAGCAGAAGCAGTGTCGAGACCCTTCTATAAGATCCATAGGAATACCGAGGCAGCCGTACGACTCCGAATGACCGGAAGGTACAGGGGGGAGCGTGGTCCGGGGGGTGGGGGGGGGGGGAGAAAAGAGGAGAGGCGGATCGACTGCGCCAAGGAAAGAAAAAGCACAGCTCTAGCTAGAACGCAACGCAGTATAGAAAAGAGGAGACCACAAAGTGAACACACGGAAGAATAGAGAAAACAAAATGCAACAGAAGACCAAGAAAACGGCCAGACAAAGGACCAAGCCCAGACTGGAACGAAGATGGACGGAGGAGATCGCATCGAGAGACCCACTAGAACAAAGCAACGGTTCAGATAATTGAACAGTAAAAATCTGACTTAGAATTGAAGTATTTATAATTGAAAGCAACGAGACAGAGTGGAAATGAGGGATATAATGACCACACTCTGGAAGGTGTCGAGAAGTAACTTTTTTTTTTTTTTTTGTACTTGCATGGTTTTAGAATAACTAGTATGACTTTAAAAAAAAAAATCATACTATTTTTGTCGCAAAATGTGAGTATCTGCACTCAGGGCGGCTCACGAGCTGTAAACTTCTCTCCTGTACAAATTGGAAAAGTATATAAAAGACTGTACGAGTTGCACAGAAGAAATTGCAACCTATAGTCCCTTTCAAGCTCTTATATATGCAAAGAACCACAAAAAAAAAAAAAAAATCATCAGCTCTAGAATTTAAGAAAGGTAATTGTAATACATGGACAATATCGTAGAAATTGCAGAACTCTCTAATTTGCAAATTTACTTAACTGTCCCTTTCAAACACAAGGATTTTTTTTGCTATCATTATCGATAGATGACTACCTCAATTATTCGTTGATCGGTTATTTATTTTTTTTTTTGTCGTGAGAATCTCGGCACCAATCATCTGCAGTTTATAAAACATTTTTCAATAAAAGAAGTTTATTACTGTACGTAGTAACGTATATGACTTTGCGAATTGAAAAGCACGCAAAGTCAAACGAAACCATATACTTTTTCTAATTATTTTTCTTACCTCCATAAATTTTATCAATTAATTATTCTTCTTTGGCATTTTACCCATTGTATCTACAATCTATAATATATATAACAGAAAACTGTCATGAATGAATTTTTTACATGGGCTAAAATTTAAATACATTAGTTTTAATGATAAATGACAATATTTGATTATGTTTTATGGTCATAGCTAGGGTTAAAAAAATCCCATATATAGCATAATTTCCAATTATATAATTCTTAATATTTGATTCGACTACTTGCTTTGACCCAATAATTTGCCCAATAATTCTGGTCCATGAAGTTATGCATCTGATTTAATTGCTTGAATAATTGTAAGCTGCTAACCGGCTTTGAATTGCTAAACATTTCATAATTGAGTCTGCTTGATTTGGAATTTAACATGTCAATTTTTTTCTACCATTTTTCAAATTTTTGATATATTGCCCGAATTAGTAAAGAAACTAAAATTATAGTTCGCCGACAACTTTAAAAATAATAAAAAGTATTAATAGAAATATAAATTGCTTCCCTATAAAATTAGATATGTATAAAACTAATTTAGTAGTATTTTGAGCAATTTTCTAATATCAATATGAGGAGGAATCTAGTGCCACAAATGCCCTAATTTATCTTTTTCATTGATGTTTCAAAATTAAAAAATTTCATTTTCCAACCAAACCAATGATCTTGTTCAATTTTACGAGCGATGCATTTCTATGTAATTCTTGTAAATTTTGAAGTTTATTTGATATTTGATCAAGATGCCAATACATGAACGTATTAAAAATTAATTTCTTATAATTAACAACATTCATTCATTTTTTGTCCTCTTGATCAAATATCAAATAAACTCTAAAATTTATAAAAATTATAAGAAATGCATCGCTCGTAAAACTAAACAAGATCAACGGTTTGGATTCGAAAATTAAATTTTTAAATATTAATAAAAATAGAAGTTGTGTTATTTGCGGCACTAGAATCCTACTTGATTAATATATCAACTAAATTCTGTATATGAAATTTATTATTTCATTCGATAATATGTTCGTTGTTCTTCTATTATTTGTTAATCTCTACACATGCACAAATATTATACAGTAAGGCCAATACTAATAAGGATAAAATATGCTTAAGGTTTATATTTTATATTATAGTAGTAGGATTACTGTTTTATTATTTTATGAACCGAACTGGTAAACAGCTTACAGTTCCAATATTTTAAAGTAGAACAGCACTTGGACAGTTGGACTTGGACTAATTCGGGAATCAGGATATCTAGCACGTGGTTTCACTTTACTAGGGGCGTTGGCTAGACTTGTCAGTATTAATGTATATTGTTCCGTTCCGTAACGGAAACGAAAGAGAGAATAGATTTCGTTTTTAGAACAAAAAAATTGGTGGAAATTGGCTGAAATAAAAGGAAAATGTAGGACGAAACGTTAAACGAAATAAAAAGCTATTTCGTTTGACGAAACAGAATGTTAAACGGAATATATTTTTATTTTATTGATTGAAATAAAACAGAAACAGAACATGTAAGTTCCGTGGACATGGTACACGTTTGACATGTCTAGCGTTGGCACTTCGCCGCATTATAACTTATAATGATGGGAAATTAACACGCATATGACCAAGTTACAGGTCCCACTAGAAATTAATAAGCAGACTTTGTTGAATGCAATTTTTCCAGTCACCATTTCAAGTCAAATGTTTTTTTTTAACTCAGTTGGAATATAGTCCTGTATATGCAGAATGCTCAACCTAGTTGCTTAATTGGTCGAAAGTCGAAACAGTCCAAATCAATCGTATTTGCTAACTTTTTTTTTTTTTGGAAATGAGTAGGAGTGCCCACCACTTTTCACCAAAGAAAAGAAAAATCATATTTGCTTTACTTCAAAACGTCAAAATTAACAACTTTTCTTCGTGGAAAAAGTAGGACCCAACCGCGTTTTTTATTTCTCTATTATAAATAAACAATCTCTACACACTAAAAAAAAAAAAGTGTACCCACTTTCAAAATAACTAACTTGTCCTGTTCTCCATATTAGTTAAAGACTGCTCTAGCTACAGTTCTTCCCCCCTTTCACCCGAAAAAGAAATAAAAAAAAAAACCCATCATACCCATCGATCATTTTGCCAATGACTGACATCATAGGCGCAGTTGGCCAGACATGCGAATGCATGAACAGCTGCGGTGTGCCAGCAGCTGTGGGAGCTGAATTTCATTCCTTCTTCTCCATTGAAGATAATTGGTCCTCTCTTAAAGATGCAAAGGAAGACTTGCAAGTGGTTCAAACGACGATAAACTGTAAGGTTGCCGTAGAAATAGATAAGTCAAGGGGTGTGAATCCGCAAGTTCAATTGTGGTTGAGTCGAGTTGAAGAGATCATCAACGACAAAACACTCGAAGAGGAATATAATAAACTTGCAAGATGTGGGTTCTTCTGTTCCTGCACTCCGAACTTCCCTCGCCGCCGTAAGGTCGGAAAAAAAATTACCAAATACCTTGGGCATGTGAATGATCTCATCGATAATGGGAAGAACTTTGCTGATGTCGGTGTTGATTTACCTGTTGATCCGGTAGATTCAATACCAATAGCAAAGACCTTTGGTATGGAGACGATGCTGGAGCAGCTCAACAAGTACTTTGAGGACAAAGAGAGATGCATCATAGGCGTGTGGGGGCAGGGAGGGGTTGGCAAGACCACCCTTCTCACCATATTTAATAACCAGCTCAATGGTTCTAAAGATTTTCATGTGGTGATTTTGATTGATGTTTCCAACTCAGAGATGTTAGACGTAAGGGCTATGCAACGCACAATAACCGATCGGCTAGGATTGCCGTGGGTTGATACAGAAACTGAAGATACTCGAGCAAGGTTATTAATGAAGGCCCTGGCGAGAAAGCGGTTCGTAATCCTTCTTGATGATGTTCGAAAGGAATTTCATCTCGAGGATATTTGCATACCGTTACCTGATACAGTCAATGGATCCAAGATCATTATGGCTTCTCGGGAACAGGATGTCTGCATCGAGATGGGCGCCCAGCAAAGCCTGATCAAGATGCAATTATTAGGAGCCCAGGCTTCATGGAATCTTTTCTTTAGTAACCTTAGTACTGATGCTCGGCGTTCCATTGAATCTAGTTATTCCATCAAAAGACAAGCAGAGGCTATCACTAAAAGTTGTCAGGGATTGCCGCTTGCTCTTAATGTCACTAGTCGGGCTATGGCTGGGCTAAAGAGCCTAAATGACTGGAGAGATGCCATGTCCGCAATAAGCACGGATCTGATTGAAATTGGAGGTGTTGAGGAGATCTTTCAAAGGATGAAGTATAGCTACGATAAGCTCGACTCAACCACAAAAAAATGCTTTCTATATTGTACTCTGTTCCCTGAATATAGTTCAATCAGGAAAGAGCAGCTTGTGGATTACTGGATTGCTGAAGGTTTCATACCACAAAATCAGCGATGGAAAGGCAATGTGATGATCATAAATAAGCTAAAATCAGCGTGTTTGCTCCAAGAAACAAACTCCGGTCAAAAGGTAAGGCTTCATAATATAATCCGCCACTTTGGACAATGGCTAGCAAATCAAGAGAGTAATTTTCTTGTACAATCTGGCCAAAAAGTGGAGAGCGTACCAGAAATTGAACAATGGAATGGGCCTCAGAGGATATCGCTCATGTCTAATGACATTAAAAATATTTCCTTATCACCCAATTGTACTAACCTTGAGACCTTGTTGCTCCAGAACAATCCCAATTTGAAAAGCCTGGGTCCAAAATTCTTTAAATCCATGATTAACCTTAGAGTTCTCGATCTCTCGAACACTGGTATAAAAGAGCTTCCTGAATGTGATGCATTATGCCAGTTGCACTATCTGAATCTAAGCCAGACACCAATTATAAAACTACCTAAAAAGTTTTGGGTCTTGAAGGAGTTGAGATACCTTGATTTAAGTCTTACAGATTCACTTGAGGAAACTTATGATAATTGTTCCAAATTATTAAAACTAAGGATTCTAAATCTTTTTCGAAGCCACTATGGGATCCGTGAAATATCTAACCTGAATTTGGATACTTTGAAAGAGCTAAATTTTCTTGGTATTACCATTTGTACGGAAGATGTTTTAAAGAAGTTGAAGAAGACAGATCCTTTGGCCAAATCGACATATAGATTGAGCCTAACAAATTGCCCACGAATGAGATCCGTCCATGTTACTGATTTCAATCAAATGGAACATCTTCAAGAACTTTACATTGAATCATGTCCAAAGTTAAGTGAACTGGTGATGGATCAAGACAAGGGAGGGGTGTCAAACTTGGAAGTGTTAACTCTGCGGGAATTACCTAGTCTTGACAACATACTGGTTCAATCATCAGCACATTATTTCAGGAGGCTTCGTGAACTAACAATCTATGAGTGTCACAAGTTACAAAATATCAATTGGGTTGCAAGGCTCGAATCACTTGAGAAACTTGTTGTATCTTCGTGCAATGGAATGGTACACATAATAGAGAATTATCAAGGGGCGATGCAAAACAAGAGAAACGGTTTGTCCGAAGAAGAAGAAATACAAATGCTGATAGAAGAGGCATGTCAAATCAATATCAGTGAAAATAAGAAGGCAACAGGTGAAGAGGTTGTAGAAAACATTGAGTTCCCAAAATTAAGATCCATTTTACTTTTCGACTTGCAAAATTTGGAGAGCATTTGTAGCCCCAGAAATTTTCAATCTCTGGAGAGTGTTAGAGTTCAAGAATGTCCAAGTTTGGTGAGATTACCAGTAAGCCGTAACCACAAAATTATCAATCTCAGGCAAATATGTGGCTCCTCAGAATGGTGGAATAGACTAGAATGGGATGGGAAGGAAACCAGAAGAGATATGGAGAACTACTTCATTGCAATTTAAGTTAATAATTTATGTATTGTAAATAATGGATAATTAGTTGTTGTTGTTGTTGTTGCAAATTAAGGCTTGTTAGTTCCTGAATTTGAATTTAGAAATGTAATATCGACTTCATGAGAAAAAAAAAAAAGCTAATAAGAGTAATTTTATTGACCACAAAAGTGTCTGCAGATTTAATATACAAAATGGATGGAATGAAAATAATAGATCGCCTCGCTGGTCCCACGCTTGATTTCCACTGGGTCGACCGATTTTCGGTTTAACCGTGGTCGAACCGGGTTTTTTTTTTTCATTGCATTTCGCCGTTTTCGGTCCCTAAAGTGAGTCGTAAGAGAGAGAGAGAGAGAGGGGGGAAGGAGAAAAGGAAGGAGAGGAGACGAACCTTACCTGCAACCTCGGCCGGAGAAAGAGGAGAGGAAGAAGAGGAGGCAAGTTCGCGAGCTTCGTTTTCGACTTCGGCTTGAGTAGCGATCCAATTTGGAGCGAGGTACCAGCTGGGCGAGTATCCTCTGGTTGAATACAACCGTCCAGTGAATACAACCGTCCAGTGTACGTCTTTTGATCTGAGCCGTCTTATTTAATCTTAACGGTTAGATTTTTTCGAGCCTATCAATCTTGGTATCATGCACGGGACATCTATAGCCATTGAAACTAAATTAGACGGCTGAGATCGAAAATCATCTATGGATGGCCATCCAGAGGATGCAGTTCCGCTACCAGCTACCTGCAATTGGTAGCGATCCGATCTACACCGACACAAATGTAGGTTTTTTAATTTAGTTTGTTTAATATTCGATGGAAATTATTGATGAAAACTAGTATGAAAATTATAATGTTGAATGGAAAATGTTTGAATTAGTTTGTGTTAATTGGATAATTTTAGAAGAAATTGTTGAAAAATTGTATAGAAATTGTTTTAAATTTATTTTTGTGGATTAGAAAATGTATATGAAATTTGTTAGTATTCAATTGAAATCGTTGATAAAAAATTATATTTGTTGATGAAAAAATGGTAGGAAAATGTATGTAATTGAAATTGTTTATAGAAATTAAAGTCAGAAATTTTAGAAGGAAATTGTTGGGAAATTTTATGTATGAAAATTAATTTATATTAAATCAGAATTACTGTATGAATAAATTAATTTTATGTAATTGTTGTATTAAATTGTTAATTTTGTATCAATTTGAAATTATCAATCAGATGAGTTTCTGGATCAGATGAGGCCGGTCCTCTAGTTCTGCACCACCTGCGCCATGCCGCCATGTCCCTCGAGATTTAATTTGGACGTCGCAGACATCATACTCCTTGTCCTAATATGTACGTGTTGATGCAACTGAGCGTGCAACAAATAAACAAAATCAACAAATCTTATATATGGCACCAAGTGATTTGTTGATCAGATTATCAGTATTGAGGTAAATATTTCATAAAAAAAATTATGTATAAAATTAACAAATTTTTTTGTGACATCATCTTTTACAACAACAACAACTAAGTCTTTTGTCCCAAACAAGTTAGGGTAGGCTAAAAAGAAATCCAACAAGAGAACACATCCAAAAACAAAAACAAAACATAAAAAGATACTAATAAGACTAGTCATACTAATAATAATACCTCTAATAATAATAGTAGTAATAGTAGAAACCTAGACCTCGACAGTGATCTAATAGAGGGACCTACAAACCTATGACATCGCTCCTACCCCTAAGTTTCTACATCATGGCTCCGGTACATGAATTGCTAACTTCCAAGTGTAAGTGCTACAACGATTCTAGAATGCGGAATTAACCAGGAATCGTAAAATACCTCGTGCCATCGCTAATCGAAATTGAGTGTTGAGTGGATGAACTTGAAACCCGCAAGACATGCGCGACTCCTCTTCAATCACATCTGCTCCGTATCCCTGCAGTGAGAGAAACACTACAAAACCGATGTGTCGAACCCCAACTGATGGTGTTTAACAAGGGTTGGTCGGCCTTGACTCATTCCCTCTAAAAATTCCTTATCTTATGTCTCTCTTATCTAAACTAGAGTTAGAACTGAAAGAAGTCTCTCACATACTCTCTGCATCCCAGAGAAGGTATATATAGAGGGTTCAAATCGCTCAGAAGATGCAAATGCAGTGTTTTAACCAAAGGGTGCGATGTTCACAACATTCTGTCCATATGTGCACTGTATAGATTGGAACAGACCATTCCATTATGGGGCGGACCGCCCCAACTTTGTTCAGAGCACGGACCTGGAACGGTCCGTCTCATTATGAACCGACAGAATACTACATTCTCCCACTTGAACTTGCATCCTTTGCATATCATTTAAGATTAATAACTTATGTTTTCCTTATGTTAAATTATTAGAAACATAACACACGAACTGCAGCAGTAAGTCTTCTTTATCGTTACTAGAGCTTTGAACTACTAGTAAATACGAATATTACTTTCTACAATCACAATATGCTATATAACTAATAATTCAACCCTTTAAGCGATTTTGAATTCCTTTATGAATAAACCCAACGTTTATTCCAAGTCAATCTTTATGATGTATTTCTCAACCTTATGATCAAATATATTCCATATATGTGCACACAATCAACATGAGAAAACATCCATACTTTTATGAAGAGTCTATACACAATCGTACGATTAATGTTAACCATAGGATTAATTCCTATATATACCTACTACATGATCTTTGAATTCCATTAGCTGCAGTATTTATTCAAAGAATCGGTCAGTTTCAATTCTATATGAACACACTTAATGACCACTTAATTCTTCTTGATGCGCTCTTTCATAGTCAGAGATACTTAATGTCGATATGTTAATCTCGACCTTTTCCTTTATTATACTTGACTAGAAAGACTGCGACAGAATTATCATACAGAATCCTTAATGCCATAGAGTTAGAATCCCTTATTCTAAGCCTCACAATAAAACTCTTCAAACACCATCGAGGGTAATCTCAAAACACACAACAAACTATACTTTATGTTGAAGTAACGAACAATGTCAATTAGACACTTCTTGATAACACAATCCCACTGGATAACATGTATCCTGAATTCGATTTACTGGAATCGACACAACCAGTTTGTGTATCAAAATACTATCAACTTATCAGTCTGTTGAGATATAAGCACTTTATCTTTAGTACCTTAAAGATATATCATTACTTTCTTAGCAATTTAACCGTGGTCTTTCCCTAATTATTATGATATCAGTCCAAATATTCTAAATGGCAAAAGCTATGTCAGTACTTGTGCACAACCTGGCCATACTTTATGCTTTTATACTGCCTAAATACATAAGTATTTACTTTTTGTTCCCTTTTCAGAGTTATATTGAGGATACCGATTAAAACTAAATCTATCACCTATCTTAATAGGTACTTGACTCGGTGAATACCTTTTTTTTTCGGAATCTTTCTAATACCCTATTGATATATGCTTGTTGAGATAGATCAAGAATATCTTGATTCCTATCTACATGGGCCTTTATGCTTGTCACAAACAAGACTTCACCCATATCTTTCATATCAATATTTTAGAAATAAATTATTCACTTTATATAACCATCTTTAATCATTAGTTACAAGTTAAACATTATCTACATATAAAACAAGTAAATAAAATCAACTCCCACTAATCTCCTGATATATGCACTAGTTCATCTTATATTTCTTCAAAACCGTATGAAGAAATGACCTTATGAAACTATTAATATCATTAGTGGAAAACTTGTTTTAATTCTTGTATATAATACTTTAACTTGTTAACTAAATACTTATTACCTCTAAAGAAGAAACTTTATGATTATTTAATATAATCTCCTCCTCTAGATCATAGTTAAGAATTATAACTTTTATATCCATTTGATGTAATTCAAAACCAATATGAGTTACTAATGCCATTATCATATGGAGTGAATTTTTCTTTAATACATGAGAGAAAACATTCATGTAATTCAATATTTCTCTTAGATAAATCATTTGGTGACAAGTCTAATTTCGTATTACTTTATGTCAACTTATGAATCCCATTGGTTTAAAGCAATCCGTTACAACCAATAGGTTTAAACCATAAGTAACTTAACGAAATTCATACTTCATTGCACACCATTGATTCTTACTGATCTTACTTAGCATTATTCCATAATATGGACTCACTATAATTCATTATCTTGAAAATGTAAGAAAATTATGCTCAACACTAACATCTTTATTAGAGTCTTGTAGACAAACTACATATCATTACTAGGAATAACCGACCTTATACTTTATTAAATCACCTTAATGTTGAATCTTAAAGTTCAACTTGATCTATTTTCTTATTATATGTCGGATAACGAATGTCAATAATTGAATTATCAATATTCAGTAATCCTTAATGAATATCATCCAATTATGTATTAGAGAAAATTTTCCGTATGATCTGAACCTGATCACTCCCACTAATCTGAACATTCTCTAGAACTTAACATTTCTAGATTCACACATTCCTAGTCATATTTTTAATCTCTTTACCTTTATTTGATCACACAATCTTCATTTGCTTACCGCATTGTATCTCTACTTTCACCTTGAATACATTAAAGTATGTAGAGATACAAATATTGTGAGTAATCATCAATTAAAGAGATAAATGGAATGCATACTTCGTGCTTGATGCATGCTAGTCATTTTTCTTACTTGTTAGTCATATCTCAACCATATGAATACTCTCAACTTTGTCCATAATACGTCCTTGATCCTATTAAACACATATGATCAGAAATACCTGATTGACTATTTTATCCTTGCATGTGTTACATCTTTATAGGAAATCCTAACAAGACCATATTAAACTGGACAAGTATTCAAAATGAAATATACAAGTAATGACTCAGAAATTGTACAGACTCTTTAGTTGAACAACTATATCCCTAATTTTCATTATGTGCTTTCGCATACCTATAATGGTAATAAGTCTAAAAGATAAACTTTTATGATGAGTGTTACTATATTTGTCTTAACCTAAGAGACAAACTACTCATCTAATATCTTATGTAAGAACTTTACATTGACATGCACATCAACCGAATCACAAAATATTGAAAAACTTATTCTTGCTAAACATGATACTTGAGCAGTTAAACTACTCCCACTGTTCATAATAACCCATGTTTATAAGCTCAACTTCAATAGTAAATTCTACCAGTTGATCTTGATGGCAAATTCTATATTCTTACAACTTTAATGAAGGAGAACAGTATCCTTCTGGACCTTATAACTATTATCCTCAACTCAGAAATACTTGTACTTATCATTTCTAAGGGAAATATGATATCCTTATGAAAGTAAAACCGATACATGCTTATACTTTTATATTGAGACTTAACTTTATACTTAATTTACCAATGCAAACTAAGTGATGTATCTTTATGAGTTAATTCATGCATAATATTACCTGTGGGCTAAATATCATGCTATAACTCTTTTATGTAATGAACATTACAATTTTATGAATCAATCTCTTAGACAGTATTACCCGTGGACTAAATACTATGCTTTGATTCTACATACTTTATGATATAACTAGTTAATTATACTCCTATCCTTAATCCCTGTGGGTAAATTAAGTATTCATAATTAACTATTATATCCTAATATTTTAAGTTAACTAAGTCAATAGTCTTGTGGGACGATATTAATTTTGTAAACTTAATCTATCACAATCTTATGTCTATTTAATCCAAATGTGATTATAACTTTATATATACCTAACCTTAATACAACTAAGGATGCTGTGGCTACTCCTCAATCTATTAATGTATATTCATCACTAGACACAAGCCATGTCCATTCTTCCTAATGTGATTTATAGGTACACTATATAGTATATATACCTTAATATAATTGAAGATATTGTGGCTGCTCTTCAATAAATTATCATATATTAATCACAGGACATAAAACTTTATTATCTGTCACCAATTGTAGCAATTTGCTAAGACCACAAGAGATCTGCTTGCTACTTCAGGCGGCCCGTCAGACCTTCAAGCGGTCTGTCTAGACACATAACAATCCATCTTGAACACACTATGAACTTCAACAAATGAATCCATATATAACTATTTATTCCAATGGATAATGGTCTATTTCCTTCACTGTTACTGACAGATACGTTTAAATAATAACCATATCGTCTAAACGAAACAAGTCTTAAAGCAAACATAATACCTAGCGGCCCGTTAAAGACTCAAGCGGTCCGTCTAAAATGTCTTCATCAAAAGATTTAACTAGAACATAGATTATCTTATTATCTAATTATAAATGTCTATATTTGAATTGTTACCATATTCACAATTACCGTCATATCCTTTATGAATACAATTTGTATAATACTACTATACCACATGTATAGTTATTCAAGTTTGTTTAATCAACACAATGCTTGTAATACCAATACTAATAGAGTATCTGATAGTATGATGGTCTGTGGACGGCATCAAACTTACTATTACAGTATATTCAAGCATATCACCATTGACTAACCAATCTTCAATAAAGATGCCAGTCATCTATATACAAAATAGTATTCTGAACAAATTGTGACTATTCCATAGATTTACATAATAATTAAGTAATCTACAAGGTTCAATTGACAAGAGAGAACCATAATATGTCTGATTGTACCTTAATTTTATCATAAAAATCATTTCTGGACCACACTTTGTTGGAACGGGTCGTTCCAGACCCAGGACAGGTCGTCCTACATGAAAAGATGCGACCAGAGTTCATCCAAAACATTTCTGGACCACACTCTGTTGGAACGGGTCGTTCCAGTCCCATGACGGGTCGTCCTACACGAAAAGATGCGACCAGAGTTCATCCAAAACATTTCTGGACCACACTCTGTTGGAACGGGTCGTCCTACACGAAAAGATGCGACCAGAGTTCATCCAGAAACTTTCAGACAGCCTGAACACTCTCTGCTAATCTGATGATAACTTTCTCTATATTCATCTGTTTTCTGTGTTCTTGATCATCCTGGAAACTAGATTCAAAGATATTTCCAGTGACACAAGTTTCATCAAAAATAATTTTATAGATCAAAAGTTATAGTCCTCGAAAGACAGACTATCCCAGACGTAAACCGATGACCTGTCAGACAGACTTATTTTGCAGACAGCATTTCTCACTGATACTTTATTGGAATTTTACAAATTTACATTCTATGGAAAGATATATGAAATATCTACATCCCAGTAAAATTTCATACAAATCCGAATTACCAATTAAGAGAAAAATATCCTGTACTACTGAAAGGTCAAAATTTTTCAGAACCCTGACAGTCTGACCTCTTGTGATTGCGACTTGATTATCTTCCTATATACCCGCTTGATTTTCAAGATGTTGGTCTCTTTGAAAAGTAGACCCAAACCAATATTGAAAACCTCACTCAAATCAGATAAGCGGATCTTGAGATAATAATCCACGAATTCAGATAAATAAGAAAACTAGACAAAACTCAATCCACTCAACACTTACAACAGAAATTTCTGTTTAACCGTTATGAAATTCTATTTCAATAAAGGCAATCCAGCGGTATAACCCGCTCTGATACCAACTGTAAGTACTACAACGATTCTAGAATGCGGAATTAACCAGGAATCGTAAAATACCTCGTGCCATCGCTAATCGAAATTGAGTGTTGAGTGGATGAACTTGAAACCCGCAAGCCATGCGCGACTCCTCTTCAATCACATCAGCTCCATATCCCTGCAGTGAGAGAAGCACTACAAAGCCGATGTGTCGAACCCCAACTGATGGTGTTTAACAAGGGTTGGTCGGCCTTGACTCGTTCCCTCTAAAAATTCCTTATCTTCTGTCTCTCTTGTCTAAACTAAAGTTAGAACTGAAAGAAGCCTCTCACATACTCTCTGCCATCCCAGATAAGGTATATATAGAGGGTTTAAATCGCTCAGAAGATGCAAATGCAGTGTTTTAACCAAAGGGTGCGATGTTCACAACATTCTGTCCATATGTGCACTGTATCGATTGGAACAGACCATTTCATTATGGGGCGGACCGCCCCAACTTTGTTCAGAGCACGGACCTGGAACGGTCCGTCTCATTATGAACCGACAGAATACTACACCAAGCGCTCCTATCGATCGCCAACTCCTTGAAGACGTTCCATTCTTTAAGGTCTCTTTTCACCGCTTCTTTCCATGTCAATCTTGGTCTCCCTCTCCCCCTTCGTGTGTTCTCGAAATGATTAAGAATTCTGCTACGTACCGGTGCCTCTGGAGGTCTGCGTTGGATATGTCCAAACCATCTCAAACGATTTTGGGTCAGTTTCTTCTCTATCGGTGCGATCCCAACCATATCCCGTATGTCATCATTTTTAATTTCATTTGTGTATAATTGCAGAGGGAAAGGTATTTGTATTTACAGACTCATTTTATAAAAAATGATGCATGGATCATAGGACAGTTGCATAAACTTGATTTACTCTACATGGAGCAGGTGCCAAATGCGAATTTGAATATACCGCTATTGAAAGCATTGATAGAGTTATATGTCTGGAGACGCATACGCTTCATTTCCCTGGAGGTGACAGCTAAAGTATTTGTAACTATAATATTTAAATTAGATTTTTTTTAATATTTGAAATGATAAATATTTTTCATTCATAGTTGATAAATTGATAAATAAAATGAATTTCAGGATGTTGCGTTCCTATATGGTTTGCGAGTTGATGGTGATGATGTCGCTGGATCGATAAGTGGTAAAGAGTGTAACGACAAAGTTCGGACATGGTTAAAGCCGGATGCTACTGTGCGTGAGTGGGCGAGGGAGAATTGGTATGTGCCTATCCATATGATATAAATGTTCAATTTTCAAAATAAATTAATGTACTGTAACATTTTTCATTATATGTTATTACAGGAAGGGGTGCCAGTCCCCTAATAATTAGGATTTGTTTTCCCATCGTATGTTAATTTATTAACATAAATTTATATAGTTAAGGTCATGGTTTTCTTTAGATTCAAAATATTATGCTCAATGATGCTTCAATTAAGAAAGATTAATGACTGTTGGTAATGCTACAGGTAATTAATGCTTAAACTTGTTACTTTTTTTATTCTCAATTTTATTTAGTCAGATTTTAGCCCCTACTATTCCTCAATCCTGACTCCGTAACTGGCGGGTGCAGTTTCGTAAGTTAAAGTGATCACGTGAAAAATGTGTACAACAACCGCCAGCAGGAGCTAATTCTAAGGAAGAACTTGATCAGTACACTCGTGCATTGTGTTAATAAATGTTTGGCACCTTTAATGTTTTCGGACAATTCTCAGATCTTCGTTCGTGCTATTATTTGGATCTCTTGGAGGTATGCTATTCTTTAAATTACTCGTGAATTTTTAAATACAAAAATCAACATAAAATAAATTGCTTGCACTTAAATGAAAAATATATTCGTATTGCCTAATATGTTGATAAGGGGACTTATATCAATAAAGAAACATTAATTCGGGCGGTGCGTTGCTATCGACCGTGCAACCATGTGTTTCAAGACTACGACGGAACCATGCTTACTTTTGTTATATTGGACATGGTAGTACTTTTCTGTTTGTAGACCGAGCGTAGGTCCGGTGACGGAATAGGTGAGCCGATTTAGATTCGTACCTACCGTTAGCGAGGTTAGTGCAACATTCTTTCAAAATATGTTCATTTTTTTCGACATTTAATAATGCAACTATTATTTGATTATATGTATTGTTAATGATTAAAGGAAATGGAGTTGCTCGCAATCGTTCATTGAAAGAAACCACTGCGAGGCAGTACAGTTCGTGAGGGATTCATTGGTGTTGATGAATGTTAAAGACGTCAACTAGTCCCTGTATCATGAGTTCTTTGAATTGATGTAACGCCGGGTGCGAACCGTTGTAGGCATGAGTCTGGCATTCGACAAACTTTCCCTACCGTTCCCAATCGTATGTTCTTTCACTTCACTTTTTTTTTGCTCATAATCGAAGTTCTAATTTTTGGTGAATTTACAATTATATTCCAATAGCTAGGATTGGAATACCATGCATAGTCTTTTTTTTTCTTTTCTTTCAATGATCGATCATGTTCTATCTCAGCCCAAATTAATTATGACGTTTTGTAATTTGTATGTTGCATCAGTTTTTTTTGCATTTTTGTTTTTTTAAAAGACACGTTTATAAAAAGTGGAAAACCCATAAAAAAAAAGTCATAATTTTTTAAGGTGCAACTTGTGAATACTATTCAATGACAACCAATTAGGGATGAAATGGATCAAATACGGTTCAGATAGCGGTCAAACCATATCTACATTCATATTTTTTGTTTGCAATCATGAATATGAATATAGATATAATTGGATACGGATGTGCTTCAAATATTAAGCGAATACGAATACAAATCGGATATTGTCGAACACGAATATGGTTTTATTTCGGATATTAACATAAATTAGAATTTATCGATCGTATTTGGCTTGATTTTTTTCTTTAAAAAAAAAACATCAACCTGCAATTTTTTTTTATGCATAAAACTGTCTGTGGGCGATTCATTTAAATTTAGGGAAAAGTCTAGTACATGATGGAATAAAATCAGCTATATAATAAGAGGAATAGTCTATTTCTAGACGAAAAATATTGGGAAGTGTGTAACTTTATGAAGAATTTAGATAGTTAGGAATAAATTTTCGTTTAGAAAGAGACTATTTTTCTTATTTCTAAACGATCCAAACGGCCCCATAACGAATAAATAAAAGCTAATTATATAAGTCGATTACACACGGTCCCAAAATGATACGTGCTCCTGTTTACCCCTTGTGATTCGTATTGACTACACTACATTGGAGTTTAGTTAACGATATCAATATCAGAATTCGGATATCCGTTTGGTAAAAATATTCAGATGCAAATAATATTCATATCTGTGTCCGTATTCTGTATTAATATACGTTCTCATATTCACATTCACATTCACATTCGCATCCATTTAAAAAATCTGTATTTATATTTGTATCCGTATCTGTATCTATTCGATTGCAAATATTAACATTCGAATCTAAAATTTTTCAGATTCGAATGTGTATCGGATCGGAGTTTATCCGATCCGTCTCATCCCTGCAACCAACTCCTGCCACAAATTAAGAACCAGCTCTTGGTCTAGTGGCAAAGAGCAATGCATCTCAAATGAGAGGTCGCAGGTTCGAAATCCGGCTGGAGGGTCTTTATAGACATTTAATTTAAAAATAAGTTGAAAAGCTTGACCCCAATTTATCTTAAAAAAAAACTCCTGCCACAAATTAGTCGCCAACGCTTGACACCACAATTTAATAAATGTGTATGATCCCACTCAACTCCCGAAAATAATGTGCTATTGTTTTCTCCCTAGCTACCTCGCCAAAATTTCAAGTACGACTGAATAACTAGCGCATTCCTAGATTTAATCAACATTTCAATTATTTTAATTGTTAGGGTGAGATCATCATAATGGTTTGTTTGCTCCTCATGGTTAGTCATGATTATCTTAAATAACAGCCACAAATTAAGGTCCAGTTGGCTGATAAGATAACAAGATCCGGGACTAAGTCGTTGATGGTCAAATATAAATTACTCCCACTTTTTACTTTTCTACCAAATACAACAAGACAAGATGTGAAAAAGTCGCTTAAAATATTATAGTAATTTTGCACCCCCGTGGCGCCTCTTGAGCTGTATGCCTGTATTATATAGTTACCTCTCGGTTGTACGGATGTGCCATCTGGAAAAAAAAAAAATTAATATTAGTTAGTCTCAGAAGTAATTGTGACGCGTTTGGTAACTTGCTTTGGGATTCCTACGGGAGTACAGGATGATCTTCAAAAGAAAAAAAATATGTTTTGGAAATTGACCCAAGTCTCCTTTCAAAGCCTTATATGCAAAGCAACTTGAAAAACTATCAATTCCATGTATTTTTATTCCAAACAACAAACAGAACTTCCAAGAATTTTCGGATTACAGTTCGTATTGCATCAACAATGTCGTAGATACTTCAAAATGCACTTTGAAATTTAGCGAAACTGATGCAATTTTAATGTTTATAAAACTAAGAAAGGTTAAAATTAAATTGAGATTCATATTATTTTTTAAAGATTCAAAATTAGAAAAGAGATCTATATGGACAACCATAATAATATGAGAACAGGACAGCCAACCAATCAATAATGATTGGATAAAGTAGACTTCAGCATACAGATCGTCCCGTATGCTACAGTCGTTTTTCGAAGTTTAAAATTCAAATAATTGATCCAACCCGTTCAAGTTGTTCTCCATATTAAAATCTCCTAAGAAACCAATTTTATATTTTTTAGAATTTTTTTGGCTATATATTATGCTATTTTCAAGAACAACTATAAAGGAGTATTTCAAGCCCTCTAATTTGAAAATAGCATAAAATATATAAAAAAATTCGAAAAAATATAAAATTTGATCTCCAAGGATATTTTAATTTGGAGAACAACTTAAATGGTTTGGATTGACTATTTGACTTTTAGTTTTATAAAACAACTCAGTATACGAGTTCGATCCATGTGATGGAGTCTACTTTAGCCAATCTCTCTCTATATATATGAATTTATTGATTAATAGGTTTTAATATTAGGCCCAATAGATTATAATAATTCTCCATATTTCATTGCAAAATTTTCCTTTTTACACTTCGCCCCTAATTTATTTAAACTAGCAGCAGTGCCCGCTCAATGTGCGGGCAATTTCAAATGAGGAAATAAAATTATGCTTGTGAAATTAAAATTGAGGAAATAAGAAGAAAATAAATACTCAACTGTCGCTAAGAAAATTTAAACTGCTCAAAAAGTTCAACACAATTTTACTGGGGCACCTTTTTTTGTGGTTCCCATGATGGAGGAAATGGCAAATGCACACCAACACTCTAGAATCTTTACATAAATAAAAAAAATAGTGTATTAAAAATAAACTGGCGAATGAAGTCTGGAACTTTTAACTACACAACTTAGTAATGGTCCTTGACAGATAGCTTATCTATTATAGAAAGGGGCAAAATCTAAAGTATCTAACAACTGCCACATTATGCCATTTTCCGTAAACTAAATCATCCATAACATAAAATGGTAAAATATAAATCACGAATACCTAGAGTCATGAACTTTATGCTCTGAGATTTTGTACACAATATACCTAATACCAGAGTCATGAACTTTATGCATGGATCGTAGAAGCCATTTTAAGAAACAACATAGTACCACTATACCAGTACTTTCAAATTAAGAAACAACATAGTACCACTATACCAGTACTTTCAAATTAAGAAACAACATAGTACCACTATACCAGTACTAATATAATGACCACTGTACCTTGTACCACATACCCTCACTAAGTCATTATCTCATGGATTGATTCAGGTCAATCTTTTTAACTATTATGACGACTTCAAGATTGTTCATTTGCAAAATATAAAATAAGAAGAATAGTAACATGTTTCAGTAAATAGAAAATAAGTATTCCTCACGGAAACAGTGGCCAGAAAATAGTACCTTTTACATATCAGACCTTACGAAATCTCTATTTCATACATATGTGCCTTTAAAATCCAAAATTTAGTTACCCTTGTAATGTTACTGTGCCATATACAAATCCTTGCCAAAATTTCGACAGCTTAGGGTTCATTCTGTCATTAAGTCCCAACAGGCCTTATTGACTATAAATACCGTCATTGTTGATCTACAAGATTTACCTAGATGTAACACAAACAAGTCAATCCATGGTCTAAAGTTCATCAAATAGGTACTGTCATTGTTAACTCCTGGACATTAATTGTACTTCTTCTGACCATAGGTGAGTTGCATCATAAATTGTACCTTTGAGTTTGCTATTTGTTTCACAAAGATATAAGAAACAAATGAAATAACAAAGTAAAAAGCAAAATAAAGCATAAAGTACAACATACACTTGCATAAACAAGCAAGCACTCCATAAATTAGAATATGAAAAATAATGAAACCGAGATATTGCACCATGCTGGTGTTTGAATATTTGCCTATTACTTTTGGCATTTGAAGACAACAAATACAATATAAAATTTCTCAGCAGTACATATGGAAAAGTTTCAGCTGTAAAAATTATTTAAAATAAACCTGAAACTGATAATCGGAGGTTCTAGACGGTCATCTGGAGTAGGAAACTCAAACTCGTAGCTTCACAAAGACAAAAAAAGGTAAGGTTCTCAGAAAGAGAAGCTTCATAATTCATAAATAAAGAGATAATGAACAATAAGAAGTGAAAAATGAGAAAATCAATAAAAATTTCCCTATCAACGAAATGTGCAAAAAGCTTGTGAAAAACGTGCTTAAACATACTCTGGATCATTGATTATTGCATCTGCAGTACCCATGCGGTCCAATGCCTGAAAGAGTTTAAGATCGGGTACCAGTAATAAATAGTAGAAGAAAAATATGAAACAAAATATTCTCTACTGTAGAGAAATGGAAATAGAACAATTTGGCAAAATCAGTACCAAGAAGCCATAAAAAGTATCTTGATTCTTGACTGAACAAGTAAGGCCCGTTTTGCATTATAGAGGAACTTATCAATAAAAGCCTGAAATGCACACAAACACCAGATTACTGTCATTAATCACATCAACAATGTCTAAGATAAGGTACTCTGTATGTCATCAAACTCAGCCATACCAGCTCTGAGGTATGCCTAACTTACGAGTATAAAAGGTATGCACTGCTGATTCTAAAAATCGACACCAGTACATAATGTTCTATCTTTACAAATCCTCATTTTTTTTCTCTTCGGGATCCTCATTTTAATTTTGAACATATGGAAAACGGCTAAGGAAATTGTATTAAACATGAAAGTAATTTCAAATTTTAAGAATCAGAAAAACTGACCTGCATATGTGCCCGGGCTTTCTCATTGGCTTCCAAAGCCTTGTGCTGGTTCTTAAGCAGCTCTTCCCGTGATCTCTCAAATGTGTCATAGTCACCTTTGTAAGCTGTCAGCTTTTGGTTGTGCAGATGGAGTATATCCGTTACTACCTGGAAATGGTTAATTGCAACGTTTTAAAATGTGGTTTTCACTATGCATGCATTGCACAGCACATATGCAGAATGCAGATGCATATATGGATATATATTCTAAAGAATCGCTAAGAAAAATATCATTTCCACCAAACCCATTCATTTGGACATTGGGACTTATTTGTAGCATGAGCTCTTTATCTTTAAATTTTCACTTGTGGACCTAACATAGCATAGTTCTGAACTCGATTTCAACAAGACGGACCTGGCCTAACCTTTAAAACCCAAAATTGTCATTAAAAAAGTTCTAATACAACTGCATTTTATATTTTTATATTCTTTAAGTTTAGCCAGATCTTCAGCATACTTATTATGAAAGAGAATGTTTATAGACAACTACAAAATTTCTTAAAAGGAAGGCACATGCCTTAAAATTAGATAGGAAATCAAGCTTAAGTAATTTAAAATCGGCCATGCCAGCACCTCTGGTTTTGGTTTCTTTAAAATGGTATATGCCATTCAGAATGCCAAAGGAATTAGTAAGAAATGTGATAAAAGCTAGTAGAGGAATTTGAATCGCAAAATTATATAGAATGACCTCAACTTACAGAATTACTCACTTTAAGTTATCCAAATTAACTAATTTGAAAAAATCGAGTGAGAAACAATACCGAGATAGCAACGGAAAGGGAGTAGTGAGCTTCAAGCGTAGCTATGGGTTGCTGCAGCTGTCGTCGAGCTGCCACCATCCACATTCATTAATAGCCACGAAGTGAGGTGTGAGGATTTGAGAGGAACGAAGAGCGGAGGTTGATTTTGGTTAGAGGTGGCAGAGGCTACGGAGGTGAAAGAGGCTATGGAGGAGAAGGGGGCATGCTGAGGAGAGAGAAGATGGTTAACGATAGAGATGATCGGAAAGGGAGAAAGGAGCATGCTGAGGTGAAAGGCAATTAGAAATCCTAGTGGGGGCAGATAGAGCAGATAGAGGGGAGAGGCGATGGAGAGAAACTGGAGGCGGAGGGATGAGAAGAAAGAAACCAAGCGAAAAAGATCAAGATCGGATGGAGATGTCACCGTGTCATGCTGCTTTAAAACCCTAGAAGAGAGGGCGCGGCCGCGCGGCGCATTCTGGGAGAACAAACCCTAGATTTAATTCTTTCAATTTATGCCAAGGCAGGGGCGCCGTTTCCTTTTCTGTCGATAGGGGAAGGGAGGAGGGAGCAGGGGTAAGCGGGGAGAGCGAATGCAAAATGGAGAAAGTTTGTGGTTTTCTTTTCTGCCGCTAGGGGGAGGAAGGCGCAGCTGCGAAAAAAAAATGGCGCAGCAAATATAAAAACGTTAGAGCGGAGAATCGAACTTGTGAATAGCAACGAACGAAACAGGAGAGTTGCCAACGCACCGCCCAGACAGTTCGTGATAAAAGGTTGACCTTTTAGTCTGATATTTGAATCTGAACCGTAGATCATAGTAGATTAACAAAATCAATGATCCATATTTGATATTAGAGAGGTGTAATTCCCTTTTATCTCGAAGTTTATGTCTGTTCTACTGATGCTTTATAAGTAGTGGAGATAAAATTAGGGTCCAATGTGAACAAATATACAAGGAAAAGCATAAATAATACATAAAATTTTCTACAAATTTACAAGGAAACATATATTATTGAGTTCAAAATAACTGTGTAGATAAATTTCTTTATTTTTTTTAATATAAAGTAGAACGCTTGGATTAATCTAGGATACCGTGCACGTTTTACTGAGTAGATTGAGGCCGTGCTGGCACTTGAGTTCTACTTGGTCGTGCGTAATGATAAAGGTAAACACACGCATACGACCTACTTGCAAGTCCAACTAGAAGCAAGTAGACTTTTTATGCATTTTGCTGAGATTTTTTGTTCAAGTCATTGTCGTATGCAGTTGGAATATTATGCATATGAAGAAAATTTAACATATATAATTCGTTGGTTGGACCAATCCAAATCAATCATACCTGCTAACTTGAAGGCTTCAAAGTTGAAACCTTTTTCTTTTCCTTCCACGAAAGATAAAACAAAAAAAAAAAGGCTTCAAAACCATTAACGTCTGTTTTCTAAAAAAATGGTATCAAACCGCGTCTTTCTCTCTGTTTTATTTAATAAACAATCTCTACCCACTTTCATAATAGCCGACTGACTATGCAAATCAGTTAGACAACTAGTAACACTTCTTCCCTCTCTCTCAACCAAAAATTTCCATCATCTCTAACGTTCATGTCACAATGGCTGACGAAATCATAGGCGCAGTTGGCCAGTTATGTGAATGCTTGAACAGCTGTGGTGTGCCGGCTGCAGTGGCAGCTGAAATTAGCTCCTTCTGCTCCATTGAAGATAATTGGTCCTCCCTCCAAAATTCGAAAGAAAAACTGCAAGCGCTTCAAACAGCAATAAAGAATAAGGTTACCAAAGAAAAAGAGAAGTCGAGGGGTGTTAACGCTCAAGTTGAATCATGGTTAAGGCGAGTCGAAGTGATCATTTTGGATAAATCACAAGACGAAGAATGCAAGAAACGTATATCTGAGCTTTTTAGCTCCTGTACATCAAATATCCCTCAGCGCCATAAGCTGGGGAAGCAAATTACCAAGGATCTGGGCCTTGTGAACGACCTGATTAATTGATGAGGGAAACAACTTTACTGATGTTGGTGATGATCTACCGCTTGACCTGGTGGATCCAATACCACAAGCAAAAACATTTGGCATGGAGTCGATGCTAGAACAGCTCAATCAGTACTTTGAGGACCACGAGAAGTGTATGATTGGAGTGTGGGGGCAGGGAGGGGTTGGCAAGACTACCCTTCTCACCGTATTCCATAACCAGCTCAATGGTTGTGGCAATTTTCATGTGGTAATTTTGATTGACGTGTCCAATTTAGAAATGCTAGACCGCAAGGCCATCCAACACACAATAGCTGAGCGGATGGGATTGCCATGGGTCGACACAGAAACAGAAGATGCTCGAGCCCGGTTATTAATGAAGACCCTGGCAAAAAGGCGATTTGTAATCCTTCTTGATGATGTTCGTAAAAAATTTCGTCTTGAAGAAATTGGCATACCATTACCTAATACCGACAACGGATCTAAGATCATTCTCGCCTCTAGAGATGAGGATGTCTGTATCCAGATGGGCGCCCAACACAGCCTGATCAAGATGCAACTATTAGATAACCAGGCTTCATGGGATCTCTTCTTTAGTAACCTTAGTACTGATGCTCAGCGTTCTATTCATTCTAGTTACTCCATCAAATGGCGAGCTGAGGCTATCAAAATAAGCTGTCAGGGCCTTCCACTTGCTCTCCATGTCACAAGCCGGGCTGTGGCTGGGTTAAAGAACCCAAATGATTGGAGAGATGCTATGATGGCGATAAACACAGGTCTATCAGAAATTGGAGGTGTTGACGAGATCTTTCAGCCGATGAAGTATAGCTACGATAAGCTCGATGCAACAACCAAAAAATGTTTTCTGTACTGTACTTTGTTCCCTGAACATAGTTCAATCAGGAAAGAGCAGCTTGTGGAGTACTGGATTGCTGAAGGTTTCATACCACCAACTGAGCCATGGAAAGGTAATTTCACCATCATAAAAAAGCTGAAATCAGCATGCTTGCTCCAAGAAACAAATTCCGGACTGAAGGTAAGGTTACATAATGTACTCCGTCAATTTGGACAATGGCTAGCAAATCAGGAGACCAATTTTCTCATACAATCTGGTAAGAACCTGGAGAATGCTCCTGAAATCGAGCAATGGGATGGGCCTCAGAGGATATCACTCATGTCTAATGACATTGTAGACCTTTCTTTTTCACCCAAGTGTACAAACCTTGAGACCTTGTTGCTCCAGAACAATCCCAATTTAAATGTATTGGGCTCTAAATTCTTTAAATTCATGACTAATCTCAAAGTTCTTGACCTCTCAAACACTGGTATAAAAGAGCTTCCTGAATGTGATGCATTACACCGGTTGCAACATCTGAACCTAAGCAAGACACCGATTTCAAAACTACCCAGAAGGTTTTGGGTCTTGAAGGAGTTAAGATATCTTGACTTAAGTCTAACAGAAGAACTCGAGGAGACTTATGATAATTGTTCTAAGTTATTGAAGTTAAGGGTTCTTAATCTTTTTCGGAGTAACTATGGTATCCGTAATGTATCTGACCTAAATTTGGATAAACTGAAAGAGCTAAATTTTCTTGGTATTACCATTTGTACGGAAGATGTTTTAAAGAAGTTGAAGAAGAAGCATCCTTTGGCAAAATCAACACATAGATTGAGCCTAAATTGTCCTGCTATGAAATCCACTCATGTCACCGATTTCAATCAAATGGAACATCTTCAAGAACTTAACATTGAATCATGCCCTGAGTTAACAGAACTGGTGATGGATCAAGACGAGGGAGTAGTGTCTAAGTTGGAGGTGTTAACTCTTTGGGAATTACCCAGTCTTGACACCATATTGGTTAAATCATTGCCACATTATTTCAAGAAGCTTCGGGAACTGACAATCTACGAGTGCCCCAAGTTAGAAAATATCAATTGGGTTGCAAGGCTTGAATCACTTGATAAACTCGTTGTGTCCCGGTGCAATGGAATGGTGCACATAATAGCAGATACGGCCAAGGGGGCGCATGTGATGCAAAACACAAGAGATGGCACATGTGGAGAAGTAGAAACAGAAATGCCAGTTGACGAGGCAAGTCAAATCACAATCAATGAAGATACGAAGGAAACTAACGAAGAGGTTGAAGAAAACATTGAGTTTCCAAAATTAAGATCAGTTCTATTGACGGACTTGCAGAATTTGGTGAGCATTTGTAGCCCCAGAAAATTTCCATCACCTGAGAATATCAGAGTCAAGAGTGTCCAAATTTGGTGAGCTTACCAATAAGCTGTGAGTATGAAATTACCAAACTCAGGCAAATATATGGATCTTCAGAATGGTGGAACAGACTAGAGTTGGATGGGAAAACTAGGAGATCCATGGAGAACTACTTCACTGCAATTTGATTTAATGATTTGTGTGGTGTATTGCAATTTAGTTTGATGATTGGTTTGGTGTTTTGCAATTTGATAATTTAATTGATTTTTTTGTATCTTACAATTTGATTTGATGATTTTAGTGCTGTATTGCGATGTGATTTAATGATTTGCGTGGTGTATATAAATGGATAATTAGTTTAGATTGTTGCAAAATAAGTTTGCTAGTAGTTAAGATCAAAATAAACTATCAGAATTATTATAGCATGCCATACAATCAGAATTATCAATTTTCCTTCAAAATAAAATTTAAAAAACCAACAAATGGGTAAGGGCAAGGGCAGCAAAGCCCACGGAAACGGATCCGTGATCTCGGCACCTTCTACCCTGATCCGATAACCTCTCCCCTCCTCTGATCACCCTCTTCCGTGCAAAAATTCAAAGGGGATGAAAATTCGAATGTCAAAACAAAAAATCAAATTCTGCAAGCAAAATCTTTTCATCCAATTTCGAAGAAGCAAAGCGGCGAAGATTTGAAGTCAATAATTAATGATCTACATTATAAATTGAAGAGTTAGATTTTAATTTTGCTTACGGAGGTTAAACCTCACCCCCACCGCCTCCTTACTTTCCTCCTATCTATGATTGGCCTTTCTTGCGCAAGCGCATGTGACCTCCTACCCAGCCTCTCTTTCTCCGATCCCTCTGGACCTGGCAACAGCCTGCGTTGCTGTGTTCTAAAAACTAATAATTATATGAGATGGATGGTTTAATTGGTTGGATGCAGTGATTTAAATAGCGGCGCTATGAACCGCAATAGCCCCGCTATAGCGGTATGACATGGTAGATCGTTATGGTGCGAAACAAAAAGTGCCGCTGTAGCGGTATTCATTAGTATATAGTAATATTATTTAGAATATGTATTTGTTTTTGTCCTTTTATTTCTTATGGTGGCTATATAGTAAAAATTAGCAAAATATAGTGCATTATAATGGTATTTTCGAGAAATATAGCGACACAATTTATTACGTGCTTGTATAGAATCAGTACTAAGAACATATTTTTGGCATATTGTCTATTGCAATAATGAATTGTAAGGTGTATGTGTTAAATTTAACTATTATAACATGCATATAATTTAATATGATATTTAATTTTTTATTACAAATATGTTTATGACGTAATAAATAAGTACATTTGTACATGTCTATTATGATCCCATAGCGGCCGCTAAATGACCGATATCCGCTATCCGCTATGACATGAGGTTATCCGCTACCAATCCGCTATTTAAACCTTTGGTTGGATGTAAAAAAACTAGTAAAATGCAAAGATAAAAGTAATTAAGATGAAACCATTTGGCCCAAAATTTTTCCGACGCCGGTTCAGTATAGACAGAACAAAAGGCAACAGTGCAAGGTTGGTCATTTAGGCTGGCAATTTTTGTCAATTTACTACTAAAATATAATGAGAAGTTCGGTTCTCAATGTGATATCAACAGTAAAAAAAAATTACTAGAAGGAATTTTTAATTATTATTATTATTTCAATAAAAATACAGACACTACAAGGAAATTTCATAATGATTTCAAGTAAGAGTCATCAAATGGATAGATTTTTGTATTCGGTTAAAGATTTCAAGAAATGAGTTAACTTGAGTTATGTGTTCAGTTAGATGTAATCAAAATATGATGTTGTGTTCAGTTAATGACCTCAAGAGATGAGTTAACATGAGTTATATGTTCAGTTAGATATACTCATAATTTGACATTGTAGTTCTGTTAATGACCATAAAAAATGAGTAAACATGGGTTATGTATTCAGTTAGATATAGTCATAATATGACATTTTAGTTATGTTAATGACCATAAAAGATGAGTTAACCTGAGTTATGTGTTCAGATGTAGTGGTAATATGACGTTGTAGTTCTGTTAATGACCATAAAAGATGAGTTAACCTGAGTTATGTGTTCAATTAAATACAGTCACAATATGACGTTTTAATAACCATACAAACGATGAAATCAAGTCCTAAATTTCTTCAATAATCTAATCGTTAATGCAAATTAAGAAAATATTTATGATAACAAAACTTTATAATAACCAGAGCTGCTACTGGACGGTGTCCAATTAAAGTCCAAGTTTGTCCGGTCATAAAAAGTTTGAGTCCACGTCCACACCATGTCCACAGTCTGCATTAATTATTCGTTTATGTCCAAATCATTTACAATCCAATTAATGTTCAATATTTGTCCATGTATTGTCCATGTGGACATGAGGTTTGGACTAACCCATAGTGACCAATATATGTTTTCGTATGTGCTAGACTCTGACAGTGTTTTCAATAGAATTTAAACTTCAATTCTAAAATATTGATCTTGCTATATGTTTCACGAAAATATGTATTCAAATAAACTTTTATAATTAAACCCTTAGTTTATTTTATATTGAGCATAAGGTTAAAGAATTGTAGTGCCTTTTTTAAAGAATATTTGTAGCAGGAAATGCAATTCATGGGTATAAAATAAAATTATAATGAATGGATTAGTCAATATAAATGAGCCAAGTGCTAATAGACAGAAACGCAAAGGCCAAAGAAAAATACGAGCATTCTAAGAATCCAGCTGAATCAAAACCCACTTATTTAAAAAAAAATAATAAGAAGAAAATAATCCAGTTGAAATCAAAGCATGAAAAAGAAAAATAAATAATAATAAGAGGTCTGGTAGAGTTACACTCATTACTGTTCAGCACCAGAGCTGTACCAGTAAGGTCTTGTCATATATATATATATAACTTAAAAAACGATAAGAAAAAGGTCTTCTTATAACTCAATGCCCTATAAATTTTCTACTGATTCTTCAGTCACGAATATAAAACAACATATCAAACTTGAAGACTTGAAATTTAAACTTGGCACAGGATTAATTATCTCAATTTGAGCAGTTCTTCTTTCCCTTCTTCCCCAATTAAGCAGCTCTGAGAAAAATTCAACGCACCAGTGAGCTAGCACTTCATTAATTGTTGCAAAATACAGGATTAATTATCTCAAGTTGAGAGCGAAAGCGAGAGTGGTGGATACGGGATACCTCGTCTTAGGATTGGTGGTGCGCTTCTCGGAATTAACCTCGAAGTCTAGATCGGAGAGTTCGACTAGGCGGAAGAGATGTCGTGAGATCGAGTCGAGGTCGAGGTCGAAGTGTGATTTGGTCGGAGAGAAGAAAAGGGGCTTAGTTCGTGTGGTTTGGTCGAATCATGTGGTTCAGCTGCATATATCTCGTCCATATTTTGTCCATATAATTTTATGGACAGTCCAGATAAATCTTATAACTATCCAATTAAATTTGTATCACTGGACTTGGACTGGACTTTAATCCATACCAAACACAGTCCAGTCCATAATTGTCCAGTCTTTTTCAGTCCAAAATATCCTTGGACTTTCCTGTCCACTAGCAGGCCTAATAATAACCAAACTTTATAATCTAATCTCTTTTGCATAGGCGCCATTGTTACAAATGTGATCAAGAGAGCATGAGAAAGAAGGAGAGGCAAGATCGAGGACACGACGGCCAGAGACATGGCCTTCGCGTTTGTAGAAGATGATGAGAAGGAGATGCGGGAAGCTTAAAGTGATCTAAGACAGAGAGAGGGATGATGTCACGGCACGCCATGAGCTACACACGAAGGAGAAGGAGATGAGGCGAAGGAGGAAGGAGAGATGTAGAAGAAGGGAGGAAAAGGGAGACAAGGTTTGGGGGGCGCTGTTAGATGTGGATGGTGAATAGTAATTACCCATATTAATTAATGAAATTTTCATAATTATATTAATTGAGTTGAGACAAAAATAAATATCAAACTCCTAAATAATTATTAATGGATTAGATTTTACATTAATTTAGTTTCATATGATTCCTTAAAATAATTAATCATAACGGTTTATAATTAATTATTCAACTTATCATATTTTATATTTTCTAATACAAATAAACTAAATATAATGCAATATTGGTTAAGCTTTGTACTGCGTGACCTTTAGAGAATTTATGTTATGTTGACCATGGAAATTAAATCACCATTTTATTTTCATTAATAATAAACGGTATCTAGCAACACGTTATGATTCCCAATTGACATAAATAAATACTATATTTTTATTGTATTTCAATCATGCATAAAAAATATATAATTTCTTTGTTTTAATTATTATGTCTCATGATATCATTGTATAATCCAAGATATGAATGTGTCTTTCTTACAGATTATACGTTTCTTGATCTAGACTTAATCATCTAGTTTGCGTTTATACACTCCAATTTTATCAAGCGACCTAATAGATATCATCACTCATTAGGTTTACTAATGAGTGGCATACGGTTCATGTGAACTTAAATAGAGTCTGTATTGCAGCCCTTATCAGAAATTAGCGTTAGACAATATTAATCGAACCAATCATCGTGTGAAAAAACTAAATCATCTCAAATTTACAATCAAACTCATATAAAATAAATAGTAACACATAACACAATCAATATATATATTTCATTGAATCAAGTCATGTGCTATATTCCAGTAACATACACATATGCAATTAAGTTGATAAATTTTTATCTATGGTTTGCAGAATTTAATCATCACTTATCTTGCATGCTAATCTTGTTTGAATAATTAATATTTTTGTTAATTATCAAGATTAAAAAATAAAAAATTTATTATTGTCATTTAACAAATGAAACACAAAATACAAAATTCATATCAGGAAAATTTTTATCAATGACAAAAATATCCTCAACATTATTAAAAAGGACAAAAGGTTATTTTCTTTTTTTTAAAAATAGCACAGCTATAGCGGCAATGTCAGTGCCGCTATAACAGTGCCTTAAAAACAAAAAAAAAATTGCCTATAGCGGCAATAGTAGTGTCGCTATAGGACTTTTTTTTTTGCCCGCTGAATTTTTTTTTCGGGTTTTTTTTTGCTTTTGCTTTTACTTTTATTTTTGTGTTTTTTTAATATTTTTATATTTTAATAAATTGTATAATATAGTAGTGTCGTGTCGTGTCCGGATCATTTGTCGTGCCATTAGTTTTCTTCAATCGTGCGTGTCGTGTTGTGTCAAACACGATCGTGTTGACAAGAACTACTTTTTTAATCGTGTCGTGCTTAGTGATGAGAAGAAGCATCACGACATGCATTCTGACACGACACGACTGACGCGATCGTGATGTGTCGCGTTAGTCGTGTCAAATCGTATCAGATTATTTTAATATTTTTTAGATTAACAAATTATTAAATAAATTAAAAGTAAGCGAAAAATTACTAAATGTAATAATTTATTATTTGATTAAGTTTAAAGTTTTTATTAATATTTTTCATAAAATATAATAATTACATTAGAACTATATTATGATTTAAATGACAGTAAATAATATGATGTAGTATTATAAATTGAAATTAAATTATTAATTTTCTTAAATAATTAACATTAATAATTAAATTTGTGTTCTCTAAAATAGACATGACACATAAAATATTTAGACACGACATGGCATAGCACATAGTGTTTTCCAAAATTACACGACGCGATCATGTTGGCACAACACGATATGCGTGTTGACACGATACGACACGATCGTGTTATCGTGTCGTGTCATAATCGTGTTGTGTTGGGACATTAGAAAGTTTGACACGAATCAACACGACACGATTCGACTTAACTCGACATCTCAACCCAAATTTAATTATTAATGTTGATTATTTAAGCAAAATTAATAATTTAATTTCAATTTGTAATACAACATCATATTATTTACCATCATTTAATCATAATATTGTACTAATCTAGTTATTAATTTTTTCTGAAAAAAAATTAATAAAAAATTTATACTTAATCAAATAATAAATTATGAAGTTTAGTAATTTTTAGCTTATTTTAATTTTTTAATAATTTTTTAATCTAAAAAATATTAAAATAATCTGATATGATTTGACACGACTAACGCGACACGTCACGATCGCGTCAGTCGTATCGTATCAGAATGCATGTCGTGATGCCTCTTCTCATCACTAAGCACGACACGATTAAAAAAGTAGTTCTTGTCAACACAATCGTGTTTGACACGACACGACACGCACGATTGAAGAAAACTAAAGACACGACAAATGATCCGGACACGACACGACACTACTATATTATACAATTTATTAAAATATAAAAATATTAAAAAAATACAAAAATAAAAGTAAAAGCAAAAGCAAAAAAAAAATCCGAAAAAAAAATTCAGCGGGCAAAAAAAAAAAATCCTATAGCGGCATTACTATTGCCGCTATAGGCAATTTTTTTGTTTTTAAGGCACTGCTATACCGGCACTGACATTGCCGCTATAGCTGTGCTATTTTTAAAAAAGAAATTAACCTTTTGTCCTTTTTAATAATGTTGAGGGTATTTTTGTCATTGATAAAAATTTTCCTTCATATCATCACCTTGAATAACTGTAACATTGATAACTTGGGGTCATTTGGATGCGTCCCAAATTCCGAGAATAAGCAATTCCGGGCATAAATTTTAATATAAACAATCTAAACTCTTCACAAAGTTACACACTTTCCAATAAATTTATGCTTAGGAATAACAAAATCCCCCAATTCTCCCAATTCCTAAGCGATCCAAACGCCCCCTTGAAGATTAATTAGAGAATTCACATAGATTAAAGTAATAAGATCAACTTAAGTGGTAATCAATGCAACTCAATAGTGGATTATAAAAGAGATCTTTACCATGAAACGAACGAGTTAAATTAGAACATGTTGATATTCACTGAAATTTTTAGAAATTGCCAACTTGTTTAAACTTTGTACTTATGGTTAATTTGGGGTCAGTTTAGTTATTTAATTCATTTACTTAAATTATAAAAAATACCAAAATTTTTTTATCAAATTGGTGAAACATTTGGAACTCTTGGAATAAGTTCTTATTTGGAATTACTAATTTTAGGGGTTATCAAACACATTTTAGAACAAATAGAATAGTTTATTCGAACTCTTGTTCTTGTTCCAATAAAATATTAAAACTAGATTGAACAAGCTAACCATCCAATAGGAAATCATTATTTTATATTTTTTTCTTGTTCTTATTCTTAACTAACCACTCAAACAACAACTCCTAATTCATGAATAAACAATTCTTCATCATTTCTTATTCACCCCCTTTGTCCTTGAAAAAAACTATTCTACTCTTATTCACCGCACTTCCAAAAAATATCGGTAAAGAAATCTTAGGGTATGACCCTTAGGATGTGTTTGGATGCACATTGAATAATATTTTGAATTAAAAAATTAAAATAAGCACATGGTTTTTCTCTCCTCACTCTTATTCACTTTCCTTATTCATTTTATTCCAACACAATGATGGTATTAGAATAAGAGATTGAATAAGCCCTTATTCGAAATAAGACTTATTCAAAACGTATTTGGTTTCATTCCCGAATAAGTCTTATTCGAAACAAGACTTATTTATAGGGATGAAAACGGATCGGATACGGAGCGGATGTTGGTCTTCCCATATCCACGTCCATATTTTTTTTCGGATACGGATACGAATACGAATGCGTTCGGATACGAATACGGTTCGGATATTAAACGGATACGGATACGGTTCGAATATTTTTGGATACGGAGTCGAATACGAATATATTTTGTCGGATACGGATAATATTTTAATCTTTTTATTTATTTACAATAGCAGTTTCTCTAAATATAATGTTATTCAATTTACTCAATGTTTATATTAGTACTTCGTCAAGATCAATAGTAGACTAGTAGTACATGCATATCTACTATTTCATAGTTTGAGCCAATGAGCTTTTCTTTAAATTATGAAAGTTAATTTTAATAATATTGCCTTCAATTACAATGTACAACTTTAGAAGTGAACTTCTTTAAAATCAAAGTAAGCAAATTTATTTGTTGGGTACCAACTTTCAACACATAAATAAAAAGCTAAAATTGAAAGCAAATAAGAGACCTTCAAAAATTACAAGCACCACATAAGTACAAATCTAATAGGATTGATCAATAAATTTAGTATTTCCACAATTTGAATTCCAACCGTATATTTAACTATTCAATGTCAAATCATATCATGTTACCTTAAATGTCATCATACATTAAAATAGCATTTTAATCATATGTAATCATCATGATTAGAGAAAAAATTAATTTTAGTGTTGTTATCATATATAATCGTCTCAATAATAAAAAATAAAAATAATTTTATGTTACTAGTCCAAATGAAAATATTATTGTAAGAGAATTTATCTAATAAAAATTAAGTATTCAATAATTAAAAGTATTCTCTAATGTAGATAATTAATTATATTAATCATCTTATGCCGTTAAAGATACGGATAAACGGATTAATATCTATCGGATACGGATAATATCCATGTCGGATACGAATACGGATCGGATATTGTCAAAAAACTCAAAACCAAATCCGCATTCATTTTTTTTTGGCGGATACGGATACGAATCAGATGTTACACGTATTTTTCGGATTCGGATACGGATCGAAACGGATACTTATTCAACCCCTACCAAACACACCCTTAATTTCGTAATTTCGTAGTTAATTTTACGATTACAATTATAATATAATAATCACTCGTGTAAAAATCCGTTCCGTTTTCATCCCTACTTATTCAACCCCTACCAAACACACCCTTAATTTCGTAATTTCGTAGTTAATTTTACGATTATCTCTACTATATTAAAAGCACCAATAGAAGGGCGTAGACTTTCAAATCAAAGGTGTATCCAACTCTTCAATTTGTGTTCTGAACCGTTGATAATATAATTTATGAACTTGATATCTCCAAACGAAGGGTTAAATTATCTGTTGACCTTTTATCTGAAAATAGCGCTCCAGTCTCCAAATTTTATTTACCCATCCAGTTCGAGTCTCCGCCAACGCAAATTAACTATAGTGGAAATAGAGGTTGGCTTTCGATTAGGTTGTTGGCCTCCTCTCAGATTCGAAAGTTGAAAGGATCTCTTGCTTCTTGCCCCTCCGAATTTCGACCGAGGCATTTCAAAATTCTCCTCCAATCGAAAAGGCGCAATATTCAGTCCCTCTACCTCCTCCCCCTGCCCCTCTCTCAGAAAAAAGCACAATCGAACCCGGTTGTGATATCCGATGATGAGCGGTCGGTGGTGGCGGAATCTAGATCCGTGAAGAGAGATTACGGAAGTAGCGCGCTTGACGACGATCAATGCTAAGTCGACGCTGACGTGGTCACTTCCTTCCCCTGAGAGCGACTGCCATGCCACCGACAAACGTCATGACGAGACTGATTCTGAACATGGTGTGGCGCAAGTTGATCAGAAACCCAATCACCAATTAAAGCCCGATCTGCATCATCTGGGCCCTCATCTCTTTCAGGCGAAGGTTGTGCATTTTTTTTCCTCTTCAGTTTTGCATCCCCTCACCTCTTTTCTTCCCTATTTCTTCTTAATTTTTCTGGATTCTCACCTTTTTACTATTGGTTCTCTTCTAGGTTACTTGTTTCTACTTCGTTTGGTCAGTAGGTACTGCACTTTCTTTCGTTATTTGGCTATGAGGTTCCGCTCCTTTGAGGAACAAAGATGCAAAAACAAGTACAAGTCTAGCCGCATTATTCACTCATTAATTTCCTCAAATCATTCTGAAATGCCAAAAACTACAAACAAGGCCGCAAGGGTCGAGTTTAAATAGCTTCAGTCCACAGTCAGTAAATTCTGGTATGTCTGGATGTGTGAATGAAACTGTAGCATAAATTCATTTTGAAGGAAATTTCCTTTAGTTTTTACCTATATTTATTTAGCTCCAGTACTATGTGTATGGTAATAAAATGGTATGTTTCAAGTATCAACAGACAAGAAATATCAATTCAAAATCTACTTATTTGGTTACAGTTTTCTGTAAAAAAAAATGACAAACAAAAAGAAATCAATAGAGCATTGTAAGGTTTGTGTAAATTTGTAAAATCTTTTCCCTATTGTTAATGAAAGAGTTTCTTTGATCTATGAAAATTTGTTGCTTATCTATTATGTAGGAAAGCGAAAGGGGTCATTTTTATCAATTCATGACAGGACGTAAAAGTTTTACATCGTACTGCGAGAGGAAAAGAAGAGAAAAGGTTAGCTATCTCAAATAGTTAGTTTGCTTTCATAAATAAAGAAATTGACTTTCTTTCCTTGATATTTACTTATGTGGTATGATTTCATCGATCTGTTTTAGATATTATCTTGATTGCGTAATTTAATTTTTTTTTATCTCAATATATGATCCAAATCGCTCAATGATCCGAGCTAATCATATTTATCTTGATTGGCTAATTGTAGAATTTTACAAAACTTTACTTTAATTTTTTATCCACGTGCTGAGGATGTAATTCCAAATCTCTTATACCTCTGTCGAGCTATGAAAATGTTGCTTACTTACTTTAGTAAAGAGGACTTAATTAGTAATCTATCTTAATGATGTTCGTTTTGTCCGCACCAAATTACAAGACATGGTATGAAGATTTGGGGGAAAGGAAATAGTTGACTTTCATGAGATGGTCCTTGAGAACTGATGAAAGGATTTTATACCTATATTTTGGTAGAATTTTGTCTCCAAACTAAATCAATTTGACTTGAGTTAGGTTAATTAGGGTTATTTTAATTAGGATTTGTGTCAAGAATGAGTTACTACCATAATCCTACTTTATGCAGATTTTGGACAAAAACATGACTTGGATTAATCAATAATGATGTAGAGCTTGTTGTAAGCTTTCCAACGGTTCTTGAATCACCTCAATCGGAGTCCGGATGAAGGAGATATGGGCAAAATACTGACAGGACGCAGTGCTGAAATTTCTGGAACGGACCGTTCCAAATTAGAACGGTCCGCCCCAGCCGAAACTGCCAGAAACAGCATGATTGCCCGTTCTAGATGATTGGGACGACCCGTCCCATATTAGAACGGTCCGCCCCAACAGAAACCGCCAGAACTTCCAGAAATAGTCCAGAGTTGTCAAATTTAGAGTTCTATTATGTCATGGCGGTTCTAATCTATCTCTGGCACTTCCAGAACGTGTCTTCTGCTATTTCCATCATCTCTACACATTGCTAATGCCTATTTAAACATAGTTTGAGGGGATTTTTGAGAATACAAGGGAGAAGTTCAATTCCAGATCCAAGTTAGGGTTAGATATAGTTCTTTGAGAGAAAAGTCTCAGGTCAAGATCGTGGCAACACCGAATCGACTGGTTTGTGGCAGAAACAAGGCGTTTCGATAGAAGGCTTCGACCTACAAAAGAAAGCAAGGACATATTGGGTTTTATTCTTCCTTTATTTCCTATTTCTCTTTGTTTTGCATGATGTCTTTTAGTTGTTGAGTTGATTGTTCTAGGGCTATGGTTGTAAACCTTTCTACTTAGTTGCTTGTTTTGTTTGAATACTTGTTTATTTGCTAAGTTAAGTTGCGTTTATGATTTCTGCAATTTTATTCTATCTTTTTGTTGCAATTTGTTACTGTTTGAATCTGATTATTGCGTTAAACAAAGGCCTAGTTTAATTGTCAAAGTAAAGTCAATCTGCAATAACAAGCAAACACTTAGATCAATTAGGTAGGCGATATCCGAAAGGATTTAACCAAACTTCAAGTAATTAGAAGTTTTACTCAACAAACCGAGAGGTTGAGAGTTTACCAAGACCCAGAAATCAATTAAAAGCACCTAAACCAAGAAACGAGAGTTGAAATTTAGGAGTTTTTAGGACTTATCAAACAAAACCCCACAACTTGACCTGAACGAAAGTTAGAGCGCAAGTCTGTAGGTTAGGTTTGGTCCAATTCACGTAAAAATACTCAGCAAATAACTAAGTAGGATGACAAAACAAGTTCCAACCATTAGAACGGACCGTTCCAACTTTGACAGAGGTAGAATCGTTTGGAACCAGAAATCCTAGAATTATTTGACTTGCTGATTTTCTCTTGTTTAGTTCTTGCTTTAGTCTTAATATTAGATCTAGTATTTGCATTCACCTTCAACCTTTAATCCACAAAAGAAAGTTGAACTCGTCTAGCTAGTTTAGTAAAGTAAAAGACCGATATTCCAACACTGTCCCTGTGGATTCGACCCTCGAGCTGTTCTGCAAACGATTAGATCGGTAAACGAGGTTTATTTATTTTGAGACTTGGTTCTACATCCGATCAAGAACTATAGCGTAATTAACAACACTGGTATAAACTTTATTGTCAATTTTCTATTTTTGTATTTTTATTTTGATTTATTTATTATTTTTTTTTACAAGACATGAGTTGTTTTCTACTTTTGACTTCTAAGGGGTAAATAGGATTTGACTTTTGAGGGTTAAACATGATCATTTATTTTTGAAGTAGTATTTGACTTCAGGAAGGAAATAGTTGACTTTCATGGAGATATGGTCCGTGAGAAATGATACCTATAGTGCACTTACCTACACTGGTCGGTTTGTTTGACATTGTTTGTTTTTTTTCTCTTTTATTTATATCCCTCTATTTCTAGCTAGAAAAGTGCACTTCATCTAAGCAAATTGCTTCCCATTGTACTGATTTGGGATATAGCATTACTCAAATGTTCATGGCTGGATTTGTATGTTGTACTATGGAAGGACTCATCTTGTAACTGACACATGAATTGTTGCAATTTTTTGGGTAATGCCAAAATATTTGTCAAATTTGTAGTTGACGCTTAAAATGATTTTTTATCAATTAGGTTGCTTGAATTTTGAACTGAATTGAGTCTTTGGGACAAACATGTATAAATTTTTACTTAGCGGATTTGTAAGTATTAAGTTAATTATTGCCTTCGGTCGTTTTATTTATTTATTTTTCTTATATGCAGGATGCTTCATTAACACTAAATTGAAAAACCTTCCAGGCGCTAATTTTCAATGTAGAAATAATCCCTGCCTACTGACAATGCAGCCTTCATAAAGCAATATTTATCTAATTTGAGGCCATTTACTCACAATGGTTTAATAACCTGGGTGTATCCATCCAAATATACTGCTGATTACCTTTTTTTTAAAGTTATGCCAGAGTAAAACACCTTATATAGTCTAATTTTGTTTTGGCCAGTCACTTTTTATTGTAAGTTATCATTTTTAGTTTCTAGAGACTTCCTCAGTACTGTATAACTTCATTTGTATTTTGTTATTTATAATTGATGGTTTCAATAAAACTATTTGTCCTGTAGTATTGGATCATGGCTTCAAAGCGTATTTTGAAGGAGCTCAAGGACCTTCAGAAAGATCCTCCAACCTTATGCAGTGCTGGTGTATTTCAATTATTTTTTTTAAGCTATGCAGTTTCAGAAAGCATCCATAATAGCAATGTTTTTAAAACCCTACCGGCCATCGTACCGGCGAAGGTGGCGGTATCCGGTTTTACCGGTATTACCGGTATTGTATATCACAGTACCGGATAATAATGGTTTGAACTGAAATAAATATTATATTATTAGTTGAGCACATGAAGCCCCAGAAAACGTGTTGAGGTTGTATATCACTTTGGAACAATAACCATTTAATGGCAACTTATGGCTACAACCCTTCACGTGCTTTTTGCAATCAATTAAAGCTGAAAAGGCACAATTCTTTGATTCCCTTCAGAAAATTGAAAAGGAACGGGGACGTAGCAGTCCAGAGGGTAAAAACCATAAGAGAAATAAGCTAATGAAAAGTTCTTTTATCTTTTACTCTTCTTAGCTCTACCGAAGTTGGAAAAAAGCTAATGAACTTTTTCTAGGAAAAGTGGAAAGGAAGAAACTTAGCAAAGGAAGAAATTAAGAAAGACAAAACCGCATAGGAAATTTCCGATTTTTCCGGTTTTTGACCGATTTTTCCCGGTTCTTGACCAACGGAAATTGGTGACCTTTCCCTACCGGGTCCTTACCCGAAACCCGATTTTACCGGAAAATTCCGGTACCCGGTAGGGTATTCAAAACATTGCATAATAGCCCTCAGATCATAGGAAATACTGTGCGCATGCAAGTGTGCATGAGATTTACTTCTTTTATTATACAATACAAAAATATTTATCAACTTGATCATTTGCTCTTATGTAAAGTCCCCAGACTATCCTTCTGTTTCACACTGGCCCTTGTTGACGCATGAGAAATGAGAAAGGATGCTAACGAGGAGATTACATCTCTTGAAGGTGTATGTCCTATTTTGAGGTCTCTATGAAATTAAATGAAATTATATGCTTTTCTTCTTTCGTGGGTTGAATGCCAAAATCGTAGAATCTGGTTTCAACTCCATAGTTTTGTACTTGTATCTATTTTTTTAAAGTTTTGTTGAGTAACTTATGTACCACAAGTAAGAATCAAATGAGACCCAATTAGACTGACGTATTATGGAAATGTAGTGTGGTACTCCTTGAGACGACATACTTTTGTGTGATTTTTTTTTTTTGAGAAACATATTTATTTTCATCAAATTATCTTTTTTTAGTTGTTCACATATTTTATTTTTATTGATTCTATTTGTTTAAATTAGTGAATACTGTTGTTACCTTCAATGCCGATCAAGATAATGTTGATCTTAAATATGAAAATGAACAATATATTCATGTCAAATAATATTTCATTTTCACATACAAAAGTCTGCCCACACGTTGAGTGGGCATTGCTGCTAGTAATTATAATAATATAATAATCACTCGTGTCTCTCGCATTACATCATCCAATCCAGTCGGAGTACCCGTTTGCTTGTTGAAAAGGGATCCGTAATTTTGCCCCGTCTGTACTGATCCGATCTCCAGATCCAATCCCCTCACTCTGATTTAGCAACCGCACTCTCCTTCCTTCCTTTTGTGCTATAACACCGTACCAGAACCCACGGTGAATTTGTTATTTGACCCGCCCTTCTCTCTTCGTCGCCCTTTCGGATCAATTGGCTACCGCTGAATCTTTTTAGTTCGAAGGATGTGATGGTTGTGTGGTCTGGTGAATTCAACAGCAAGGCGAGCACATCACGTGGCTAGTGCGTGACATTTGGCAAGAGACAGGTGGCGGGTTGATTTGATTGTGCTTATATGCAAATTCAAAATCCATCGGTGAATAGTGAGCTTTTCCACTCTCTCTCTCTCTCTTTTATTAATTTCAAATCAAGCCCGAATGCAACATCAGTTCTCATGTTTGATTTGGAGGGATCAAAATTGCAATAATTGCAACGGTTGACTATTGTTAATTTTTTATTTTCAATTTTCATATGAAATCACGTCAGGTATTGAATATATCCCTGATTTATACTTAAAACCTTAATGTAATTGTGGATAGACTAAAACCAGATTACACGTTTATGCAAGGGTTTTGATTTGAGTTCAAATATGATTATTTCGAAGATCTGATTATGCATTCACATGCTTAAGTCCCTATTTGATACTGTGCTTTTCTCAATTATTAATTTCATTATATTTGACTTAAATCACATTCACTTCGAGCAATGGCTTAAACAAAACTTGGTATTGTTTATGGGGCCTTACTTGATTAACTGGGGAGAGGCTCTCATATAGTTTTCCATAACAAAAGGCTGTTAACACCAGTGGAACTAGGCCACCTAGCTAACGGAATGATCCCCAATTTGATATGTGACATCCATAGTAAAGTTATAGCAGGAAGCATTTGTAGTTTATGGCAACACAGAAAGAAATGCCTAAAACACTACCCTTTATAAAGAGCTTGCAGATTGCAGATTTAAATGCTTAATAATAGTTTAGTATATCAAAAATTGTTATTAAATTTTGGCTCAATTATGGTCTAAAAGTAATGTTCTTCGGGGCTTCATCTTCATGATCATAAATTATATTAATGAGCATTAAGCCTTATTATATATCATAAAAATATTGACTGTAGTTACAATATTGCAACTTAAAATTTAATATTGGACCTACAAGATATAATTACTGCAAAGAGAACTGAGAGTTGATACTGGTAATCCAAGACATTATACAACGAAAATGCATATATAGGGTAATGTTGCCTACATAAATATTAAAGAATTACATTAATAGAATTTTTTTCATAAGTAGTAAAAGTAAAAGATTACATTTTGTCTCAATGATACAACAAAAGTTTCGTATCCAGACTTCTGGAAAGAGAAGTAAAAAAAAATTTGTCAAAAAGGACAATCGTCTTTTCACTGAGAAGTTGGAAAAAAAAATTAAATAGCAAAAAAGAGGCAAAAAAAAGAAATATAACATAACATCATTTACTTGTTACTACATAGGTCTTGTTATAATTGTGGCAGAAAACATTATGGTTTTGATTTGCAGTCATAATATAAGTTTTGCTTCATTAAATCATAATTCAAAAATATAGTTGAAATTACACATATATTTCATTTTTTGTAGTTCTTTAAAAAAGTACTAACTGTATTTGTTCAAGCAACTTAACAAGATGAAAAATCATTTTTGTATCAATTATTATTATTGTTGTCCAAACCAGCATGCATAAGAGGTTGTGCTATACTTATGCAACCGAATGCCCGTTACATAAATCAAGTATGATTGTCAGCCCATAACATGTATTAGGTCAGATTTCAATCGTCTGATCTGAAATAGATGATGAAAGTATGTATTGCATATTAAATAGGCATTGTCCTTAAATAAATCAAATAATTTAAATTCAAGGACATTTCAGTCTTTTGATATGAATATATGCATGCATTAAGTTACTCTTCCTTACTTCATAACCAAACATTTATTACATAACACTACATAAACACTATATCCTTAATTTAGGCAACTCCTTACTACACAACCAAGTGCCTCCAAAAATGAACAACCTTATCATTTAAAAAAAGGAGGAGAGAAGAAGAAGAACAACAACAAGAAGGAAAAGGAGAAGGAGAAGACGAAGAGGAGAACTTTTGTTTTCAAAAGGAACAATCATATCATTTAAAAGAAGAGAAGAGAAGAAGGCCAATCAAAACAGAACAAAACATATTGTGGCAGAAAACATTGTGGTTTTGCTTTGCAGTCATAATATAGATTTTGCTTCATTAAATCATGATCCGAAAAAATAGTGGAAATTACACATATATTTCTTTTTTTGTAGTTCTATAAAAAAGAAGAACTAACTGTATTTGTTCAAGCAACTGAACAATATGGAAATCTATTTTGTACCAATTATTATTAGTATTGTCCAAATAAAGCATTTGAAAGACTTTTTCAGGTCAGGAAATCTTTGGAGAATGTTCCTTTATGATGGAAAGGTTCACTTGATTTATTTATGTACAAGAACCAAACAAGTGGGTCTGAAGTTTGAAAAAGAAAACGATTTAAACAAACTTCTGTTTACAAAAGGAACAATCATATCATTTAAAAGAAAAGAAGAAGAAGAAGAAAAAGGCCAATCAAAACAAAAGATATTATTATAAGTTCTGCATACAACATATAAAATGGAACTACTGACTTCCAGCAACATATGCAATGAAGAAATCATCCAATCTATTTCTCATTTCCTTTTCGTCCCATTCTAAGCCCTCCCACCAATCTGAAGTTCCACATATTTGCCGAAGTTTCGGAATGTTATTATTGTCAAGTTTTATGGGGAGTTTTCTCAAATTAGGACAGTGGAATTTTGTAGAAAATGACCTTAAAAAATGTTGTATTGAATGATAGGTTTGGCTTATACAAGAGCCATTACAAAATTGCTAATATAACCCTACAAACATACTTAATCCCAAGACCCTATTATAACTCAACACTCCCCCTCAAGATGGGCTCCACATATCAAACAAGCCCATCTTGTTACATCCTCTCTCTAACTCTGTCGAGCTAAGCCCCTTGGTCAAACAATCTGCTACTTGCTTCTCGGTAGAGATATGATTCAGCTCCAGAATGCCTTCATCCAGCTTCTCTCTAATGAAGAATCGATCTATCTCAATGTGCTTCGTTCTGTCATGCTGGACTGGGTTGTTCGCTATACATATGGCTGATTTGTTGTCACACCACAGCCTCAGCTTACTGGCTTGTACTAACCCGAGCTCATCTAGCATGAACCTCAACCACAGCATCTCCGTCACACTCAATGCCATTGCCCTGTACTCAGCTTCAGCTGTAGACCTTGCTACCACAGTTTGTTTCTTGCTCTTCCAGGCAACCAGATTGCCTCCCACAAACATACAGTAGCCTGATGTCGACCTCCGATCATCACTACAACTGGCCCAATCTGAGTCACAGTAACCCTCGACTCCTAGATGTCCATTTCTCTTGAAGAGTATCCCTCTCCCTGAGGTATTCTTCAAATATCTCAAAATCTGGAATAGAACATCCATATGACCCTTCCTGGGATCATGCATGTAACGACTAACCACACTCACAGCAAATGATATATCAGGCCTCGTATGACAGAGGTATATCAGTCGACCCACCAACCTCTGATATCTATCCTTATCAACAGGATCTCCTGCTTCTGCACTGACTTTGAGTCTCTGATCTATAGGCACATTTGCTGGTCTGCAATCCAACATGCCTGTCTCTGCAAGTAAATCAAGCACATATCTCCTCTGGGATAGCACTATTCCTTCCTTCCCATGTGCTATTTCAATTCCCAGAAAGTATCTCAGCTGACCTAGGTCTTTTACCTCAAATGTCTCGCTCAATCTTTTCTTCAGTTGTGCAATCTCCTTTTCATCACTACCTGTGATGATCATATCATCCACATATACGGCCAGAATGGTAATTTGATCCCCGTCTCGTTTATAGAACAAAGTATGATCTGCATTACTCTGCCTATACCCCAAATCTACCATTGCCCTCCTAAATCTGCCAAACCATGCTCTTGGAGATTGCTTCAGACCATACAAGGACTTCTCGAGCTTGCACACCTTGTTCTTGGTCTGATCTGTACCAAATCCCGGTGGAATGTCCATATACACCTCTTCTGTTAAGTCCCCATGCAGAAAGGCATTCTTGACATCTAGTTGGTGTAACCGCCATGAGCTGTTTGCGGCTATAGAGATTAAGGTTCTCACTGTGCTCATCTTAGCCACAGGTGCAAAGGTCTCATCATAGTCAACACCGTATGATTGACTGTATCCTTTTGCCACTAAGCGAGCTTTGTATCTTTCTACCAACCCCTCTGGATTGTGCTTTATGGAGAAAACCCACTTGCATCCAACAGCCTTTTTCCCAGATGGCAAACTCACAAGTTTCCACGTCTTGTTTTTGCTCAGGGCCTCCAGTTCTTCTATCATGGCTGCTTTCCACTTTGGATCCTTCTTGGCATCCTCCCAACCTTTGGGAGTGGAAACAGTGTCTAATGATGCCATGAATGCTTCATATCCTTGAGATACCTGTGAGTATGAGACTGAGTTAGCCCTGTCAGAAGAGAAGCCATACCTGTTCGGGGGAACCCCCGCATTTGTTCTCAAGGTTCTCCTCAGTGGTGGGGCATCCATCAAGCTATCTGAATCTGAATCAGAATCTGAACTGAGTGGTATATGTGTCTGGGGAGTTGGAGCGGGCATATCTGAGGGACCTGGCACATCTTCTTGAACTCCAACATCAGTTCTTTCTCTCCTCACATACACTCTTCCATATCTAGACCCCCCCTGAGCCTCAGACTCCTCATTCACCTTATCAACATCCACAGGTTTCGCCATTATAGTCACTGTTGTTCTACTCCCTTCATCTTCTCTCTCTTCCTCATGTACATCCTCGAAGGGTGGCAGCTCATCCACACTGTAATATGGTTCATGCTCCCTGAATGTGACATCCATACTCACAAATAATTTTCTTTCCACTGGGCTCCAACATACATACCCCTTTTGAGTAGCGGAATATCCAACAAACACACATCTCACTGCTCTTGGATCTAGTTTTCCTACATTTGGCCTCTTATCATGTACAAAGCACACACACCCAAAAATCCGTAGAGGAAGGGAGTCAACAATCTTACCTCTCAGCATCTCCATTGGAGATTTCCAATCCAGTACTCGTGAGGGTATCCTATTGATCAAGTACGTAGCAGTTAACACTGCCTGACCCCACAAGTGTTTCGGAACCTTCATTCCTAACATCATACTCCGAGTTACCTCAAGTAGATGTCTATTCTTTCTCTCTGCCACTCCATTCTGTTCTGGAGTGTATGGGCATGTGGTCTGATGGTGTATTCCCTGGGATACTAAATATTCTTCGAAGGCCCTGTTAGTGTACTCAGTTCCATTATCTGATCTCAGTATTTTAATTCCCTTGCCATACTGAGTTTGGACCAGTTTATGGTAATGCTTAAAGCAGGTAAACACATCACTCTTGCTCTTCATCAAATATAGCCAAGTCATACGTGAAAAGCAATCAATAAAAGAGACAAAATATCTAAATCCATTCATAGCAGTTACAGGACAAGGTCCCCATACATCAGAGTGAATCAACTCAAAACTACTACCTGCCCTGCTACCCACACTAGCATATGAACTCCTAGTGTGCTTACCTAACTCACATGCATCACATACCAGTTTTTCTCTTACTGCTTTTTCATACAAAAATGGGTATAACCTACTCAAAACAGAAAATGAAGGATGGCCCAAACGCCTATGATACACTAACAAAAGTTCTTCTACATTTTTCCCACTCCCTGCCTGATTCTCTAGGGCCGATGAGAGTGCCACACTCATGCCCCCCCTGTCCATGTACCATAATCCTTTATGTAGTGTGCCAGTCCCAAGTACCTTGCCCGTCTCCTTCTCCCGAATGGTTACCTTAGGGTCATCAAACAAAACAACACATTTCAATTGTGAGATGATAGCACTGATAGACAAGAGATTCACAGGAAATGAAGGGGCATACAACACATTCAACAGGTTCAATGCATTAGTACATCTCACTGTACCCTTACCCACTACTGGTTGAGCTGTACCATCAGCTGTTCGAATACTGTCTGGTACCGCTAGCTGAGTATACGAGGAAAACTCCTCAGTAGCACCCGTCACATGACGAGATGCCCCAGAGTCAATAATCCAATCCCTTGATCCATCATTGGATACAGAAGTTGACATAAGAGAAGTGTGAGTACCTGTGGATGTGTAAGCAACAGAAGCAAAGTTACCCGTAGAAGAGGATAGACTGAGTGTACTCTCTCCTGCACCTTTTGCCTTATTTCCCTCGGCTTGCCGTCTCATGGCAATCTGTGCCGCTACCCTCATAATCACATCATCATCAGAGAGCTCTACACTATCCTCTGTCTCATCTGCAACCATCAGATTTGCCCGGTTGCCTCCTCTTGCTCCAGCTCTACCACCACGGCCGCGTCCCCGGCCTCTGCCTTGTCCTCTTCCTCCAACAAATTTCTCTTTCAGTGGCTTGGGACATGCCCCAATCAAATGTCCCACCTCCCCACAATTAAAGCACCTTCGGCTTTCCTTCGGGGTACTTGGACTCGTCACTGCTAGGGCCGATCTCGTCTCTGAGCCTACACTTGGCTCACTGTGAATCTTCCTCCGGCTCTCTTCCTGCAACATAGCAGCAACAACCTCATCTAAGGAGGGAATCTCCCTCTGTGCTAGGAGAACTGATCTCCTATGATGATAAGCTGGATCCAACTGACCCAAGAACTTCATTGTCCTTCCTCGTATTCGTAATTCTCTTTCTTTACAGTTCGGGTCACTGCAAGAGGATACCTGAGAGAAGTGATCCAACTCTGTCCATAGCCTCTCGAGTTCCAAGTAGTACTCTTGAATGGACCTGCCACCCTGTACCACAGCTTGTATCTCTTGATCAATTTGGAACTCTTTCATGTGATTTCCTACTCCCCCAAACGTCTTCTTCAGCTTTGCCCATATATCCTTCACCAATCGAATTCCATCTACTGAAGTAGCAATCGATGGTTTCATGGAGTTGAGTAACCATGTATATATCAAGGCATGAGTCGCCCTCTGATCCTCAGCTACTGAACTATCTTCACATAAGTAGCCCTCGAGGTTCCTCCCTACCAGAGCCGTCTCAATCCTACGAGACCAACTCAAGTATGTCTCTGGTCCATCCAACTTAAGCTCCACTACTGGGAGATCTAACTTTACCTGTGCTGAGTCATTGCCCGAAGTGCTGGCCTTGGCACTCATTCCTTGAACGAGTCCAACTAGCACCTTCAACACCTCGGGATCAACTCCCTTTAGTGCATCCAAAGCACCCTCAGTTGACATCTTCTCTATCAATCAACTCAGCACTTAAACTGTGTCTTCGCTCTCTCTTTACCTCCTCTACAACCCGTCAAATCACCTCACAAAGTAGAGACTAGGTCATACCTTCTTTTGCTGCTCTTCTCCCTCTCGCGTGCTGCCGGAATATCGTCTCAAACACCTCGGCTCAGCAACCGCGGAGGAGAAGAGACCAATCTGAATTTTTCCTTCTTCTTAGTCGGCTGCTAGGGTTAGAGAGATGGAGGCGGGGCTGAGATCCGGGGCTGGGCGGAGGCCAGACGGCGGCGGCCTGGGTGGACGACGACGGAGTCGCGGCCGGCGACGGCGCGGAGGGTGGTTGCGCGACCTGGGCGGCGTGGGTGCGAAGAGGGAGCACGGGTCGGGATTAAGGAAGAGGTCGGCTCTGATACCAAGTGGAATTTTGTAGAAAATGACCTTAAAAAATGTTGTATTGAATGATAGGTTTGGCTTATACAAGAGCCATTACAAAATTGCTAATATAACCCTACAAACATACTTAATCCCAAGACCCTATTATAACTCAACAAGGACAACCTTGCACCCTAATGCTTTCAAGACAAGGGAAAAGTCTTGCTTCGCATATGCTTTCCAAATTTATCAGCTGAGCTAGAACAATTGAACGTAATTTTGGAAATTCATTATGAATACCTCCTATTTCCTTAATATTCTGCTTATTTCTGCAAATCACACTATGAGAAGACTCTCGTTCAGTTTCTGCTGGGTAATCTTCTCTCTTGTTAGATGGTTCACTCACCATTGTATCTGTCTCATTTCTCATCTCTACCACTATTTGTCTGATTCCATCGCAATTGGACAGGACAAGCTTGTCTAGATATTCAAGACTTGCTACCCAACTAATATTCTTTAATATGTGGCACCCATGAATGGTCAATTCACGAAGGTTTTCAAAATGATGCGGTGATGGTTGAACCATAATTGTCTCCAAGCTGTGCAATTCCCACAAAGTTAGCACCTGTAAGTGAGACGTACCCCTCTCATCTTTATCTACTACCAATTTATTTAAAGCGTCACATGATTCAATATAAAGCTCTTCAAGATGTTCCATTTTATTGAAACCAGCAACACTGATGGATTCCATACCCTCACAATGCTTTAGGCTCAGTCTGCGGGTGGATTTCGCTAAGGGATCGGTTTCTTTCAATTCTTTAAGAACTTCCTCTGCATGAATGGCTATCCCAAGAAAACGTAGCCGTTCTAAAGAGTTGAGATTGAGATTTGATACATCTCGGATGCCATAGTGGCTCCGAAAAAGGTTAAGCACCCTAAGATTAAGTAATTTGGAGCAGTTATCAAAGGTTTCCTCAAGATGCTCCGTCACACTTAGATCTAGGTGCTTCAGCTCTCTCAAGACTGAAAACTTCTCAGGTAATTTTGTAAGAGGTGTTTGACTTAAGTTTAGATGTTGCAAAAGAACTAATTGATCACAATCAGGGAGCTCCTTGATGCCAGTGTTGGAGAGATCTAGGACCCTGAGTTTAGACATAGAATTAAAAAAATTTCGGCCCAGACTGTTCAAATTTGGGTTGTTTTGGAGCAAGAGAGTTTCGAGATTTGCACAGTTGGGTGAGATGTAAATACTTCTAATATCATTAGACATTAGCGATATTCTTTTAGGGCCTTCCCATTGGTCAGATGACGGTGCATTCTCAAGACCCTGACCAGATCTCACAAGAAAAATGTTATCTTTGCTTGCCAACCATAGGCCAAATTCTCGAATAACATTATGCAACCTTACCTTTAAATCTGAATTTGTACTCTGTAGCAAGCATGCTGAAAGTAGCTTCTTAATTATTCTATAACCTCTCCATGGCTCATCTGCTGGTATGAGGCCCTCGGCCATCCAGTACTTCACCAGCTGTTTCTTCCTGATCGAGCTATATGCAGGGAAAAGGGTGCAGTAGAGAAAACACTCCTTCACTTGCTTATCAAGCTTGTTGTAGCTATATTTAAGTTTCTGAAACATTTGTTCCACACCATAGAAATTCCCAATGTCTGTGCCCATTGCTTTCCTGGCATCTTTCCAGTCTCTCAAATTTCTTAGTCCAGCCACAGACTTGCCTATGACATTCAATGCCAAAGGCAACCCTCCGCATGCTCTAACAATTTCTCGGGCACAACTTTCAATTATTGGTTCAGTGCCTACAGCATTAAGGGCCTCAGTTCCCAGATTCCATTTGAGCAATTCCAGTGAAGTGTCCTCATCTAAAACCTTCATGTGGATTATGTTCTGTTGAGCACCCATCTGGCTGCAGACAGTTTCATCACGGGTGGCGAGAACAATTTTAGATTTGTTTTTTCTATTGGGTGTAGGAATGCCAACTACATCCATCTGGAATTCCTTTCTGACATCATCAAGAATAATCACGAATTGCTTCTGTGATAGAACCCTGGAGAGGATCTTGGCACGGGACCTTTCATCTGTGTCAACCCATGGAAGGCCAAGCCGCTCTGTAATAGTACGTTGGATGGCCACCACATCCAGCTTCTTCAAGTTGGAGACATCGATGAAAATTACAACATGAAAACTGCGACACTGTTTCATGAGATCATTGTTGAAAGCATCAAGTAGAGTAGTTTTACCAATACCTCCATCACCCAAGATACCAATTATGCTCCTGGTTTCATCATTGAAGTATTCATGGAGCAACTCGAGGGTTGGCTCCATACCAATTGTTTTTGTATAAGGTCTCTCCTCCACTTTTTCTGGGGCAGGTGTATAGCCATACCTAGTGAATTGTCTTTCTTTGTTGATAAGCCTATTGACCTGTTCAAGCTTCTCAACAATTTGTTTGCCGAGATGGTAGCGGCGAGCGAGATTTGCTGGACAATTGCAAAAACAACCACAACCCTCAAGTCTGTTATAATCTTCTTCAAGATCAGCAGCTAGGATCCTTTCGACCTCATCCTGCCAATTTTCCACAGTGGGATCACATTTGTTTGATTTGTTGATTTCTTCGGTCACCTTTATGCCAACTGATTGTGCTACAGCTATCAACTCCCTTATTGCCTCTTGGAGTAACTGCCAATGGTTTTCCAGCAAAAAGAATGAACTGGCTTCTCGGGCCAGGACTGCTGGGAGTCCAGTCCCGTTGATGCATTCACAAGTGGGTTCTATAGCATCACTGAGATCTCCCATTGCAGATTACAAATGTGGATCTTTTTGTTGGTTTTTTGTCCTCGTTTTTCTTTTTGGTGGTATGGAGTGGAGAATTATTATTGAAGATTTCAAGACAGAGATGACTGTGAGCTGGGTTTCTTCTATTTTTCCTTTATTCTTTGGTGTGTATAAACTTGGGAGAAAGAGATATTAATGTTGTAACTTGTAAGGTTCAATTATCACAATTTCGTGGTGGACTGGTGGGTTACACGACTTGTATGAGTGGTGCGGGGCAATTGTTTAGACTTTTGGAAAATCTTGGAAGGTTCTTAGAAAATATATGTAGCTACGATCTAAAATTGAAGAAGACATGGCGAATTAAGATCTCGTCCTATGGTTATCATTCAGGTGGCAATTTATATATTCACTTGATATTTTATATGTCATAAATCAGTATTATACAGTAAATTAATACATGTTTCCTGCTCGCAAGTCGCAATAAAAGTAGCTAGACGTTGGCTAATTGGACAGGCTCAATTCGAGGGAATGCGTTTTTAGTTGTTAAACCTTGCAAGTAAAATGTTTTTGCTCCAAGCTCCAAATATTTGGAAAATTGTGGTACTGGTACATAATGCCGTTTTGTTTGACTATCTTATCTTCTAGACTAATTGTTTACAGTAGATGCCAGATCGAATTAGTCTTTTAAAGATTATATTATTTACAAATGTTAATTGAAAAAACTGCAATTTCTGCACAGGAAATTTCTTCATCTTTCTAATGAAACTTCTTTTATGAATCATGCAGCTCCCGATGAGCATAATTTATAACAACAAGAGATATATTATTTATTATTTTTGTTTTTAAAATCGAGATAAATCATTAAATTAGGAAAAGTAAATTTGTAAAAATATAAATAGGCTATATATAAATAAAATTTGATACATTTTGAATGGGAGAACACTGACCTTTAACATTCCTTATTGGATCTGTCTTTATATAATACAAAAAAATAATAATAATCTCGGTAAGGTTTTCTTTTCGTTTCTTCCTAGCTGCTGTGACAGGAACATATTAGATGTCAAATTTGTAATATTTTGATAGCCAATAGAATGAAAGAGGGGCTAAAATTAACTTCAATTTAATTTTATTCTCTCAACTTTAAAAAAATATTATATCATTCCCCCCTAAAAAATGATTATTCAAAGATTTTAAAATATATATATATATATATATAGAGAATGGCTAACGCGCCATCGATGGCATGTGCCATCAATTTTCTATCGACTCGTTTTTCGAAATTCAAAAGTCAAACGGTTGATCCAAACCGTTCAAGTTGATCAAAATATTGAAATATCTTTGGAGACCAAATTTTTCATTTTTTCGAATTTTTTTGCTATTTATTATGATATTTTCAAATTGGAGGGCCTGAAATACTCTAATCATAATGTTTTTAAAAATATCATAATAAATAGCAAAAAAATTCGAAAAAATATAAAATTTGGTCTCCAAAGATATTTCAATATGGAGAACAACTTGAACGGTTTGGATTGACCATTTGAATTTCGGATTTTGAAAAATGACTTGATGGCACGGGACCCTCCGTGCCATCGATGGCACGTTAGCCATTCTCTCTCTCTCTCTCTCTCTATATATATATATATACGAATTAACTCTAATTAAGAGAGGAGTCCAATTTACCAGATTGAAATATTTTTTTCCAGAAAAGTATTAAAAAAAATAATAATAAATGTAACATGGCTCCTCCGCCACGCCCTCTCCAACCTGATCTGCTTCTAATTTATTTTTTTGTGAAGATAATGACTGAAATGCCACCATCTTTGGGAGTCACTCGGGAAGACAATGTAATAGATGTTGCGACAAAGATGTTGCGTAACATATTATTTTAGAATAAAAATAATGGTTAGACGCAAGTAATGAAACTGTTTATGCTTAAGGATACTGATGCAAATTCAAAATGGAATAAATCATAATTTCGACCACATCAACAGGAAAAAAAAAAAGTATATAAAAACTAATTGAAACGATGTTTCTATTACTGGATCTATTATTTTCAATTGCAACTTGCAAGTAAACTCCAGATGTGATGCTACGTTGTAATTTACAATAGCTTGCAAACAGATCGCTTCAAGTCTTATCAGTTAATAAAAAGAATACTATATGTAGGAGAGTGTGTTGTGTACTTGTGTTGCAGAATTTTTTTTTTTTTTTCATTTTACATCAGAGGCTTATCATGAACTAAGGCGTGTAAGTTATCAATGGCCAGACAGCGTAACAATTATTTTACAATATTTTTCTTTCTGATTATGAACACCACTGTCTAAAATAACTGAAATGGACGTTAAAATAAATCGTAACTTTTTGATAATTTTCTTTTGAACATGATGGCTGACGGTCATCTAAGCATTTCCGTGTTAGGTTCATCAAAAAATTAAAATTTTATAAATGTTTAAATTTACATAGAATTTACCTTGATACACATTCAGCAAGATTTATGATGTGTTGACATGTGTGAGACCTACACTATTCAAAATTATAAGAGTCTTATTGATATATATATATATATATATATAGAGAGAGAGAGAGAGAGAGAGAGAGAGAGATTGGCTAAAGTATACTCCAACATACAGATAGTCCGTATGCTGGAGTCGTTTCTCAAAATTTAAAATGCATACAGTCTATTTGAACCTTTCAAATTGTTCCCCATATTGAAATCTTCTAGGAAACCAAAATTTATATTTTTTCGAATTTTTTTGCTATATATTATGCTATTTTTAAAAAAAAACACTGTAAAGGAGTTGTAAAGAAGTATTTATGACCCTTTAATTTGAAAATAGCATAATATATAGCAAAAAAATTTGAAAAAATATAAAATTTGAAGGATATTTTTACATGGAGAACAACTTGAACGGTTTGGATCGACTGTTTGAATTTTAGATTTTGAGAACGACTCTAGCATACTAGTTTGATCCGTATGCTGGAGTATACTTTAGCCAATCTATATATATATATATATATATATATAAACATTCAAATTTCACATTTAATTTATTGTGTCAAAGTGTGGGATACGTATAATTTATGTTTGTACAATGTCCACACTTCTTAGCGTCTCGTGCATCAAAACTCCTGCGTGCACATAAATACGTATGCTTTTCATACTAGTGCATTTTATTTGGGCGATTAGTTGGAAAAATAACGCAAACCAAATAAATAATGAACATAACTAAAAACAAGAATGAAAAAGAGGCTGTTTTATTTAGCATAAATTTGAACCATGTACAGTATAATAGAATTATCTCATACAATGTTCCCAACTTTATTATCGTACAAAATTCTTATTTTTCTGATTCTATTACTATTGGTCCAAAATAAGAGTAGACTAAAATCAGTCGCGACTGACGGATAAGTCCGTCATCTGCGATTAAATCTTAATTTTCGAGATTCTAACCGTCGATCCAAACCGTTCAATGTGTTATTCATATTGAAATCTCATTGGAGACCAAATTTTATATTTTTCTTATTTTTTTAGTGTTTTTTTGGTATTTTACAAACTTCATAATCTAAATAATTCTAGATCCTACAATAACAACGATTTTTAAAAATCACAAAAAAAATAGTAAAAATATTCAGAAAAATATAAAATTTGGTCTCCAATAAGATTTCAATATGAAGAACACATTGAATGGTTTGGATTAGCCATTAGAATATCAAAAATTGAGATATAATTGCGGCTGATTTTAGTCATGGCTAATTTTAGTCCATCCGTCAGTCATGGCTAATTTTAGTCTACCTCAAAATAATACATGATGAATATTGTTTACAATAAAATTATTTGACAGTTTCCACAATAAAATTTAGCTATATTATTTAAGCAAGTTCAAAGTTTTTCCATAAAACATTAGGTTTCTTAGTAATCAAATTATATACATTTTGACCGATATTGAATATGCATTATAAGTTATTTTATAATAAATGAATCACACACAGCAAATTAACTACTTTGCTATCCTCATATGCAAATTTGAAAGTTTCAAGGGTATTTCTGAATTTTGGGCTCCGGCATTGCACAGTCACACCGTGCAGTTCCTTTCCTCCTGAAGAGTGAAGACCATGACTGCGCTTCAGCATCAGTGATCCGAGATCTCCCATCTAGCCTCTCCTGGAATCCTCTTGACTTGGCAAACAGACGACCTCTGCTTTGGTTTGATGCGTTTTAGCTCTCTCGCCTTTCCTCTATCTTTCCTCGTCGGTACCTACCGCCTTCCACTCACCTAGTCGGTAAATCACCGTCTCACTTTATTATTTCATTCAAAATAAAGAGGTAGTATGAAGTATGAACCAGATATATATTTTACAAATCCGTGAAGACGAATTTAGCCTGGGATTTCCATTACGGAAGTTTATTTGTTCACTGTATACTGGCAAACAAGAAGTTGTTCAATTTCTACTTGAAAAGTAATAAGCTAGTTTGTTCAATTTTTTACTAGATTTACTGATATTACGTAATAAAGTAAGTAGTTATTTTACGTATTATTTTTTAATTGTTACAATTTCATATGGATCTGAGGGGAAAACTATGACAATACTGTGTGAGAATGCCAGGAGGAATGGGTATGCGATTTGGGAACTAAAACTCGCAGTGGGATTAGGAACCGCTTATGTATTACTGCCAGCCTAACTGAATTGGGATGATGTATGAATTCTTGTAACATGAACACATATAAGTATATAACCTCATTGTTTTTTTGTCACCAGTACTGACAAATATTTTTTGGTGATTAAGAAATTAAAGGATTTATATTTATATTAAATAGAGAGAAGAGATGATAGATGAAAATAATGTGAGTAAATGTAGACTTTATTTCTGTTCCTTTTTAGTACAGTTATATAATGATTGTATCTTAGAAAGATTTGTTGTTTTCAGTACTATATTCAGAGAAACTCAGAGAAAGTGTTATGGCAGAAAGAATTACATTATGCATATCACAAATAACTATATCTGTGTTCTATCTTTTGAATATAAAATATAAAATCAATCAAATTTGTGTTCATAAATGCGCAATTATAGGTTACAGAAACAATGTCCAAGCAAATCAATCCACGTTACCATAAAAAACATAGCAAAAAAGTAAAGAAAAAAATCGCAAGGGATCCAAGAGCATGTAACTATTAGCTTCCATTAACATAGGGAATGAATATATCATTCAAATGTTCTTTCATTCCTTCTGCATCCCATTCTAACCCATTCCACCAGTCGAAAGTCCCAGAAACCCTTAGTTTCGGAACATTATCCTCACATGCTATAGGGAGTCTTCTCAATTTAGGGCAGCTTTGCACTCTAATGCTTTCAAGACAAGAGAAAAGCCTAGCTTTGCATATACTCTCCAAATTCATTAGTCGAGTTAGAACAATAGAATGTAATTTAGGGAATTGCTTGGTATTACCTCCGTGTTCATTAATATGCTGGCTATTTCTATTGACCAGTCCCTTAGAAGACTCTCCATTGTAATGGGCTTGTATTTCTCCTTGAAACAATTTTTTATTCAAAGTTGCTCCTTTATAAATTTCATGCCACTCCTTAATCACAATTTGCTTTATTCCATCGCAGTTTGATAGAGCCAGTTTTTCAAGCGATTCAAGACTTGCTACCCAACTAATATTTTCTAATTTGTGGCACCCATGAATGGTAAGTTCACGCAGCTCTTGGAAATGATGTGGCAATTCTCTAACCAATATTGAATGCAAACTAGGCAATTCCCACAATGTGAGCATCTTCAAGCGAGACACTATAGTCTTATCTACTACTAGTTCACCTAGGCTGTCACATGATTCAATATAGAGCTCTTCAAGATGTTCCATATGATTGAAATCAGCAACACGAATTGATTTCATATCTTGGCAATGTTTTAAACTCAGTTGGTTTGTAAATCTGGCCAAGGGATCAGTTTTCTTTAATTTTTTCAGAACATCCTCCGCATGAATGGCTATTCCAAGGAATCGTAGTTCTTTTAATGAATCTATGTTGAGGTCCGATTCATCACGAATGCCATAGTGGCTCCGAAACAGATTTAATACCCTGAGCTTCAATAATTTCGAACAACTGTCTGAAGTACTTTCTAGATGCTCAGTTGCACTTAAATCCAGGTGCCTTAGCTCCTTCAAGAGTGAAAAACTCTGATCCAGCCTTCTAATAGGTGTGTTGCCTAAGCTGAGATATCGCAATGGGAATGATGCACTCCCCTTAGGGAGCACAGGAAACTCTTCAATGGCAGTGTTAGAGAGATCAAGGACCCTAAGGTGAGACATAAATCTATTGAAACCTGGGCCAAGGGTGTTGAAATTTGGGTTGTTTTGGAGCAACAGAGTTTCAAGATGGTTAGAGTTGGCTGACAAAGAAAGTGCCCTTATATTGTTAAACATGAGTGATATTCTTTTAGGGCATTTTATGCCCTTAATTTCTGGGGTGTTTTCTAAGCCCTGACCAGATCTTATTAAAAAATTATCCTCTTCATTTGCTAACCATAGGCCCAATTCACGCATTACATTATGCAATTTTACCTCTAGGTCTGAATTTGTGCGCTGTAACAGCCACCCTGACAATAGTCTGTTAATTATACTGTAACCTTTCCATGGCTTGTCTTGTGGCACTAGATCTTCTGCCATCCAATAATCCACAAGTTGTTGCTTCTTCATTGAATTATATGCAGGGAACAGGGTGCAGTACAGGAAACACTTCTGGGCTGTCGCATCGAGCCTTTCATAGCTATACTTTAGTTTTATAAACATATTCTCCACACCGTAAAAGTCCCCAATGTCCATGCTTATAGCCCTCATGGCTACACTCCAGTCAAGTGGACTACTTAGCCCAGCCACAGACTTGCCTATGACAGTTAATGCCAAAGGCAACCCTTCACACATTCTAACAATTTTTCCTGCATACTTTCGAATGCCTGCATCTGAACTAATGGCATGAAGGGCATCAGTGCCTAAATTGCTTATGAACAAAGCCATGGAATCAGCCTCGTCTAAAGTCTCCATGCGGATTAGGCTCTTTGGGGCACCCATATGGTTGCAGACATTCTGGTCACGGGAGGCAAGAATGATCTTGGATCCATTATCTGGAAAAGGAATACCAACATCCTCCAGCTGGAACTCCCTCTGGACATCATCCAGAAGGATTACAAATTTTTTTCTCGACAGAGCCCTGATGAGGCTTCTGGCTCGAGTGGCCACATCTGTGTCACACCATGGGAGTCCCAGCCGCTCAGTTATTGTCCTTTGGATGCCCACAACATCTAATGTCTCCGAATTGGAAATGTCAATAGTGATGACCACATGAAAACGGCCTCGATGACATTTTAAATCATTGTTGAAAGCATTGAGCAGAGTGGTTTTGCCAACACCTCCCTGTCCCCAAACACCAATGATGTTGCTGCTTTCGTCGTTGAAGTACTCATGGAGCTTCCTCAAGATAGGCTCCAAACCAATTGCTTTAGTTTGAGGCTTGTCCTCCACTGGTGGTGGCTGAGGGGTGTAGAAAAATTCATTGAACTTTTGTTCCTCTTCTAACAGCTTATGGATCCGTTCAAGCTCTTTCATGATTTGTCTCCCAAGTAGGTAACGGTGGTAGAGGTCTGGAGTGCAGCTGCACAGGAAATTGTATCTCTTGAGTTCCTTATATTTTTCTCCAAGTGCCAATTGGAGGACTTCATTTACCTCCTTCAGCCAATCTTCAACCTTTGGATCACACTCCTTTAATTTATTTGTACCTTCGGTCACCTTTATAGTAACTGATTTGAATACTCCCCGCAACCTTCTGATAGCCTCTTCATGTAACAGCCAATTTTCTTCGATACAGAAGAATGCACTAGTTTCCCGTGCAATGATGACTGGCAACCCAATAGAGTTGATGCATTGGCATGCTGGTGCTACTGCTGCCCCATCAATTCCCGACATAGATGTTTAGACAAATGGAGGTTTTTCTTCTTTAGTATAGTTTGATTATGACGCGGAAATGAAATAGAGGGGAGCTAGAACTTTTTGATATGGAGGAGAAAGGAATTTGGCTGTTTTTGTGCTATGGAGAAAACAGTGTAGTTGAGTACTTAGCAAGAAACATGGTGGTTGAGAGAATTAACAATAAGAGAGTTTTAAGGAGAGGGTCTACGGGACTTTCATGGAAGCTACTGATAGGATTTTATCTAATTATAGAAACACTTCAGAGCTTTCTTACAAGAAAATAAGTTTGAAATTTCAAGGTAGTGATCCGTTATATTATTATGTCTTATATTATGCTGATGAGAGATTTTTTGGTTCATCAACATTGAAATGATACGTGGCCGGAAAAAAACATAAAAATAATCTGAGAGTTAAATGATGACGAGGTTACAATGATGTATCTATTTAATTTATACAGGAAGGGATATATTGTCAAATATTTTACTTTTACTCGAAAAAAGGAAACAACATTAAATTCACTTAAAATATGTTATATATGTTTGGATACGTTGTGTATCAAACTTAGTGCCATATCATAATGATATTTTCATTAATTATAAAAAAATAAATTTTATAATTTTAAATAAGGCGATCGATGACCAATCAATTACCAAATTATTTCATAAGTACTCTATCTCAACTATAATGAAGATATATATAATTTTACTTTATTAATTTTGTTATAAATTTGTTATTGCATAACCTATCCCTTAATAATCTCTCTTTTTGTACTTAAAAAAGGTTAAAGGCATATCTAAGATAGAACATAAACAAGCTATAACGTCTTAATAAAGAATAAAGAAGATGGATGGATTGATGCGGATTAAATATAAACCAAATAAATAAAAAAAAATAAAAACAAAAAACAAAAACAAAAAGAATAAAACATTATAGTTTGAATTCGGTAAAACTTTCGACACGTGTTCAATTCAGGCCCAACAGAACAGTGACACTGAAATATTGTTATTGACAATTGAGGTTGGATATAGCTGAAAGTTAGTTTAGTGACTCAAAATGATATCAAACCAGTGGGATTTCGCGTGTTGCGAGAATTATTTTTTTTTCTTAAAGTTTATGTTATATATATATATATATATATATATATATTTAGACGCTTTCAATAATTCTCCATATATTTATATAAGTCCATAATAAAAAAAATTACAGGACAAAATTATCCATATATTTGTAATTAAGTACATAAATTTAAATAGAGAAAGAAAATTTTAAAAGCCTTCAAACAATCAAAGAATGAAACTATAATATATTAAATTTTATGAGGATTTAAAATATTTTATATTTCCATAATTAAAATTTATTATTTGACGGAATTCCTTATATGTCTGTGAGAAGTATATAATTCACAGTCAAATATTTTTTGAAGCCCTCCTAACAATTAAAAAAACAAGGAAACAAAACCATATTTTTTTTCTCAAATTGAAAAATGTAGTCATCCATTGTTGAATGGAATGGAGATAGAACATAGGAGAGATGCACATGGATCCAAATGGCTTCACTACCAATGAAGAGAGAGAGAGAGAGAGAGAGACGCGCACGCACATGAGAGTCCAATAGGTGTCGGGTTGTCTGCGACAATTTATTTTCCAGAAATTATAAGTGTCATCGGCGAATATACAATCCCAGCCATCGCTAAATACAAAGTGAATATATACACCAAACAAAATGAACATATAGACAATCTAAGTGAACACTTACAAATAAATAAGTATTGTCATCACTTGTTCAGAAGTTTACATGTATATTCAACTTATTTTCATTGAACTTATTTGTTTGTATGTGTTCACTTAGATCTTCTATATGTTCATTTTGTTTGTTGTATTTGTTCACTTTATATTTAGCGATGGCTGGAATGGTATATTTGCCGATGGCAGTAATCAATTTCCTTTATTTTCCGAATGTGTTTGATTTTTGCTTTAACTACCATAGAAAATTCTACAAATTTATACATGGTTGGATTTAGGTATCAGATCTTCTGTAATCATTCTCATTTATTTGCGTTTAAAATTTGTTTCTACCATTACAGAAAATCCTTTATAACCATTCTCATTTAAGTTGTTGGGGGTAAGTTTATATATGGCCTCATGTATCAGCTAAGAAGCAAATCGAATTATACAGAACATGAACCGCCACATTCTTATCTGCTGCAACAAAAGATCTGACGAAAATCACTGTTTGAAAAATTGTTGGCCAATAGTGTCAGATCTGGATCTAATTCTGGCTGATAAATATATGGATGTATAATAATAAAAAAAAAAGTCAATATATGCGAGAGAACGGTCTCGACCCCTTCGCTCTTTCGAAAAAAGTGAATAAAAAATCCTTCTCCCTCAAACCCTATATGGGGGAGGCGGCCGCCGTCGACCTCCCCCCGCTCTCTTTTTTTTTTTGTTCTACCCTCCCATTATGCTACAAGTACAGCCAGTATAAGACGGTGATCTATTAATTCGGCGGTTCGAGCGTCGAATATCGTGCGATTTTCAGTCGTGCTTTGTGGAGAAGTGATTTGTTGTCGAGGTTATGCAGTCGAGGTGAGGTGCAGCTTTCAGGGGTGAGCGACCGGAATTACGGCGTCGACCTCTCCGCCAATCCTTTTTCACTTCTCCCCTCCCCTTCTCCTGAAAGCACAGCCAACAAAAGACGATGAGATATGTTGATTCTGCTGTCGCATCGGGTGTCGTGTGATTATTGGTCATGCACAGTGGAGACGTGATTTGGCTGCAGAGGGTGCGTAGCAGCAGTGTCGGACGGCCTTCAGGGGAGCACAGCCGAGATTTGCGACATGATCGTCATGGATTTGCAGCCGCTGTGCGGTGCGACCGTTACGGTGCACGATGGAGGTGCGCCATGGCCATGTAGTGCACAGCCGAGTGCGGCATGGACGTTGCGGATGCCCAGCTTGTGAAGTAAGCACATGGGATTTGGTAAGAGGCGGTCGTCGTAGGTGCACTTCAAGGTGTCATTCCGGTCTGATTTTTTGTTGTCGCGACAGTGGATAGTGGAACTCTACTCCAAATCTGGATTGAGCCTTAGTGCCAGTCTGTGGTGAGACCAGAAGCATCGATCATCCTTTTCATTTTCTTTTCAGAGGTATTGTTTTGCGGTTCTGCGTCAAGCGTAGTCTGTAGGCACTTGATAGGTTCTAGATTGGATTTGGATGAGTTTACATCGGTGTTAGGTATAGACATTGTTAGGAGTTTATACCGTTTATTTATTGTGACATACCAGTTTTGATACTGGTATTTGTTTTCAGTTTTTATTGATATGTAAACTTTTATTTTTATTAATGGAATATTGTCAGCAATTGCTGACCATCAATATATATATATATATATATATATATATAGAGAGAGAGAGAGAGAGAGAGAGAGAAAGTTTAATATGCACTATAGTGCATAGGGCACTTCGTGCACCGCGGATTTTTTGGGAGGTATTTTTATAAATTGACAAATCTAATTTAACCAATCTAATCTACATATTGAAATCTCATAGAAAACCAAATTTTACAATTTTTTAGATTTTATTACTATTTTTTTCGAATTTTTTAAAACATGTCATTTTTGGAAAATTGTAAATAGTACAACATTCCAAAAATGGCATGTTTTAAAAAATTCGAAAAAAATAGTAATAAAATCTCAAAAATTGTAAATTTTGGTTTGGTATGAGATTTCAATATGTAGATTATATTGGTTAAATTAGATTTGTCGATTTACAAAAATATTCCCGAAAAAGTCCGTGGTGCACGGAATGCTCTATGCACTATGGTGCATATTAAACTTTCTCTCTCTCTCTCTCTCTATATATATATATATATATATAATATATATAGAGGTGGGATAAAGTGCCATAGATGACAATGCCATAGATGCATTTTTTGAGTCATTTTTTGAAGATCCGAAATTCAATCAGTCAATTCAAATCGTTCAAATTGATCTACATATTGAAATACCATTGGAGACTAAATTTTACATTTTTTTGAATTTTTTTGCTATTTATTTTGATATGTTCAAATTGGAGGGTCTGAAATACTCTAATTATAATGTTTTTTTATAAATATCATAATAAATAGCAGAAAAATTCAAAAAACTGTAAAATTTGGTCTCCAATGGTATTTTAATATGGTGAACAACTTGAACGATTCGAATTGAGCATTTGGATTTTGAATCTCGCAAAACGACTCTATGGCACGGGACCCTCTGTGCCATCTATAGCACATTAGCCATTCTATATATATATACACACACATGTGGATGTATATGTATCGATGTTAATTGCATCCGGTTCAAACGACATAAATTTTTTTTAGTTTGATTATCCACGACAGAAAGGGGGAAAAAAATAGATCCCTCTTCTTTCCCTTTGTTTTTCTATTAAACTACGGAAGGTAAACAAAATGCTTTGAGTACAGCTGACCTTTCTATAATTATTAAATCAGAATCAATTTTTTTTTCAAAAAAAAAAATCAGAAATTAATGAACTTCGAAGTTGAAATGAGAACTTAAATAAATGTAAACAATTTTTCAATTTTCTCAAGATCGCTCGGAGGGGTCATTTTAACGCATCCATGAGAGAGGGAGAGAGAGGAGGGGGGCGGGGGGCGGGGGGGATATTGCGCTATATTTCGTCAATAGTGAGATGCAATTTTAAGTGTGGTTATTACTTAATTTTGTCAAAAGATCTCTAGAAAGAACAGTCGTTCGTCGGCATGCAGCGCATTTTATATTTTTTAAAGAAAGAAGGTTTGATTTGGCTTAAGTGCTTAACTTAACTCTAAATTTTAATATTAACGAGTAATTCACTGACTGGCTATCGAATCGGAGACGTATGAAAGACTCTCTTATATTCAATTATTATGTACAATCTAATAAATTGACTTTGACAAATGACGTGCTAAATGTATTTATTTGTATGTATATATAAGTTCAAAAATAACATATTTGAGTCTGCCCCCACTGATTTTATAGATGTTTTCAACAGCACCGATGTGGGAACAGAAACGGGAACACCATGAATCCATGATTATGATTCATTCAAATCTGAACGGAATCCCAGGGGGGGCAGCACTGGGGAATATTAGACAGCTTGTGCGGTGGTCACGGCCTCGAGAAGTCGGGAAAATGTAATGTTTGTATCGCTAGATAGAAAATTAAGTCTCATATTTTCAGCTCTTAAAAAAAAAAAAAGTCTCATATCTTCTGTAAAACAAAACTGTAATAATTATAACATCGGTCACGGTCCTTTCTCCAGACATCATTTGCAATAAAATCTTTTTTCCCACCCGATACAGTGCTTCTTACCTCTGAACCACCCACAGGCTTGCCATAGAATTTCACCAGGTATGACACGTCATTTCATGCAATTTCCCAGTGAAATTCTTATTAGAAAAAAAACAATATTTAATTCAGTCTTCTTTCTTTAATTCCGTGTCTCCTGTGCTAGATTTCGGAACCTGTTGTGTGTTGTGTGTGTTTTTGAGAGGTCTACGTGTATGGACTGAAATTCTCTACAGCCGGCCTACGTATACGGCTGTAGAGGTCTCCAGCCGGCCTTTTTTTTTTTTGCAAAATTTAAAAAAATTAAAATTAAAATTAAAATGATGAATTCAAACCGTTGATCTTGTTCATTTTTACGGGCGATGCGTTTTCATATAAGTTTATAAATTTTGGAATTGATTTGATACTTGATTAAGTGATCAAATGATGGACGTATTAGAATTAATCAGTGATAGTTAACCAGATTCGTTCATTTTTTTTACCACTTAATCTAGTATCAAATCAACTCTAGAATTTATAAAACTTATGGGGGCGTTTGGATGGGGTTGGAATAAGAGGGAATTGCAAATTTTCGGAATTTCATGTGCCAAATTTATTATAAATAATCCAAACTCTTCACAAAGTTACACACTTCCCAATAAATTTATTCCTAGAATTGTAAATTCTCTAAATTCCTACAACATCCAAACGGCCCCTATATGAAAGTGCATCGCCCATAAATTTAGACAAGATCAACAGTTTGAATTTATCATTTTAATTTTAACATTTTTAAATTTTGCAAAAACTTGCGCCGGCTGTAGAGGATTTCAGTCCCTACATATATCGGTGTTGTAAATTGTTGACTTGTCATGCTGACCACATATATTGGTGCTATTTTGCAATAAATTTGTGTATTCGTCGGTCTCTCACTTCAATTTGCAAAAAAAAAAAACTAGTAGATAATTTTTACTGTTCTGCCCAATGTTCTTTCCTCTCTAATTAAATTAAATTTATGTGGTCCAGTTGTTGCATGTGTAAGTAAAACTTTAATTAGAGATGTCACGAAAGTTTCCATAATTATAAAAATACCTTTAGCCATTATTATTTTTTTATTGTCGATTGCGTCACTGTCAGAAGGGTACTACTAATGCGAACAGACTCTCTTGCCTTGATGAGAATGTCGGACTAGACCATATCTTTATTTTCTATTGTCTTTTCTATATTCCTCTCAAGAATATTTTTATTTGAGATAAAAAAATGATATTCCTCTCAATTATCCATCATAATTGAAGAGTATTTAAATGGGAATATCAATCACCAATAGATGCAATCAAATGATGCATGCCGCAAATGCAACCAAAGGGTGTTTCCCGTAGATACAACTAAAGGGTGCTTCCAATCAAGTTCCAGTAGATGTTAGTCTATAAAGAATACCAATTTAATAGTTGAGATCACTCCAAATTAATCAAGTTAAATGAAACCTTTATATGCAATTAATTTAATTAATATTACGTCATGTAAACCTTTCTTTATTTAATAAAAACTACTGCCCATACTTTTGGCACTTTGTTCTTTGCCATCGCTAAACGTAAAGTGAACAAATAAAACAGACAAGATAAACATATAGAGATCAAAGTGAACATTTACAAACAAATAAGTGTTGTCATCTCTTGTTCGTATTTTTATATACGCATTTAACTTATTTTTATTGAATTTATTTGTTTGTATATGTTCAATGAAAATGCACAGTAAATAAGATGAACATATAGACGATCTAAGTGAACACATATAAACAAATAAGTTCAATGAAAATAAGTTGAATATGCATGTAAACATCTGAACAAGTGATGACAACACTTATTTGTTTGTAAGTGTTCACTTAGATCATCTATATGTTCATCTTATTTACTATATATGTTCACTTTGTATTAGCGATGATTGGAATGGTATATTTGCTGATGGCACTTATAATTCTTGCTTTTTTTTTGTGTTGCACTTCTCTCTATTACGAAGATATATGCATTAGGTACTCAGTTTGTGGTTTTAAAAAGGAAAAAAAAAAATTGCTTTTCTAATACAGAGGAACAATAGACTCCTTGACAGTATCATCTTATATAAACAAATTGAAACTCTCGAGAATATAATTAGTACAGAAAGCATTTTTGTGCCGACAGGATTATTAAAGATCTCGAGTCTATTCTATTCTGAATGGCCAGGACCAGGAGTGTAATGTTTAGGCTGTGCCGCTGTGCTCTAGAAAACGGAGGAGTAAAGAGAGGGTGCCCAGATTTATGAATCTCCCAAATTGGAATGTAACGATTCGGGATTAAGTCTTCGTGAAATTAAGCCCTCTCTCACTTCAGTTAATCCCCTTTCATCCCTTGTGATCCCCGATCTGGATCAAATAATCGTTCTCGGACAACTTAACAGCTTACTCTCCTTCGTCACCTCATCCCCTCTCCCCTCCCACAAATTCTATTGTGGAGCACAGCCTTAGAAATCAGGTCCGTATCCTCTACTAATTTTTTGAGGTTGGTAGAGTGACAACATTAGATCCGAGCCGTTAGATCTAATCTCGACGGTTAAAAATTTTTCGGACCTATCAATCTAGTTACATGCACGGGGCTCCCTTAACCGTTGAAATTAGATCTAACGGTTCAGATCATAAATCGGCACTCTACCAATCTTTTAAGGTTGGCAGAGTATGAGATTCATCGAAATCGAAACATATATTAATCCCGGCTTATTGGATCCGGATCCGTTACTATTCATAAGCACTGTTTCGGAATAGTAACCGGATCTGGGCCGTCCATTCCGTTAGTCAGATCATGTCCGTTGGATTGGTTTCCTCTTATCCGTTGGATTGGCATCTTCGAGAGTGTTCTTCTCGATTTCGTCGCCCCCTTACATTCTCTCTCCCCAGTTCTTGCAGTTCCTTCGACGGACCGGGCAGATGGGATTGCTCACGTACGGAGACCTGCGCCTGATGGTCTTGGCTTTCTTAGCCATGTAATTTTTTCTCCTTTGGTTCACGGTTCTCCGTGCAGTGAGGTTTTTCCCTTCCATGTACTGCTTCATCTCTCTCTCCTCCTGGATCCGGTGCTGTGCTCCTGACGATAAATTTCCTTCTTCTTTCATGGTAGGGAGCCGTGTTACATGTCTACTAAGTGCACTGTATTTGTTTTGCCTCTTCGATTTCTGAACCGTTGCACGAGTATTGACTCATCTCCTCTAGGTTTCATCTCTCTTTCTTCGCTTTTTTCGCTTTTTCTCTAATTTACGACTCTTCTTTCTCATTTCAATCAGTTTTGGGTGCTTTCTTTTGTTTCTCTTCTTATTTTCCCTTTGCGTTACAGGTTTTCAGATTTAACCTTCTTCTTTCACTTCCTTCCTTCTTATGTTGCCTTCCTTTTTCTTTTTCTCATAAATTCTCCTTTCTAATTTTCTTTTCTATCAAAAATATAAAAAACATGCAATGTATAATTTAGTTCCAAATAAAATTTTCTTTATTGCTAATTTAAGCTGTTGTTTCTAATGTTTCTTTTGGTGCTAATAGCAGCTTGATTTTCTTTTTCCTTACTCAGGTTTTCATTGGTAGTTGCAGCTGAAGAAATCAATCGACCTTGGCAAATAAGAATCTGGTAAGCCTTGTGCTCTCTTCCATTTGTCATTATGTTGGGTTTTTCTTTAGATTTTGCGATGGCAATTGTCATGACATCAATTAATTGTTATAGACTCATTTTTCTATTATTATTCAATTTTTAATTTCTAGACAATCAGTTGTTCATTTAGTTTTGTATGTTGTATTATTTGCTCTCACTGATGATAGCAATTTTTCTGGTCAAGTTCCTTGGTTACAACATTCATAAGATAGTCAGTAATAAAGATTGATGGACTTTGTGATCATCGTTATTTTACCAAACTTTATCATTGATCCATGAAATTTTATCTTTGGCATTGGTTCTTACATTTATTAAACCAAGCCATGACAAAATTAACATGTTAGTTGACGATGATTGACTAATTGATATAAGCTGTTACATATGAAAAAAATGAGATGTGTGGAGATCAACCAGCTTCTTCTTTCACTAATTTTCTATTTTTTCCTTATACAAGCTCATGTATCATTATTAAAATATATACTGCTGAACAACTAATGCACAATCGAGCAAGACTAATGATACTGGTATATCATTATTGCAAGTAATTAAAATAATTTTGAAGGTTTTTAGTAAAAAAATTGTTCTCGCAACAGAAAATTGTTTATTTTTGTTGAAATAGTTGTTAGCGAAGTCTAATCATCAAGGATGAAACTAAGGGTATTTGTGTCATTTCTTACATCCACCAATGAAAAAGAACTGCTACATGTATACTCTCCAACAAGTATTCTAAAAACCTGACGAATGCTTTATTTTTGTTTTTTGTAGGTGTGCTTCAAGACTAATTGAATTTATTGAAAAGGATCCGTTCATAGTAAAATTTCAGTTCATCATTATGAAAGCTCCTCAAAGGTTAGCTTTTCAATTACTTTAATTAAATGTTTTCATGTTATTTTTCAGGGATGTGCATTGGAAGGGAAAATTTGGCGTTGTAGAGAGGTGATTTATTGCACATTTCGAATCACTTATTATTCAACATTGCTTTTTTGGAATTTGGTTCTTTTCTATTTTCTTCATATTGAGTCAAAAGCATGTAAGCTTATATATAATCATTTTCACAATAATTTACTATTTATATATGGGTGTCATGCCTATCATTCTGGCCTTTATTTTCATATTGAAGCACTTTGTGTTATCTCATCAAGCAAAGTATGACATTTAAGTTATTCATTTAAACCTGCACTTCATTTTCATGTTAAATATTTTAATGCATTTGTAGCTATATGCTAATTTTGATTATAAATTATAGATAATGCATTTATACTGGCACTCCAAAAAGCTCTGGAAGATACCAAGTTCCAACTCAATCTTTACAAGGTAGTTCTCTTATTTGACCTGAAGGGGAAAAAATATTAAGGCAAGAAGATTGACAAGTGAAGCACACAAAATCTGAATTTATAGCGTTCGAAATTTTACAGTAAATATGCGTGTACAGTATTTGTTTATTTTTTTGTTAGATCATTTGAAAGGTCTCTTTTGCGATGTATTTACCCAACTATTGATTTGTAGATACTTTTAGACAAAGGGAAGAAATCTATTTGTAGATACTATTAATGTTGTTGAAGAAACTAGATGATACCAAATCAAAGGTCTTTCAATTATTTATGTACTGAAGTGAATGCGATATGACTTTACCTATTGGTCGCATCTGTATTGTACATGCAATAATTTCTGTGGTTGTTTCAGTTTTTCCTATTTTTAATTAATAAGAATTTTCACACCTGATGCAAGTTTGTTGTCAATTTCAGGGCCTTAAGAAAGTATATGTCAGATATCGATTAAAACCTGAATTTGTCCATAGTAGATAGTGAGTTCCTTTTTCTTTTTGTCTTCATAAGTTGTCTTATTTTAGTTTTGTTTTTCGATTGGTTGCTTGATCTACAATTCTAAAGTATATTGTGAGTAAATCACAATTTCAAATTTGGAGTGTGTTTAATTACCTTTCGTTGGACTATAAATTGGTATAGTCATAGCTTTTAAGTTTGTACCCATATGGAATATGATTAATTCGGATTAAAATAATAATGAAAGGCTATGAGTAAATAAAATGCTTAGTACCCTAATTTGACTCAGTATTATTATTTTAACCCAATTTATTATTAGGGGTTAAAATAAGCATTGGTTCGCCTTGCCAGCATCTCCCCAATGCTTATTTGTTTTCTTCACTGTTATTTTTTTTTTCAATTCAGGTTAACCTACTTCTACTTGCATCTTGAGGTATTCTTTATTCAATACTAATTCAAATAAAAGATATGATCATCTATTTATGGTACAGCTTTACTAAATACAATGATAATGCAGTCTAGCCTTATCCCTGCAATTTGATTAATGGATTAACATGTCTCATGAAAGTCTGATGAAAAAATATGTGTTCTTTTTTTCTTTTTGGTTGGTGCTGATGCACGTGCAAGTTGCACAATTCTAGCTGATGATGATTACATTCTATTGGAATATATTAAATGGGCACTCATATCACTTTGCTAATGTTTTGTGCTAATAGAACTAATATATTATTTTTGACGCTCTTTTTTTTTCAGTTATGATTGGCTAATTTATGCTGCGATTAAAAGAACTTATGATTAATAATATTGACCAGAGATATTTTTTCTCAATTTTTGAAAGGTGAGCTGTGTTGATTTTAGTTCTGGCCTTCTTCGATCTTCTTCGGACATAGCCTATTTTAAGCATGTGATCAAGCACAATGAAATGTATATTATTGATGTAGGAAAAAAGATAAAAATGTTTGATATCTGTTGTTGAGAAATGATGTTCAACTGATGCGTTAACTGGGTTGAATCATTTTTTTTCCCCTTTTTGTTTTGTCAGCTACAAGGGTTCTCAATGATTTGCCTCAAAATTATTTTCTTGCATGGAACATGCATTCTTCAATAGGCACACTTTATTTTGTTTTTCTTGAAAAAATTATCCGCAAAAGATCTACACTCTTGACATCACTTCATTTGGAGAGATCTACAATTTTTTTCAGGTTCAACATAATGAAATGTTCTTTTTTTTTTTATTTAGTCTGTAACTCTATATTGGTACTCTTCAAGGTCTACTAAATATCCTCAATGTGCTCCTATCGAATTCAGATGAGACAGTCAATATCACTTAGCTACATAAAAATATTCAGAACCTCTTACTTTCTCATCTCGAAAAAAAAAATTTGATAAAGAACATCAAAATCAATCAATTTTATACGTATACTGATCCATGTGTTAATTAAATTTTTATGGATCTATTTCTCTGCCCTTTTAATCAAGGGGGGAAAAAAAGGAACAATGGGAAACAAAAGCATCAATATACCATCTAAAATAAATATTATAGTTTCAATAAATTTTCTTTTTCTCATTATTTCTTAATGCACAATCTTATATATTGCTACATATATTATCTTACCGCTCTATTAACAACCAATAAAATAAAATAAAAAATGCATCGCGCAACGCGCGAATGTCCGCTAGTTAGAAATTAACACCGACCTTTTTTTGGCAAAGTTGGAGACTTGAGTGACAGTAAAAAAAGGTACGATAATTGGAACTTGGGTGTAATAATAGTCTAGTTCAGAACTAGTTACTAGATCTAGTGAGATGTTTAGCCCATAAAAGCCTTGTAAGTTGTAACTTTTTATAAAAAACATTTGCTTAAAATATTTTCCGTATAAATATAACACCCAAATTGTTTGACAAAATAAAAGCAGTATGTTTCTTTGAGGTATTTTCCAACAAATTACACTCAAATTGACTGATTTTGGGTTACTTACAAGATAAGGAAATTTTCCCCACAGAAGAGAACACATTCCTTCCTTGTCTAAGAAACCTGAACCGAATTAGTTGAGTGAAGAAGTGTCAAAAATAGATAAGATATAGCTATTAAATGTAGCAGTTGGACCAACTGCATGAGTTTTGCTGATATCTTTTAAAGTAGGCCTTTTGGATTTTCAGCCTATTTTAGTTCCGGGCCTATGTCTCAAATTGTATCAACTAATTTCAGGACCTACAAAATTTTCTTTAAATAAACTTTTCAGTTTAGTTTTTTTGTTTTATTTGACAGGGTAGTTAGGACGCCTACATCTCGGCTAAGAAAAGTTCCACGGCTAGAGACAACAAAATTAGAGAAAAATGCGGGCTCCAGTTGGATTCTTTTTTTTTTTATTTTAACATAAGGAATTATTAATTATTTATTGAAAGATTCGAGTAATGACATTGTCAAGCAAATTAAAAGCATATAGGCATATAGCATCTTATCAATCAGCTTGACCTTTCAAAAATTTCATTTAATCCAATAGTATAATTTATCTATACCACGCATGACACGATACAATGAAGAATCAAAGAAGAAAAACATGTCCAATTAAACAAGATGTACGGAACAGCAACAATTTGTCTTGTAGTTAATTTACGTTTATTTTTCTTACCTTAACTAGCCAAAATCGAATTACCGCAACATTCTGTCTATGGCTCCGTTTGGATAAGATGTGGAAAAAAAAGAGAAGAAGGGAAGAAATATTGAAAAGTGTGTAACTTTGTGAAAAATTTGAATTGTTTATAATAAATTTATTCCCTTATTTCCTTCTTCCCTTCTTCCCAAATGGAATCCAAACGGAGCCTATGTCCATATTTATATATGTTTACCTACATTTATCATTATAATGATAATAATAGTAATAATCCTTTAAATATTTCGTGACTCAACTTAGATTATTGTGACAAAGGAATAATTCAATATTAATGATAAAAGCTTCTAAAAATGCTAAGCGACTCAGACTCCGCTTTTCAATAATTATAGTTTCCGAAATTTTGAAAAAAGCTAACGCCCTCCATTGTATTGTTTGGATTTTAAAACATGATTTATAGCGTAGCACTTTTTCCTTTGGTAATTCAAAACAAAATTGATTATCACATATATTTGTAGCATTGCATGCAAGAGATTCTTCAACCCCTCCCCCCCCTCCCCCCCCCCCAAAAAAAAAAAAAAAAATCAGTAGAATAATACGGCTTCTTGTGTTTGCCCCACCTTCTACTACGAAATAAAGCCCCCCCCCCCCCCAAAAAAAAAAAAAAAAAAACGTTCAAAGTTTTACAACATTGTCAGTTGAAAATGTAAAGCAAACATTGCAATGACATGATTTTTTTTTTTAAAAAAAAAAAGGCTCCATTGACATTGTTACAATTGTACTGGCCAAGCGGCCATGTAAAGCAGGGCTGATACGGATCATCCTTATCATCCCTTAAAAATCATTAATGAGGAAACTCATCATCCCCTGAGATACATCATATTCCTCATTCCTTCTGTTTTAATTGTCATTAATGAGTAAATACTAATTATTCCTTTTGTTCCCCTCTATTTCCCTCCCTCTCTCTAATTCTGATCCTAATTTTTTTTCCATGACTTTTGTATCTAAAAACTAGCACAATTAATTTTTTTTCTAGAACAATTAATTTTTTTCATAACAATTTAAATTATTTAATGGAATAATTGTTCATATTAACTAAGGCAATTGTTCATATTAACCATGATAATTGTTCCTTTTAATTAGCACAACTGTTCATATTAGCACAATTATCATCTAAAACTAGAACAATTACTTTGTTACAAAACAAATAACATTTTTTTACAAAACAATTCCCTCTGTTTTAATTGTCATTATGAGGAAACACTAATTACTCCCTTTGTTCCCCTCCTTTTCCTCTATTTCTCTCCCTCCCCCTCATTCCAATCCTAATTTTTTTCCCATGACTTTTTTTTATCTAAAAACTAGCACAATTAATTTTTTTTCAGAACAATTAATTTTTTTTCATGACAATTAAAATTATTTACTGGAATAATTAATCATATTAACTAAGGCAATTGTTCATATTAACTATGACAATTGTTTCTTTTAACTAGCACAATTATTATCTGAAACTAGAACAATTAGTTTTTTACAAAACAAGTAACATTTTTTACAAATGTTTCATCTAAGAGGAAAGGGAAATACAGGGAAGAGATGAGGAATGAGGCGTTGGATTTAATTAATTACATTCTGAAATTAGAAACAAAACTCGTCATTAATGAGGTACTGGATGGGAGATGAAGGGATGAGAGAATTTTGAAGATGATGGAAAACAATTCCACATGTAAAGTAAGTTACCATTTTTTCTAAAAAAAAAAAAACTCTCTCTAACAGTTTCCAGCACAATAGAACAATTATTCTTTTTTATTTTTCTTTGTATGTGATGACATAAATACAAAGATAAATAATTAGAAACAAATATGTGCCCTTTAAAATTTTAAATGCCCGGAGAACCACGTGTAAGGTTGGTTATGGCATAGCGCTTTCGTGGAAAGGTCATAGGTTTTTTTAATGACAGTTAATGGAGATGATTTGAGGGCTTCGTCTCAACTGCAAAAATGATAATTTTTTTTTTCTTTTATAATTTGATCATTTGTTTTCTACGCTAAGGTGTACAATATAACGATAGTAATATTTGCTATTAATATTTTTATGGGCTACATCATTTTATGAAGTGATTTCGTTCAATGCATGGAATGAGTTTGCTCCATAGTTGTGTGCATCTTATGTTGATTTTTTTTTTTTAATTTCTGTATCTCTCGATAAATTATTCTATTTAATTAATAGTCGTTTGTTTTATTTTATAAGCTTAATTATTTTGGTAAAAAGTATTTTATCTCAACGTCTGGAGAACAACTCTAGTTTCAAAATATTCAGTTGGAGAAGTTCATGATAATATTTATACTCTTTTGTTGTAAAGCCTTTAAGTGAGCTAAAATAAAATTTCCTTATAAAAATTATCTTTGTTAGGTAAAACATAAGAATACGATGATGTTCACAGTTGGTTATGTTTTTAAGGTAGCAATTAACATTACGCAAGATTATTATATTTTCAGAGGTTTATATTTAATTTGTAATATGAAGAATAATTCAATTAGTTTCTCTTCATTATCGTCAATTATTTTTTCCACGTCTAAATGGAACTAGAATAGGTAAAGACCTCGACAACATCCTCTGTTTGCTTTGTGCCAACATCCTCATTTCGCTTTCCTTTTATTCATTCCAAAAGCGCAACAAAAAGCTGAGCTTCTATCTGCAATATGATTAAGCCACTTCCTTTTTACTACAAGTGGCTGTTCAGTGTTCACTCGGAATCAAACTCGATGTACTGCTCGTTTAAATTTTTTATCCTTGGACTATAAATTTTGTAAAAACATAAAAATATACAAGAAATATTATGCTTATTTAGAAGGGCATTGTATCATGGACTCCGATTTTAAATTTCAGACCTATTAATTTGACATTTAAGTCCGTAAACAAATAAGCACATAATATTTAGAACATTAGATAATTAGTTTTAACCAAATAAGTTCGGAGATAATGTGCCACATATACACTGTTTCCATTAACTAAACAAATTCGTAAAAATTTTTTATCGAAATCATTATTATAACATTAAATCGTCCGTTTAAACTACAAGAAAATATAAATAATTTTAGCACCGAATTATTTTCCGCATGGTAATTATGACCTTGGGTCATACTAAATATGGCTGTCAAAATGTGGTAAGTGACACCGAATGACACCAAACCGTTACCGTGCCACTTATTAAACGGTACAATACCAGCATGCCACTTACTATTTTATTTATTAAATTAAACAAATTTCTGTGCCATCAATCGTGTATTACTAGTGATGGGCATCAATGGCACCCGTACATGCCTTAACCTGTAGAACCTTACCCATATTATGCCCGTCATTTTCAAAAGATGTACCTATGCCTGCCTGTGATTAATGACAGGGTCTAAATCTCAATACCTGGACCCGCCTGCAGGCATTACCAGCACGCCCTTAACATGCCTGTTTAAGCCTGTTTGCCTCTTGTTTAACCTTCCTGTGATTAATGAGAGCGAGTTACGAAGAATCAGTCGGTACTCGCTAGAGAGAGAGAGCTTGGAGTTAAATTTCGTGAGAGAGAGAAATAGAGCAACGGAGAGAGAGAGAGAGCCTGAGTTGGACGGTGCGGCGCGACTAGGTTAAGTACGGAAGAGGGAGATGAAGTTGTCGAAGAAGAAAGATTATTTCAAAGAGATCAGGTTCAAACAGGCAGCCTGCAGGCGCCTTGAGGTATGAAATTCATGGCCCTTACCTGACCCGGCCTGATAAGAGTTCTTCCTTTAATGAGCCTGTTATCATTTCGGGCCCGAAAGATTGAACTACAGGCAAGTCAGGTTAAGGCAGGCAGACAGGTATTCGGGCTTGATGCCCATCCCTATGTATTACACATAAAACGGTTTGAAATGAAATTTAAATGGTCCAAACGGTATAACCAACTGTGCTATCAACTGTGCTATTTAAAAAACGGTATAATTTTTTATACCACAAACCGTTCCATTTTAGTTAAATGAAACGACATAACGGTAAATGGCGTACCGTTGACAACCCTAATACTAGACAGGTCTGTAAATAATTTTTCGCACATAAATACTTTATAGCTTGTTCTAATAAATTTTGATAATTTCAAAAATCGTTGAACACCTAAATAAGAGCTCTACAACTTCACTCGTGTAGTTAGTAGTTGGGTTAGGAATATATGGTTTAAGAATTTAATTACTCATGTCATGTTTGTTTTTGTCTAAGCCATGAAAACTTTAACCAGATCATATATTGTGTCGTATTGTGTCATAATTTGAGATTGTATTTAGTCTTTATTACTTGTACCTACTTGTTACTTGTTTGGTTTATTAAAGTAAGTATTTAGACATAGACTTTATTTGTTAAATTTAGATAAACATATCAGAGCGAAAATGAACCGATACAAATAAAGTACTACAACTGCTTGTCTATATTTCATGTTTTTTGTTGTTTGCTTACTTTCTCATGAAGTGCTTTTGCTTCCAGGTGCGGATGCACACAAACTCTGACTTACATCTTATGAACTTAACTATGGCATTTGCATCATGTTGAAATACTCATTCATTGCACGCATATTTGTATATGTATCATATGTTAATACTATTGTATAATTGCTATACGTGATGAGTGATTTCTGATTGAATGACTTCAAATGGTTTGTGCTACTTCATACTTATACAATTGAATAGACATTAGTTGACTTGAGGGCGAAGTCATGACAACGCCTTGAGTCCTGTGTGATAAGCGCTTTGATTCGATATTCTGACAATGTTATCGACTTGTGGTACTATTTGATATTCTAATTGTCTGAATTGTGGTATGTATGAGTCTACATACTATAAAGTAAGAGTCTACAAACTATATAATATGAGTCTACGGACTATAAGGTAGAATTTGCAGACTCTAAAATATGAGTCTAAGAAATTTAAAATATGTGAATGAAGTTGTAATGAACAATAACCAGGCTTGCATAATAATATCCAACTTGACCCGATTTCTAAAATGCCATATTGTATTTGCCTTTATTGAAGGATATAATTACCGTGCTCATAATGCATTGCATGTTTTTGTATTAAAATGAGAATGAAACTAATGATTATGTATGATTTTATCTAAATTGCTTGTTTAGTTGTAATGTTGTTTTGAACTTAGTAAGTAGTTAGTTTTTTATCATGTACCTTAGGGTTTGTATAACTGGAACTGTACACCACATTGAGATATTTTTATAATTATCTCATGCTCTATTTTTTGCATTGTTTTCATATTGTTTGTAAGTTCCAGGTTCTGGATCAAGTGGCGAAAAGATCTACACATTGTAGGCCATTTGTTATCTTGAGTTTGAACCAAGTAATTTGTGTAACCTATCCACTAAGATTTACTTTAATATTTGTACACCATATTAATAATTCTTATTTTTAGATTATTTAATAGAAGTTGATAGAAGTTTTAATTTTAAACAATTGAATTGTAATATTTATTCGGTAGTTTAAGTTGATCTTTTGCGGGTGTGCGGGTGGTAGGTAGCGTGCACTCACGACGGCTGTGGCATACAAAACCGATGTTACAATAATCAACTAATTAATTAAAACATCGGATTTTAAATCCTAAACCTACTGACTAATTTTGTGACAATTTTTGCAGGTGAATAACTTTTTTATACGAGCTAATATTTAGATGATTGAAAATTTCAGTACACTTTATTTATCGTAAAAAATAATGACGATAGGTCAATCATTTTAGCGGTAATTATAGACACTCAAATGTTCAAAATATCTCTCCTAGCACAATATTTATAGCATTAGACCATCAGTTTTAACTAAACAGCGCACTAATCGGTCTACTTTACCGTTTTTTACGAGAGGGGAAAAATATAATAATCAACTAATTAAAACAAAAGATACACACTAATTCAAGTATTCAACCTGCCTTCAAAAGGAGAAAAGCAGAAAAACAGCCCAGACCGTATTTCTGGGCTGTTTCTCTCTCCACCGTCTCTCTCTCTCTCTCTCTCTCTCCTGACAGTACAAACCTATGCATTCCCTAGGTCCCCCAAAAATGTCCCCTTTCTCTTCTCCAATCGATTCATGGAGCCCCATTTTCAGGGCTCTCTGATTCTCTCTTCCATCCCAAATTGGGTTTCCTGGCGCTACAGATCCAGGGAACATAGTCGCGATTTTTAAGGAAAACCCACAATTATTTGGGGATTGGGGATTGTGATTTCTGATCGTGTACGAATTTCTCTTCTTTCGTGCGAATTTGTGGTGAGGCGATTATGGACATTGTCGGAGGAAAGTTCAAGCTCGGGAGGAAGATTGGTTCCGGATCGTTTGGCGAGCTTTTTATTGGTTTGTGAATTTGAAATCTTTCGATTTTGTTTCTCACATTTTTTTGGTGTTATGTGTGGAAACAGTGAATGAAATGCCCCATGAATTTCTGGATTCGGAAGGTCCATGAAGTTGACCCTTCATTAATTTGTACCAGCTGAGGGCATTTGCGCAAATAATTTGCAATTCCTTAGCACAATTGCAAGGAGGAATTTGCATTATTATTCATGCAAAAGGGACTTCTTCAGGGCTATTTATGCAATAATTATTCTTTCTGCTTTTGTAGTTTGGACCTTTTGTTATTCCACCAAATAATCCTTTTGTGACAATAGTCTGCAGTGTTGGTGCTTGGTCAATTTGGTGTTTTTGTACTATGACCCATTTGCCACTGTTCTAACTATGAATACAGCATCCTGTGGTTTGTTTCTTTTGAAATTTTCTCGCAGAAAGTTATGCTGTTGCTCAAAGATCACAGCTTTTCTTGGATACTCACTTTGATTATATGATGCTTTCATTTTTCTTTTCATTGTTGTATGTGTTGATAACAACTTCTGTTTTAATTTTCTGTAGCTGTGAACATACAAAATGGCGAGGAAGTGGCAGTTAAGCTGGTAAATCTTGTTGATATATGCTCTCCTATAAAACACTATTCAATCTATTTTTTGTTCATCTGACTAATCTGTTGAGAGAGTAACATGAGATCTCTTTTTCTTCTTCTTTGCTCTTGTACTCAAGTTTTAATTAGGATTTTATTTATTTCTGTAATCTGAATGGTTTTTTAATTTCTGGTTACAACATTGAGTACAGGATGTATTATTTTGGTTCCTTTTCTAACACTTCTGTTCTATTCTTCTTTGATTTTTTTTTCAGGAACCTGGAAAAACAAAACATCCTCAACTTCAGTTTGAGTCAAAAATTTACATGCTTCTTCAAGGAGGAAGTAAGCTGCAAAAATTCCAATATATGACTGTTTGATTGAAAAAAGGTTTCAACTTCTTATAGAATATTGGGAATATGATATACCCATTACTATCCTTGGACCCCAAAAACCCCTCTAAAATGCTGAAACTCGCCCTTCTTTCCTTCCTATAAATTTTTTAAGTTATTACTTTTAGACTTTTAGTATTTTTGTTAGCATTCTTTTTCTTGCAATGAGTATTTATGATACTGATGATGAAACATGTAGCTGGCATCCCTCATCTGAAATGGTTTGGCGTTGAAGGTGAATACAATGTTATGGTTATAGATCTTCTTGGTCCCAGTCTAGAAGATTTATTCAATTATTGTAACCGCAAATTCTCTCTCAAGACTGTTCTCATGCTTGCTGATCAACTCGTACTCTCTCTCTCTCTCCCTCTCTCTCGCTCTCCCTCCCTCCCTCTCTCTCTCTCTCACACACACACACACACACAAGCACAAACACATTGAAAGAAAGTTGGATCTTCTGCTTGAATTGGGGCTTTTCGAGGTTAAATAGTATATTGGGCTGAAAGAAAGACACTGTACGATTTATTTGTATAGTCAGGACTTGTTCAGTCCCTTGATAGACAAATTGGAATGTTTGTAGTTAAAATTTTTAATGCTTCTTCTGTAGATATCAAGAGTCGAGTATATGCATTCAAGAGGGTTTCTACACCGTGATATAAAGCCAGATAACTTTCTTGTGGGTCAAGCCCGCAAAGCGAATCAGGTATAACCGTATAAGCACTCGAACTTCTTTCTTCTTTTCTTTTATGATGTTTTTCCCCTCTTATTTTCAGCTTCCGACTTTGTTTCTTTTGTTAACTCGTCTTTATATATTGCTAGCAACGACAGGTTTTCATCATTGATTATGGCCTTGCTAAGAAGTACCGTGACCTCCAAACTCACAAGCACATACCCTACAGGTTCAATAAAAAAAATATATCTTTTACTTTGTATTCGAAATATAAACATACATTTTAATAATTATATATATGCTTTATGCAGGGAAAACAAAAATTTGACAGGAACAGCACGCTATGCTAGTGTCAATACACATCTTGGAGTTGGTGAGTTGTATTATGTATACATCATTATAAAGATTTCAATTTTAGCATTTTTTTTTCTTGTATGCGGTTTGTTTTTCATTTCACCGCTTCTATTGTTTCGTTGTAGAACAAAGCAGGAGAGATGACTTGGAATCACTTGGTTATGTCCTAATGTACTTCTTAAGAGGAAGGTTAGAGTAAAAATCTCACATTTTTCTATTGAAAATTTATAGTTTCATTGCATGTTCCATTAACTGTCTTCAAAATTTCCAGTCTTCCCTGGCAGGGTCTCAAAGCAAACACTAAAAAGCAGAAGTATGATAAAATAAGTGAGAAGAAAATGCTGACTCCTGTTGAGGTACTTGCTTTTAATGTTTTTTCTATATTATTTTGGATCTTGCATATTATACTCCATACTTTTGTCATATATGCAAATGATTCCATAAAATTTATGAGTCAGCATTTTGCAATTTAGATAAATAAAAAAAACAAATGGTTTATAGATTTGAGAGAAATATTGTGTCTTATCCAAAGAAAACCATTTAGTTTTTTTAACTGTAATCATTTGTATAAAATCTATATAATAATTCTAATTTTTATTATCAGGTTCTGTGTAAAAATTATCCATCAGAGTTCACATCTTATTTTCACTATTGCCGGTCTCTGAGATTTGAAGATAAGCCTGATTATTCCTATCTAAAGAGGCTTTTTCGGGACCTATTTATTCGCGAAGGTATTGTATTGTTGTCATCCATATGTCTGTTATAAGTTGAATGAAATGTATATGTTTTGTCAAGTGAAATGTGTCTATGTACAGGGTATCAGTATGATTATGCTTTTGACTGGACTGTACTAAAGTATCCTCAGATTGGCAGCAGCTCTAGACCTAAAGTAAGTGCTATCTTGCTCCAAACAGTACTGTCTGTTATGTACCAGCCTGGTAACCAGAACCATTCAATTTGAATTTCCACATCAGATCCCAATTGTAGACAATTCCAACCAAATAGGGAAAGGATCCTTTCTGGTACCATAACTTTGTTGTATGGTCAGATGTGGCTGCTCTGTTTTTTCGGAATCATTTCCAAGTCTAAGATTTTTATTTCCTGTTGTTAGCCGATAGTTGGAAGAACAGCACTGGGCCCATCTGCTGAGAGGACTGAAAAGCCTTCAGGTTCATTGTTCCTTTCAAATTGCCTTTTTTCATTTGTTATATTTTTTAATATATCTTTCTGGAGCATCAAAATATTAATTATATGATATAGAAAATAATTGTAAAGATATTCAAGGACAAATCATGCAAATTCTGTTAGTTTTCTGAAGTGAACCCCACACCCACTGCGATAAAAGTGCTGGGAGCTTGGTTCCAATTACTGCACATGAGCCATCCAATCCAAATCGGGCTGTCAGATCATATGAAAGCCCAGTTCACTTAGTCTAATAACAGTTGAAAATTTCCTTTCATCTCTTCATTTATTCCCAATGAGAAGGTATAAACACCAAAATCAAGTTGCCATCGCCTACATGTGAACCTGATTGGGCAGTTTAGAACCAATAGAACTTGTAACCATCACAATAAAGTAGATGCAGAATTAAAAGAGTACAAGTGGTGACCTTACTATTATATCTGGCAGACTAATAATTTTCTATTCCTTTCTTTCTGTTGGACAGTGGGGCAAGAGATAAGGGACAGGTTCTCTGGTGCTGTAGAGGCATTTGCAAGGCGAAATGGTTCAACCCCTAACAATAATCAATCTGGGGAGCATTCAAGACGCAAAACACTAGAGGAACCCCTTGTACCTGTCTGTATCGTACCTCCTTTTTTTCTTTCTAAGAATTAAAGTCTTTAGTATCTTTATCCATAGTGAGATCGCTGCACCTGCTGTTCCTTCTTGCTGGCTAGTTATCTCACTAGTCACTAGCACCAAATCCAACTCAAGTTCATACTGTGCTTTATGCAAGGCTTGGTGCATAATTTTTTGCTCATCAACCACAAAAAGCAATGTCAATAAATTATAGAAACGTGCTTAAAATGTCAAATTTTTGGAATTTCTTGTTTTGATAACTAAGGTTTGAAAGTTCCTATTCCGACCATTAAAAGTGTTACTTTTGTCTTACTGTAATTTTTAATTAGAAAAGTAAAGGAAAGTAATAATCGTTGTTGTAGAATAATTAGTCAGTTTGGTGCATGTACATTGGATTAACAGCATCTCATTCAGGTCTTCTCTGATTTTGTTTTTCAACCACTCTATCACTGAAACATTAAAATTCTCACCAGTACTGATCTAAACTGACAACAGCTACAATTGCAGTAGCATTAAAATATGGCAATCTAACTACAGTGTCAGTAACTAGATTTTATAAGTCATGCTGTTCTACCTAATTTGTTTAGTATCTTATGATTTCAGAAGGCAAATAGTTTGACCCCCACTCGCCCCGTATCAACTTCTCGCAGCAGTTCAAAACGTGCAGTGGCCTCGTCAAGCCGGCCTAGCTCTTCTGCTGGTGCCGATCAAAACAATCCCAACTCCAGCTACAGCCGTGGTGCCACACCCACCCATACAACAAGCCGCCTATTTTCTACTGGCAGCAGTTCCAACCGGCTTACTGCCACCCCTATTCAACGCCTCCACCACTCTGGTGGCTTTGATGTTTCTGCCAGGTCGACCCCATTTGCTAAACCTACTTCTGCCAGCCGAGCTCACTCTAGGGTATCATCCCGTGATGAGCCCCTCATACGCAACCTCGAGTTGCTTTCTTTAAGGAAGAGATAGAGACAGAGAGGGAAAGGGTGGGGTCTACTAATTTTGTTGTGGTGAGGGATTTGGAAATGAGGTCAAGGGAATTTCAAATTTCCTCTGAACGAACGGTTAAAAAAAATAATAAGAAAAAGGTTAGCGAGGAAATTCTAGGCCTCTGATTTTCGAGGCTCTCATGGTGGTTATGTGCATTTCCTTTTGTCGTTTTAACTTCAAAAAAATGTGGATTATCTCTTGAATTATTTATTCGCATTGGATTTTTATTCAAATAAGGTTAATAATTACAAAAGTGCGTAATGCATTTTGCTGTGTTGATATGCGGGGATTTATTTATGTTGTCTTATGTGTAATTTATATTTTGGGTTTAAACAGTTATTGCAATGTAAGATTGCGTGTTAACTGGTTTTAACGTGTCTGCATTTGCTATTAGGTCGTTTCCAGTTCCATGGAATAGTTGAATTGCGACATTTATAGGTTCAAGCGTGGACCGTACGAGATGTTTTCAAATGGATAAGGAGGTTGCCAATTCTATTTTTGTTTTTATTCGTTTCCTGAAAAAAAAAACAAAAGAAAAGTTGGCCAGGGCAATATTTTGATGGATTCTCAACCACTCTGTTTCCGTCGATACTGGGAATTCGTCAGAATATTGGAATATACCTGTAATTTTTTTGGAGTTTTTTAAACAGTTGTGGTCCAATGAAGAATAAACGCTTTCGTTTGTGTTGGAAATTTGGAATTTTAGGATTTTTATTATTTTTTTTATCAGGTTTGTGGTTGTCAATGTTAGAGGCCTCAGGCCTGTTGTCGAAACTTTTCCTTTCTTTATTTTGACCCGATTAGAGGCCTCACGGTGCCAGACACTTTTTAAGCAAACTTCTGTTTCTGTGCATTACATTACTGCGTGAAACTCTTGTTTTGGGTCGAAATTTCCTCCAAATAAATAAATAAAATAAGAATCAATTCACTTACAATAATCGACAATAATCAAATAGTGGAACTGTAGATGATTTACACAAAAATCAAACTTACAAACACAACGCTCAAGACAGGTTGGAAAATTATGAAAAGAATAAACTCTTAGTCTTACCTCAATTTAAATATATAATGATGGCTTGCCTCTATTCAGTTATATCAAAACAAAGCTTAGCTTCATCCCATGGCCCATTAATCTCAAACTTGTACTCTTGAATCCTAATAAGCCAATATGGGCATATTACCGAAATAAACACCATCAAAACCAACAATGTGCCAAAAAACAATCGGTGCAACTGATATGTAACAGTCAGAGTCACTCCCACCAAGACGAACGAAAATACGAGATGAACCCTGAAGGAATACTTCTTGATGCAGAACATCACAAGAGGTGCAAACAGGAAAACCTGGAGTGAGAACAACATGATAGCAAAGACATGAAGCCAAGAAGGAAGTCGAGATGCGATCAAAACTGAGGCCACAATAGAGGCATTCAACGAGATATTACTAGTCAATTTTGGATTATTTAATGCTCCCGGTGGTCTAATTGTGGACCCAGAATAATCGTGCAAGAACAAATGAATCACTAAAAGAGAAACTGTCAGTGCCCAAATCGAATCTGAACTTATTGACCTAGTCAGAGTATGGTAAATTGGTGCCAAAACATAAAGACCACTAATAAAAAATGAGATATTGAGGAAGTACTTCATTAGTAAGTGCAAAGAAAGACTAGGAGAAGTTACTAAGAGAACCAAAAACCCAAGGGCCAGTAGGAAAATATCCAGCTTGAGAAGGGTATGCTCGTCAATTTTGGAATTGAGAGTGTGGGTCCAGATAGAGACCACAAGAGAGACCACAGAGACATATTGAGAAATGGATATCGAATCAAGGATGACTTTGGAGAGGTCGCGCTTGACCACATTAGCATTTGTTATCATTTCCTGGAGGAAAGTGGAGTCAGTGTGGTTATCAGGGTAGCCAGGCTGGATACCACCATATGCCTTCTTCTTCCATTTCTGACAAGGTCGATCTTGGTCGTAAGTCTCCATGACAGTTGCTGTTTACCTTGTTAGTAATGAGATCGAGCTTTTGCCATTAATTTTACCTGGTTGAGAAAATGTGAGTAGGTTAACTAAAATTGTAAACAGGGAAGAAGCTATTGTTGTACTGGTACCAAACCAGACCAGAACAAAATGAAGCAAAAAGAAGGCACTATTATCCCAAATCCAACATATGTTGTGGTTATACTGGAGCAATACCAGACTTGGCAGTGAGAATATGTGTACTTCAACTAAAATAGTATATCAGAAAAGGCTGAATTATACAGGTAACAGACCAGACTGAAACAAATTGCTAACCCCATAATACATCCCTAAAATGATTTAATACTACTCATGAATAAAAAAACAAAAGTTAAACACAAAGACGTATATGGTTCAAGGCTTCAAGCTTTCAGACATCAATATGCAAAGCCCCAAAATAACAAATAAACAACTACAAATATTTGAAGTTGCTTTAAAATCCAGATCGACCATATTCCATACCGAATTGACCAAAGTCAACAAATTGGTGAATTCAACCAAACTTAGAAGTTTTTTAAGACATCCGAATTTTTCATTACAGAGTCGAATACTTAAACGTGATTAAATTAGAGCTTCACTAGCATTTTCAATTTTAATATGAAACGTCATAGGTAACACTTGAAATTGGGCAATTGAACACGGAAGATCTACATGCACAACCATTTTTTTTTTTCAACCAAACAAATAGAATCGAATACCAACAAATTACTACAACAGAAACCATTAATGGCATCTCAGCAAAAACCCAGAAAAAAAAGGAGGAGAAAAGGAAAAATTAGTACCAGAACAAGGAAATTAACAAAATGGGATCCTCCGACCATCTAACTGAAAGTGACAGGCGCAGTCACCTCTCCACCACCTCTCGTTCGCCAGCGAAACACGCAGAGGAGAGAAAGAGAAAGATATGCCACTTCCGTGAATTTTTGCGCTCCTTGTTTGTTTTTAACAAGCTCACCCGGGTGGGACCTATTTGTCGGGTTGTTTAAGAGGGAGAGAAGGGTTTCCAGGACTCGAAGTACGCAAGATGCTAATCACACGATGGCCATCTCATCAGAGCCGTTCAGCTCGACCAAGAATAAAGACGAAGAAGAGAGGAAAGGAACCGGGAAGAAGAAGAAGGATTAGAACACAGAGGAGAGTGTGTTTCATCAGGAAAAAATGGGTGAAGTCCGATCTAAAATCCAATGGTTAGGATCTAATTAGATTTTATTTTCTTAATCCAACGCCCCAAATTATTCAAGTCTTTTTTTATTGTATGTTTGATTCAATTTGTAATCTAAGTAGTTCTAATTTGTTTTGATTATCAATCTGAATTAGTAGCAGTAAAATTATTGATCTCTAGTTTAATTTCTGGATTATACTATTTAATTCATGTAATTTGCGTTCAATTTAGTTTTATGACAAATTTCTGGAAATTATATTACAAATTTTAACATGAAAAATTATCTTTTATTAAGTTGATTAAATTTGTTTTGTATTCTAATTTTATTTTTTTTTTATAATTCACAAATATAAATCTTAGAATTAAATTCTGATTGGATTTTTACATAGTGTCACATCATCATCATAGTTATTATTGCTAGTTGTTTAGGACAAAATGTTTAGTTGTTGTATCCAGAAAAAATGGCAAAAATACACAAACTTAGTTACTTACAAAATATATGGAAAGTGTTGAAAATATATTCTAGCTCATATGATTACCGAAAAACGATTAATAATTTATAATTAGAACAACAAATTATTTAAATATGCAGTTGATGATATGCGGAGTATCATTATCGGCATGGCAATAGAATGATTTGAAAAAAAAAAAATTAAATTGATTGCAAATATCAATAGGCTCGTAATATTGCGTAAACATATTTCGGCAATAGAATGGCACTACATGCTTTTCATGTATAAGTATAACATAACATTTTGATAAATTTATACTATTACAAATTGCAATAGCTAGGACCATCGTACAAACTGGCGGCATTGGAGACTGCGACGCCATCTGAAAGACACATTGAATGTTTAAACAGGAGAAATTAACAAGATTACTAGATAAAACACCAAGGATTGTAAAATAACACATGCAAAAAAAAAAAAAAAACACAAAGCCAGTTGCAGGGCGAGGAAAAACTCCTGGACAAAAGCCAAATTCAAAATTGATGGAATACAACACAAGTATAAATGACAGAAGAACTGAAAACAAACTGACATGAAAGAAACTAAAATCCTCAACTTTTGCTTTCTACCCTAATAAAGGCTCTAAGCTGCATTCTCCTTTTTAAGCCTTGCCAGTTCCTGCCTGATCACACCACCTCTCTGTAGACAGTACAATAATTTCTTAGTATTATATGCATATTAATTTGCAAGCATATTATTTTCATTAGGAACTACAAAAAATGTATCCAAGATGCATCCTAGGCATGACACTGCTATACAGGCTCATGTAGTTCTTAGCTTGCCATTTTATTCAAGAAAACAACAAAACAGACTTAACACCAATAATTACAAATGATTCTCTTCAAGATGAAAAGGATCATCGGTTTGGTTCTGTTTTGTTTGTCTTTTTTCATAAACCTTGAGCCCAGTTCTGATGATATTACCATAGTTTGTATGATATCAATGTTGAGTACATCTGGCTGTAAATGTAAAATGTTTCCAAGAGAAGTTACTCATATTACCTTGATCCTAGCTAACATGACTTTGAAGCGATCAAAGTCATTGAGTGAAGCTCTCCTTTGCTGCACAATAAGCTTTCTTCCCCAGGAGCTCTTCTCCCACTTGTTCTTCACATCTTCATTAAAATTCAAAAACCAAAAAAACGTTATTAAGTGTTAACTTCTATAGGAATTTAGTTTTGATGCATCATCCTGATTTGTCATATAGATCAACCATTCAAGTTTGGCATTATAAACACAACCACAAATGGATGAAACTGACCAGTGCAGGTCATGATTGCAATCTGAACAATCCATACAAAATAATAAAGTCTGTGTTTATTTAACTTAGTTTTTCCATTTGTATGAAAGAAATGGGCAGTAAAGTGATAAGGAGTGTTGGTTTATAATTCAAAGGGTACGAGTCTAGAGTCCGGACTATTTAACCGTAATGCTGCATCCTTTCCAGTTTCATATCAGATAAGCCACAAAAAAATAAAATAGAAAAATAGTCAGGTCAGATTAACCCATTTTTGTCTGGTAAGAATGGACACAAGTCAATTTGTATCTTTGAGGAGGAAATGGCAGTAAAATAAACTTAAGTACCAGCTTCTTCCATTGCAGCGATCAAAGTCTTCTTTTTGGGGATGCGAGGGATATCAATTTTAATGTCGGTAAGACTGAGCCTCTTGAAGTTAATCTGGCACCTTACCATGTCAGGTGCATCAATCAAAGCCTACACAAGAATATAATTCATGAATTAATGGCTCGCTCTTAAAAAATTCTAATATGATGGAATTCTTCTAGCAAAACCTAATTGTACTAGGAAGGCTTGTCCAATTTTGTTCTAAAAATTCTACATTACTGACAACCTATATATGGTGACCTTTCACATTTTGAAACGAATAGAAAGTGCTTTGTTACATGACTAATGGTGTCAATACACTCCGAAATACGAACAGAGAATAAACACAAGAAAAAGAACAAATCGATATCTAGCTCTTACACTAAACCCAACATAAATCCCAACTTTAACATCACTTTACAAGAAATTAAACTGGAAAAGTAAAACAAACTAAATGCATCATACCCGGTTCTGATCAACGACATCGACGATGACAACGAGCCTACCATACTCCTTTCCGTAGTTCACCAGCGCCACGCGTCCGATCTCAACAAAACGCTTGAAAGTCTTCAAAGTTGAGGAAACAAAATACGCACATTAGTAAGGCAGCGGAAGCACATAATTTAAGTAATAGAGAGATAAGATAAGGAAATATATGTATTTTTCCTTTCCCATTTTCTTCTTTTCTCACCATTTTTTTTCCTGGGAAAAGAAGCTGAGCTGCGGCGCGAAGAAAGCTGGGGCTGGGAGAAAAGAGAACTGGAGCTAGGGTTTTTGCTCTCTTTTAAGACCTATACTTCTCTTTTCCCATTTTTGGGCTGTTTATTACAGGCTTTAATTTGTGTATATGGGCTAATTTAAAGGCCTTGTTATTAGGTCCGCTATAAACTTTTTATTCTCAAACGCTTCGCCAGAATTAGGGGTGAAAACGGTGATTGTTTTAACCGTTTTTCGTTTCATCCAAAACGAAATAAAAAGGTTAAAGATTTTGGTTGCATTTTAAAAACAAAACGGTTATCCATGCGTATTTTTATGATTTCGATCTTTCGTTTAAAACGAAACGGTTAACGCAAGTGGTAGTGGTAGTCAATTTCGTGTCCAAAACGAAACGGTTAACACAACTGACCATTTTCGTATTCGTTTTAGATGTTATGCACCTCTAGCCAGAATGTGAATTGAAAGGCCTATCTACGAAAACAAATCATAAATGTCATAAAATTTGCAGGAAGTATTTAATGGATACTTTCTTTTTATCAAAAAAAAAAAAAAGAAAGAGAAAGTAAATGTTATAAAAATTCTATGAAAATAAGGTACCAATTTGTCCAGATAGAGTTACTCAGCTTTTTTTTGTTAAAAGTTTGTTTACACTCACGTCCAGTCCAATTTGTTGTTAACAACTAGATATGCATAACACCTAAAACGAACATGGTCTGTTGCGGTTAACAAGTAACATCTCACCAAAACCTATAAATAATTTTGATCGCTGTATATTGTCCTTTATAAGCACCAAAAATTATAATCACAAGTTAATTTATGTAACTCTAAATATAATGTCAAAAAACCTGCTGGAATGCATTGTTTTATGTTCAGCATATTTTTTTCGTAAATTCATCAGAAGTATAGACATTATAAATTTTAAGCTATTTCAGAGTTCGTTTATTATTTTTGTATTCCAATCTTCTTTTTCACTAAAAATAACTTTACATTGGATTTTATAATCATCAATGTTAAATCATATAACAAAAATAAGCACATTCATCCTTATAATTATACCTAAAATAGAACTTGAAATTATAATCGATGGTTTACAAGAAAAAGTTTTTAAGTGGATAGCCTAAAAGTCTGAAAAAACTAATTGGAGGCTTGGAGGGGGACAGGGTACTGAGCATAGCCAAAGAGGTAAAGACAGAGAAGCCTTGAGCGTCATTCGTGTCCCTCGAATGGAGCACAACAGGGACGGCCCGGACGGGGCTAACGTCCCATTGTATCCCATAATCTCCTTTAGTTGAGAATCCATCTCGTGCGTATAGGTGTCGATATACTGCCGTTTCGGCCGTTTTCCGTTCCGTTCCGTCGTGGTGGAACGGAAACGTAAGGATTTTCTATTACGTTTCAGGAAGCGGAACAGAAACGGAACTGAAACCAGTTACGTTGGTATAAACGAAACGGCAACGGAATAGTGGGCTTTCGTTTACGTTTGGGCCGTTCTTCCGTTGGCCCATCAGAAATAAAGAGGCAACCCATAATTTGATCGATTGAAATGAAGAGGAATTGCAGAGCAAGGGAGCTGCAGCGAAGAGATAGAGGAGAAGAGAAGGATGCCAAATCCTCTACGGAACCTTTTTGTTCCGCACCGTGCAGAACTTTTCAGAATCACTGTTGGATTTCATCGGACGGATCAGATTGATAAGTATGTTAAATTGCACGATCGTAGCACTCCCATTCTCCCAAATCTGTCACAGCTCACTCCTTCGCATCTCACTTTACCTAGCTAGATTCGCCGTCTCACGAATTAGTTCAGTGCCTCGGCAACTTTCTCCGCCTCATCACGTAAAATCTAGTTGATCCCTAGTTTCGATATAGTCCATAACCATATTTCTACATGTTTTGAAATTTATTGATAAGTCTTGCAAGATTTTGAAATTGTTTTTGTGATGTAACCACAACTGAAAGCGGTTTGAGCAGATAAAGACGAAGGAGATGAAGAGAATCAAATTTGAAATTGTTTCTGTGCTATAACTATACCTAGTTTTCCAATCAAATTTGCGACTTGGAATTGAGCAGATAGAGACAAAGGAGATGAAGAGAGGAACGGTTTTGCGTATTTCAGACGGAGAGACGAAAAGAGGCGAGTCCTTTTGTATTTTAATAGCGTCTGTAAATTCTGACCTTTCAGATTCGATCAAACGATGCATATGAAAAGTTCTCTATCCTGCGGAATAAAAATGTTCCGTAGAGGATTCGGTTCTCCCCCTAGCCGTCTCATGTCTCTCTCGAGTATCGCCTCTCTCTCTCTCTCTCGTCTCTGGCGTCTCTCTCGCCTCCTTCCATCTTCATCACCTCTGATATGACCCCAAGAGAGAGAGAGAGAAAATCGATGGCCGCCGTTAAGGAACCTCTTTCCCTTTCCTCTCCTGGCCATCCTCACCACAAACCCCTCCACTCTCTCCCTTCGCCGTATTCCTCTCTTGAGACCCACAGAATCGAATAAGCATATACCAAAGAAAGAGAGAGAGAAGAAACGTTGTGAAATTGGTGGTGGCAGTGTCTAGGCGAGATGATGGCAGCGGCCGTGAGGCAAAGCTAGGCAGGGTGTGGCTGAACTTGGTTCCTTCTTCTTCTATCTTGGTACAGTAATCAATTTGCAACCTTAATTCACTTGGTTTTTAATATGTTGGAGCTTAAAGAACTAATCTGTTATAGAAATTGATTTTGTACAAATTTTTTTTTGCCTCTTTGATTTTTTATTTTCATGATTATGGGAACTTTGTAAATTTGAAATTGACGGTAAAAAGAACTTTGCCCCTTTGAATATCAGTTTATTTCACTGAAAGAGAATTTCTAAATGATTGAAATCCTATCAATTTATTTGCTTAAATTCTTCATTCAAAATTTGATTTATACCTTGAAATTTTTACTAATTTTCAGAAGGATATATTTCTTTGACATAGACAAGCCATGCGGACAAAATCACAGATAATGAGAGAGAGAGAGAGGTGGTACGAGCTTGGTACCAGTTGGGTACAGCTCTACCATGCCTGCTGGCACCAAAGAGCAAGGAGCTTAGGAATTAGCTTTTAATTAATGTGGTAATTATTTTCTGGTTTGTAATTAGCTTTTTCTAGTTTTTATCAGCCTTATTGGTTATAAGCTTTTTCTGATTTTTATGTATGTTTTAAAGTAATTTGATCCCGACACAGCTTTTTCTGGTTTTTATGCATGTTTAAGTAATTTGCCGCCTGAGACATCTTTTTCTAGTTTTTATGCATGTTTAACGTTTTTAACGTTTTTTTCCGTTTAACCTTACGGAACAGAAAACGTAAAACATTTTAGTTACGTTTAATTAACGTAACATAAACGTAAAAAAATTTAATTACGTTCATTACAACGGAACGTACACGAAAGTTAGTATTTCCGTGTACGTTCTGCACGTTTGACAGCCCTACTCGTGCGTAATCAAATCTTAGTTGACTACTTGACTGTCAACTTCAAAAAACCTTTCTGCACGTGAGCAGTTTTCACATTATTGAAAATAGAGTGAAGAGATGTTATTATTTTGATTGTTTACATAGACTAGATTTTCAAAGTGAAGAGGTGCTGTCATTATTTTTAATTTTTTACTTATAATTTAAAAAGTAAAAGATATAACTAACTGTAATGAAATATTAAAATATTTGCATAGCAAGATAGATCTTAAAAATCATTTAAGCATAATAAATTTGATATTTTATAAATTTTTTATATACAAATTATATTAAGCGACTCAAACCACCTATTTATTCAAAAAAAAGCCGCAATAACAACTTTCTTAAATAATAATTTTTAAATCTAACTAAATATTTTGAAAATAGGAATGCATTGTAGATGTGTGGTAATGTTATAGATTGATTGTAAATCTACTTGTATTATGTTAAATATTTCAATTACCGGATTCTTTTTTTTTTCTTTTTTTTTTTTTGAAGAAAACAAGGGTCAAGCCCCAAAATTTTTTTTATTGAAATAAAAGTTTTTCCAAAATACAACACAGTATGCAAGAAATGTTTCTGGATGGAAACTGAAAAAAGAAGAAAAAACGAAAAAGAACTGCAACATAAAAACTAAAAAAAACGAGAAAAAAAGGAAAAAAGAGCAATAGATCTACTAAAGCACTCGAGTCGCCGTGGCCCGTTCGTGGTTCGCACCTACCAACCAGAAGCCTCTGCCAATTGCACCTATCGAACACGTTGAACCCACCAGCTTCACCAAAAAAAAAAACATAGATAGACAAAAAGTTGCAATTTGCAAAGTCTTCTTTTTTATTATCTTATTTAATTTTCACAGATTATATATTCTCTCTTTTTATTGCACATAGATAGACATGAAAATTAAATAAAAATAAAAAATAGACATGAAAAGATAAAAAGAAGATTCATATGCTGGGTGCAATCAGCATAAAAGTTCCATTTGATCGGAGACAAAATGAACCATTGACGTAATCCGGAGCATCAGATCCACAATACAAGCACCAGATGGACTAGATCTGTGCAATGACATCTACCCAATTTCAGAGGTTGGACAGCGCAGTTGATCTTTTCAACTTTTTTTTGTGCGCAACTCGTGTTGCTGTTAGGTTTTTTTTTTTTTTTTTTCTTTTGTGAACAAAAGTACTTGCTGTTAAGCTTTATTAGCCAACTGATCTAGGAATTCAATAGAAAAATAGAATACTTTAGAATCCCTATATTGTGTGTCATGTAGTGTAGACACTTTTAGTTGCGTTGATCCTGATAAAAATTATCTGAGTGCTCATTTAAGTACTCTTTTCGGTCCTCAACAGTTTTTATAAAATAAAAAATAAAATTAATTAAATATCCCAATAGAAACCTTCTTGTATGAGATATTTTTCCTGAATGTTCCTTAAGCTTGATGTTTGCCCATATAAGGATAATCTTTTTACAACTTTATTCAGTTTCAAATTTAATCAATTTAAAATAGGGTTAGGGTCCAATGTTAAATTTTGACAGTTTTGACAGAATTTTTAGCAAATAAATAAGATATACAGATATATGTTTGTTATCGTTATTTTTACAAATAAATAAAAAATAAGCTACAAATAAAAAGAATTTCTACAAACTAAAAGATATATAGATATGTTGGTATACTTATATATTGATTGTGTCTAAAAGTTTTTGACAAAGGGATGAACTAGCACTACGCCATTTAAAAGCATTAATACCGGTTTTTAATGTATTATTAGTACCGATTTTGTACCGGTACTAATAATAGGGGTACTAAAAGCAATAAAAAACCGGTACTAATAAGCTGGTACTAGGAGGCTTAGGAAAGTGGCGGCAAACACTATTAGTACCGGTTTTTTATAAAAAACCAGTACTAAAAATATTATATTTAGTACCGATTTTTTATAAAAAATCGGTACTAATTTAATTTAAAAAAACCAAAAAAATTTTATTCAATTTAGTAAAAAAAAAACGAAAATTTTTTTATTCAATTTAGTACTGGTACTAAATTAATTTTTTTTTAAAAAAAAATCTGTTTCTGGGACTAGCTCCCTTTTTGCTAGCCCTAGAAACAGATTAGCTAAAACTAGGTATAAACCATAAGTGAAAATAAAAATGAAGAAACATTAACTGTAAAATTAACTGTTTAGTAATATTATAACTGACACGCGCATGATAGAAAAAATTATCGGATACAAATAATTGTTTGAAAGAATGAGCTCATGTTACTTTCTTAGCTTTTTTTTTTTTTATCACTTAATGGTGGATTATGTTTCTTGCTTCATTTTCATTAGATTGCTCTCTATCTCTCTTAGAACCGGTCTATATTTGCATCACACAGAATGCAAAAATTATCAGATATAGAAAAAATTAGGATAATAAAGATAGAACATAGAAAGCAGTTTTTTGTTTAAATAGTAATTACAAGCGAGTTATCTCTTCCTCATAGTTTGTTGACTCACATGCCTTCTAGATCACAGAAAATTCATATAGCAAACATAGATCACAGAAATTTGAATTTCTCCAAAGATTTGTACCAGTTCAACCAGTACCTGACAAATTTTGGTCAAGGGATCTTAGTTTCTCTTCTAGATCTTGTTTCTCCGCCATCAGATTAGAGGCACAGAGTTGCTCTTCTGCTAGCTTTTGTTGTGCCTCTTGTCTCAAAACAGACTCTTCCTATAAACACAATGCATGTAATTTTGATAATAGAATAAAGTGCAGCAGCCACCAAGTAAGCACAAAATGACGGTGAGCCTCAAAATATCAAATAGAAGATGCAGGGGGGCAGGCATTGTGCACCTTGAGGTGGACTTGCAAGTCATGCAACTCCTTTTCTAATACAGAGAAGTTGTCCTCAGGAAATCCATCAAAAGAAGATGAAGAATAAGATGTAGTACCATGAGTATTTGCCTGTTGCTGCTGCACTATGTTCAATTCTGCTCTGAGAGATGCAGCATCCTCTTCTGCCTGATTAACAATTTCATCAAAAGAAAAAGAAAAGCAATTATAAATAGATATAATAAAAACAGTTACAACATGAAATACAAAGAATGAATAGATGTAGGCAGCTGTAGGAATGAATAGACGTCATTATGCAGCGGGGTGCATAGTTTTAGCTAATCTGATTGTGGATTTGTTAATAAATTAAGAATAGCTACATCTTAATCGCAAATCACAAATAATCACAATTAATACCATATTCACATATTCACAAGTGCAATAAGCATGCTAAAGAGGTCCTACGCATGGTTGCTCATCTAAGGTAACACCTTGGACGAATAACAGACGCATATTTTGGTGATTCTTCCCTGTTTATTCTATAAAGAGGATAGCTTCTAAATCTAAGATTGATGCCATGTAAAATTCAACCATCTATGCACAAAATTAAACACGAAATATGTCAAAATTGGATTTGATCAAACTAAATTGCAAATTGGGTAGAAAAATATAGCTCTTTTAATCAATCAGCATGCACCTAATTATGTCAAGAATTACAAACAATTAATAGATCAATTGCGACCCAAAACACGCCACAAAAAACTCGTCTACCCAACCAGAGATGAACTTCGGACAAACCCATCTTACACAAACTCAAACAAAGCATAGAACAAAATCGAGCATCGATCGATGCGAGATAGATCGAGGAGAAGTACCTTGAAGAAGGATTCAATCGAGCGCTGATCGGAGGGAAGAGGAGAGGGAGATTCGAGGTCGGGAAGAGAAGGTGGGAGGTCGAGCCTGAGCCGATTGCAGCGACGAGAGGAGAGATGGGGCAGCGACGAGAGGAGAGGTGGGGCAGCGCGATCTGTGCAGAGAGGAATGGCGAGTAGAGAGTGCAAAGAGAGTAAAGGAGATAGAAACTGAGAGAGTGCAGAGATGAGGCCGACAATAATAAAAAAAAAACAGTTTTTAATTTAGTACCGGTTTTTTATAAAAAATCAGTACTAAAAATAAATATATTAGTACTGGTTTTTTATAAAAAACCGATACTAAAAATCGCCAAAAAACAGTTTTTAATTTTAGTACCGGTTTTTAATAAAAAATCGGTACTAATATATTTATTTTTAGTACCGATTTTTTATAAAAAAAACCGATTTTTTATAAAAAACCGGTACTAAATTTAAAATTGTTTTTTTTTTGTCAGCACCTTTAGTACCGGTTTTTTATAAAAAACCGGTACTAAAAATAAATTATTTACTATCGGTTTTTTATAAAAAATCGGTACTAAATGAAAAACGGTTTATTTATTTTTCCAGCGATTTGTAGTACCGATTTTTTTTTAAAAACCGGTACTAAATAATAAGTCTGACAATTACAAAATTGCCATGATTTATTATTAATACCGGTTTTCTTAAAAACAGGTACTAATGGTCCGGTACTAATAATCTTTTTTGGTGTAGTGTAGAACAACTAGTTCATTATACCAAACAACTAATGAGTAAGGAAGAACAGTCAATTCAGTCTCTAGTTCTTGTTCCAACAAAATTATGAAACTAGAACAAGAATAAGAACAAGGCTTATTCTAGTTCATATCATTTGCCAAACAATTATGTAAATATCATAGAATATATATGGAGTGTGTTTGTTACACATTGGAATATAATAGAATAAGGGTTTGAATAAGAATTCTCTCTCCTATCTCCTCTTATGTAAATATCATAGAATATATATGGAGTGTGTTTGTTACACATTAGAATATATAATAAGGGTGGTATTAGAATAAAGGGTTGAATAAGCTCTTATTCGGAATAAAGCTTATTCTAAATACGTTTGGTTTCATTCCAAATAAGTCTTATTCGGAATAAGACTTATTCAACCACAAACAAATACACCACCATGGACTATTGTAACTTTCCACTCGTTTGCTGAATGGTACAACTTGCATCGAATTTTATCATTCTATAGTCAAACTTCACAATTAGAAATTATTAATAACGGTTATCAAAGTTCAAAATTGTGAAATTAATTCGCTTCAATGAATGCCAGCCTTTAAATTATAGATTGATATTAATAAAAAAAAAGAATGACTAAATTGCGCTTCTTTTCAGATGGCAAAAACGTTTTAAAAAAAAGAGAGAAATAACCTGGCTCGCTCGACAAATCCTGGTAAGATTTCGAAAATTTATTACATTTTGTTTATTTATTTATTTATTTATTTATTTATTTATTCTTTGCATTATTACTGCCAAGTTAACTGCTGGGTTTGAATTGAGTTTAGTTTAATCCATTGTCCATTTGAGGGCTTTTTGGTTACTAAAGGTTGAAACAATGCATTACTGAGTTTAGTTTAATCCCACTTAGCCTGCAGGCTAAGTGGGATTTGAATAAAATATATTTTTTTTTTACATGCATCAATTTCATAAATTTTTTTTTTTTTTGAGGAATTGGTAGCCATGGTAATTGCTACCAGTTGATATCAATTCATCATTTAATTGCACATAGGCACATAGCATAGCCATATCATTGCTCACGAGATAGATCTTAGACAATTGAGCTTATAAATTTTAAAACATGCATTATATTTTCACAAACAATTTTTTAACCTTTTTATTGAATGAAACTTTTATAGATAATTTTTTTAAGCCGAAAAAACTTATAGAATAAAAATATGTGAATTTTATTATTGAAAGACTATCAACTTTAAAAGGAAAATGTGGTTGCAACTAACATTTCTTGATATTTTGTTAGCACCTCCTAGCCTTATTTTAAAACAAAAAAAAGGACAGAGAGAACGCTTGATTATATTGTATATATTTAGTGTGTTCTTATATATAGTCGATACTAAATTTTAAAAATGGACGAGTCAAATTTTGTTCATAATTGAGTAAACAAAAAAAATATTTTTGGTAAAGAGAAAAGTAAAAATTAATTGTGTTTTGAACTTTTGATCCGCAAATAATATATGGTGCATGCTTGCTAGTGGATTCCAAAAATTCTCCAAGCAACATTTGTCATATACACCACCTCACCCACCAATTCCTTACCATTTCTTCACACATGACAAAATATTCGCTCTCTCATTTATTACTTATCAATTGAATTCTTTTTCCTCTTATAACTTTACGACCTATATATGAAAGGTGCCTCTTCCTTGGCCACTGAATTAGACTCCACTTTGAAATTTTATATTAAAAACTCAAGGCACATGGAAGGGTTAGAGAATAAGCAACAAGCGGCCGAAATGGAGAAGGAAGAGAAAAAAGAGGCGGATATAAGCCTCAAAGAATTGTCAAGGAGGCTTCAGGATTTTGCTGATGAGAGGGATTGGGAGCAATATCATAGCCCAAGAAATCTGTTGCTTGCCATGGTTAGAAACTATATTTTATTTAAATTCAAATTTTGTCTTCCTACCTTGGTGGTTCAGAAGTTTCTTTGGAGCATGTAGTGCTCGTTTGCCTTTCAGCGGCATATGAGGTTAAACTTTATCATGATTTACTATGATTAGTTTCTCATTTTAATGTTCATTGAGATTTGAGTCTTTCCTCCAAATTTCTGCCATATAGGTCGCAGAAATTCTCTCCTTGCTTTCTAGTTATAGGAAATACAGTAATGTTTTCCATATATATAAACTCATACTTGACCATATTTCTTTTATTTGTAGCTAGCATTTGTTGATGTTGATCAACCCAATTTTGAGAATAAAAGCAAGAAGGATAAGAAATTACGGAAATTTTTTTTTTTTGATAAAAGATTATTACACTTGGCTTTCAAGATTACAAATATTAAACACGGGAACCATACAGAGACAAAAAATTGCTCAAATATTAAACAGCTATACTCATGACCAACCCCATAAAAAATGCACCTATTCCAAATCACTGAATGCTTATTTGCAGTACTGAACATTCCATTGGATTATCAGCCAGAAATAAAGTATATTCCTTTCCATTCAACTTATGAAATTTGTGTGAACTCATCCTAAAGAACAGTAAGCTTGCTTCAATGTTAATAGTTCCTTCAATGTGTACTAGGAACTTTTGACATTGACCGTTCCTTTGTAACTCATGAAATACTGTTCTCTAGGTACATTATAATTCCGTGATGTATGACTTGGCTTTTTGGACTGTGCAAAACGGTCCCTTGTCTGTTCTAGTTGCTATAAAGTCTAGTGTAGATAACCTCTTTTAGATGCCATTCTACTGTAAGTCATTCTCAGAAAAGGATGCTAATCTAGGGCTGTCAATATACCGTCGTTTCGCACATTTCCGTTTCATTCCGTCCAAAATGGAACAGAAATGGAATAAAAAATAGTTTCGTTTTCAAAAACGGCACGGAAACGAAACACGGTTTTGTCAACGTTACCGAAACAGAATGGAAAGGAACACGGAGATGGACTGATTTCAATGGTAAATGAAGAAGCGGAACAGAAGTAGAACGGAAAACTGTTTTGTTTATCGAAACATAACAATAGCGAAAGAGTACTTTTGTTTCGTTACCGAAATGGAACAGCTCTGTTCCGTGCCCGTTCCCATGTTTGACAGCCCTGTGCTCATCTATGAGAGGCACGTTTCCTAATTAACTGGCCTATTTAACTTCCAAGTGATAAGTGCGAATATGAATTTAGATGATAGGGACTATAGAACAATAATTTAATGAACTTAGTACGTGAGCATTCTGGTGAAATTATAGTTAGTGTGTTTCATACAGTGTTGTTATGTGTGTAATGGATCATTAGGATCCTACATTCCTAATGTATTATCAATGATTTTAGGGTTCTTCATCCTAATTTTGTTACTAATTTTGACCAGTGTTTGAACTTAATGATGAGAATAGTGGGGGTAATTATAGACTTATAGTGAGATATAATGGGTTGGATCAAATCTTTGAGCTTGGACCCAATTATGGTCTTTGAGCATGGGTTAGATCATCAATTTGTGACTAATTTCTGGGTTGCAATGGGTTTAGGGCTCAAGGACCTATCAATGGGTAAATAATTTTCAATTAGTTAAATTTAAATGTGTTTTATGAAAAGCTAGAATTCTTGCTACATGCTGCTCTCTGCTGTCATCTCATCTTTGTGACATATTAGTATATCACTATCATTAATATTCCTCGCTGAATAATGCATCTCTTTACACTTTAATATTTAGGTTGGTGAAGTTGGAGAGCTATCAGAAATATTCATGTGGAGGGGGGAGGTGCCGAAGGGGCTGCCAAATTGGGAGGAGGCTGACAAGGAGCACCTCGGCGAGGAGCTATCTGATGTACTGTTATACCTTATCAGACTTTCTGATATGTGTGGTATTGATCTTGGTGATGCTGCCACCAAAAAGATTGTCAAAAATGCCGTCAAGTATCCCGCAAAGAATAACTGAAAAAGGGCTCTTGCTACTTAACCTTTGTCGCAGCAAGACATGTTATTAATAATGACTGAACTTTAGGATTTATGTTTTCTGAGATGTAGTTTGGCAAGAATATAATGTTTTTGCATACTACTTGATGCCTACTGTTCTGTTTTGAGTATCAGTCAGCATTTTCTTTCATTAGCAATGACATTCTTTGTAGAACTATAAACTTCTGGATGTTGACTTTGTAACGCTAAGTTTGGAAGGATTTCTTTGTCAAGTATAATAGCGCTTTCAGGTTCTATTAAACGTTTTAAGTGCTAAATTCGTTTGCCACATTGCAATGGGAAGTGACAAAAAAAATCGGAGTTCGTTTGAAAGTAGTCTGAATAACTAATTCTAATTTAGAAGTAGTTGGATCACTTAAAAATAACACTTTAGATCACAAAAAACTTATTCTTGATCGTTTAGGATTAAAAATTTTAATCCCGAATAACTAATCCTACCATTGATCTCATGTAATTTTGTAGGATTAGTTATTCGGGATTAAAATTTTTAATCCTAAACGATCAAGAAAGTTTTTTTGTGATATATAGTGTTATTTTTAAGTGGTCCAACATCTGAATTAAATTTTTAAAAAATAATAATTCTTAAAAAATGAACCCATAAGATGTTTGGATCATCTTTTTAATCCGGATTAAAAAATGAACCCGACTACTTCTTAATTAAGTTGCCTCCATAGAATCTAAGGCTCCGTTTAGATAGGTGTGGGAAGAAGGAAAGAAGTATTGGGAAGTGTGTAACTTTGTGAAGAGTTTGAATTGTTTATAATTTTTTTCTTCTTCTTCTTTCTTCCAACGATCCAAACGCACCCTAACGTGAATAAGAAGTTCTCTCTCCCGAGTCTCTTCCCTCCGCCATTGACTAGTTCCCGGCCCAGATGTTCTCGAGCAGGGCCAAGGCGCGTAGCGGTTAGGTCAGTAAGCTTTACCCAGTTGAGTTTAGGAAGTGAATAGAGGACAAGCTAGAGTAGGAGAGTGTAATTCTTTAGTTGACCGGGCAGTGGATTCATTCAAAGAGAAGTTACCTTTTCTTCTTTCCATGGGTACCCATTATTTTGCTCCCCTGGTATCATATGTATCTTTATGAAGGGAGTTGACCTGGAAGTAGGCTTCCCCTCGAAGTTTCCCTAGTGGATGCTTAGCCTTGCTAAGACCTCTTTCTTTAGGCTCCGTTTGGATGGTGTGAAAATAGGAGGAATAATAAAAGAAGTATTGGAAATTGTGTAATTTTGTAAAGAGTTTGGATTGTTTATAATAAATTTGAGAGTAGGAAGAGGCTATTCCCTTATTCCTGCACTCATTCAAACGGAGCCTTAGTCAGTTAGGACTCTGAGTCTAGTTGATAGAGAGTTTCTTAACGGGATGGAAGTCTAAATAACTACCTGTCTCAGTCTCAAACAAAAATTTATTAGAAATTTAATTCACATTAAGAAGATGATCCAAACACCATAGGAATAAAATTTAATCAAAATGTTGGACCACTTAAAAATAACACTTTAGATCACAAAAAACTTATTCTTGATCGTTTAGGATTAAAAATTTTAATCCTGAATAACTAATCCTAATTTTATTCTTAGATGATCCTAATTTCATTCTTAGTTTAGTTCTAATCGCGTTTATAATATCTCTAATAAAGGTAATTATATCTGTTTGCAAATGAAGCAGTTGAAGTGTAACAATAGGTTCAGCATCCCTTCAGCAAATAATGTCAACATTGGACGTACTGATGTTCTCCACTTTTTTTTTTTTAAAAAAGAATAAACAAAGGAAAAAAAATTAACTAAATGTAGGAAATCGTCACTTCTTGAATATCTCGACTAAGAAAGGGCAATATTTTGCATAACTCTTTGAATCTATTAAATTAATCCTTCTTATATATATACTGTTTGAGGTCCAACTCCATTTAGTCCATAACCAGTGCAAAGTGATGGACCAGCCCATATAGAAATGAGATTTTCCGAAAAATTTATAAATAATATTAAAATAATATAAAATAATAATAATAAAATCGAGTTAATCTAATTTTTTAAATAGTATCTCAATTACGGAATCCGAGATTCCGAAACCAACTACGAAATTTCGGTTTCCGTAACAGACTAGTTGCAGAATCCCGCATTCCGTACTTGACTTGTTACGGAATCCCGTAACAAAAAAATCATCTTTTTTTAAAAAAAAAAATTGACCCAGTTACGGAATATATATTCCGTAACTTGGATTTTTTTTTGAAACTTTAATTATTTTTTAACGTATTCATTAAACTTTTTTTTTTACTTTGATTTTTTTTTTTGATTTTTTTTATGAGATCCATGCAAAATTTGGTATTCACATAAAATTATCCTAATTCAGTATTAGTTCAATATTGTACATGACCCCACTATATACACATCGATTCAATTAATGGGTGTTGTATCTAAAGGAGGCGGCTTAACCAAGGTTTAGCGGAAGCAATTGAGGTTTTGGACCGGTTTGGTATGAACTATCCTAACACAATTCAATTGGCACCCAATACAAGGAAGCGCACAAGCAATTCAAGTATAGCAAGATAATAAAGAGAGAAAAGAGAGAGAGAAATTGAACACGCGATGTGATTACGGAGTTCCGACCCGCTAGAAGAAGCTATCCTTAGTCGTACGTCTCCGGGAGTTTCGCTACCACCAAAGGGCGCGCTCCGTTCAATTCCAATAAGAACGAGTCTACAACTTCGAACCGAATCACCTCGTCACAATGACACTCAAGGTGGATCGGCTTAACTCAAATGGCACAACGGCCTCAAAGGAGAAGAGCTCTCAACCTATTCCAACCTACACCTAGCGACAATGTCGGGGCGGTGGTGTTTGAGGCTACGAAATCTCTCAAAATGATCTAGCTATGAAAAGCTCAAGTGGGAGAGTATCCCTGTGCTCAAAGGCTCTATTCTGGTCAAATTTTGCAAAGCAAAGCTCTCTATTTCATTAGTTGGAAAGAGAACAAGGGGTGGATATATATAGAGCTCATCAAAAGCTGCAAAACAACTCAATTTTCTGTTGTGCGTTACACAACGCAATATTGCGTTACATGACCCACAGATAGCCGTTATAATAAAACAAAGAAAACAAGCTATCCGTTGGCAGTGCGTTACACGACCCAATATTGCGTTGTACGACGCACTGGACGACCGTTATAATAAAACAAAACGGATAAACTAGTCGTTTGAGCTGTCAGACGCGTTACACGACGCAGACCACACGTTGTGCAACGCAACATTAAATGTCATTAAATGATCAGAAATTTGCTTCAAAAACGAGTGAAAAAGGCCAGAGAAAAAACAAAGGAAGGTTGTATAACGCTTCAGTGCGTTATACAACGTTCTGGCTTGATTTGAGAAAATTGCATTGCACGACGCGTAAATTGCGTTGTATGATGCAGCTAGTGCGTTACACGACCCTCTGTTGCATTGTGTAACGCACTGTTTCTGTTAAATTAAGAAACGGAGAAAAACTGCACAATACTGGTGCGTTGTATGACCCAATATTGCGTTACACAACTCACTGGTGCGGTGTACAACCCAATATTGCGTTACACGACGCATTGGGTCTGAAACTGAGAAAAATACTGAGTTCTTGAGCTTTTCTGCTAACTAGACCATTTCAAGGATAAAAGGACTAAAGTAAACCTTCTATTAAAGTCTAAACTAGCCTATAAGCTCTCTAAAGACTTGATCTTGATCTTGCACATAGTTTTTATCCAAGTCTTCAAACTTTGCACCTTCTTCCTATAAAACTCAAAGAAGATTGTTAAATGCCAAATGATATTGTTTTGTAATCGACAAACCTAGAGACGTTTAGTACAACAATGGGGTTCCCCGTGTCACACCCCGCAGCGGCGACGTGACAGATTCCCGCCGCAGGCACGTGCTTCGCACGCGCTGCAAGGCTTACTGTTTGGCCACAAGCCATTATGCCATGTTTTATCATACTAAGTGTCAGGCAATTGGCAAGCAACAGTTCAGAAACCAGAGTTGAGGTTATGCTTGTAACATGTGCAAAACAAAATTTCGACAGAGTTTCCCCTATAATAGGCAACATCCAACCATATAGGCAAGCAATCACACAGTTTATAAACTTTTCCCAACCCACATCCCACCAGCAACAATCAAGTAAGCATCTAGCTTAAGGAGTTACACACATACAAGCATACATTTACAAAAATAGCTCACAAATAGAACACAAGTACCACAAAACATAGCATATAATTTACATGGCTTACTTCTCCAATTCTCCAGCCCACGCCGTCAACCTGGAACCCATGAAAACATGGTACGGTGAGAAAAGAAATCATTTCTCAGTGCGGTATTTAGTTCCAGCCATGCATGAACCCGAAGTCTCATGTTGCAGAACTAAATACACACTGTTTATATATATATAACATAGTTTGCATGGTAAACAAAGGTTAATCATAAAACAGTTAGCAATCCATGCTATGCAATGCAAGGCCAGCTAGTAATGATTATCCGAAATCTTCCCATTCAATACATACAAAAGCCGGCACTTGTTGGACACCTATCCATGCATAATACTAGGCTGGTTACCAATCAGCCAAGTCCTTGTCTTTCCATCAATACAATCAAATAGTACTCAATTACTGAGAACATTTACCCCCTCACAGTCCATTCAAGAACTGACATGAGTACCGGAACATAAGCGCTTATCTCAAGGTCCTTGGTGTTAGGAAGTGTGTAATATTTTAATTTTTATGTTAATTACTATTAATTAACCAATTAAAGCAACACACACAAAGGAACTTGCACAAAAGCTACTCAACACAAGAGAAAAAGGGTGGATTTGTACCTCTCTTGGTATGGCAACCAAGAGGCTCGATTCCTCGGCCTAGAAATCGGTGGCGTGCTATTCCTTCTTCTCCGAATCGCCTCGAGTCCACCTAGAGATTAACCAAGCTCTCTAATTGATTTTGTGCTAGCAAATTCAATGAGAACTAAGCTAATCCTAAGATGACACCCTCTTCTAGTTCAACAAATAGATATTAATGGAGGGTGTGTGGCTCAACACATGAGCAAGAGAGAGGAGGAGAGAGATGGCGCACGGCCAAGAGAGAGGGAGAGGGATGGTGGTGGCGGCTAGGAAGAGAGGAGAGAGAAAAAGGATCCCTAGGGGTCCTTTTATAGCCAACCAACCCTAGGTGCAACTTGCTAGAAATTACACAATTGCCATCCCTACCTACCACTCTATGGCCGGCCTCTATATGGGCTTTATGGGCCTTTTGCTCCTTCTTAAATGGGCTCTAATTCTTATAATTAAATCCATTTCCAATTGCTTTTTGTTTGGACTATAAATTTACTATATACAAATTAGCCCAATAATTCAATATAACTATTTATATTAAGTTGAACCAAAATAATTATTAACTATTTAATAATTATTCTAGGATTAGCCTATGCTATTATTTATTTCTATATGACCCGTTTGACTTAATTAATTAGTACGTTCTATAACGGTACATAATTAATTAATCAATTCGTCATATTATCCGCAATTTTCACTGTTGCGAATAAATAAATAAATGAAGCACTGTCCTGGTCAAAACTCTATTTGTGTGACCCTTTGAGGATTTATGCTACGTTGGACATGGAATTAAATCGCTATTTAATTCCAATAATCATAAGCGGTATCTAGCAACACGTTATGATTCCCAATTCGCATAAATAGTGTACTGCTACAAAATTTCAATCCTGCATGAGAGAATAATTATGTTTCTCTATTTTGATTCTTATGTCACACGATATCATCGTATAATCCAAGATAGGAACGTGTCATTCTTGCAGATTATACGTTTCTTGATCTAGAGATAATTGTATCAGTTGCTAGCAAACAATCTATCTCCATCAAGGGGCCCAAACAGATATCGTCACTCACTAAGTGAATTAATGAGGGACATACGGTTTTCTTGATAATTAACTTTTCCCCGCACAATTCAAGAATACTTAAATCAAGTCCGTATAGCAGCCTTTATCAGGAATCAGCGGTAGACATGATTTATAGCATCTATCCTCGTGTGGAAAAGATAATCATCTCAAACTTAGAACCAAAATCATAACGAAATAAATAATGACACGTAACACAATTCATATATTTATTTCGTGGGGTCCAGTCCTGTACTATGTTCTATAATATATACATATGCAATTAAGTTGGTTACTCTTAATCTATGATTTATAGAACTTAATCATCACTTAACTTGCATACTAATCTTATTGATAATTAATGTCCTTTGTTAATTATCAAGATTATGGACTTTTAGATTTATCGTTGTCATTTATTACTAAATGAATAACAGTGATCTATAATTCAGATCCTCAACCTGAATGAACTGTCAACGAGTAAATCGAAGAACAAATGATCTGAAATCACCAATAACATAAACTATAGAAGTAGCCTAATAAGATTGGCTTCTAGAACATATCTCTAACACTTGGAAAGACGGTCGCGACTCCGCTTTCCAAAGATGTAAATGTTATTCATCACACAATTAGCTCAACCATATCACATACCACAATTCAGCCACAACAATATAAACCGTTCAATATGCATGTCATTATTTAGCAATCCATCCTATGCACAGTCATGTAGCATATATATAATATAGCAATTCATACATGCAGGCTACATGCTAAGTCATGTAAAACAACAAGCAACATGCATAATATAGCTTTAAGTTTAGCACCACAACAAGAGTTAGGGTCAAGGTGGAATCCGCACCTCCAACCTTACACCGTATTACCCGCCGTTTACTGCTGCGGTGCGCCCTCTTGCCCGCTCAAGTCCACCACTTCACTTTGCTCAAGGTCTGGTTCAAGTGAACATAACCTATGTCATAATCATATTCAACACCAGACTAATCATGCAGTTACGTGGTAAAGGCACCAAGCCAAACACCGTTGCGTGACTTGTTTGCAGGTGTTTGCAACACCGCTTCATAGTTTGTCTACCGACCAACGCCAGACCTATGGTGCTTATTAGCACGTGGTCAGTTAGGGTGCACAAAAAAAGCTATGTAAGGCACCAAATCATCATCCCTAAGGTCTGTTTGAGTCATGGAAACCAGCCACTATACACAACTCATGCATCGTCATGAACTTCCCAGCCTGTTTTGGGTAAACCAGGGCCAAAATCATGCATGCAACATTGTTCTTTACCTTCCTAACTATCCAGCTATGTCCCAAGCACTGTTTTTCACTGCCTAACACCACAAAAATGAACTTTACTGGTCTGTTTTGGCAAGGAACAGAGCAAAACGAGTTTGGTAAGGAGAAGGGTATAATTGTCCATGCAATTAGTGCAGAGAGAGAGGTTAAGAGGTGGGGACAAGGTGGCAGCAAGCTCTTTCTCCCTGCCCAAATGACTAAGCTGCTAGGTGTCACACATTTATTGGGGCTGGAAAAACCAGGTTGGACTGCCTCTTGGTCAGCTGCAAGGGTCACCACTGGACAACTCCAGTCCTACATGCATGGGACACTCCAGTACTCACTGCCAAACATGCCTAAGTACATGAATCATGACTGGGCAGCTACGTTAACCACCGCACACGCAGACCGGTCGTAACCGTCATGCGTTACAGCATAATTTGGCCATTATTTTGGTCACAGTTTGGATCATCAAACTATTATGTACCAACCCCCTATTATGTATAGTCTTGTAGTGCAGTCCAAATTCAATATTGAACATGACTAGTATTCTAAATAGGTGTCGTGCCGTGTCATGTCGTGTCAAACACGTCGTATCCGGATCATCTGTCATGTCGTGTCTAAATATTTCACGTGTCGCGTCGTGTCTAAATTTTAAAGGATGGACACGACACACATAAAGACACTCCACACCTAGTGTTGCTGTGTCGTGACGTGACGTGTCGTGTTTCATGTGTCTAGACACGTCACGTCACAACATGACACGTGAAATTTTAAGGTATAGACACGACACACCTAAAGACACGCCACGCCTCGTGTTGCCGTGTCGTGACGTGTCTAGACACGTGAAACACAACACGGCACAACACGATACGTGAAACATTTAGACACGACAAGACATGACAGATAATCCGGACATGGTGTGTTTTACACGACACGACACGGCACGACACCTATTTAGAACACTAGTCATGTACAATATTGAATTTGGACTGGGCTACAAGATTATACATAATAGGGGCTTATTATTTGGACTCGAGGGTTAGTTTATTGAGTCGGACTGGGATCCCCATTGATTGAAACGATGTGTATATGGTGGAGTCATGTACAATGTTGAACCAATACTGAATTAGAATAGGGTGTGTTTGGATGAGCCATGAATAAGGAATAAGAATAAGGAATTTCGGTATGCGTGCTTGTCCAAATTCCTTATTCTTATACCATGGTTTTGTTAGTATAAGAATAAGAGCCCAAATTTCTTATTCTTGTGTTGTTTGGGTTGCACAAAAATAAGAATAAGCACGCATACCGAAATTTCTTATTCTTATTCCTTATCCATGGCTCATCCAAACACACCCATGTGAATACCAAATTTTGCGTCGATCTCATAAAAAAATAAAAATTAAAAAAATCAAAGTAAAAAAATTTTAATGAATACGTTAAAAAATAATTAAAGTTTAAAAAAAAATCCCAGTTACGGACTGGGTCAAAAAAAAAAATTTTAAATGATTTTTTTTGTTATTTCGTAACAAGTCAAGTACGGAATCCGAGATTCCGTAACTAGTATGTTACAGAAACCGGGATGCCGTAGTTGGTTTCGGAATTCCGGATTCCATAATGACGATACTATTTAAAAAAAATTAGATTAACTCGATTTTATTATCAATATTTTTATATTATTTTAATATTATTTATAAATTTTTCGGTGAGATTTCTTTAATGCTACATGGGCTGATCCATTTAATAGTTCTCTAGAATTAGCTCCCTCAGTCCGTAAAAGACTAAGGCTGTGCACCAGAACGCGAAGGTAGGGATGAGATTAGGGGAGACGAGGCGACGAATTAATTTCCGATCCTGCCCGAGCGAGTTTACTCGCTCCACAACGAAGGATGAGACGGGATGAAAAGGGATGAGACGAAGTGAGATAAGAGACAGATCTACGAAGACTTTACTCGCTGTCGCTAATCCCCGATTTGGGGGGTGAGCCTCACCGGGCACCTCTAATCTCCTCTCGCCTCGTCTCCCCTTTGCTTTCGCGTTCTGGAGCACAGCCTAAAAGCCCTCGCACTCTCATCCTTACTGGATTCCATACAGTTAGGTAGCAAAAATAGATATCTATTAGGATCATCTAAACCGTTAGCTTTCGATCTTACTGCTGTCATCCGTCTCTGTACACTTGGGTTTCTCTGTAGATGATCTCGTTACTTAGTCATGACAACCGTTTGATCTACAAAGCACAATATAGATCTCTCTTAGTAATATACTAATATCATGCCTTCCGATTCTTTCCTTTATTTCACCATTGCGCGTGCCTTTATCTGCGATTAACCGAATCTCGAAATATTCCCTTTTTCATTTCATTCCTGGACTTTTTCATAAAGAGCTCAAATTCTCTTTAAAATATCACGGAGGACTAAGTATCCACAAAATTTTCTAAAAGGGCCCAGCGCATATCGTTGCTACGTTTTTTTTAATTATTATGGGCCTGTTTGGATGCGTTGGGAATTTGAGGATTTTCCAATTCTTAGGCATAAATTTATTATAAACAATCCAAACTCTTCACAAAATTATACACTTCCCAATAAATTTATGTCTAGGAATAGAAAATTCCCCAAATTTCTCAAATTCCTAAGCGATCCAAACGGCCCCTATTATTATTTGTTATTCTGGACACTAGAATAAGTGTCCATGCATCCTGTCTGTTCCCAATTTACATAAGATGTGCACCCAAGTTGTATTTCTCCACTTAAATATTTCCAACATCATTGTTAGCTTTGAGAGTTATATTTGTAACATCGTTAAAATATAATTGTTTTATTAAAAAAAATAAATTTGATTGGTGATAAGTTGTTTGTACATAAAGTGTTCGTTATAATTATAATTTTAAAATTTATTTTTCATTCTAAACATTTAATTCTGAATGATTTTGACTTATATAAAAATATTCCAATAAATACTTCTTTTATAATATGTAGTCGATTAATTTTATATATACTTATACAATCAGCTCTTTTTTTTAGAATGATATAGTCGACACTTTAATTAGTGCACAAATTGGCTTCATATTATAAATATTATATTTCTTTTATAATTATAACTCGTTAATTTATTGTCGTGAACAAAATAAATTAAATGAAACTAACTACAAGTACGTGTAAATTTCATAAATTGAAAATATCAAAAGCGTAAAGATTTTTCCTTTCCTGCCTTCAGTAAAATAAAGCGCACACGAGGTCAACAGCCCATTTGGAAAGTTTTTAAAGGACGCAGCCCTATTTGATATTCCAAATAGGGGTGAAAACGGTATCCGTTTCGACCGCCATTTCGTTGCGTTTCGTCCGGAACGGAACGGTAACGGATACAAATTTTGGTTTCGTTTAAGTAACAGAACAGCTAACGCAAAAAAGGATTAAGATTTCGTCTCAGAACGGAACAGTTAGCGAAATTGGTATGTTTCGTGGTCGTTAATTTCGCGCATTTCGTCCAAAAATTCTACCAAGGTATTTTTATATTGGATTGCAGGGAGAGATGTAGGGAGAAGGAGTACAATTAGGTTTTCTCAGCGCCGCTCCGTATTTTTCTCCGCCGAACGAGTACACAGTCACATCTCCTCTCTCTCTCTCCCTCTCTCTTTCTCTCAGTCTGTCTCTCGCACGCCTCTGTACAATCGCCGTCGACAGTGATGATGGTGCCTCCTCCTCCTTTCCCGCGTGACCTAAGCTGTCAATTCTCCGCCGCTCTCCCCTCAAATACCAAGCTTATCTCTCTTTGCCCCTTCTTCCAGAACTCCTCTTCTCCACCAAATAACTTTATCTCTCTATCTCACTCCCTAAAATACCTCTCTCTGTCCCTGATCTCTCAGCCGAAGCCTCCAGAACCCCTCTTCTCTGCCAAATACTTCTATCTCTCTACTTTTCACCTCTTTTGTCGAGCTTGGTTCGCTAATGAAGGTTGGGTCTCTCTCTCCTCTATTGTTGCAGTACTGCGATTGAGGCAAGCCATCAATAGGCGCAGCGGTCCTAATCGACAGTTCCGCAAGGTAGTTTTTTTTTTATTTTGATTACTGTGTTGTTAAATTTTGACTAACTTGTAGAATTTTGCAATATTTAATTTTTGGTTTTGACAAAAATCTGTTAATTGACCCAAAAATTCTATTTCCATTTTGCAATTACAACGAAGTTCCTAACACGAATTTGTTTACTGACACTGTTTAAATAAAAATGCATTTTATTAGTTAAGCAATTTCATGCACTTATTGTTAGGGAAAAAAACAAAGTTATTTCCATGTATAGATAGAGGTGAGACAAATGATTTCTTCTCTGAGTAAAAAATAATGTTTAATTTTTTCAAAATAGAGAGTAGTATAGATGCCATAATATGTTTATTTAGAATTTGTACTACATTGAAATGCAAGATATGAAGTTGATTCTCATTTGGTTTCGGTTGCAGAGACAAGTGCAGAGGGCTGACATCAACAAGTGAGGCTCTTCAAGCTGCAGTAAAAATTGAAGGTACTGATAGTGGTTTCTATTTTAGATGTTGTTGATGTTTCATTTATATTTAGATGTTTATGTTGAGGTACTGACAGTGGTTTCTATTTAATGTTTCATTTATATCTAGATGCAAAACATGGTGAATACCAAGGCTGCGAAGAGAACAACTGAGGTTGAGGCTGAACCTGACATATCTAATGATGAGTAAGATTTTAATTTAATATAGTTAGGATTTAATATGCAATTGATCATTTATAGTTAAATCTGTTAGTTTAAATCATTTATAGTTAGTTATATGCAATTGATATGTGATATAAATCTGTTACTTTAAATCATTTATAGTTAGTTATGAATTATATATTAAATACAATTGCTAATGTATTGTATAGTATAGAATATAAAACTTTGTATAGTATGGAAACACTACTTTATTCTAATAAAAGTATGTCTTTCCCCTTGACTTTCTATTAGTTCAATTGAAATGAATTGATTTTCTTCCTACAGCACATGAATTGATGATATGATTTTCTTTCTGCACTTTCTTTTTGGGGTTTAATGTGGGTGATAGCAAAATTTTGTATAATCAGAAAAAAGGTTTAGAAGGTGGTACATGGGTTCTGGTACAAGGGTTTAAGTTGGGATGGTTTGGAATGTGTTACAAGGGTTTGGGATGTGGTACAGTGGAGTAAAGATTTAAGGCTTTAAGTTGTTTTATTTCTCTTTTTAACAGAAAATTCATGGCTTTAGGTGCATCAAGGAGTGAATGATTAAAGAAGGATATTTCTTTGCCTTTAGATACAATCATAAATACCTAAATTTCAAACTATTGGAGTACTGTAGAAATAATATTCAATCCCAGTCGTCCAATCTGAGTTCCTCTTCTAATCAGCACCGTTGGTCTCCGCTGTGTACTTTGGTTATGTTTTTTTGTTGCTCCTTCGTGTGGTCTTCATGTGATATTTTCCCGAACGGGTTTTATTTCTGTTGAATTTCTACCGCTGCATGAAAGAAAATGTGCTAAAGTTTTGGGAGAAAAAGCTCCTGCACTTACTGCACTACACGTTCTGGGGCCCTCCCTCTTGGTGGACACAGATCATGTAAACCAAAAAAGGGGACAATGAATAAGGAAGCACGGTGTACATAATCCAGTTTCTTTTTTATTTCGTTGTCCTTCTCCATCTACAGCATCCTCCAGATCCTTCTTCTCTGACTCCGTTTGTAGGAAAAACAAAAAGAAAATTAGTATTGCTTCTGTCTCTTCGCCTCTTTTGATCTCCTCTCTCTATCCCTTTGCATCTTCAAACCCTAGCTTTGTTTTTTCTTCTTTCTGAGCGGTGGCCTGATCGAGAAAACTGATCGAAAAGCCCATGCGTGAGGGTCCTGCAGCGACTGATGGCTGTGACAGAGGTCTATTGCTCTCCACTGTCTCAGTATTTGTTTTTCTTCTCATCTGCTTGCTTCTCTTTTTTTTTGGTGTTCTAATTTTTCCTTTCCTATTCTGACGCAGCTCCGATATGGCACAGCAAATCCGATGACTGGATGTGAGGGACAGGTTTGTCTTTCCTTTGTTTCTCTTGATTCTTTGCATTCTTCTTCTTCTTATTTGTTTCTCCAGACCGAAAAACTGAGCGGTTATGGTTTCTTCAGTATCCTTTGTTTCTTTCGTTTACTAGCAGCTTCGATTTTTCTAATTTTCTTACTTGACACAGATCGGTGTCTCTCCGACCTATCTGCATCTTTTGCTGTTATCTCTATCTGATTTTGGGTGCTAGAACAAATAAGTGGTAGGTGATATCCCTATTTTCTGTCCAGTCTTCTTCTCTGTCTGTCTCTTACATTTTTTTTTCACTGTTAGAAGAAGACTAAACCCGTGATGGTCCGAGATTTATCTGCCAGTCTTCTTCTCTGTCTGTCTCCCCTTGGAAAGAAATATTACTTGAGGCAGAATTAGATTATGTGGAGTACTTTTGAGAAAAAAAAAAGAGAGAAAGAAAAGGTGATCACTGACATAGATATGTTGATCTATTTTAATATGGTTATGGAATTAATTTTTTTAATAATGGTATAAGGATAGGTTGAGAGCTATTTGATTCTGAGAGATAGAATTTAGCCACGTTAAGAATTCGGTAAATTTCACAAATAATTTACATATTTCACTTTTGAAATTTTTTTTACTGACGTTTGTATGTTCCAGTGACTGATTTAACTTTAACTTTTTTATACATATCTGCTACTTAGTCAATTAAGAAGGGTACCATTGACCTCAGAGCTAGGCATCTCTCTATTTTTCCTTTTCTTTTGCATTATCTTACGATAGGTGGTCCCTTTCTGTTTATTAACTGAGACATTTAGAAAAAGTCCACTTTGTTACATTTTGTTTTAAGGGACCTCCTATTATCTTTAGTTTGGCATCTTTAATGAATTTTTAATATTAAAAAATTATATAAATGATAGATTATTGCAGGGAGTTTCGAATGCTTTCACGGCAGAAAGTCTTACCAATGAAACATGTTGTTTTTTGTTTGGAATCCATTCTAAACTGTTATGAAATGCATTATATTTTAATGAGTTCACAATTTTAGAAAATTATATTAATAATAGATTATTGTAGGAATTTCGCTCATTATTGCAAAAAGATCGCTCTTGCTCGCTACATCCCTTTCTTTGAGCAGTTCATGTTATGTGTAAACAACCCTTCTGAAGGCTTCATTGTGCGTTATTAACAGGTGATTTCTTCATCAAGGGTCTGGATTTGGAATGACAGTGTGCCGCTGGTTTCTCAATGTTGGTCATTTTAAGGTCAGATTTGGGGTGTGGTGCGGTTTGTGGGATTCTAGCGGATTACATTGTGGCATTGGTCTGACACTCCTATTTTTTTTTTGTGCCAGGTTTGTTATTTGTCGTCTTGCTATTTGTGTTGGGACTGTTTGGCGAAAAAGAGGTTTGTTGTTGTGCTATTTTTTGGAAAGATATATGGATGGATTTCATGTGATAAGTGTGAAGAGTTTAGAATGTTATTTCAAAATAACCTACTTAGTCCATATTTTTTTTGTTTTGATTTTATTGTGTTATTGTCATGCTGTTGTTCTTGAAAATAGCATCTTTGAAGGAAGTGTCAAATTTTAGGAATTTTTAGGTTTTGTATTGATTATGTGGAATTAATTTAGGCTTGTATTGATTATGTGGAATTAATTTCAGGAAATTAATTTTGGGTAAAATTAATTGCAAAAAATGAAATCTGATGTTTTCAAGTGTTGTTGCCATTTTTTGGTTTTCATTCAGGTCTGTGCAGGGTAGGATATTAGGGATTTTTAGGATCTCTATGTGTTCTCGCATCATACTGTGTAGGGTGCTGGTGTTCACTAGGGATTTTTAGGATCTCTATGTGTTCTCGCATCATACTGTGTAGGGTGCTGGTGTTCACTGACAAAATGGGCAATCATGCAATAATAGCACAAAAGAAAAACTCATACATATATCTATTTTCTTTTTCTTTCTTTTTCCCATCTTGCTGCTATCTCATATGATTATATTTGATATTCCTATGTAGACCACTATGTACAAATGTGTGTCATCTATCCTCAATCTAAAGAATTGATATGAGTGGTATTGTTGGGCATGTCGCAAGTATTCAAACAGGTTGCAACATCCCCACACTGCACCATGGTGCCAGAGAAGCAATCTGCCCAAAAACGACTTCGTGTATTGGTATATTCTCACATTGCCATTTTATCAAAAATTACAAAAGAAAAGATGCAAAAAAAAAACGTTCTAAAAAAATGAAAAATAATATATATATATATATATATATGAGGGTTCTTATTTGTTATGCTGCACCTCTCTGTTCTAGGTTCAAGCTCCTGCTACAAGTCAAGGACCAAACTGGCATAGGTGAGTTTGCAGCCCTCGGAAGAGCTGCGAAACTAATTGTTGGTGCTGATGTGAACACCATAGATGGGAAATAGGGTGGATGGGATTCGAGATTCATCTACACCTAAAGGTATTTGCTTTTGCATTAAGTGCTTAATTGGAACAAACAAAAATTATCGTCTTCTTTTGTTTTGATTTGTTCTTCATATTTTTGTTTCTGCATGAGTTATCATTCGTTTATCAATAATATCTATGGTTATATATAAGGAAGGACGGTCACCATGGATTGTGATTTGTGTTGTGAATCTCTATTTAGGTTGGCAGATCAGTTTGGGTTCTTATAATAGTATGATCCTCATTTGGGTTTGGGTTCGAAGATTAGTTTGGCTTCACAGATATTTGAGTTTCGATATGGTTCAGTAGTTAGCTTCATATTTATTTATATATTTTCAGGAGCTAACGCAATTTAGAAGAGATTAGGATCTCCTTAAAGATAACGTTCATCAACTAGAATTCTCTCAAATGAGCTGCCTTTGTTTCTACTGATTCTATGCTTATTTTGTCATTTTTTTAATATTCCAATTGAATTTAAATCATTGCAATTTATTTCAGTGATTTCTAGAATTCTCATGGAAAAATATTTGTGTTGATCTACTATCTTGATAGGAATATGGAATGCACTTATATTCAGTATGCTAAAAAAAGGTTTAAGGGATTTGAGGCTGTTACATATTGTTTTTTGTTCAAATTGTCATTTGATTGCTCCAATTAGTGCTAGCATTTTAGTGATCAGTCAAACAATTGAGTCTTAGAAGAAGTCACAATTTTACTTATGTATACTGAATTGTCTCAATTTATAGATATATTTCTTATCTTTTTTATCTTTTTTTGTTTAGAAAATTTGTTCGCATTCAGCATAGTTGAAGATCGATTTGTGTTCTGTCATTGTGCGTATTGTATTCTTGCTATGTACCCTTACTGTTTTTAGATGATCTTTCAGAATTTCAATTTTTTTTCCTTCTTTGTTGGATGGAAGCTCATCTTGCATTTCATTAGAATCCTAGCCAATATAATTTGCGAAGGTTCATCCAGCGCTTCTTGCTTTAATTTTGGTTTTAGGTGATGTATCATACTCTTTTGGTTGACTATATATGCACTTAGAATATAAAAGGTAAAAGAAAAAACTAGCGGTTCCTGAAGTCCAGCCTGGTAGGAGCAAATAAATAGTGCTTTAGTGCGGTGTGGTTTTGTGCTATTTTCTTTCGAGATTTTTAAGGATTAACTCTTTCTAATTCTGACAATCAATTTTTTTTTAGTTTAGTCAGTTTAGTAATGTGTATTTTTTTTCTTTCTTTCTATTTGGCAAGCTACTCAGACAATTGTTATGAAAGTTTTTAGATCAATAAAAATGAGACCGAAGACTACTCAGGTGTCACTTCTTCATTTTGTCAGATTTCTCAGAAGCTAAGTATATATGTTATTTACAATTGTTCAGTACATATCGTATTTTTCATTTACTACTTTATCAATTGACACATTTTTGTTTTTCATTTGCTACTTTATCAATTGACACATTTTTTATTTGGCGGTTTCATTGATTTAACGATATTTTTTCTGTCTAGGCATATTGCTTCCTTGGAGCTTCTATGGTTTTATGAGGTACTTTTGAGTGTCTTATAATTGCTTCTTTCAATTATGGCAATTGAACAGATATTAGTCTTTTGAACTTAACATAAGGCTTTAGTGTATCTCAGGTATCAACAAAACTAATAACCATCTTTGTTGTAAAGCATGACTTAATATTTCTTTTTTTTTTAGTTGAGCATTTTTGGCTTCATAAAAAAAACCGATGTTTGATTGAGTTTCAGTTCAGCAATTATCTTGCCTCTCTTCAAAATTCAACAATGCAATTGCACACATATCAATGAGTGTTATCTCTCTTCATACAACATTATAAATATATCACATAATTATTCTTTTTAATAAAATTTGAAATTCATACTTCTTGCCAGTTTAGTAGATTTCAATGAGCTATGTGACAAGCAGGACATCCTAACCATAACTTTTTGACCTATCTATTTAATTCCCGTAACTCTTTGATCTGTCTATTTAGTCCATATACTCATTTTATTTTTCCAGCCAGACATCATAAATATTTATCCAAATGATAACATTGCACACTCATTTAAAATTATACATATCCGTTGCAACTTAATTTTTTCCTTTAAAAAAATAAATATTATATTAAGCCAAATAACATTAACAATGCAAGTTAGTCTTACATCGTGCGGAGCGCGATGCATCAGCTAGTGTATGGTGAATTTTGTTAGGATATCATTGCTTTGTTATTTATGATGTATTTTGTTCTGTACTGTGTAATATATGCATCTCTCTATGAACACAATCAATGTTATGGATTTAGGTGTCTAAGGAGTGTATGATGTATTTTGGTATGTAAGATGGATTACATTGCTTTAGTGTCTATTTAGTGGTGTATTTTGTTGTATCATTTGTGTTGTATGCTTTGTATTCCATTGCTTGTGTTGTATATGTATTCTTTTGCCTTGATAAAATTGTATAACAGTTAGACGGTTGAAGACGGTTATAACCGTTTTGATCGTTCTAGTGAACGACACGATCGACGCAAGATGTTTTAAACGGTTGCAACGATCGGCGCAATAAATTCATAAATTTCGTTCATGAATGCAACAGTCAGCGAAAGGGAAACGCCCTTTCAGAAAAAAAGCCTCATTCCTCGCATCGCACATTCGCACATCGCACATGTCGAATTAAATTAAATGCCCCTCGCACTCGCAGACACCTTTTAATAAATCACCGACTTCTGTCTGAGATCTCATCTTAGAGCAAGTGGCTTCCAAAACCAAAACCGAAGTTTGTGTTCTTCGTCGATTCGATATTCGAATAACTATCGCTGGTAATTTCCCTAACCCTAGTTCTCTTCGCACAAACAAAGACAACAAAATCCTAGCTTTGGTCTCTCCGTTCCGATCCGTATCCTTGCTCTCTCTGCCTCCGCCTTTATCTCCTGTCGATCGCCTCTCGAAGCACCACTGCCTTCGCCTTAGCACTACGAAGCAAGCAACAACTTTCTACTTTCTAGGTTTCGCTCTCGCTCGAACCGGGTAACTCTCTCTTTCTCAGGTCTGACGAAGAAACCTTTTCAATAAATCACCGACTGGAACCTCCTCCTCATTTAATAAATTTTATATATATTCGATTTCCGTATAAGATCTCAAATTCTCAACTCAGAGCAAGTGGTTTATCAAACCAAAGCTTGTTTTCTCAAATTCCCTACATCTGTTAAGATCTCGTTCTTCGATTTTGATTTGAATCCCAATCTGAAGGATAAAACGCAATTTCATCGTTTAATTTTAGACCAATCAACTCTATTTGATTGTTAGTCTCATCAGATCCTGCTTGATCCGTGGTTATATAGATACAATAAGCCGTTTTAACATTCCTTTAGGTGATTTTATTTGCGAAAGGAGATGGAGGGAACTGTGTTTACGCCTTCACTGGAAGGAATGAAGCATGTCAAATCTGAGAATGGTGTCATACTCACCAAGCCATTTCTTGATGTTTGCAAACTCATCCTTCCTGTTTTAGGTACTAGCAATGCAATTTTTTTCATTGGTGTTTTACATGCTAATTCTGATTTGCTTGGTCGTGTGATAATTTTCATAGTTTTTGTATTGGAAAAACAATTGATTTGGGATCTCTATGTTAAACCAGCTTGGTTCAGTACAGGCTATGCCAGAACAGTGCTGTCGCTTTGCGCCAGATTGATTTTTATTATCATTTACTTTTTTTTCTTTTACCTTAGATCTTGAAGGATGATTATTAGATTGAATATGAAACATATGAGCTTTCTGTTATGGTAAAAAAGCACAAAAGGAAACTATATACAGGGAACATAATATTAGGTTGCTGCAATCCTGATTGCTTTGGTACTGGAATGCATCTGGGAAAATATGTTTTAAATATGAAAAAGTGTAGTATGGAATCATATTATCTAACTATCTCAGGTTTATTTACAACGATATACATTTACAGAAATTATACATTGGGATCAGGACCACAGATTCTCATTTTTTACTTTCTTCTAGTTTAAGTTCTTGATAGGTCCTTTGTTTCTCTTACAGATAAATTTGGGGCTGCCATGACACTTGTTAAGTCTGACATAGGGGGTAACATCACAGTAAGAATATTATTTGTCCCTATCAATATAAATTAAGTTAGCCTGTAAGGCATTCTTTTTTTTTATTGTTTTTGTGACTAAATTGGAAGCTATTCTCATTACTTATATCTTCATTTTTGACTCATCCTTTTAAATATCAGAGGCTGGAGAACAAGTACTCATCTGATCCTTCAAAATATGAGCATTTGTACAGTATGGTGCAAGTTGAAGTTGAAAAGAAGACAGCAAAAGAATCTTCCAGCTGTACAAATGGGCTTTTATGGCTGACAAGGTAAGTTAATTTTTTTGTACCTATTGTTATGTTATAATGTAAGCTATGTCTAGATTTGCAGCTCGGGATATAATTTTGATTGATGCCTTATTGATAAGGTATGAAATTCTCATATTTGTTTTCCAAACTTTCAGAGCTATGGATTTCTTGGTTGAATTATTCAAAAACCTTCTAGAACATCCAGACTGGACCATGTCACAAGCCTGTACTGATTCTTATGAGAAAACTCTGAAGAAATGGCATGGATGGCTCGCCAGCTCTAGCTTTAAGGTACATTTTTGAGGTCTTTTGGTTTCAACAACTTTTGAGTTAAAATTATTACTTACATGTCTTGTTCCAAGAAATAGAAGTACACTTTATTGTTAGGCCCATAGATAAAACTTAACTTCAAATAAGCAATAAATATAAATCGACATGAAGAATATTGGGCAAAAGCAATTGGAAAAGTCGAAAAGGGGAGCTAACTTAAGAGTTGATTATAGGTTGCGATGAAGCTAGCACCTGATAGGAAGAAATTCATGGAAGTGATAGCTGGCACAGGTGATATCAACACTGACATGGCAAAATTCTGTGCTGAATTTTCACCTTTTCTTGCTGAGAACCACAACTTCCTTGTATGATCAATATTCCCGTATCTTTATCTTATTTCTTTTTATTTTGTTTATTGATATAGAGTGGCATAACATTGCTTAAAATTCTTCACAAATACGTTTTAAAACAAGAAGAATTAAGGTTGCTTGTCATATTTTTCCTTTTACATATATATAACTCGAGACCTTTATTATTATTATTTTTTGGATTTCAGGCTAGTGTGGGGCTTGATGATATGAAGGCTTCTTAATACAAATGTCACTTGTTCTACTTCATGTCTCCCAATACATGTGTTTTTAGTATTATAAAATATTGGGCATAACCCCCCCTTTTTATAAGGCGCGCCCTTTCTTGTCTTGTAAGAGTTGAGATGTCTTTCTTGACTGTAATATTTCACCTTATTACTATGTTGCTCAGACTGACTACTAATAATTTTGTTATTTTCGATGGTCTTGTGCCAGCTGATAAACATCTTTCCTAGTTAGTTACAACACAACTACCATATCACTACTACACTACTTCACCGCTCCTTATTTACGGATCCAAAAATCTATTAACTCTTTATCCTAGTGTGTATTTATCTTCTGTATCGATTTTGACATATTTTTTTCTGCGCCAATTCATTTTTTTTTTTGCGCCTCCCTCCATTCCAAGGGGTGCCCCCTCCTCCCAAACGAAGTAAAGATTGAAAAGAAAGAGGTTAGTGGTTCTCATTCAAACTCTAAAGAGGAGCCAAATCCGGCTCCCTCTTCCCCTCCCCTACCCTATAGAACCTAGGTTTTGCTCTAGGGGTTTCTCTATTTGGGACCTCTCTCTTCACAATAAGACCATTACAGAGGTGCAAATTCAATCATTTATTTGAAATCAAATTGCATAGTTAATTAAAAAGCCACATTCATGTGCTTGTGATTTGTTAGGTATTCTACTTTTTGGTTTAGATCTCTGTACAGAAAATTAGAATCAAATGGTACTTTTGAGTTTCTGAATACTAGTCACTTGTGTGTAACCCTGGATTTGCTTTTGATGAGAGAATAGTTGGGTTCATCAAGGATTACATATGTGTATTTGATATTGGTAACTGATTTAGTTAATTAATTGTGACAGATGCACAAATATCTATTTTTTATGCCAAAAACTACATTGCAAGATTCATGGACTTTCACGAAACATTATTTTTAATTGTAGCATGCATAAACCTTTTAGGCATCGCTCAATACTCAACTCGGATCCTTACTCTGGCACCTTGGTGTTCCTCTCTAAGCTCCATTCTTTTCAAGTTCCTTTGAGAAATTTAAATATAGGAAATAGATATATATTTGTTCGTATATTGGGTGCGTTTGGATCGTTGGAAGAAAGAAGAAGAAGAAGGAAGAAGAAGAAAAAAATTATAAACAATCCAAACTCTTCACAAAGTTACACACTTCCCAATACTTCTTCCCACTTCTTCCCTTCTTCCCTTCTTCCCACACCTATCCAAACTGAGCCTTGTGATTCTCATCTAAATTTGCCCACACATTGCGTGGGAGTGTTTGCTAATTAAATTTAAAGCATCGTAGCATTCCATGTTCTCATTTGTACAAATAACTAGTAAATGAAATTATGTCCTAATATTTGTTTAGAAATTTAAAAGTAAAAATATATGCCTACGTGAAATTTTTCCCAATCTGTCAAATATATGTCACGAACTAGACAGGAACAAGCGCAAGCAAACGCAAACCAACCTCAAGAGAACCAGACACACCCGAACATGCTTATGCAATAAATCTCCCTTTTCGAATATATATACACCATTTGAAAAATACTATATGGGAAATGAAGTATAAAGTAAATTGGCACAAATTTCAAGAGTAATTGCTGTGTAATAATGGTTTTAACTTTTAACATTTCCAGCCCACCGTGATACGTCGCATTTAATTAAAACAGATTAGTTTAAACTTTAAACATAAAGGTAAGAAATATGCAACGCCAACACGGTAGGCATGGCTTTAACAACTTATGAAGGTAAGAAAAAATTACTTTAGGTTAAAATTCCTCTCATAATCAAAAAGGCCTATTAGCTCAGTTGGTTAGAGCGTCGTGCTAATAACGCGAAGGTCGCAGGTTCGAGACCTGCATGGGCCATTTGACTTCATTTTTTGCGATTAAATTAAATTTTTTATGCTCGTCAGTTATAGGATAATTTTCCTATAAGGAACTTCTATCAATCTCAGTTCGAGACCTGCATGGGCTATTTGACTGCATTTTTTGCGATTACATTTTTTATGCTTCGATTACATTTTTTATGCTCGTCAGTTATAGGATAATTTTTCCTATAAGCTATCATTCTCAGAAACATACAGTAAATAATGAATGTACGGTAAATAACTTTACTCCAATTTTTTCCCCTGTTTGTTGAGACAATTTCGATTCACAACTTCCACAGTCAGTTAACTAATACCGCCACAAATTTTTTTGGGTACTTATTATATAATTCTGATACTAGAAGATTAAACTAATACTTTTGCCACAGATAATGTACAGTATAATTCTGATATTCATGAAATCTCGACTTCCATATAGTCAGTTCTACTATTACAAATTTTTAACACCTATTATACAAAAAGAGTAGCTGAGTTAAAGGGAGATTATGAATTCCGAAAGACAAAACCGAAGACATTTAGGCCCTGATATGGTTTTTTTACACGGAATTTCATTTCAATTGTTCACGGAATTTTGTTAGATCTAATTACATGAGATTATGAGAAATTCTAACCAAATGATACCAAATTCGTTCCGTTTGATCGCGTATTTTCCAACAAAATGAAATCCCATGTTAAAAAAAAAGGATTTTGATTACAGCCTTATATTAGACAAATAGTGAGTTATTTGGGATGAGGGATGGCCATTTGCTCAGTTGGTTGGAATATCGTTCATAAACTCCATTGTGATTATTTGGGAAGACAACTCTGGCTTGCTCAGTTGGTTTAGACAGTTATTTTAATGATCTGTGTTTAACAACATAATTTTACAAACATTCCACCGTTGTGATCAAGTAAAAACAATCAATTATGTTCCGTTGATTATGTAGAACAAGCAACCATTCGGTTTTATCTGTGAACTTATTCTATACGCATTATAAAATGATAATTAGCGTTTGCAATGAAACATAAACATTTCAGCAACCTGGCACAGCCTTTAACAGTTTCTAAAGGTAGCACCCGGGAAGGCACTACTTGGTATTTGGTCATTGCTGTGACAGCATTCACTGCAAGCAGAAAAGATGGCCAACAAGCAAAATAACTGGTGACGGTAAAAGTTGCAAGAGAGTTTAGCAACCACAGCAGCAACATGTTAATAGTCTAATCATATTGAATCCCAATTACAAAAGATATTTTCATATGTATAAAGCATCCCTTGAAACTAGGATTTAGACAAACACAAAATCTGAATAACACAGCTCTTGTTACGGAGTAGTTTAACACAACATTCAAGATTTAGACAAACACAAAATCTGAATATATGTGCAGGAATCAAAGATCCAGTACATGTGTTACACCAACCACTTGATAATAAACGTGATAGATATAGAAAAACCTTTATCAAATTAAAATGGAATAGAGTGAGTTGAATTTACAAGTACTACTGGTATGCAACCTCATTTGTGAAGAACACTTTTCTTTTGCAACTTGAGTTTCTTCTGTGGCTGACTCTGAAATGAGAAAGCACAAAATAAGCATAAATGTATGCTAAGAATAAGTCCATCTCTCATTAAAATAAAACAAAAGAAATGCATAAATTGTAAACACTAATTACCTTTGCCTTCTCCAAAGCATCATAATCTATCCTATTCTTCCATGTGCTTTTTCTCAATTTGATTGGTCGATTCCCTACATATTTCCCTGCATGAACATTTCTAGTATGTCAATATTTATGGACAAAATATTGAGTATTAATTGAATAATATAAGATAAGAATATACAAACCATTCATTTCTTTGAGTGCAGCTGCCATATCAGATGCATTAGCAAAGCTGACAAACCCATAACCTTTTGTTTTGCCGGTCCACTTGTCTCTTACCACCTAAAATAATGGCATTTATATAATATTAACATACTGCTAAGATATAAAAACTGATAATAGTTTTTTCTTTTAAATTATTCGAGGAGTTAGAAGACTTACTCTTGCCATGTTGAAGGAAGGATATTTCGAAAAAGTCCTTGTAAGATTATCATCATTCACTTCATTACCAAGATCCCCACAAAATAACCGAAAATCATCTGCATTTAGTCAGCAAAGGGAAGTTTTAGCCCAAAGTTAAAACTAACAGCATTTATATAGGTACAGCTATGGTCAAATCATCACTGCAACTTAGTTCATCTAAATTATTTCGTTGGATAGAGAATAGTAAATTGTATTAAAGAGGAGCAAAAATTTACGAAGTCATCTTCAGGCCCACAACTCGTAAAAGCTTCATCTATGGAAAATAAAAGGCAGATCTGCTTATCTCCACAATTAACAATAAAAAAAATATATGAATATTTACAACAAAAGATCTTGCCTTTCAGATCAAATAGAAACTCCTCCGAGAAGATCTGAATGACCAAAGTTGAATGGCAAGATTAACATTTTAACTAATTCTGCAACAATTTATAAAAGAAATCCTGTAATTATAAGCAATGGATAACCTGGCCATACAGGTACAGACTGTTTGGTGGCAGGCACTCCTGAGTAACACGTAATAAATAAAATTTAGCAATGGTGCTTTCAGATTGGATTGAATACATAACCTTCCTCAATCAAAAACATGAAAAACAAGGATTAACAGTGAAAGATCCACTTACTTTCAGGCCAATTTGCTAAAGTTGGGTCGTCCCATGTCTGACCAGCAACTTTACGAGGCACAGCTTTCCTCTTAGCCTCCAATTTTTGTTCAATTTCTGTATTTGCTATAGCGGCTTTTACACTCGCAATGGCTTCAGGTGTTAAAATTTGAGCATCCTTTTGTAGTAACTGCTGCTGCACCTGTATTAACAATAACCAGAAACACTGTTTTATGTAACAAAATTAAGTAAAAGTAATTAAACGCCATGGTTATTCTATCAACTACCCTATAAATTCTGAAATTGTAACAAAGTAAGAGGAAAAGATAAAAACCTGTTGGACTTGGGGAAGGCGGTTCAGAGTGGGGTACACCACAGGAGCTACGACAGGTTGCACCGCTGCCTGAGGCACCTGATACGCGTTTTGGAGATGAAATGGCACGGGGAAGTAGGTGAACTGATTCACCATTGGCTGGATCGATTGCGTCGACATTGTAAGAGATAATCCGACGACTGAAACAACTGGAGAGGAAATGCTGCTGATTTGTCTGGAAATTGCTTTGCGGAGTGGAGAGGAAGGTGGGAAAAAAAGAAGAGGAGGTTCTAGAATTGTCAGGAGATGTGAGATGTCTCTCTGACTGGTGGGTCCCTGTCCATAGTTTTTTTTGGAATTACTTACGGGAATCAACATTTTATGCAATCACGCAATCAGAGAGTCGCTCCCCTCGTCTCACATTTTCCTTCTTTTATCCTCTTCGTCTCCTCTCTCCCTCCGATTCAGATCTCCTCATAATCACAATCACAAAATCCGATTCAGATCTCCACCACCTCCTTTGCTCCCCTCTCCTCACGTCCGCCTCTCCTCTCCTCTGTCTCGCCTCCGCCTCCGCCTCCGCCTCATCTCAGCCTCTCCTTCGCTTCTCCTCTCCTCCGCCTCAACCTCTCATTTCCTCCGCCTCACCTCTCCTCCGTCTCGCATCCGCCTCTGCCTCACCTCAGTCTCTTTTCTCCTCTGCCTCTTGTCTCCTCCGCCTCACCTCCACCTCTGCCTCCCCTCACTGCTCCCTCTCCTATACCAATTAGATCTGGTTGAGGAAGAAAGAAGTAGAAATCAAGAAGGATAAGAAGAGAAAAGAGATTTAGATCTAGACCTGTTACAACTTGGGAGTAACTAAATTGCTATAAGGGATGATATTAATCAGTACATGGGAGTAAATAACATTCATACCTGATTCTGTTGTTTTTTTGGGAGTAACTAAATTACTATAAGGGAGGAAATTGATCAGTATAAGGGAGTAAATAACATAAACAACGGAGTAAATAATATTCATATATGATTCTGCTGTTGTTTGGGAGTAACTAAATAGCTATAAGGGAGTAAATAACTAGTATAAAAAGAGTATCTAATATGTATGAGGGAGTAAATAATATTCAGAACTGATTCTACTGCTGTTTGGGAGTAACTAAATAATTCTAAGGGAGTAAATAAGTAATAGTAAGGGAGTTTTTAATTCAAGGGAGTAAATAATATTAATATCTGATTCTGTTGTTGTTTGGGAGTAACTAAATAGCTATAAGGGAGTAAATAATTAGCAGTAAGGAAGTATTTTAATACAAGTGAGGGAGTAAATAATATTTAATTTATGATTCTGATAACGGCAGGGCTGGACTGCTCGACGACAACAGCGGGGCAGCTTGACGACAACGGCAGGGCTGCGCGTCGGCGACGGCAGGGCTGCGCAACGGCGTGCGGCGAGGGAGGAGAGGCAGAAAAGAGGGTTGAAGCGGGGTGAGGGAGAAGGGAGACGCGAGTGAGGTGGAAGGTAAATGCGGTTTCCGTATTTGGCAGGGATCGGAATTTTTTTTTCTATTTTTAAAATCTGATTGCTTGATTAACTGAAAAGTTGATTGCACTTATCAGCTCCGATTTTTTATAGTCGGGTCTTTATAGAGTAGTTTGCAGTCTGGGCCTCCAAATCGGAAGCCCAGGGATACTTGGACAGAGTTTGTTCAATTAAAATGGGAAATTGATTAGTGCCATCGCACTTTGTGCCATCCGAGCCATCGCGCTGCACAACGCCTCAACTAGCGCTCTGACCCCTCTACTCATCCAGCGCGTATTTTTTGTTCAGTTAGTTATTATAAGTGTTCACTTTAATATGTACAAATGTTCACTTTGTAGTAGAATTGTTCATTATTTTATAAGTATTCGCTAGACCAAATATGTTTATTTTGATTTTTTTTATTTTGCCAAAAGTTCAGTTTGGTCAATACAAATGTTCAGTTAATTTAGTAGAACTGTTCAGTTAGTTGCAACAGAAAATATAAATGTTATGAACAAACATGTTTATTTTATTAAGTATAAATTTTTAGTTTAGTAAGTACGAATGTTCAGAAAGACCCGATTGCAGACTCTTCTAGTGTTCACCACGGGGATTTCACGGAAGGGGAAGAGGAGATGAAGATTGGGGTTCACCCGGCAAGAACGAGAGGTCCGTAGTGTGACAAGCTAGGTACGCCGCTCACCTGTATCAGTTATGGGGGTGGGTAGAAACTTAAAGATTAGAAAAGGCCGGTGGGGTCTTTGTGGGAAGCTGCTGCCTTGGGAGGAATTCCTTCCATATCAAAAAAGTTAATAAGTATAAATGTTCAGTTAGTTGCAACAGAAATACAACTGTTATAAAAAAAAAATCAAGCGAAGGGGTCACGAACCGGACAAAAAATACATGTAAAAATTAGAATTGGAAATGAACCGATCCGGTTCAAATAAAACTTTTTCTGATTCTACCCCTGCCTCCTAGCGCACCTCTTGACCACGCGCGACTCTGACTCTAGCGCGATTCTGACGTATTAAACTGAACACTTCTTATTATTAAACTGAACACCTCTTATTATTAAACTGAACATTTGTAACACATAGCAGCGATGGCTGGGATGATATATTTGCCGATGGCACTTATAATTTCTGATTAAAATGGCCTCAATTACACTTCTGTTTTGCATTATTTATTAATTAACGGTTATGCAGAATCTCTAATTTTGTACACTAGTTTCAGTGCCCAATTTCAACATAGAAAGATGTTGGCTAGATAAACACGTGATACTGATATGCAAACGATATACATTGGCTATATGTGCTATACTTATCCTCGAAGATCTTTTGTGCTATCGTTCAGGATTGTTTACCTTAGGAATGTGCGGCATGTGCCTCACGTTCACGTAGTCATGTAGATATGAGGTCAAATCTTTTAAAATAAAAATTCAGTACGCATTTTATGTAGAGCCCATGGGCCTATATATATGGCTCCAACCAAAGTAAACCGGAAAAATTAAAAATAACATCTATTATAACTGTCATCGTTAAATAAACCATTGCTGCCATCGCAGCTGTATGTTATAAATGTTCAGTTTAATAATAAGAAGTGTTCAGTTAAATGCGTTAGAGTCGAGCGTAGATCAAGAGGTGCGCTAGGAGACAGGGGTAGAGTCTAAAAAAATTTATTTTGAACCGGATCGGTTCATGTCCCCTTCTAATTTTTTCATGTGTTTTTTGTCCGATTCATGGCCCCTTCGCTTGGTTTTTTTCTTACAATATTTATATTTTATGTTGCAACTAACTGAACATTTATACTCAATTAACATAACATTTGTACTTATTAAACTGAACATTCGTACTTACTAAACTAAACATTTATACTTAATAAAATAAACATTTTTGCTCATAACATTTATATTTTCTGTTGCAACTAACTGAATATTTATACTTAAATAATATAATATTTGTACTTATTAAACTGAACATTTAAATACGAAGAAAGTAAGCTGGGTGATGAACCTTCTCTGAGGCGCTGTGCAGCGTAATGGCGTAGATGGTAATTAGTGCGATGACACTAATCAATTTCCTAAAAGTAATATTAAAGTATTATTAAATTTCAGAAAATTACTAAAATAATCGGGATTATATAAATAGTGTCGCAATATTGTTTTTTTGGAAAACCGATATCGTTCTTTAGAATAACAATATTAGCTATATGCGATCTAACAATAATTCTTAGTTAATTTCAGTATCTTATAATGTTTTTTGGTCATAAAACATAAAATATATTACATAAAAAAATATATATAATAAATGCAAAATAGAAATGACGCAGCATAAAATATATCACATCAAAACTTGTCCATATGATGAAAAAAAATTATTACATAAAAGTAGTAAATACAATTACAACACACGATAAAACTATTTCCTTCCCCTATAGGAATGATGTTCCTTATCCTTTCACCTAAACATGCAATCCCGCCTCGTATTTCCTTCCCCCATTTCTTATTCTTTCACTTAGTCTCCTGCTACTCGATGCCTCATGATTGTCTCTGATACTTGATGCCCCTGACTGGCAGAAAATAGGCCGAAATCGACCGTGGATCAACACTGATGGAATTTCGAAGTGGTTGAAGACCTTCTATTCCAAGACCAAGACAATTTTCAATTTTAGAATCAGTACTGATGGAATTCTGACTTGGTTGAATTGTCTCCCTATTTGGTTCACCTCTATTCCTTGTAGTTCTTCTTGTTCTCAGTCTAATGGTACGACGACCAGACTGAACTGCTATTACAGAAGGAGGTCCCTCCGGGTATTGTCTCCTTTTAATCTCCTTCTTTTTTAAAAAAAAAAATTATCGCATTGCATCCATCTACATCTAATCACGATCTTTCTGTCATTTATCGCGATTTATCAAATGCCTATCAAAGGACTATCAAGGGTCCATCAAATACAAGCCACTTATCTTCATCTTAATTTATAGCATTACACACGTAAATTTTTGTAAATAAAAAAATACAACTGAGATGGTATTGGACTGAAGAAAAAAAATGAAAAAAATAAAATAAAACAATAGTATTTTAGTCAACTAGAAGTGTATTGTAATAGGAGTGTCAAAAGTAATTTTTAAGTTTCGATTTGTGTTATTGATGCATCTCTTTCAACGTAGTTATCATATCTTGAAATTCTGATGTCCAAATCATGAAAATGAAAGATTCTAATTAAGTGGGTTTCCCGTAGAAGAAAATTATCTATTATTTGGTAACTTCTCAAATCTAATTACCAACTAATCTTTTGGAATTGATGCATGAGCCATATTATTTTATATTATCCGAAATACTATATTATACTTAATAACTTGTTCCACAAGGCTCTAGATCTATATCGAATAAAAATATACAATGAAAGATGCCAATACCATAATTATAGTTTTCCACAGAAAACCCTCATAATTTATTTGTAGGTGAGTCTTTCATTACATTAGTACTTTTGATCAGATATTAGTTTTTTTTAAGATAGATCAGATATTAGTTATTTGATGAAGCTTTTAATAAAGTGAAAATTTTGTCAATCTTACAGAAAAATTAAGCATGCATCTAAATAGACAAAGCCAAATTTGCATTACCGATTGTTAATTTGTTCACCAAACATACATCAAGTCATGATGTGAACAAGCTAGAAATAAGACGATTACCTCTTAGGTCGAGGCAAATTATGCATGAGTACTGAAATTTAGATCGAAGCTCATTTTTTACAGATTTGGGGGGCAAAATGTGTTTTGGATTGATTTGAAATTCAAAATGATTTGAAGCCAGACAATTTTAATTTCAACTCGACCTCGAATTAGAATATGACTCGAATTTGATGATCTGAAATCTAATGTAATTTGAACTCGAACAACCTAAAACTTGAGATGGATCAAACTTGTTATGAACTAAAATGATCTAAAATAAAAAAAAGGGCATAAAATTGAGAAATTCTTCACCCCAAAATAAGGAGTTAGACAATAAGGAATACGACTTGACTTGAAATTAATAAAATTCAATCAGGGTTTCCCGAGATTTGAGAACGATTAAAAATCTAGATGATCCGATACACTACCTGACAGGACTAAATGCACCAGAAAATTAACTAATAATAAGAACTAACCTAATTCATTATACTGGCAAATGACAATAAATATAATCTTACATGTGAGGTCGCTGATTTAAAACCTAACCGAAAGTTCTTTATGAACGTTGGAATTTTTTTTAATGAAAATAGGGGCTTGTATTAAGTAAAATAAAGTTAAATTACATGATCTAGCCAGCGGCTAACCAAGTAAAAGAGAAAAAAAGAAAAGAAAAGAAAAGAAAAAGAAGATGAAGATTAATTAAATGAGTAAATTAAAAGACACTAAGAGACGATATATATATCACTTCTTTTTCTAAATAGGCAACCAATCTAAGAAGAATAAACGTTGGAATTTAAAATAAGTTAGGAGACTAGATTCCAATTTTTAATAGAAAGAAGAATATAAAACCGAACAACCGGGACATCTAATTTTGACTTACCGAAGTTAATTATTGGACATGCGAGGCGTGGTTCGAAGTCTAATTGATTTAATTCACTGATCTTGATCGATCATATTCTAATTCAATCTGAGATATTCGATTGCCACCTTTTAGTGCTGATGTTCCATCTGACGATTTAACTATTTTTTGGTCCTGATTTCTCATTTAAAGAATCAAATGAATAAAGTGGCTATTTACATAAAATGATTCTTGTGTACTTTTTTTTTAAAAAAAAAAAATATCAATCCATATTTTTTTTGGTGTGGTTCTCAATTAACAATTCATGCGTCTCTTCTACTGAAATCGAGTATATAGTGCCTTTGCAGGAAGGGAAACCAAATTAACGCACATTCTAGCTAAAAATATTTATGAAAACTACTAATTAGTCCTAAACACACCTCGCTCTCTGTTAGACCTAATCAATTAATTATAGCTATCATCAAGCGTGTTATTGAGTGTACTCCCCACTTGGGGCAAGATTGAGAGCCATCGATAGCTACATGTATTCTTTGTTTATTTTCATCAATACATGCAACTGCATCCTGAAAGGAAGACTAGTACTTGACAATTATAGAAAAAAATTCTAGCTTTCTATTTCAAAGAGGAATATTCTGGTATATTCTTTAATCATTAGTGGAATGACTATGTATATTAATTACTAGTTAATTATTGATTTTTTTTTTCTTTTCAGCATTGACGCGATAAGTTATCAAGCAGTAGTAGACGTGTCCTCACAATCGAGGATAGTAATCATTAATTACTAGTTGTCACGAGTTTGCCAAGAAGCTGGAAACCTCAATATCAAAAAAAAAAGAAGCTGGAAACCTTCTTTTTTTTTGTTTATTTATATAATATAATGATGTAAAACATTATTAATGAGTGAGAACTGTATGTTGTTCCAACTTGTACACTTTTTGAGACATATTTTCCGCCTATTAGATAGCCAAACTCCTCTTATTGAACGACAGAATATCTGAAGTAAATGAGAATCATTTTTTTTTTTTTAACTAATCTCTACCAATAGACATTGATTCAAATCTGTAGCCTCCCACATGAAGAATCTTCTTGGTCAAAAGGTACAAGAGATGGTTTCAAAAATTTTAATGACGACATTTTTTTTCATCGTGCCTTCTAAGCTTCAAACAATTAACAAATTAAAATATGAAATTTAATAAAAGAAATAAAACATATCGATACATTTTTCTTACCGCAACTAAAGAAGTTAAATTTAATTAACAATTCTAGGCACTAAATGTTTCCACCAACCATTTCTACTAAAGAAGTTAAATTTAATTAACAATTCTAGGCACTAAATGTTTCCACCAACCATTTCTATTAGCCGCTTTTGCCGATGTTTTACTGAGAAATGCTAGAGTCCAATATATTGGACGGATGGACTCCGTCCAATACGATCGTTTTTACATTTTTAAATTTCAAATAGCCGATATGAACCGTTCAATATGTTCTCTTTATTGAAAACTTATAAGAAACCAATTTTTACATTTTTTCGAAATTTTTTACTATTTTTTTGGTATTATAGAAAATCGTTGTTATTGGACGATCCATAATGTTTATATCATGAATTTTCAAAAATACTAAAAAAATAGTAAAAAAATTCGACAAAATGTAAAAATTTGTTTCTTACAAGTTTTCAATATGGAGAACATATTGAACGGTTCGAATCGGTTATTTGAAATTTAAAAACGTGAAAACAATCGTATTGGACGGACCCATCCGTCCTATATATAAGACACTAGCAATTCTCTTTAAAAATTGAACAGAGCATCAAACTATAAAAATATAAAACTAGTAGCTCGATCGGTCGATCGAACAGATGACAAAAATCAAAAGACGTCATCATAATTATGATATAACGAATTTTAGATATAATTGCATTGAAATTTATGCGTATTTCGAAAAAAAAAAACCATGTGATTATCAGAATGATATCTAAAAATTAATGAAATATTACATTATTCTTATTTAAACAAGTTATAGTTTACTATATATTATCCAATTTAAAGGTCAAGAAAAAAATTGTGTTCGAGTCTAGTTTGGAAAATAAATTATACAAATATTAATAATTTCACAAGATAATCAATACCAGACTTATTTGTTTGAACCAATAAATTAAACATTTGAAAAAGGCACCTCATTCCAACAGATGCATGTAAAATAAGATATAAACATAATTAAAAGACATTTTTTTTTTAAGATGCACTACAAGTCAACAAACATATGGACTTATCTAATTATCTTATCATCTAAAATAACATTTTGCAATAGGAAGATCTTTGCAAGTGTTAGAGATGTCCTAGAAGCCAATCTTATTAGGCTACTTCTATGGTTTATGTTATTGATGATTTCAGATCATTTGTTCTTTGATTTAATCGTTGACAGTTCATTCAGGTTGAGGATCTGAATTATAGATCACTGTTATTCATTTAGTAGTAAATGACAATGATAAATCTAAAAGTCCATAATCTTGATAATTAACAAAGGACATTAATTATTAATAAGATTAGTATGCAAGTTAAGTGATGATTAAGTTCTATAAATCATAGGTTAAGAGTAACTAACTTAATTGCATATGTATATGTTATAGAACATAGTACAGGACTGGACCCCATGAAATAAATATATGGATTGTGTTACGTGTTATTATTTATTTCGTTATGATTTTGGTTCTAAGTTTGAGATGATTATCTTTTCCACATGAGGATAGATACTATAAATCATGTCTACCGCTGATTCCTGATAAAGGCTGCTATACGGACTTGATTTAAGTATTCTTGAATTGTGCGGGGAAAAGCTAATTATCAAGAAAATCGTATGTCCCTCATTAATTCACTTAGTGAGTGACGATATCTGTTTGGGCCCCTTGATGGAGATAGATTGTTTGCTAGCAACTGATACAATTATCTCTAGATCAAGAAACGTATAATCTGCAAGAATGACACGTTCCTATCTTGGATTATACGATGATATCGTGTGACATAAGAATCAAAATAGAGAAACATAATTGTTCTCATATGCAGGATTGAAATTTTGTAGCTGTACACTATTTATGCGAATTGGGAATCATAACGTGTTGCTAGATACCGCTTATGATTATTGGAATTAAATAGCGATTTAATTCCATGTCCAACATAGCATAAATCCTCAAAGGGTCACACAAAATTGGTATTTAATCATACGTGCATTATTTATTTATTTGCAATAATGAGTATTGCAAAATATGATAGATTGATTAATTAATTAAATAGCGTTATGGACCGTTATAATTAATTAAGTCAAATGGATCATATAGAAATAAATTAATGCATTGTCTAATCTCTAAATAATTATTATTAAGTTAATAATTATTTATAAACAACACACTTAATTTAATTAAGTTATTTGTGCTTTAATTTATTGGTAAATTAAATGTCCAAATTAAATAGATTTGAGCTCTCTTCTCTCTCCCTCTCTCTAGCCGCCACCTTGCCCCCCCTTTGAGGTGCGCCGCCCCCCCTCATCTCCTCTCCCCTCAAGCTCATGTGTTGAGCATCCCTTTTCTCCCACAAATCGATTTGGTTCTTTGGTTGAAGAAAGGGAATGCTTGGGATTAGACTCGTTCTTCTCTTCGCTAGCATGAATTGAGGAGAACTTGGTTAATACCATAGTGGACTCGAGGCACCGCGAGTAGGAGGTGTTTTGGAGAGCACGCCACCGACACCAAACCCAAGGATTCGAGCCTCTTGGTTGCTATACCAAGAGAGGTAAAAATCCATCCTTTCTCTTGTGTCAAATCGGCTTTTGTACTAGATCCGTTTAGTGTTTTGTTTTCTTAGCTTAATTAGTTGGTAATTAGCATAAAAATAAAAATTAGCACACTTTCTAACAGCAAGGACTTAGTGGCATATCAAATAACATTTTTATGTGCCCATGGAGTTTTGAAGCGAGTCAAAAGCTGCATAACTTTAGGTGTGGCAAGAAGGAAACCAAAATCAGGACTGAGTTCAAAAATAGAAATAAAGACCGTAACTAAAAAGTAATGTTTTTAATATCCCAGCGGCCATCAAACCGGCGAGGATGGTGGTATGTCGTTTTAACGGTTTTGTACCGGTTAGTATTGGTTTCAATGTTATATAAAAATTTAACAAGCACTATATGGGTAAAGGTATTGCTTCCTGCTGATAAATTATTTGTGATTAGAAAATAATCTAGCATATTATGGGCTAATTTTGTTTAGTATTTTGGGCATTATACAAATATGGTAATTGTCTAAATATGACTGAAAATGTAAGGCATAATTTGTGCGTAGAATGTGATGTCTATTATAGGTGGTATTATTAGGAAATAATGTTTATTTATGATGTACAAATATGATATTGTTTGGAGGTTAAGTTTAGGCTATGTCTTGGCTCTTCCTATATATTGGTCCCTAAGAGACAAGACAATTTACGAGTTTGTGCTGCATAAATGCATTGGTGACAATCTTTTTAGCCCTTCTCTCTATTATTCTATCAAATAGTTAGAGTTATTGCTTAAGTTTAGGCAAGAGCAATTAAAGACCTGTTTTGATCTCTTGGAAGATCTTTCTTCCAACTTTGGTGCGCACATAGGAGCGTTACTAAGGTCTCGAATTGACGTCGATGCAAGAAGATACACGCGAGGTGCTCTCAAGTAAAAGAATTAATCAAGACCATTGAGATCCGCATAAATTCAAATAAACTTTCGCACACATGATTAATTCTAGTAGTATATAATTCACTTGAGTTGAATCCTAGTGTAATTATGTAATATATAAAACACCTTCATCTCTTATTTGGGATTTGATTAGGAAAGAAGGACATACCGTTTGCCTTTATAAAAATACAGACATGACTTTTAATTAATTTTCTATATCTACACCAAATCAATAGAAAAACGAAGTAATTTCAAATTCCAAAAGTATCGACCCTCAACTCGAACTGAATCCACTGACACTCGGAGTCTCGGACAGAATTCTTCAGCCGTCAATTCGGATCCTATGTGCCTCTTCTCCACAATTAATTCCCCGTAATTGATCATCAAAATCCTCAGTTTCTTATAATGGAAGTAAACTACCCAGAAGAAACAATAGCGTACCTATCTTGCAAAGCTCTCCTACAAAGAAAATAACACTCATTTGCTTGCTTGGATCTGCGTAAGCTTATAATGAATACGCCAATGCAAAAGCTTAAATTTATCCACCAAAAATGTATAATTTTATTTTAATAAAATCAGCCAAAAATTTTGTTCGATGCTTCCGTGTCCATGATTGGTAATTTAACAACACAAGTTGATGTCACTTCATTTCATATGTGTTGCTTTCAAGGAATAAGACTTCTTTACGATATTTTATCATTTGTTTCTTAATTTTATTATTGATTGATCATTCATTGAGATCTAAATTTTGGATCTCTATGTTTATTTATTAAATAACAATAATAAATCTAAAGTGTCCCTAATTTTGATAATTAACAAATAACATTAATTATCATGAAATATTAGTATGCAAGTTAAGTGATGATTAAGTTCTACAAATCATGGGTAATGAGTTACTAACTTAATTGCATATGTGTATGTTACTGGAACATAGCACATGACTTGACCTAATAAAATAAATATATAGATTCTATTATGTGTCATTGTTTATTTCATTTCATACAAGTTTGATTCTAAGTTTGAGATGATTCAGCTATTCCACATGAGGGTTGGTTTTATAAATATTGTCTAACGCTGATTCCTAGTAAGGACTGTAATACAGACTATAATTAAGTTCACATGAATTGTTGTGCTGAAAAAAGTTATTCATCAAGACAACTGTATGTACTCATTAGTAGATCTAATGAGTGATGATATCTATGACACATTCATGGAGTTGGATTATACGCATGCAAACTAGACAAATCAACTCTAAAATAAGAAATGTGTAATCTACAAAAATGACACGTTTTCATTATTTGAAAAATTATTTTAATTGCACAAATCTCACAAAATAAACATTCTACAGAAATGAGTGATCCATATGTCGTTAAAAAAATGCTATAGAATTTTGTCAGCCAGATAAAGAGAGAGGGAAGAAAAACATAATGGCATATAATTTGTTGTTAGTTAACCTGGAATATTAGATTAATTTCTTTTTATACAAAATTCTACAAGTTTACATATTATATCAAAAACAAGAAAGTAAACGAAACTTGAGTAAATTATCCTAGCGATCTAAAGTAATCTAGATAACAACAAGAGTATAAGCTCTTCTTTTGTTAAAAGTTATGGGCTTTGACCCTGATTTTCTTCATAAAAACACTCTTTCTTTTGCAATTGGAGGCTCCAATTGCAATCAATTGCTAAACATTATTTTCTGAAGGGCTGTTTTGCACACATATCATGAGGAAATCATCTTTCACCAAACAAGTTGCCACACCTTCATATTTTATCTATATTTAAAAATTAAAAAAAATACAAACGATGAATCCAAACCGTTGTTCTTGTTCAAATCAATGAGAGATGTGTTTTTATATAAATTTTATAAAATTTAGAGTCATTTTTATACTCGATTAAGTGACCAAATAATGAACATATTAGAATTAATCCGTCATAATTAACCATATTTGTTTATTTATTGGTCACTTGATCGAGTATCAAACATACTTCAAATTTTATTAAATTTATATGGAAACACATCGCTTTATAAATTGAACAAGATCAACGGTTTGGATCTTGTGTTCAAAATTTTAAAAATTTTAAATATCGATAAAATATGAAGTTGTGATAGCTTGTAACAATAAAAAATTATGACACTAGAACTTTATTCTAATAGGAATTGTTGTGCCTCTTACAGATATACTTGTATAATAACTATTGGTGTTTCCTTTTCGCCTTTTCTTTGTTTAGCTATATCACACTTACCAATAGGACCTTAAACGATACTTGGGGATAACTTCTTTTCTATTTTCTGACCTAATAAATATGGAGCATAGGTGTAGGGATTTCTGATTTGGGACTGTATATATTGATTATTGCTGTTTTTTTTTTTGGGTAGTGTAATGCATATTTTTTGTTTTTGCTTTTCAAGATAAAAATGTGCATGTTGAAGTCTCTGATTTTCAATTAAATATAAGGAATTAATTCAATCAGGTTTCAAATTTACAACCTATATTAGAAAACTATTGCTCAAATGTAAGTAAAAGTTCATAAGTTTTTGACAATATATATATATATATATATACACAAAACACAAAAAGTTTAAAAATTACAAGGGGGAAAAAAATAGATCTATTTATCAACCTTCACTGTCCAATATGTAATTAATATTCCGTTTGGAAACTTCGATAAAAGTAACATATAGATGGATAGTTTTTCAACAACAAAATTAAAAATTGTTGACTAGAAATATTTAAATATAACAAATAAGACCGGATAAATACTTAATTCTGACTCCCAAAGACTCAATTCCGTAAAAACCACAATACATTAAGTTCTAGTACAGACATTACTATTTATATATGCAGTCCAAAGCGCCAACTAGCTATAATTAACAACTAATTAAAATCAATTATTTTTCCCTCAAGAAAAACAAATTCGAGAAGAAACATTTTCCGTTAATCAAAAGGGAAAGGATGGAGCCGTCACACTTTGTGCAAAGCCTACTTGGCAACAATATTGCCAATCAGGGAGCTTAATTATTGTACCACATGTCATTTTCAAGAATGTGAATGATTCATCACTGGATCTGCATGTACCAGACGCCTTCCATGAGTCACCATCTGATACAGTATATCATGAGTGACTGACATTAGGACCCACACACAATTGTTCTACTACTTAGGTGAGATACACCTACCATACCATGTGATGTGTCTGCGCCGCCACTGGGAATCAGAATATATACTGTTATCATTTGTGGAAATAACAATTCGGGACTTCAAGGGACTCTGACGTGGACAAAAGGCCCGCCAGAGATAGTTTCGATATATCTTTGGAGAATCAGCAATAAAACAATGCAAAAATTAATTGTTCATGTCGGTACAATGTATCGAAGTTTTTAAACTTGGATTGTGCCATAAACTGCGGTACAGTTGTGTGTATCATGTGTGAAATTTCTATAGCTCCCTTGAAAAAAAAAAATTAATCGTGTTTGAAAATTGATGTTACATGTCTCGACATTTTGACGTTCAATTTGCAAACTTTAATATTAATTAATTTTGAAAATTGCGTACATACAGATCTGGTTGAACACGTTATTTCACTAGATCAACATTTTTTCATAAATATTGTCCGACTGATAATTTGTCTTTTATAGTTTTTATTGATAAAATAAAATTTCATAATATTAATTTTTTGCTTTCAATTGTGGACCTTCAATAGACATGTCAGACGTACATTTGATTTTGACAAGACTTGTATAACAGCTCCTAGTTGGCTAGTTGTGAATCTGCAAGTGATCTCGTATATGAATCAAATTGTAATATATATCTTGCAATTAAAAAGTCCATAATACAACCAAATAATTACAGTATTTTATTATGTATTTCTAAACATTTCAAGAAACTTTTATATTCTGGTAATTAATATCATATTGTACTCAGTAATAAACAATTACCTTCAATTAATTTTCAACTAAAAATTATGTTTATGCTGTTGCCGTGTCAAAAATATCCGCGTAATTTGGAATTTAAAATCTGTCGTGGACCATGGGAATCTTGACATCATCTTGTCATGAAGCGTCATGAAACTTTTACGCACTTCCATTGGCAACTTTGTCTTCGCTTTTTCTACAAACGGTGATTCTTTTTGCTGGTTGCCAGCTGGTCAATGAAGAACCGTATTAGGGGCTGTTTAGATGTGTTGAGAATTTGGAGAATTTTAAATTCCTACCTCCAAATTTATTATAAACAATCCAAACTCTTCACAAAGTTACACATTTTTCAATAAATTTATCTCTAGGAATAGAAAATTTCCCAAATTTCTCAAAACTTTAAGCGATCCAAACGACCCCTAGAAGAATTAATCTGTACTCCATTAGATGTTAGTCCTAAGGTATAACTTTCATGAGTCAAAGAGATAAAACTGAACATGCAAATAATGACCTGGGCATTTACAAATATTATGATTCAATTAATTATTAATTAAGTCCATAAAACCGATTTTTATTATTTGATAATTTTAAAATTCAAATTAAATACAATTTATTCTTTTTTGACGAAGATACGAGAAAAACGATTAACCTTTCCTTAAGACTAGTTATCTATAGAGTTGCACATTGAAAATCGACATACAAAAAGCCTAAATTTCAAATGCTAATTCTTTGTCCTAATATAATCATAATCTTTCTAGAATTAGACTTTAAAACCAAGTCCGTTCGATGTCAAAATTTAAAAAAATGATCGACCGGCTGGATCCTTTGTGATATTTAATTTTGAAATAAATTGAGTACTTGATCCCATCTTATCTTAAAAATGATCAAAATGATCGACCATACTTATGAATAACGTTTTATTTTTTTTTCAAATAAAATGAGTATAAAATGTAACTGAGAATTTTATATTTATTAAAAATTTTCGGTCATTCTAAAACCTATTTTTTCGTCCTTTTCTAAAGATTAATTTAGAACTTCATTATTTGTTAAATATAAAGAAACTCAGTTATAGAAATACGCACAACGACATCCATATACACCCTCTCTCTCTCTCTCTCTTCTTTGAAGATAAATTGAAAATCAAGTCTTTCAACTTATTTTTAAACTAAAAGTTCATAAAATATGCCCTGACAATTTATTTGGATTGGAGGTAACAGAGGAAAAATAATGGGAGCGGAGAAAAATTGCCAATTTTACTCTGTTTGGTCTTTGGATGATGTTTTTTCATAAGGAAAAAACTTTCCCGATGGAAACTATTTCTCTTCTTGATTTTACTTCATGTACAAAAACATTACTTCAAATCGGAGTGTGACTAATAATGAAGCTGATTGCAGGCAGACTCAAACCTTACCTAAAGAAGGTGATCTCTGAGGAGCAGAATGCATTTCTCAAAGGAAGAACTATCTCTGATAACATCATACTGGTGAGGGAAGCTATTCATTCTTTCAAGCAAGTGACTTTCAAACCTAAAGCCTACCTGTTAAAAGCGGATATCTCTAAAGCTTTTGATAAACTGAACTGGGAGTTTCTTGCTGTCTCGATGAAGTTCCTCAATGTGCCACAAAAAATTATAAACCTGATGATATCCTCGTTTCAGAGAACAAAGATAACCTTGAACATCAATGGAAAAGGAGATGGGTTCATTACACCTAATCGTGGAGTGAGACAGGGGTGTCCTTTGTCTCCCTACGCTTTCATTATAGCTATGGAGATGCTGACCAGACTGTTCAAACGAGCACAAAGATTGCAACTTATAAGAGGAGTTAAGCTGGCTCATACTAGTCCACCTATCACTCACCTAGTTTATGCTGATGACTTGGTGATTATTGGAAATACTGACCAGCAGGAACTCACAAATCTGGTTGGGATCATGGAGCTGTTCGGCAAAGAATCTGGTTTGGTGGTTAATCCAGATAAATTAAAAATTTGGTTTGCAAAAGGATGTGATGAGACATGTGTGAATAGAGTCAAAGAAGCCATGAAAGCAGGAACACCATCTGAGGAGGAGAAGTATTTGGGCGCTTTAATTGCAAAAAGTGGCACCGCCAACAAAACAGGAAAGTTCCTGATTGAGAAGATGCAACAGAAACTAGCAGGGTGGAAAACTCACATGCTTTCACATGCTGGGAGGTTAACACTTATCAAAGCAGTGCTCATGTCCTTACCTGTTTACTACATGTCAGTAGAGGCCTTGCCAAAAAAATTGATTAAAGAAATTAATAGTTTAATGGCAAAATTTTTCTAGGGCAAGATTGGAAAAAACAGATACATGGCGATGGTGGTCTGGAAAAAGATATGTAGGCCCATGAGAGAAGGCGGTCTGGGGGTTAGGGATATGGAGAAGTTTGGGGATGCACTCATGGCTAAACTGGTGTGGTCAGTAATAAGTCAATAAGATAAATTGTGGATCAAGACCTGTGTGGCAAAATATTGCCCCCAAATTGGGATATGGAATGCAAAAGTCAGCCCTCAATCCAGCCCTATGTGGAAGCAGATTCTCAATTTAAGAAATTTCTTTAGGCAAGAAGTAAAATGGATTTTGAGGGATGGCTCATCTGTCAGTGCTAAGAATCAACCATGGTTCACAACTTGGGACACATGCCAGAACACAGACAGGAGGGATGAAAGAGTTAAAGTTGCTGACTTATTTGATTTGACCAGGAATCAATGGAAACTGGACCAGATGCAGGATATCTTTCAGCAACACCAAATTGATACAATTCAAAGGGAGGTGACAATATTGGTGGAGGGACAGGAGAACCCTGACAGACTTATCTGGTCTCGATCAAAAACAGGAAGATATTCTGTCAAAGAAGGGTACCAAGTGATTACCGGCCAGACTGACGGTAATACTGCACACGCAATTGGTGAGATGTGGGAGAAGACATGGAAGTGGAAAGGCGTGATCCCAAAAGTAAAAATTTTTATGTGGAGGCTGTTGAATGGGGCTTTGACAGTTGCACAGAATATGCATAAAAGAATCATTGCAATCTCTCCAACGTGCCAGAGATGTCATTTGGAAAACGAATTTGAATCACACTGTTTTTTCTTCTGTCCAGGTTCTAGGGGGGAGTGGTTTACTGGTACTTTGGCTCTGAGAACACAAGATCTGTCACTGAATATTTTAGAAGCAGTAAAGCAATGTGTGCAACTGTTAGATGAGGAAGGGATTAGAATTTTTTGCTACACTATGTGGGAACTATGGAAGGCAAGAAATGAGGAAGTTATTGAGCATAGGAGGTTTGACCCAATTGCTGTGCAGAAGAGAGTAACAAGCTGGCTAGGGATAGGATCTCATGGTGGAGATCTTTCAGTTCATGGAAGGGGGACGATAGGAGGAGAGATAGGAGGCAAGTACCAGTACCATGCTTTCCACTGGAAAATTATAACAGATGGCTCCTGGGATACATCAAATAGAGCAGGAACAACACACATCATTTTTAAAGGAGGGAAATTGTGGAGATTGGGGTACCACTGTCACCATTTTCAAGACCCTTTCCATACGGAGGTGATGGCTGTTAAAGAAGCCCTGGAACATATTCAATCCAGCTTGAGTGCAGAACAAAGGACCCACATACAAATGTACTCAGATTGTGAAGGTGTGGTGAATATAGTGAATGAGGAAGATATGGAGAACTTGCCCTCGTGGAGAGCATGGGAGGATGTTTCAAAGATTATCCAAACCATTTATCAATCCTCTAATGCAATTAGCCTTACGCACATACACAGGAGGGCAGTAAAACAAGCACATGACCTGGCAAATTGGGCAAGAAGCACAGGGGCGTGTTACCAGGGAATGCAGAGAAGCACAGTTCCTTTGGAGATGGGTATAGCCACGTTTCTCGATACCAATTTTTTCCAGCAGGTGCATGAGGCACCTCCTTAGTTGAGTTTTCTCTTTGCTTGCTCGGACCCTCTGGTTAGCATTAGTTTTTTTTTGTCTTTTTTATTCATGTATTTCTTTTTTTTTAGTACTAGTTTTATCTTGTTTGTTTTTTCGTTTACTAGTATGGGGGTATGTCTGTATCAGTTGGCCAGGAGGGGTCCTTTTATCTTTTATTGATGTAACGCTAAAATTCCTGTACTGTGCTTTAATTTTTATTGGATAGCCTACGGGCGTTGGTGTTTCAAAAAAAAAATCGGAGTGTGACAGACAAAAAGAAATCATAGTTATTTCTTTGGACTATAATGCCCTCCATATAGGGTGTCAATGATTATGGTACGGTATGGTAGAAGATATTTTTATATCTGTATCCGTTAAATTTTTTTTATCCATATCCTATCCGTATTCATTAAAAATGACTTACATGTACCCTACCAGTAATTTTAAAAAACGACTCTAGCATACAGATCTGGAGTATACTTTGCCTAATCTCTATATATGTACTTGTTAAATTTTACTCGTTAGATAATAGGTACAAAATAGTCTTTACTCGTATCCGTACCGGATAATTAAGTTAACGAAAATTTTTCTTTACCCACATCCATACCCGTTAGTCTAACGAAAATAAAATTTATCCATACTCACCTTATCAAATATGGTACTGGTAGGATAAATAGGTAAACAAATTTTATTAGCATTCCTACCTCAATATTATGTAACAAAAGGGTGCCAATGTCATCCCTATTTTTTGAAATAACATTACTACATATGAATATTTATAGTTATAAAATATAAATTTGTTATATGTGAAGGAACTCTTAGTTAGGTGTGCAATTTTAATTTTTGTTACTAATTAACATCAATTAACAAGCACAAACTAAGATAGGATCTAGTACTTAGCATTTAACACATACACAAGAGAGAAAGGTTGTAGGATTGTACCTCTTGCAAAATCGTATTTGCAAGACTCGACTATGATATTGAGGTCGGTGGTGAGGCTTCCTTTTTCTCTTCATGGTTGGCCTCGAGTCCACCAAGGAGATTAACCTATCTCTCTCAATTCTTGTGCTAGCAAGAAAGAGAGAAGGACTAATCCTCTTTTCTTTCTTTTCAAATCAATCAACTAATTTGATAGTGGAAGGGATACTCAACACATGAGCTAAGAGAGAAGGGGAAGAGCAATGAAGAAGAGAGAACTCTTCCAAAGAAGGGTGGTGGTTAGGGACAAAGGCAAGAGAGAGGAAATAGACTAATATAAGGTTGGGGAGCCACCATCTAAGGTTTTATATAGAGCTCAAATCCTACCAATATTTTTCCACTAATTACAAGTTTGCCACCATTAGAGACCATTTTACCACAAAATGGACCATCCAAGTTGCTCTATTTCATTTCTAATTCAATTAATTAAAAATCCCTTCATATACTCTCTAGTTGGACTTTTAATTTACCAATCAATAAAGACCTGTTTAATTAATGTAACCAACTATATTAATGTGTGTTGAACAAAATTAATTATCAAGTCATTGATAATTATTTTAGGATTAACCTATGCATTATTTTATTTTTATATGATCACTTTGATTTAATTAATTATAACGGTTCACAACGGTATATAATTAATTAATCAATCTATCATATTTTCATTGCATTCACTACTACGAATAAATAAATAATACATTTAAGGTTAAAGTCCTATTTGTGTGGCCATTTGAGGATTTATGTTATGTAGGCCATGGAAAATAAATCGCTATTTATTTCCAATAATCATATCCGGTATCTAGCAATACACTATGATTTCCAATTAAAATAAATATTGTATTGCTACAATATTTCAATCATGCATAAAAAATAAAGTATTTTCTTATTTTGATTCTTATGTCACATGATATAACTATATAATCCAAGATAGGAATGTGTCATTCTTACAGATTATATATTTCTTGATCTTAGAGATGATCGTCTAGTTTACATGCATACGATCTAACTCTATCAAGAGGTGCCCAAAAGATATCATCACTCACTAGGTAAACTAATGAGGGGCATACGATTTTCTTGATGAATAACTCTTCCCCGCACAATTCAAGAGAGAACAAATAAATTCCGTAAAATAGTCTCTATCAGGAATCAACGTTAGATAATTTTCATAGAACCTATCCTCATGTGGAAAAGTTGAACCATCTCAAACTTAGAATCAAACTCATATGAAATAAATAATGACACATAACACAATCTATATAATTATTCATTGGATCATGTTCTGTGCTATGTTCCAATAAAATACACATATGCAATTAAGTGTTGGAGTTATGTCCTAGAAGTCAATAATTTGATGACTTAAATATTAGTTTATGTTATGGATGATATTTTATCATCTGTTCCTAGGTTTATTATTGACAAATTATTCAGGTTGAGGATCCGAATTATAGATCTCTGTGGATCATTCTTTAGAATGACAATAATAAATCTAAACGGTCCATAATCTTGATAATTAACAAAGGAATATTAATTATCATATAAGATTAGTATGCAAGTTAAGTGATGATTAAGTTCTACTAATCATAGGTAAAGTGTTACCAACTTAATTGCATATGTGTATGTTATGAAACATAGTACATGATTTGACCCAACGAAATAATATATGGATTGTGTTATGTGTCATTATTTATTTCGTTATGATTTTGGTTCTAAGTTTGAGATATTTATCTTTTCCACATGAGGATATGTTCAATAAATATTGTCTACCGCTGATTCCCGATAAGGGCTGCTATATGGACTTTATTTATGTTCTCTTGAATTGTGCGGGGAAAAACTAATCATCAAGAAAATCGTATGTCCCTCATTAATTCACTTAGTGAGTGACTATATCTGTTTGGGCCCCTTGATGGAGTTGGATCGTATGCGCGCAACTAAGCGATCAACTCTAGATCAAGAAACGTATAATCTGCAAGAATGACACATTCCTATCTTGGATTATACGATGATATCGTGTGACATAAGAATCAAAATAGAGAAATACTTTTATTCTCTTATGCAGGATTTAAATACTGTAGCAGTACACTATTTATGCGAATTGGGAATCATAACGTGTTGCTAGATACCGCTTATGATTATTGGAATTAAATAGCGATTTAATTCCATGTCCAACTTAGCATAAATCCTCAAAGGGTCACACAAAATAGAGTTTTAACCAAGACAGTGCATTATTTATTTATTCGCAATAGTGCGTATTGCGGAAATATGATAAGTTGATTAATTAATTATATACCGTTATAATTAATTAAGTCAAATTCATCATATGAAAATAAATTAATGTATTAGCTAATTCTAGAATAATTATTAATTAGTTAATAATTATTTTAGTTCGACACAATTTAATATAAATAGTTATATTAATTTATTGGGCCAATATGTATGTATTGAATTTATAGTCCAATTGAATAGCATTTGGAGTAGGTTCTAATTATATGAATTAGAGGCCTAAACAATTGAGATGAGAGGCCCAAAAGCCCATAATAGGGCCAGCCATATAGGGTGGTAGATAGGTGGCATTCTTGTAAATAGATGGTAAGAGGTAGGTAGGGTTTGTGCACTATATAAGGAGGTGTATAGTAGCAAAATCCAACCTTCTCTCTTGATATACCTAGCCGCCACCTCTTTCTTCCCCATAGGCCGGCGCCACTCTCTCCTCCTCTCCTCCATATGCTCATATGTTGAGCTACAACTCTCCACCAAAATCAAATAGGTTGATTTTTGAAGAGGGTTGATCCTTAGGATTAGCTTTGTTCTAATCGAATCGCTAGCACGAATCGATTTAGACCTTGGTTAATCTCTAGGTGGACTCGAGGCGGCTATCAACCATGGCAGAGGCGGAAGGAGAGTACGCCATCGATTTCTAAGTCGTAGGATCGAGCCTCCTGATTGCGATATCAAGAGAGGTACAAATTTCCCACCTGTCCTCTTGTGTGTCAATTGACTTAGCACTAGATCATTACTTGCTCTTTGTTTAATTGGATTAGTTAAGTGTAATTAGTCTAAAAATTAAAATTGAGTGATTTCCTAACAGTGGTATCAGAGCACAAGGTGGTGCTTAAGTTAATTTGACACTTAATTAAGAGAAATTGGCTAATTAACGGATTAGTAGAGATGATGCGTTTGTTTGCTGTCTGAAAGTGACATTTTCTGTGTTGTTTCGCATTTTGCGCTATGATATGTTCTCTGGAAGATTTTTCCATCTACATAAAAGTTGTAGATCTGTGGATTGTGATACTTTTGGCGTTAGATTCACATTTTTATGAAATTTTATGGATTTATTGTGAATAAAACGGCGACAGTGCGCAGAACCAGTTTCTGCTCGCACTGTCCTGTTTGAATGGCTTGAAAGATTTATATTTTGAATATAAGTACCAGTGTTCTATGGCTAGAATTAAAGAGGACTTGAAACTATTTCTGAGAATGTGTAGATTGTTGCATGACTCGGATTAATTTGTAGGTTTTCAAGTATGAAAAAGAAGATCTTGTCAGATCCAGTTTATTGAGCAAATCGATTGTTCTAATAAACTGTACCAACTGAGAACTCCTTTAAAATTTATGTTTAAATGTAGTTATTCTATTTTGAGTTATGAGTCCAGGAAAATTAATTTCATAATTTTTCATGAAAGTTTGTACCTTCAACTAGGTTAAAATATTTCGATCGACAGTCTGTTCCAATACAGAATTTGTTGATTGTTTAGCATGTAACTTGAATTTATTGAACTGAACTTAGTTGTTTTTCTTTTCATGTATGGTTAGCCTATAGTCTAAAAAACTTTTTCTATGTATATTGTATATATAAAAACTGGATAGAAGGTGGTCTAACAGACCAAATGGTTGAGAGGATAAGCTGAAAATCTCATAACGGTGTTTCGTGCACTTGTAAGAGATTTGTCTTTTTTTATTCTCCCAGATTGTTCTAATATATCTTCTTGAAATTTTTACTTGAAATTTTTATTCTCCCAGATGGCTTAAGTAATTAGTTTCATAATTTTTTGAGACCTAAAACTATTGATTTTGTTGGATTCCATTAGTTACATTTTTTGTTAGATTACTGTTTTTATAATTATTCAAACTAGTTGAAAACAATTAGAATACTCCTTGTTTGATCTCCTTTCAGTTATGAGATGTTTGAAAGATTTTCTAAATGAATTTAAACAAGTTTGGTTGTTTAAAATTGAGAATTTATGCACGGAATTTGCTTATGACAAACAATACGCAAAGATGCTTGAAAATCGTTAATTGAAAACAAAGTGGACTTGTATGTGCTAATTTTGTTTTGTAGGTTGAAAGTGAGTTTAGTATGGCTCATGACTCAATGCCTTGTGGTTGTAAATTGAATGCATGTGTGAATGTTTGTAATGCGGCCTTTGGTGCCATTAATTAATTAATTTATCGATTAATTTTGATGTAACTTGTGTGGCTTGCATGCCCCTAAGGCTAGGATGAGAGTATGATATTTTCACATGTATTTTTGTTCCTTTATTTTATATAGGATTTAGATCCTTATAGAATTTAGTGGGATGAAAAAGGATTAGATTAGTTTTGCTTCATGGAAGATGTGGCGAAATTAATACAAGCGGGAGCCATACAAACCCACAACAATGGATGAGATGCTTATATGTGATTGCTTGTGAATTGTCATAGGCTAGGTATAGGGTGTATGCTTACACGACCACCAAACAAGTGTCATATGATTGTTAGTCCCAACTAAACTCGATTAAGTTAAATCACCCTCCTTCTCTCTATCCCTTCACGCCGATTGCCATCACATGGCGCGGTCCGCCCAAGCGGACGTCATGTTTGTCAATTCGGTAGTCGGGGTGAAAATAGCTAAGATTTGCAAGGAGCAAATAGTGAGAGGTTACTTTTCGATGGACCCAACTAGAGTTTGGACATCG